>OX439141.1:16532540-18932540 GCA_949318255.1 Pollenia labialis
ATGTAAACTGACTTAACAAAAGTTGATTGTTACACACAAAAAGTGTGGTAGGACAAAAACATAAAGTTTTACTTGAAATAGTTTAAAACAAATCCTTTTGCTGTTTTTTCTTTTTTGGTTTTTGTTTGGTATGATTGTTATTTTAGTAATAAAGTTATGAGAATTGGTATCCTTTTTCATGGTTAAGTGGAATTTAAAATGTTTTTTGTTTGTTTTTAAATGGACTTCCATGTGTGTAAGTTATTTTGGACTTAATTGTAAAAGGGAAAATTATGTTAAAGGACTGCTTACAAAAAGTGTTGTAATTAGGTGTCTACATATTTAAACAAAGTGCCACAAAAATTGTAACTCAATGTTCTTTGAGTGTAATTTTTTTTTTTTTTTTTTTTTTTGGATTTTGTTTATTTGATATCTAAACTTTTTTTCAATTAAGTAGAAAAGAGGTTATTGGCCAAGTGGCTGCCGCTAGAATTGAGCTCTATTTTTTGAATTTTTCATCATTCTTGTCAGAATTTCCGGGGATAGGTGCCTGCACTCCTGACTTTTATTAAGGCTAATTGACTTAGACTCGTGACTTCAAGAACCGAGAATGGCAGCCCTCTGAATCAGCAGTAAGCACCGTTGCTCCATCCTATTATAAGCCCATCTTTTCCTGTTCGTCCTGTTGTGGTAGAAGAAAGTCGTTGAGCATGACTCTATAGCGCTCGTCGTTAATTGGTTTTTCAAAAAAAAAAAAAAAAAAAAGGCCGCATGACTCCTTCTACGGGTGCAATGGCTCTTCGTGTATTATTCGCGCATTTTCTGTTCGCCAGAAGCGATAGTTATGATTATTTACTAGGGTGATCGATTATTCGACATTTTTCAATAACCGGTTTTCGAATATTACGAATAGTTGCTATTTTAAAAAAAACGGTTTTCGGTTAAGCATTTTACGAATAACCGGTTAACCGGTTTTAATTCGAATACATACAAATACAAAAATCAAATTAGTTTTTGTAATAAAAAGTTAATTAGAATAAAAACAAAACAAATCACGAAGGTAAGGATCCAACAAAATACATATATGTTCCCGTCAATCCCATAAGGAGCATAGGGCCTCAATACTTAGATATGACTTAAGGTATGTTCAGACCACAAATATTTGACGATAAAATCAAAACAAAAAGCGTGACCAGTAAATTGATTAAACTTAAGCATTATTTGAGGCAATTTCTAGTTATTTGCTTAACTTTATGTATATATGTATAAGATGATAATTGCATTTATATATAATGTAGTTAAGAAACCGTTAAATAATGTTTGATCTAGCCAAACGTTTTGCAAAAGCAAACAATTCTTTAAGAAAACTGGTGGTTACGTTAGGAGTCAAATATTTAATAGGTGTGAACATAGCTTTAGAATTTTTGAAAAACTTTGGTTTTAAAAATATGTATAGGAATTTAATAAATTTATTATTTGAGAAATTCTCCCAAATTTATTGTAAGTGAGTTTTGATTTGTTGCTGGTTAAGCATGTCTATATGAAGCAGTAAACTTCAGCCATATTTTTGAAAAGTGGCAAACAAAACCTCTTATCCAGGATTATATCTTTAAATTTTTTTTTGTTTCAGCATTATAGAAACAATAGTAATACGAACATGCTTTTGATGTGAAATATCTGTCAATTCGTCGATCACACAATTTAAAAACTTCCAGGACATTTTTGATTCCTTCAATTTTATTTTATGTTCTTGATGTTTTAATAAATAAAACTGATGAATTTTCCCATATCGTTGATTCCGCCAATATGTTCTTGGTTTAAGCATGAAGATATGCTAGAACTACTTAAGAGTTTTTCATTCATTATTGGCAGCATATTTTCGTAAAGTATTATTTGCAGTATCTAAAAAACTACTTGGAACGGGGTCAAGTTTTACTTGGCGTATATTAATGTCAAGCTTGTAGACTAATTAAAAATTATTAATAAGTCGTTAAAGAACCTTTGCAACTTATCATTTTAGGGCCGTTTAAGCACAATTCTCTTTTAAGTCAGTTCGAAATATCACCAGAGATGACATCTTTATAAAGATATATACAGTATTTATAATACTGTCAAATTGCTTATTACTATTAAAGCTGAACTTTTTATGTAGTACTTTAAATTGTTTTTGGTTTTTGTTACAAGAACACACGCTTATATAAGCTCATAATGTTTTCTTGACTTTTGTTTCATTTTGTTTTGACATTTTTTATAAAAAGTTTAAGTTTGCCAAATATTCAATTAGAAAAATACTTAAATTACGGGTACATTTATAACAAAAGTAAGGAAAACGTATACAAATTACACATTAATTAAGTAACCGGTTTATTTTTCTAAAATAACCGGTTTATTCGATATTCGAAAAATGGACATTTTAAAATATTCGACTTGGGCAAAACTAAAATAACCGGTTAAAACCGGTCGAATACTATTCGATCGATCACCCTATTATTTACATATCCATGAAGATGACGAATTATTACGCAAATAAATGCAAACATTTATTCCGCGTTCTTGAGGAGTATAGCGGGCCATTTCTTATTGACGTGCATTTTGTATCTGTTTACTTCACAAATGACAAGGCAGAACGGTTATTTAGCGCCCTTTGAAAAAATTTAGCATCTTCCGATAGGGTGAGGACAAATGTCGCAAAACGCTATCTTGTTTTATTTTTAGAACCTTAAGGAGCATAAAAGATATTACGGCAATTATAAATTCTTGTTTCAATTCTTTTCTAATTATCATGCTATTGTGACGCTTAACCTATTGATTTTTAAAAATTAATTTATTTTTAATTTGTTTAGGTCCATTAGGATTAGGATTCTTCTAATGTATGGGTAAAAACATGTACAGTTGATGATATAGTCAAGTGTATTTTTCTACAATCTGATTTTAGAACAATGCTTTCTTCGGAACCTTGTACATTTTTTGATCCTAAGCAAATTGAACCACCATAATGCCCATTAGCTATGACATAGTGGTATATGAAAATTCTGAGCAATAATATTTTGTAAGTTTTGAAAAAAATGCATCAGCAAAATAATTGGGGAAGTGCGGAGTTGGCAAATAGCCGCTCATCGAGGTCAAAATTTAAGGAAAAGGTGAACAAATCTACTAATTTCCCTAATTACCTTAGAGTTATATGAGACCAAACCAATTAATTGTTCACCCCGTCTAGCTGTTTTTCATTTATGAAATTTTTTTTCATAAAAGCTAAAACTTTTGATGAGTCTAGGAGTCTACTGGGAATCTCACAAAGAGTGTTTTTGATCGTCGACGAGCTCATTTTTTAATTGTAGACGATTCCTCACACGGGAGAGACTGTTACACGTGATGAATTGTATGAGATATTCTTCCATAACGCAGCGAAAAACGTTAAAAAAAGCATAAAGGCAATCGTTTATGATGTATCTAGAGATTATTTAACGAGTCTTTTAAAAAGCATGCCAAGAGTCGTATGAGACTCATGCAGCGATGCCAGAATATAAATATCTTAAATAGTTTCAATATTTGATCTCTTCTAAATCTTCAATAAGACTCTTGATAGTTTAAATAACATAACAAGCAATTTACATTTAATTTGTTGTTTAAGATACCAAAGGTGTGGTTAATCCCTACTCAGGCTCAGAAGAAGTTTGGAAAGATATTTTTAATGTAAAAATATTCAAAAATTATAATCGCATTTGAGTGAAATGAAAATAAAACCAATTTTTAAAACTTTTCTGTGTTGAAAGATCAAAAAAATGCTTTTTTTATCCCTCACACTTCGAGGACCGCTTATAGCCATGTACCATCGATTTCAAATTCCAGAACATGGCCGTACATATTGAAATTAATTGTTATATGGTTTTCTAAATAAACTACATAAAAATGTAAAAATGAGTTTTGAATATTTTTTAAATCTTGACGCAAGTTTTGCAGAATTTTTGATGAAAAATTATGGTTTTTTGCTGATTTTACCTCTTAAAGTTCTGCCAACACTGGATTCATGTGGGGATTTTTTTACAACTCGTGATATGCTCAGCCATATAACTGAGCTACCTAAACAAGAGCGGCAAGCGTTTTTTTAAGCATGAAAATTCTATTGCCAACACATTTTCATTCAAATAAAACGATCAAGCGATTTATCAAATAAGATTTCCCAGCCGAGTGGTGTTAAATTCGCGTTCTAAAGGTATGTTTCGTATAAACTGTGTAAAAATTAAAAGTTTTGACATAAAACAGACGCTTGCCGCTCTTATTTAGAAGCTCAGTTAGGGCATCAAGGGTATTTTACATGTCAAAGCTTCTAGTTTTCATACAAATTTATATAAAATAAACCTTAAGGTCGCGAAATCAACACCATCCAGTCGGAAAAATTCTTTTTCACAGATCCTTATTTTTGCAAATGGAGTTAGGCCTCACCAGCTAAATAAATAAAAACAAATATATAAATATAAACTTAGGCCCGTTTTTTTATTGAAATTTGTACTGACAAAAGAATATTCATATTTCAAAAACGCTCTTATTTAGATACCTCAGTAATTGTTATACGACTCTCACAGAGAGTCCCAAAAGGTTCATTCCAAGATTTAAGGAAGAGCGTATAAAAAAGTAAATAAAAAAGTAATAAATTAAAGAAAAATTAGATGTTTTTGTTACTCGTCAGATAATCATCAGAAGATGTGGGAACAAAAAATGAATGCAATTTTTTCTCAAACCTCACACAATAAGAGGTTGTAACAATTTGAAATCGATAAGTCTTAGAAATTCCATATGGGCAGTTCTAGTTGTTTTGTCATGACATAAAATTTATTTTTACTAAATTTTAACTTGATAAAATCTATTACAGCCTTATGGCGTTAAAAGTGAAGTTCAGGAGTGTTTTTAGTACAGTAGCTAAAATCAAATGTTGGCCAATTTGAAAAATTAAACGTCCAAAATTGTAACCCGTACTAACTATATGAAACCAGGTAAAGATACAAAGCCACACAAGCAGTCAGACAGACGGAAGGAAGGACAAATGTTTTTTAATATAAAAAGTTGTTAAACCCATGAACAAAACAAGACAAAAATATGTATATTTTATTAACAATCACCATTATGACCAATTAATCTAAAATTATGCTGCATTAGTTTCCACAATTTTAAATTTCCAAAAAATTAATTAAAGCTTCAAGGTAAAATAAAAAAAAATTCATTAAGAACTTTATCTGAACCCAACATAAGGATCATTACACATCATATTTCATAACTGTAAATAATACAGGAAAACCTTAAATAATTATGACACAATAAATTATACTTTCAACTTTTTTTTCAGATACACATACCCTCCCTGTGCACATACAAACATACATCCATATAATTTGTCTGGTAATTCTACAATCATTAGTCACTTTAATTTTCTTTACTTTTTGAGATCTACACAAATTTTTTTTTAGTTTTTTTTTTATTTTGGCAAAATGTTACATTTGTTTTTGACAAACATTAATCATATGAGACGATGACAGCTGTCAACACGTAGCTGTCATGAAAAATGCACACAATCAACAAGAAAAATGTTTTTTTTCGTATTTTCTTTTAAAGAAAGAAATAAAAGCGGATAAATAAAACAAAACAATAAAAATCACAAAAGTGAACGAACGACGTTAAGCTTAAGGAGGGTTGTAACAAATGAATTTAACTTTATTTTAAGAAGAAATATTTATTAACCCTGGACGGGTACTGTTCGTCGAATCGACGAAGCTCATTTACATTTTATCATATAACTTTTTTATGTGTATTCAAATTACGCTCATTTTTCAACAACGTTAGCTAATGACGAAATCTTTAAAATAATTATTTATTTCAAAAAACGCAAAAAAGTACTAAAATAGTATAAAATTTTGAATTAGATGAAGCACTTTCATTTTGTATGTTCTATTTTAGTTTGTTTTTTAATAAAATGCTTCATTTTTGATTTTTTCTTTAAAAGTCGTTCTGCAAGAAATTTTTTTTTAAAAGTTCGTCGATTCGACGAAGAGTAACTTTAATGTACCAAAATGAAGAGTAACCTTTTAGGGTTAAAAAATAAAAATAATAATACGAAACCGTGAAGAAAAACGTAACTAAAAATAACTTAAAATAAACTTAAGCATGAAAGCGTTAAAATGTATAACGTAAATGCTGAAAAATGTGAATGCTCACTTTTGTTGGAAGAGAAATAAAAAAGGTTTTTGTTTTATGTAAAAACACAAAACAAAATAAATTGCAATTGTCATGCATTTTATTTGGAAATAAAAAAAAAACACAGACTTATTAAGAAAAGATAAAGAGAATATTAATAATAAAATTAGAGCGATCTTCAACTTATAAAATCTTTATATAACAAAATGAAAATGCGTTTATTAGTATTTTTATTTCCCATAGACTCCTACTCTACTGAACCGATTTGTCTGAAGTTTTCGGAGCATTTTGCTAATTTACCGGCGCCTAACATATAATTTTTTTTTTTTTTTTTTGTAAAACTGAAACTAGGCGTGGCACCTCCCATACAAAGTAAATATGAATTATGCTTTATCTGAACAACATTAGCAGTAAACTTCTTTGTTTGAAACAAGTAAATTGGTTATCAATACAAAACCTCTGGCAAAAAAAGCGAGCTAAACTGACAAAGGGAGTGTGGTATTCCCTTTATAAAGCCCATTTCGATTTCCATATATCAAAAAAACGGTAACACTGAAAGTGTACGAGTTTTGTACTAATAGCTTGGATATTAATACATAACGTCTATCAAAAAGAAGGCTCAATTGTAAAAGTGGGCATGGCATCTCCCATACAAAGACAATTGGGGTATGCACAAGGTGAGCTACATGTTATATTGTCATTATGTTCTAACATTTTGCAATGGCTTAAAAATATTGTTGTTGCTTTGTAAACCAAAAGTGTCTTAAATTAATAGAACTTTGCTTGTTATATTTATTGTGCTGTCGTATTTAATCAGAAAAGACCTGCGCTGAGCGGCTGAGACGAGCCGCATTAGTTTTTGTAGCCGACGCCGTTGATGGTATAGTTTCATCCGGCTATCATCCGGATTAAACCTGCGTCTTGAATTTTTTTGAAAAAAATTACTTCTGCTGTTTGGTAAACAAAAATAAAATTTATTTGTGATTTGCGTCCAAATAATGGAAAATAGTCAGGTAAGATCTAATTTAATAATTTAATTCATTGACTTATTAACTTTTTCTTTTATATTATTGTGAGTTTCATATGTAAACTTGTAAGACGCCTATACACGCATATACAACGTTCGGTTGGTAGAACATTGTTTTTTTTGAAAAAAATTTCATTTCGTTGTACAGTGTTATTAATAAGTTAAACCCGGTGTGCTTCGCTTCCCCTTCGCAATGAAATTAAATAAACAATTATTAGTAAAAATTTAAACAATACAAAAGCATTTCATTAATAGCCCGTTTTTTTTGTGCATTTAAACGAGAAATTCACTTATAAATATTCGCTTATATGCGTATACAGTGCTAATAAAAAAAAATTCTCATAATTTTATGAGCAGATAAAAAGCTCTTTTACTTGCATTAAAAGTTCATGAATATATTAAAAGTTTGATTTAAATATAACAAATTTAGTTTTGATGAAATTTTTTTTCGTTTTTTTATTGTATTTGAATTCAAGTTTAAGAATATGAGGTACAACAACGCATGCACAATAGTGACATGTTCTTTGTAGGTCCAATTTTATTTATTCCTCGCGTTTTTAAAATAACATTTGAGAACAAATTCGTCATGCCACAGAACCTAGAAAGAGGACGAGGAATAATTTTATAAAACTCTTAAGCTCTTTGGCCTCTAAGTTCGCCAGATTTAACATCGTTATGCTATTTTCGTAAACAAAGAATTTATTAAAAGAAACTATTGATGTGAAGTTTCATATATAATTAAGTGCTTATGAAAATCTTTCTATAATTGAGTTAAGTTTATATTATTTCCATTCCACTGTTCTCTTTTTATTAAAGTCTCCCAAACAAAGATACATGTGTGACAAAAGGAAGGAAATATTATAAGTTGTTGTTGCTGTTATTTGTAAAACAAAATTTGCATATTCGCACACGTAAATACTCACAAACACTAACAGTATCCCAGTCGGCATTTTATAAATGAAATTATCATATACGAAACTTTTTCAACTTGTCTGTAAAATAATCCCTGCAAATAATAGGACCAGTCCAAACACGCGTGTAAAATGTAGCCCACAAGGGTCTAGGAATACTCCAAAAGTAACCCAAACGTATGGAAGAAACATAGTCTATTTAACATTACGATGTCCTAGGGCAGGACCATACAACCCATCTTTGGACTACAAAGGAGTAGTTTTAAAACTACTTCATTGTGTACACAAGAGAATTAGTTTTAAGTTCGTTTAAAAACGAAAACATGTCGTTAAAAATCGAAGACATGTCGTCTCGCTACAACCACTTTTCAACAATGACATGGTCCATGCTTGCATTACATCGGACCAGTCCATGGAGTAATTCCATTTCATGAAATTAGATCAGGTGTTCCAATAATATTTGCAGGGATATAACAAGAAATAAATTTGCTTTTTGATCATAAACGCTAATTTGTTGGGAGATGATAAGAGCCTAAATCGTTATATATACTACACTGTTTCTGCAGTCTTGATCGTATTTCTGACCGTTTGCGAATAATTTTTGATTCGGGTATGTAATCGTTTGTAAGTTTTTTATTCGTATTTTATTTTTGGTTCTAATCTTGTTTAGTTTTTTAATAATGTTTCGAACTATTCGCATTAACTTTTGAGTTTTTTAAAAAATTTAATTGTTTGGCTTTCATTGCTTTAACGGTGCGCCATTTGGCCTAAAATAGTACTTTAACACTTAGCACTTTACAACACTTTTTGAATCGGCGAAATATATCTGTTACCAGTCCTATATGTATTTTATAACGTTTTAACTAGATTTTTAGAGCGAAAATTCATGTTTTCTACGTAAATATAGAGGTACTCGGGTGTATTACAGGGCAATAGAACATCTACTTTGTCGCACACATAAGAGTGTCTACGAAAAAAATTTAATATACGTATTAGACGTGGTTATCTGTATAATACAAATAACTCTCACATGAATATTAACATTATAACATGACTTTAAATTAAACAGTTTTATGCGCAATCCCGTAAAAGAAAAAGAATCGAAAAAGAATCTTAGAGATGTCGTTTAACAAAAATCTCCTTCAAATGACAGCTGGTTTGTAAAAATCAACTTATGTAAATGTCGTACGTACAGACAATTTGGAAAAATAAAAAATTATTGTAAAAATGTGTCAAGTTAAATTTCAGTCACGCACAGTTGTCAGCTTTATGCCTGTGTTTAAGTTATGATTATTATTTTTGAATTGTTATAGTTGTTTCTGCTATTGTTGCCGTTGTATTTGCTTTATATATTTAAAATAGATTAATGTCAAAAATCTTGACAGATTTCATAGCATGGCACATTGTAATGTCAACATAACAATAATTAATTGTAAAATGTTGCAATAATAACAAACGATCTTAGTAAGTTGTTGTGTACTTGCACATTTAAATATACTTACAGCTTAATTGTATTATTCTTTTTTTAATACTTTTATACAAAAATGAAATGAATAATGGCAACTGTCAAATGAAATTTAAATTTACATTTGTTGTCTTAAGTTGAGAGTAATATGCTGGCATTCATATATAAATGCTCTTAAAAATACAAAATAAATTGTGATTATACTTAAAAAGTGTAGAGACATGTTTGGCAAAGCCATTAGATAAATTAAGGAGACATGTTGAATTGCGTTTTGTAATAAATTGTTGGGATTACATCAATCGTTTGCAAGCAAACTGACCGACCATAAGTTAATTTATTTTAATTTCTTAATGAAATGATTTTGTGGCATTAACTGCAAATAGAATGACTACCAGCTGTAATTCGTACTTAATTGCTCAAGATCATGGATTAACCAATTTAGTTAAAAGCAAAAGATACCAACACGTAGATGGACTAAGTTAAGCCTATCATACACGACATGTGATAGACATCTAACTTGACTAGAAGTAGATACATGTCGTCTTTGCAAGCATTACGATCCCTCTAAAATACTTTATTCGTCGTTAAATACATATGAGTTATTGTTTGAATGCTACTATGGTTGTAAGAAGTAATTTTTGTAAGAATAGACCTGCTTGAGGACATATTAGGTTCCACTACAGTGCTTAGGGTAGGGTCCAGATGCGCTTTGCCTCCTATACTTTGAAAATAATAATTAGGGTTTAAAAAGAGGTCTATTAAACTAATAGTTTCTGTACTCAAAAGAAACTCAAAGCTATTTTAAGTGAGTACGCTATTCACCCATTATTCCGCTTCCAGTCTATCTATCCGCTCGATCATCTACTGACCGAATTTGAAAGTGACTTTTGCGTTTGCTTCGCTTTATTATCCAAATAGCAGAACCGATTTAGAATTGGATATATACATAGGCTTTTTAAACTAGGACCAAAAGGGGGACAGAGGGAGAATAACTGTCTAACCGATTTTTATGAAATTTGAATCAAAGATAGATCAGCGTAAATACAACACACAGCGTTTTTTTTGAAATAAAACTTCATTGTCGTTACTGTCACTAAACACCTTCATTGAGAATAGACGTGTGACTGGTCAAATGGTTTTAATTGACCCCCTCCAATGACAACCCCATGTAAAAGTGATAGGTCTTATTCATATAAAGTGTTAGAAATAGAACCCATCTCTACCACATAAATACAAATATAAATAACGTTTCATTATTATATCCTAAATTGTAATATTCGAGTTTAAATAAAAACACTCGTGTGACGGCAAACAGTCATTTTAAAACCGGGAACGACTTTTGTGTCTGCAAAAACTTTGCGAAAACAGGGACTTAATAGAAAGCAATTAACATATTTATATAATCGAAAATTATAAACTTTTTGTAAAAGAGCAAATTCGACAAACATGTTAAAATACATGTTTGTTGAAAACTTGACATGTGAGATGTAAAAACAGATCGTGGATGGCTGGCTTTAGAGAATTCTATAATCTACCTGCAATTCATATTTGGAATTCTGCCATGTTTGAGTTATAAACATGCGTCCTTAACAATAAGATTTAACTCTTTCTTACTCAAATGTAACTATATTATGTTTCTAATCCATTTTGTAGTGGTGTGGTGGTCATATGTTTGTGAAACACAAACAGACAAAACAAAAAAAACACAGAGTGGCCAGATTGCCAGCGGCGCTGGTATGCCCGCGTTTAGCTCGGCTGAAGCTCGCCGGATGGGGTGGTTCTTGCCGGCAACCTGTACCATATCCACACACTAACACAAAAATCATACCAGCTAATGGTTTAATTTATTAAATATTAGGGACTCAAAGTTGTCCTGCATCTCCCTTCCGGTCATACCTATACACAAATCAATTAAATCTTATTATCTAATGATCAATTCATCATTTACTTCAATGCACTTGTACTTATTTCCCATAACTTATTACCACAAAATGTTCCTCATTTCACAAGACATTTTATGATACTTACGGATATTTTAATAGATAAATTAAACTTGTTACCTTTTAAGGTTAGTAATTTAAGCCAACACATTTTTCATTAATCGCCAGTAAAAAGTGAAATAAATGAAGATCCAAAAGATTGTCACTTCGTAGAAGTCGTTGTAAAAAATGTATTCCACTCCTTATGAAAAACAACATGTTTTTATTTTCTTGTTTTACCGTCTTTTGCCATGAAAAAAGCCAAGAAAGATTTAACATCAACATTACAGATTGTCTGATTTGGCAGTCTGTTACTGATTGATGAGTTGCTTGTTATCATGTTTGAAATGATTGAAACGTTTGTTGCTTGTTTTGGCAGTCGAACTTCTATTGAAAAGTCAGAATGTGCTATAAAGAATAGGGTGCTGATATTGATTTGTCGGGAGGCGGGTTAATTATTGAACGGGCAACTGCTTTCTTGGGGGATTGAGAATAGTATGTATTAATGCCTCCTAAATCAAACTGTCTATTTTATTGATTTAAAGAAATACGATATAAATCTCGCACAAAGAAAATATTTATGGGTTTGAAAAAGGCGAAATCATAAAAGGAGGTCTTGTCAGCTCATGTGTTTATTTTATGCTTCTTGCATTTTATCTAGTTTGTTTGGCAACATTTTGTTTTATATTTGTTTCTATTCGTCTGCTTGATTTAAAATAAGGTTTCGTACCATTTCGGCTTTAAAGTGAGAATTAATATTTTCTTTAAAAAAGCCATTTAATATTCTAAATTCTGCCATATTTCTAATAGATTGACTAATTTTCTTTAGAATACACTTGACGAAACAAAATTGGCTTTTTCTAAAGCGATTTAATGCGAATCTACCTGTTGTGAATTTTCGTTAGGTTTGAAATTTTTATATTGACATTGTGTTTTTTAAAAACCCCTTACCACCTCTTTAAGAGGACCTTTGCATACAACTTAGCATCAACAAGGAGATAGTGGGACTGTGCAAGAACTGATACTTTAATGAATGCAATATTATAGAGTTATTTCTTTTTCGTAGGTTAAGCTAAAGAACATTCTAATATAAGTAAAAAACAAAAGATCTAAGTTATCTTAAAAGATATTTAGTAACTCTTTTAAATGTAAAAGCATTCTATAAAGTAAGGACTTCATAAGAACAAGAGTGACTGTTGCTGCAAGACTGTATGTTTTGATATGC
The DNA here is from genome assembly GCA_949318255.1 of Pollenia labialis. NCBI lineage: Eukaryota > Metazoa > Arthropoda > Insecta > Diptera > Polleniidae > Pollenia > Pollenia labialis. Next base: position 16,545,313 of record OX439141.1, read on the forward strand.
CTTAAAATGCGGTGCTTTCAGGAGTTGCTGGCGTAAATGCGTGTTAAAGGGAAAATAAAAGATAGTTATGGCGCAAAGCTTGTAGACCAATCTAGCCGTATATCAATAACAAATTATTCCAGACTATATGACCAGTTAAAACTTCGCCTACTTTGTTTAAAATGAATAGCTTAATTCACTCATTATTTTGTATATAATTACAGTAATTACTTCTATAACTATGCGTTCATTTTGGGACATCCCTTGTAATTGTTCTTTCATTCATTGGTTCTTTCAGTAGAATTTGAAGTAGTATTTTTACTTTTTCCTGATTACTTAACACATTATTTTGTAGACGAAGTTTTTACTGGGTATGATATTAATACATAGCCACATAGTAGCCATCATCTATGGGGTCTACGGAAACACCATTTCACATACACACGGCCATATGGTCGGACGAAAATAGTTATATCAACGCATAAGGACTTAGTATATGCCCAGTAAAAACTTCGCTTACTTTTTTAAAATGAATAGCTTCTTTTACTCATTTTTTAGAATCTTTCATCTATAACTACATCTATAACAACTTCTACAACTACTTTTTTCTGGATGTATTTAAGTAAAAAAATAATGACTTGCTTTTGAATGCGTTCAAATTCATTGGTACTTTCAATAGAATTGTAAGTAGTGCTTAAAGGTTTTTCTGATTACTCAATACATTATTTTGTAGGCGAAGTTTTTACTGGGTGTATACTTTACAGTCTAAGATGAATATTTTAGAATGACAAAATTATACAAACATAATTATAAGCTTTCCACCTTTGAAGATGGGTATAAAAATTAAGTTAAATTTTTTTAAGTATAGCACACACTTTAAATAATAATTTACCACCTTACCTTGCTTAACACTAGCTAACATAGTATTTGATTTACAAGCTTGTAGCGACACAAAGCCTAAAACCTTTTAGCTTTTAAGCAAAACAAAGAACTGCATGCAAAATTTTAAATTATATTTTTGCCTGATAATCATTTAAGTACATGCATGATTCTGTAAACTCCAATACTTGTGACATAAGAGATTCATTTATTTCAGTTATCTGTTTGTCAAAGAAAATTCATCTTAAAGTGGCACAATCACAAACAAAACTTGAACATACTAAGCAGACAAAATTTGTTAAGTGTTATTTTCGTTCATGTACTCAAACCCCATAGACACAATACTCGATGGTGTATGAGTATGTGCAATAAGATACAATCTCAATCTTTGATTCGTTATAAGCAATTACAATTTGAAATGTCAGTTATTAGACACTATAAAGGAAATTGATATTAAAGCAATTTGTTAAAAAAAAAAAATAAAAATCTAGAAAAAAAACAAAAACTCGTAATAAATATTGAAAGAAAAAAATAATAATAAATGACTTTGTACAAGTTGATGTTCTGAATAAATTTGTGTTAAACGATAACATCATTTCTGTTGTGGCATGTTCAAAATGAAATGTTGTAATTAATTAATGGGAAGTAACATATCAGGTTAGTTAAATTTGCAGGTTTATTTCGAATTTTATAATTTTTAACTGTCGCTTAAATTTCTTCTCAAATATTATTTACATACATACATTTAAATATATACTTTCAGTTAAATGCCTCTAAAAGAAAAAATCGGTAGTAGTTAAATCCGGCGAGCAATGCGGCTAATGGAAAATGTTCCGTAACAACTTTAATATTTGCAGTGCTGTATGCGCTGTGCCTTCGTCTTTTTAAAACCATATTTAAGGTGGTTCTCCATAGCTGGCATCAAGAAATTTTGGATTTAAGCAGCTGCGATGGTTACTACATTACCGAGTTCATCATCATAGAAATATCGTATTCCACTCAAAACTATTGACTAAAGAGTGTGTAATTTCCGCTTATAAATTTTCTAAAGATTTTCCCTTTCTCGGCCTATTATGACAGAATAGCTGTTAAATTTTGCCAAAAACCTCATATTCAGGAACTCCAAATTCCGTTTCCAAAAAAATTACTTATTGAATATATTCCTTATGTTACAACAATCATCACCCAACTCTGTATGTGTCCATATAAGCGTATAATTTATCTTAGAAGCTTTCTACTCAATTCAAGGAATGAAATTTTAATTTAACCAAGTAATCTTTAACGCCTTGACCCAATGTTGCTTTTTTCTTGTTATTCCCTAACTGTTGGTGGAGGGTACAGCCGAAAATAGAAATCTTAGTTGTTTAATGTTGCATTTGTGATCAACGAACTTTTTATTCTTTTTAGGGAATACATATTTTAATGTACGGATAAGGTGGCTCAAAAGTCATCAGCTTATCGGAAAATGCTTTAATTTTTGCAATGCGGGTAAATTTCAGTTCTGCTTTGTTATTTGATAAGTAAATAGATGCAACATACACGTAGAAAAGACCAGCGTTTAAAAAGTTGCAAAGTAGAAAAACTGTAATTGGCAAAAAAGAAACTGTTGCTTTTACTTCGAATTCATTAAATGTAAACAGTAGCTGTCAATTCAACTCAAAAAGCGAAAAGCTGTACACAAATGTTCGACAGTTTTTGGTTCTGACTGCAGTTTTTTAAACCCTGGATAAGTAATGCAGAGCTAAACTCCTGAGAAACAGAATCATTTTTCCGATTTTTGTCCAAAACTCTTCATCAAAAATCAATGGGGTCCATTTCTATCTCTGTGGATACATGAATAATCAGATTTATCGCTTGTGGGGCATATAACACATGAAAAGCCATTAAACCCTCTCTAAGTTACTGTATGTACTGTCAGCGGGACTTATCTTTTCGAAAACAACTTCTGTAAACGACGAGCGCTACGGAGCCATGCTAAACAACTTTTTCCAACCTCAACTACACAAATTGAGACTAGAGAACATATTTTTCCAATAGGATGGAGAAATTATGCATAATACACGATCTATAAACGAGATTCTGAGGACTGCATTTTCGGCTCACCTAATCTATTGTGTTGATAAATTTCACTGGCCGGCATAATTACCCGATGTAACCATTCTAGGCTTCTTTTTGTAGAGTTTCTTGATTTTACGATTTTTTGTCAACAAGCCTCAAACTCTTGAAGTCCTTAAATAGAACAGCCGTCAGGAATGCGATAGTTCTAGGAAGAGTATCAATTACTCATAAATCGGGCCCGTAAGGTCGTCAATTCTCGAGGCGGTCACTTGGTCTACTTAATAAAAAAATATTGACAGCAAATAAACACAACACATTTATTAAAATAAAAGACTGTCAAAGAATGAAGAGTGACAACTTTTGGACCACTTTGTATATGTAAATGAGACATTGTTTGGGCGAAGATATAGAGTATTGGTATCGTTACAGTTAATTTTCCAATACAAGATAAATTAATAGGTACATACAGTTACCTAAAACTCAAAAGGCCTTATTTAACATTTTGAAAATAAGACAGGAGAAGCAAAAACTTTTTGAAATGATAAATCGGCTTGAGCTGTTTGTAAATTATTTTCTTCTATTTTTCTTGTAAAAACTGGTAGGTTTCGACAATTGACAACGTTGCATATTATCCTAACTGTAAGTCAGGGATTTTAGTGTTTACTATATAATCTTTTGTAGATGGTGCCTTTTGTGTTTTGCTAATAAAATCGCTAATTTTGGTCCAAAGATTCCAAAATATTGTTTGGTTAGTTAGGGCCTTTTGCGTTTCAGGTAAATATATATTAAAATTTGTGTGCCACTGTGCACTAAATTTTAAAAATGCTAGTTTTCCATAAATTGTCCCAACTAAGATTTTAAGTGTTATAATGAAATATTTTAAAAGCTTTTAATAAACACTTATGGCCTCAACTTATCCCCTTTTTTTAGATACTCACACTGCAATGCCGTAACTATTTTCTATCTCATTTAAAGAAAAAAGTCTTCCATTCTGTCACTTATTTAATCGTACATTAAATCACATTAAAACGTGATTTATTCTACGTCTCCTCAAATAATTGCACATTCCAAACGCGTGTTAATGGCAACAAAACAATGCAACTTACATGCTGTTACTCACTGTAAAACAAACCTGCTATTAAAAAAAAAAGTTCAAACTAAAAGGGCTTAACGATAAAGTGTCATTGCAAAAGTAACTAAATACTTTGGTAAGTAACTACGACGAGTATTTAAGGAAAGAACAACACGTTAATATGATTCTAAAAGAGTTTTTGCTTGCTTTTTTTCTTTCAGTAGTAGTTTGTTCGTTTTGTTCTTTTGAAATTAAAGTGTCTATATTTTAGAAAGACACCTTGATACATGAGCACGTTTAAGCACTTCTTGTTGATTTAACACTCGATTGCAGTGAAACGTGTTTATTAGTGCAATCACACAGTGTCAGTCATTGGGCGAACGCGTAAATACATGGACTGCCGCAATTACAGAAATTACACTCGTTAATGAGATTTCAAGTAGTTTAAATTTCTAGGATGGTCTATTTGTTAATAACACATGTAACATTAAGATATGGTCCAGTGTAAATGGTCTAAATATTTGTAAAATTACTAGGAATTTGAGGTCGCAAAATTTTGGAAAACTTAAAGTCTTTGACTTCAGTTAAGATCACTTATTTTTCTAGGAGTAGCATTTCGACGTGTAGACTCAGACGGATTCGTGTATCCACAGCTTCTCTAGTGCGAACTGGGTACGATTTTATTATTAATACGATTTTCGTATGACGTGCCAAATTCCCAGTTTTTCATATTTGATAAATACACTGAAATTTATTGTTGAGGGAAAGCTAGCTTCTATGCGCATTTCACTGGTTGCTTAGGCCAGCTCATCAGGAAACCTTTTCCAAAGATTTTAGAAAAGCCAAAAATATTATACAAATAAAACCCTAAAGCGAATAAGAATTATAAACACTCAAAGTCTTACTTGTAACAATATCAAAGCCAAAACAACACACCAACAATAAACAGTGAGTTTATCTTTTCTTACGATTTTATTTGTTTGTTTTTCTGGCAAGAGCAAATTGTTAAAACCAGTTATTTCTTTTTTTCATAAAAGTCAGATGAAAACAGTTATTTTTTAATTTTTTGTATTTTGTTTTTAACAAAAAAAGTCATTTTTTATTTAAATTTTTGAGCTAAAATAAAAATTAGGGTTCTAAACAATGGCGTCCGCAAAAGATCACCAACTGAGCCTTAAAAAAATAGGACAAATAAATTCATGATTCCATACCAGCTTATTTTAAACAATAAGATTTCAAAAATCAGATTGTATTCATATAATCGGTTTATTATTTACAATTTCACCTTTAAAAAGTATATGCTTGAATACCACTGTACATTTGGTGTCGGTAATGATTTCTCTCGATTTATATCGAGTTTCCTCAGTGATCGCACTATACGTGTTGTTATAGATGGGATTGCATCAAACGAGTTTCATCTGAATTCAGGGGTACCGCAAGGTTCTGTCCTTTCTCCTACGCTATTTCTTATATTTCTTAATGACCTTCTTAGTCATACTTCAAATCCTATCTACTCTTTTGCAGATGACAGCAACATTTGTCATTCATATTCCTTCGATCATAGGCCAAGCCTTGTTGAGATTGGGGGCAAAAGGCAGAATATGAATGACACACTTAATCAGGACCTGGCTGCAATCTCTGAGTGGGGTCAAGCGAATAGGGTCGAATTTAATGCACGCAAGACCCAATGTTGTATGTTGACCCACAGACGGGCCGTGGGACCAACTATGTCATCTGTAGTAATGGGTGGCATTGATATTGAAGAATCGGATACTCTTGATGTTCTGGGCATGAGAATACAGTGCGATGTCCGCTGGAATAAACACGTTTTTAAAGTGTCAAAAGAAGCATTCAAGTGTTTAGGTTTTTTAAAACGGTGCAAGACTTACTTCACTTCATCCGATCTCCTTACTATCTATACCACCTATATCCGACCGAAGATGGAATACAACTCCCATATATGGGCAGGGGCTTCAAAGTCTATTTTGAACCTTCTGGACCGTGTACAAAGGAGGGCGGTGAAGCTCATCAATGACAGTAGGGTATCCAACTCTATTGACTCATTGGAGCATCGTCGGAATGTGGGTTGTGTGACACTTTTCTATCGATATTACCATGGGAGGTGTTCCACTGAGATGAGTGAACTTATTCCACCCGCCCGAGTATTTCTTCGTAATACTCGCTCATCCAGTGGATCACATCCGTTTGTAGTCGATTGTCCTGTGTTTCGCACAACGCATTATAGAGAAAATTCGTTTTTCAGTCGAACTATCCGTATGTGGAATAAACTTCCCGCAGAGGTCTTCCCCGGTACTTACAATTTATTAAGATTCAAGTCAAATGTCCACAAACACTATTCCCTCTTTCCTCCTTCCCAAACCTTATTTTCCTGATCAACACAATGCACTGCATATATAGGGGGCATCCCCTGAGTGTTGGTTTATCGCTAAAAAAAAAAAAAAAAAAAAAAACATTGCATAAACTTTTTATACCATTACCACTACGGTGGAGGAGGTATTATTGTATATGTATTCGTCAGGGCAGGTGTTATATGCAAAGGCAAATTCCTTCTCTTCAAAAAAAATGCAATATGGTAAAAACCATAGAAAAAACCATGATAAAAATACACAAGGTAGTTCCACTTCTCTCTCAGAAATTATTTTTTGAATTTTATTGGAATTATTTGAAGTTTTTATTTGTATCAAGCTTCAAATAATTCCGATAAACTTCAAAAAATAATTTCTGAGAGAGAAGTGGAACTACCTTGTGTATTTGTATCATGGAAAAAACTAAGTATCACTTTAAATAGCTTTGATGATAAATTTATAATTGCTATCTTTAAGGCCTGTTCTCACAACTTACCGTACTCAAATAAATCCAAAGCGGTATTTTCTTGAATCACGTACAGAAAGATTTTTTTTTTAATCTTGTCTGCAGGAAAGAAACCAGAGTAGCTGGCGGGAATTTAAGTAAAAATAAGATTGAATTTATCTCAAAATCCGCTTGATTCAAGTATTATAAAGTTGATTTAATCCCGAATTCGTACTTAAAGTAAAATAAAAGTAAAATTTGAAGGAGAATTGTATTATGATTGATTTACTTACCCGTTTTACACTTTACAGAATTTTTATTAAAAACTTTAAAAACTAAATGTAAATATAAAATTGAAAATATAAACTAAATGAGAAGCAAGAATTCTCAATTTTACTTTTTAAATATAAAAATACTGTGTTTTCTGTTGTTTTTGTTGTATCTATCTACAGCAAACTTGGTAAGTTTAATGAGATTAAAACGCTCAGTTTGTAATTTTACTCTCAGAGTGGCACTACCAACGAAAAGTTTAGTCTTTTTTTTTACTTGGATTAAGAATTTTATACTTATTTCAAGAAATTCCGGGATTGATTTTCAAAAATATTCCCATAAAGGATTGTTTTAATTACGTTTTAGTGTAATTCGTTCTTGAATTTTTGAGTACGACTCGTATAAAAAACTTTCTGTGTATAAAAAGTGAACCATTATTACAACTTTACTTTTCAAGTTCAAGTTTTAAAATAAAAATTATTAAAATTGCTAATCTGCAAAATATGCATTTTTCTGCATTAATACCGGCCTCATTCGCAAACGCGGACACCACCTTTGGATGAGAACTGCTGCCTGGTCCTGGTAGTGTTCCCTTATGCTAGGTACACACTATGCAACACATTTACGCAATCTAGTGAATTAAATTCATTTTGATTCATTCCAGATTGCATCAACATCAAAACGGTTTGATGTTTTGAGGTTGCATTGAAACAGACATTAGAAAATAATTAAATTCATGTAAAAAGTTCATTCGGTATCGACATAACAAGCATTTCTTCAAAAATCTTACCTTATATCCAATAACGTTTTTGTTCTAGCAAAAAAAAAGACTTGAAGAACTTACTTACCCTGGTAATCACTTGAAAAATATTAACAATTTTCAAAACCTTTAATGAAAAACAAACAGTTTGTTAAATGTACAATAATTATTCAAAATATTTCAATTGCTACAAAAACAAAACAACATCACAAAAAGGTATTTATTACCAAACATTCATAACGAACATTCAAAGATAGATTTTTTTCTAACTCTAGTGATTTCCAAATGATTACCGATGATTTATCATATTCTTTTAACCATCCAGCACAAAATTATCATGAAGAAGGCACAAAACCAAAATACAAAATACAAAGAATATTACAAATGAAAAAAATACAGAAACCTTTAAATACAAACCACAATTTCGTAAATATGAATGTTCTAGTTACAAATTTCCAACCATCCATCAATTATAATTGTGTGTCTGTCTGTAACTAGCTTAAGTGTGTGTTATGCTTTTGTGTGTGACTGTATTCCATATGAATATCACGAATAAAAAAAGCATGTACATAAACTAAATTCATCAAAAGACAAAGAAGTCATGTGCCAGAGGAAATGGCAATTTATAAAATGCTAAAAGAAAAATGATTACTTACATAGACTGATGGATGGATGAATGGATGACTGGCTGTTTGTGTTGCTTTTTTTTTTTTTTTGCTAAAGATGGGTGAGAGAATGATTGCTGGCTGGTTAGCTAAGACCATATAAAACGAGAAATTCATACAAACAAACAGACAACCACATTCAAAATTACTGAATGACTGGCTGACAGGCAGACATCAATCAAGCCAGCAGCAAAAATGAGCTAAAAGAATTGGATGTACGAGTATTTGCAAAAGACATAACGAGAGTTTTACGTATCAACCAGTTAATCGCTTATATTTTTCTTGTTTTAGCTAATGCTTTCAAGATATATATTTCTATTTTATGAGAACCGGCTAAAATATGGAAATAATATATTCAAGAAATATTTATCAGAGTATGGTTACATTTATATGTCGAAATATTAGATGTGCAAATATTTTTAAAAACATATTTGGTGATATACCAAATAAGTTTTCTTTAGTTACTTACATATTTTTTTAATAAAACTGAAGTCATTTTTTTTTTCTTCAAAATAATACTAAACTAAAACTAAAACTACAAAATTTAAAAATAATGTTTTTTAGCTTCTCTTAATACTGAATATTTGATAACCGTTATATTCATTACCATTACTTTTCTTCTTCTTATCGGCATATTATAGTATCGCATTAACTCCTGTCTACTACACGCAGAGAAAAAAACAAAGTTAAAAACAAGTAAGAAAATAAGTACGAAAGCCTGAACATGTGATACCCTACACCACAGTATTGAAAAAGAAATTTTCAAGAGTGTATGGCTATATGAATAGGGTTCTATTTGTTTCTATTTGTTTTAAATTTTAATTAAAATTGGTTTGATAGTGGGCACAAGGACCCTATTCCTGAAAGTAACTTGTATGGGGGCTAACTAAAATTATGGACTGAATCGACATTTTCAATAGTACTTTGCGCACAAGGATACATAGGCAGCCAGCCAGCCTGCCAGCCAGACGGACGGACATCGTTAGATCGACCCAGAAAGTGATTCAAAGTCGATCGGTATACTGTGAAATAAGTGTGGGACCAAAATTTTAATGTGTAACAGCACAAACGCACTATACCCTCTCCATTATTGGTGTGTGGGTATAACAAGTAAGAAAGTAAAGTCGGTCAAGCCCGACCATATGATACCCTAGCACAGTATATAAAAATAATTTTTGTTGGTGCACCCTATTTGGGACCCATGGGCAATCATGGACCAGCTTAAACTAAATTATGTAATGAGGTTAAGATTCATGTAAAAGTCCTATGTGCCGAGCACATTTACAAGCAGTGAAAAAATATGGTTGGGCATAGTTACGGCAACTACACTATGTTTATTGTAACAATATATTGTTGTCGTACACAAATAATTTTTATTTTTATTTAATATCAGCAATATTATAGTTACTGTAAACATAGCAATGTTTATCGCAATTTTAAATTTGAGTATGCGTGGCTGCAAAATAATTTTTTTTCTAACAACTAAATAATGATAACTTTGAAAACATATTATACTACTCACAACCTTGTCATGATATTAAATGCAGTCAAATCCCGATAATTCGTACCCCGATAAATCGTATTTCCCGCTTATTCGTAATAAACTGTCGGTCCTTTAAAAAAAAATCTCGTTAATTCGTAAAATTTCCATACGTTTTTGTACGCTAATTCGTAATTTTATTTTTTAAATAAAATCTTCTTAACCTCTTATAAATCGTAATTGTTTGCTAACTACCACTTATAGTTCGTAATAAAAACAACAGAAACATTGCAAGAATGATTTTTAGCATTAAATGCTATTGTTTTGCGTGGGTTTTTGCTTTTGCTTGTGTGTGCGTTTTCAAATAAATAAACATCTAAAAAAAATAATTTTATATATCTTATTTTTAACAATTGTTTTCTAATTTTTTTTATCGTTTTATTAAATAAATTGAAAAACCCCGATAATTCGTATTTATTTTATTTTAACCCTGTTAAATCGAAACCCCGCTAAATCGAAAATCCCAAAAAAATGGCCGGTCCCTTGCGAATACGAACTATCGGGATTCTACTGTAGCCATAACATGATCACTTACTATACATTTATCATAATATGTTTAAGATGCAAACAAAACATATTTACTTTAATAATGATTTGTTGTCTCCTATCGAATTATTTTTTAGTGAGAGGTTCAACAATTAAAAAAATTTCCATTAAAAAAACAATTTTAAAAAAATTAAAAAAGAAATTGTATTAACATTAAAAAAAATTGTTAAGTGCCACAAAATAAAAAACCGATGCAAAAAAAATTCAATATATTTTTTATTGTTGTAACAGCACCACTGTGTTATTTATTTATTTATTTATTTATTTATTTTATTTTAATTTAGTTGTACCCTAGCAAAACAAGATAATTATCTTATAAATGATAGTGCTAGGGAATAAGATCAAACTTATAAACACAGTATGTAATTAAGGAAATTATTAAGATATAATATTAAAATAAAAACATAACATTAAAAAAAACAGAGAAATATAAAACTGCATCAGACTGGATAGTCAGTGATTAGACATAGTAAAACTGATATATTACTTAATGCAAAAAAATTTATATAACTCCTTTTTAAACGCATTTGCATTGCCTAAGCATTGTATATAATTAGGTAAAGAATTCCAAAGACTTGTGGTATAAATGAAAAATTGTCGATATGACAAAAGACTCTTATATCTTTGTTGAATAATCTTCCTTCCACGGTTAGATCTAGCAAATTGAACCCTACTGAACAAATATATAGGCTGCTTAGAGGTAATAATCCTATGTAAAAATATAAGGCATTTAAGTTTCAAGAGGTTATCAAACTTAATCTGAAATATCTGATAAGAGTAGAGTGAAATGTGGTCACGACGTCCTTTAAGAAATACATATCTTGCAATATTGTTGTAAGCTAAGTTGAGTTTTCGTTGATCTTCACTGTCACAGTTCGCAAAAATTTCACAACCGTATAATAGGATAGGAATAAGATATGTTTTTGCAAGTTTCATACGTATGGGAAATGGTGTTGAATCTATTACTGCCCACAAGTTGCGAAGCATACTATACACTCTACCCACAACGACATTAATATGGTTTGACCAGCTTAGCCGAACATTAAAAATAACTCCAAGGTTCACAGCTGTTTTAACATACTCGATTCTATTTCCCTTGATGTTTACTTCCGGTACTTCAAATGCTCTATTAGACTTTGAAAGCAAAATACATTTAGATTTGGCTGGGTTGATGGATAGCCCATTGGCATTAGCCCAGCTGTCAATTTTGTTTAATTCACAATTAATAGAGTTTACACAAGAACTTACATTTTCTATATGGGTACTCATGTAAACCTGCACGTCATCAGCGTACATATGGACTTTGCTGTCATTCAAAACATCAGGTAGGTCATTAATGTACATACAGAATAAGAGTGGCCCCAGTACAGAACCTTGAGGAACTCCTCTTTTAACATTCAGTGAATTTGAAACATTATTATTAAGATGAACACGTTGAGATCTGTCTATAAGATACGAGTATATAAGATTACAGGCTGTATTCGAAAAATAAAATAGTTTTTGAAGCTTTGTTAATAAAATTGCATGATCTACCGTGTCAAATGCTTTACTATGATCAAGAAGAACTAGGAAAGCCACCAAGTTTTCATCTAACTTTGATCTGAGGTCTTCAACCACGTCCAGTAGGGCAGTGGTACAGCTTCTAGCTTTCATGAAACCCGATTGCCTATCAGACAGAAGATTATTACTTTCCAAGTACTGATTAATTTGTTTTGCTATGAGGTTTTCCATGACTTTCGATAGGAACGGAAGAATGGCAATCGGCCTGAATTCACTGTTGGTTTTAGGAATAGGGATTATTTTAGATTGCTTCCATGCATCGGGAAAAGTAGATTTCATGAGAACAGAATTGAATAAATATGTATGTTATAATAGGATTACTTCTAAATTTATTATGATTAACATGACAATAATATCATTTCTTCTCTATTTATTACACAGAAAGAAAAACACTCGGTATAAATCAAGTTTTTTATGATTACTTTATGTACGAGTAGAGTTTAAAAATTCAAGTACGAATAACACTAGGACGTACTCAAAACAATCCTAAATGGGATGACTTTCGAAAATCAATCCCGGAATTTCTTGAAATAAGTATAAAATGCTTAAATCAAGTAAAAAAAAGATTCAACTTTTCGTTGTGTTTAACCCTCCGACTCACGCATGTTATGATTATCTATACACATTGGAAAAAATGTAAATTTGGACTCTTGCTTCTCATTTAGTTGATATTTTTGGTTAAATATGTTCAAAAGATTTCTAAGGTTATGACCATATCGGGCATGATGGTGGTGTTTAATATTATTCTGTAATAATTTTTTTCTTTCTAATTCGGGATAATATCAACTTTATAATACTTGAATCAAGCGCATTTTGAGATTGATTCAATCTTAGTTTTAGTTAAATCAACATCATTTTCGGTTTATTTTAAGTTCGAATTCGGATAAAATATATATACTTGAATACAGCGCATTTTAAGATTGTTTACTTAAATAAATCTCTTTTTTGGATTTTTTAATTTACGAAATCGGGATTGAATATGGATAATTTAAGTATTTTGCGATTGAAAATCCTAAATACTATTAACACCGCTTCGGATTGATTTGAGTACGGATGGATTGATTTCACTTTTGGGTGTATGAAACAAGGATGTAAGATGTGATGATTTTACGTAATTTTGACGATTTTTTTCGATGAATTTACCAAAATGACGATTGACGATTTTTGATGTAGAGTCACTTATATTTAGACGATTTAATCCCGTCAATAAATTTACTTTAAACTTTAATCTTATAATTTTATAACACTTTAATCTGGCAAGCAGGTTTGGTAGATCTGACGATTTTTCGTCATTTTGACGATTTTTTTGAGTAAATACAGTAAAATGACGATTGATGATTTTTTGACTAAAAGTAATAGTGTTATGACGATTTTCTGGCATCGATAAAACACACAAGAAATATTTACAATTATATTGAAAACAGTCCAAAACTTATAAATCAATTTTTCGAAATACAAAAATTTTTGGAAATTAAACAAAAAAATTCCTCCCCCATCACAAACCAGGAGGATTTCATTAGAAGCATTAGTAATTAAAATTCTGTTCTATTTGGTACGCTTTTTAAAAATTGGTTTAATCCGCTTTACGTTTTTATGATTTCGATTTGCGTCGAATGCATTTTTCGATGAAGTCATAATCACATGTAAAGAATTTTTTATCTGTGTGTAAAAAGGCAAATCGCATTAATTTCTGTAAGGAAAGTTATTCTTAGTAAAATTGCGTGTTAGGAAGTAAAAATTTACTTTTTAATAAGAATTTGTGTGAGAAATGAGTGCAATGAGAAGAAAATTTATTAGTTTGGAACTAATATTGGACGTAATAAAACGTTTCAAGTCGGTTGATATCGACAGAATCCTTGGTTTTTAGCACCTTTTACAATAAAAACAATTTGCAATAGAGATAGCGCTAAAAGTTATTCATTTAAAAATAGCTCGAGCTAAAAGCAAATGAGATTTTATTTATTATTTAATATTTTTCTGAATATGGATAAATGAAATAAAACAATTTTTGTTATGCATTTATTCAAATATATTTTTTCGTACGTTTTCTTTTTAAATGATAAATATATTCAGCTTACTTGCTGAAATAAATAGAATAAAACATTATCAAAGTTATTTTCGGGAATACAAAATTTATTATTAATACGATTTCCGTATAACGTGCTAAATTCCCAGTTTTTCATATCTGATCAATACACTGACATTTATTGTTGAGGGAAAGCAAGCTTCTATGCGCATTTCACTGGTTGCTTAGGCCAGCTCATCAGGAAACCTTTTCCAAAGATTTTAGAAAGGCCAAAAATAATATACAAATAAAACCCTAAAGCGAATAAGAATTATAAACACTCAAAGTCTTACCTGTAACAATATCAAAGCCAAAACAAAACACCAACAATAAACAGTGAGTTTATCTTTTCTTGCATTCCCCTACAATAACATAACCATATCACTTTCTTCATCATAAATATAATTTCTTGCTAAAAATTTATATTTTTGAAACAATACATGCAATAAATTTTCTTTAATTTGTAAAATTTATATATTTGACGTTTTGTTGACGATTTTGTTTAATTTTCGTGACGATTTTGACGAATTTTGTTAAAATTTTTGAAGATTTTTGAGGAAAAAAGTCTAACAACCCTGGTATGAAATGAAAACGGATCTGCGGCCATCTATGCCTTCGACATAAAAAATATAAGAGTTATTTATACGGAGCTTATGTTTGACAAAATTGTTTACCAGTTTGGGGAATTGCACGTATCCAATACATATTTTGGTTTGTATGTATGATTCAAAGTTACGATTGTTGAAAATACGAAAGTTATAGTCGTGATGCCCGTTATAATGATTTTCTGAAGAACGAGCCTTTTTTGTATCTTAAACGAACTATGGATCTATGGATAAGATACAATTCAAAGCAAGTTTTCTTCTTTGTTTCAGTTGTCTGTTGAATGACGCAGTATTTAAAACATAAATTAATTTTAAATGCCTAAATGCCTAAAGTAGCAATATATTTTTGCCTTAATTATCTTGGATAAATAAGTTTCAATTAATTTTAAACTCATTCCAATTTAGTTACTTGATTTATATGCAAACATGTCTTTTTCCTTCCCAGCTCTAACAACAATATTTCAAATTCTACTTTTATTAATTTATTTATGATCAAAGTATAACATAACGAAAAGGCAATTGGATAGATACTTCAATGGCCTTTTGTACGTGGCCATCAATTAATATTGATGGAACATTTTCAACAAAAAAAAAAAGTTATTATTAGCATAGAACAATTTTTGTCTTCTCCTTCTCCTTCTACTTTCCCATTCCCCATTTACATAACAGCCTTAATTTACAGCCGCTTGAAAAGACAAGAGATTTACTGAAAGTGAGTAGAAATGTAAAGCGAAAAACGACCAGCAGAAAGGGAACATGATTTCCAATGCAAAACAAGACAATAAAATGCAACAGCAGGTTTACAAGCGCACTTCAGTGCAGAAAGGCACAGCGCAACCAACAACTCAAACGTCAATGACAACAACATAAAATACAATAATGGTGCAAAGTGCAGTCGCAATCAATCAAAGTGTAGAATGGTTAAATGCAACATCAAATAAAACAAAAACAAAATAATTTATGCAACACACACATATGATTGAAAATGTAACCAGCGACCATTTTGGTTTGAACCCTATTACCAGGGAAACCACAAATATGCAATTGCATGTTTTTCGTTGTGCGATCAATGAAGGCAGGAATAACATATCTATCCGTTTAAGAGCTTTTTATGAATTTTGGCATCGATTTTTTAGAGCATATTTTTGCATATTTTGCCGTTTGGAGCATATTTTTGCATAATTTAGTTAAAAGAGCCTTTTTGCAAATTTAAAAAAAAATAATTTTTCCCAAATTCTGGTTAAATTCTGTTTTAAATATTTATCTGTATACCCAACGTGCTGCTTAAATTTCGCCATCCACATTTAATTTTACTCTAGAATGAAGACAAAGCAGGTTGTCATTAAAGTCAATGTTATTTTAAACTTTCAAATTTTACATAAAAGCAAAAATTAAGGAAAAAGTAATTATTAACACGCGTTTTTGGCGATGTGTGCAATACATAGAAATCTGAACCATTCATTTGGTACACCGATCGACTGAGAATCACTTTTTAAAGAGCTTAAACGATGCGCATCCACCCGTCTGGCTGGTTTTCTGTTGGCCTTGTGGGCAAAGTACAAGTTGTAATTTTGTACATAATTTGATCATATTTGGTAAATACATTTTAATTGTACCAAGGACGAAGTCTACGCAAATGGTTAGAAGCGGTCTCTAATTTAATATATTCCCCATAAAAAATTCTTTCCAAATTAAACTCTTTGTGTCCGTTAACCATATAATTATGTTGGTATTTAGACCAAATTCGCCCAAAAATATTTTTAAAGCTAAATTAATTCTTTTCAAAAAGGTTCAAAATTGCCCAAAGCTTCCATCCTTAAATAGCCTTAACTTCCTTTAAAATGTTAACATTAATAAACAATTAAACGATCGTCCCTAAAATCCATCAAAGACAAAAAGTTTCATATTGATGTTAAAATCTAGATAATTTTTGGCACAAATAACTTTTTCCAAAAAGGGTAAATCTCGAAAATGCGTCCAAAAATACTGTTGTGTATGGGCTTTATTGATTACACTATGCGACAGTCAAAATTGGGATGGGATGAAACCAACGGGAAATTTTATATCGGTAAAAAAGAAGTCATACGTGAATTAAAAATAAAAAAATTCAATTTTTTACGCATAAAATAGTTTTTTTCTTCATTCATTTATTTCTAACAGCGAAACTGTTGCTAATGTAGCGAAACGTTGTATGAACAGATTAAAGAAATTGTAATTCCTAATTTTTAAATTTGTTTCAGCAAAATCGGACTGGTGGTTCTCGAGTTATGTCAAAAAAAAGACCACCAAAGGTCACAATTTCCCCTTTATGATAGTTACTAACTTCAAATCGATATATCTCGATTCCTAGACGTGACCCAGCGAAACACCGGAACACATATAACTTCTTTTTTACCGATATAACTTTCCCCGGTAGTTTGAACCCTTTCTGATCACTGACCCCTACCATTTGTCGCACAGTGCTATAATTTTATGATTTTTTTAATAATAATTTTATTATTCACTGAAACTGTTATTAAATTGTTGAATATTTTGTTTTTAAATTATTTTATTGAGCATATTTTTATTTAATACACATAAAACGCTTTTTTAGAGCATATTTCGGGATTCCCCGCTTATTACAAATGATTTCAAATTGAAACAATAATGTCAAGGGTTAATGACAATCAGGGGTTTCTTAACAAACATATTTTTTCCATTTAGACACTGCTAAGAGAACATATTATGGTTATATCAACTGTCTTTTTGTCACCGGTAGCCATATTATGGTGAAAACGGTACTCCACAAGGAGCCGCAATAGCTTCCTTCAATCATGGTTTAGTTAAAAATAAAAATAAGTGTATTATTGCTTGCCAATAAAACCATATTTTATAAGCAAAATATAATGGTTGCGAAGCAACCATACTATTATTTGTGGTATACTGATAGAAATGTGGCTTTCTAAGTTTAACCATAACATTGTTGAAGTAATGAAGTAATATGTTTGAAAGTGTTGCATTTAAAAAAAAAATCTGTTTAATAACACAAAATTATTACTTGTTTTCAATAATTGTAACTAGAAAATGTTCCCGTTCTCGAAAAACTTGCAACAACAAAGTGAAAAAGGGCACAAAAATTTTAATGACAAAAAATTTGTTAAAAAGTTTCTGAAAGTAAAATTTTACGTGAGCCAAGATTGCGTCGGTGGAATGGAAACGAATTTTGGAATTTAAAAAGCGTAGGGGACATTAAATTTAATTGGGCTTTAGATCTTTTACTACTGAAGTCAAGTCAGTGACAAATTGATTTCAAATTTAAATTTATTTGTAGATTTTATAATTTTTTGCTTTTTGAGAAATGATTTGATGAGTGAGAATGATAAAAAAATCTTCTTTACATCAAAATTTTATAAATAGATTTTTTTATATTACAATCAATCTCATTTTTAGGGGTGCTAATGAGAAAGTGAAGCGAACACAAATGTTATATTTGAATGCATAGCTAATCCTTTCCAGCTGTCAACCTCAGCCACTGTCCATTCGAAACTTGGTGCCATCTGTCACGCTAACAAAGATCCGATTAGTGGCGGTATAACTCTGAACGCAGCACGGACTAAATACCTGCAGAACCTCATCGTGGCTAGATGCAAAGTTGGCAGCCCCGAACGCTCTGGCCTAATCAGTTATTTGTTTTAAAACAACCCATATACCGAAGCAGGAATGCGGCCCTATGCTCCCCGCAGCAGAAAAAGGAACCAAAAATAAAAAATCTCATTTTTAATTTTAGGAAAGATTTAAAAATATATTATATATAAAACCATTTCTTATGCCATTTCTTATGCCTTTCTTTCAAACAGGAATCACATACAATTTAAATATTAATTCAAACATGTTTTTAGATTCGATATTCATCATATTCCAAATCTCTGAGTTATTGTTCGTTGGGTGCAATCTAGAAACTGGAAAAAACACCTCGTTGTTTTATTGACTCTTCGTACAACATAAAAGACAACTGACTGTGCGATGGTGACGACAAATGCATGCATATTTTATGAATGAATAGATGTAGAATTAATGTTTGTGTGCAAATTTGAATAGATGTTTATATGCGCTCATGTTGACAGTGGCAACTTACTGTTGGCAGTTTATGTTTTATTAGAAATTTGCACAATTACAGTGATGCTTAAAATGTATATTATATTATATTATAAACATAATATAATAGCAGCTTTAATTTATATAATCAAATATTTGTTAGATCAACGAAGAGAAACTCGTATTTGGGCGTACAGAAAATAAATATGATCAAATATCCTGAGTGCTATATTCCTACTTTAATCGTACTTATCTATTAACTTTTTTTTTATCATTACTGTAACTGCGTGATCGTGTTGCAAATAGGTTGCTTCTGGGGTTGGTTAAATGGTGGTGTTGTTTATTTGTTTATTGTTAAAAAGAATTATGCACATCGAGACACTTTGACGTGCAGCAATATACAATTCATGCCATCATATTTCCATACCTACGTACATACATATGTATGCATTTGTTTGCTCGTGCATCACGTATGATGTTTTATGAGTTGACATTTGATTGCGCCACACTCAAATCATCATTCACTCACTCATTCAGTCATTCATTTTTGCCTGCAGCGCAGCAGTGGTTTGTTTTGTGATCTAAAAGGCTTATTTTTTGTTAATTCCTTAAAAACCGAATTGACTTAATTAAGCCCTTATGGCACTACATTTTTAATGCATTGTTCAAGTTTTGGTGAACAGTGCAAAAATAAAGTAATAGAAAAATTTACCAAGTGCGAAGGGTTCAGCTGTATTAAGATAAATGGCAAACTGTCAAACATTTTACTAAAGTTATCGATAAAAAAGTTATGCCAAAAAAAATGTAAAATTGTTCAAATTAAAATTGACATTTCAAGCTTGAAATATTAAAAGTGTTGCTGCATCAGCGGCTTATGGGCAAATTCAGCGATTAACCGCTTTTTGTTTTTAGGTTTCTCATAAATAAAAAGTTGGCAACATTTAATACAACTAACAGAACAGGGATGGCTAAGTTGTTTCAATTGTACTTTTTTGTTGATATTTTTTAAACTAAGATTTATAATACCTTTTTGTGGTGTTTTATAAGAACATAAATAAAATTAATTTCAACTAAAAAAATCTTTTAGGACAATTAGGATAAAAAAGTAAAATTTTTAAAGGTTGTTGGTACAATTTTAAAAATTTTCAACGCCATCCCTGAAACAAATCCATAACAAGAGAAAAAAAACTAAAAAACTTTGTTTACATTTTTTATAGTTTGCTCTTTCTAGCATTTACTGTTTCTTTCTATCAATTCTATATCAATTAATGTATAAAAAATGTAGTGCCATAAGGGCTTTAACAATTGAAATTGTGCTAATTGTGTAAATTGTTTGAGACATTCAGTTTTAGGTAAAGAATACTTACAAAAGTGAATGTTACTGTAAAAACACTGTATCAAATCTTAAAAATTCATTACCTCGATAATATATTTAGGATTAGACTTATTTGAAAAACAATATAAAAAGACGGACATTGGACTAACTAAGATTGAATTTTAAAAGGGCAATAAAACTAAACAAGGCCTATAATGAAACTGGAACGAAACTTGAATTGATTAGAATTCAACTGGAATTGACAAGAACTAAACTACAATTGCAAGAAACCTAAACTGCAGCAGAGCCAAAACTCAAATCGAACCAAATTGAAGCTAAGCTTGAGCAGAACTACACAGAAAAAAATTAGAATTGATTTCCATTAAAAAATTAATTAAGTTTGCACCAGTAAACATATTAAGAGCATCAATATTTTTTGTCATTAACAGAATTTTGTGCAATTATGTTGTTGATAAAAGTTAACGTTTAATTGACCTAATTAAGTTTTTAATTAAGATTAATTTTATTTTCTATTAATAGTTTAATTGGAAAAAATTGGGTATTATTTCTGTGTATTTCAGTTCCGAAAAAAGTACTATTCTTGTCTGGTAAATTCAATCTTAAGTACCATCAAGTCGAGGTGATGCTGCAGCATAGTTGGATTATTTAGAGATACAAAACAAACAAAATAAGTTTATTTGATTTTTAGTTTTAGAAATTTTTTTTTTTTGTATTTTGCATGGTAATAGAAAATTCCCATGTTGACGTTTAAAAATTTTATAACTTTTTAGTTCCATTTAATTTTTTAGTTATGAACCACTGTACAAAATGTTTGCTCAACCTCATACTACGCTTTATATTCAATAATTTTTCTATTACTAGCAAGTCAGTCAGTCAACCAGTCATTCACTTTACAAAGATTGTGAACGCTTACAACATAAACTTTATTATTATTTCATTTTATACCCTACACTTTAATAGGTGGGGAGGGTAGTATGCCATTGCGGTGTGTATAACACTTAGAAATATTAGTTCTAGACACTTGAGTATTCATATTTTAATATACCGATAGACTCAGATCCACTTTCTAAATCTATCTAATGATATACATCTGTCCGTCCGTCTCTCTTGCTGGCTGGTTGTCTGTCCATGTAAATCTTGTGCTCAAAGTACTGGCCGAAATTTTAGACACGATTTTTGTTTAGTTTGTACAATTTAGGCCCCTATTACGGTTCACAACTCAACTCAATTGATTTGTAATTTTTTATTATGGTTTACAACTTTGCTATATTGCGGCGAACAAAGACATCAAAAAAATACAACTCAACACAACCGGTTGTTTTATTTACAACTCAACTGAGCTGAGTGAGTTGTGAACCGTAATAAGGGCCTTAATAACCTTTAGGACGAATTTTGTTAACAATAGTCACACTCGGTCTCTAATTTCACAAAGCCCACATTCTTTCTAAATAACCTACATAGGAACAAATTTTATTGGAATTGGTCCCGTATAAGCCATCACAAATTTCATATTGATGTTGATGTCTAGTCAATACATCATAACATCAAATTGTTCTGGTGGGTCTCTGACAGTCCATGGGTCCCAAATAGGTAATAAATACTTTGGTGTAGTGTAACATGTAGTCCGGCTAAACTCACCATACCTTCATATTCGTTTTTTATGTTTTGTTTTTTGTTTTGCATGTAGACACTGGCTCAAACTGTGTGATGCCTTTCAGCTAAATAACACATACTAAAACGGAAATTGCATACAATGCGTTGACGTGCCACATTACCGTGCCACATCAAATATGCCTCAAGTAAATATTCTTTGTTTAGTACAATGAGTTTTAAACGTACTGCTGCATTGTGGAGGATGATGACGGTGGCGATGATGACATTGTTGATATGCAAGTGTTGTCATGTCTTGTTTCTGAAAGCTGGCCAAAAGTGTGAGTGTGCAAATGTATCTATGCGGAGAGTGAGAAGTGTGTACTATGCATATGTATATATTATTAATATTGGTGCAAGTGTGAGAGTTTATGTCATTCATAGCGATATTATAAACCTTTTGTGTTTCACCGTATTTTCTTGGGGTAATTCTATTGTATATTTTAACTAGAAGTGTTAAGTATGCAACAAATGCATTGTCTCATAAAACAATATATAAAAAAAATGTACTTGTAATTCTTAATAACTGCAGCTTCAAACCTCCCCCACTTTGAGGAGTATCATTTGTATAACTCCTTGAGATGCACTTTTGTTTTATGTATTTTTATCATTTTAGCTTTAGAAACATCACGTCGTAAAATACTCTGTGCTGTACTTAGAAGTACTGTACAATATATTCTAGTATGCAGTAACTCGCACTAGAACAAAGTCCTCCTGCTATTGTATTTTCCTTTTCCAAGTCATTCATTCAGTCAGTGAGTTACTTACTGCATGCATAAATTATATGCATACACATGTGCAGTTTTGCATATTAATCATAAAATATTTTCTGACCCTAATTGCAGTTAATTTCATTTTCATTTCCTTTACTTCTTGTATTATGGGTTTAAATTATGGACGAGTATGAACTCGTACAAGTATAAAGAATTCAATTATCTTTCATTATTTTACTTGTTTGCAGTGTACTTGTTCATACCTTGAAGGTAAAGTGAGGGTTCATAATTTATATTGGTAAGTTGGCGTTGTTGTTGATTCGGGTTTTAATCAAAAACAATTTTAGAGAAGGTATCCCCACAAATGGATTTCAAATTTCAAAGAACATTTCATAAATAGTAATTTATATTTCTCTGGGTAGTGTGTTGGTCGATTCTAAATTTAAAATTTTGATATTTAGTTAGGCTTAAGTTCATCAAATTTAATTTTCATTAAATTATTTTACTGAAAGAAGGAATTTTACAACATGAAATTATCTAAAATTTATTGATAATTTTTATTCTTGGCTGAGCTGGGGATCGAACTCGGGTTGAATTTCCGTTCCGAGCATAACCACAATCACATCATCAGAATTCTTTACAGTTCGACCCTCTGCACCACTGCGGTGAAAGCCAGCCAACATTCGAACATAAATTTTTAACCAATCCTTAGGATATTTCACCTTTTTGTGCTACAATCTTCGTTAAAGTTGCACCTAACTTCAATACCTAGAATTCGGTAGAGTTCAAAATTTACAGATCTCTTGAGATTAAGGCTAACCAGGGACTCTATCTGATACCAGAGGAATTAGGAGCCTCTAACAACTCAGTACTAGACTGCCTTAAGCTGAGGACCCTTCGCAGCTCACATGGTTGCTGTGATTTGAACTCAAAATCGCGGAAAGGGAGATTTTAAGAATTCAAATGCAAAGGCTGATTTTTTACTTTAAGGGAAAGTTCCACCGCTCGCAGATCTCCGTGGACACTGTTGATATTTCAATGGATGCTGCTCGCTTCAAATGTGCAGCGGAGGCTACAAAGTTCCAGGTCTAAGACCAGGGGCGGGAGTGTGTTTCTTAATTTACGTCATGTGCATGTAGATGGTATTGGTGGGCGCATAATACTCACCCAGTGCGGCGATTACCATGCGATAGTCTGCTCTGGCAAGAACTCACATGAATCCTTTGCATTAATATCCGTCATAAAAATCCCTTGAAAATTACAATGCATAATAAGAATTGAATAAAAGACCGAAGGATGTTTAAAAAGTTGAATAATGTGGACGGGGGTGTTGGTATGAGGGCTTGGTAAAACCATGATCCTGCGGAGAAAATTTTAAATATAAAACAAACTTTGTACCATAACTTTGGTTCAAAAAATGTCTGCTTATAGCAAATATTTTACTAATCTCTACTCTTCGAGATTGTTTGGCCATCAGACATTTGAATTGGCTACCGTATGATAAAATCATAAGCAGTGTTGCCAAAACGTGTTGACCAAAAATGGCTAAATTTACGGAAAAAATTGGCTTAAAATTGGTAAAAAAAAAATGGCTAAAGACTTTTTTTTTATAAACACACATTAAAATGAAAAAACAAAACAAAAATAATTCACTAAAAATTTTTTCACAATGAAATTGTTAATTGAGATCAATTTGTTACATAAGAATAAACTTAACTTAAATATTTTAGCATTTAAAAAATTAAATCATCGATAAATTAGATGTCGTTATTGTTTATCTCATAGGAATCACTTATGCCTATTAATTAAATATATTTTGACAGCATTTATCCAACCTTTTGAGACCAAATCGGTCATCCCGGTCGGTCAAACCCGGCTATATGGTACCATACACCACATTACAACCGTAGTAAAAAAAACTGTGACCTGTACCTTGCGCCCCACGAACATCGTTAATTCGAATCAGAAAATCGATCGGTATACCAATATTTTAAGGTGTTACAAACATCAGCACAAATGCATAATGCCTTCTCCACTATTGTGGTGTGGGTATATGTGTTTTATTGTAATGGTAACCATATTTTCCTAATTAATAAAATCGAATTTACGGTTGCTAAATGAAGCCTATTTCTCAAGTTACTTTTAACGATGTTTACTTGGCTAAATACCCTCTCTTATTCAGTCAGCATTTTATCATGCAAGTGAGTGCAACTTTATAGTAAATTCTGTGATGATTCATTATATAAATTTAATATTGTTCCTTTATTTTGAAAGATGTTTCATCATCATCGTATATAGCGATTTTCAACATTTGTAAAAGTTGTGATTTAATTTAAGTGCGTTTTTATTGTTAAAAATTCATTCAATCACTTCTATATTAAGGGCCAAATACACTTGTCAAATGCTTGTAATGTAGACGAATTCACTCGTGTATGTTTGCTGGATGTAATATTTACCGCCATATCTAAATTTTTTATTTTTCATACAGAATCGTCGGTGTCACACTTGCAAACACATTTTCACTAAAATTAAAAAATTAGTTTAGCGATTTGTTTAGCCATTTTTCAAATTGTTTATTTTTGATAATCATTCATTCTTGACTGACCTGAGATTCGAACCCAGGCGGATGGTTACCATGACATGTTTCGATCGCAACCACTCGATCTCCTCAGATGGTTGCGATCGAAACATGTCATGGTAACCAGCCGCCTGGCTTCGAATCTCAGGTCAGTCAAGAATGAAAAATTATCAATAACAATTTTAATTAATTTTCATGTTGTAAAATTCCTTTCTTCATAAAAATAATTTAATGAAAATTAAATTTGATGAACTTAAGCCTGATTAAAAATATTAAAAATTTTGATTAAAAACCATAAATAGTTTAACAAAATAACCACAATTCTAATTAAATTATTATTTTTTTAAAAAAATAACGGCAAAAAAAATTTGATGGTTAAAAAGGTTAAAAAATTCCTAAAAAAAATTGCTAAAACCATTTTTTGATGGCTAAACAAGGTGAAAAATGGCTAAATCCACTAAATGGCTAAATTGGCAACACTGATAATAAGTAATGTACGAGGTCGGTTCTTTTAAATATCCCCGCTGTTAATGTCCATCGCACTCAGAGTTTTTGACGGACTAAAAAAGTTATTTTTCCGAGGATAATTTCTATTTAAGTGTCCATTATTTTATAAAATTCCAGTTATCTCCTAGAGCTCACCTTCCTTTTTTGGATTTAGTTGAATATATATTTATGCGTCTGTGTGTACGTGTATTTTATATGTATTAATTCTTGGCTTTATAAATTTATTTAATTTATCAATTTTGTAAAATCCCCTTAAGATATTTTACAACTGAGTCTAATTGGTTTATTTTACTTATTTATGTTTGAATTTATGCATTTTAATAATTCATCGTATTAAGACAGTTTGATATAAAATGAAATTGGATTTCGACTAGATTGAAATTTTGTACAAGTAGAATGAGGCTTAAGAAAATTATTTTAGATGGGCGTAATTGAAAGGAAAAAATAATTCCAATAAAACATACTAGATATTAACTAATCATGTTCAGAGTTCGGTAATTTTATTTAGATTAAAATATTTTTCTTGAATTATACATAATAATCTTCAACTTTTAAATAAACCGGATTTCTTAGAAGGCCCAATCCATAGGGAAGCGCCAAGAGCAGAAAAATTCCCTCCCAATTTCGTACGCGGGAAGTCACAGTAACAAAGAAAGAACATTCCTTACTATTACAATCACCGAGTTGAAGTTTTTTGCAGCTCGAGTTATGTTGATAGGTATCAAATATTTGACGTCCTACACGTAACCACTAGTTGTATTAACCTTACAAAATTTCAATTATAAAACACCAGCATCCGTTCCCGATATGGTTTTTATTTTAAAATCTTAATGCTATTATATAACTGAACATTAAAATACTGTGTTTCATCTTGTTCTGTTGTTTTTGTTATTCCTACACACAAGAAGCAAATCGTTTTTTAACTACTTGTGTGGTGTGGTGTCATATCGTCATAATGTCCAAAATAATATTTTACAATTGTTTAAAATAAATGTTGCTGTGTTTCAAACAAAATAAAAATGTTAATGCTGTGTTCATTGCTACGTCATAACTCTACTGTGGAAATCTAAATTATAAACGGTAGAACACAGCAGTCATATATATTTCTTGTAATTATTTTAAGACACATGATCTTACAACGTTATGACTACCTTGTGAATACCCTAAATATAAACAAAATTTGAAAAGTAAAATGAGATTAAAACTCCAACTTTATAATTTTACTCTCAGATTAATATTAATATTTTGTTTTACCTGGTTTAAGAATTTTGAACTTATTTTGAAAAATTCCGGGATTGAGTTTGGAAAGTAATCCCTCTTAGGATTGTTTTAGATACGTTGGAATGTTATTCGTACTTGTATTTTTGAGTACGACTCGTACATAACGCAAGTTTAAAAAAAACTTAATTAATCCTGAATGTTTTCTTTCTGTGTAGTCAATATATTTTGGACTTCATGCTCGGTTGAACGTATTTTCCCTGTTCAACAACGCAATGCAAAATTTTTGAAGTTATCGAGTGCAAATTCCTTCTCGTTTTTAATTTATTGATGCACTAATCGAAACTAACAAAAAACCAATTAGGTTTTGCTAGTTAAGCTGCTGTTTGGATTTTATAGCCTTATCTATATTTTGGCTAAAACTTGCTTCTACCGATGAACATGCTATTTTTCTCATGACTTTTTCACGGAATCCAATTGGAATTTGGTTGTCCTGCTTTCAGCCCAATTATGTTAAAAAATGTTCGTTAAAAATAGTTTGGTTGGAGGGGAACTTATTAAAAAATGTTTTTTCTCTGCGTGTAAAATCAAGAATTGTTATCTTAAACAACCATATTTCGAGTACCAAATATTAAATGTAGACAATTCGATTTGCTTTCTCTTCTTGACATTCGAACTACCTACCATTGTAACAAAAAGTCAAACCAAATTGAAGATATCCATCATAAACCTGTCTAAAAATAATAAATGCTAAAACGACTTAAGAAAAAATTATCATAATAATTATGTTATTTATCTAACGTAAAACTGGAGAAATTAAAAATGATAAATGATACAACTAAATAACAAAAATTTGTTATTAATTTTTTGAAAAATCACCAAAGAAAAAAAGTAAGAAGTATTTTTTTTCTTTTTGTGCGAGCAAAAAACATAATCTGCCATAAAACAACAGCCAGCGACTCAACTCATCAATATCATTAATCAAAATATAAAATATCATTTATATTCACTTTTTTATTATTATTCTCTTTTATTTTTCTTATATTTTTATAATAATGCCATAGAAATTTCAACATCTGACGTACCACGGCAGCGGAAAAGCATCAGAACTACAGCAAAATTAATAATAGCCCGTCATATAAAACATGAACACGAACAGCTGGAAGAGATGAGTTTGTAGAGAAGGAAGAAAGGTTTATAGCAAACAAGAAAAGAAGACAAATGATTAACTTGCTGGATGCCTGCTACATAGTTTGAATGGACATCAGTTTTATAATATTTTTTGTTATTTACAGGACAAGTTTTTAAAACTTTATGCTTAAAAAATACGATTTTCACATATAAAAAGATATTCAAAAATAAAATGCGTTTTGTATATTTTGCAATTTTCCAATCAAAACTTAACAAAGAAAATCATTTTTTCTCATAAAAAACTATTGGGAGATCTTGGAAAGAATATCTGATCATGGAAACAATATTGGCAAATTTGTCCACATTACTAAAATTTTGTGTAGGTTCAATAACTTCGAACAATTACAATGTACATTGTATATTATCACACAATTTTCTTCTGTTAGTTCCATGACTACCGGTTGTATCCCAAAAAGGGTTTATTCTCGAAAAAGGGTTTGAAATTTCAATGGTGTAGGGTTTTATGTGGTAATGCTAAACTAACTACACTTTCTTTTATTATTGTAGCCAGACCACAATAACGTAGAAAGTATTCTTGACCCACATTTTAGTATACCGATCGACTTTAAATCATTTTTTGAATCGATCTAACGATGTCCGTCCGTCCGTCTTGATAACTGGGCATAAAGTACAGGTCGCAATTTTGGAGATAATTAGATGAAATTTAGTACTGAGGTTCAAGTTGCTACAAGAACCAAGCCTTATTATATTGGTATTTAGATTAAATTAGGTCCAAACTTGTTTTATTGAAATCTTACTCAGCTTACGTAATGTCATTAAAATCGGTCCATATTTGACCATAGCACCCATACAAATACAACTCCCGAAAATGGCTTTCAGTGCCGTGCCATAACTTTCTTGTAAATATTGTATTGACGCAAAATGTCGAGCCCTAAAAATCAAATATTAGAGGGTAAGTTTTTTTCTATTTTATTTCATATCAATTTTGTATAAAATTTGTCGCTAACGATAAAATTGTTCTTGCTTAAAAATCGTAACGGTACCTTATCTGACCATGACATTTAAGGAGATGATGCAATTGTGCGAATAAATTCGTTTATTACAAAAAAAAACGAAAATTAAAAATGCTGTCGCTTACGCTATTTTCGGGGTAAGCGCTCGATGTCATAATAAAGTATTATACTGTTAGGTACAAAATTAACCAAGGTCAAATATAAAGCCCCTTCCTTAAATCACTTAAAGGCAAACAAATATCATATAGATGAAGATATTTAATAATATTCGGCACATAGAACTTTTAAATAAATGTAAAGCTCATCACATAATATGGTTTTGGCAGATTCCAAATTGCCCATGGGTCCCAAATAGGGTACACCCTCGAAAATTTGTTTTTAGATATTATGGTGTAGTTAATCATATGGTCGGGTCGGCCTTGACCGAAAATGCTATCTTTCTTGTTTACATAATTTCTTGGTTTTTTTTAATTTCACTTGCATAAAAAAACTTGCCCCTGCTTGTTTATTATTTATTGTTATAATTTTGTATTTTTAGAGAGATTTATTATATAATTTACGTATAAAGTTCAGTTTAAGATATAATGGAAATGATAATATAAAGTCCGTAAAGGCGAATCTGAAGCAACCACTACTATTGAAATGCAAATTTTTTGTACAACCTTCACCACTACGAGTGGTAGATTAGTATACTAAGTCTCCCATTGCGGAGAACACCAAATAACATATCTTCGATTTTATAATTATTATTTATTTAACATTTTTTATTTTTCGAATTTATTCTATGAGCAACATTTTTAGTTATGTATTTTATAAAGCTTTTGTGTATTGGTCCAATAGTCCTTTAATTTTTAGGAATGACTTAATACACTACCAGACTATTCTTAAAAATTGAAGGAATAGGGTTATTACAAAAAACTTTATAAAATACATAACTGAAATTTAGCTCATAGAATAAATTCGAAAAATAAAATATGTTGAATATAATAAAGCAGGGACCGGAAATAAGAGTTATTTTTCAATTTTTGAAAAAATAAATCATACATAAATGAACATCGTAGAAAACTTTTAATTACACCATCATGATTTTTAGGCGAAATGCATCCAACATATTGCATGATTTTTAAATTTTTGATTTTTATTTTAACAATCAAAAATAAGAGATCTTTTTGATTTTTATTTTTTTAAATGAAAAATAAAAGTTATTCTTGATTTTTATATTTTTAAATGAAAAATAAGAGTTATTTTTGATATTTATTTTTTAAATCAAGAAATAAAAGTTATTTTTGATTTTTATATTTTTATATCAATAATAAAAATCAATTCAAAACTCTTATTTATTTGTTGATGCCGTATTTATAATAATATGCTGCTTCATTCAAATTTCTATATGAATATAATATATTATGTGACTTATCCATTATCAGCTATAGCAACATGAATGCATAGAAATAGCTTATAAGTTTTGGCTGCCATTCAAGTCAGTGTAGAAAGGTCATTTTCAGCACTCAGATAAATATTGGGAGATTTGCGATATAATTTATCTGAGGAACATTTAAAATCAATTATGATGGTAAAATTGAACACCTGAAAACGACCTCTTAACACTGACTTGCATGGCAGCCAAAACGTATAAGCTATTTCTATGCATTCATGCTTTTATAGCTGATAATGGATAAGTCACATAATCTATATATATAAAATTGTAACGTTACTGACTGACTACTGACTCACTGATTCATCATCGCACAGCCTAAACGCCTGAAGCTAATAACTTGAAATTTGGACCAGAGATTGGTCACTCTCCAAATCGATCCACTAAGACGGGATTTTTGGAAATTCAAATGTTCAGGGGGTAAAAATGGTAAAAACGGGAAAATACGGTAACCTTATATCTTCAAAACTAAAAGAGATAAAAAAAATGTAATACTTATCGTTGTTCTTTAGAAAAATAAGCGGACAGGTGTCTGGTACGAATTTCGGTACTTTTTTGACACCCCATCTACCTTTTGAACCAATAAACATAGAACCAAAGTTTATACCACATTCGAAACTTATCAAAAAAAATACGAAAATAAATTTGGTACTTTTTCGAAATTCGAACATTTAAGGGGTGAAAATCGTAACTATTTTTGGTACTTTTTTTATGAAACATTTTCCTCCATTCTTTGACATATTCGTACTAAATTATGGGCTCCCACTACAATACTGAAATTTTTGATACTTTAATGGGTGGAAAAATAGTACCAAAACTGGAAATACGGGAAATTTGATATTTTTGTTTAGCTTTTTGGTTCTACAACTGGTATTTTTTTAATTTTCGTTAATATTGGACCTAGAAACATAAAAGTCAACATGTAATGTCCTGAGTGGATAAGAATCTATGAGGGAACTTTTTGGTACTTTTTTGTTCTTTAACTGGTACTTTTGTTCTGAGTGAATGAGAAAATAAACTTTGGCATACAGATATGTCCACGAAGAAAAAGAAGCCGCTAACGAAGTTGCGGGTTAAATGCTATTAAGTATAAAATTTTTATTTAAAAAAAAATCTACAATTTTGAAAAAATGTTGATATTTCTTTTTTAAATTATTTACATAAATTAATATTGTTCATTTGCAAAAAGAATTTTTAAAAAATTTTAATTTTTCACATTTTTATAAACAGCTTTCAACACGAATTTATCCCAATGTTCACTTTGTGCAATTTTCAAAAAAAAAAAAATTCACAATTTTGAAAAAAATCAAAATTTTTTTTATCAAATTTTTAGTTAAGCTTATTATTGTTCATAATCAAAAATAAAAATTTAAAAAATTTTATTTAGAACCGAAGTTATGAATTTTTTAATTTTTCAAAAACTGAAATTGGCGGTGAAGTTCTATAAGAACTTGCTTATGAAAAGTAAGTCGATAAAAAATATCGTCAATATCAAAAATTGCATATTGAATTGTTTAATGTAATTCACTTGATATTGGATGGGTTTTTGTTTAAATACAAATTCTCCGTAATATTTTATGTTTATAATCCGATGGGAATGTTTTCGTAAATGTTTGAGGTGTATGCTATTTTTAAGCGGATAACTAATTTTCTTTACGATGCTAATAACAATTCTCTGTAATATATTATGTTTCCTTAAGTAATTTGTTATATAGGAAGGAAGTTATATTTTCATTATAAACGAAAAATCTAAAAATTGGATGTTTTCTTGAAAATATTTATTAAAATACTAAGTAGTAAGCTGAATAATATACCTCTAAGCATAGGTGCTATAAGAGGGCATATAAAAGCTTCTATATTTTGAAGAAGTATAATTCTTAATTGTACATCAAAACACTAACCATATAATAAGAAAATTATATTTGGTTAGCAATGAAATTAAATAAATGAAATAAAAAACTATTCCGTAAATTCTGTGAGAATGGTAAAATTGAAGAAATGACGTGTACGCAGTACGCAATGGCTCAATGTCCGTTATTTTTAGATAATATTTTTGAAATATTATTCTGGTTGATCCTGCCAGTAGTTACATATATGCTTGTATATTATATTCATATAGAAATTTGAATGAAGCAGCATTTTATTATACATACGGCATCAACAAATAAATAAGAGTTTTGAATTGATTTTTATTATTGATATAAAAATATAAAAATCAAAAATAACTCTTATTTTCTATCTAAAAATATAAAAATCAAAAATAACTCTTATTTCTTGATTTTTTTGATAAAAGTCATAACAGTTACGGTCCCTGTAATTAAGTAACTTGTGAATAGAAATAATTCACAGATTCTATTATTAATTTATTTATAGTTAATCTGTGTAATAAGACAAAAGTCTTAAAATAACACAGAGTAACAAATTGTTCATTATGTAATTTGTAAATTTTTTTTTACAATAAAAAGTTATTTTAAGATTTTAAGTAATTCTTAATCGATTTAGTTATGTCCGGCTGACTGTCCGTGAAAAAACGCATAATTCAAGCGATTAAAATGAAAATAATCAAATCCAGCACAATCCGTTCAGAAGAAAAAGAGTTGGCCTGCCTTTTTAGAAAGCATATTAAGGATGAAGAAAGAAAACGTATAATTTTGGAAAAAAAAAATAAGTTGGAGTGCTTTATTCGGCTGTGCCGAATCTTTGATACCCTCCACCGAGACTTCGAATATTTCCGGAGTGGCCTCTATATGGCACCTTTATATTATTAATTTATGTTTATGTTTTAAAACGGACGTCAGCATATGAACTGGCTGCGGCTTAGACCTAAAATAAATAATTGACCGATAGTCAGTAAGTTTCAGGCTTTTCTTTTTAGAAATTTGAACTAGCTTGAGTAAAATATCATGATTCGTAACAGTTTTAGCCGGAATTAAATGATTTTCAGGAGGAGAATTTCTATTGGACCCGTTGTTAATTATAGACTAATCATCCCAAAATTCTGTGGAGTGATATCTGGTATTAAAAGGTAAATTGTGGACCGTATATCACAAAAGTGCATGACATTTTTTCTGGCCAAATGAAGCTAAGTTGGCTCACATTTAACGTAATATATATATATATATATATCTGCTACGGTTTTAGGCGTATTTTATTCATTTCCGAGAGTTGGGGTTGTGTGGGGCCAAGAGTAAATTATGGACCGATCTATACGAAATTTGACAGCGTGATTGCAAGTCTTGTAAAACAGTGACACACAAAATTGTATTATGATAGCGTAATTTAGTACGGTTTTAGGCGTACTAAAACGTATTTTGGGAGTAGGGATTATATGGGGCCTAGGGCAAATTATGGACCGTACTTCACGAAATTTAACAGCATGATTTCCAGTCGCATAAAACGAATTTGTGCAAATTCTTATATAATTTTGTACATTATTTCACCTATTCTATTTGTTTTTGTAACAATATTATCAATTTTTAAGGATGGTGGTTACACATTTTGATTCAAAGTGCTGATCCGATTTTGCTGGATTACAAGCTTGGGATAAGGTTTTCCTTGATTCTCTTTTGAACCAGCGTGTACGTTTATATGCAATTTATATGTAGTTTGTGTCGTCAATTTTTTTCCTTTATATTAAACTTAAATTCATCTTGCCCAATTCTAATAAAGGGTGGTTAAACTTTAACGGCCGATGTTGATTTTGAATAAAAGCCAAAAAGTTTTTAGGAAATTGTTGTCATTTCAATTATGCATGGAACAAAATATCGGCCAAATGGCCGCCGCTGAGGCATCATTGAGGTTATATGCCCTTAATGTGCCGAATTATCTCATCCTTTGGCTGTTGAATTGTTGCTGGATAATCGACGTACACCTTTTCTTTCAAATTACCCCGAAGAAAGAAGTGCAACGGTGTCAAATCACATGATTTTGGAGGCCAATTGACATCGCCACCACGTGAGATTACACGGCCATTGAATTTATCGCGCAAAAGAGCCATTGTTTCGAAACCACTTATCGTCCACATACATATCTTTTAATGTGGGCCATAAAAAGTTCGTTATCATCTCACGATAGCGAACACCTTTCACAGTAACTACCTGACCGGCCTCATTTTGGACAAAATACGGCCCGATGATGCCGCCACCCCATAAACCAAAACAAACAGTCACTCTTTGTTGGTGCATTTGTTTTTCGACAATCACTCTTGGATGATCATTCGCCCAAGTGCGGCAATTCTTCTTATTGATAAATCCACTGAGGTGAAAATATGCCTCATCACTGAAGATGATTTTCTTCGAAATGCATTTTGATTTGAACGCGTATTTTCATAATAAGCCTTAATAACTTTAACGCGTTGCTCGATTGTGTATCTTTCCACAGTTCAACCACCCGTTACAAAAATAAGAGAAAAAATAAAATTTACGAGCTCGGTCAACTCTGCAACCATTTTCATTCACTTTTCCTCTCTCTCCTAAAAACTAAAGACTGGAGGAGTCAAGATGAGTGTGAAACAGCACAAAGGAAGTGTAAAAAGTATATTTTTGAACCTCTGTTTTAGTTTCTAACATTTAACAATTCATTCAATGTGGAAATGTACAGATAATGTAGAATTTTACTCAACCGAATTTTATATAAAGTTAAGTATCCAAACAGGTTCTCAATCTTAATAAAAAATCCCTTAAAATACATTGAACCTTGGTCGCCTTTACCCACCATATAAAATTCTTCACTTCTTTTATTTATAGCCTGTAATAATTATGGGTTTATAAGGTAAAATTATAAATAGCTCGGCAATTTAGTTTAATTCGTTAAGAAAAGTGTAGTAGAATAAAAAATAAATAAAGTAAGATGAAAGACAACAACAAATATAGAAAGGACTCAAATACTATCATTTGTTCAAATCATGCCATATGATGGCTCCTCATTAATCAGTCATAATGTTTTTAAGATGCTCTTTTTGATATCAGTGAACAGAACAGTTTATAACGAACATCAAAAGAAAATTGCAAGTTGTTGGCGAGCTGATAAATAAGTGACTGAGTGTTGTTTGGCTGTTGCTCGTGTTCATGTTGTTGCTGATCATTAGTTTTGTTTGCCCACAGGTAATTAATTATGCACTTTGTAGCCATTTGTGCCGACAGTTTTGAAAAATTATTTTAAACAAAATTATCAACAGCAACAATAACAAGTTGAAAATCATTGGCATAACTTTTTCGTACATTTTAATTAATATTATTACAATAAAACAAATACATACAAACATACATAAGTATATAGAAAGGAATAAACTATAATTAATGATGATAATTTTATAAAAATGGTTGGTCATACAACTCGAATCTGCTCGTATAACAAATCAGGTTTGAGTTGTATTCCCCTGTTTGCTTTGTTCGGGTTCGCTTAGCGTTAATAAAGTTGTAGACTCATACTTTAATTTATTTCCTCTGTTTCAATTCTTTTATTATAAATTACCTTTGATTACGTTTTAATAATTTAAATATTTATTTATGCGTTTATCTTATCAAACTCAAGCTCTAACAGCTGCTGTTTATGAAATCTTTTCTTGTTTTTAATGCAAAATAATTTATTATCATTCAAATGTAGCAACTTTGTGTGGCACACATGCACAGTATGGCGTGGCATGGTACGCCAACTTTATGAGGGTCATCTATCATCGCTAACAACAAGTGTTTTTTTTTTTTATATGTGAGAGTATTTGAACGTTGTAACTTTTGAACAGTGTGTCAAAATAGACTATGCTGTAAAAATATTTCATTATTTTAATATTAATATTAATGTTTGTGGTGGTTTCCTTACAGTAAAAAAAATAAATTTCATATACATAAATTTAATATCGTCGGCTTAATATGCAAACATGCTAAGTCCACTTTTTAAGCAAATTGAGATTTTGATGCCGTGTGGTACACAAAAGGGCTTAATATTTAATAAGTCGTTAAGGATGTCGTGTTTTGCATGTCAAGGCCTACAAGATACGATCAAGCCTAATGCACAAATAAATCTTATATAGGTTTTATAATAATAATTTTATCTTCAATGCAGAAAGCCATTCCAAATAAGAATTTTTAAATCTTCAACATACCTGTGGTAATAAGAAAAAAGTTCTTAATTTTTTTTTAAACCCTCCACCACAGTTAATTGTTAAGAGGGTATAATAAGTTTCTCATTCCGTGTGAAACTTTTTTATTATTCATCTCAGAGCCCAAAAAGTATATATATTCTGGCTCTTTGAGTAATTCAAAGTCGATTTAGCCATGTCCGTCTGTCTGTCCGTCTGTTGAAAACACGCTCACTTTCGAAAAACTCAAAAGAAATGAACAAACTTGATGTAAAATTGATTGTAGTTATCCTAAGCAGTTTGGGATTGCAATCCAGCAAAATCGGTTCAGTAGGATTAGAGCTATGAATCAAAATGTGGAACCACAACCTTAAAAATTGATAATTTTGTTACAAAAACTAACATAAATGGTGAAGAATGCACGGAATGATATAAGATTTTGCAGAAATTCGTTTTACTCGACTGGCAAATACGCTGTAAAATTTCGTGAAGATCCGTCCATAATTTACCCTAGGCCCCATATAAAACCTACTCCCAAAAAAAGGTTTAGTACGCCCTAAACCGTAATAAATAATGCTATCAGGATAGAATTTAACAGATACTTTACAGTTGTATATGACTAGAAATCACACTAATACATTTCGTGGTGATCGTTCCATAATTTACTGTAGCACATATAGATATTACGGTAAAATTTCTTAGCTTCATATGGCCCGAAAAAATGTCATCGAATTTTGTGATATACGGTTCATAATTTACCTTAGATCCCATATTAAGCAGCCTTCTGAAATTCGCTGTAAACGCTAAAACTAATTTCACCACTCTATTGAAATTTATGTTTTCAATACCAGAAATCACTCTGCGTAATTTTGGGATGATTGGTTCATAACTTACCATGGCTCCAATATAAACCCCCCTCCTGAAAATTATTTAAGTTCGGCTTGAACTGTTACGCATAATGTTATTTTACTCATGGTTATCGGTCAAAAATTTAATATTGGTCTAAACCGCAACCAATTTAATTACTGATGTCTGTTTTTATAAAGATAAATTGATAATCAATAGACATGCTATAAATATCACTCCTGAAATATTCGAACTGTCGGTAGAGGGTATCAAACATTCGGCACAGCCGAATAAAGCACTCAATTTGTTTTTTTTTTTGTTTTGTAGTAAAGCAAAGCAGGTCAAAATTAACCATATTTTGGTCAATATTAACCATAATAATGGTCAAAACCAACCATATTATGTTCACAATTAACCATAATATGGACAAAATTTCGCAGAATTTTGACAAAAGTAACCATACTATTGTCAGAATTAACAATAATATGTCGATTTTAGCCATATTATGGTTAGTTATTTTATCCATTGTTTCAGTTTATTTTTTAAGTGTCAAATTAAAATTGTATTTAATTTTTTATTTCTGCTAGGTTTTATGTTCCACTTTAATTAAAAAAAAAATTTCCTTTGATTCATATTGCAGCCTGTGACGACCTTCATTATTAGTTTTTCTGTTCTTCTAGTTTATTCTACGTAAATTTATGTATTTTAATCGATAATTAAAATAAAATGAATGGGAATTTTAGGCAAACTAAGCAACTATTATAAAATTCAAACGACCACAATGATGTTGCTTTTAAAACATATTATTTTAAATATCAAATTAAACATAAAATGTTTTAAAATGTTATAATTTCGAACATATTATTGTAAATAAATATTAACTATAACATGTTTGGAGGCAACCATAATATGGTTATAGCTTTTGGATGGATGAATTAACCATATTATTGTTGTCGTGATAATAATATGGTTAAGGTAAACATAATATGCTTAAGAGTATAGTTGTAGTTATATTTTATTAGAACATTATACTGTTAAATTCAATCATATTTGAAGTTTTATGGGAGGTTAACACTTTATTGTTAAATAGAAAAAAAAAATAATATCAATCGTGAAAAAAGTTTTGTATAAAACAACAAAAGTTTTATTGTTGCTATTTTGAACCATACTTCAACCATGTTTTTTCTCTGCCTGTGGAATTTCAATTTATTTCAAACTTCGAGGTAAAGAGCGCCAAAAAAAAATGTTTTGTAAAAACCAACAAAAGTTTGTCTGTTCCCATTGCAGGGACCATAATATGGTTTTTTTACCCATACCTCAACCATATTTTGTGTTGTTAATTGGGGTGTTTGCTGTTTGGACAAACTTTTTGTGGCGTCCAAAGCTTAATGTATTCATTTCAGCGAAAACTTTGCAGAGTGTGGACGTTGAAAAAGAAGCATTACAATAATTTTAAATAGTTGTTTAAATCGCTTTTTAATTTAAATTCTTTGCCTTTATTTTATATGTTTTCTCCGTTTCAAGCAAAAGGCAACAAAATTGCCGCAGCACTATCGGCATCTGCATTCATTGAAATCAGAACAAAACTGAAAATTAATGTTTGTAAGGAGAATATTTGTGTTGTTTATTGGAAAACATCAAACGGAAACAAAGTGTGTGTTTGCCAAGCATTTTGTGTGGTTTATTGTACCCTTAAACTTTTTATTCCAAATATTATTGCACATTGACAAAAGATGAGAAAAAGGTCCTTGTGCTATGAATTCCAGAAAAACCGTACAAAATAATTGAAACTTGGTCCATGTGTACTTTTGGATATGGAGACTGCAATAGTTTCAAAAAGTCTAATTTTTCTTATGTTTTTCTTTTTTGCCACAGGTATATTAAGTTTAGGTTATTTGGAAATATCAGAGATTTAAAAATGAATATACAGAGTAGCCTCAACGAAAGGAACTTCAGTTGTTTTATATGATATCCATTTATTATTTTAAGCTTGTTTTACAAAAAACTTGGGTCATATAAAAAGTATATTTGGTATAAAAGACTGGTGCAATGTCAGAGAAGCCAGTATTTATGTCTGATTCAGACTATTGAGGTCATAGCAGAGCCCGCAGTATATTTTCTAAAACGGTTAAACTTTGTCCAACCAATGTTAGTGATCCCAGGGTTGTTCGGTTTGGAAAATGTGTACAATCGGTTCAATATTTCACCCCTAAGACAGAACATTTAATACCATATAGAATTGTTAATTTTAAAAATAGAAACACCCATATTTCAACCTTTCAATGAATATTTTCCATGTAAGAGTTTACCTTTAACTTTTCAAGAGTATGTTTGCTTGTCAAGACAAATTTGTTAATGTATATGTTAACCAAATGCCTTTATGTGAGTGCGTGCATATTTTGTTAAAGTTGCCATTATTTGAAAAAAATATAAAAAATTTTTGACATGTGCATAAATTTTCGCAAAAAATAAAACTGAACGAAGCGAAAAACGACAACAAACAATAATTCATTCAGGTCTCATAATGTTAATACATTTATTTTATATTCTTGTAACATGTTAACTTGTAGATGTGGATGTTGTTGTTGCTGTTTCTACTTTTTTATATGATTTATATGCAGCAGACACGACAGTTAATTTGATATTTTGATTAACTGCAGAAAAGACCGAAAATACAATTAATGTATTTTTATCTTAAACGGAAGGGGGGAAAATTTGATGCAATTAATTTGTTCTTTATTATTTTTATATGTATGAGTATTTTATTAAGTAGGAATTGTGAGAGTTGATGAGGAGAAATATTTGAGGGTTATTAACATGCATCAATCATTTTTTTTATACTTTTTTTAATATTTGTTAATTTTTTTTTTATTGTTAAAAATTCGTAAAAGGATATCCGAGGAGAAATGGGTTACATTTTATTTTTAATAGCAATTTAAACTGATTAAAAGAAAATGATTCTTTAAGAAACTCGCAGCAAGGAGTAATCTCTTTAAAAACCTTTTGCTTAAAATAAAATAATTCAAAATCATTCCCAGTTCTAGTAAGTATTATTATTTCCTTATGAATAAAATAATTGTGTACTCGTTTGTAACCGCTTAACTTCTATGCCTTGAGCAGTGTTGCCAATGTAAGCCAAAAAGGTACTATCTTGTTTAGCCATGAAAATAAAAGTTTAGCTATTAACCAATTTTATTTAGCAAAACGAAAAAAAAATGTTTAATGCAGGGAACATTTACAAAAATAAGCGCACCATTATGCGTTACACAATAAGACATACAGAGATGCAGTAGAGTAAGTAAAGGAACTCTTAACAAGTTTTATACAATAAAAAAACCTTTCAAGTTCTACGCCATTCCCTTACTACGAAGCAGGTTTGTAAGGGAGAATACAAAAAAAATAACTGCAAAAAAATATTTAGTCTGTAAAGCTGAACGCTACATTCACCAGTTTTTATATGCGTTGAATAAAGCGCTTTTTGTGTCAAAAATTTATTGCCTCAAAGTGGGAACACACCATATAAAATTCATGCCTTCCGTAAGCGAGATGGTAAGCGAAACTCTTACATTTCTCCCTTACAAACCTGCTTCGTTTGAAGCTCAATTTTTAATTGGGTAATTCCCAAACTGGCAAGTATTCGGTGTACCTGTACGTATGCGTAACATCTATTATATACAAATAAGTGTACACTTTGATGTCCCCACTAACTGCGGAAACGGGTCGACCTATTTCAGCCAAAATTTCAGGGTACGTTGGGAATAGTCTGTAGATGGTTTATGTGTGTACGAAATCGGCCCAGGGGCTATGGAGATATGGCATTTAGATTGTTCTATGTAGATATCCCAATACAAATATCAACAAAATCCCCTCCATTTTGAACTCCACCGAAAAGGCTTGACCGATTTTTATGACATTTTGCATGTGTATTTGTTAGGTATGAGAATAGGTCGTAAAGTATATATTGTATACTGCTAGAGGGCGCAAAAAGGGGAAGAGTGGCAAAAGCTCGTTTTCCCTATTTCTTCTTAACTAATCAACGGGGTTTCGTAAAATTTGGCATACTGGCACTGTTAAATCTGAAAGGAAATAGGGAAATTAATTAAAAAGGTTTCGTTTAAATGTGCTAAATTCACATACTATTGATAAACCTTGTTCATTAATTTTTTGTATCCCAGAAAAAACTTTGAATATATTATTTATACTTTTTTAAAAGGGGTCTTCATTAGTGTTATATTTGTTTTCCAGTAGCATGTAAGGAATTTTGTTCCAATAACAGAAAACTGTTTTTAAGGCTGATTCGGTGAAACAAGTCTCTGCACCGTAAGCGAATTCTAAAACTCCATATTATTTCGGCATTTTATTTTTGAAAATTGAAAACCCATTTGATTTTGCATTAGACTTATGAAAAATGGCTTATTGTTGCAGATTATATAGGGATTTAAACAAAAATGAACTTATTTAAGACAAGAGTAACTGATTTAATGATGAAAATAAATAAAAACAAAACTTCAACTTCAACTCTTTCGGTGCGGAAACTTTTTTCACGATAGAGGAAAAGTAGCACCATATTTCTTAATAACTTTTAAGCCCCACGCGGCTAAATATATACGCAAAAATTTCAAAAAGTTATATCCCTATTCTTTATGTATCGGGAGATTCATCGAGAGGTTTGATTTATAATGTAAAATAAAACATAAAATTTGACAGTGAAGTTAAAATTTTTATTATCGGTCAAGAGAACAATTTATGGCATTTACTGTCTGAAAATTATATCATGTAAATGTTGGCCTTGACTTCATCTGAGGTGGTCCTTTCGGACGGTCCAATTTTGGGCGACTCGTTCGAGTTTGAATGTTTATAATAATTGTGCAATAGGCCTATTATATATCTAAAACGAAACCAATTTTTGGGGATTTTTGGCTATTTTTTTACAAAAAATTTCTAGCTGGTTTGTATTAAGCATAATTTACTGTATTAAGCATAATTTACTGTAGCACACATATTTATTACGGTAAAATTTCTTCCAATACCAGAAATCACTCTGCGTAATTTTGGGATGATTGGTTCATAACTTACCATGGCTCCAATATAAATCCCCCTCCTCCTATGTAAAGTAGCCCATGCACTTCTAATGTCGCAGATATCTTATTGTTTGGAAATTTAATCTTGTACTTCTTACAGTAATATTCGTAGAATTGAACTATTATTAAATAAAGTCATTCGATTTGTATTCAATGTAAGAGTTAGAGATCATATTACAGCCCATGTAATTCGATTCCTGGGTTGTAATTTTTCTAATTTTCTAACCATTAAGATTCTTATGAGTTTTTACAAACTTATTAAGAAATCAACACCTTTGTTTTTAGTTCGACGGTTTGAATTTATGCATTCTTCAAGAAATATGCTAATTTTTATACCTAGAATTCATAACTCGTTTT
Source organism: Pollenia labialis (assembly GCA_949318255.1). Taxonomy (NCBI): domain Eukaryota; kingdom Metazoa; phylum Arthropoda; class Insecta; order Diptera; family Polleniidae; genus Pollenia; species Pollenia labialis. The sequence continues at coordinate 16,588,159 of OX439141.1, forward strand.
TTGAAAGGTCGGTACTTGTAAGGGTTGCCAGAGTGTGGAATCATTTGCCTCATATATTAAGGAATTATCGTTTGTCTCCTAATAGCTATCAAAAAGCTTTAATTGAGTATTTCAATACCATTTAAATAAATCGTTAACAATGTGATCTAATTTGACGGTATTTTTGTTGATTTTTTGTTTTAAAAATTGTTGTAAGTTGATGCCATATTATTTTTATTAAAGAATATTTTTAGATTATTAATGTAGGGTTCCATATTAAACTTTAGAAATAATATCTATTGTAATACTATGATTTGGCCATGAGGGCTTTTATTATTACAAAATGTTTCAAATAAAAAAAAAAAAAAAAAAAAATTTATATACTTGTAAAATTTCATTAAACAATATTAGCTAATAAAGATTTTATTTATTGAATAAATATATATTTATATTGTTGTCAAAAACTCATAATCAAATTTTTTTAACTTTTTTGCAAAATTTCTATAACGAATTTTGAAATTATATAATATTTTTTGAAATCTAGACACAATTCCCAACCCTTTGATGTATTATTTGTCTACTTTGTACTTTTTTATATGAAGTAATCTTTTTTATGTAGGTAGCACTCATTACCAAAAAAACCTGTGTGCTAGGTAGCACAAAACAATATGTATAAAAAAAAACGTTTTGGAAAATTTGTTTCTTCAAATTTAAATGACAGATGACCCTTCAGTCAGTGAACTCTGGGAAAATGTATTGCTTTAGCTCATCTTGTTTGTCCTTTACCTTGCCAAAAGTGGAGGAAGGTGAAATAATGAACCAATTTAGCCAAACGAATCTGTTGTTTAAATACTTTTACTAAATTTCAATGAGCTAAGACGTTACTTTCTTGCTAAATAATGCTCTCCACAGACAGACGGACGATCACACATCGCTAGATGTCTTATAATTTTAAATAGATCCAGAAAATATAATTATGTAAACTGTCTAGGGTCTTTGCTGATTGCTTCGATTTGTTTTAACCGGAATGACAAAATCGTTTTAGAAATCGTTTATGAAAAGAGAGAACAACCGGTAAATTTTAAGACAATAATTTTCGTATGATTTCGCCCCAACTTAAGGCAATTTTTTCTTTCGAAACAACCATTACCACAATAACCTCAAACCCGTAAATACACCATGTGATTATTTTTCAAACAATTCAAATTTATTGTTGATAAATTCAAAATATCGTTAAAATGAAAAAATTACAGAAGTACAAAAAAAAAGTAAAAATGATTTATTATCGTATTTCCAAAACTCACATGTATACATGCTTATCAACAACATCAGCATCATCATGATCATGGAGAAAAAAATTTGCAACCAGGAGGAGTGAGTAGCAGTTGTTGCGATAAAAATTATGTCGCTTGCAAAATACACCCTTGCAACTTTTACTTATGCAGTATTTTTTTTTTTTTTGTTTCCTTCCTTCAGCCAACACATTTGCATCAAGATGTAATTATTATGGCATTTGTATGTGTGTGTACATGCAAACAAATTTACTTTCTTTTTATAGCTCTCCTGCTGCAAATGGCTGTTAAAGTGTGTTTTTTCTTTATCACATTTTTCATTAAACTTCATTTGCATATAAATAAATTTTTGGCCATTGGGCATTAAAATTGTTATGAATGTATGTTACCCCTGAGCGCTGTGTGGTAATGAAAATTTAACGAATTGCTGATGAAAATGTCGCATCATAAATTATGATAAAATATCGTATGCGTTTATGTCTGTCTGCAACTCTGTCTATCGAATGCAGTTGTATTTAATGTAGGCTGGGTTGTATTCACTTAAGTTTGTGTTAAAATGGTTGTTCTTAAAATAAATATCTACATATATGTTTTCGTTATATTGAGATGTGAGTTAATTTTATGTGATAAAGTTAAGCACGAATCGATTTTTATCACCATTCCATCGTCTACGAAACATCGTCATCATACCACTTTAAAGAAGACTAGACACGTTACATTGCATGCTTTTGGCAATTGATTATGTTATGAAATATAATTAATTTATAGCGATTATGATGGTTATCATAGAGAAAAATTCATTTATATACATACACATTTGTCTATGATTAATTGATTTATAAATGAGGAAATATTTTGTTATTGTGCAGAGCTGTAAAATGTTTTTATCGTTTAAAAGAAGATTTTGTTAATACAAATTTAAGAAATTATTTTATATTACCAACGAATTTGTATTGTAATAAAAATCTTCATTAAACACAAGGAAGATCCGTTTGTCATCACTTACTGTTCTCTAGAAAATAACAATTATAGCATAATAAATAACTTGGTTTTATATTTATATAATTGACAAACCGGGGGGACGAGGGTTAGGCACCCTCCTAAATGAGGGCAAGATATGTTTCCAACTATTTAGATCGGTCCTTTGTTCTTTCTCTCCAGCTTGTTATGTCAATCTTTCTAACGAATTCGTTGACCTGGCCCTTCCTGCGTAGTTTTGGCCTTCCTTCTTTTGTATTTCTCCGAGTACGTCTTCCATACCTTTTCGAGCTGGTCCTTCTTTACCTATTCTGTTAGCCAGCGTAATCTCGTTATGTTGATCTGCTTATCTTTGTCAATGTTAAGATATATTCCATACAGCTCATACGCCGTCGATACTCACCGTTGTTCACTTAAGCTGAAGGTCCACACCATGCGTTTATGCGTCTGTCCTTTTTATGCATTTGACAAAAAAGTTGAATCAGTGTAATTGCATATGACAAGTTACACGCCAAAATGCATAGAATGCATAGACGTATGAACGCATCAAAGTAGGTTTACTTTCTATTTTTGTATCCGTCGCATGTGTGGTGAATAAAAGTCAGCTGTTATTGATGGCCATGGATGACAAATCATATTTTATTTTCAATGTTATCGATAAATATGTTTGTGTGGTGGATTACTTTTTACTATTTTTTTGCATTAAAAAAGGTTTTTAATAAGAGAAAACGCTTTCGTTATTAAGATTGTATAAACTTTAAAGAATAAAATACATTAAAATTAATTTTAAGCACAATTTTACCACGAGCAAAATTTGCCATTCTAGTTATCGATTACTTTTATGTTCTGAGTGTCATCTTTGTTGTGTTTATTATATATTTTTTTTTTTTTTGAACAAATGCCATGAACTGGAAACTTATTTATACCGTGAAAAATCACGAATATTTTTATAATAAAAGCTTACTTTTCTATGAATTCTTTTAAATAAATTCTATTAAAATATCAATTTCACTTTCCATTTTAGGCAAAGTTGCTTTTAATTGATAAACATATTAGCACAACAGCTGATAAAAAAAAACAAATTTGGCGCATAAAACGCATGGCATGTAACTTGAATTTAGAAACGCATAAAATGCATAGAAAGTATCATACGCATCTACGCATGAACGCATGGTGTGGACCTTCAGCTTTAGGATCATATACTTTGCTGATTAGTTTTCTCTTTAAGACTACCAATTTTGTTTCAGATTCAGGATTGTATACCATATAGCACGACAGACTTTATTAGATACTGATGCAATTGAATTTTCGTATCTCGAGAGAGGGACTTATTTCGGAAGTCTTTATGAGCATAAAATAAAACACGTTTGCAAACACAGTTCTCCGCCTTATCTCAATGCTGACGTTGTTGTTTTATATTTACGGCAAAGCCGAGGTTTATAAATTCGTCCACTACCTCGATATCATAACGGTTTTCAACATTCACAGTTTGGTCAAATCGCGTGGCGGATTTGCTTGTTACAAGCATTAATTTTGGTTGTTCTCGTTCACAACTAAGCCCACTGTCGCCGATTCCTTCTCGATTTTCACAAACAGTGCAATAACTTCTCGTATAGTTCGCCCAATAATGTCTATAACGTCAGCATATTTGCAAGTACAATTCTCTACCGATCCTCAAGGCTGACGTTATTGTTTCCATTCATGGCATATTTCAGGTATATAGATTCGTTCACTACCACGAAATTATAACGGTTGCCAACGTTCGCACTTTGGTATAGGAGCGTGGCGGATCTGCTTGTTAAAAACACTAACTTTGTCTTGTACTAATTTACAACAAACCCCACTTTCGCCGATTCCTTCTCGATTCTCGTAAACGCCGCAGTAACTTCTCGCACAGTTCGCTTAATTATTTCTATATCATCGGTTTATGCAATCAGCATGTGACTTTTGCTCAGAAATTGCTTCGTTCAGTTTTCTTCGAATCGGGCTATCAAAGGCAGTCTTAAAATCAACAAACAGGTTTTTTGTGTCGATTTGCTTTTCGTGAATTTTTCAAAAACTTTGATTTCTAGGTCTAAAGTCACAATGATTAGGTCCAATTGCTGTCACGCTTTAGACCATAATGCCTGAAAGAACCTTATACGCAATAGGTAAAAGGCGTATCCCACGGTAGTTGGTACACGTGCTTGGCTCGCCTTTTTTAAATATTGGACAAAGTACACCAACACTCCAATCTTTGGGGCATGCTGTAGGCTAACGAAATTTTGCAACTAATCTCCTCCATTCTAATACAGCTCAGCCTGTAACCCGTAGGTTTCTGCGTAATTATGTTCTTAAGCCGGCTAATTGCTGTTAGAATCTCAGGTTGATTAGGAGGAAAGCAATTGAAGCCATCGTCGGGTATCTGCCCAATTGTCTTATCATCATTGCATTTCTTTGGTACCAGTAGCACGGATAAATGGTCTCTTCATATCGCTAGCATACTATGCACATCAGCGACAAGAATTCCACTTTTGTCTTTAAGAAGGAGGGCCCTGAACCATGATCATTATTTTGGCTTTTGAATTTTTGGCAAAACTCACGTGTCTCGTTTTTTCTTCAAAACTTCTCAGTTTCCTAACTCTCACGCTTTTTCCACAGCCGTTTCTTACGTCTAAAGAGGCGGATTTTCTCCTAACATCGCTCCGACGCAGCTCTGGTTGCAATTATCATCATTATCATTCATGCAGAATTCTTTTCATAGTTTGCCATGCGAAACTCTTCATCGTACCATGGCTTATCTTAAGACGGCTTTAAAAAACCAATTACGATCTTTGCATCTAAAGCTATAGAGTGGGGAAAATTTGTCCACAACGCTTCATGATCATCGTCTGAAGGTGGATTCAGTGCAAGTAGTTCAGCGAGTTCGTTTGAGAAGTCCGTGGGTACCTCTAATAAATGCAGCTTGTCGATGTTTAGTTTTCTCTGTTTCTGGTTTCATGCAATCTTCAATCTGCTTAATGTTGTTCGAATCTTAGCTGCAACCAGGTAGTGATCCGAACCGAGATTCGCTATTCTAATCACCCGTACGTCCATTCCTCTTAATTCATGCCTTTTATCAGTTACCAAGTGATCCATCTGGTTCTCCGCATTCTGATCAGGAAACATCCAGGTAGCATTGTGGATGTCTTTATGTTGGAAGCTCGTACATCTAATTACCAGGTTTTTACTGCCATGAAGTGAACCAGTCTCATTACTTTGTCGGAAGTGCTGGTGAGTCAACTGGTTGGTTTAAAGACGTTTTTCCTACCTATCTTAGCACTAAATTCTACTAGAACTTCTTTAATGTTACGGCCAGAGCAGCGCTCATATATTTCTTCTAGGAATTTCGCCTCCTAGCGAAAGAAAAAAAAATGTGCACTTGCATTGGGCTGTGACTTGTGATGTAAAACGTACCAAAACTTACATCATGAAAATGCGTATGGGAATTTCTGTACATTAAAAATTTAAACATAGGGAAAGTCTTAAGGGCGTGTAGTTTTAGCCCTGAATTTAAGAAACCTGGAGTTCTGTTTCAGTTATCTCCTCGCACTCTCCCTTCAAAAAAATATACTCTAGAATAGAAATCGGAAACTAAAACCATTTAATAAATTGCACAATTTCAAATAAAAGATCAATAATTTCTGTTTGACACTACTGAGCGGAAAAACTATATTTAAGGCAACATAAGAAATTTCACTAAAGATAGCATAAAGTCACGGAAAACTGTTTATATACCGCTGAACTTGGCGCTACCCAAGACTTGAAAGGGGTGTAAAGCTTAAATTCCACACACGCAGAGAAAAAATATGGTTGGGCATGGTTACGGCAACCACACTGTGTTTATTGTAACAATATATTGTTGTTGTACACAAATAATTGTTATTTTTATTAAATATCAGCAATATTATAGTTACTGTAAACATATTAATGTTTATCGCAATTATAAATTTGAGTATTGTTAACCGAAAAATAATTATTTTTCTAACAACTAAATTATGATAACTGTCAAAACATATTATATTACTCACAGCCATAACATGATATTTAATAGCCATAACATGATAACTTTATATACATTTATCATAATAAGTTAAAGATGCAATCAAAATATCGATACTCTAATAATATTTTGGTATCGCCATTTGTAAAATAATTTTGTATCAGTTGTGTCGTGTTTTACATAAACATATCGAATTATTTGTTAGTGAGTGGCTTAATAATAAAAAAATAACCATTAAAATAAACAAGAAATTAAAAAAAATAAAGAAAAATATTAAAAAAGAAATAACAAAATAACCATTAAAATAAACAAGAAATTAAAAAAAAATAAAAAAAAACATTAAAAATGGGTTGTAGTGTCACAAAATAAAATATCTTTGCTAAAAAATTTTAATAATCTTAAAGTGGTGGAAAAATTTGTGAAATATTGGTGCAAAATATTAACCGTTACGGGTAAGTTTTGTGTTATTTTAAGAGAAAAATAATGAAAACTCCATAAAATAATTTATAAATAATTGCGACCTACGACAAAAAGATTACAGTAACTATATTATGTTTTTTATTTTATCATAAGTATTTTTTTCCAATAAAAATATTATGTTTAAAGTTGTATCATATTATGATGTAAAAAATTTATGTATAACAGTTCATATCACTTTGCATCATAATATGATTACTTCTAAACTTATTATGATTGTCATGACAATAATATGATTACTTCTAAACTTATTATGATTGCCATGACAATAATATGATTACTTATAAACTAATTATGATTGCCATGACAATAATATGATTACTTCTAAACTTATTATGAATGCCATGACAATAATATGATTACTTCTTAACTTATTATGGTTACCATGACAACAATATGATTACTTCTTATCTTATTATGATTACCATGACAGTGATATTATAACTTCTTAACGTTTTATGATTTACAGGATAACAATATGATTAAGAGAAAAATATTATGATGTAATATTACGAACATATTTGGTCATAATATGATTTAATAACAATCGTAATATGGTGACTACAATCATGAATCTTATCATAATATGTTGCTCTTAGAATATGTTTACCACAACCATGTTTTTCTTTGCGTGCACCACGCTTTCTATGCCTTTGATACTTGGACACATGCGAATCGTTTCAACGTAGAAAGTAGTCCTACTTCATGCGTTCGTTGTGCATATACATTTAACGCTTGTCAATACAATATAACACTGAATCTACTTTTTTACAAAAAGTACATGAACGCATAAACTTATTGAACACGTGGTGTGGAGCTCTACCTAAAGTGAACAACTATTCTCCCAATAACTTCAGTAGTTGTGACTTTAGAATCTACCTACAAATATTTGGCGTCCTAAAAGCTGCCGATTTATTCTTTACCTAGCTTCACTTCTGTCAGAGTTTTTTTAAAAGGATTGAATGCCTAACTGTCCTTTTCAGATATCTTAATTATATTTAGGTATTACCCAAATTAATCCCCAAGTAATTCATAAATAAATCTCTGCTACCACACTTGCTATCTTTTACAATACGTGTCAGTTTCTCCAAAAACCATACGTATCATCGCCTCACACAAATAAATTTGTTGTCGTAATACAAATTTTCGAGTATATTGTATATAAATCTTACCAAGTACATTTTGCAGTTTTAAGGTAATATTTCAAACCTGCACAAGTCTCATATTTCACACACAAAAATCGTGTACAAAAAAAAAGTGACCTCGTAATAGTCAAGATTAATGATCATTGCTGAAAATTAAACAAGAACTTATAAACGTAAAAGCTAAATAAATTTTTTATTTTATGTTCATTGTGTTCGTTCGCATTTGCCCAGTTTCAATACAACTACAGATAAAGGAAGATAGAAAGCCAGCCAGTAGTCGTAGGCATGTAGTGTGGTGTCCGAAATGGAGAGCATACTTTTTCAGTTCGTTGTTGAATAATACTCGTATATTACAATACCGGCATATCAAGGACATAATTCATTTTGATTTTGTTGGCTGTTTGGTTAGTGGGTTGTTTGAACGGTTAGTTTAACGTTTGTTCGGTTGGCCAGTTAAGTATTTGGTTAGTTGTTGTATGTATGCAACTTTATTTCGAAAAAGCGTATAAAACTTTCTTGTAAGGAACTAAGTAAAAACCGAAATAATACAAGTAAAGTAATGTGTATTGAACATGAGTACTCCGAAGAAGCATTGTTGTATGATGCAAGTAAATATTATGGTAGTATGGCAAAAAAAAAATACAACAACTACAGCAGCAGCGTATAAAAGACTTATGGACTTGTAAGAGAGCATAAAACAAGCAAGAAGAGTGTGTAAAATACGAGGTTATAAATCTAATTTAGAACACTTAACGTACTTTTTGGTAAATTCCATTACCAAAAAAATATAAAAAAGTGAAAAAGTTTTCTGTAGAGCTGTTACAAGTGGGATTATTATTGCATGTACTACCTTGGAAAAGAGGGAATCTATATGGACTCAAATCTGCAAATGTTCGGTGTAAAACAATACCAAATTTATAAAAAAAAGATGAACTATTTCATTTAATGCTTTTCCAGAAAAACTCATTAACAAAGTATGAATAAGTTTTAGATTAAAAACATATGTTTAGAGTGTTTTTTAGCTGCATGAGAATTTAAATTGATAATACAAGATAGAAATATAAGTGGAATTAAAGTTTTGTTTAAATACGACTTACGGCATATGTCCGCCGAAGCTACAAGCTATATGGTCCAATCGATCAGTCTAATGTGTTACTGTATGACGTCTTCATGAATCGTGCTAAAATATTGGCCTCAAATGGTTTGTCAGCCCCCGTACTATTTTTGCTATCAGGGAAACGGTAAATATGTAATTGCATGCTTTTCCTTGTGAGATCAATGTAGGCAAAAACGATATATTTATCCGTTTTAAAGCTCTTCATGCAGAGCTTTAAATCAGCTCAGATCACGTTTTATAGTGATCTAACGATGTCCATCCGTCCATGAAAACTTTTTGGGCAAAGTACAAGTTGCAATTTTGTAGATAATTTGATAACAATGGTAAATACTGAACTGTTAATTTTTAATTACTTAATATTCTTTAAAAAGGCTTGAGTTCTTCAAAGAATATTAGGTAATTAATGGTAAATACGTTTTAATAATTCTAAGAACGAAGCCTATGTAAATGGTAAGAATCAGTATACAATTTCACATCGTCTCCATACAAGCTTCTTTCAGAAATAGACTCCTTGTGTCCGCTACCAATCTTATTATATATTAATACAGTCAAATCCCGATGATTCGTACCCCGATAAATCGTAATTCCCGATAGTTCGTAATAAACTGTCGGAAAAAATCGCGTTAATTCGTAAAATTTCCATACATTTTGGTCCCCTCGCTAATTCCAAATTTTTTTTTTCAAATAAAATCTTCTTTGCCTCTTATAAATCGTAATTGTTTACTAACTACCACTTATAATTCGTAATAAAAAAAACAGAAACATGGAAAGAATAATTTTTTGTTTACCGCCATTTTTTTTTTGCGTGGGTTGTCACATGAACAATTTTTATATATTTTTTTCTTTTTAACCATTTTTTTATGTTTTTTTTATCGTTTAAGTAAATAAATTGAAAAACCCCGTTAATTCGAATTTATTTTATTTTAGCCCCGTTAAATCGAAACCCCGCTAAATCGATAACCCCTATAATTCGTACGAAATGGCCGGTCCCTTGCGATTACGAATTATCGGGATTCTACTGTAGTAAGATTAAATTCGCCCTAAAAATATTTTACTGTAAATTAAATTCTTTTTAGAATCGGTTCACATTTGACCATGTTTAAAATGTGGCTTATATTAGACACAATCAAAAAAAAAAGATGGTAATTTAATTAAAATGTAAGAGTAGAGAAAAGAACTAAAATGTTTTAGGACCTAATGGCACCGCAACCCATAAAGTGGAAGGTTTTGGGAAGATGGGCAGGAGGGGATTCCTGATTGGGTTGGAGATTGTGGGCACGAGGGGTTTTCTGTTCGATTTTAGTTTTGGGGCAGGAGGGGGTTCCTGAGCTCTGGGTATTTTTAAATAAAATTAACGACAAATTTCTTTAATTCAGTTTACTTGCATAGTATTTTATTTAAGTATACTTATTTTGTTTGTTCAACAGTGGAAAAAAGTTGTTGAGGATGTTGATGGGGAGCCGAAGGATGACGACTGGACGGTTTGGTAGCTCAAGAGGTCCCATCCGTAAATAGCTTAAATTTTCTTTTAAAATAATAATAAGTGTTGTGGTTTTTTTTTGTTGAACTGTTTATGATTTTTAATCCAAATTTTGTTATTTTTAATTAGGCTAAAGTTCATCTAATTTAATTTTCATTAAATTATTTTTATAAAGACAGGAATTTTACGACATGAAATTAATGAAAATTTATTGATAATTTTTCATTCTTGTCTGCCGCGGGACTCGAACCCAGGCTTTCACGGACAGCTTACCCTTACATGTTTCAATTGCAACCACTCAATCTCTTCAGAGCGTTTTGCCGTTTGAAACTCACAGCCATCGACGACTTCCGGCAGTCAATAGTCAAACATCAAACTTTAAACCAAATTGTTTTTAATCTTTGGTAGATCGAAATTTGCTTTGTATGACTACTATTTTAATTGAAATACATGTTTTTCCTTATTTCTGTTTTTTCGTACACAGAAAAAAATTACAAAAGCTATTAAGTAATTAAAGAAAATTTGTTAAATTTTTGTAATATTTTTAACAATTTTTTTAATTAACATGTTTGTAAATTGCCATATTAACAAATTGTTTTATTTGTAGAAAATTAATATGTATGTTTAGCATAGAAAAAAATTTTAGGGTCAAAAAATTCAAAACTGAAATAAAAAATCTTTATTTTCAATTAAAAATCTTTTAAGAATAAACGATGCGATAAGTGTTTTGGAATAAGGTCAATCTATACGGTAAGTAAAGTTATTATTATACGATTTATAAAGAAATTTTAATACATCTGTTATACATATATTCTAGTCTTACAAATAAAACTGTTAAAGATGCCATGTTGTGTTGATCTCAGAACTTTATGGGGCATCCAGGTTTGCTGGTTTGCTTAAATAATGTTTAATGCTGTTTGTGATGTGATGTTAAATAAATTTTAACAAGAAAAACTAATAAAATCCACTTTTATCTGCATCTTTTATTTCCATTTAGTTAGCAACAAAATATTTTGTTAATGTGACAATTTCGTAACAAAAATTTATATTTAATGGTTAACAAATATTTTAACTAACATCACATACTCATTGTTAAAAATATTTGTTAGGTTTTAACAATTGTTATTAACAAAATAATTTTTTGTATTTACGAATTTGGTTGTTGGTGCCTTTTCAATTAAAAAGTTAATTGAATTGACGAATTTGGTATTCAATATGACAATTGATTCGTCGTAATTTTGTTCTGTGTACTTTTTGTCAAGAATTCTAATCGAAGCCCAAAGTTAATTTTTTGTTTTTCATTTTGTTTTTGTCTTTCTTTTCCTTGGTGACCCTTTTCAGCACAACTTGAAGGTCAAATGTAAACATAGAGTTCGTTCCTTAGCTTCTTTAACAATAATTAGTTATATTTAACAAATATTAGTATTCTTTTAAAAGTTAATATTAATATAAAATTAAGCGACTTTCTAAAAACGACAATTAGTATTGTAATTTCTAAAAATGTCTGGTTTTCGACTACGACAACGACACTCACAAGCGCCGAATATTCCGCACAAATACATAACTCTTATATGAACTTATATCTCATCACATAACTTTCTTTTTCGACTGACTATCGGTCCCAAATAGGGTATAGTCTCGAAAATTCATCTCAAATCCTTTGGTAAATGGGCTTTACCGATTATTTTTTAGACTCGTTTTTTTTTTATTTGAATTTAAATATAATTAAATTGTTAAATATTTCGTATTTAAATAAGCCATTTCGTTATATTTGGCAAGTTTAGCTTTTACTGCATATTTAATGCGCATAAAGAAAGGCTTAGAGCATATTTCCGGTTCCCCTGGCTATTTTTAATCATAACATGTTCGGAGCACACCGTTATATGATAATGGGTTCTTAATTAAGCGGCAAGATTGTTGAGCGGCAATATTATTGCTGAAAATTGTTTTGTTTGAGGTGGCCGTACCAAAAAATTTGTTTCCTCTGCGTGTATTTCTTGTCGCAAAAATTTTTGAACGCGTTTAGGGAGTAATATTGAGTTTTTGAAATAGGGCTTCAATGAGAACAATGATCTGTTTCCGATATGCTTTTTATTGTATTGCTTCTGAATAAATCTTAATTGCCTACAAATTCTGTCTTACAGGAAAATAATTTTGAAAAACTTTCTTTGTGGGAACATTTCAAAATAATCAGTTAAAAATACTTAAAGTCAATTTTAAACTCTTAGATTACTTTCCGCTAATTTTTAATACTCCCCTGATTTCTTGGAAACCTTTTAAATCATCTTAAAAAGCTTTCATTTGGTTTGTCAGTTAAAGAAAAACTAAATTTTAAATGACTTCTGTCATTAGCAACTTCAAATGATTAAAGTTGTTTGCTGATTTTATTTCACTTTTAAAATTAACCCTAAACACAAATTTTTTACGATTTAAATATAATTTTACTTAAATGCATTTTAGCCTTCATGATTCGTGAGAATTTTATATCCTTTTTTTAAATAAATGTATTAACGTGTAAATATAACTCAGCCTTGAGTATATACAACAACAAATAAACTTATTTTTCACTCTTTAAGATTGTATACAATTTACCAACCCAAATAATCAACTCATTGTATCCTTAATGACCATTTAACAGTGTGTGGATAACAGAAATACAACGAAAAACTTTAACGAGTCCACATGAAATGAAAATAAAAACGTATAATCATCATCATCATCATCAGCGTCATCCATGTAAGCATTCATAAGTGAAATAAACTTAAGAATACAAAATCTACATTTGGCTGAATTTCGTTGAAATGCATGTTTACGAATGGCGAAAATGTGCAGTATTTTTTTGTAGGTTTAGAAGAATAAGAATAATGACCACTTTGGCATCTCGTGGCAAATAACCATTCATCAATTTGTCCAAATTACAGACATTTCACATCGCTTGTTTTTGTTTTTTTTTTGCTTCATATTTTCGTTTTCTTTAAATTCGTTTACACCAATTTTATGGATGGGGGCATAACAAGCTTTTGATATAAAAGAGAACTGTATTTTGCAAAACTGATTCTTAGTATTAATATTATACAATACTTGTATTTAAGTGGCACCATAAACAGAAAAAAAAAGTTTTTTTTTTAAATTGCATCTAAAATACGTCAGAGGTGGGAAAACAGCAAAAATCACAGTAATAAGGAAAATCGCTTCAATTTATAATTTAAGTTTAACTGCCCAAGAGGGAAGTAAAATGACACCAAAGCAGTCCCGTGATAGGTCTTTGGTGGTAAAGACCGGTTCTAGTTTTAACACTTTCTATGAATAAGACCTTTCACTTTTACATGGGATTGTCATTGGAAAGGGTCAATTGACACCATTTGACCAGTCACATATCTATTTTCAATAAACGTGTTTAGTGACAGTTACTACAATGTAGTATTATTTCAATAAAACAACTCCTAGAACTAAATTCAAGAACCAAATTTTAAAAAGTTCCAAAAAATGTGTCACACCACCGGTGAAGACTGAATTTTCACAACACCCAGGACCAGTCTGTTGGACCAATTTTCTCAAATTTCCCGCAGTGTGATTTCAGACAATTGGTCATTAAAAACAACATTAGAAAAATCTGTTTTGATTTCAACAGTTTTAGCTTCCATAGAGAATTAAAAATATGATACTTGCTTAAGTTATCACGATTTTGTGAGTGGACTGGATTAAACCTATGACTATGGTTGCCAAATATGGCGATTTCTTGACAAGCGTGGCGATTTTGAAACATGTTTGTCGGCGAAATTTTCCACTTGGCAGTATGGCGATTTATAAAAAAGTTGACGATTTTGTTGGCTATTTTTAATTAGCCATGAATTTGTTTTGAGAATCGTTAAGGTCAATCCAAAAAAAAAAATAAACTATTTTTATTCTGGTATTTTTATGTATGACAATTGAGGAATCCCTTAAACTTGGAAATAAGTATTTAAAGTTTACGAACTATTTCCATTTCAATTTCTTACCACAAACAAAATTCATTGTTGTTTAAGATATTTTGAAGATTTTTATGATTTTGGCGTTTTCTTTTGGGATTTTTTCGTGATTTTGAACTTAAATAAATTAAACTGGCTTTTTAGGGTAAACAAAATTTAAATTGTTAAAATAAAATAAAAATTTTAAATGATTTTGTTATTCGTGCTTAATTTCCCAATTTTTATTTTTGATAAAAACACTGAAATTTATTGTTGATGGGATAAGCGATTCCTATGCGCATTTCACTGGTTGCTTAGGCCAGATCATCAGGAACCTTCATCCATAAAGATTTTAGAAAAACTAAAGATATTCAACATTTTTTATTTTTCGAATTTATTCTATGAGCTAAATTTCAGTTATGTATTTTATAAAGCTTTTTTGTAATAGTCATATTCCTTCAATTTTTCAGAAATGACTTTATACACTATCAGACTATTATATTGTATTTTCTTGTTACATTTTACCTTAGCTTTCCGTTGTAAAATTTTCTGTTCATACAATATACCTCATTGCTTTCCAACGGAAAGCTAAGGTAAAATGTAACAAGAAAATACAATATAATAGTCTGATAGTGTATAAAGTCATTTCTGAAAAATTGAAGGAATATGACTATTACAAAAAAGCTTTATAAAATACATAACTGAAATTTAGCTCATAGAATAAATTCGAAAAATAAAAAATGTTGAATATAATATAAAGTAACCTCCAGAAGGAAATAATTCCCAGTTTCTAAAACTAAAGATATTTAATCAAATAAAAACAAATAAGAATTTCCGCAACAGTTCTATTTGTAACAATATCAAAGTTTAAACAAAATCATCAACAATAAACAGTGAGTTCATCTCTCCTTACATTCCCCACTGCAATTGATTGGAATTCTTCCAACATTAATTGTAGTTGTAAGTAGGTTAAGAAAAAACAAAATAAAAACAAAAACAACTCGCTTTACTGTTTTCGCAAACAGAATATAAATCGGGCTGCCAGTCAGTTTTTTTTAAGCCGTGCACTTGCCAGTTTATTATCAAAATAATTTTCGTGGGAATACAAAATTTGATTTTAAATTATTTTGTTATTCGTGCATAATTCCCAATTTTTATTTTTATTGACATTCGGTTTTACGATGGAGCTCAAAAAAATCTGACAATGTGTTGCCAATAGAATTTTTGAATAATACCTACGCATGTTAAAAAATCCTTTTTTTTAATACATTTTCTCTTCGCTTCTAGTTTTGACAACAATGAAGGTGACCATACTTTTTTAGCCAGAATGCAGAACACAAAAATTTCATGTTATGCAAATAGATCATATTGATATATCGTTGGCTTAACATGACAATTTTGTATGTAGCATTTTTTCTGTTGGAAATGTTTTAGGGTTGTATGGGACAATTTACAAGAAAGCAACAAGTTCTTTAATAAAATGTTTCTACGTCACTTTATTGGAAAAAAAGGAAAATAAAAATAAGAGTTTAGCATGATTTTCTTCATATGTTTGCTATTTTAAATACAACCTTGTAAGATTGAGCCAGCGATACGTACAATGGATTTGCCGTGATTTTTGTTGACCGTTATTGTTGAAAACATTTTAAAATGGCAATCTAATATCTTGTTATTAAAACTTTTATATTTGAAACAAAAAAAAAAACCATATGAATTTCAAGTTAGAAAACTGCAAGGATACAGGGGTGTTCTGGAAATCGAAAACGCAAAACGAAAGAATTTGAAAGTTGTTTTTAATATCCTTTTAATCTAATAATTTAATAATTTTTTCAATAAAGAAATATTTGTATAGCAAATTCTTGTATATAAAATTCTTTTAATACAGAAACCTTATTTAAAAACGACGTTTAAAATTCTTGTGTTTTGCGTTTTAAATTTACAGAACACCCCTGAGAGATTAGTCAATAATCGAAAAAGAATATTAAAGATCCAATAACGGGATATGAGTTTATTTAAAAATTAACAATCGGCATTAAATTAACATAATCGCGCCTATCGTATATAAAAAGTATACAGTTTTTCATCAAATATCTTGCTTTTCTCCATACATTTCGATGAAAATTTTATGTTAGATAGAAAGAAATTTCGAAATTCTGTTTTTTAAATTTAAAATTAAATATTTTTATTTCGTTGGAGTCGAAAAAGTGTTAATTGGTCTAAAAAGCTCCTTTGAATTTACATATAAGTTATAAAGTAGGATTCGTTGCACTTTTGATACACAGAAAAAAATTTATTTCAATTAAAAAAATTGTGATATAAAATAAAAAATTAATTAAATTTGCGCCTTAAAAAAACTTAATAAATAGTAGTATCAATTATAAATATTTTGATATTAACATTTCCTGAAGTAATGTTGTTGGCATAAGTAAACGTTTAATTCACTTGATTAAATTTTAATTAAAACTGATTTTATTTCTGATTAATGGTTTAATTGAAGAAAAAAAGCGAGATTTTTTCTGTGTAATTATTACTCTTAAAAATTTAAAAAAAAAGTAATAAGAAAAGTCAGACAGACGCCTTTGGAATGTATTAATTTAATTAAATACAGAACAGTTAAAGGTTTTTTGCTTGAAAATAATTCACACAGAACAAAGCTGTATACAAAATGGTTGATCACCATACCAGTGGCATGGGTTATATTGACTTTGAAGGTCTCTGCTGCTTGTGGCTTATTCAAGTAAACCTCTAATTTACGAAAAGCAACCAAGAAAAAGTCTGACAAGGTAAAATCGCATGATTGCTGTGACCTGTTTACACAACATCCACGTGAGATTCTCATGTTCTCAAATGTCTCGTGCAAAAACGGTCTTAATGATAAAAAATTGACGTAGCAAGCAACTTTCTTAAAAAAATTATATTATCCACTATCCTGTTTAGTCGCAGGATTTGTCAAATAATTCGAGCATGCTCATAAAATATGACACTGTGACCTAAAAATGAAATTAGAAATTAAAGATTTTTTCAACTTTAAATTGTTTTGAAAATGTTGAAATAAACTATGGTTTCTTTTCTACCAGAATTGCATGTTCTTGTAAAGTAGCTGAGTGAAATGATTTTGCATATTTTTTTGTTTTTGAGTAAAAGACATTTTTTATGTCGGATATAATTTTGACAGATTTTCGTTTGAATGAATCGTATGATTGTGAAGGATAGTGAATCCCAGTCTTAAATAGCAGTCAAACGTTTTTGCGGCAGCACTAACAGCTGCTAAATGTTGATGAACAAGATTATTTAGCTTTATATAATTACATTGATAAAATTATGCTTCTGAACAAGAACTACAAGGAGAAAGAAACCTTGTAAATGAATAAAATATTGCACTTATTGAGATTATTTTTTTTAGAAAGTTATAAAGACTGTAACGTAAAAATATTGCCAGTTGCAAAAATTGGGGTGTTGCGAAATTCGAGTTCGAACTGTATTTCAATTTTAATCATGTTAAAGATTTTACAATTTTTTCTCCCATTTTTAACCTCCACATAGGAAAATTCCATTTATATCGTGAAAATATAGAACTTGATATCAATAACATATAAAAAAAGGGACTCATATTATCATGTTAAAAAAAACATGGAAACTTACAGCAGTGAAAAAAATTGTATACTTTCATAAGAATGGGAAACAAAACTTAGCGTGCCACTTATTGTTCATATCCGCCCTCAATTATCGAACTACTATGCCGCCAACTGTATACAAGTCTCAAAGCCATAGTGGTGGCAAAAATTGCTTTACGTGTAAATCATTTTGAAATTTATGGTTAAGTCGAACTAATCGCTTTGCTAAAAACAACAACAACTGTAATTTTAATACACTGCCGCAGTCGACAGAATGCGTGCAAATGGTTAATTAACTTTTAAAGCCAGATACAACGAACACAACTTTAAAAATTTAATGTTATAATGAAAATTATTTTATAATTTTCATAAGATCGATCATCAGTTGATAGGCATGTTTTAAATTAATTAATATACACTTTACAAAAAGGAGATAATAAATTTTAAAATCTTTAGGGGTTCATTTTAATTTGAATTTTATGTATTTCTTTTTTATTTTACTTTGCAGCTTAATAATGAATGACATGTTGTGCTGGAAATCTTTAGATGTCATTAATAATCAAAGTATGGAAACTACTGTCTGTGCCTTTAGACACCAAATAATTGATCATTTGTGTATCTAATTGGATTTGTTTTACCTTTCTCAACATATCAGCAACAGATGCGGTCTTAATTTTATTTTTGTGAAATCATATTATTTTTGGGTTTTATTTTAGTTCAAAATCGTTTAAACATATTGGTCACACCATCATTATTTCGTACATAATTTTTTTTTTCTCCTTCCATAACCACATGACAGCCTGTCATGACAAGTCATCATTTTGATCTGGGTCGTTATAAATGTTGCCTTTAGCGTTGAAGTTTTAAACAAATTGTTTTGTAGTCTTTATTTGTTACGCTTTTCTGAACGAATAAATGAATGTATTTGACCAAAACGGACGGCAGCAGGCATTTGATTAGTTGCTAATGTTTCGTATCGGCTTTATTGTGAACAGTTTCCGTATCTATCTATTTCAGTTTAACCAAACGAACGCCTGTCCGTCCGCCTATTTGGCTTTAGTTCGCCACTTGTCTTACGCAATTGTGTATCGCTTTGTCTTTCATTTTATTTCTTCAAATTTGTGGTAAAACGATTTTGATGGTAATTGCTTGTGATCTTTGCTAATATATTTTTTTTATTTTTGCTTTATGTAGCAAAGTTATTTCTTCTCTTTTAGGCAAAATAAATTAGCAAGAAGATCTCTTTTGCCTAAAAGCAATTAGAAAATATTTGGCTGAAAGGCATCGAATCAGTTATGTGATGGTTACATTTTTTCGTTAAATTGTTTAAATATTTGTGAACGAAAACCATGGCCTGTAACTTAAATAACTTTTCATTAAATTAGAGAAAAAAAAATCGTTTTTTTTTAAATAAAACAAGTTTTTAGCTGAGCCGAATCTTTGATACCCTCCACCTACCGTTAGAATATTCCGGAGTGGGGCTTTTATGGTTCCTATGGTAAGTTTGACAAAGTGATTGATAGTCTTATGAAACAATGACTGACCAAATTGTATTTTAATAGCGTTATTCGTTGCGGTTTTACGCGTACTAAAGTATTTTCCGAGAGTAAGCTTTAAATGAGGTCTATGGTAATTTACGAACAGATCTGCACGAACGTTGGCATTGTGATTTCTAGCTATACAAAACTGCAATACACCAAAATTTATTTTTTCCCATTATTTATTTATTGAATCTTCATATATTATATATAAACTAACAATAATTAATCAAATCTTATCATAATTCTTTATTTATTTCCTGCCAGTGCGCGACAGAAATGTTCTTTATTACGAGTGAGTGTGGCCGCCATGATTTAAAATATTATATGTACGCATTGTGTTAGCCATATTTCGTGGACGCTTAGAAAAGCTGTTCGTAAGCTGTTTAGAAAATGTTGAAGTTTGGGTATAGTTGTTTGTTTGCATGCCCGAAGTATAAATTAAGTATAATAGAGGGCCTTGGATGCTACCTTGTGGAACTCCCGCTCCAATTGGCTTAGGTGAACTTAAGAAATTTCCTTCTTTAATAATAAATTGACGACCGACTAAGTAGCTTTCTAACAACATACGTGTGTTTGCTGGTAAATGTTGCTTCAATTTATATAACAAGCCTTCATGCCAGACTTTACCAAAAACTTGCGAAATATCGATGAAGAGTGCTGAGCAATATTTTTTTCTTCAAATGCTTTTCTTATGACATTAACTATTCGATGAGTTTGTTCAATTGTGCTGTGTTTTCTTCTAAATCCATCTGATGATTATTTGTGTTAATTTTGAAACTAATAATTTCTCAAATTTATAGCGTTATTTGTTTCGATTTTAGGTTTACTAAAGTATTTTTCGAGAGTGGGCTTTATATGGGGCCCATGAAAAATTCTTTTTTATGGTTGTTCTTCCACATTTTGATTTATGACCCTTTTCTAACAGAACCGATGTTGCTGGAATTAATCCCAAACTGCTTAGAAACAATTTGACAATAGCATTGTTCTTTTTTATTGAATCGTTCGAAAGTGCACGTGTTTTCAACAGACGGACATGGCTAAATCGAATTAGAAATACTCAAGGGTCTGAGGTGAATAATAATAAAGTTTCACACGGAATGGCACACTTAGTATACCCTCTTCACAACTAATTATGGTGGTGGGTATAATAAAGGGATAGTCAGCATAGGCTTCTCTAGTGCATATACCTTGTGCTAATGTAACTTGGCCTTTTAAAACAGTATTATTTTTTTAATTTCCAAAAGAAAATTTGAATTAAGAGAATACGTTTTTCTAGCAAATTCAACACAAAGATTTAGAAAACTTCGCTCTATGACCTCTAGTCTTTTTTTATGCAGAAAACCAAATTGAGGAGCTTATAATATTTTTGTTTTATACCAAAAATTTAATTTCATAAAAGAAAAAAATCTTCGTCATCACTCTGGAAGATCTAGTTTACGAAATAAATTAAATAAAATGTTCTTATATAAAAACAAGTAAAAAAGTACCACAGCCCAATCCCATTTTGGAACCATGGAAAATAGGACCCTGTAAAATAAATTATGCCATAAAGGCAATTAAGGCAAGTGTGCCAAATATTATCTATATAGGAAATATGTAACGATATATTTGGGGGATTCACATGGTTGTCGTAAATTTGTAAAGTAATTTTTTCTTTAATTTAAGTATTAATTTAAAAAAAAATCAATTTTAATTTAAAATTTAATCAAGTGAATCAAACGTTAAAGAAATAATATTAATTATTTAATAATTAATTATTGTATACTGGTTCAAATTTAATTAATTAATATTTTCATAGATATCACAATTTTTTTAATTGAAATCAATTATTAGTTCTTTCTGTGTAGTTTGTTACAGCGATATTCTATCTACATTATTTAAAAGTAATTTCAATTTTTGGGAATACAAAATTTAAATTTCAAAAGATTTTGTTATTCGTGTTGTAGCGGGGAATGTAAGATGAGATGAACGCACTGTTTATTGTTGATGTTGTTTTGTTTAAACTTTGATATTATTACAAGTAGAACTGTTGCTATAAGTCTTATACGTTTAACATTTTTATTTGGTTTAATATCTTTAGTTTTTCTAAAATCTTTATGGATGAAGTTTCCTGATGATCTGGCCTAAGCAACCAGTGAAATGCGCATAGGAATAGCTTATCCCATCAACAATAAATTTCAAGTGTTTTTATCAATAATAAAAACTGGGAATTTAGCACGAATAACAAAATCTTTTGAAATATATTATTTATATATATAAGCGATTACAAAAATCTTAATAAAGGGTTTACAAGATTATGAACCTGTTTGAGAAAATCTCGGTTTCAATTTCATTATACATACATATATACATAAATAAAATATAAAACTCGAGAATCATTCAAATCCACTTGTTTGGCACATTTTTCAACCCCAAGCGAGAACGAGCCCCGGTAGCTAGTTGTGAGCTAGTCTATCAGCCCCGGGGTTGCGGGTTCGATTCCCGCCAGTGACTCTGGTTTCTTTCCTGCAGATAAGCGTACAACTTCGCGGGGATTAGCTTAGGGAATTAAAAAAAAAAAAAAAGAGCCGATCTTCCACCCGCCTGGACAAGATATTTCCGTATATTCATGTTCACTTGAAGTAGGACTGATTTTAAATTTTAAGTTGTATGATTTTACTACTTACGGTTAGACCTACATTAGGCAGCTTAAGTTAATTAATTTAAAAGAAAAAAGTATTATTGTTGTCGCTGTTGGACCAACCTTAGACTAAAAAATATAAACTCAATATACATCCCTTATTTGAAAAAAGAAAATGGGATAGTCAATAAATTTTTTTTATAAAGTTTTATTAAAATTTTAATAACATTTTCCTCACATGTAGAGTATACACTTAAGTACTTTATAACAATCACAGTTGGAATATCAAATTAATTAACAACACAAATCACAAAAAGGGAAAAAAAGAAAAATTCTAAACAAAGAGATGTTGTGGTCACTTAACAGCCAAAGGCCCTGATACAAATTAAAAATTATGAACAAAATGGCTTAAACACAATCTGAAATAAGCCACCCAAAGCTAAATTCAAAAAAAAAACAAAATTCTTCATTAAAATGTCGTTTTTAAGAATTTCAAATATGAAATTTTTATTCAAATGCAAGTTGATCTATAATTTGTGTGTATGTGTTTGTGTGCCTGAGAGTGAATGTTTAAATGAGTTTTACTGTGATTTGTTGTACAACAACAAGTTTTTGATAAGCATTGTGTGTCAGTTGTGTTTTACCATACAACTGACAGACGTGACTGTTGGCCTCCTCCTTGTGCATCATTTTCTATTTATTCTGTTTTCTTTTTTTTTTTTTTTTTGCTCAGTTACCATCTGTAGATAGTAAAACTATTTTCCTGTCTACTTGTCTGTCAGCCAGTCAAAACATAGCAAATGTTAGAGACTTTGGTTGTGTGTTGTATTATATATAATCATCATGTGTGAGTTTTCCTAGTGCTCCTTCTGATGTGTTATAGGAGAATGGTTCCCAAATGGGGTCCGAAACATGCAATTGGAAGTAACGTACAAAATAAATTTTACTTCTGTAGTAAAAGCAAAATAAAATGTATACAACTCAATTCACAGCATTAAGTATACGTATGCAGCACTAAAGTCTACTTTAGAAAATTGGCGTACTCGTCAAAAAAAAAACAATAATGTTCACTGTTTATAAAATACTATTAACCTCTTAGTCCGCTAATGAACGTTAACAAAAATTTACATGTTTCTTTTAAACATACGGAGTGGTAAAAAATACAATTTAAATTTTATCGGGTATATTTTCAACAAAATTCCACTTCGACGACGATAAAGAGCTGACGTTATGCCAAATTGTATCCCGGAACTTAACTTTACAAGATGTCTAAACGTATAAAACTAACATTTGTCAGTTATGGACCTGTTGAAACAAATTTGTGCAGGATCATTTCTTCATACCTAAAAATCGTAACTAAGATTTTGAGGATTTTAGCGTACGTTAACGTTTCCCATTGTTGAACAGGCAGTTTAACAATCAGAGACTTAATCAAACAATAATTAATAAGACTATAAGAGGTTTTCGGAAACGGGCTACATAATGTTTGCGTGAGTCAATTATGCATCCACTTATCCCATCAAAATTAGCGAGGTCAATTGTATTAATATTAAAGTTACTTGTGACAAATTTGATTAACTAAGTGTTACGTTTATGAGATTTTTTGCAGATTAAAAATTCTTGGGCCACACACATAAACTAAAAACATTGGGAACCCCTGTTATATAGGACATGCGTTGATATATTTTCCTCCTTCTCATCATAGTGTATCTTATTATGAACTAAATTTTGTTGTTTTGTGTGAGAGGACTTGTGTTGTTTAGATTTAACTTCGGACAAATAAACGCATACTTGTACCAATTGAGAATAAATATGTATTTGACCGCACAAATTCATGATTTCCTTTTCACATCACATCATTCTAGTATATGTGGCTCTATTTACTATAACACTCTTGGCAGTTTTTGTTGAATGGATGGATGGACATATAAATTTTGCATACGAGTATGTTTGCTGTCATGACATAAATCGTTTTAACTCAAAATAAACAGCAACAAGAATGTTCTAGACATGCACACAGTAAAATTAATTCCCAATAAAAAGATTTGGAGAAAACATTTTTGTAATGGTAATAAAACAGCAACAACCAATAAAAAGTGAAAAAAAAAACAATCATATCATAGTTTTCAAAAAATAATTTCAGAATCAGGCAATCACGTTAACCTTTTCATTGAAATTGCAAATCTTTTCTCTCAGTGCCTCAAATATCTCACAAAATATTCATATTGGTGTTGCTTTCTGGTTATTTACTTTCTACAATTGTTGATTTACGTTTCACTTTGATAGTTTCAGTTTTAGTTCAGTTCATGGTTTTTTGTTTTCTTGTTCTTTCTCATTTTCTATTCTGTTTTTGTTGGGAATAATGAACATAAATGAATGAAGCTGTCTTACCAAATGGATTAACTTGGTTATATTCATGGTGTGCCAGTGTTTGTATGTACAATTCTGTCATGTTTGAAGTTTAAATTTTCAAGTCATGTCAAAAACATAATTTAGCAGTAACATTTTGAAGATTAATTTGATAGTTTAAGTGAGTGGGAAAATAATTTTTGGAAAATCTGAAATGATGACTTTAAAGATTTGCATATACTCTATTGGTAAAGATATTGGACATAGAAATAAATAAAAAACAGGAATTTTGTAGCTGAATAAAATAAGATTTATAGAAAAAGATTGAAAGTTTCATTATGCCAGCGGATATTTTTCTGTTCAAAAAAATATTTAATTATAATCAGCGAATCATGCGTGAATTACTCGTGATCTAACGGGGTCGTTATAACCTCTACCGCCTCGAGTGGTACATTTTTCATTTCATGTATAACAGCAGGAGATACTTATCTATGATCCCATTGAGAACATACATATGTATTTTACAGGTGCTTAAGTCATTCTATGTCGATTTAGTCATGTACATCTGTCTGTCCGTCTGTTGGCATCACGCTTACTTCCGAGCATCTCAACAAAAAAAAAACATTTTCGCGTAAAATTGTTTCCACTTCTCCTAAGAAGTTTATGATTTAAATCCAGTAGGAAAAGACCCAAATGTGCAACAACTTCCCATGGTGGCAGTATACCGATTAGTTCATAATTTATAATATACCACACTCTTGAAATTATTACAGTAACTGATTGGGGGTTATTAAAAAAGTTTTCCGTACTTGTAAAATTGAATAAAAAAATAATTATTTTACGAATAACTTTATTTTTTATTTTATTCAAAAAACAAACTACCAAAAAAAAATAATGTTTTGTTATGAAGTTCGATTTTTAAAAGTAACAACTATTAAATTTAACGAAATATGCTGTTAAATTAATAATAAATTTAAAATAGAAACTGGGAATTATTTCCTTCCGAAGGTTACTTTATATTATATTCAACATTTTTTATTATTCGAATTTATTCTATGAGCTAAATTTCAGTTATGTATTTTATAAAGCTTTTTTGTTATAGTCCTTTTCCTTCAATTTTTCAGAAACGACTTTATACACTATAATACAATATAATAGTCTGGTAGTGTATAAAGTCGGTTTGAAAAATTGAAGGAAAAGGACTATAACAAAAAAGCTTTATAAAATACATAACTGAAATTTAGCTCATAGAATAAATTCGAATAATAAAAAATGTTGAATAAATTTAAAAAATAATGTTAAATTCATTAATTTTAAATGATCTATTTTTAAATGAATTTGTGTGTTGTTTCACGTAGGGAAAAACATGTTTAAATATGGTCACCTCCAACATAACTGTTTTTAAAGAAAATTTTAAACATGTTGTTAAACAAATAACCGTATTATTGTCACTGATAACAATATTATGTTTAAATTAGTCCTCCATTAATAAGCAACAACCATATTATCGGTGTCTCTAAACATAACATGGTTAAATATGACAATAATTTGTTTTAAGATTACCAATAGTATTTTCCTCTTTTCATGTTTCATTTTTAACCATAACATGTTCGGAGGCAACCATAATATGGTTGTGGCTTCTTGATGGATGACTAGTTTAAACATAATATGGCTTTCGGTGACCATAACATGGTTAAATTTAACATTGTATGTTTAACATTTTCTTTAAAAATAGTTTTGTTGGAGGTGACCATATTTAAACATGTTTTTTCTCTGGGTGTTAAAATTAATTTTCGTTTAAATTTAAATACATACTATTTTGAGTGCACTCCTTAAATATTCTAGCTCTCGGTGGAAGGTACCAAAGATTCGGCACAGGCAAAATGATCAATTTTATTTATTATGGGGCATTTACACGGTGTCTTTTCAGATATGTCTGTTTTTGACGTTCTCTTTTGAACATGCAACCAATAACCTTTTCTATTTTCACAATGTCTTTCCAAACACGTCTGTTTCCATATCTAAAAGCCTAATAGATGTGCATATACATACAAATTAAAAACATGAAAAACTCTTTTTTAACCCAATCGCCTACGAACAAAACAGACTATTTTGTAAAACATGTCTGAAAAGACACCGTGTACACTCCCTCTTAGTTTTTTTTTTAATTTTTCTAAAATTTTATTGAATAATAAATAGGAGTTAAAATCTTATAGAAAAAATTCCCTTTTTACCTCAAAAATGTAGCGCCTGTGTGTATGCAACATTACTTTACATCCACAATACTGGACTTAAATGGGCAAAAAATCAAAGACGAAATCGATTTTAGAATGAGTTACTTATACTTAAGGATTAACGTTAAAATATATGGTTAGGAAATTAGATTTATTTAAGAATAAGTTATAGCTTTAGGGACAATCCTTTGCAGTTGTGGGACTTTTTTGCATTATACATAGAATATATTGAAGAAAAAGTTCTTTAACTGCATAGGTTACACACCCCCACCCTGAGGGGTAAAATGTATAACCGTCCTTTTTTTTAAAAAAAATTTTCTCAAAACATACTTGCAAATTATCTCCACCTCTTAGGGGCGCTCCCAAACAAATATGGTGGTTTAATAAAATTATTAATGTCGCCCCTGCAGCGCGTAGGATGTTCCTAGAAGTGGCAAATGTATGGCCATCCCCAGGTGCCCGGCTTGTCTGTTTTTTGCAACTAGCACAGTGTACTTATTGCTCAAAATTACAATATTAAAATTCTATTTTCAAAAACACCTCATTTAAAGTTTCAGGATTTTAAATGAACAGTTTGAGGTACTATATAAAAAAAAAAGTTTTTGACTTAGTCCGTTTTTAAAATTTAATATTTTGCAGATATAACGTTTTTCAAATACATATATCTCTTGTAGCTCCAAAAATGACATTAAAATCATCTTCGTATGTAAAGTAATTTTCGAGATATTGAAGAAATAATCTCAACACATTCGGCTAATTCGGCGAAATTAGGACATTTTGAATATGACAAAACTAGAATTGTGGTTATTTTGTTGAACTATTTATGGGTTTTAATCTAAATTCTTAATATTTTATTCAGGCTTAAGTTTATCAAATTTAATTTTCATTAAATTATTTTTATGAAGAATGAATTTTACAACATGAAAAATTTTAAACTTTGTTTCGTTCATATATGTATCTTATAGAATAAAAGGATCCTTCTCACCAAATTTCATTAAAATCGAAAGGGGTCGGGTCCCACTCTTATTCGATTTGACATGGAATTACCCACATTTTTTTAAAAATAAATAATTTTTTAAAAACTGCAAGACTAAAGCACCCCATAACTCGATAAATAAACATCTTAAAAAAAATTTGTTTTAAGAATTGTGTGATCCAAGTGGTACAAAAATGCAGTAAGTTTTTATTTTTTATTTGCAATAAGGAGAACTCCAGGAATTTAAACTCTGAGAAATGTGCAAAATGTTGCAAACACAATAATTTCAAATAAATTTTTCTTAAGTAGTTACATGTATTCTTAATTTTTTTTTAAATTTTTGTGTAAAGCTTTTTACTGCAGGAATTGTTATTTTAGCTTACTTTTCTTATATCAAACAAATATTTAACTCCCAAAACAATTTATCCTTCCAGATTTAATTTCTCTTGCTACAACTTAAAAAAATATGCCTTAAACAATTAATTCTCTTTTACTTTCAGATTTAAATCTTTTATTTTTAAAAATTCCTTTACATTTTTGTTTCTTCTTTTCTTCAAAAAAAAAAAAGAAGAGGGTAAATAATGCATTGCTCTGCTTGTCTAGATCTAAAACATAAAAGTACGAATGAGTACTTATATATATTTGCTGAAGACAGCAAGACGTTAATCACGTTGAGTTATGTGACAGTCTTCTGTATGGAATGAGTAGTTTTCCTTAACACCTCCACAGTTCTCATCCTGCAACACAAGAACAGAAAATATATCACCATAATTTCATTTGTAATGTTATTGTTTTCTGTTGGCGATTGCTTCCATTTACCATTTCTCTGTCACTTTGAGACGACAGCAACAAAAAGGATGAATACGAATAAAACAGCAACATGCTTGTTACAAAATGTTGCTGCATATGCTGTTTGTTGCGTTGCTTTGAAAACTTACAATATTTGTTTTTATGTGTCTCATTCATTTGCTTTACATGTTCGTAAGAGTTGTAGTGTACGGTGTTGGTTGCTCTTATCCTTTTTGTTGTTGGAATTCGTAAAATCCTATTGCTGCTGTCTATTGTGTGTGTATGTGACAGAGTTTGGCCAGTATGTGTTTGTCTTTGATTTTGTTATAAATGCGCCTGAGTATGTTGTTGGCATGTGAATGAATTACTTTAAATTTCTTTTTTTTGTTGTTTCTGTTATTTATGTTATTCTGGATTTAGTGGGAATCTATTGTTATAATATTTTTATTGTTCATTTAACCCGACTACAATAAAAAAGGAATTTTGGTTAAAATTTTTTTTAGAATTAAAATTTAGTTAAAATTACAAAATTTTGAATGCTAATCAAAATAAACTGATATAATTTCAATGATTTATGTTAAAAACATAATCTATATAGAAATGGATCGTGGCTTATTTGGACTGATCGAAATTTAATACTACCGTGCAGCTACTACGCGAAGACAAAGTAAAGTCATACACTTGTATTGTGTGTGGCACCTCCCATACAGGATAGGTACATAGGTAGGTAGAAAGGCTGGTGTGAAATAAAAATATCACAACCTCATCCAAAGACCAGAAATTGGAAAATATGGAGAGAGAAAAGGAAATCATAAGAAATATTGGAAACTATAATCAGACGAGAAGGGAAAAAACCTACTCGGCAAAAACGCCCTAAATTTGCTTAGCATCCAGCCGCCTTCCATACACAACTCGAGACATCACCCAAATAGCCCATAAATATACTGCCTAGCCATCCCAGCATGCTGTTCTGCTACCTAGGACAGTGGCACATAATACAATCCATTCTATTCATCCAGGTCCAAGTTATCCTATCCATTCATACATCTTTCCGAGAAATAAGCCCAGTGGAGGCCGAACTGCCTCCACACGGTTAGGATCATCCATTTCTGAGTGCAGTCTTACCATCTCATCGGCCATTTCGTTGCCGGTGATATTGCGCTAACCCGTTACCCAGAATAGGCCTAATATAATCCCCTAATATTTACCTTAGTAGACCCCTTCTGCAATCCTAAAAATATTAATTTATTGTTATTTCAAAATTTTTTGCAAATTTCTTTTTAAATTCAAAAACGCTTTCAAGAAATAAGAGAATTTTTTAAAAATCTTGAATAAAAATTCATTCACTTTACTCATTTCCATAAACCTACAAAGATAATGTTGAAAGTAAAAAGGAGACGAAACCAACTAAAACAAGTAAAATCTACTTAGTGGAAAAACCATTTTGTACAATTCACAATTTAACAAACTAATAAATATTACTTTACTTACCTTCCGGCAAAAGGATATTACCGGATGCATATAAACATACCCACAAGACCTGCATTGGAAACACCAACACCCACACTAAAGTGCTCACAAACACACACACATATTTATAAGCACTAATACACATAAATATCATATAAACACACAACCAAGGCAACCAACTTACAGGGAAAAGGTGTTGCAAGTTAAAAATTCACATTTATTGTTGCTGACGATGATGTTGTTGCCCGTTTGTTTGTTTGTTTGTTTCTTCTTTGCTGCTCCAATTGCTTGTATTTGTGAATAGAATTCCTTGTTGTGTTGCTGTTGTCTCAATTCATTTTTATACAACAGCAATAGCAACAACAATATTAAATGGAATTTTTTTTAGCATTCTTACTTTTTAACAACATAAAAATTTATGTGTTCACTTGCCTCGAGTCAAGAAAAAGCAATGAAAATAGAGAGATTTCATTTAGCTGGCAAAATAAATCAAAGGTCCTACTAACTTTGTTTCACACAGATGTATTTCGGTCCACAAACTGGTATATTTTGGCTTGTGTGTGTGTGTGTGTGTATGCACGGCGCTTGTTTCAGTTTAATTTCGCCTTGTTTACAGTCTTGAACTGCAGGATAATATGTTTGGCTTCTTTGTGTAAGCAGAGACGTAGGAAAAATAAAAAAGGAGTATAAAACTAAAATTGTTTCCATATTTCTCAAAAAAAAAATTTGTATTTTGGAAAAAATAGATTTTATTATAAAGCTAGCTTCAGTTTTTTTTCTTATATAAATAAAGTAAATTAAATTGGGGCCAATTTTTATAATTTTTATATTAAAAATAATAAATAAAAGCAACATGTGAAATAAAATTTAAAATGATAATAACAGCAAATTTCGAACCACCAGTACCACTGGTAAAATATTGATGTTTGACTGTTGGCTGGCAGACACCGCAGGGGTGCAGAGGATAGAACTTAAAGAAATCAGGTTCGATCCCCAGCATAGCCAAGAAAATTATCAATAAACTTTAATAAAATTCCAAGTTGTAAAATTCCTTTTTTCAGTAAAAATAATTTAATGAAAATTAAATTTGCTGAACTCTAGCCTGACTAAAAATATCAAAATTTTTAAAAATTTGATTTACAGTTTTGGCAAATATTTTTTATTTAATAAATAAATAAATAAATTTTCTTCTTTATGCTTTCTTTTGGCACTTGTTTAAATTCAGATACATAATAGTTTGGGAACATGTCAACTTTAGTTTTTGGAAATAATATGTTTTAAGTCGCGACCATTGTTAACTTCAATAGGACGTGCTCTTCCCACACATAACTTTTCGTTACCTTTCTTTCAATTATTGGTAACAACACCCCCACTTATTTTCGGATATTTGCCTTTGGCTATTAGACTGTTAGTTCTTAAGCTACGGTCACACTTGGCAAATATTTGACGAAAAAACGGGACCAACAGACAAATTTAAATATATTTGCCAAATAATAAGATTTTGTTTATCGTGCTTAATCCCCAATTTTTATAATTTCCGTAATTCCAATATTTATTTTGTTTAAAATAACACATCTTACTTAAAAGAGATTTTGCTGTGTCTAGCAGTAAAATAAGTTTTATTTTGTGATATTAAGACCATGTTTATTCTCACTAGCTATTAACAAAAGTAGTGGTTATGCTTACTTGGTCAAATATTTAATAAGTGAGACCGTAGCTTTAGCATATTGGCCTTACCCTTCAGATAGCCCTTAAAGAAACAATATATGTAGACCGTTCAGTCAGGCGAAAGCTGTGGCCAATTAAATTAAAAAATGCGATTATTTGACCGTACAACATTTTCGAGCAGAGTTGAGACTTTATCTTGGAACCACAGTTCAAGATTGATTTATCTCTCTGGCCCTCAAAAATGTCCAATCATTAACTGGTATTAATTGCCGTTCACATTTACTACAACTTGTTTGTCATGTGGGAAGAAATATTGTCCAACGATCAACTTTGAACTTATTACACATCATACTGCTATTATCAGTGGGTGTATTTGATGTTAAAACAAGCTATGGCCATTTTCTCATTAGGCGATTATCTTTTTTCCAACGAAAAACTGCACATTAAAGATGTTTGGTTTTCCCAATGTATCATGTGCTTCTTTTCTGTCGCAAAGCTAACCGGCACTCATCTGTTAATTATTTATTTGCCGTTTATTTGCCGTACAGATAAATTCAATCAGCTGACTCCCAACTTTCACATGTATTTTGAGAGGTGTTGCCAACTGAAAACAATGTTTTTTGTGGGTATATTGAGAAACCCAAAATCGTTAACGGACAGTTTATCGGTCTAATAAATTTATGTTGACATTAAGTAACTGGCTGTTTGTCGATACATTGAGAAAATCGCCATTAGAGTGCTATATTCGGTTGTTAGAATTTATACGGTCTATATAGACCGATCTTTACGAAAGTTACAAGTATAATTTCTAGACTTTTAAAACGGTGACATATCGAATTTTATTAAAACAGCGTTATTCGTAACGGCCTTACGTGTAATAAACGGTTTTACGAGAATACGGTTTATATGACACCTGTGCTAAATTGTACACCGACATCGGCCAAATCAAACTGTGTTGTCAGGCCGAATTTAGTTACAACAGTGTTACTACGGTTTTACCCGTAATAAACTGTAGAAGTTAGGCTTATGCAGGGCCAATTTTAAAGTATAGACCGATCTTTACAAAATTGTTTGGTGAGATTTCTAGTCATATAAAACTGTGATAGACCAACATTTATTGCAACAATCTTATTGGTTACGGTTTATTCGGTAGTAGGCTTTATATGGGGCCTAAAAATCGACCTTTTGCTATTATTTCTAGTTATATAGAAACAATTTGTGCAAAATCCTTTATCAATGTCTACATTCCGCCACTATTTATCTTAGTTTTTGTAAATAAAAAATTATGAATTTTTTAGGGTGTGGCTTTCACATTTGAATTCAAAACTAAATCTATTTAGAAAATTTGTTTGACTTAAAATTACTCAAGGACCAAGAATATATATACTTTATGGGGTCTTAGATGAATATTAAAAACATTTCACACGGAATGACAAACTTAGTAAATCATCTTCACAACTAGTTGTGGAGGGTGTAAAAAACCAGGATAGCCGCTTCTTACCGAAAACTTTGAGCCAATCGGTAGATGGGTAGTTGGAGCACTGCGTGTATTTCAATTATTTATTTTGTTTGGTTCTTCTTTTTTATGGTGAGTCTTTTCATCATAAAATTAATTCAAACAAATCGAAATAATACTTAAACCAAAAAAATTTTTCAACCCCAAAATAAATAGTAACTTATGTTCCAACCGATAGAACAGGTGTATTTGGGGAAAGGGTTTTTACACCAAATTTATCAAGGAACTATTCTTATGTAGTAGGGATCGCTGCTAGTTCTAACACTTCATCACTTTTACATTGAGATGTTCTAGAATTAATTGGCACCTTTTTGACACTTTGTTACAGGTCACTGAAATAATTTAACCGATTTAATTTCGCCTTAAATAATGCCTGTCGACGATATTGTCCCGAGTGAACCATATTTACATGATAGGTCCCCATTATATAAAGAAATAGAAATAGCCACTACCTGGAGTACATACACTTTAAACATATTATCACAGTTAAGTGATAAGTCTTGTTTTCACCCATAGGAATTCGTTCCTTTTCAAAATAACATTGTGTTAAGTTATCACCGGATAAGTGCTTTTAGAACAATTGACACAACGCAAAGGAACTATGTTATGGAACAACTAAGGAATTATTTAAAGCGAAATGTAGCTAAAACATAATGTGTAAAAATCATGTTAAGAATTTACTTCAAATTAGGTTTCGGCACTTTATAAACCACACAAAATAATATTTAAAAAAGCTTTCGTTAGCGATGCCGGTTATTGTTATACCATAGAGGAGAATATCCTTGCGCCCGGCCGAAGGATGGCTATGCAGAAAAGCTTTAGTTGGCGAGTCCGGATTTAGAAATTCAAAATTTCGGATTCGGGATCTTGAAACCGTAAAATCTTTTTTGTTTTTTTATATAGAAAATTGCATAAAGTAAAATAAGTTTAAATTTGCAAATTAATGTATGTATTTTTTTAATGTTGCCTCCTGGCATCTATAAAGCCATATTTGACGCTAAGGCATATATATCTGTGGCATTTTGACAAAACATCTTAAGTCAAATTTAAAAAGTTCAAACGATGTTGTTAATCTTACGAATTTTCATTTAAGAAACATTTTTGTTAACGTTTTAAAATTTTGTATTATAAACGAAATGTTTCTTTAATTTTTGTTTTTTTATTGTTTAATCAAAACGATTTTTTCACAGAGGTTTTTTAAAAAACGTCAAAATGCCACAGATAGGCTGAGTTCCAAAACATCATAATACTTTGCAGTCGAAGTCAAAAATGTACCATTAAGTTTAACGATGCACAGTTTGGTCATTGTGAACGCATCGGTAACTGTTTTGATGCACTTTGTGACAGATAACATTCTAAAATTTTACACGGTTGCATTGTAGAATGCGTTTAAAAAAGCGAGTTGCTTTGCAACTGACGTTTTGGAACTCACCCTTATATATATTTGTTTTTTTGTTAACAATTTAATGAAATAAACATACGAAATTAAAAAAAAAGTTTCAGGTGTATGACCCCAACCCAAATATGTACAAGGTTTATTTAAACTTCTTTGTAAGAATTAAAAAATAAAAATTTTTAAATAAAAATGAGTGGATTTTTGGGCATTTTTCGCAATTTTTTTTTTTATATATTATTTCGATTTTTAGTTTTTAGTCCAATTTTTTTCGTTGGGGCGATTTTTCACAAATTGCTTTGTGCGATTTTGCTTTGGATCATTTTACCGTCAGCCACACATTTCTTCTGAAGTAAGACTTTTTTCATGATAGATTCATGTTTAGTAAATTATATTCAGCACGAGATACAGAATATGTACCATAAGTACAAAATTATAGGGATTCTTTATACTTTTTGTAATATTTACTAGTATTCAAACTGATAATTCATCAGATCAGTTTATTATATTACCCAGATTGACAGATATAAAGCGATAATTGGTTTAGAACGGTCAACTATTTACTTGAAAGATTTTAGGCACATATCAGTTTCGTTTTGTAACAACTCATAATAGTTCATCAAATGGTACCTTTGGGTAATATTTAAATATGCAAATAGAAGTCAAGTACATGGTACATACAAAAATCAAAATGATAAATGTCTTATTAGAATATTTTGAAAATGTCTACATTATACTCGTAGTCAATCATGTTAGATAGTTGAACAATTTAAAAATCCAATCCCTTCTATTTAAAAAAATGTTTGCCGCCTCTCTGCTTTCCATATCTTTCACTTAACACTTTTTTAGTACCGGAAATAACCAACGAAAACAATATTTTTTAGCAACTATCTTTTCGTTTAGTAGTTTTTATAGAAAATACAAAACTTAAAGTCGACAAGCGGATCATGGCTTTGATAACATTATGGCTCATTTTTTCCATTTATATTTTTTTTTATTTTATTTTTATATATTTTTATTTTCTCTCTATAAATAAATAAATGTATATCTAAGATACCAACAGAATTCTTTTAGGATAACTTGATGTTATTGTAAGTCCTGCTTTCACTTGCATTACTTTAGCAATTTACAAATTTTTGTTTATGTAAACGTAAACAAGAAAGTAAAAGAAGTACTGAAAAATACACTTAGAGAAATAATGAAAAAAAACCTAATTTATTCATCTTAGAGCAACCCATGGGATTAAGTGCAAAAAGTACTTTTTTTAAACTAAAGGTACGAATTTGACAGGAAAAAATGTTATCTATTTTTTTTTTTGTTGTTTAAATAATTTTTTCTATTTGCCATTAATTTTACTTTCGATATCAGAGAACCAATTCTCGCACCATTACTACAACCAATGCTGCCATCTGTCGGATGGTCTCTGACATAAATTGCTTTAACTGACAACACGGCTACCACCAACTTCAACAGCACCAACATTTTTTTACAACTACAACAATACCAATAAAGATTTTGCACATTCAATACATACATACATACATGTGTATATCCATTGCAGTAATTTTTACAATTCTTGTCTTTCTCTGGGGATTTTCAAAGAATATTTTGTTGCAAGCAACAACATCAAAAACATCAGCAATATAAAATTGGTGTTGCCTTAGCAATTGTAGTAGTAAGTTGGTTTGTATTGATAGTGCTTGTGTATGTACAAAGATGTGCCGGAATAAGGTTATATATCGTCGACGTCCTAGAGACTGTGAATGTCTAAAGGAAAAAAAATTAATATTAAAATGGAAGAGCATGCCAGGGCAAAGGACAGTTCCAATTTATTTACGCTAAAGGGCGTTTTATTTTTGAATTTTTTTTTTTGTTTAAATTTTCTGCATAAATATTTTAATTTTTATGCACCTAACAGTCAGGGAGAAATGTTAAATATTTTAAGTTGATATTAATCATGCGTACGGTTGGATAATATACAATTGAAAAATAAATAGGTTTTTCGTTACGAATTTGGTCTTTTGTAAAGGATGTAAATTATGCCAGTTCCTCCAAAAAGAAAGTCTTAATGAAAGATAAGTCTATCTTAAATAACTATAATATGGCGACCACCCCTGCGTATGATTAATATAAAAACAAACTGGGTCAAATTTCTGACATTATTTGAGTATGATGTATACAATGGAATTCATACTCAAATATCAGGGCTGTGGAGACGTAGTTAAAGAGTCGGGGTTGAGCTTCTTGTACCGGAATCGGAGTCAAAGTACATAAAAAATTAAAAACTGTTTCTAATATATTCCAAAATAAAAATTCTTAGAAACTGGCGATGCAATATTTAAAATATCGATTTGAAATTTTTATAGAATAATTTTCTTGCTTTATTTCACCATTTAAAAGGTACTACATTAAAACAGAGCTTAAAGTAAAATAAGGACTAGTCTCATATATGTACAAATAGGAGTTGGAGTCGAAGTCGAAGTCAGACTTAAAAACATTTTTAGTGGCTGGAATCGAAGTCGGAGCAAGAACTTTTTTTTTTGACGAGTCCCCAGTCACTTAAAAACTCTGCCTGAACAAATTGGTAAGAACCACGTAAAGGTAGAAGTACATAACACGCGTTCATTCGTCGACGTTTGTCATGCGTTACAAAAGCCGGGTTCGAAAGTATATAAAGATTTATTTATTTTATTGAATTTATTTTTTTATATAAATATTGTATGTTTTTGAAGCTCTTCAATAAATTTTTCTTTCGTGATTCGCAAATTTGTTAAAAGTTTTTTTTTATTGTCAGCTGTTTTCTTGTCAAAAATACACAACGCGTTAAAAAGTTCAAAGTTAACCAACTTTCTGGCGCTAACGCGTCAAAATATTTTGCATGTAGCTTGTTCTATTAAAATATGTACTTCTACCTTAAGTACTTAATACTAAAGCAGATAGTGTCAAAATTTCAAGAATATCTCTTTCTCATTTTGACAATTGACAACACATTGCTCTCTCATTTTGACAACCAACTAATCTCACTTTTTTCTACAAGATCTCTTTTTTCTTTGACCACTGCTTTTTCTTATCTAAAAAATGTACTGTTCCTAGCCTTAAAATAAATAATCCATTGCAAATCAAAATGTAACCACGAAAAAAATAGTAATTCCAGAAAGCGTAAATCGAACAATTCAATCCAAGATTAAATAAACTTTTTATATACTCTAAGCAAATACTATACTAACTATACGAGGATCTGTGAAGTAACATCTTCCTCCGTGTCTAGTAATCATTTTGCATAATTATTTATAAAGGTCATTAGATCCTGTAATTAATTATGAATAACATATTTTGCTTTATCCACTTAATAAAAACTTTTTCATACAAAACTTCACTCTTGTTTTCTTGTAATCTTTCTACGGAGAATGATGTTGCACCTTAGTGCGAAAATCTCTCTATCTGTAATTCTTTTGGGAATAGCAAGAGCGATTTCTTTATTGAACCTACAAAGCAGCTCACGACGTCTGATTTTCTTTTAAATCACATATTTCCTGAAAATATTCTTCAAACACTTATTTACCGGCAGCCAATGTGAGAAGGCAGACAATTGAGTAACTTAAATGGCACGAATTTCAATGCGTCTCAGGTTATAAGGTCGTAACCACTATAAGAGAAACTCAATTGACTATTACATACCTGCCTAGAGGTTGCTGGCAGCCCCAGCACTAGAACCGGATGCCTTATCAGCTGCATATTTAAAATAAAAAAAAATTAAAAAAGCGAAACAATAAAAATAAAAACTAACAGTCCAGGAACACGATTTAATTATCAAAAGCATGTAAATGATTACTAGTTTAAAAATATTCATTTTGTATGAACAAAAATATACATATTTCCTACTACTGTTTCTACGAACAGGTTGTAAGTTTTTAAAATAATTTATTAATCTGTCTATTTTTTTTTTAAATAACGATAAAAAAAAGTGTTCCTAATTTTTAAAAAAATATATGTTGATTTAAAAACAGGTTTTTTTGATTTTACAACAGGTCGTTTTTAATTTAACAACGTGTGTTATTTTAAACAATTTTATCGATTTGACAATATTTCGTTCTTGATTAATAAACTAATGATATTTTTTTTTGCATCGGTTTAGATTTGACAGCGTTTTGTTTTAAATTTGACAACAATTCTTGTTGGAAGTTTAAAACAGCTTAGTTGTTATTGTGATGCCATCAGCTGACAACGTTTCTGTTTTTCTCTGCAAAATAATGAGTCACATGATCTTTTGAAAGAACGTGAGTCTGGTTAAACTGTTTTTAAAGATACTTGTTTTTCAGATGCACCGACAAGCAGGAAAATTATACAGTTCTCATGACTAAATCCAGAGAAAAAACATGTTTAATTATGGTCAACTCCAACAAAATTAATTTTAAAGAAAATTTTAAACATATTATGTTTAATTCAATCATATTATTTTAACCGACAACCATCAAGAAGCCACAACTATAGTATGGTTGATTCCGAACATTATATGGTTAATAATAACTAAACTATGTTTAACACTCATAGTAGCATGGTGGGTTTTCAACCATAGCATATTGCTCGTGGAAAATAGGAAAATACTATTGTTAAATTAAAAGCAACATATTGACCTATTTAACCACAACATGTTTAGAGCCAAACTTCTTGGCTTCTTGAATTTAAGAATAGTGTGGTTTTCGGTGACAATAATATGGTTAAATAGAACATAATATGTTTAAAATATTCTTTAAAAATTGTTTAATTGGAGGTGACCCTATTTAAACATGTTTTTCTCTGCATGTATACTTCGACAAATTTTTCAAAAGATGCAGATTTCTAGGCAAATACGTATAACCTTTCTAAAATAAAGGTCTAAAGATATTGACTTATTTACATA
This sequence comes from Pollenia labialis, assembly GCA_949318255.1. NCBI lineage: Eukaryota > Metazoa > Arthropoda > Insecta > Diptera > Polleniidae > Pollenia > Pollenia labialis. Next base: position 16,627,665 of record OX439141.1, read on the forward strand.
TTTCGCATTGATCTACTAGTACCTCCTTCACCAAGATATTTCAAACATAAGTGTATCTGACGAGTGGAGTGGTCTAGTCAATCTCACCTTGATTACTTGAGCTTAATGATCTTCCACAAAAACTATAGCTATAAACTAATAGATCATTATAATAAAGCAGCCAAGTTCAAATTAGATGTCAAGCAGATACTTAAATTTAAGCGTGAAGCAAAATATAGTTAGCAACCGAAAATATTATGTCAGAAATGTATGTCTTTACTACAAATAGTTTTATATTCTCAACTTATAGCTTTAAAAATTAAATTAATTTTGTATATCCTTTCTCTATCTATTTTAAGCAACCACATCTAACTTAAGGACTATCTATCTAACACTATCACTGAAATCCTTGACACTGTAAGTTAGATTATAAATATGTGCCTCTGTCGGCATTGTAACTGTCATGCTGGTGTAACATTTTGACAATGAAATATTCTAACTGCTGTCATTCCAAATTTTTGTTCTCAGTTCTCTTCAATACACAGTAAAATTTAGACCAGTAAAAAGAATAAAAAAATTAAAAAGAAAATTTATGCTACAACGAAAACGTTAGACTGTTTTAGATGTGTTGAAAGGTGTGAATATGCAAATTTACTCCATTGCATTCATAATTTAATGGAGTTAAAAGTGATTTATGTAAAACCGAAAAAAACTCTTCAAAGTAGAATTTATTAAGAATTTAAGAATTTATTCAGTTTTAAAATACGTTTAGCAGCTGGTAACAAACAAAGTGGTTCAAATACAAATTATTTCTTAGCAAACTTCAAATGCAGGGTCTTAAGATCGAAGATCTGGCTTTATAAATTTGTATACCCACCACACAACTAAGTTATTTATTTGAAATAACACAAAGAATATATCAATAAAATTTGCATTTCTAAATCCTTTTCTGGGGGACTTTTTGTGCCAAAATATTTTTAATATACATGGAATGAATTTTATATGGCGAGTTCCCACTTTGAAGCAATACATTTTTGACACAGAAAGCGCATTATTCAGCGCATATGAAAATTGTTGTATGTAACGATCGGCCTTACACACTTGGGGTATTCACAAGGTGTGCTATCATGTTATATTGCCATAATGTTCTAACATTTTACAATGGTTTAAAAATATTGTTGTTGCTTTGTAAACAAAAAGTGTCTTAAATTAATAGAACTTTGCTTGCTATGTTTATTGCGCTGTCGTAATTAATCAGAAGATACATGCGCTGAGCGGCAGAGCCGAGCCGCATTAGTTTTTGTAAGCCGTCGCCATTAATGGTATAACATTATCCGGTTAAAATCCGAATTGAACCTGCGGCTAGCAATTTTTGCAGCAAATCAATTGCGGCGTCAAATTAGATCGGCTAAGGACTCTGCAAACAAAATAAATTTTATTTTTGATTTGTGTCTGAAAAATAGAAAACAGGTAAGATCTAATTTAATTTATTAATTAATGGATAAGAATTAAAAAATATTTTTATTTTAGATAAATATTAATTTTTTATATTTGTTTCAAATCAGCTGATTTAAATTGAAATAGGGCACTGAATTATGGGGGGTTGTTCACATCAGTCGTATTTTTTCGTGTTATTATTTTAAGACATATGACCTTATGACACCTTGTGAATCCCCCAACTGAATGTTTTGATACATTTATTTTTTAGTATTCTCCCTTACAAACCTGCTTCGTAGTAAGGGAATGCCGAAGCACTTGAAACGTTATTTTTTTTATTAAAGTTGTTGAGAGTTCTTTCACTTACTTTACTGCATTTCTGTATGTCTTAATGCGTAGCTCATAATTGTGCGCTTATTTTTTTTAAATGTACCATTAGTGCTTTGCAAAATTATAAAATTTTTTATTGGGAAGACTCACCTATTGCGAATAAATCCTTATTCAGATTGCAATTGATGGATGTTATAAATAACACAAGAGCACGAAATTTTTTGCTGATTAAGACCTGAATGTTGTTTTTAATTTTATTTAAGATGCTGAATCCATATCTGCATTTATGTTTGTTTCTTTTAGCTCGACTTTTCGCGATATACCGTTATCTCTAATATTAATGCCCTTCCGCTACATGCAATTGGATGTTAACTGTTCGTCGAATAGACGAGGCTCATTTACATTTTATCGTAAAACTTTTTTATGTGTATTTTAATTACGATCTTTTTTCACAACGTTGGCTGATGACAAAACCTTTAAGAAAATAGTTAATATAATCTTTTGTAGGTATTACATTTTTAAAAAAAAAAATTTTTCAATATATCGAGCCCTAACCGCGAAAATATCGTAAGCGACATCATTTTCAATTTTCGTTTTTATTAATAAATTACTTTATTGGCAACACTTGCATCATCTTCTTAAGTGTCATGGTTACATAAGGTACCGTTATGATTTTATAGCAAGAATAATTTTATCGTAAGCCACTAATTTCATTAAAAAAATTTGTATGAAATATAAAAAAACTTTCTCCTGTAAAATGTGATTTTTGGCGCTTACGTTATTTTCGCGGTTAGGACTCGATATGGTTTGTAGCCCCAAGTATTCTCTTTAAATGACATTAAAATCATCTTCGTATTAAATGTAGTTTTCGAGATATTGAAGAAAGAATCTCAACACATTCGGCTTATTCGGCGTAATTGATAAAAGGAACCAAATTTCATTAAAATCGAAAGGGGTCGGGTACCACTCTTGGACGATTTAATATGGAATTACCCATATTTATATATATTTCCCATATATGGTCAAATGATAATTTTATTTATTGTTCATTATTAGAGGCATGACTAAGATTTCGTCCTAATCAAGGAGGTTGTTCTCATACATTTTATTATGACATGATCATAATTTGTTCGATTTGAAAATTACCAGCATCTGATTGATTTGGAATAATATTTTCCCTTTAAGTAATATTAACAAAAGTTTTTTATATTTTCAGAAGTTTCGAAGGTGTTCTAAAACAAGTCGTCGTAAAATTTAGTTTAATGCATAAAGTAACAATGCAATTTTTTCTATTCAAAAATTCTTTACAAAAAATTTTAAGGGCAACAATTTTACATTATTATTATTTAGGGGAGTCAAGTATATTTAAAATAAAATTAGTCATAAAATATTATGTTAGACGACCAAGCTCTGAAATTTCTCGTCAATAATGTAAAATATGGCATGAGCCACGTACCTTGACATGCCAACCGTCCAGTTTTCGTCGGGTCAGTATTAGTTGGTGATCAACGAGCTATAGCTCGACTTTGATGGGTATGGCCTGGCCAATGTCGTTCTAAAAGAAATATGAATGGATAATGCCACCAGCCCGAAATACACGCCAAACATTAACTTTTCGGATTGCATTGAGAAGTTTTAAATCTCATGTATATTAGTATCGGCCCAAATTTCATAGTTTTGTTTGTTGACGTTCCCAAATATCAAAAAATGAGCCTTATTGTGAAGATGATTGTTCGGTGAAAATTAGGGTCAGTTGAAAATGTATACAATATTAAAAAAAAATGTTATCATTACACTTGTTTTTGAACGCTTTATCCGGCCAGAATGATTTGGCAATACTGCTTGAATAAATAACAGCCAATTCCAAGCCAAGATGTAGCTTAAACAAACCTTTTATTGCCATTTACATAGATTAGGTTCCTCGGGCAGCCATCAAAAAACACAGCTTACTTGGGTGCTCCAGTGGTACCCTTGTGATTTACCATTTCCATTCATTTATCAAAACCGCCAAAAATATTGAAAATTTTTACTTTGCAACTTTCTTTTAAAAATTCTTAAATTAAGATTTTAGAAAACTAATTTTTAATACATTTATTTTATTTCTCCCTACACAGTTTTTGTAAACGGAAACAAACAATAAACTACATTTTCCGGTTACTTGTCATTTTGTGTACAATACAATGTTAGTTAAATCCTGGAAAAATGGAAATGCCTGTCAACATGCACACGCACATTTTCTGTTGAGTTTAGTTTTGTTTAGTTTCTGCGTTGTTGTTGTTGTTGTGCTATATTTATATGTTGTAAAGTAAAATTTCCTAGATGACATGATGGGCTGTAACCCCATAATTTTTTTCTTTATTCTTGCTATTAAAAAGTTCATGTTGTTATTGTTATTGCTGAATGGGATAAACGCAAACAAAACGTCTTAGCAATTGCCAACAATGGCAGAGGCAAAGGCAAAAAAAATATTACTGTTGTTAGCTGTCTATGTGTGTGTGTGTGTGTGTGTGTGTGTTGGCTTAAGTCATGTTGACAATAGCTTTGGCTTTGCTTTTGACACTCAGTAAATGGTACCGCCCGCTGTGTATTTTCACTAACTGACTTGGCATCAACAACATGCCAACCAACAGCAGTGGCAGTAGTAGCAGAATGGCAGCAGGAGCAACAAACACAAGCAACATGCATTTCAACAACAGTATTTATCAGGCAGCTATGGCAGTAACAGAAACACCACTAACACTGGCATTTGTATGAATGGTACTTGGCAGCAACTAGAAGAACTGTTAGCTTTTCTTTAAACTGTAGATGTGTATTAACGCACACACACACATACACGCAGTCCATTTGTATCTGTAGCTGTAAATAAGAAATGCATTTTTATTCTGGCAATGACTTGTGCATTTTTCCATAGAATCTAAGAAGAACGTAAAACGTTGTATTCAACACCCAAGAAGAAATTCTGAACTGCTTAACAATACGGATGTTAAGTGTCACCAGTGTTATAATGCAGCAGCTATAAAGTATGATGGTTTGTTTCTCTGTATGTTTGTTTATTTATTTGCTCATGTGACTGTCGGTTCGTTTTTATCGTTGTCTGTTTGTTTATTAAACTTCTGTATTCCGGTGCTATCGATTTGTTGTTACACAAATAACAAAAACTGCAGATAGCATGTATGAACGAGGGCAGTTTAACAATGGTTAAACATTAAGGTCTTGTGTCATTAACTCATAAGAAAATAAAAACTTAAAAATATATCCCTGTGAAATTACAAAACGATTTAACTATCCGCACACTTATTTGTTGTTGGCAAAACACAGATCGCTAAAAATATTCTTTAGATATAAACTCAACAAAGTGGATAAAAAAAACGAAACAAATTTTTTAATATCTGGAGAATGGTAGGATCAAAATTGTTCTCATTAAGCACAAATATGTTGGATATGAAGCACAAAATCTAGTAAAAAAAAGTGGTTGCTTTTCCTTATTCCATACAAAAAAAAAAATAATTTTTTTTATTTGATTAACCAATCTTCATAGAATCTGAATTCACATAAAACTTTATGCATCTTACACGTTATGAGGTCTTTCATAAGTTTTCCTTGCATTACACAACGTGGCGGAAGTTTATAAAAATTAGCACAAATCGGTACATCCTTTAAGTCAGCCCCTATGAAATTGTTTTTTCAAATTTTTGTACAATAGCGGCGTACAGTGGATGAAAATCTGTAACATTTGAACCGATAGAGTTAAATATGCATTTTTTTGCTTGGTAAAACTTGAACTTTTCTACAGTTTTAATTTTATTAAAATCGGTTTAGATGTTATTGAGAAATTTAAGGTAAAAGTTAAACTTTTGATGTTTTTTTTTGGCATTTAGTAAAAAAATGCTTTTGTTTGAGATTGAGAATTGTGGTAATTTTCTTTCAAAAGGGGTACGTTTTTTTGTAATTGAGTAATTGTTTTAGGAACATTTTAATCTGCATAACTGCCAAATTTCATTTTATATCTTTCATTATATCAGATTTATAGAATGTCAAACCTCAAAATTACTGGTTTTTACTCATATTGAAGCTCTTTCATTCGTTTACACTATAGAAATAATAAATTCTATATTTGAAATTCCATGTTATTATTCACACTCCACAATAGTGGTGGGGATAATTTGCGTTTTTACTCATGCTTCTGACACCTAAAAATATGGGTTCTAGACCCACCGGCCGACAGGCTAGATGGCTGTCATTGTAAACTTTGTGCTCCCAGAATAGATCGAAGGTTTATACATAAGTTGATGAAATTTGGTATAAATGTTCTAATTGTGGTACAAAGACTATTCAGACGAATGAAGAAGAGGTGAAATGATATGAAATTTTGGACCGAATTACACCATTTAAAACTATCTTCCTTTTAATGACAATTGAAACACAGTAAATTTTATCAAATTGTCCAAATCATCATCCAGCCGGCCAGCCAGACGGACGGACATTGCTAGATCGTCAAATTGATTTTGAGTCGAGTGGTTTACTAAAACCAATATCATTTGTGTTAAACACTTTTTACCAAATTTTATTAAAATGAAAATGTGTTATACAGGCGGTTACAAAAGAATAAATGGAATTGAAGAGGAAACGTTCAACTTTCTGCTGGTACCTTAGTGTATTTTACCCTTAACATTTCTATAGAAAACTTTGAAATTAAAATTCACCTTTAATATAGTACCTAAGCAAACATCTAATAACGCACAAGGTATAAACGATACAATTTCTTAAAGACTACTATCCTACCAGTATTATAAAAAAAATACAGCTCATTAGCGACAACAGTTTGCGAGGAATGATAATTTCCTTCCGCGCAATTATTTCGCTTTGACGCCATATAAATGAAAGTCTGCAGATTTAAAATACTTTTAAAATCACCCTCTGATATTATGCACTAAAATGCAACCATGCGTTAGTAAAAGTGCCCACATACGTATCCATAAACACAAACTATTACGAATTCTACCACCACCCACTGTTGTGTACAGTGTTGCCAAAAATTTTTTCGTTTATTTTTCCAATTCAAAGTTTGCAAGTTTAAAATTTTCCATCAAAAACTTTAAGTCCCTTACCAAGGCGAATTTACACCAGTGCCCGTGTTCTGTAACTCTCGCGTCGAGAAACTTTTCGATTGAAATGTGTGAAATGAAACAAAAATGCCATATGTTGAAACAAACAGCTGTTTTTCTCACTAAACTGTGTCTGTAATTTTATTGGCGAGTTCTATTTGTCAATTAAGGAAATTACTCGCCAATTTACAGAAAAAGTGTGTCTGTAACATTTTTGTGAGAAAAGTTCCCGCTTTGAACTGTCAAACAAACTCACGAATAAAAATGGGGCGAGAAAAAAAATTAACACTAAAAAACAATTAAAAATGCAAAACACAAAGAATAATAATAATAATATTTTGTTCTTGGCACATTTTTTATTGTTTAATTCTTTAACTTTTAACATTTTTATAAAATATACGAATATTTTCAAAGCTCTTTTGCAAACAACAAACATTTAGGTCGCACTTTACATTACTTGGTATAGCCGACGGTTGTATTTTCACCGCCGTCGTTGAAAAACTTTTAACTTTAGTAAATTTTAGTCGCCGTTAACGATATGTGTTACTGGCGTTCTCACCGTCTGCAATGTCACATCGGCTTCGAGTGCAATGTTATGACATTTATAACGTAACGACGTAATCTCTTTTGATAGTTTTCGACATGAGTTACAGACACACTTTTTTCTCACTTTTCGAGAAACGATGGAATATTTTGTTTCACATCTTTTCGATGCGGGAAGTTCTCACTATAGTTACAGAACATGGGTACAGATGACCTTATCTTGCTACGTAAGCAACAGCTGATTACTAACCTTGTGTCAAAATGATATACCGTTCATGTGGTTCTGGGAAATATTTACTTAATTTTATAAGTTTCGCTTAAAATTATCGAAATAAATAAACAGGCTGTTTGATATTAAAATTTTTTTTTTAATTATTACATTTCGAAACAAACTTTTTAAAATTAATAAGAAAATGAAATATTTGTTTAAATTGTTTACTACAGTGTTGTATCATTTTTTTGACACAACGTTAAAATACTTTAGAGTGTTGTAAACGTTTTCAAAATAAGACCGCCTTGTCCCTTGCTTTGTTTTTTATTTAAAATTATGGTATAAAGTTAATACAATTTAAGTTTCCAACTCCAATTTTAAAAATGTAATTTCTACGGGCAAATTCACCAAGTCAGTTATAATTAGTTTTATAGTACTTGTCAAAAACATATTGTTAACTGGAAGTTAACACAGTTTTTCTTGGGATTCAAAAATTAATTAACAAGGTTTCTTTAAAACGTGCTAAATTCCCATTTCATACTATTGAGAAACTGAAATTTTTTTTTGCTTAGGCCAGATAGTCAGGAAACTTCATCCAAAGATTTTAGAAAAGCTAAAGATATTATACAAATAAAACTATTAAGCGAATAAGAATTATAAGCCTCAGTTATACTTGTAACAATATTAGTATACTTGTGACATTAATAAAGTAATATTTAGTTTTAACTGAACTTGGTGAAATTGGCTGTAAAACAAATAAGTTTGAATATAAAAGTATCAACAATGTCGATTTTTGGAGATAAAAAAGGTGGATTAATAGTTGTCCTGTCCATTGTATAACATCTTATTTTTTTTTAAGAAAATTTAAAAGAACTCAATGCTTAATGGCAATAAAAACCTGATAACAAATATGCATCCTTTTCGCCCTAGAACACTTAGTTTACAAAATAAATCTGATTACAAAATAACGGTTCAAAATCGTGCATAACTCTAAAAATTATCCAGAAATTTGCGAGGAATAAAAGACATAACAAAATTCAATCTTTTAAAATAAAATTCAAAACATATTTAAAATGTAACGTTCCCACATTTGGAAAATTACCTCACCATTAGAAAATGTCACCGAACATAATTCTACATTAAAGACCTGGCAACACTTGTTGTGTTAATAAACAAACAAACGCTTATGCTCTTCCTCTCTTTATACACTCTTAATGTGCACAAGTATTTTATGTTCGTATAGCTTGCATTTCCTGTTTGTCGGTTTGTCTCTTTAAATTTATTTGCTTGTTTGTGTATGAGTGAAATGTAAGCGAATGTATGTATATAATACTTAATTTATGTTAGTATGAGTAATGTTGCGTTTCTCTTTGAGTGTGTGTTCCCAGCACTGTCATTTAAAATCTGTTGTTGTACCAGTTGCAATAGTGGCACTAGTAGACATTTCTATTTAAAATGTGCCAAAGTGCAAAGTCCAAAGTTGCAAAAGGATGCATCCTTTCATTTATACTTTTGAGTGCTGGTAGATGTCACTTCAGTTAAAGATAAAATGCTATTTTATTTTGTGGCATGAGGCGTTGTTGGTAACAGAGAGTTAGTGAACGGCAAATAAATAAGTATAGTGTTGTTGTGATTTTTGGTTTAAGATACGTAAGTAGTTGGGAAGTAAATATTTTAAATAAAAGTTCATTAATGCTAAGGATTTAAAAGACATTTTGCAATTAGTTCAAGTGGACAAAGGACTAGAAAAACGGGGCACTTAATATTTAGATTAAGGTTTAGAAAAGACAAATCATTCGAAATTTATATCTCTTGCTAGCGCAAATATTGCTGGAAAAATCGCATTTCCTTAGATTTATTCTTATCAACAATTAATCCATAAACCGTCGTTTTTAAGTATCTCTTTCCTACAATTAGAGACAGCTGCCACAACGTAATTATTAAAAATTTCTTACCAATAAATAATATAAAACATTTAAAATTCTGGGGGCTCGTTAGCTGCAATTCACTATTGGGCACTGTTCAATTTTAAAACACAGACAAATATGAGGTGCTGATTGCCAGAACCTGTATAAAATTTTAGAACAACTTAGTGATGTCAATCCGCTAATTTCATTATCTGCTCAATGCACGAAAGGAGTTCGCAGATAGCAATGCCTCAATGTAGATAATATTTACACACAAGTAAATATTTTCGAATAAGAGATTTTGTCTCGGTGTCGGAACTTTAAAATCTTAATTGCTTATCCAACTTTCTTAAAAAGCAACTGCATATTTAGACATCTGTCGGCAATACAAACGCCAAATCGAAAATGAAAAGGACAACAGTGGGTCCTTGCTAATAACCAGTAACTAAAGTACTTAGAGATATTTACTTTTTTACCAAATTTAAGATGCAGTCTTAAAAGAGTTGTTAATAAGAACCCGGCAAAGCTTCAAGTACTGCTACTATAATCCTTAAAAGTACACCGTCAAGAGGACGCACAGTGCCCGTCCCATACGAAAAACTAAAGATTAATAAAGTGCTTAGAATAATTATGTATTATTGAAATATTGAAAAGCACCTTAATTAGATTTGTAAGTAAGGTTAGGTTGAAAGGAGGACGAAGCATGAAATGCAACCTCATACCAATACGATATATACCTAGGCATTTGCCGGACCTGTTCTGCGCTCTTTAGAAACATGAAGAATTAGAGAGGGTTTTCCGTTCGGCGCTAAAAAATCAGTTTCTCGGACGTTGTTCCCTAAAGTTTTCTAGTCAACGATACCCAGGGACTTTAAGTCCAATATTGCATAACTCCTGAGGTGTTTGTATCTTAGATCTACAAAGGCCTGACAGTGACAGAGAAAGTGTTCCAGCGTTTCGCCTTCCCCCTCCCCCTCATACGCTCTCCACTCGCCAGATTCTGCCCGTCCAATTTGCTGCAGTTGTGCCTGTAGTCCTGTCTGACCGGTCAGGATACGTAATATCATACTAACCTCGGAGTCTTCTTGTTCACCGCTCGTTTTTATTCCATTAATTCAACTGGTCGTGTGGGTTTCTCTAGCCCACGCTTTTAGTTCCGCTTTCGTTACCTGAAACGTTTTTACATTGGCCCGGTTAAGTGCTACGAGTCCTGGTAGCGAGTATATTGGCTCTTTGATTATCGAATATCCCCATATGATACGGACCCTACCATTAGAGAAAAATTCGGTAGTGGCCTTCTTACAGTCCAATAAACTCTTGGATTTGTGAGTAGAATTCATAATTTTTGTTTATAGTGGAAGGCACCAAAATCAAACAAACAAACTTTGAGCTAAAAAATATTTTTACACGTTTTACTAAAACAAATTGCAAAAATTTAGTAACTGAATGTATTCTTCTCAAACTTAGTAGTTTTGTTTTATCGTAAGCTTTGAGCTTGGTAGAGTATTTTTAACCAATTTTTCAGAGTACCCGAGTTTTCATTTAAGTTTTGAGGACATTGCGTGCTTTAACAGATTCTGCAAAGAATTTTTAGATTTTTCTGCTGGAAATATATAAATGACTTTCATTTTTTGAATCATATTTCCTGAATTACAAAAAAAAAATCAAAAATGTACATTTATGATACTGCCAAAATTGGAAAATATTAAGTCAAATCTTTGTTTTTCTTCGTTGCTATAAAAATGAACTGATTTTTTTCTGTGCATCAAATATTTGCCGTTTTTAGAAATGTATGAACCGAATGAAAACAAATTTAAAACAGATATTTAACGCAAAACACTTATTAATGTTTAGGGCTTTCTTGTAGTGTACTTTAAATACAGTCCCCGGAAACAAAAATGTCGGAACTATTAAGAGCAAAACAGAGAAGGGGGTAAAATTAGGCTTTTTAACATGAATCTGTTATATTTTATTACAAAAATTCTCTTGAGGTGATTAATTTGTTTAATTAAAGTTCTGTTATATTTTTCTTGATTTTCTAAAATAAATAGCGATGGGATATTTATATATTTGTTTTTTTTTAAATATCTCTAAAACTACAGACGCAACAATAATACATCACTTCCTACAACGTTTAAATAAAACGATTTATATAATTTTTGGGTGTTACTAATCTACAAGTTCAGCTTATATTCATTAATCATTTCCTACAACGCTGAAATTTTACCAAATGACCAATATGAACTTATAACCTTACAATCAATTACTACCCCATTCTAAAGATACAATTGTATCATCAATTTCGGCTGATTAATTCACAAACATTCACATATACACAGAAACTTCTAGTAAAAGAAAGTTTTAACATAAATAACAAAATTGAACACGAAAAGAAAACCTTAAATGTCAAAATAAATAACAAGGACACTCATGGGGAATTTAGCAGATACGAAAGTAAGTAAGTACCAACCAAGATGCGTGATATATGATGTTAAGTGGTTGTAGTACAAAGAACAGGACCGGCTAAACAGACTGTAGGAAGGCAAAATTATTGGTGGGCAAGGGTGAACATTTTTGCACACTTTATTAAATAATTACAAGAACATTAAATTTATTTTAAATTTGAAATACAGTTTTCACGAATATAACTGCAGTTTTTAAACGAGACAAATTAGTATTCAAGGATATATTAATTTAAAATGTTTCACAGTCCTTATCTCGATAAAATGATCTACATTAATTGGAGTTTTGATGTAAGAAAGATAGATTTATGGGACAAGCGTCGTGGGCTTAAAACTTTAGCACATGAAAAATGGCACGTTACACAACGCGCGTTAGAATTACAAACTTCGGCCTTTTCCCCTTTTCTCCCTTTGTTTTTTTGTTGTCCTTAATTCCTTTTTGATACTCAGAAATTTTATTTTTTTTTTTTTTGTCAGCTGATTACTTATTAAATATACACATCGCGTTAAAAAGTTCAAGGTTAACCAACTTTCTTCTCCAAACGCGTCACAATGTTTTTATTGTAACGCTTGTTATATACTTTATGTACCTTAAATAAGGAATATGTAAAGGGTAAATTTTTAACTCTTTGGGTTTTAAAAAATTAAAAAAACCCTGAAAGTTTGCAAAATGAACAAAATGTTTGTTTGGGGTGATAAATCAATGCCAGCCATTTACTTGTTTAAAATTATTTCACGTAAATGCTGCCCACGGCTACGCCTTAGGTGGTCGGTCCGTCAGCTCCATCCTTTTCTAGCATTTTAATACTTATCGTTGTTCTTTAGAAAATGAAGCGGCGTATGGCACTTTTTCAAAATTCGGCACTTACAGGTAGTAAATGGGTAAAACCCGTATTTGGGTACTTTTTTGTCACCCCATCTAGCTTTTAAACCAAATAAAATAAAGATAATATCACATTACAAACTTATCCAAAAAATGCAAATACAAATTCGGCACTTTTTCGAAATTCGAACTTTGGTACTTTTTGACAAAACATTTTCCGCCATTCTTTATTACAAACGTATTCAATTATGGGCTCCAATCACAATATTGAAATTTTTTATACTTCAATTGGGAAAAAGTACCAAAAAGGGGAAATACGGAAAAATAAATTTCTTTCGTTAGCTTTTTGGTTCTAAAACTTATATGTTTTAAATAATCGCTCAGATCTCTGTATCCACTAGCCGTCTACACGTGTATCTTGTATGTTCTCTTCTTCGACTATCATGTGGATTCCTGGTTATATCGTCGTAAAACATGGCCAATCTACCTCCATTTTCGTCCCTGCTTTAAGTAGTGCAGAAAATGTGAAAGTTGTATAAATATTTGACTTAAATGAAATAGTAGCATTATTAAATGTTTTAATTATTGAAATTTCTTAAAGAGTCTAAAATAATATTGTGAACATTCTTAATGATCAACATCTTCATTTTTATTTCGATTGCACTATATTAAGGATCCCCATACACGGCTACAGCATCAAGAGTAGGCGACAGTGGATTTGTCGTGAACGGACATTTTGTGTTGTTGTACGCTTTGCTGTAGCAGACAGAGTTTGATATTTTGCTGATGGTTTCAGTCAAGGCCCATCTATCAGGTCTGCTTACTTGTACAAAAACAAAATACGATTCTTTTTAGTTGTCAAAAATTTACAACCACATATACAAAGCAAAAGAAAAAAACGTGTATGTGTGGCATACCATAGACGTATATATGCACATGTAAGCAAAATGTAAACAACTTTGACAACTAAAAAGAACATAAACAATGATCATCAGGCTTCTTGCACAGACCTTTTCAATGGGCCTTGGTTCCAATTGTGATATTGTGTACGTTCAGTTGAGGAAAATTGTCGAAAAGTAAACTTCAGGGTTTTATGAATTAAAAAAAAAAAACATATGTTGCAACACAATTTCTTTCAAAACCTTATTATAGCAATAATTATTGCAGAGCTAACTGTGTCACTATTCTGTATGGCTATTCAATTTAAAACACGAATTTTCTTTAATTTCTAGTTTCAATAACAAATACTAGTTGCAAAAACTCATCCGTACAAAAGTTTTAAAAAAATTAGTTAATAATTTCGAGTACGATTCAACATCACTTGTTTGTGCCAGTATGATGGATTAGTGTATGCTCTGCTTAAAGTTTAACCTAAGATATGCGACTAAGTAAAATACAAAAAATTTTGTAGATAAAAACTCGCTGAAATGTTCAAAAAAAAAAAAAATTTTCTGAAAAACAGGTATCGCCATCGTTTTAAGCTAACAATTTTACCTTGGAAAGGTTATATTTAATAAAATTAAATCAGCTGATTTTTTTTATTGCCTATTAAAAACACATTTAAATTAAAAGTTAAGAAAAAGTCAAAAAATTAATATTTGGGCGCCTCGAAAATTATATTTTGATTTGTGGCTGGTAGAACTTTTTTTCTCATGCCAAAAGCTATAGAAAAATCGACCCACCCTCGTGTACATTATATATGTGTTCCAATTAGGAACATAGGGTCCCAAGTAGGGTGTTCAATAAATCGGGTTTTATATTTTTCGCCTAAACGATTAATCGATATTTGGTATTTTTAGCTTATTCGATTAAACGAAGTTTTAAAATTATTCGAATACTTAAATAATTCTATATCCAAAAATTTTATAAATTACAAAATTTTTTTCGATAATTTTAGAGCGTGAGCATTGATGCCAAGCCATTGATTTCTGTATTTAAGGCTGCAATTTCTTAATAAATCCAAACAGTACAAACAACTAAGTTGATTTAATAAAGCAATGAAATAGCTTTTAATTTCAATTCACTTTTTAAAAATAATATGAATAAATATTTTATTTTTTGCGAAAAATCGAAAAGCTTGGGAAGAATTCCCCCATAAACTATTAATGTAGCATTTCAATTTTTCTATAGTTTTTAAAATATCATTTCAAAAAGTAACCAATAGAATAACAAAATAAACACACCCTCTTAGTTCTTGCAGCGAAATGAAAAAAAAAACATTCCAATAAATAAAAGAAAGTTTTCTTACACTCATAGATCATGTTAAAGGGCCAAAGTTAAGAGCAAAAGCAAGAGAAATGAAACAAAACAAAATGATTAATGACTTTTCAAGTGACTTGCCAGAAAAATAATTCAACATTATAAACACACTCACACATACAAACATGCTTTCAAACCCATAAGAAAATTCACTTACATACATACATACATACATACATACTATTTTTACTATTTATCTAAAACTAAAGCGCCATATCACAAACACCAAAGGAAAAATCGCCAACAACAATACGAAATTCCATAAAAGAAGTGAGGATAAATTGATGTAGAGTAAAGTTCATACACAAAAGAAGTGAAATTAGGAATAACAAACGACCTCAAGTCACTAAAACATGGTTGGCATGTCGAAAAAGAGCTCAGATTAGGAAAAATAAAGAATTAAAGAAAGAAAAAAAAGTACAAGAACTCGACACAAACAACCAGAACAACAATAATAATAACAAGAACAAACAAAAACGTGTGGGGTCACGAAAATTAATGACTTGAATGACTTGCGAATGAAATGATGAAGCATTCAGAGAGCAGCAACTAAAAAAAATAACACCCATCATCATCACCATCACTCTGCAGGACGGAGACCTACGAAAAAAAAATGACAGCTAAGAAGAGGAAAACATATCATATTTTCGCACATTTTCTTTAGGGCAGCGATTTAAAAGAATGATTTAGTAAGAGTATTTTGTTCAAAGTTGCCTAAATTTTTAATTTTTAATTTTTAGTTTACAATGTGAAAGTATTCTTTCAGGAAGTCTGTGATTATTGGTGAGAGGGAAAGAAAACATGTTATTCTTCTCTATCCTTTCACCAATAAACCCAGACTTTCTAAAAGAAAATTTCATAATGTCAACCCAAACTTAGCGATGCTGAAAAAATTATTTGGGGCAGACTAAAGTTCAGATCCCTCGTCTTCCGAAACACTTTTTGTACGTAAGTCACATTCAGTATGGTCTATCGCAACCGCATTACGGTTGACTACAACCAGCTACATTTTTACCTTTTTATGCCCACACCACAGTAGTAGACCACCCTAAAATATAGGTCCTATAACCACCTTTAAGTATACTGAGAAAGTGATTCTGAATCGATCCGGCTGACTGGGCCTCCGTCCATGTAGCCTTGTGTGCAAAGTACGTCGCAATTTTAAAGATAATTTTATGAAAATTGGTTCATAAGTTTCAATTAAACAAAGGAAAGAATTGGTATATAATTTTACATGGCCCACATACAAACTTCTTACAAAATATTTTAAGATCGGTCCATATTTGACAATAGAACCCATGCAAATACCACTCACGAAATTGGCTTTAAGTGCAGTGTTGCCAAAACTTGGTGACCAAAAATTGCTAAACTTACGGACTTTTTCAAAAAAATAAAAATACAATAAAATTCAATAACAAAGCGAAAATAATTCATAAAAATTTTGTACAATGAAATTGTAAATTGAGATCAATCTGTCGCATTAGAATAAACGTAAATAAAATATTTAATCATATAAAAAACTAACTCGTCGGTAAATTCGATGTCGTTATTGTAAAGGGTTTCTGTTAAAAAATATTACATTTGTACTTAAATGCTAATGTATATCCCTTTCGGTACTTCTTTTTTGTTTTTGATTAAAAAAAATTGTTTTTTCGATTTTATAACTCTTAAACCTTATGCTATTAACAATCAATGATAATTATTTTTAAATTTTGTATCAAAAGTAGTTTTTGAGCATCATGCCATATGGCATAGAATGTATTTAAAGGAAAAAATAAAAATAATTTTAATTAACATTTTTAATGCAATTTCTAAAATTTTATATTCAGAAAGATGCATAAAGATTTATTTTATAAAAAAAACTTTTCAAATGCATTTTCTTTATAAAATAAAGCTATTCTTTCAGAATCAGAAAGACAAATGAATTAAAAAACACGATCATTTTTGTTATTTGTATGTTCATATGCACATTTCTATGTTATTATTTTTTTCCATTGAATAAAATCTATGCCAAATGGCATAGTATGATTTTAAAAAAATCGGACACCTTCTTTGAACAACACTTGGGATCTAACTTTTTCTCCACTTATTAAGGAAATGATAATCTGATAAAAACCTTATGGAAAGTTATAAAATAACATTATTTTCGTAACAATATTTATAAAATTACAAAGTGACCTTATTTCGAAAATTACAAGTCTTGAAATGCATGTTTGCTTTCTGGCCTATCAAAAGCACTTGGTGTACCAATCAAAATATTTAATCAATAAAAAGCTTTAAAGAAAAATACGAAAATATCAAAAAAATTTATTTCTAACTGTTTTGCCCCAAACAGTGCAAGCCTGACATAGAATAACCGAAAGGGATATGAACAATT
This sequence comes from Pollenia labialis, assembly GCA_949318255.1. Lineage (NCBI taxonomy): Eukaryota > Metazoa > Arthropoda > Insecta > Diptera > Polleniidae > Pollenia > Pollenia labialis. The sequence continues at coordinate 16,645,098 of OX439141.1, forward strand.
TTAATTTTTAAATGAAAATAAGACGGATATTTACGTATTTAAAATGTGTGGAGGAGTAACGTGACAAAAAGTAGACATTCCTGTAGAAATACCCATAAATGAATCCTAACGTTACAACATGATTGAACATGGTTTACAAAGTGGTTACACTCTGGAAACATTTTCTGTAGATACTGTGGTTGAGGGTATCAAATTGTCGGGTATTTAAAGAATACGTAACCTGTTAAGTTAATATGTAAATGCACCATACAATTGTTTGTGGTAAACATATAAATATTATTGATAGTCATAATACGATCATTGGCAACCATTATATAGTTGTCGTTCTCTTGTGGACAGCTTATTTAACAAATATGGTGGCTGTAACACTTATTTGTTTGGATTAACCATAATTGTATTAAAATGTTTCTCTATAAACACTTAAGTTATCCTTGACAATATGGAAACATATTTTCCACCACGTAAGGATTCCTTTAAATGCAATGAATTCATTACTTAAACTGCCGACCTTTTTAATAGAGAGAGTATTTCTGTGTTGGTGATTGTATGTCTTTGTTGAATGTGTGTGATTTGTTATCCTTAACTTGCGTGTTAATTGCAGCAAACGTCAAAAGTCGACAGTGTAGAATGGCTGACTGACATGATGTTGATGGTTCTGTTGATGATGTTGATAATGATGGCAATGACGAACGAAGACATGTTTTCACAACATCACCAAATGGAGGAAAAACCAAACTCAGAATGCCAAAACAAAAAACAACTAAAACCGACATGAGAAAATAAAATAAAAAAACAACCACATCAGTGATATAAAGCACACGATTGTCATGATGTAAATACTGCTGCAATTGCTGCTGCTGATGATGATGATAATGATGATGGCGATGACGATGATGAAAATAGTGATGTTGCTGATGCTATCAACTGCCAGAATATTGTATATAAATACGTACAAACGAAAACAAATAAAAAAAGAGAAAAACTGAACATCAACATCAGTCAAGTTTTACAAAATGCGTTTGTAAACTGACAGTTTTGCTGCCAACTGTTGGTTATGTAGTCAACATTTTGATATGAAACAAGTAAATAATAGCAGCAGCAACAACATAACTATTATCCAATATACAAACTTACAAGATTCATGCAAATAATACACAACGCTACATAATGCCTGCTATACACAAATGCTGTTGGAGCAAAAGGAGCAATGAAGTAAGTAACCAACTAAGATTGATGTTTTAACGTAAAATAAATGATGATAGTGATTATTTTTCATTGAATGTTACTAAAAGTTAGTAAACTTTCATCTACGTCTTACATTTAAACAAACACACAAGAACAGACTCAGATTAAAAATCTACCTCCAGTAGGAGGGTAAACCTTAAAGTAATTTAAAGTTTTATAAGACTCTGGTTGGAGTATTTTGGCATTTTGTAATATTTTAATCGCAAACTGCTTAGATGGACCGATATCAGTTTGGGAAATAATCCTTTTGTGTTGATTCGTTCGAATGTGGCGGTATTTTCAACGCTCGCACAGGCAGACTTAATCCACTCTAAATAAATTCCTAACGGCGTCTTAGATCAATATTTTTTTTGATGTTACACACTTATGCCCAATTTTCAGGATGGTATTTAAATCTATATTTAATTTTCATACAAACTTAAATCGTATTTAAATACAGATTGATTTTTTGAGTTTAATTTAAAAAGTCTTACTTAATTAAGATAAAAGTATGGTAGCACTACTAAATACAAAAAAAAATTCATAAAAAAGTTTAATTATTTGCAAGGTTGTCTCAAAAAACAGCTGAATGTAATTGCTTTGCCTGTTGTTGTTGTATTGTTGTGGTATTGAAACTTAAGTTGAAATTAAGTGTACCACATCAGTGGATTAAGTTTCATTTTAGTATTTAGTGAAGAAGAGAATTTTGTGTTTAAAACGATTTTAAACATAAACGTGTTTTAATATCAATCCTGAAAATTAGGCATTAATATAGATTTAAATATTATCCTGATTCTAATATTCACCATTTGTGATGGTGAACGGTATGAATATTATTAAGAGAAAATTTTTGTTAACTTATTAAGCTTCCTTCACTAGCTGGTTCCCAGTAAACCATCTTTAGAAATAAAACAATTTTTTATTAGATTTTGTTTGTTTTGCTAAATTCCCAATTTTCGTTTTGGATAAATGCACTTAAATTTATTGTTGGAGGATAAGCTAGTTCCAATGCGCATTTCACTGGTTGATGAGGCCAGATCATCAGGAAACCTTTTCCCAAAGGCTTAAGAAAGGTTTAAGATATTATGCAAATAAAACTGCAGAGTGAATGAGAATTGCAAACACTCAAATGTTATTTGCAACAATATCAAAACTTGAACTAAATATCAACAATACCAATATTCTCCCATCACAAATTGTTGTTGTAAGTGTGTTAAGAAAAAATAAATTGCTTTATTATTTTCGCAAGGAAATCAAAATAAAGCAATCTGCCTGTTCGGTTATTTTTATATAGTTATTTTTAAAAGCCTTTCATCATTAACCTCGTATATTGCAAATTTAATATTAATACCGCCATAGTCATACTTATTAAATTTGTATTTCGCTCTTTTTATTTCTTCTTCATTCATTTCTATTAATCTTTTCCAGCCAAAAGTAATCATCCATTCATCCATCTATCCATCTAAAACTTTTAGTCATTCATCTACCAACATTCATCCATCAGTCAAGTCAATCTCTTAAACATTTGTGCGTTGCTGCTCACATTGGTGTAAATGTATGAGAACTTATGTTTGTTTGTATAAGTACGACCGTTATAATAATGTTGTAGTCCTATTAGTAGTAGTAAATCTTTCCCTTTTTACCCCTTTATTATGCCCTTCATAAGTATAGTCAAAGAGTCATCAATTTGTAACTAAAATTTCAATTGTCATTTTCTACATTCATAATCTAAGTAATTGATTCATTAATAAATCACAAATGAGAACACTGAACAGGAAAAGATTAGCAAATTTTGTTTGGGGTAGGAGTAGTAATTGGAACTAATTAAATTCTTCCTTTTTAGGCAGAGACAAAGTGGTTTTAGAATGCCGTAAATAAATTAAGACTTGCTACTTATTCAAATTTGTTGGCCTGTATAAAATGAAATGTAAAGCATTAATTTACCCTACACCATCGTAGAAGGAGAGGATATTTTGCGTTTGTGCTAATGTTTTTATCGCTAGAACAGAATTTCAAGGCTGATACAGTCCCGGACTATTTGGGGTCCGGCTTGGGAGTAAATTAGGCTAGGAAACCTACCAAAGTCCTTATCTGGTACAACGGTAGTCAGGAGCCCCTGCAACTTCGGTCCCAGCTTGTTGTTGATGTGGACCTCAAGGAGCATCGTGGTGGTTTTAGTTTATGCCGCAATCGCGGGTAGAGTAATTGTTTACTCGTTGAAAGGTTGCATTGCAGCCGGCAGCCGTGATACATTGAACGATTGGAGTATAAAATAGGCTCCTTGCTGTACCTAGGGGGAAAAAATTTCTAAATACATGAACTCAAAGTCGGTACTCTTGCTTTGGTGTCACGACGTTGAGGCGAAGAAGTAATAAGGCGCTGGACGACGCCGTAAGACAGGCGCATACGTTACTCAATGGATGCTTCTGTCTGTCCATTCATGTGAAGGTTGTTATCGAGTTACACTGTGTGTAATTTTTTAAGTCATGGCAAAATAACCATATACGGCAATAGCTCGTCCAATTCCAAAAATCTCCTTTTCTGGCAAAAGTGTCGCAAAAATCTTTGTATTGCAATTTAATTTCGTCATTACTTTTACTTCTATTAACCTCAAAAATATGTTCGTAGCTTTCGTAGAAGACGGAAATTATTTTTAATGCAGTTAATCTTTTATAATCATCTCAATATTGGACTCTAATTTAGCACAAAGATTTTATGCCCATCTAAGTTCACACTTAACCGTATCTCTCATTTAAGTAGACAAACTTTAACAAATCTCTTTAACTGCTTTAACTGTCTTATGGATGTTTACTGTCAAAGCAATAAAGGAAACATATTCTTTTAATGGCAAATAATTGTTTTCCTGGAGTCTGGTGTACAAACGTAATATGAGTCATATTTTTCCGGTTTTGGAATCATCATTACTTAAGCGGACTTAGCAGACACAAAAATATAATATGAAGAAATTTTAGAGCTGAAAATACTTCTCTTTAAAATATATGGATTTATTTATCTAACTGAATTGCCTTGGATCATTAAGGTATCATAAAAAGTTTACTTTTTTGTGAGTTTTAATTTTTTTTTTTAGAATTAAGAAGAAAAAAGTGCGAATAAAACATGGTGCGATAAGATTAGAAAGTTGTGTAAATAAATTTATATTGTACCACGCCCACCTCTCGAATTTTGTCACGTTTTGTCGGTTGTTGTGCATTGATTAATAAGATGCTTGTACCTAATTTGGAATCTTTCGCTCTTGCCGTTCTCCAGATATACAAAATTCTATAATGTCTTTGCAAGAAACTAGACACGACTACTTCTTTAATCTAACCCGCATTTTGTTGAATTTTGTGTACTGATAACCAAAAGTCTTGTACCTGATTTGGAAACTTTAGCTTCTGCCGTTCTTCAGATACACAGAAAAATATAATGTCCTTGTAAAGGACATGCCAAGCCCACTTCAACAATCCCGGCCATGTTTTAAAAAGGTTGTGTTTTAACAAACCACCCATATGTTCCAAATCTATTTTTACCATTCTTAAGATATATAAAAAATAACTATTTTGTGTCACGCCCACTTCCGCAACCCCGCCCACATTTTGTGGGATGTTGTGTATTGATAACCGATATGTGTGTACCTAATTTAGAAACTTTGGCTCTTGCCGTTGTCCAGATATGTATGTATATACAGAAAAAGTTATGCAAAAACAATAGCAGCAAATGATTTATGGGTAAACTTAGGTTTTTTGCTCATATCTGATTCATTTATAGACTGATCTAGTTGAATTTCAATAGTAAGCTTAAACGGAGAATAAGTGACATACATAAATAACAATCAAATCCCCACAATTTCTGGGGTCTTCGGAAACCCCATTTCAACATACACACGGACAGACGGACATAAATAAACTTTGCTACTTATAAGGGCACAGAATATATACCCTGTAGGCACAAAATAAAAATTACAAGCTTTTTTATATAAAATATCTATTTATCCTCTAACCTGTGAAAAGGGCCAAATATCGAAAATTATTCCTTGCAAGTGATGTATGTTTGTATGTATGCCATAGGCTTGCAGGACGGTCTTGATTATTTCGGATTTTCAAGAATTTTCAGGTCTTGTCAAGAATCAAGAATAAAAATGTTTTATCAAGATTATTTTAAGCACAGCCAAAAAATATGATATTTTTTTTTTAATTTGTTAACAATTTTCCTTAAACAAAGATGTGTTCAAAGCCAATAAATATTTTATCGTTTTGTTTAAGTGTATTTGTTTAAAAATATATCAAAACTGTGTTTCCTTTATTCAACACTAGTAAGTGGACAACACTGAGATGCTGATTTGATAGAGAAACATGAATCAACACTTGTTTTCCCTCCATGCTCAACACTGACAACACTGCTTGAATCGGAAACTTTTTTGGAGCAGGCGGGGCACCCAGCGGGTAAATCCAGTTCGAGTACACTGAATCCATAGTGTTATTTTTATTAAAGATTATTTTACAAAGTTTTTAATTTTCAAGAATCAAGAATATTTAAAGTGAATGTCAAGAATTTTGCAAGTTTGAATCTTTTTTTTTAATAATTTTCCGCTAAGTTCGAACTCTTTAAATTAAATTTCCATTTATACCATTGAGTTGTATGTAAAACTTAAATGGAAAGACGGTTTAAGTTATTTGTTACATTATAATTTGCAAAATTACTAAATATTAATGCGTTTCATAAACTTCACAGTATGGTTTTAGGCTCAGGAAGCAGTGACTCCTAACCTGTTATAATATTCAAGTGGTGGCTGAAAAATATGTAGCGGTAGCAAAACCAAACAGTGACCTTAGTAAAGACAAAACCCGTCAAATTTGTTTCTTTACTACACACCAGATGGTGCAAATTGTTAATACGTGTGAACAATATCCATTCCGCACTAGAACCAATTAACTTGGATGGTACTCAGGATTAGATAAAGAAGTGTACTGAGTTACCAGAGGTACAAAAAATTATAAACTTTTGGTTTGTTTTTTTCAAACCGTGACAATAACTCCACTAACTTCAACATTCTTTTGGCACTTCGAACTTGAAAACAGAATCTTTTTATACGGCAGGCAGTGAATATTTAAGCTGAATGTACACGACATGTTTTTGTCATCTGACATGTCAAATTTTAAAGTCACATGTAATTTTGCATGTTTGTCAAAATTGCTGGTTTACATAAGGTTTATAATATTCGGTCACAAACGTACATGTAATTTGCTTCTGACATCGTCTCTGTTTTTTTTTCATAGTAATTACAGAAACCAAAGTACTTCTCGCTTTGAAAATAACGTGCTGCCGCCACAAACATTTTTATTTGCGCCGTAAAAGAGTTGAGCCATCTTGAAATTTTTTTCTTTAAATGAAACGTTTTTTATATATTTATGTACGTTATTTCTATTTAAAGGTTAAAAGAACATACATTTATCGGTATTGTAAAATATCAACCTCAGCCGGCTAATGAAATCGTCAATAGTGGACGCCGCTGACGGTTTCTTCCCGGCATAGATTTCTGAAGTCAGATGGTTTGTCAAAAGAAAATAGAGCACGCCGTTATTGAAATTTTGTCAGATGACTTTACATCTGACTTTTACAGAAGCAAAGTTAAAAAGGTAACACACGACTGTATGTATTTTGCAGTGGGAAATTTGACATGCCAGATGCCAAAAACATGCCGTGTACGGGCGCCTTTAGGGAATGAAGCAATCCTTAGCAGAGTTGTGAACTATTTCTAATTAAAAATTTAAATAAAAAACTTAATGATATATTTAAGAACCAAGGCCGTCAAAAAAATCGTTTTATATAAAAAGCTATGAAATAGGATATATTTAGGTATATTTGAAACAAAATAAGACACGAAATCATGAACATCAGTAAACAAAATGTTAACTAGACGTGATTGAAAAACTATTTGGATTCAGCACGCTAAAATCATTTAAAATCGCATAATCAAGTTCTCCACGCCGATTTTTTTTTTTTTGCCGAGCGATGTTAATAAAACATTAACATTTTTAAAATCCCTTCTCTGATATTTCAGGAAAGAAAAGTAATATAATTTCAAATATACACGGCAAAAATAATTTGCTAAATCACCAGAAATTATATCTTGAACCAAGAAAATGTTGCACCATTCTCGTCCAAGCCAAAAATTTCTTATTGCAAACATGTGTTGCCTGGTTTTAATACAGGCTTGAAAAGTCTTTATATGCTTAAGCTAAGAGGTGAACCCAGAATTTTCGTAAGCACCTTGGTATTGTTTGATAACGACAATGAATTATCTAGAACTAAAAGAAAATAGAAAGCTAAAACTCCTTTTCAAAATATAAAGACTGAACTGTATATTAATAAATGTTATGTCTAGAACTTTACATAGTTTTGTGTGCATGCGTTCAAATTGCTGGGCCCTTAGTAAAACATTTTCTCACGCAAAAGGTCTTGATTAATAGTACTAACAGAAAATGTTAAAAAGTATATTTTTGCGCTCGTGCTTAGTAATAAGACATACAGTGTGCACTACGGTAAGTGAGCGAATTGTTTACAAGGTTAAAAACAAATTCAACATATGAAGAGCCACGACAATCCTTTTCTACGAAGCAGGTTTGTAAGGGAACATAACTAAGAATAACGGAAATAGCAAAAAATCAGTGTGTTAAGCTGATCGTTACATCCACCAATTTTTATACGCCCTGAATAAAGCGCTTTCAGTGTCAAAAATGTTTTGCTTTAAGTTCGAAACTCGCCATATAAAATTCATGGTTGTAAAATTTTGTAGCAAAAATTTTTGTGGGGCATTTTAACCCTTTAAAGCTAACTTTAAGGACATTTTTTGCCCAATTTTAGAATATTGACAAAAAAAAGACCAATACGTAATACAGTTACAGGGTTAAAATATTTAATAGAAATATGCCTAGTACGATTTTACACACATTTAATTTATTTAAAAAAATCTATTTAAAATTCAAGGTTCAAAGTTCTACATATTCAAATCCACAATTTCCTTTTCACCACTAATCGTGTGCTGATTGGAGAAAACTTTCCATATTAGGCTAAAAAACATGTCTTGTCATATTTTCAATTGATAAACTAAAATTAGGGGGGGAAAAATCGTTGCCGCAAGTGAAATCACTTTGAAAATAATTTCACTTTAGCAAACAATTTGTAGATTGCATAAAATTTATGTACGCACGTCAAAATTTGTAGGCATCTTCAAATTTGCAAACTATTGATGATGTTTTAAAGCACAAGACTGCTACGAAACGAAAACAAACAAAAACAGTGCAAGAACATGTGCGTAATAAATTTCGAGCAAAAAAATGAATTAACAAACTTATTTATAACATAAACCAAAACTTGTGGAAAAAATATAATTGATCAAAAGTAATTGAGAAAACCCCTACCTTCCTTAATGTGAAAATTACCAGTTGATCTTTACCGAATAATCTCTTATATTAACTACATCCGCTGGGTGATAGCGAATTCATTTAAGTATGCGAGCACCTTGTCTAAACTAACCTTGAAATATATAACAATTGGAGCAGTTTGTTGGCAAATTAAGTTTTAACAAGGCCTAAAGGACTCTCCTTTTAAATGATGTTGTCTAAATGTAAATAGATTTACGAGTCAAATATTCCTGACTTTTCGAAAATCTAAAGTATCAAAATGCTTCCCATAGAGTACCTCCAATTTAAAAAAAAAATTCAATACATGCAAAACATATACTCATATTAATAAAGATATCCACCGATCTTAAGAAAAAGTTGTAAGTGTTAAGCGCAAATACATTTAACAAATGTACAAAATTTTCAACACTACGAAGTACTCGCTTGTACAGAATAATGATAGTGTCCATAAATTGAGTCAAGAATGACTAACAGAAAAATGTTTGGCTACAAACTACAACCGATTCAGTTATAAATAGTGTGAAAATTTTTACTACTTGCCAGTTTTTTCTTTTTTCTTTTTTTGATGTAAGTCTTTAATCGAAGTACTTATAAATACTTATAAAGTTTGTTGCGTACAACATCCGCCACAAGTGTTAAATTTATAGATAAATTACTAGAGTAACCAATGGATGGATGGAGTTTCATTATTGTATGCCCCAAACGCACTGGTTAAAATGCAAGTGTCTCATAAGTCTCTAAACTTAATATTCGTGTTACTTTTGGTTATTTATGGCAAGAGAATATTCATCGTCAAATGATTTTAAACGTTGAATTTTTCGTCTATTTTGTCTGTCTTGTTTTTTTTTTTTTTTTTTTGGCTAATGGTGTACAATAGCTGTGCAGAAGTAGATGGCACTGAATGACGTTTCTGAATTGTTTATCAATTGAAATTATCTTTTAAACTCATTGTAGGAAATGCGTTTGTTTCTTGCAATCATTTGTTACTTTTAACTTTATTTTTTTTTTTTTTGGTCTGGTTAAACAAGTTTTCTTTTTCAGGCGTATTTTGTAACGGTTTTTTAAGCGCCTTCTTTCTTCACTTGTTGCAAATTAATTTGAACATAAAATATGTTTGCATTGTAAGGGAAAAAAGTTTTAGAATAAACGCATCTGCATTGTGAGAATTTTTAAAAGAAAAGTGAACAATTCCGCAATCTAAAAAGATTAATAAGAGCTTTGAAATAAAAACTTTTATTTTTAGAAATTGTGTATTGTTATAAGTGATAGGCAGGGAAACCAAAAATATGCTCTAAAAATGCGTTTTATGCTCATTAAATATGCAGCAAAAAGTCGAAAATAGGCACTCAAAATTGTTTAAAATATGCCAACAAAATTCAAAAATTGCTCATTTAAAAACAAAATATTCAACAAGTGCATTTAATAAAAAAAAAATACTAAAACTAAAATTGATAAAGCCTAAACGCCATAGTATTTACAGGCCAATTCGAAAAAATTAAATCTGTAGTAACATATTTTTTGGGCGAATTCAATCTTAATACCAACATAATAAGATGTCTTACGTTCACAAAGAGTCTAATTTGGAAATAAGTTTTCATAGGGAATATATTAAATTAAAGGCCGATTATCACCATTTACATTGACTTAGTTCTTGTTACAATTAAAATGTATCAAATTATGTACGAAATTGCAACTTGTACTTTACTCACAAGGTAAACATGGACAGACAACCAGTCAGACGGACGGATGGGCATCGTTAAATCACTTTAAAAAGTGATTCTCAGTCGATCGGTGTACTAAAAGATTGGTTCAGATTTCTATGTAATGCACACATCGCCAAAATCGTAATTTTATAATTGCTTTTTCATTAAAAAAAAAACTAAATTTGTATCAAAATATGCATAAAATGCGCAAAAAACTTAAAAAATGCAAAAATATGATCCAAACGGTAAAATAAATAATGAAATAGATGCCAAAATTCATAAAAAGCCCTAAAAGTGATAGATATTTTATTTCTGCCTTCATTGGCCGCACAAGGAAAAACTTTCAATTGCATATTTTTGGTTACCCTGGTGATAGGGAATCAATTATTTTAAAGGGCAGTAGCTTATCTGTCCACTTTGAAATATTAGCCAAAATAAAAATTTTCATAGAAAATGGATATTCAAATTTCGATCCGCCAATACCAATTTTAATTCATTTCATGTTGTAAATTTCTTCCGTCACTAAAAATAATTTAATGAAAATTAAATTTAATGAACTCAATTAAATTATCAAAAACTTCAATTACAAACCAACAGTTCAATGAAAAATCACAATTTTTATAAAAATAGCTCCGGCACAAGCTTAATGCTTAGATTTGTCCTTTAAGTTGTACAAAGAAAAGTCAACGAAAAAGACAAAGAGGAAAAAACATAACAGAAGTTTGTCTTTAAGACAAAGTCTTGACAAAAAGTACGAAAAATATAAGCTGGCAAAAACATGCAAATAAAATTAAAATTGGTTAAATATTGATGTTTAGCTCCTATAGGCTGGCAGGTTCCGCAGTGGTGCTAACGGTAAAGAATTCTGATGATGAGATGTGGTTGTTTTAGAGACTGGCAAATTCGACCCGAGTTCAATCCCGTGTGCAGTCAAGAATAAAATTATCAAAACATTTTTAATTCATTCCATGTTGTAAATTCTTTCCATCACTAAAAATAATATAATGAAAATTAAATTTAGTGAACTTACTTAAGCCTAATTAAAAACGGTTCGATGAAAAATCAAAATTATTAAGAAAATATTTATTTTTTGTTTTGGGCCTATTTCACCAAATCTATTTAAATATCAATTTATGTTTAAAAGTCGTTTTTCATGTCAGCTTAAAAAAAAATTATAAGAAAAATAGATATTTAAATAGAATTGGTAAAATAGGCCATATGAGTTACAAATGCAATTGTATCAGAACTTAATTAACCGGACAATATTAAGTTAAGGGCCCTGGAGACTATCAAATAAACCCATCAATTAGTGCATATGTGTTATTGTCTTTTATTTCAGGCTTTTTCGGAGACGTGCAAATAAACTCATCAACCAAAATTTGTATTATCTGACGCGTTAGCGCCAGAAAGTTGGTTAACTTTGAACTTTTTAACGGCTTGTGTATTTTTGTCAAGTAATCAGCTGACAATAAAAAAAAATTTTACAAATTTGCGAATCGTGAAAGAAAAATTTATTGAAGAGCTTCAAAAACATACATTATTTATATAAATAGAATTAATTCAATAAAATACTTATACTTTCGAATCCGTTTTCAATGCACAAATAAGTAAACAAATAAAAAACAGCTGACATGAACTTTTTTTGTAACGCGTGTTGTATAACTTGCAATTTTTCATGCGCTAAAGTTTTAAAACGCACGACAAACGTCGACGACTGAACGCGTGTTATGTACTTCTACCTTTAGATTTTCATCAAGCATTGCCGACAATGCGTATGTGTAGCCGACAAATAACGACTGCACGCACACAACTTTGTGATTGCTGTTGTTATTTAATAGTCTCCAGGGCGCTTTAGACCAACCATGCTCTGCCAACTACCATATACCCCACCGGAGCTCCCTCCCTAATAAACGATGAATAAAAAAACTTGAAATTTTCTAAAATATTTGTCATCATTTTTGTTTTCATATTGGAATTTCAGTTAACGGCCAATGCTACCAGTCAGACAGTTTGTGGTGGCCAGTTAAAAGATAATTTAGCTTTCAAATCGCCATAGCCAATTATCAGATTTAGTTGCTGTAAATCAAAATTATTTTAGGATTACGCCTTGGTCATACTTATAAATATAAGAAACCCCCCAAGCCACCCAATAAAAATGTTTCTAATTTTGCGAAGCACTAGTGGTATATTTTAAAAAGTAAGCGAAATATTCGCTTGAATTGTGAATGTCAAAAAAAAACCCCCCGAATACTTGTCATATCGACAACGTATAAGCGTTCAGAAAGTTTAGTTAAGATGTTTTTGAACTTAAATCATTTAGTGAACTTCAAAGTCGTGCATTACCAATTTATGCAAAAATTTCTTAAATTTTTGTTATTAGCAATTTAGTGTTTCTAATTGCCATAAATTCCCAAGAAATGCTTAATATAGTTTCATTAAAAATCCATATTTAAGGCTCACTTCATAAAAAGACAGAAAAAATATTAAACTTTCATTTCCTTAAAAAAACACCACAAATAATTCTTTCACTTTAAATTTAACGTACAAGTGTAAATGATATCCTGGGGTTAAATTTTAACGAGTAACAACAAGTGATAATTGTATACTTCTTGTTAAATATAAATAAAGTAAAAAAAAAAAACTAAAATGCAATGAGACGAAAAAGTTTTTACAAATCTCAATTATAAACTGTAATTAAAATAATTTATTTCATTTTTATAATTATTATGCTGTTTAAAGCACAATGTGTATTTTACTTCATTTTTAGTTTTTATTGTATCTTACTTATGATCGCTTCCAGCCCGAAAAGTCAAGTGCTTCATAATGATAATAATTATAATACCTGCCACACGAAGAATAAAACACTACAGAATAATAAAAGCTATATGTAGTATGTTGTTGTACGTTGTTCGTTGCAAAAGTTGTTATTAACCTGATAATGGAAATCAAATCAAGGAGTTGGCCAAATGGGAGAGTTGCAAGCAAATTCAAACACACAAACTTATAGAAATCTAAACAAACAATATTCAGTTCAACAAAATCTAAACTGGGTCAATTTGTGGCATTATTAGTTTAGTAGAACGACCACTAAAAATGGTTCGATTTGCTTTTTGCCAAACAAAATTAACGATTCTCTATAACTATGCCAAAAAACAAAAAAAAAACAAACAAAAATAATAATAATGAAACATTTTTTTTTAGAAAACACAAAAAAACAGCAATTCAATTTTAAAACCTTAAATTATGACTGTTAAATCAAACATTTCAACTACGCAAACTATAAACAACTTTAAAACAATTTCGTTTCATTTTTGTAGATTTTTTTTTTTGGTTTGAATTTTACACAATTCAATTGAACCAAGTTTATTGAATCAATGTATACATTTATAATGCGAATCAAAAGGAAATTGAAAATTCAATGAAAAAAAAACGCATTGGAAAACATCAAAACAAAAAAAAATTCAAAAAAAAAAAATAACAACATAAAATAATTACCTACCAACAACTTGCAACATAGTTCACCAAATCTACACTTAAAGAAAAACAATTTTTAATATGATCATCTCCAACAGAACTTTTTTTGAAGAACATTTTCACACATATTATGGTTAATATTTACAATATTATTGTCAGCGGCAAGCCACAATCACATTTTGGTTTCCTCTACATATTATTCGAATGTGTATTAGAAGTCAAATTACAATCCTCAAAAGCTTTTATTCTTTAAAAGTCGTATTCCTTCAATATTTTCTAGGAATATTTTGTATGCCCTATCAGAATTTTTTGTTTTGTATATTTCTGTATATGAAAATTTGTATAATGAAATTTTACTCAACATGAGAAATAAATTCCCAGATTCTATTTGTTAATAATAAATTGTTTAACACTAATAATTGTTTGGTTTTAAATTAAAAAAAAAATCCAACATTTTTTTTTCGAATTTATTCTATGAGCTAAATTTCAGTTATGTATTTTATAAAGCTTTTTTGTAATAGTCCTATTCTTTTAATTATAAATTCAGCTCATAGAATAAATTCGAAAAAATAAAAAAAAAAATAAAAATAAAAAAAAACTTTTGAATATAATAAAGTAACCTATGAATGGAAATAATTCCCAGTTTCTATTTATTAAAAAAAATAATATTTTCATCGTTTGCAAAGGCAAAATGCTATGGTTAAAAACAAACCACTGTTAAACATATTTTTCTTATTATTAATAACCATAACATGTTGGGAGGAAACCATAATACGGATGTGACGAAAATATGGTAAAATTTAACCCATTTAAAATGTTTTTAAATATTGTCCTTGAGAGAAGACTTTGTTTTTCTATCTAGTTTGAAACGGTACCTTAAACCATAAACTTCCACTATCATAAGGGCCCAACTATAATATGCTTAAGTTGGCTAAGGCAATTGTGCGAACACATGTGATTCAATATGGTATTGAGCTTAAGAAAACTTTTTGGTTAATTTCATGAAACTGGCATTTTCTTAAGCAAAGTGCGAAACAGATCGCACTTTCCGTATGGAATAAAATAATTTTTGATTTTAGTTTCTGTTTTTTAATATGCTTTTTTTAATTTTTTTGCTAAGCCAGCTTATGCATATTATAGTTGGGCCTTTAAACTTTTGTTATCTTTAACAGTTCAACTGCCATATTTTGAGTTTGTATATAAAATTCCTATTTCCAAAAAATAACTCGCACAATTTTTTTCTAAATGTGTTAAAATAATAACAACAAAACCAAGGCATCATATCTTACAAGAACTTATAATAATTCAATGTTATTTTGTTAGAGTTGCAACAACAATTTTTGTTGCAACAATCATGTAACTCTGCCATGCAACAGACAACGAACGACAGCTTTGGCAAAAAAAAAAAAAAACAATAATAATCTATGAACAAAACCACAACCTACCACTTACAAATAATATCTAATACAACAAGAATTTTTGTTGTTTTACCGCTGCCTACTCAATAAACCAACTAACAACACAAAACCACAGTAACATCGAACAAATACAAAACAACAACTAAAAGAAAAACAATATACTATAATAATAACAAAACGCCCAACTATGGACCAACACGGTAGTTGATTTTTTTCATACAGAGATGAGCAATGTTTGAGGGAGTAGAGGAGCGTAGTGTAGTGGTAGACGATATAAAGGGTTGTTTCTGCATTTCATTTGACATTTCTCAATTTCAGACTAACTCAATTTGAACCATGGAAAGAAACACAAACGAGCAACGCGTTAAAGTTTTTCTGGCTTTTTATCATAATAAGCGTTCAAATCAAAATGCATATCGTGCACTTTATCTTGCTATGATAATCCAACAGTGATTATCGAAAAACCAATGCTATAAATAAATCTCAAATGGTTTTTTCAGTTTTACTACCTATTTCTTTTGCGCTTCGGAAATAGGCTATTAATACTTTTTCCTTAAGCCAGATTTTAATTCCATGTATTCAATTTTTTAAACCAACTTTAATATATCTGTTATGCTTTAAAAAAAAATCGATGTATTGAAAAAAAATCGATGTATATTGCGAAATATCGGTATAACATCGATGCCTATACGTTGCACCGAAAAGAACATCGATGTCTTTTTTCAATGTCCATCACTAGCATAGTGAGACTACCAGGTTGATAGCTGTCATTAACCCTAGGTCTACACTCAAGATAAATATCTCAGCATGTTGGCAATAACGTCGGCAGTATAACAGAGCAATATTTTTTATTGCTCAGATTATGTTAAGGGCATGGGAAAACGTATTCATGTTTACTCAAGAAAAAAGGTGCAGTGTAAAAATTACGCCACCATACAAAAAATATATTTATTAATATAAATTCTTTCTCATTCGACTTTGTTTTTTAAATGTATATTTATTGGTTAACCTTGAGTTTTTTTTATTGATATAAAAATATTAATTTTTATTAAATTTATTTTTTTGTTAAAATAAAATTCATATTTTTATATAAAAAAGAACTCAAGCTTTAACAAATTAATATAAATTTAAATAATAAAGATCCAATAAGAAAAAAAAATTATATTAATAAAAATAATTTTTGCAATTTTATTGTAGTGTTTATTTAATTCTTTTACTACAATTATAATTTGCTACCATTTCACAAACATAATTTCTTTCCCACACAATTTGCTTCTATTTTTTTCTTTTTTTTCAATTGACAACCATATTTGACGTTTTATGTTAGCAATATTTGTCAACAAAAATGGACTTACAATTATTGCAACATAAATTGCCGGCAATAAATATGTACAAAAATTTGCTGTCTACATAAGAGATGACATAATTTTGATATTTACTGCAATATATGGCGCAATATTTATTGCTGGTATAGACGGGCAGTAAACAGTTCGTTAATTAAAAGACTCATTTTCAGTATAGTTCGCATAAGTTTAAATCCATCAATTCCAAAAACGTAAATAAGTATTAAAATTGTATGTTTTAGTAGCAACATTATTAATTAAGAACATTTATATCCGCTTAAGCAATAAGCCAGAAAGGCAAATTTCGACCCTTATCTCGTATTGTTGCCAAAGACCAAATACGCAGGGCTTTTTTTATGGTCTGTGTAATATAAAAATTAGCTGATTTCCAATAACAAATTTTAGTAAAGAGAAAATTTGTTACTGATTTTCGAACCTTTAGCTCCACTTTAATAAGTGGTCTGATTATTATCGACCTCGACACTATCGATGGAATGCGACAGTTGTCTAAATACCATCAATAGCAATCGATAGTTTTCGATATTCTTTAAAACTTACATTTATGCAGTTCACACATTCTTTTATTGTGTCGTATTGGTTATATTTGCTATACTTTAGGTTTAAAAGCACTAAACCTCAATTCCAGTTAGTCAGTTAGTTTTCAGATATTTAAAATTAAATATGAGCCAAACCGTTTCATTATTTCATCTGGCCCCCATACAAGTGTCAACCCGAATAAAGCGATCATATAAAATAAGTTGGATTTATAAAATTGATCTCAAATATTCTCCATACATGAAATTTATTTGATTTAAAAATTCGGACAAATCGACCTATATCGACCATAGCGGAAACAAAAGAAGAACTAGACTAATTAAATTTGACTTGAAATTGTTTGTATTATATCGCCTTAATAAAAATATGCTTTCAACCCTAAATTTATTTCAATTAATCGACTTTCATAGGTTCTTCAGCAACTTTCTAAAGCATTTTACACAACACTTTTTGCTATAATGTATAATTTAACTTCATAAATTATTAATTTTATTATCGGGCCTGATGATTGCCATCTCAGCCTTAAACTAGACACAATGCTAAAAGTAATGTTTTTTATTTTTTTGTTAGTTCATGTTTTTTTTAGATGTTGTTGCCTCATGTTGTATTCGTTGTAATTTTCAAATAATCAGACTTCCTATTAAAGATGTATAATAAAATCACAGTGTTTCCTCACAAAACAGAAAATGATAACAATTACGGAATCTAGAAACTAGAACGAGGACTCTCATGCAAAATTGCCCCACATTCTTCGAGAGACAAACTAACTTGAACATTTTTCCACAACAATATTCTAACATTTATGTTAAACAATTAAGTTAACAAACTAAGAAAGCAATTAAATAAATTTTTATGAAATTATAACTTTAGTATCCTTGTTTTTAAAACACTGTGCAACTGAATTTTTAGCCAAGAAAAACAAATAGAGTTTTTGTTTAGTGAAAAAGTAACAAAATTGCTGCTGACTTGTTCATGTTGATCAATTCTAGAGTATGAAAATTATGTTCAAACACAAATGATGAAGAAATTTCACAACTTTGCATTGAATTAACAAAATTGTAAAAAAAAAAATAATGTGTATTACAAAATGATTTCTATCTTAAGCAAATTTAATAAGAAATACAAGTTCTTAGTTCTTGTTTTTATTTTTTTTTTTTTGTATTTTTTGGTGTTGTTAATCATATTCTATGAAAAAGTATTTTATACGAAAAAAAGAGGTGAAATTTTCTCTAAACACCTGTTGGTGGTGCGGCCGCTGTATTGGTCTTAAAGACTTACTTGACTTATTTGTAAACTCCTTTTGCCGGTTAAGTTAAAAAAAAGAAATTAATTAAAAATGTGTAAACTTTTTTTATATTTTTGTGTATCATGTTTTCTTTGATTTTTTTTTTTCATTCAATGTTGTTAGATCAAAGTAAAAGGAAAATCATGCGACTGGAAAAAATAATTAAAAAGCAATTAATAGTGTACTTGTTTATTGCATTATCAGGGGATTATTTTACCACACTTGTCTGTTTTATTAATGAGGATAAAAGTTTAATAAATTTATAATAGGGAATATTTTAGGAGATATATCTGTGGTCACAAGCAATAACCGCCTAAGTCGAAATAGTTTTTTAAAAAAGGGACTTTATATTAATGCTTGCGTAACTGAAAAAATTTATTGCGTTAGAAAAACAGTACTTCAGAATCAAAGATTCTTCGCCCCGCAATGCTAAGATAAAAAAAAATAATGACGAAAGTTGCATTTATTTCAGAAATATTTAATAAAAACAAAAATTAACTCAATTGTTTCTTAAGTCGACTTAGCCGTTTGTCGCTTGTGACCACAGATATGTACACCTATTATTATTTTTCTTTATTATTCTTATTTTTATAGCCTCCTCCAATACAAGTGGTGATTAAGGGTATAATAAATTTATCTTTCCGTGTGATAGTTTTTCGAATATTCATATATTTTAGTTCCTTGAGTAATTCTAGGTCAATTTATCCTCATCCGTCTATTAAAACTACGCTTACTTTCGGCCGACTTAACAAAAAATTTAGTTGTAATATTAAATTATTTCCAGCTCTCCCAAGCCGTTTCGGATTGAAAGTCAGATCGACCGGCTTGACAGGAAAAGAACTTTAAAGCCAAATGTTGAACAATAAACCTAAAAAGTAGATACTGTTGACACCATTTTAACTTTTAAAACCAACATTATTCACTTTTTTAACACATTATGACGATTATTTTGTTAGTCCAATAAAACACAGTTTCCAGAATGAGGTTACTTCGAGTCAAAATTGAAAGGGGAAGGTGATATAAAAACAAAATTACTTTAATTTTAGACAAAAAACAAATCATAAAAAAAAATTCTGTCAAAAAATTAAAAAATTTTAAAAATAAAAGTTATTACTGCAAAAAAAATAAATAAAAATAATTAAAATATATAAATTTTTTTTAGATATTAATAAATAAAAGTAAAGTTAATAAATAATATTTCATAGGAAACTCTCTTATTGCAGTTAAAAAATTTTAAAAATTAATTTTTTAATTCTTTGAATCGTTATGAAAAAATAACAAAAATATTTTATTAAGGTTCCTTAAAATGTAAAGCAAACAAATTAGTTTTAAATTTTCTTTTTTCCTTTTTAACTTAAATTGCTTTTTAAAAGTCTTCATGAAAGACAAAACAACGTATGTAAACATAAACAAATTACTTAAAGGTGTAAAGATAATATTACCATTAATTTACCTGCAACCCACATAAAGCTGCACCAAACCAACCACCATCACTATAGAATTAATAGTACAAATTACCTTTAAGAAACTTAAGTGCATTTAATATGCAGTTTAAATAACAACATTTGGATAAACATAAATACAACCTGCACAATGGGCTAGGTTATACAAATATTGCAATTAATCAGCAAATTTCTATATTTCTGCAGATCTGCATATTCGGAATAACGCAATCCATTTTATAAGTCATAAATAGAAAGCACTTTAAACTTTTATGTTTTCGCAATATGCTAAGTCGGCTTTACAGCCTGGCCCATGATGACGATCGAGAATTTAAACCACCGACAACTCATAAGTGCCCCACTAACTATCGACTTGTCGGTCTTCAGGTTTTTAATTTCTAACGCAATTTATTTCTTCTTTGTCAAATGACTATATTGCCACATCAATTATTTCACAAATTAAACACTAAATTAAAAATAATAATTGGCAAAATTTTTTAATTGAGCAACAAAAACACAGTATATTTTTTTAAGCTGAGCTTAAAATTAAACAGAAAGAGCACACAAAAAAGCTTGGAAAATTATTTCCGGTTCAAAAAACTGCAATTTTGATAAAGTATCTTACAGAACTTGATGCACATCCGCAATACGACGTGTTATTATGGCGAGCAACTAAAAATCTAAAAAGACTGTTAACTTACACACCACTAGACGGTTTTCCCCGGTCCCAAAACTGTTGAGCCTCGGTGTAATTTTTGCAAAAATTATAACCGTTCGGGATTTTGATTTACTCTCTGAGGCAAAGTTGTAGCTCTTGTCATAAAAAACAACATATAAAATCAAAAAAATTCATCTTTAAGATCAAAATCGCAAAAACTTTAAAAAACTCGATTTTGTTTCCCTTTTCCCCCTGTTCAGGTCATAAGCCTAAGAAAATGATCACTTTGCACCGAGTCCCCAATTTTTGGGGGCACCAAAAAAGCGAATTTCTTGACTTTCGGCAAAACTGGGAGGCACGAGTTATATTTCCATGACTTAAAAAATTACACACAGTGTTATAAATACCGCCCCCCCCCCCTTGCTAAGCACTAATTTGTGGTTGGGCCAGAAATGGTGTTGAAAAAGGAAACCTTTTTGTTGAACACCTGAAAAACGTTTTTACTCCTTATGTACCAAACGATACAACAGCTGCCAGAACAGCTGTACCACTAAGATTCGATAAAGGGAAATGGAAAATGACATTGGTGATTTAAGCTCCTAAAAAGCACATTTAATGCTATTTTACGAATTGAATTCTCCCTTTTGTAATGGAAGGCTAGGAATCCTTATACCATGATACCTTAGCCAGGGAAAGATCACACAAAAATTAAGCTCTCAGGCTAATGAGCCTATTATCTTATATATAAAAATTATTTGAGAAACTTTAAGTCACAAAACTAATGCAGATTCTAAATGAAAATAAACCAATTTGGATTTAGAAAAAAACACAGCTCAACTGACCATAATCATATGCAAGAAAAGTCTTTGAAGAAAGAAATTATTGCTCTGCACTCTTCTCATTATACATCTACATGAATCGACGGTTAACGTGGAAATGATATATAGAGGCAAAACTTATTTAAATAAAACTAAGAGCAATTCAAATAAATTTGCTTATTGGAAGGTTTTTGCTTATATTCATAAAAAAATTTTAAATGTAATAACAGTTTAAGTTTGTAAAATTTAATAATCGTTTATGAATATGGGGGTACGGATTTCCTGAATGATGTTGAAGACTAGATTTTATCATCACATTCCGTTTAGAGACATTATTATTTGCCCCAGTCAAAATAATTTTTGTTTAATTTCTTTTCACATTGACAAACTTTCCCAAAAACTAAAAAAAATTCACTAATTTATTTAAATATCAATTTATGTTTAAAATTCGTTTTTCAAGTCAAATAAAAATAAAATTATTTAAAAAACTATATTTAAATATGAATTGATATTGCAATTGAATTGGTGAAGTTGGCCATAAATAATTTTCCTGCAATTGTGATTTTCAATTTGAATTCTCCAACCATAAAATATTTTAGCTTAATCCCATTGTGCATTAGTAAATGTAAATAGACAAAACAATCATACGCTCAAACCATCTGCTACATGCTCGTGCAAGGAGGAAGCTTTTAAAACTTAAATGGTTTAAAGCAAATATTTTTTTTCTGCTCATTCTGGCATGAGTATGTGAGTAAATTGAGGTAAATGGAAATGTTAAGAAAGTGCATTTTTTTGCTGAAAGGAATGTGTACGTACGTACTTATACAATTTAAGTAGTAAATGACAAAAGTACTTAAGATGGACCATGGCAAAGTTATAGCAAAAAAAAAAACAGGTACTAAAATGTTAGAAGATAATTATGCGGAAATAACACCATGTCCTCCACACAGTTTCTCTTTAATAATTCAATGCTTAGCTACAACAATTATTATGATTGATTTAGTACATCAAATATCTATCACATATTATGGTGGCCGACATTCATGCATTCATTTACAACTTTTTGTTTTTATATAAAATTTGTTAATTTTCCTGACGATGCTAACCAAAAGTTAGCGAAATATTGAAAAAATAATATATATAATATTTTTTATCAATTTAAAATAATTATAAAAAGAAAGGTCAAGTAATACTAAACAACATATTAAAAAAAAATAATTTATTAACATTTATTATAAACACACATAAAAAATTAAAAATTAAATTAAATCCTTCGATCTGGAGACTAAACTAAGTCAAGCTGAGTGATTGCCTTTTCACTTCCGCGTCATGTGTCCTTTTTTGAAAGACTAGCCCCGTATTTATAAACGATTATTAAATTTAACAAACGTTTATTAAGGCACATTTTCATACAAAATTTGTTTTGTAAACCTCTATTAAATTTTTAATTAAAATTAATTTAAACATTTTTCAAGAATACTCATTTTAAATAATTGTTTTAATATAAGTATCGGGCATGTTCTACAAATTGAAATGCAGTGGATTTAAAATCGAACAAATTTGGTAAACGATTTTGTAAAGAAAGTTAATTAAAATATTCCTTTTTATTTACTTCATACTTTGAGTACCAATTATCTTAACAAGAACAACTCTTAAAAACAGGAAAAAATAATTAAAATGAAAATCTAGTTCGATTTCAATTCCACTTCATTTCGATTTCTAGAACATGCCCGTATATTATATTTTTTAGCAAACTCGGTACAAATAAAAGGGAAGGGTCCGTAGAATTAAAAAAAATTTTTACTTCAGTTCCCATGAAAAAAAAATTATAAAAAAAAATTTGATTTTTAATGTCCTTAACATTTTTCATTAAAAATTGTTTTTAAATTCGAAATTGTATGTTTTTATTTGCTCTTAGTTTAGAAGGTATGATTGTTTTTTTCTCGGTGCAAAATTAATTTCTATGTAGAAATTACATTCATTAGATATTCGCTTTTAATATTCGCATACATTTTAGCGAATGTGATTGCATATAGCAAATATAATCCAATAGCTCATAAATGCGAAACCTAATATTCGCCACCCCACTCATATATATGTTCATGGTATTGCGTTAGGCTGTTAGGACTCATAGTATTAGGTTTCTGGTAAAAAATTTAATGAAAATCATATGAGTATTTACGTATTTTTATATTGTACAGGTAACCCTCCTACAAGACGGCTTCCTACAAAACTATTTCGATCTTACATGAAAAAAAATTTGCGGAAATCTCCTCATCTACAACACGGTTTCATTCTAGCACGATAAAATGGAATTGCAACTTTATCATGATTGGGTTGTTAATATTGTACCAAAATAGTACAAAAGTACTAATTTTTGCATCCCTGTTATGATTTTGATTAGAATAAAAATGTAACTCTTGTTTTTTTTTGTCTATGTATTTTTTTGTAGGTACATACGTACATATTTCTAATAAAAACAATGAATTTAAAGAAAATATTTAATTAAAAAAAATTTATATTTTACACTGTCTCCCAGCCTCATATTACACGTTTTCCTACAACACGGCGTTTTCTAGGAACCTATCTACCGTGTTGTAGGAGGGTTACCTGTATATTGAAAATGAGATAAAAGTTTAAAAATTCCCTACATTTGCCTTAAAATAAAATATCTGTCCTTTCTTCCCTTCTCTCGAAATTTTCCGAAAAAAGCCCTACAAAAATAGAAAATTTTCTTCTATTGACATCACTGGTCATGACTTACTTTAAAGAACGCTTTCAAAAACATATATAAATGGTGTAAATTTTTTTAAAGTTAATGAAATTGTTCTAAATTGCCTCGCCTATTTTTATGTTTCATTAAGAAAAGAAAAATTAAATTTTCCAAAATTAAACAATTTTAAAATCAAGTACGGAATTACTTGATCTAAGCCGGCAGCTTTTTGTGAATCAACACATTTAATAGAAACAGTGTAAATGAAAGCTCTTTTCTAAAGCGCTATATATGAAACCAAATCATTATTAGCCCACTAAAACAACTATGATATTGCACTTAACTATGTTTTTTATAAAGAAAATAATAATCCAGCATAATTGGTTTCGGGTGTTGCCAACTTTAGAACCCACTCTATGTAAGAAGAGTAATTTAAGTACCATCATCAATGCAGCGTTGAATGGTATAAATACAAGAGTATTAATTTAACAAATGTTTCCAGCCCATTAGTGTTAATTAATGGTATCTTTCATTCAACCATGCATTACAGAAAGCTTAAGTAAAATACATAACATTAACACTAGAGATGAATGAATAAAGTGGCGTTAATATTGTTGAGTAAAAGATACTCTAGAACATGATATGTACTTGTTTTAGGGTTTTAAAGAACACCCAAATAGGCGTAGAACGCAGTTTTAATTCCTGTTTTTTTTTAAGATGTATTTCTTTTACCTTGGTTTATTTAAAGAATGTTTAAAAAAAATATTATTAATTCTTTTGTCCTACTTTTTGTAAATTTTTGAAAAATAGGTTAATTTTTGTTTTTTTATTACATCAATTTCGTTTGAAATTTATCAAACACCTTAAGGGTTTTTAAAGATTAAACCGATTTATTTAATTTTTTTCTTTCATTCTCAGCTGCATTTTTCATTTGTACTTTTAACATATTTGGATTTGAATTTTAACGATCATGTTGCTGTTGAGTAAAAAAAGATAGAGTAAGAAATCTTTTTTGCTTCCAGCTAGAAAATGAGCACAATGTCAATATAAAAATTTGTTTTATTATTTGCTTGTAAGTAACAATATGCCGCACCATTAAAAGAATTTTTTAGCCTTTTTAATAGTTTTTGTTAATAGAAAAAAAAACTCACACGCTTGCGATCTGTGTCTCTTTTTTTTTTGTCCAGTTCTCAATGGCCCCCGAGCACATTTGTGTTCAAGAGAAAATTAATTGCTTATACGCATTTTGATTCAGGGCAAGAACTGGTTAGATTTTTTTTATTTGAAATATTTAACAAAAAAAAATCGTTTTATATGATGCAGGTATGTTTTAGAAATTACACACATCGTGCTTTTGTGAAAGTGTTGGTAAAAGTCAGGCGAATTTTAACATACAAAAAAAAAACTACAAAAAAGTGTCTTATTCATTGTTACAGTTGTAGTTAAAGGCATATACTTAATTTTTAAAAGTTTTATTTAACTTAAGAGCTTTCTCATAAAGCTCTTTAATTTCTATTGCCTTGACCCTATATTTTTTTTTTTTTTTTTGTTGTGAAATTATTCACTGTGTTGTCATTCAAGCTCTTGATTAAGGAAAAAATCTTAATAAAAATTTTATTATAAATAAATTGTGAAAATAAGTAAAAAACAGTATGATGGAAATTTCAAATTCGCCTGTCAAGCTCAGTACTAAATAAATGAAAATCAAAATAATTGGGCAGACACTAAAAACAATCCTTTTTTTCCACTTATACCCAATTTTAATTAACAAAAAAGTTTCAAAAAAGCTTTTAAAAAAACCACGAATTATGCAACTTTTCTCTAAGTTAACAAACAGCGGAGAAACAAAACATAACCAATAAATTTCAATGTTATGCTTCTTCTTTTTTACCGCTATGATCCAATGTATAGAATTGTCATGAGAAATGATGGCAACAGCAACCAATTTTGCAGTACACCAGTTTGTGTGCGTTTTTTTCTTCTTTAATAAATGATATGATGGTAATTCCCTTCACCATCCAAAGATGGGTTAAAATTTTACCGTTAAATGAAAAAAGTATAGTCAGAAAAATTCGACAGAATGGTACGTGCCCAATGAAAAGTTTCCTTATTTTAGGAAGCACTAAACAGGGCTGCCAGTCACTATTTTTCCTTGTCCCCAATATATTAAAAAAAATATCCACAGAAATCCCCAAAATAAAAAACAAAACCTTCTAAAGTAAATATTTTTTTCGTCTTTTTCTGAATAAATTAAAAATTTTTTTAAAAATAGTAAGACCCCAATTTTTGGTGATTTCTTATTAAAATTTGTCTTACTATTTTAAAAACTATTTTTAGACAAAAAAATTTTTTTTTTTTTTTTGTAGCGACTGGTTTCGGCATGTTTTTTTAAACCATTTTATAAGATTCCAGTTAAAAATTACTAGCAGAACAATATGCTCTTATTGAAGACGAATGAGCCAATCGGCTTGTTCAATCGCTTTAAGCCATCCT
This sequence comes from Pollenia labialis, assembly GCA_949318255.1. Classification (NCBI taxonomy): domain Eukaryota; kingdom Metazoa; phylum Arthropoda; class Insecta; order Diptera; family Polleniidae; genus Pollenia; species Pollenia labialis. The sequence continues at coordinate 16,671,648 of OX439141.1, forward strand.
TATGATCAACAATAATAATACATATATCCATCATTTATTTAATACTGCAATGCATCATAACTACTAACCAATAGCCTAGCCTTCTTTTTCCCATACTTAATTATATTGTCTTTCATATTTACTTATTTTTGGGAAAGACATGTATTTGCTCGAAAATTGTCTTTAAAAAACCAAAAAATGTATGTGTTGTCAACGGTTTTAGATTCTATTATTAAATTCTTATTATTAAATAACTTACGTTTATAAAGTACCTTTTACACACTTAACAATAATGGTAATCTTAATTAGGACCCTTTACACTGTACAAGAGTAAGATAAAAGTTTTGCCACCTTTTCCATATTTTATATACGAAACAAAGAAAATTAAGCGTAAATAATAAAAGAAGGGAAAATATATTAAAAAAGTGTAAAATCCCCAAAAAAATCCCCGCACTTTTTTTTAATCCCCATAAAAATCTCCAAGTGACTTTCTTTGTCCTTTTTGCTTACAGGAAATACCCAATTTTGAGGATAAATTCCCAAGTCTGACAGCCCTGCCACTAAAAGCAGATTTTAAAAAGTAAGTATGCGCTACTCAATAAAACCTACAGAGATGAATTAAGGTTTCGTTCACTAACCTTCTTAATAAATTTAAAAAAATATAACATCAGAAGAGCCACAATATTCCTTTACTAGGAAGCGGGTTTGTAAGGGAACATATTAAAGAATAACGGAGAAAACAAAAAATTCAGTTTGTAAAGCTGTTTGTTACATTTACCAATTTTGATATGCGTTTTTGGAGATAAAGGGGAAAGAGATTGACTTTTACTTTCCTCTCTCCATAGAACTCAAGACTTGACGATTAAAACTTGAAGCGTGTGAACCAGAACCTAATTTATGTGTTACAATCTTCAGCGGAAAAGCGTTATACCTTCCTTATCCTATATGTAGCAAAAACAGAACAATTGTAGTGGTACTGTAGACAAACATTATATTTTAATGTTCTACCTACCATGTTACTTTTTTATATTGATGAAGAAATGAACAAACAAAAAATGTAAACAACGACCACAGCACGAATAGCCTGTGTGAGTATTGTGAAAGTGTTTTATTTGTGTACAATTTTTTGCTGGCTTTTTGTTTTTTTTTTTGGTCGTATGTGTATTTTGTTTTTGTAAAAAATTTTTGGTTTTCTTACCAGACAAAAGGGCGCTAAGCAGAACTAAAACGAAAGAACACTAATGAGCTGAACCGAACGCAATGAAGTTTGTGGTGTTTTTTTAAAAACCGAACGAAATTTATTGTTCTCATATTTTTGATGAGTTGGATAAGAGCAGTATCATTTTTGTGCTCGAAGATGACAAACAGGGAAACATTATTTTTTAAGGATTTACTACACAAACACTATTAGCGTTTGTGTTTTGCACAAATCTACCAAACCGAACACCAAGGAGCGATATTTAATGTTTTTGTTTCGAACACTGTCTTTCCCCCTGTCCATCCATATAAGTACTTAAATATATTTCTGCTTATGTACACATGTCCTTACAACCCAATAAAAAAATGTACACGATTTACAATCTATGTCTCTATGTGTATTGAAGTTTTCAAAACAATACTTGCGATTTCAAAACTATTACAAATCGTATTATCACTTTAGAATGTATGTCAGATGGTAAAAAAATACTGCAAATCCAAAACAATTTTTTCTAAATTCATATGTACTTTTCGTATTCACCAATCGAATCTTATAAACGTACAATTTCAAATTCATTGCCGATAAAAACAATAACAATTGTTTATTTTTATATTGTTGCAACTACTGCACGATCGGGTGACTTGAAATTTTTTTCTTTATTTTTCATTTGTTATTGGTGTTGCTCGTACTGCTGCTGTTGTTTTTTCAATTCCTCAATAATAGTTGTCTGGATTATGTTTTGTCTAACAATTTTTTGTAGTTAGCAGTTGTAAAAGCAATGATCGTAATTTATTAGAAACAACAATATTTAAATAAAATGGATGTTACACTGTGAAAATAAAAAAAATTATTGATTTCAAATCAGAAGTTGTATAAGAAATATAAATATTATTTCAATTGTTTTAAATCATTTTGCATTTCGAACTATTTAAGGAACAAAGTTGCAAATACAAACTTTGAATTAAATAAAATAATTGCTTAAAAAGCTTCACAAACTCAAACTTAAAGGTTAATGGATTCAAATCACCACAAATAACTGACTACTATGCGCTTCTCATACCGTAATGACATGTATATTTATAATATATAAAGATCGCGGTAGAGTGGGTAACGTATTTCTTCACCTTGACAGTTCGAACCAATTTGTTTTGGTTTCATAATAGTTAATTTATAAAAACACTTATAATGCAATGCAAAAAACATCTAACGTTTCTGTGGTTTTTGTTTTGTTGTAGTATTGCTTCCACTTGGTTTATATTAATTTAAGTCAAATAAAAAAGGACATAAACAGTAGGGTGGGTCACTGATGTATGAGAAAAAATAAAAGTTCTCGAATCATATTTTAATAGCAATATTTTTTTGTATTACGTTTAAACAAATAAAAATTGCAAAAAAAAGTTCAAAAAAGTGTCATCTTGAGCCCGCGCATGAGCTCCTAAGAATTAAGAATATTTGAAAAAAGTCCATTTTTTAAATTTTAATATTTTATTTACTATCAATTATTATTAATTAAAACTAAAAATATTTTGAATTAAACTTAAAAAAAATAAAAATTTGGTTCTTATACAACATAAAACAATAAAATCCTTTTTGGTCACAAAATCTTGTTGACTGTCAAATCCGGGCATCTCTCGTCTTGATTCAAGTTTCGTCTATATTAAACCATCGCTTGACTTTTTTAGCGCAAAGAGTCATGAATGCTTTTGACATTTTTTTCACGAACCTAAAAGTCGTTAAAATACAGTATGTAATATGCTTTTCTGCAATACAATGCTATTGTTGCTATATTAAAAATTTAACAAAACTGAAGGTCAAAGCGCGGGCTCTTACACTAAAAATAAATTAATAATATTTTACAGGGATCTAATTCAGACAAAAATACAACATATTTACGCTATTAGAAGTCGATAAGAGAAAAAATATTTTTTTGACTTAGCCTAATAAACAGCCATGTTATGGATCGAGTAAAATTGAAATCAATGGAGATATTGAATTAAATTTTTGCTTAAATCACCATCGTTTCTTTGTTTTATTTCAAGATAAGTTCTAGTGAATATAAGCTGTACTCATAGTGGGTAAAGAAAAAACAAAAATAAAAAAAAATTTCTTTATTTTGTATTGCCTGTTCAGTTTTATTGACCCTGACACATGCATATTATAATTACTAATTAGTTATCAAAGTTTTTTTTTTGGTATTCAAAAAATTAATTAACAAGGTTTCGTTTAAATGTCCTTAATTCCCATTTCATACCATTGATAATCTGAAATTTATTGTTGATGGGATTAGCTATTCCTATGAGCATTTTTGTTTAATTAAATATTATTGCCATCAGCAACCCTATTATGGTTAAATTAGTCCTCCATCAAGAAGTCAAACCATATTATGGTTAGCAATTTTTGGCGGTGTTTCTGCTTTGCAGTGGAGGTTAGATCAAGCTGTTTGTACATGGTCCAATCACCAATGTGGTAAAATTTATCTAAATGTTTTTGACTTAAATGTACGCACTTTTGACACTAAATATTACCCTACCCAATTTTGAATAATCTAATGGTGTTTTCTTTTCTACAAAAAAAATACCACATTTTAAAAGGTGCACATATAAAATGTCTTGCCGAACATGTCATACTGCAATTTTTTTTTTTTTTTGACGAGAACAAAATCCAAAATTGGATTGCCCTGTTTTTAACAGCTGACAAAAAGTTCGTTCTTAAAAATGTAAAAAAAAAAATATACATAAACCCAAATTTTTTAATAGATTGATATTAAATAAATTAATAAATAAACAAAATGAGTTACGAAATTCCAATTTCTTTAGTTTATTTTTCATAAAATATGTATACAAGTAAATACCTTTGCCAGATTGCCGATTTATTAAAACCAAGTGTCCTGATTTTTCTCCACTTTGTCTGGTAACCTCATTATCAACACTCTTAATTTATACGGGGCGTAAAGTGCAATGCCTTATGACCAGCGTGGCCATTTTGGCATTTTTTGCAGCTAGATTTAGCATTTTTTTGTCTGATTTAGCTGCAAATTTTTCATTTAGCAGTTAGCATTTTGTTTAGCATTTTTCAACTACATATTTAGCATTTATAAGCATTATTTAATTTAAGAATATTAAAGTAATCTTTTTTTGAAAAACTACCACACTCTTTTGTTGAATGCAAATACAAGCCCCTTCTTTTTTGCTATAGAAACTGTACAGTCTTTTAAAGGACCTTTCATATCAAATGGTTTTAAAATTTGATCAGTTTGATCCATTTAATTCATGTTAAGACGGTTTTTTCCCTCAATTACGATTTTGAATTTTTTGGAATCGAAAAGAGATACCCAAGGCGAATTCATTCCAGGTAATCTCGGTACTACAACAAGTACAACGAAAACCACAAGCAATTTGTTTTTGTAAAATCATTGTACAATGCCATAAACAGAAATTGTTTTATTTCACAGAAACAAAGATAATAAACAAAAATTTGACATCAGGGCTTTTAAGATAACCTATAATAAATTCGACTTGGAGATAGCATAACTTTTGAAATAAAAAAAAAAACAAATACGAATTACATGCCGATATTTTAAAGCTCAATTTATATGTCATCTTAGAAAACCGTTTAAAAACTAATAAATGCAAATTAAGCAAACGAAAGAAGAAATTATTAATTTCACTGTAGAAGAAATTACAACTTTGGAACATCAGTGGCTGAAACCAAATTCATATGACAGTTGATTTCTGGATAAATGTATATGGATATAAAAATTCATTACATGAAAATCCATTCAGTGAATTGGCTTCTTTTGCTATGCAGTTCTTGGTTTTGCCAGTTAGCAACGCGGAAGTTAAAATTGGGTTTTAGTAGTATAAATATCTAAAAAACGAAAATTCGAAACAGAATGACGTTAATATATTATAATGATATCTTGATCGATTCTTCAGAAGCTGAAGAAGAATATTCATTTGATGACGTATTTAATGTATAAAATGAAATATTTTATTAAACATGTTATATAAATTTTATTAAAATACTAAATAATTCCCATTTATGGGTCAAGTTTCTTTGATTTTTTGTTATGGTATGGTACCTTTTGTTTTAAAATTTTTTTTTTGTACGTATATAAAGACTGAAATATATTTCTTTTATAGTTTTAAGACTTTTTATGTTTCATAAATATTATATTGTTATTCTTTAATCAGTTTGTTCTATTGATACGATGTGAGGTTATAGGAAAGAATTATGTAAAATAAGTCATTTATAAAGGTATTTTAACTAAAATAACAAAAAAATAAAACAATCTAAACTTTAGCATTATTTTTTGGCAGTTTAGGATTTTTGTTAGCATTTTTTAGCATTATTTTTAAGCCGATTTAGCTGTAAAATATTTTTGGATATGGCCACACTGCTTATGACATTTTTGGATGATTTTTTTAGAATAAAACTCGCTGCCCTTTTAGAGAGCAAAGCATTTTTAAGAAACGAACACCAAATTGCATTTTTTTAAATAAAATGTGAAATTTTTTGTAGAAAAGAAAACACCATAAGTATAGCATTTTCACCTGTGAGGCGAGGTATATTAAATTCAACAATTATGGACCGAACCCCATGAAATTAGCAAAAAAATCTAATGTAAACTTAATAGCAGTCATTATTTGTTTAATTATTAATTGTATATATCGTTAAAAGTCCAATTTTCACAAATTAATATTTCGTTCAGTGTTATGAAGAGTAAACCCACACTATATACACTTTTTTTTTATCACATTGTGTGGCCTATACAACATGTGAACATACAAGTATGTTCCTGATCACATATGTTAGTAAGTATTGTTCTTCATTTTCATTGGTTTCCCCCATTTTAGCATCGTGTTGAATAGTTTTGTTTCTTATTTGTTTCGCAAAAATCGTTTTCTCAGTTTTAGCCATCTTAGTCGTTGTCTTCGTCATCGTTGTATGTGCAAATTCATCAATTTCCTTTATCTTGATGGTGCGCCAAAAGAACAAATTGTTAAGAAGTCAAATTTGCCAATATCATCTATTGTGATAGAAAAACTATTTATACAATTGTTCATTTGTTGTTGTTCTATAGTTAAATTTGTTTTTCCAGCATGAACTACAATAGAAAGTTTTTTTTATATTAAAATTTATATCGAAACACATGTATTGTTGTTGTGTATTTGTGGCAAGTAATGAGACTTATTTTAAGTATAATTTCGCTAATGACAATTTATTGTTGTACATGTTTATGAAAATGGAAATTTTCAATATCAGTTTAATACTTGTAGACGAAATGAAAGTATTTTTCTTGTATTTTTGTTGTTGGTTGTTTACATTCGTTTAACGAAATTTAAGACAATAGATAAGATTGTTTTTTTCTAAGTTTGTAGGCTACATATGGACAAGTCGGAAATGTGGGTCAATAGTTTTCCTTTCATTTTGATTGTTATTTGGTTTTTTTTTCAAAGATTTTATAGGAACAGATGGAATATGGTTGAAAGTGTACTTAAGCCCTTTTTAAATATTTAGGAAAAGGTTTTTGAAAAATAAACAAAAAGAAAAACTCGTATTTTTTTAAGTATTTTCCACTTACTTTATTTATTTTAGAATTTTCGACTTTCTTTAAGTACGAGTCGTACTTAAAAATTTTGCATCTAATTATTAGCGTGCATACGCATGTGTTTTTAAAAGTTTGTTTTAGCAACAACAACACTACTCAATTAGGTAGAAAACAATTCGCACGTATGGTATCGAAACAAAAACAAAGCTACAAAAAGAAATACGTACAATATTTTCATGATTAAATTGTTAAATAATAAGGAAAGTCCCAAACTCAATTTGTTAATATTATTTAGTTTTATGTATAAAAGTTTTAAAGTAGAATGATTACGAACACCATATCGGGTATGCTGCTTGATGGTGTTTTATTATTGAGAGTTATTCTGTAAAAGAGGGAGGCGATACAACAAAAGTGAAACCAAACATGTATAAAGGTCCAACCGCAATGTGCTTAAGTTGGCTTAAGCAAATGTGCGAATACGTGTTAATTATATGAGGCAAACTATATTGAACTTAAGAGAACTTTTTGCTAAGTTTAATGAAACTGTCATTTGCTTAAGCAAGGTGCGAATCTAATCGCACATACCGTACATAATCAAATGTTTTTTTAAATACATTCGAGAGACTTTTTCTTAATTTTTGAAAGTAGGTTAAGCAAGGCTATGCATATTATGGATAGACCTTAACTGGTAAGACGTAAATTATAGTAATATTCTGTCTCTCTCTCTTTCTTTCTATGGTTCTCTGAGGTAAGTGTTTACGTTAGAATAGAATAAATCAAATTCACTTTCGGATTCTTTCAAGGACGAATTTGGCAGAAGCAAAATTTAACGTAATTTTTTTCTACACGGCAGATCATGGATAACCAGAGATCCTTATCTGGCACAACTGGAGCCCCTAAGACTTTTATTTAGAACTGGTTTTTGGAGAGCTTATTTCGGGCATCACGTGGTTACTGTATTTTATACCCGGAGGAAGGAGGATACCAGATCCTCTCCCTAAGTAATCTTTTTTCAGTTAACATAAACTTCTTGTCTTTAAGTAGTTGAGGGTATATAACCTAGATATACATACATATATAACGGCGAGTGTATGATTGTGCCGGATCTTACACTTAAATTGCGTTAGTAACCGCATTGTTTTCTATCTGTGTTGAGAGCACGAAAACGGCAGGTACTAACGTTAAGCCCAACAAAGCTGTATCCGCTAGGGATATCGCTTTGGATACAAATGTGTAAGGAAATAAGGATAAAATATATATACGAATTTATTGCAGTGAACCGTTTAATTACCCTAAGGGTCATAACGAAATTATTTCGGCAAAATATCTGATGAAAATTTTATAATAAAGGTATATGTACCAAATTCTATTTAGGTGCCAACATTGATACGATATTTTTTTATGTTAAAGTGATTTTCGAAAGTGGTCTTAAATGTGAGTTATGCCCAAGTCTGGCATAACGTTAAAAATTTATATCATAACTAACATTTTGAATAAGTCTTTTTATATAAGTTATTCACTTTTAATATTATCTGGTTAAAGGAATGTTTATTACTTATTTTGGGCAAATATTGACCCTTTGGAAACATGCAGCTCTTCGCAAAAAAATTGCTAATTTGTTGAGGCCATGAACGAATGGGCCTATTTTAAAAATCCTGTTGTTAAATTAAGTGAATTCCATTCTTCTTCCTACTAGTTTTTAGATAGGTTTTTAATATGTAGCAAAACGTTGCCATCATGGATCATCATCACTTTAACCGATTACATTCTGTTTCTCTAAGCCGGTTTTAGCAGCTTTTTATGAATTTTAGTCCCATTAAATAAAGAGCTTTACTTTGGTAACATTCGGCTTTTGTCGTGAATTTCATATGGAGTTCAGGGAACATTTTGATCATAAAAATTGTCTTTCATAGTCTCTTTATTTTAACTCGTTGCCCACTGAATAGTTTGAATTCTCAATTATTTAATAAGAACGAAATTTTTCTCCCACCTTAAATCCACAATTTTTCTTATCCTCCTTGGACCACTGTAACCTGATTTTGTGCACAAAACAAAAATTTGTATCCAAAGCGTTTAGTTAATGTAATACTTGAACATGATCTTAACATGTTTAACTAAGTAACCTTTACATAACAAAGATATTGTTTTGGAATTACATATTTCTGTTTTGTTCTTTGAAGGTTTCATTAAAATCTCTTAAATGTCACATAAAATCAGTGAACAAACAAAACAATGGTAACAATAGTACGCGTGGCAAATAACCTGGGCGAACATTGCAAATTTTTTAAACTAAAAATAGAATAAGACTATTAAAGTATTCGAATAATAAGAAAATTTAAAAATAGATTTATTAAAAAAATTGGTTTTGATGTGTATAACAATAACAAGTATATTCTTGTGAGGAAACTTTTTATAAAAAGGCAATTTTAATACTGTGTAAAGAAGTATATTTTTGTTAAAAAAAAAGAGTTTATAATTGAAGTTTTTTGATATTTAAATTAGGATTACGTTCATCAAATTTAATTTTCATTAATTATTTTTAATTGAAGGAAGGAATTTACAACATGAATGAATTAAATTTTTTTTTTTTAAAAAAGAAATATTGATAATGTGCTAAAAAGTTCGTTTTTGTAAAAAAATGCTTCTAATTGAAGTTTTTTTTTTTGATGTTTATATTAGACTTAAGTTCGTCAAATTAAATTTTCTTTAAATTATTTTTAGTGAAAAAAGGAATTTACGACATGAAATGAATTAAAAGTTTTTTTCTATCATCAATGAACACGGGATTGAACTCGAGTCGAACTACCATGTTTCGAGAATAACGACATTCCTTTCATCAGAATTTTTTGCCGTACTAGCGTTTGCGTCACTGCTGCGCCTGCCAGTCTGTAGTCAAGCATCATTGGTATTTTTAAATTTTCAATTTTATTTACATGTGTCTTTCTTACTTCTGTTTTTTTATATATGGGAAAAAACAAGTTTTTGGTGAAAAAGTATATTAACAAATAGAATCTGGGAATTTGTTTCTCATGGTGAGCAACATTTATCTTATAAAGTTTCACATTAATTCGAATGTTTATTCTAAGTCAAATTCCAAATATAGTCTTATTCCTTAAATATTCTCCTTCAATATTTTCCAGGAATATTTTCTATGCACTTTCAGAATTTTCGTTCGTATTTTTCTGTTACGAGGCTTACTTTAGCTATCCTTTGGGTAGCAATGAAGTAAGTTTTATAGAAAATTTAACCAACTGTTAGATCAGCGCTGCCAGAAATAAGATTTTACCTTATTTTTTAAGATTTTTTAACCGAAAAAAGATTTAAGATTTTTTCCCCAAAAACAAGACTTTTTGTTTTGTCTAGACGAAGGTTAGGTTCAATTAAAAATACCTTCTTTGTTCCCATTTAAAAGTTTTTAAACTAAATAATACAATTTAGTATAAGAAATTAAATTTTTTGTAATGTTTTTTTTTTGTTTATTTTATGTATAAAATAAAATATGAAATGTTTTTATTATTTATAATAAAAAAACTACTTTTTTCCAAAACTAAGATTTTTTCTTCAAAAATAAGATTTTTTTTTGAAGAAATTAAGATTTTTTGCTGAAAATATCTGGCAGCCCTGTGTTAGATACCAGCAGAACGTACATAATGCATTTTCTGGCCCGCTACGGCCTTCGTCAGCATTATTTGTATCTTAAAACTGGATAGTTGTAAATTTTATGAATTTAACTTAATTATTTTAACAAATAGAATCTGAGAATTTATTTTTTATGGTGAGTCACATTTATTTTATAAATTTTCATATTAATTCGAATTAATATGAAAATTTAGAAAAAGTTATATTTGAGAAAAAACTAAAGGGCGTTTTTTAAGCAAGTTTAACTGGAAATTGTTCAAACATGTCAATAAAAAATTCAAAAATTTTCATTAAAAATAGTTTAGTGTACGTTAAAGTAGTTCTTGAACTCTTGGAGGCATTTGTGGCTTTAGGCTGCAGAATATATGTATGTATGTATATTAAAATGTATTAGTTGCACGCTGATTAAGATTTGTTCCTCAGACAATCAATGCCAATATATTTTGCATAAAAAAAATTAATAATTTGCCATTTTTTATATTTTTGGTCTTATTTTATTTCACACAAATTACATCTTTTTTTTTTTAAAAACTTAATTTGTTTTGAGTCCCAACAAATCAAATTTTACAGGAAATTTTTTTTTATTTTATAGTATATTGTTTATAATAATTAGTATTGTGGTTATTTTGTTGAACTATTAATAAGTTTTAATCCAAATTTTTTTAAATTAATTTTTTTTGAAGAAGATAGGAATTTTACAACATGCAAATTAATTAAAATTGTTATTGATAGTTAAAATTGTTATCGATAATCATTCATTCTTGACTGACCTGAGATTCGAACCCAGGCGGCTGGTTACAATGACATATTTCGATCGCAACCAGCCGCCTGGGTTCGAATCTCAGGTCAGTCAAGAATGAATGATTATCGATAACAATTTTAATTAATTTTCATGTTGTAAAATTCCTTTCTTCATAAAAATAATTTAATGTATATTGTTTATATATAAATTTTGTTCTTGCTTTAATATCGTAACGGTAACTTATGTGACCATGATATGTTAGGAGATGGTGCAAATGTCATCATTTGGTCATTTATTAAAAAAAAGAAAATTGAAAATTATGTCGTTACGTTAGTTTCGCGGTTACGCGATCAAAATGTCCTTGAAATATTGTTCAGTCTAAAATTGTTTAGCTATACTTATAAAACCTCATTGCTCCTCTACTGAACACCGTTTAAATTTTCCAAATCGGTTCAAAAAACACTAAGTCAAAAATTATATAATCCACAATGTAAGTATGTATTCCCAAAACCTACATTAAACCGTTTCAAATGTGTTTGAAAATTTTCGATTTTTTTTTCGGGTTAAAAAAAAATGTTTGTAGAAAAAAGTATATTTTTGTGTAAGAAATGTCTTTCTGCAATAAAATTCATTAATTATGTTTTATTTGTTTTTTTTATTTAAAAAAAAATCAGAATTATCTTTAAGAAAAAAAAAAACAATATATTTCAGTTAAAAATGTGATACTCTTTTATCTCTTCTTTTTAAATGTTTTTTCAAAGAAGCAAAAATTTCTTAAGAAATTTTATGTGAAACAAATTATATTTTCGTTGAGAAGGTTATTTTTTAAATTTTTATTTCAAAGAATCCTTAAACGCAATAATCTCTCCGGTATTAGTTTAAAACTAACTCTGCTACAAAAAAATATTTAAAAAAAAATGCGTCTATCTTCATTATTTCCAATCAGTATTTCTAATTAAAAAAAATCGCAAAATTTTTTTTTGGTTCTATTTCGTTTCATCAAATGTTTTTTTTTTTTTTTGCTTTTTTCCCTTGCATTGCTGTCATGCTTGTTCTCATCGTTTCATATAAAGTTGTTGCCATAATTGTTACAAATCTTAAGACGTCTTGTGAATTAATAATGTTGCTGGTCAAAGCTTTAATTAGTCAAGGGTTTCTTTTCCTAAAGATTTAATTGTTTTCGTTGGTGTTTGTTTATATTTTCCTTCTTTATTTTTTTCTGCTTACATACATGGATCCTACTCTTACACATTTTCTACTTTAGTTTACTAGAAAAATCAAAGTAGCATAGATAATTGTTATTGCAGAAAAAAAGGCAAAAAAATAACTTGAAATAAACTTTCCCTAGCTTAAATATAATCTTGTGGAAAAACTACTACATACTTCCCATCATTAAATGACATTTAAACATGAAATTAATGTTAAACATTTTGGTTACGCATAACTTTTGCTACAGATGTCCAACTCTGCTCGTACCATTTCAGTATTCTATGTACTTGTTGACGACCATATATAAAATTGTATTCTTTGCTTTAAAAATGAATGGTTGAAAAAAATAATGCGTTTAAAAGGAGATATAATCATAATAAAGGTAAAATAAAGTGTTCAGGTTTTTCGATTTAAAATATCACCTAAGCACCTAGAACTTAAAGCTTAACTTTTTAATGCAAAAAAAAAGTTAAAGTTCATTTTAGCTAATTTGTTTATAAGACCGATTTCAGACAAAAAATGTTTTTATTCTACAAATTTTTTGTTTGAATTGGAAAAATAATTTTTTCTGTGTAGCTATTGTAGCTCATTACACTCAAAATATCCACAATTTTAATACACAAAAAGTCATATATCAGCCAAACTTAAGGTGACCAATTTTTGAATTTTTATGTTTCTGTCATATCTGTGTTATGACTACAGTGACATCAATTCGATGCCACATTTTGTGTATTATTAACATGTTTTTAATGTTATAGAAGTAAAACAAGAAGCCAAAATTACCATATTCTATTTTTTTAAATAATTAAGTTAAATACATCAAAATTCCAAAGTAGAAAACCATATCGGGAATGCTGCTGGTGTCTTATAATTGAGAGATCTTCTTTAAATAAAGAGCGGAATAAAACACAAGTGAAACAAATAGGTGTAACTGGTTGGTAAGTAATAATATTTTCTTACTTTGACCTAAGTCAATCTCATCGACTCAATTTAATGACACTTTGTTATTAAATTGAGCTTAATAAGTCCTTTCTACGATGTCATCGCACTAATTACATTTTAATTTAACTGTCTCCGATTCGTCATTCTATTTTTAAAATAAACCGATATGTCATCAAATTTATGACAAAATTTCACCAGATGACAATCTGGCTAAGCGATGTTAAGGCCGACATCACAATAATGAAAAATGTCATAGGTTTAAAATTAGCACACTTGTCATAGTAATGATGTCAAAATACATCTGCGTTATGACGCCTTTCTATCAGGCTCGTGAAGACGTTGTGACGTGTAAGAGCTATTTGTAATAAATTTTGTGACATTACGAACATTAAAACAATTTCTTTTGTTTAAAATTTACTGTTACGAAAAAATATTTTTAAAGCAATAGAAGGACTACAAAACTACTTTTTTCCAATATGATACTAACTTGAAAAAAGCCTGCTACATACACTTCAAATAATTCTCCAATAAAAAATAATCTGGTCACCTTTTAATTGAACATCGACCACTACATTGGTTCATGTATCTTAAAACTCAACGCTTGACTTTATAGTATCAAACGCATTAAGCATACATAATGTTTTCACAAAATCAAATTAATATTGAAGCGAAATACAAAACTAATAGAAAAAACGTTTAAGCTAAAAACATAACATGTTGCTTGCCGTTCTTGGAAAGTAAAACTATGATATCAATATGTTCAAACCTACAATCGAAGTTCATTTTACACATTATGACCAAGAAACAATAACTCGCTCAAAGCAGTAATTCGTTCTTATTGCAAAAAAAAAAAAAATAAAAAAAAATTGACTTCAGTAAAACTGAGTTTTATGACTCAAAACATGAAAATCTGACAGACATTGTGGAGACTAGAAATACTTTAGGAAGACGAACTGACGACAAACGAAATGTCCATGTGCGATAAAAAAAAACAAAAGATGTAGTTGGGAAAAGAAAACAAAAAGGAAAACGAATCTAATAACATTAGAATTGAATTTATTACAGTTCTGTTTCTTTGTTAATTCTTTCTACCTACCAACAGATTTTTTTTAAAGGAGGAACAACAATTTTGCGAAAAGCTAAAGCAAATATATTAAAAAGACTACGCATTATTTCATAATTAAATAACAAATATTCTCCATTAATAGGTATAATGTATTTAAAAAGAAAAGAAGAATAATATTAACAATTTTGTCTTAAATAAAAAGTTATAATGAACTCAAACCCCTTCTGTCATTTTGGGCCACCCATATATGTACATAGAATAGGCATGTATTGTTTTTTTTTACACATTTCTTATCAGGTTTTATTTTTACTTTAAAAAATTTTATGTTAATATAGGTATACACCCATGTACACACTATCATACTAAAAAGAACTTTAGCAACATGTCTATAAACAATTAAAAATGTTTATTTACAGTTATAAAATTTTTCGTTATTTAAAGCTTTTGGAAAAACCGTTACTCGTTGACTAACTCACAGTTGGCTCGTTGGTCTAGGGGTATGATTTCCGCTTAGGGTGCGGGAGGTCCCGGGTTCAAATCCCGGACGAGCCCAAGTGCGAATAAATTTTTTTTACTTTTGACTAAATATTACTGTCTATGCATAAAATAAAATTAAAGCTCACATTAATTGCATTTTTGTTGAGAACTTTAACTTTTTTCAACAAGGGGGAAAACTATTATTATTTATTTTCATATTTATTGCCAGGCGTTCGACAAGAACATTTCTTTCGAATATGTGACCTTCTCCGAGAAAAGGGACCTAGTGTGTCAAAAAACGGGTTTGGACTTTAGAGTGGCTTCTGGTACCTAAAAGGGTGTTATGAACTTTAAATGCGTTTTTCTCAAAACTTCATTTTCATTCGCTACGTCCCTTTTCTCGGAGAAGGTCACGCATTTATACATATAGAAAACAAAGACAAATTTTAGTTTTTTATTATTTTTTCAATAAAAATATGCGAAAGGAATGTTCTTGTCGACATTGTGGGCCTTGCAGTTAATTTAAAAAGTTGTTCCATGTATATTATTTTTAAAACCTTAAAAAATATATATCCAAGCAAACACAGATATTGCCGGATGAAAAAAAAAATCAATGCACAATTGATAAGAATTGAGTAAAATTTGAGTCAATTCAAATGAATTAGGCAGAAATGAATTTAAATTCGTTTGCCTTTTTAATTTTTTATTTGAATTGAAATGATTTTAAATTAATGCAAAATGAATAATAAAAAAGAATTAGCAATACATTTCCAACTCATTTATTGAATTGATTGAAATTTGAATTGATTTTTTATTGGAATTGAATTGTCAGGTAGCGACAGAATAGGAATTAAATTATTAGGTATTGGCGAAAATCCTATCAAAATGGAAAAATTTTGTTTATTTGCTAAACGAAACTTTTTATTTTTATAAAAAAGTGTGAAAATATTATTAAAACTGTGTTAAACAAATATTTTTGTTTTATTAATCTCATATTTGTATATTGTGGAAATTTTTTTCAAAATTTTTCAATCGAACTTTAAATATTTTAGCAAGTTTGAATCTCTACAACATTTTTTGCTGTCAAAGCAGTGGTCGTTTACTCAAAATTTGTTTCTACTTTTACTACAATTGAAAAATTTGTTTACTTTTTGTATAGAAAACTTCCAACTGCAATAAAAAATATTAAATTTAAGTAATTCCCCCTAGATCTGCTCTTGAATTTGATTGATTGCAACTCATTTTTGATTTCATTCATTTGAATTGCAATTCATTGTTCTAATTCATTTGAATGATATAAATTAGAAAAATGATTTGCCATTCACTTTAAAAAAATTCATTTGAATTGGAAACGAATTGCAATTCATTTCACAGATTCATTTAAATTGGAAAACGAATTGAAATTTATTTCTGTCAATTCATATTCATATATTAAACAAACAAAAACTATGTATGTATATATTCGTCCATGGCTCAATTAGTAGGTCTGCGCGCAACTAAAACAATCCAACAATAGAAAAAACGACACGCATTTTTTTGTGAAGAAAATGATAAAGATGTCAAGAACAAAAGCCATTTTTGTGTAAAAAATGGTAGATGTGTCAAACGCAATTGCTACAAAAACAATTGCACGTAAAAACCACAACCCTGCAAAAAAAATCAGCAGGTGTTTCAAGCAGACCTACTAATTGGACTATGATATTTGTCCATAGTGAAAAAATTTATAATATAATACATTTCATTACTGGCTCGTTGGTCTAGGGGTATGATTTCCGCTTAGGGTGCGGGAGGTCCCGGGTTCAAATCCCGGACGAGCCCAAGTGAAATTATGTTTTTTCTATACAATATTCTAATATTATTTAAAACAAAAAATTTGGAATTCATTTTGTACGCAGTGTTGCCAAATAGGAATATAGGAATATAGTAGCTAAATTTACCAACTTTTCATCCATTATACACTACAAATGTCTTCGTTTTTGACCCCATGACACTTTTCATATTGTGCAGCATTAACATTACTGTGCCAAATTGTCAGCAGGTGAATTTATGTCATCTATTGGATAACACGTAAATGACGAATTTGAGTTATTTTAATAAAAGACAGCATCAGTGTGATGACTCAGTAACACCGGAGATAGGACTCATTAGTCTTAATCTACTGACAGTTTGCCATTGGGATTGACTCAGGGTTGATAAAGTTGGTACAATTGTACTTTTTTTGGTACAATTAAAAACTAAAAAGTACACTGGTACCCCCGTGACTCATTTGGTACTATTTCCAAATTTTTCAAACCTACATATTTATAATTGATATAAAATAGCAACTCGTATTTATTGTCAAATGAATATAAGCGGAGCTTAGTGTTTTGTGCAAATAATCTTGCGAAAATGCAAAATGTCGTAGCTTTTTTAAGAATTCTAAGGGAAACTCTACTTTCTGTTGTTGGATTTAACAAAACAGTAATGATATTTTGCATTCTAAATTTAGTACCAGCGGCAGTATATAAGCGTGAATTTTCTGATGATATCGACAAGTTTATAGGAAACCACTTCTGCAAAATGTCTACATTGTAAAAGAGACGAATTCCTCTCAATTCAAGATTATTTTGGAACGAACTCATAATATTTTCAAATATTCGTCAACAAGATGGTTGTAACGTCAAGAAGTAATCAACAGAATTTTGGAACAGTAGGAGACCACTCCATTATTATTTAACTCCGAATAATTTTCAAGGATATTTTACAAGCTCTAATTTAATTTGGAAAGGCAATCCGAAGATGTTCGTATGCTCCTTTTTTTTAGAACGCTCAAACATTTTATTTTCGTTTAAAATTCGAGATTACATTTTGAGAAATATCGTAAATTTTCCATATAAAAAGACGATAAATTCTAAAAAGTGTATGAAAACGCTCTCTGGCGGCAATCAAAAATAAAAATGAATGGATTTCTCGACCGTAAAAACCGCATGATCAAGTACAATTTGTTTGCCTCTATTCTTGAATATTTTGGAAAACTAAGACCCCTTTCACACTCGGCAAGTTACTTGAGTGTGAAATAGGTCTAACTACATTTTTTGAAAAATCCGGGGATCGAAATTAATTTTTGACCTATGGTTTCTTTGGCAAAGTTTCTTGGAATAGAACTAAAATCGCGATGTGCTTTTGACGCGAACAAATTTTAAATTTATGTTTTTGAAAATTAAATTAAAAAACATTTATAAAAACTGACTTAGTACTATTGGTGCCGAAAAAGTACGATTTTAAAAGTTCGTTGGTACGATATTGGTTTTCTCATTTATCATCCCTGAATTGACTTAAGTCAAATTGAGGGAATATTATTATTACTTACCCGTTGCACATGTTTTTTTTCACTATTATTGTATTTCGCCCTTTATTTACAGAAGATATGGTTTTCGTAATCATTCTACTTTGAAAATTTTATGTATTTAACTAAATAATTTAAACAAATAGAATAGGGAATGTTTGCCTCTTGTTTACCTTTTTAAACATGAAAATAATGTTAATAATACACAAAATGTGGCATCGAACTGATGTCACCGTAGTCATAGCATAGACGCATAATGTATGACAAAATTTTATAATGACGTGCGTCATTGCAATGATGTCACTGTTTGCCTCATTGATGCCATTTTCAATAACATTGATGTCACAATTCTGATGTTAGGGCATTATCAATATAAAGATGCATTTTTAAATGAGTGTGTCATACAAACAAAAACTTACTTAAGGGATCTTCAGATGTCTGAAAGTGTTTTGAAAGGACAAAGAAATTTTGTAAAAAAGCACATAACTGTGGTTAGACATTCAATCTGATAGATTATCTAAAACGATTTGATCCGGGTCTTAAACAAGTGGTTTAACCAAGTAAAGTCATCACGTCCTTTTTTTGTAGCCTACGACAAATACTACACTTGCCAACATTTAACATCTACTATCAATTTGCGAAGATGTTGAAATTTCCCCATTACTTATTTGTTCATAGAGCCAAAAACCAAAATCTTCACAAGATGTTCCAATCTCATTGTATTCTATTCTACATCTTCCGTTAGTTTTAGTGTAAATAAATTCTATTGTTATTATGGCATCACTGACAAAATGGCATTTACTTTGAAAGTAGTGTTACCTCTACAACCACAAGTGGGGAATGAACGGTATACTAAGTTTTTCATTTCGGGCGAAACTTTTTTTATTGTTCATCTCAGACTCCATAAAGTATATACATATATTCCGGCTCCTTGAGTTCTATATAACTAGAAATCATATTGTTTAGGCCCCTATTATGGTTAACAACTCAACTCAGTTGAGTTGTAATTTCTTATTTTTTGTATTATAGCTTACAACTTTGCTATATTGCGGTGTACAAACTCAATTGAGTTGAGTTGTAAACCGTAATAGGGGCCATAATTTCGCGAGGATCGGTCCATAATTTACCATAAACCGACTCTCGGAAAACAGTTTAGTACGCCTAAAGTTAAATTTATAAATTAATTTTAGCTTAAGAAGAAGAGATACAAGAATCTATCGAATCAGAAGAACAATTTTCGTTCGGCAGTAGCATACGATTTGATTAATCATTTCTAGTTCATATAAATATTAAGAAGATTTAATTAACAAATATTGAAAAATAATCAAAGCTCAATTCATACAGGCATTAGAAATAACTTAGCTTATCAGTTAGTTAATGAAAGTATTTTAGGGCACAGGGATGATGTTATATAAAAAATGTCATATTCATTTGGGCTCGTCCGGGATTTGAACCCGGGACCTCCCGCACCCTAAGCGGAAATCATACCCCTAGACCAACGAGCCAGTTATTTATAGAAGTTGCACTATGGGATCAAAATTTTTGGCGTTAAAATTTTATAACAGTCTCATTTTTTGAGTAAAATTAATCAACTTTATTTTTGATATTAATAGCAGTTTAAAGTCAATCTCGTGCTATGGTATTCAGTTATAAGGCGCTGCTTTGGCCTTTAAAGCGAAGTACTTGTTCTAATTTGTAAAAATGTTGAGCAACATTAATTATTTCAAACGACAATTTTGACATGGACAATTTGCGAAGATGTTGAAATTTCCCCATTACTTATTTGTTCATAGAGCCAAAAACCAAAATCTTCACAAGATGTTCCAATCTCATTGTATTCTATTCTACATCTTCCGTTAGTTTTAGTGTAAATAAATTCTATTGTTATTATGGCATCACTGACAAAATGGCATTTACTTTGAAAGTAGTGTTACCTCTACAACCACAAGTGGGGAATGAACGGTATACTAAGTTTTTCATTTCGGGCGAAACTTTTTTTATTGTTCATCTCAGACTCCATAAAGTATATACATATATTCCGGCTCCTTGAGTTCTATATAACTGGAAATCATATTGTTTAGGCCCCTATTATGGTTAACAACTCAACTCAGTTGAGTTGTAATTTCTTATTTTTTGTATTATAGCTTACAACTTTGCTATATTGCGGTGTACAAACTCAATTGAGTTGAGTTGTAAACCGTAATAGGGGCCATAATTTCGCGAGGATCGGTCCATAATTTACCATAAACCGACTCTCGGAAAACAGTTTAGTACGCCTAAAGTTAAATTTATAAATTAATTTTAGCTTAAGAAGAAGAGATACAAGAATCTATCGGATCAGAAGAACAATTTTCGTTCGGCAGTAGCATACGATTTGATTAATCATTTCTAGTTCATATAAATATTAAGAAGATTTAATTAACAAATATTGAAAAATAATCAAAGCTCAATTCATACAGGCATTAGAAATAACTTAGCTTATCAGTTAGTTAATGAAAGTATTTTAGGGCACAGGGATGATGTTATATAAAAAATGTCATATTCATTTGGGCTCGTCCGGGATTTGAACCCGGGACCTCCCGCACCCTAAGCGGAAATCATACCCCTAGACCAACGAGCCAGTTATTTATAGAAGTTGCACTATGGGATCAACATTTTTGGCGTTAACATTTTATAACAGTCTCATTTTTTGAGTAAAATTAATCAACTTTATTTTTGATATTAATAGCAGTTTAAAGTCAATCTCGTGCTATGGTATTCAGTTATAAGGCGCTGCTTTGGCCTTTAAAGCGAAGTACTTGTTCTAATTTGTAAAAAATGTTGAGCAACATTAATTATTTCAAACGACAATTTTGACATGGATGTTTTTATTCCTGAAAAGTATGCGACATTGTTTACGTATGTTAACAAAACCCACATGTATATAACTAAAAATTATTTTTTTAATAAAAAAAGAAAGTAAATATGGATAAAAACTGTTACCTTATTACCTTCTTATTTAAAAATCAGTTCATACTTTTTTGCTTTTGCTTAAAATTCCACGTGAAATAAGTGCAGCTTACATTGTTTCGCAGTTGTAAAAAAATGTTGCCAGAAACATTTCGGAACTTTTTCACAAAATGAACTGACTACAACTCTATCAACATTATTTCATAGATATGCCGCACAAGTTTTTTTATATGCGTGTTGACAGCACTTAACGTGAAATGTTGACCATAGTACCAGGCTTCACATATAGAAAATTTAAAGGCGCCAAAACAAAATTCTTCGAATCTCAAACAAGAAATTTCACAAGAACCTTAATGTGCCATCAGTAAAAACTATGATTACAAAGTATTCAAAAATATATTTAAAAAGACTTGTATTGCAGCCAAATCTACTGGCTCGAAATATTTAATTATTTCGGTTCCACCACTTTAAGGCGAATAGCGAATACGATAGGTTTTAACCGAGTAGAAGACCTCTAAACACCTATTTAAATGGGAACGAAGCATTTTTTCATTACAATAAGATTTTACTACTTATTGTTGGTTCATAATTATAAATAAATATGGCAAATATATAATTTTAAAAAATATGTAACGTGAACCTACAAAATATTAAGGTATTCGTCTAATATGTCTTTTTAATATACAATAACAAAAAAAAAATCTAGTTTACTTGGGCTCGTCCGGAATTTGAACCCGGGACCTCCCGCACCCTAAGCGGAAATCATACCCCTAGACCAAAGAGCCAGATAATGATATTTAATAAGTTCTCAAAAAAAAAAAATTAGAGATATTTTAGATTAAAAAAATTAAATCTTATAATTCTCGTTACATTATTTTTCTTATGTAAATGATATCAAAACGTTTAGATTTTGTATGAGTATTAAATAGTTACCCATAAAAGTTTTTGTGCGAAATTTTTTCTTGATGCTAACGGTTTTGAATGAACTTTGTGAGTTAAATTGGTTTTGAGCGGGAAATTCCCTATATCGGGAGCTATGGCCTGTTAAACACCTACCACTGTAAGCTTTTGTCATAACAATTTGGTTTGTATAAAATTTATTTCTGCCGAATTTTAAGTTTATACAAATATTTTGCAAAATTTTGGGCAACAAAATTGATTTCCAAAAGTGTGACTACACAAAATTCTGTAAAAAGGTTTTACTTTTTTTTTAACATTTTTTCTGTTAAATTTGCTTAAATTTTTGAGATTTGTCGCATCGGACCCCTGCCGGATTTATTTTATTATCAAGGAAATCAAATTACAAAATATTTCATTCATACATACATATGCCAATTTCACATTTAAAATAAAGATTGTGTATTTTTGTTTCCACTATGATTGCTGCTTCTATTTTTCATTCCCTTGTAAATTTTTGGGACTTTTTTTATATATCCGCACTTTTACTATAGCAAAGTTTTTTGCTTCTTCACGTTCACAAACTTACGTAAATTCTTCGTATACATGTCTCTTCTTTTTTTGTTTGTAACAGCAACACTTCAGTAAAGAGTTTGAAATTTTTTTGTAATGATTTGAATGTGTGTTCAAATAGAATTGTTTAGGCCTCTAGTATACCACAATATTCATCGTTTAATTGCACAATCGTTTGTACAAGGATTATCTCCTCTATGGTATAACAAACACCGGCTTCGCTGACTAAAGCTTCTCTGCACAGCCGGCCTTCTGCCGGGCTCAAGGATTTTATCCTCTATGGTATAACAAACACCGGCTTCGCTAACTAAAGCTTCTCTGTATAGACGGCCTTTTGCCGGGCGCCGAATGTATGGGTAGTGAATATTAAACAATTTTAAGAAATTGCAAATAATTGAAAATTAAATAACTCCCACAGCAAATGAAATAACACCAAAAACGAAAATAAAATGAAATAACTCCCACGTTTATTTTTTCGGGGACTTATTTCATTTGAATTTTATTTCATTATGAAATAACTCCCAGGCACAAAAATGAAATAACTTCCAAAAAAATTAACTAAAACCGAGAGGGCTGGGAGCTATTTCATAATGAAATTACTCCCACTTTTGTATGAAAAATTGTTTTGTCTAATTTAATTTTTTCCTTGGGACTTATTGCACCTGGGAGTTATTGCACGAAGCTCTATTTTACGCTTACAATTGTACATTTAAAATTTATTTAAAAATTACCAAATTAAATTTCAATTGAATAGTTTCTGTACAGTTTTATGTAATTGTCATCTGAGATGTGATATGTAATGCTAAAATGGCTTACAAATTTTTTCAAGTCGTATTAAATTAATGCCATAAATAATATAAAAACAGGTACGACATAAAGATAAATTGATCTACGTCCATTATTTATGAGAGTTAAAAAAGTCGCATAAACACACCTATTGTAGTGTACATAAAAAGAATTATCACTTGGGCTCGTCCGGGATTTGAACCCGGGACCTCCCGCACCCTAAGCGGAAATCATACCCCTAGACCAACGAGCCGATGTGGGCATGGTTTCCGTTCAAAATTTAGTTTGAAACGTTTGATTTCAATCTTTTAAATAGTCAATTTTTTACTTCTCCAAAAAATTTAATTAATTCCAGAAGAAAGTGTTAATTTTTTATCTCTATTTAAGTATGTTTGCCATGCTCTTTAGAAAATCTCACTCATATTAAATATTTTCCTTTCAGCTTATAAAAAAAACCTAATGACCTTGGGCTCGTCCGGGATTTGAACCCGGGACCTCCCGCACCCTAAGCGGAAATCATACCCCTAGACCAACGAGCCGATGTGGGCATGGTTTCCGTTCAAAATTTAGTTTGAAACGTTTGTTTTCAATCTTTTAAATATTCAATTTTTTACTTCTCCAAAAAATTTAATTAATTCCAGAAAAAAGTGTTATGTGCTGTTTTCACAACACAAGTGATTAAACGTCTGGTAAAATTTATATGAAAAGCACTCAGTTTTTTGAGTATTTTTCATATAAATTTAACTACACGTTCAGTCACTTGTGTTGTGAAAACAGCACATTAATTTTTTATCTCTATTTAATTATGTTTGCCATGCTCTTTAGAAAATCTCTCTCATATTAAATATTTTCCTTTCAGCTTATAAAAAAACCTAATGACCTTGGGCTCGTCCGGGATTTGAACCCGGGACCTCCCGCACCCTAAGCGGAAATCATACCCCTAGACCAACGAGCCGATGTTGATATGGTTTTTGTTCAAAATTTAGTTAAAAAAATTTTTTTAAATTTTTAAATTTTTTGCCATGTACTTTGGAATATCTCTTCCATATAAAATATTCAGCTAATAAAAAACCTAACGATCTTGGGCTCGTTAGGGATTTGTACCCGGGAGCTACCGCACCGTAAGCGGAAATCATACCCCTAGCCAACGACCCGATGAAAGCGCAGCTTCAGTTCAAAATCTAGTTAACAAATCTTTCAATCTTTGATATACATGTGTAGTAAATTTTATATTATAAACAAATGTTTGCTCTCTTTCTTTATTTTTTCGGTAAAGTTCGTGAAAATGAAACTTTTTTAAAACTCTTTCCACCAGTTTTTTTTGTGTGCCTTTTTATATCTTTCACCACAGGTGGAAATTGGTCCTTATGAGTAGCAAAGTTTATTTACACATATCCGTGTGTACGGTGAAATGGTTTTTTTTTCGAAGACCCCTGATAGGATGGGGCCTAGATTTTTCTTTATTTATATCACATTTAGTCCGGAATTGTTTGCTATTGGAACTTAACCCGATATGTCCACAAATGGCTGAGATAAGAAAAAATCCTCTAATTTTAAAGTGCGTATATCTGGAGAACAGCAAAATCTAAAGTCTAAAGCTGGGATCACACGATTGCCGCAAATGCACCAATATGACACAATTATTATTGTGCTTTATTGACGCACAATAATGAAATTGCCCCAATCAAATTTTCTGAAATCACACGATTGCCCTGTTTTATACAAATTTAATTGCCGCTAGTTGGTACAAAGCGAAATGGTTACAACAATTGCCGCAGAACAGTCACACGATTGTTCTTACTTATGTATATTAACTGCGAAAACAGCTGTTGTGGTAGCTTTTTTATTTGTTTGAAAGTTCTTGTTGGATTGTTCATTGAAAAAAATTAAATGATAAATGATACAAATATATACTTAAACTCATATACTTAAACAAATTATTGTTGAATAGTTTTATTTAATTTTTTAAGATATTCCAAAAATTAACAGTCTGTTTAACAATTTCGTATGTTTAGGTTCGAATAGAAATATCTTTAATAAAAATATTCGCACAGAACAGCTCAATATGCTTGTGAACATACATACTTAAAATAATTAATTAAAAAAATTTAAATGCAAAATAAATACATAAATACATACATATTTATTTTCATTACCTACTAAAAGAAACACAAAAAAGTAAATCTAATAAAAAAGGCAAATATTGGCGCGTATTGTGTTGTTTGATTGCCGCAAAGAACACAATAAATATTGGTGCATTTTTGTCATTTTTATTGACGCGCGGTTGCATAGCAAACAGTCACACGATTGCCGCACCAGGGTTGCATTTGATT
Source organism: Pollenia labialis (assembly GCA_949318255.1). NCBI lineage: Eukaryota > Metazoa > Arthropoda > Insecta > Diptera > Polleniidae > Pollenia > Pollenia labialis. The sequence goes on from OX439141.1 coordinate 16,697,314, forward strand.
GGTAAAAGTAAGCACAATATTGTCCTCGATTGGTACAAGAGCCATTTGGTTGTGCAGTCACACGATTGGGGTATTTAAAAGTGTGAAAATTGGTGCATTGCGGCAATCGTGTGATCCCAGCTTAAAGAACAATATTTATATAACTTTCTGTTCTTATCGCCAGAGTAAAATCTGGTATTATTTAACTCAGAGGTAACAAATGATTTTTACTTACAACCATTCTTTCTAGAAATGGTAGAAGGTAATAAATTCAGCAAATACTAGTTTCTTCTACTTTTTTCGCCGAAAAAAGATGCCAAGACACAAAATGTTAAGAGGATACTTACGTGAAATATTCAAATCCCCAGAGACAACTTTTGGCAACAATATTGGATTTTTTTTAACAATAACTTTATTTAAATCTTAATAAAAATATTATATAATTAATAAAATTGTTTAAATAATTTTATATAATTTATTATATAAATAAAGAATACACAATGTAAATGGATTAATTTAATGGTTAACAAAACAAATATATATTAAAGTTATTTAATAAAATAGAATAGTAAAGTGAAAAAACATACAAATTTTTAATAAAAGTAAATAAAGATTAAAATAAAATATACGATATTTATTATAAAGCAACTAATTTTTTTATTTTTATTTTTTTTAATTTTAAGAAAAAACATAAAACGTTTTTATTGATATTTTTAATGAACCAAAACTTTTGACAATAATTTTAATTTTTTTTTTAAATTTTTGAGAAAAAAATTATGTTTAAAACATAATATACATATGGGCACTTTAATTATTTCTAAAAGTGTATTAAATTTTTGGTATTAAACACAAAGTTTTAATTTAGAATATAATTTTTTCTTGTTCCTACAAACTAACTTTAACAAAACTATAACAACAAATAATATAAAAAAAATTTAATTTTTAATTTATTTATAGAATAATTATTGCTTGTTTAACAACTAGACAAAAAAATGTTTGTTTTTTTTTGAATTAAGAAAAGAAATTAAGAAAAACAATGATGACATGTTAGGAGAGAAAAAAAATGCTACACTCACAAAAAAATGCTGTAATTATTAAATGAATTTAACATATTGATGAAATGAATTAATGATTAGATTCGTTATTTTTTTAAGATTACAAGTGCAAGTTAAATGTTAAATTCACCAACAAAAAGTTTTTGATTTACGTAGAAAACGAAGATGTTTTTTGAAGGAAGTACTTTTGAGAATTATTTGTTCAATGGCACGAACGTTAATGAAACTTATAATAAAGAGCATAAAATGTTAATTTACTAATTTGTTACAACTGTTTCAAACATCACACAAAAAAAAAGATAACCAAGAATGACAGTAATAAAGATAAAGTCATCCAAAAAACAAAGTGGAAATCTTTTTTGAGAATGTCAAACAAATGGCGAACTGCATTATTATTGGATAATTATTTAAAGCTGCCAAACTGAAGATACATAGTTGTTGTTTAATTGCGGCGCTGCCTGCTCTTTTAATGGTGTATACATTTCTTAAAAAAGTTCGCCAATTTTAGGGACTTTTAGATTTGGCAATACTTGCAACGGACAAACTACGTCGTATAAAGTGAAATTAGGAGTATGGCGTTATCTTGTATTCTATCATTCTTGATGTATAGCCATAGTAAACGACTAGAATTTAAAGTGAGAAATAGAGAGAGAGAGAGAGAGAAAGAAAATAAATTACTTAATTATCAAAAAACCTAAATCTATGATTGTGCTTGTAAGAAATGTGTTTATTTTTCGGTTGTAACTTGAACCGTGAGCAAGGTGAATTCACTACAAGGTGTAGTGTTGTGGTTTCACAACGTCTTTCTTGTGTTTTACTCCAAATCGAACCGTAAACCCTAACACCGACAGTGCAAAAAACCTCTGTTGTTTCTTTTGGATTGTTACAGTATTGCCACAACCTGTAGTGAAGCCGCCTTGAACGTATACAATTTCAAGAATTATTGTTCCCTATGGAACTCAGCGCAGGGAATTGTGCCGCTTTGCGAAACATTATGCATTCAGTGTGCCATAACAACAATGATGCTGACTCAGTCATTCCAGATATTCCCCAAGAGTTGGAGCTAGCTATAAGACGCCCACTTACTGGAGCTGCTCTTGTAACAATGTGGTCAACTCTAGGAGAACCGCATATTTTGTGTTTCTTCTCAGTCTTATCCTCTTTTAGTGAGGACCCAGTAATTGATCAAACAAGAGCAATGTTTACGCAGATCGCAACGGCTGCAAAAACCAGCTACACTGACGCCTGGCTAGAAAGCCGATGGGCCAACTTGGTGGTTGACTCACCCAACATGGCTGATGCGGAGAGGGTTTCACGCGAGACATTGATTCACTACGGAAATCTTTTCCATGGAGTTAATGTACCTCCGAAGACTAAAATAATGGGTTTAGTCTTCAACCACTATTTGGCGTCAGCTGCGAACTTCCAGGGAATAGTCCGAATGATAGAGCAGTCCAAAGCTCCTCATGTAGGAGGTCTGACAGCATTATGCGAGTTGGTCACTAAATATTCATCAGCCACCTTTACGACCTTGTCCCATACATTCGGCTTGGGCCAGACTAAGAGCATAGTCCGTTTAGCAGCAATGATCATTCATGATCCTTATTGCACTATATCCGGACCTCCTGTGACTGTATCAATGTATGCCGACATCGCATTCATTGCAACTGAATTAATGTATAATACAGGTAGGAGACCTGGAACCACCAGGTACCAATCGCCCTCCACCAATTTCACCCGCAAGCCAGTAGTGTTTCTGCGTCAGTATATACAAACTATGATACAGACGGAAACGGCACACGCTCAAACATTAGGAGGACCTAGTCCTATCTTAGGAGCATATGGTTTTGAGGTTACACGTGACGAAGTTAATTCTTCATATACAATCAACAGGGCAGTGGATGGCCCACTAAGTGCCAACGACCGAGATGATCAAGGCGGGAATGATCTGAGGGAGTACCCTCTAGTTGTTCCCCAAGACAACATAACAAGCTTTATAATTAGTTGCCGAAACAGGAAAGATCGTGCTTTCGATCTACTGATGGAGGAGTTAAAAGACGCAATAAAGCAAACTCCTCTGCCAGCGGCAGTCACTAACGAACGAGGAGATTGGGAACATCCAACTTTGTACACCAGACCACTGCAGCCCCAAGTCAAGGAGGCTATAATAGAACTTGGTGTACCTTATGACCCATCTTGGGATCAAACTGTAAACATCTTAGGTAACAGGATGTTTGATAATTACAGGATTGGGAACAGATCCTCCTATGAAATTATACATCTTAGCCAAATCGCTGCACCTGCAGGGCAAGGTGCTAGAGCCGCACCACCAAACCCTTAACTCTCTTCCCCGAGGAATAGAGTAGAAAGTCCACTATATTACCCAGAATTACCGAGATAGTTAATATCTCAAAACCCAGTTTGTCTCTCCACCAATTTTACTATTTTTCAATTATATCATACTTAACCAATGTCAACCTGCATAATGGGAAGACAATAATACATATTTGCATGGGCACTGGGAGAACTAAAAGGTCGATTTTGCTGATTTCCAAAACCAAGCAAATCTAATATGTATAGAGAACATTTTTGCCCCATTTAATCAACATATCGATGACTTAATATAAATATAGGCCTAACTCGATTTTTTGTTTGCTTACAAGAGCAAAAGAAAATTCAATAAATTTAGTAAAATTTTAGATATAAATAAGTTTTAATTAAATTTGTAATAAAAAGATGAAACAAATTTTATACTTTATTTTTAATTTCTTTTTTGTTTAATTTTAAAGTTTGCTGCATTTGGTATTTGTCTACCAGAATAAACAAAAGAGCTATTTTTTTATTAAGTCATCAAACATGTGGCTTGTTTTGTATGGACTCAATCGGACCAAAACCATATGTTCGGGAGGATACTTTTAATGGGGCCAGGTTAAATAATATACAGTTCTGGCTAATTCTTACTATGTAAACACTTTATATTTAAGAAATATCTGCGCCGAATTTGGCTTGAAAATAAATATTGCTCGTGTAGACGTATAGTTATAAACTTGCATCCATTCCTTTCCAATTTAATCAATCGGCATGCTTTGCATTTTTTGTAAACGTACACTGAAAATTTTTTACATGAACTGTTTGTAGTTTATTTTAAAGGTTTTCCGTTCATTTAAAATATTAAGTTTGAATTTTTTTTCCGAAACAAAAGTTAAAATCAGTAGTTTTTACTGTAATTAGTGAGTTATTTTTTAACATTAAAAAATAAACAGATTTTTAGTCTGATTTAAATGAAAAATTAGTTGACCGGGATTTAAATGAATTTTCATTCGTTTTATATTTCATTTTACGTTGAATTTACCTACATAATATTTTGAGTGTAACATTTCATTGTAAACAAGAAATTTTAACAACGTTATGCGTTGCGAATTAATTTTTCCGAAGCTTCTGTTAGTTTTGTGTGTGTGTGTGTAATTTTGCTTCAAATGTGTAATTTGGAATACAGTCTCGTGTAATATGCAAATTCTTCATTGGCAACACTGACCGTGTCCCTATGTGTATAAAATACAAGATTTAAATGGATTGTAAATATATACATCAATTCATTTTGCCCAACCCTGGTTGTGGGCATATACTGACATGCTTAGGAAACAAAATTCCCTTTGCGCTACATCACTACCTTGTATTTTTGGGGCCCATTTCCGCTTTTTGAATTGTGAACCTGAATTTTTTTTTCTGAAGATTTATTTTATGTATAATTTCTAATATTGCCATTTTTTTTTAATACAAAGTGTTGCAGCCTTTTGAAATTTAAAAGGCTTCTTTAATAAAATTGGTTTTTAATTAAAAAAAATATTGTCCATGGTTTTCGAATTGGGCTTTCAGAATTTGTTTGTCAGACTTGAATGAAATTGAAAATTAAAAAACTAAAGTTCATTGTATGTAAATACATAATAGAGTATGATTACTGTGCAGTTTATTATAATACTTTAATTTCATAATATTAAAAAAAACAAGAACACTGAACCTAAAACTCAATTAAATACAATTATAAAAAATGAAGCAGGTCCATTAACTAATACAATTTGTAGTTTAATTCATTAGCTTTTGAATTTGTTATTTTAAGGTCAGTTAAATTAAATTAAGACATTTTTATATGCTTTAACAAGATTCACACAAAGGATTAAGAAACCACACTCCAAAAAACATCTTAATTTTTAGCCTAAAATTCTAGAAAAAAAAAATCAAAAAATATGTATTTGCTAACTACGTAATTATACTAAAAATGTTGCTATTGCATTAACTTCTGCTGCTGCTTCTGCTGGTGTTGTTTGTTATATTTCCAACTCAAAACGTTTTAAATGTGATGAATTTAGTATAGATTTCGTGCTGTTCAGTGTTGGATTAATATTATTTATGTTAGTGCTTGAAGTGCATGGAGTTGTAGTGTTCAATGTCAGCTCAACGTCCCTTCCATCTAAGGGAGGGGGTGAGCTAATGCGGGATCTTTTCGTTTTTAATGTCGTGTTGTCCATATCTTGAAATAAAATATGGTGCTGTTGCAAATGTGTTTGTTGTTGTTGTTGTTGTTGTTGCTGAGTTAATAAATTGCAACTGCTGCTAGTTGGTGTTGTGGCTGTCTCTACAAACATGGTGCTATCATTGTTGTTCTGGTGCTGTTGGTAGTTAAGGGGTTGGTGTTGCTGTTGCTTGTTCTTGATATCATCATCACCAACATGTTTTAGGTTCAACGTTGCTGTTGTTGCTTTTTGTATAATGTCTGTAAAACTATTTAAATTAATTGCACTGCATTTTTCGACAATGTGTATATTTTTCTTATCATTTGTTGTTGTAGTGTTGCTGTTGTTGTTGATGTTGTTATCATTAAATATATAATTTGTATTGTTAATATTATCAAGTTGTGGTTTTGGTTGTTGATTTTTATTAATAAGTTGCTTTTTCATATTATAAGAATTATTTAATTGTATATTAATTGTATTATTAGCACTAAAATTCTTTGGTAAATCCACTGGGTTTAGTTTAGATTTTGTTGTTGTTTGCGGTAAATTTTCATTATTTTTTATAGTATGCAATGTGGATGAAGTTGTTGTTGCTGTTGTGGTTTGTTCATTTTCATTCTGTATTTGAAATGTTTTAATTGATTTATAAATTTGTGGTTTTTGTTGTTGATGTTGTTCGTTTTTTCTAAATTTGGTTGTTGCTGTTTTTGTTGTTGATGATGATGATGTTGTAGATGTTGTTTCATGAATTATTGGGGAGGATATGGTTGTTTTTGTCGGTGTTGTTGTTGTTGTTATTAAACTATTTTTAGTATTGTTTAATTTATATTGATTTTTGAAGGTTTTTAAGTTTTTACCAAATGTTGTTCTGGTTGACGTTTTCAAACCTGTTGTTACAAAAAAAAAGGAGGAAACAATGAAGTAAAATATTAAATTATTAGAATGCAGGGATGATTAATATTTTTTTTATTTTTTATTAAGTGTAGACGTGTAAAAGTGCCAAATGCGAAACATTTATAGAAGTGTTAAATAAACATAAAGGTGAAACAGTTTGTTAGTTTACATTGCAACAATCACATTTTTTAAACAGCTGCCACCAAAGAAGTTTCATAAAGAACAATCCTTTATACACCATTACAAGAACTATATCTCCTTTATACACTTTAAAGAAATTTTATAAATTGATGTCAATGTGGAGTGAAATTCCCAAACACTTAAAGTTGGATTTTGTATGTACAATATGCTGGAAAATATTTTTGGACGTTTTTTTTATGTTACTCATTATGATTCTCATAATTGGTTTTTTATGCCAGCCGTCCCCCGAGATCGCGACTTTAATATGAATATGCATCTAATGTAATAACAAATATGGTACGATACTTTTATGGACGGAAAGCTTATTCAGTATGGCAACAGAAAATTTTTAATAAATTTCTCTGTTTAACCCCCAACTCCTCCAAGTTCAACTACAATTAACTATTAGTTATAGCTGTCCCAACATATTTTTAACTGGAAGTTAAAGTTATAGTAAGTTTTAACTGAACTTCGTGGAATTGGGAGGAAGTTGCTAAAAAAAAACTTTTCGATTGAAATTAAAAAAAATAATTAAATTTATGTTACAAAAAAATAGGCAAAAACACAATACTGCTTGAAAATTTAGTGAGTAGCTTCTCAAATGAAGAGAATCCGGCCTCAAAATTCAACTTCTTAGTTATTAATTATAAATAGTGTTATTTGCAATAAAACTAATTTATTGTATAACGGTTTTTGTTTGTAATATGGCAATTATCGAAATATTATGCCCTTCATAAATACCATGAAAGCAGGACATAACACTTAACGGTTTGTTGAATCAAAATAACGTTTTTGAAAAAATGTGTAGATAGGACATATTTAAGCCATCAAAATACTACGGCATTGTCTGAATCAGACATTTCGTGCAAATGTCTAACTTCATTCTTAGAGACTTAGTTCAGATTTCTGTCAGACATTGAATATACTTACAGTCTGGCCGATTTCTGTTCGATTTCGCATGGAAATATCGGGGGGAATTTATGTACAGATATGTCCTACAGAATTCCGACGGAATTCATTCAGATTTGTCTAACGAGACTTATTATTTTTTTAAAATAATGACAATTGTCATTCTATTGGAAATAATTTTAATTTTATTTTATTTGTTCAAGATAAAAAGCATAAAAAAGGTACGTACGTGTAAAATTTATTATTATGTACTTATTTTGCAATAAAATTATTTCTTTCAGCTATCAGTTCGAAAGCAAAACAAATCTCGGCTAACACATCAGAACTTCCCATGCCTTTTTCATTAGATTTCTGTTAGATATCTATCAGAAATGCCGACAAAAAACCAAAATTTCCCACGACATGTCTGTCAGAATTCGTGTCAACCACTTCATACGTTTTTGGGTCAGAATTCGTATACGATTCCGACTTTTTTGCCGACGTTTCTCTCAGATATCTGAACGACATCGAATTATTTTGCTGGCTGGGCAGTGTTCGAAAATAAACACTAAATATCGCTCCTTAGTATTCGGTTTGGTAGATTTGTGGAAAACACAAACGCTAATAGTGTTTGTGTAGAAAATCACCAAAAAAATAAGGGAAACGATATTTATCTTTCGGACACAAAAATAATACTGTTCTTATTTAACTCAACAAAAAGACGAAAACATTTAATTCCGTTCGGGTTTTTTTTAAACCAAAAACTTCATTGTGTTTGGTTAAGCTCAACTGTCTACAGTATCACTAAAAATGTTCTGGTTCTTAACGAAGAATAGAACTGTAATGTTCGACTCTTTCTTGAAAATAATTACGAACGGTATAAAGGATTGTGTTCGTCTACACAAACACAAAAAAATAGATATCGTTCTTGGGTGTGTGATCCGAGCGCTAAATAATGTTCTGTTTTTTTTCAAACACTGAATATAATTATATGTACATTTATGGTGATTATGACAAAATATTAAACAATATACTTTTTGTAGTTGCAACGTTAATATTAAAGTGCCTTTAAGATGTTATCCTACCAATCGTAAGGTCATAACAAAATTGGTCTTTGAAAAATGTATCTATAATTTCTTCAAATAAAAAAAAAAAACCTTTCGATGCGTGTCAAACAATGATAACAAATAAAATGTGCACATTAAAAAAACAATAGTGTAAAGTGATTTGAGCAGAGAGTGAAAAGAACATGTTCTATTTGTAGAGAAAATCAGTGATTTTATAAAGAGTGTGCAAAACAGTAAAAAGCAAAACAGAGCACATACACGAACACACACACACACACACACACACACACACACACACACACACAAAAGTAAAACAAAAGTAAAACAAATGGCTAATAACATAAAGTTACAGTGAAAATATACTTTTAGAATGACCATGTGTTGGTTGTATAATTAAACATTTTTTTTAGGAGTTTAAAGATCGAAACATTCCTTATTCGATGGGTCTCAATATAGGACCTATGGTAAATTATGCGCCGATGTTTATAAAAATTATTTACGTGTTTTGTAGTCTTATGAAATTGAACAGACCGAATTTGAATTTTACATCATTATTCGTTAAGGTTTTACGCGTACTAAACGGTTTAACAAGAGGGGGCTGTTTTATGGGGTACATATATTGTAAATTACACTAAAATTTTACATTTTTTAAACTAAATTGGGGCGCCTGAGCACGAATATGGGAATCATTTATTTCTATCAAGAAGCGTTTCCGAGATATTCGAGAAAAAAAATCGAAAAAATCTCGTGCGCTGTTTATCTAAATTTTACAAAATTTAAACTGTTGAATAAATATGTTTTTCCTCTTTCAGACCATACAAAACTTCACTGAGTTGCAGGCTTATAGATTTGAAAAATTGCCTTAATGGAGAGACTGAAAATATTCAATACATATTTAAAAAACGCAAAAAACCAAGGTTGGATACCAAAATTCGTTTCGGTTTTGAACTTTTCTTTATTTCGGAATTGGTATCGGTACACCGGTATAGCAAGTTTTTTTTATCGGCATATATATATGTAGGTATTACAATTAAATGAACAAAAAAAAAAAAATAAAAAAGAAAAATTAATTTATATTTATATGTGACGCGCAAAATAGAAAGGGACCTAAGGATAAAAAACGGGTTTGTTCAGGAGAGCCATTTTCAAGATTTAAATACGTGTATCTTTGGTGTACCATCACTTCATAAAACGCGCATATCTCTGGAAGGGAACACTTTTGGGGCATGGGATCGGTCTCATTCGATGCTCAGATATTGTCCACATCAAAAAAAAAAGTAAAAATTGATTATTTTACCCTTAGGTCCCTTTCTCTATGCGCTGTCACAAATATTGGTATTTATTTGTGTGTGTATTTTATTATTTATATATAGATGAGTTTATGTATAATATTTTATTTATTGGTTTTAACTAAAAATATTTATATCACAATAACAATACAAACTTAAATCAGTAAAGTGCCAAATACACTTGAAGCACAGACGCGAATAACGTGTTGTAAGTGAAAAAATAATTATTCTTTAGGAGAGCAAAAAAAAAAAACGATTTTAAAAGGCAAGATAACTTTTTTTTTAGATTATCAAAATTAATGATAGTAAAAACTTGTATGCATAATTTTTGGATATTTAAATTTATAATAACATGTTTATTTACAGTTTATAACTTTTTTTTAGTGGAAAAACTTTTCATATCCACGTTATTCCAAGTTGCAATACCACAAGTTTGTATCATTTTTATAGTAACTTACAACGTTCTTTTACTGGCTGACTTTTTGCATTGAATTTTGAAGAGATGTAGGTGCATAGTTTTGGATGATATGATGTTTAAATAATGTAATAAATAATAAATTGCAAAAAACCTGATTTTGCAAAAAGTGGCTTTTACAACGTTATTCGCGGTTGTGCTCCCCTTGTCAAACGCTTGTATTCCTGGCAAATTCACTCGTGTACGTCTGCTGGATGAAATATTTACCATCATATCAAACTTTTTTGCTTTTCCGTTCAGCATCGTCTGTGTAACACATATAAACACATTTTCACTAATAAGTATTGATGAGTATTTATAGTAACTTACTATTAGTAATTAATAGCAGCCACGATATTAAGGGAAACGATATACGTGTACAAGTATTTCATGCAGAAAACAAATTTCGGTATCGGTATCAATACCGGCATTCAATTTAAACGGTATCGGTTGCCAACCTTGAAGAAAACAAATTTTCTAAAGGGCTGTTGTAATTCAGTGCATTTTTATCCGATTAGCACACTTTAAATGCGGTCTGCAAGAGGATAACTATTCAATAGTTTGAATTTTGTTCAATTAAGGTGCCCCCCTGTAGGCTAGCTGGTAGTGAGCTAGTCTATGAGCACCGGGGTTGAGGTTTCGATTCCCGCCAGAGACTCTGGTTTCTTTCCTGCAGACAAGCGAAGAGCTTCGCGGAATTAACTTAGGAAATTAAAAAAGAGAGCAATTCTTTAAAATAGCTAAAACAGCTGCAGAAAACCACGATTTTCACGAATATCTCGAAAAAACCGCCCCAATTAACCTTAAAAATCAACTTATTTTTTAAGTTATGGCAAAAAGTTTAAGCTTTGTGAACCAGTGTTACCGATCTACTTACATAAAATAATACACTAGCATTATTCGTCACGGTTTAAGGGTTACCAAAGTATTTTTTGAGAGTAGATTGTGATTTGATTTATTAGTTACAAAACTATACATTTTTTAGGGTGGTTGTTGTTCCACTTTTTGATTCACAATTTTTTTCCTACTGAACCGATATTGCTGGATTTTAAACCTAAACTGCTTAGGAGAACTATAAACAATTTGTCACCAATTTTGTTCTTTTGAGTTGTTTGAAAGTGAGCGCATTTCCAATAGACGGACAGACTGACGGACATGTTCAGGTATGTTCAGAGCTAACAAATATTTGACGACAAAATCCAAAAAAGCGTGACCAGTAAATTGATCAAGCCTTAGCTTTATTATCGGCGAAAAAGTAACTACATAAAACAATAGTTTTTTTTTTTAACAATAACATCAGATTTTTGGGAAGTAAAACAAACGAAGTATTACAAACGGATGTACTCAACAAGCTCTATAGCACGTTCTATTACAAAATCTATAACCTTTCCTATATCATTTTAAAAGTGTAGTGCATTTTATCAATAAGAAAGAGTGCTTTTCAAAGAGACAAATAAACTGTGAAAAGAGAGTAAGTGAATTGAGTTCGTATCTTTATTGGTTTGTACATAAATATGTATGTTCGAGAATGTTGTTGTTTGTAACATTTTCAATTATGTTGTGATACAATTTGTTTTACCTTCAAAGTTTAACATCCTATTTTGATAGTTAAACAAATTGGTTTGTTTATAACATGGCTCATACGAATAACGACAATTGGTTAAATAATCTTCATCAAGACCTCCTCTACTTTTACTAAGATGAGTACAACTACTGCCAATACCACTATTACTAGAACTACTGCTACCACTTCCAATTTTACAACAACTACTTCTACTACTACTACTGGTACTATTTGGTAAAGTTACTATGGTGTCATTATCATTATTATCGGCAGCAGAATCAGCAACAGCTTGATTGTTCTTTGCTAAATTGATATTGTCTTTGTTGTTGTTATTATTACTATTGGTGGTAATGGTGTTGTTCGTGTTACAATTATTTACGTTGCTAGTGCTGGTGGTGATAGTGTTCTGAGTGTTGTTGCTGTTAGTATTATTCTGCTTCTCATTAACAATCTGCTGAGTTGGGGCAACATTTGTTATAGCATTTGATGTATTGGTAGTTGTGCTATTAGTACTAGTAGAAGTTTCTGCTGTTGTTGTTGTTTTTATTGCTGTCGGAGTATCACTTGTTGATTTTGTATCAAAACAAGGAGGTGGAGAAGATAAATTTGCTATCAATGTTGTTGTAATTGTACTTTCATTATTACGATCAACATCATTATTAAAAGAATCTTGATCGTTAACTGAACGTGTTTCTATTAGAGAACTAGTAGTAGTATTTAAGGGTTTAATCAAGTTGCTTTGTAATTGTTGCTGCTCTTGCATTTGTTTTTTTGCTCCACAATATTTTTGTTGCTGTTGTTCTTGATATTGTTGTTCTTGTTTTAAAAATTGTTCTTGTTTATATATTTTCGCATCATTATCATCTTGATTATATTTTTTTGCATGCACATGCTGTTTTTTTTTATTTTGTTATAATTAAATAATATTTTTTGTTGTTGTTGTTGTTTGTATTTTGTTGTTTATAAAAATCAAAAAAAATGATGTAAGTGTTTGTTTAGTGTAAATGTATATTGGATATTTGTGAGTAGTTATGAAAAATTGTTTTTATGTTTGTTATAAAATTAGTTTTAGAAATTGTTTTTTTTTTTAATCAAAAAAAAAAAAAAAAAAAAATAAAATTATTGCAATAAATGATTAGTTACAAATTTGTATATGTTTTCTAAGATTTATTTCAATAATTGTTCTTAAGTTTTTTTTTGTGTTCGTGATTGTGTTAACTAACCTCACTATCTTGACAAACAGAATTATCACCGTCACCATCTTTGGGCCTGGTAACAAATTGTATATCTTTAGAGGGATCATCGGATGCCAAATGAGCGCGAAATTGTCTATTTCTGTTAAAAAAGAAAGATGATTTTTTTAAGATTTTCTCTTTAAAACAAAGTATTTTTTTTTCAGTAATATACATATAGATAAATAACCTTATTCTACACTGTCTCTGAGCTTTGAAAATCTATTGAATAATTTTCTTATCAATTACGGTCAAGTCAGAGTCCATTCTTATAAGACTCTAACCTAAGAGGAATCTCCCAGTAAAAACGGAGCTTACTGGTAAGCAGCTTTGTAAGGGAGGGAAGCACAATACCCCCTTACAAGAGGCATGATTTTTATATGGCGAATTCCCACTTGGAACCACTCCTTTTTTCCTCTCTGTTAAAAAAAAAAAAATTTATGACTGATTGTGTTATAAAAAAATGTAACTTGTATGTTCGGTAATATTTCGGGAATGATTGTAAACACATTTTAATATACAATACAATACAACCTGCTTCTATGTAAGGGAATTAAAGAAGCACTAAGAATATTGTTCGTGATTTTTTTCTTAAAAATAATGATTTAAATTATTCACTTACAACCTGCTTACTTATAAAGTTATTCAATCATTTTTATTTACTTAAATTAAAAATTCACTTAAATGGTATTCGCTTCTCTGGTGCATATATCAGCGCTCATGAAGCTTTCGTGCGTCCAGAAAGCTAAACATTTTTTACTGGGTCTTTTCATTAGGCTATACTGTGTGCACATTCTACATTTATTAGGCACTTTTCGTGTAATCAACTGAACTTTAGTTTTGAAAAGCTTAGTTATCCTGTCATATAATTTTAGAACTAAGCCTAGGAATAGGACTACAAGTATGCAGACCGCTGTTGACTAGACTCATATCCGAAGTAGTAGCCCCCGTGACTTACCATTGCTGAAGCAAATTCGCCAATTACTTAGTTTGGGTTAAACAAACCGCGAAGAGTAAGAATGCGATAGTGTCGTGCAAGAGTAAATTTCTCTACGAGTAAGTTTAATTCTTTTCAAGTTCCATTAATTTGCCTATTCCCTTTCTATTTTCTTCAGTTTATGTAAATTTTCGCTTCTCAGTTCTTACCATTTTTCAACTGAGATCAAATCCACTTAGTTAACTTCAAGAGTGATAATTTCGGTAGAGTAGTTTAGTTAACACTAGATGAACTAACTTCAGATAAGTAAATATTAGAAGATTTAACTTTAACTCTTTCTTTGCACAACAGTTAACTCCAAATAAGTTGATTTATCTACAGATAAAATACTTACTAATTTAAACGAGATTGAAGATATAAGGCAAGTTAAATATAAATGAGTTCACTCAAGAAAAGCTAATTCAAGATGAGATAAACCCCTAATACTAAACTCTTGATGAGTTACCTTTAGACAAGCTAATTCTAGATATCGTCGGTGTGTTAGAGATTCAGTTTGTGTCTTGAAGTGTGTAAAACACACCTCTTAAGCTGCAAACTTGAAGTAGAAAAAGTTTTTTGTCTCTTCAAAAAAGGGTTTCTATAGCGATCCCCTTTTGATACCCTGAGCCAGTGAACAGAGTAAAGGCAGTATTGACCAGATTATTCATCATTAGCAGAGAAAGTTAAATGTCATTTCCTTCTCCTCTTCATCATGACAACTTCATGGCAGTGGTTCCTATTAACAATTGACTAATCTGGTTCCTACCAAACTCAAGTAACACGAGGGTTTCCCCGTGCCAACGAGCAGAAACTCGTACCCTGCGATCCCTCCTGATCCTTTCTGTTCGACTAATGTTTAATTAGAGTTATATAGTGAGCCATCGAAATGCTAATTAGGTTGTCAATGAACATGTCTAGGCACCTACTGTAACCTGATACCCATGACAGCGTTATCTTATATTACATTTACATTAGGCCGAAATCTTGTAGATTTTATTTAAAATCTTCTTCGAAATCTAGTGCGTTTACATTATATTTTTTTGACATTAGCGAGATTTTGTTTTTATAACAAAACAACTGACTAAAAGTTTTTTCGTACACATACATACACAAAAAGAAATATACATCAAAATATTTGCATTGCCTTTTATTAATAAACAACGATATTTATTTTATCAATATTATTCGTCTTTTTTATTTTTTACACTTTTTTATTTATTTATTTTACAAAACTTTTTAATTTTTTTTTAACAATTTTTGTTTTGGTTTTTTTAAATGTCATTTTTTCTTGTGCAGGGAAGTATTTTTTAGTAAAAAACCATAGTTGCATCATTAAGTACTACTAGATTTTGAGTAGATTTCGTTGAAATCTAGTCACGAAGTAGATTTTGTTTCGTATGGGAAATCTAGTCAAAAACAACTAGATTTGGCTCGAAATTTCGTAAGTACTAGATTTTGCGTAGGTGTAAATGTAGTATTAGAATATTTTGCAATCTCATTCCGAGATATTCTTCATTCTACAATTAACTTTGATGCCGTGAAAACACCAGCCAGAGCTGCAATGGCAGCTTTGCATTCCGTATATGTGCATACATGTCTCGATACTCAAAACAAATTCGATTCGACTTGACGAATAAACTTTAGAGGAAGTAATTTTAAAAGAAATCACTTTAGAAAAGTTTATTGTCAAATTTAACATTAGGAGTAAGACAAAATGAGCTCACTCTTAATTTCTGACGTGTTAATTCTAGACGATTTAGCTCAAGAATAGTGAACTCTAGATAGATCGACTATACAGAGAGTAACACAACATGGATCAACTATTTAGACTTACTGTGGCATCCGATATCGTGAGAAATTTCCATTTAAATTGTATTTTCCTTTCGATCGATATCGAATTTGAATTTGAGTAAGTTTACTCTAATAAAGTTATTTTTAAGACCAGTTTGCGCCAGTGGAGGTAATTCTTGACGAATCAGCTCTATATAAACTTATTCTAGATGGTTTTACTTCAGTCTAGTTAGCTTAAGCCGATTTGAATAACTCTAGCTTACTAGTTTTAAAACTGTTCTAGTTAAACTGTCCAACTTAAAATCAGTTAAGCTTAAAAAAGTCCCATTACAGTGGGAATAGCACTCCTAGGAATATTAAGCTTTTAAAGAATTGGATTTTCATTTATTTACTCTACACAATTTATGGTAATTTCAGTCATTTCAATGCACCAGTGTTCCTCAATTTTATGACTTATTTAAGACATTAATTTTTTTTTGTACTAAACAATCGTATATTCTCTATTAACACACAAAAGTAAGCAGAATAGGATTGGTCTCATCTTAATTTTAAAACCTCGTATATAATTTATTACTGATTTTATATTGTCATACTCTTAAGAATCTTTTTTAACTAAACAACCAAAACAAAACAAAACAAAAAAAAAAAAATATTTGAGCACGATTTCTGAATAAATTTACGTTTTCAACTGAATTCATTTTCAAAACTGTAATGTAAATAAGATTGAGCAAAAATATGGTTTAAATTTAAAACTGATGATTACCTTAATTCCAATTGTTGCATTTGTTGAAAATGTTTCAGTTTTTGATTGGCAACACGTAATTTCTCCTCTAAAGCAGCATTTTCAACACATTTGATGGAATATTTTTCGGAGAATGATAGAATTTCTTGACGCAATTCTTCCAATTCTTCTCTGTAATTATATAGAGTAAAACAGCAAGACATAAAGAAAAAAAAAATGCAGAATTATTTAATGTATGACTTATAAATCATCTTTAGGTTTTTTTTTCTTTGAAAATTTTACACATAATTAAGGGAAAATACTAGTATAAGAAAAGCATACAAATACAAGTACAAGAAGGTACATGCAAGTAATATTTCTTTTAAAGACATAGAAACGAAGGTGGTATGGCATGCTTGGTTAAGGCTAGTTTACGCTATTATACTTTGTATTAATACATGTCAAAAACTCCAGTAATATGTAAAAGTCGGAATGCATGTATGATTAAAATGACAAGTATTATAAAAAAAAGTTTGGCATTCCTTACGACTTCATCGTTTTTTGAAAAATTTCTAAACAACAATACATTTCATTGGATCAGGGTTGCATTTTATTTCATGTGCGAGTATTTATACTTTGTGTGCTGGTGTAAACATAAACTGTTATTTTAAATTGTATTTATTTATATACTAAAATATATTTCTATCTAACAAAATATTATAGCCTTTAGCAGAATTCTAAGAAAAAAAAGTTTCTTAATTATTTTTAATGTCAGGAATTCCCTGGAATATTTTTCTAAAGAAAACCAGTATAATCCTAATAAATCAGTACCGAAGGGACCGACTGCTTTTTTACGAATAAAATAAGTTTTCGAAATAAAGAGATTTTAAGTTTACGTAGTTTCAATGAAATGACAAATTAATAAAACAAAGTATTTTTCTTTAAAATTTTTACGTCACACTACATATTTGCAAAAACTCATCTAAAGAAACACAAAAAATTCCATAAAGAAAACTAAGAAACGGCAATCGAAAACAAACTTGTAAAATACACGATTTGGAGGGGCCTCCTGAGACTCTAAATTACAACAAAAAATACGAATTAACGAGGAGACCAAAATGTATGGGAGTTTTGGGAATGAGTGTGAGTTTTACTAGGGATACACCGTTTCTTTCAAATTGTTGAGGTTTTCGAATAAATGGGGTATAAATTATCGCGGTTTGACTGTATATGAAAATAAAATATTTCAGATGGGCATTTTTTTCCATGATTTTTGGTGTTTGTTGGCGATCGGTGTAGAGAACACAAGCGGGGTGGAGAATAAATCAAATTTTCTGTTCTCCGTGCCTTTTTTTTTATATTTCCCTTTGCACACATACATACGTAATTTTGTTTGTTGCTTCATTTTATTTTTTATTTCAATGCGACAACATGTCTTTACAATACAAAACACGAAGCGCATTTAAATTGTTTGTATTTACAAATCAGCAACTAAAGAAGAATTACCGATAACAGGAAAAAATCAAGCCTAAAATCATGCGCAAAAAATCTGTTGTGTCTTTGGAAGCAATTTTTAAAAGAAATTAAAAAAGTTATGATTTTTAAATCACGGTCTGAATCTGGTGCAATAATTGATAATCAGTTGTAATTTTATGCAATCAAATGTTCTTTATCCGAAAATATAAACTATATCTACTGAAAAAGGTCAACAGGAAAAAGAAGGACAGAAAAAAAAATTAAAAACAGAAAAATGTACTTTGGACTTCAAGAAGATTTCTTGGCAAATGTACAAAAAACAAAGTAAGGAAGAACATGTAGATCATTTAAAAAGAGATAATCGTTCAAAGCAAATTTCGATCTACTAAAGGCTAAGAACAATTTGGTTTAAAGATTGATGTTCGACTCTTAACTGCCAGCAGTCATCAATGGCTGTGAGTGTTAAACGGCATAACCCTCTGGAAGTCATATTATCGGTAACCATAAAGAGGTGTCCTAACTATCGAACATTTATGACAGTTCTGCTCGTATTTTCGCTTAATCGATAGTGTATTCGCTAATTGTCGTCAGTCGACAGTCAACCTCAAATTATTTTGTGTCCAAATGTTGACTGATGAAATTTTTTACAGTCAATCAAGTTCGTCGTCAAGTTATTATTAGATTTGTGCCCAAATTTCATCTTTATGTTTTTGATTATTTTCAAATTATGTTCAAATTTGGATTCAGTTTGGCTCCACAAAAGATGTTCTAAACTCTATACCGATTGAGAAATCTAGAGGCATCAAAAAAGCAGAAATGTTAAAAGTTTTAGAATACGTTTATGTAATTTTCCGAATTAACCAAACAACCTTCGTTTATGTCAGACGTAAGTTTATTGTAAAATGATAAGTAAAATTAAGAAAACGCAAGAAAAGTACACAAAAATACATACTCCTTCGCCTTGGTTGAATCCAAAGTACGTTCGCCTCTTTGTTGAAATTGTTTAAGAAATTCTTGTTTAAAGCGTGCAACTTCACGTTGTACTTCACTTTGGTGTGCTTTACGCATGGCATCAAGAGCAGCTAATGTAGCCTAAAGGTGGTGGTTAAACAAAAAATTAAAAAAGTACAAACTTTTAAAGAAATATTAGTGCAAGAGTGTATCAACGAAATATCACGGGTTTTTTTAATTCTGTTGTTGCAAGTTTAAGTTTTTTTTTTTTTTTAAAGAAGCAGCAAAAGAAAAAGGAGTTACCAAATGAAAACAACAGTGTCTGAGTAGATGATTTCTGGCTCATAATTATATATGACATGGTTGTTATACGTATGTTACTTTAGTACAGAACCCACAGATATACATACATGTGTGTATGTGAATGGCAATGGCAATGTATATTTTCTGGTACATAGTGAGTACAGACAGTCAGAAATGCCTTAAGTCAACTTACCTGGGTTTCTTCAGCCAAGGCTGTATCCTTTTCGATTAGCAAACGTTCAATTTCTTGCTTATGCTTTTCCTCTAAATCATTAAGAGTGCGTCTATGCGACGATTCCATGGCAGACAAACCCTTTTCACAAAGTGTCTAAAATCAAAGCAGAGCAAAGATGAAAATGTTTTTAATAAAGTTAATAAAATATGATAAATGATCTTAGCAAAAAAATTTGCATTTCGATAAAAAACTCTTGAAAAGATAAATAAGTCTATTTCAAGGTCTTTTATAAACTTAAATTTTCATTTATCTTTTTCCAAATTTATAAAAATATACTCACCCTCAATTGTTCAATTTCCGATTGATAACGCTGGCGGAATGACTCTTCATCGACTACATTTGGTAATTCAGAGCAATGAGCCATCATTTGATCGCGATATGCTTGCTGAAGGCATTCCATTTGTTTGCCGTGCTCCATTTCCAGCAGCTCTAAACGTTTTTCAAAACGTCTACTCCTTTCCTGTTCTTTGGCTAACTGTGACTGTATGTAATCACGTTCCTGCAACAGCATTACATACTCATCATCTTGCCGTGCACATTTCATTGTTAATGCATCACTTTCCTCCTGATACGAACGCACTTTTTCCTCTTCCGCCTCGAGGCGTTTCAATAATTCACACTGATCACCTTGGGTGGCTTGCAGTGTTTTCTCCTTTGCACTGAGCCTTTGTGTTACAGCTTGCAGTTCACGTTCACGCTCTTCCATTAATTCTTCGCTTTTGTTTAAGTCTTGGTTAATGGCAATTTTATCAGACTCCAGGCAACGTATTGCTGTACGTTGGTGTTCGACTTGCTGCATTAGAGCTGTTAAATCTTTGCCATGTGACTGTTGTAAACGTAAAATTTCACTTTCATGCTGTTCCTGGAGACTGTGCATCTTTTCACGCACCTGCAAACAATGTTGGCATGAAGCATTCAGTTTGCGATGCACTTCTTGTAGTAGCTGATCGGCTCGTTTGCGTAACTCACAACATTTGTGACAAACATCTTGTAGACTTTCGATGGATATTTCGGTGCGTGGTATGTGTTCGTTAGACGAAGTAGTGGCTTCGCATTGCAAAGCTATTAGAGAGTCTTCCAGTTGACTGAGGAAGGTCGAAATGTCACACAACACCTGCCGATCGCTGAGAAAATCAACTGCATGTTGTTTGTACATAAATTCGAAATCAGCTTCAAGAAGTATGTCATCCGAATTATTGATTTGCAAATCGCTTGAAAGTTCCTCAAAAAGATTTTCGTACTTCTGTAAGGCGGTAATGCCCAATTTCTTGACTTCTTTTTCTTCATCGAATTTCGAAGGTGTTTGAGTAGCATAATCTCCTCTTAGAACATCAATCCGCGCATCTACTAAGGCTTTGTGTGCAATAATATCGGCAAACTCTGATAGCAGTTGCCTGCCTTCAGAAGCTTTGTGTTCATGTTGCAAATGCATTCGCCATTGTCCGCGTTTCATTTGCTGCATTGTTTCCTCATAGCATTGTGTAAGTTGCGTAACAGCTAATTCCATTTCTCTTCTTAAAGCATCGTGAACTGCATCAGCGAATTTCTCGAACGATAAACGTTCCTCTGAGGTCAGAGTGTAACCAAAAGAGGGTGCGATTGAAGTTTCCAGTCTTTCAGCATTGCGCATCATTATATGTGCAATTTCAGATTGTACTAATTCTGCATTAACAGTCTCTTGGGCTTGACGCCAAGCCTCCTGAACAGCACCTTGCACTAAATCATTGGTAGACATATAACTTAAGGTCTCTGCGGCCAAGCTGGTAGCCAAATTTTCCATGGCATTGTTTTTGTAGCGCATGGCTATAACACTGATTTCATTTTGTTGCCGCAAAAGGTCATCAAGCATATTTTGGTCTACTGGTTCCAAAGTAAGCTTAACATTTTGTGGAGGTTGGGAGCCATGGTGATTTTGATATGACGAGAGCAGAAGACGTCTTGCCAATACTCCTGCTAAAATATCTAGGCTTCCACTAGTTTTAACGGTACATTTTCCCTGTAGCTTTGCTTTAAGCATTGACATTAGATGTGATGTTTCGGCTACTTCAGCTCTGGTTTGGCGTTCGCAAAATAATTCTGGATTTTCAGCTCTTTCTACAGAGTCTCTAAGTTTTCCAAAACACACACTTTCAAACGCTATTCTTTCGGCCAATAACTCCAAATCTTTTCGTTTAGTCAACTCATTACGTTCCCTCAGCATACGCCTTTGTTTTAAAAGTTCTGCCAGTTTCGATCTCAGTTGGGCCTCCAATTGGGTTAAAGCTGTTTTAACAGGACTAGAGTCGGGTAACATATAGACACTGGGTTGTGGTATTTCATGGCGGGTACCTTGTAAAACACAAGTTTCGGTAGATTCCCGTATTAACTTAACTACTTCATGCAGACAACGCTCTACAAAACGAAACGAATCTTTGCGTTCTGTTATCGGTGACACGGAGCGTCTAGTGCGAGAAGATCTTAGGTTTTGTAATTGACTTAGACTTTGCTCTAAACGATCTTTGCTGGTAACTAATACATTCTCCAAACATCTTAAACGTTCTAACAAATGTTCAGACAGTCTTAAATTACCCGCAGGAGTGGTACGTGAAGGTGAATCTAAGTTTGGTGTCACTGAAATTGGCGTTGGGGTGCAGGAAGAACTTCTTGAACTATTGACACCCTCGCAACGTTTTTCTAAATCATTTACTCTTACTAAAAACTGCAAAGAGTCAGAGCCTCCCACAGCCGAAAGACTGGCATCTAATGATCTTCTTCTTGATGACTTTTTAATAGAAGATCTTGGGACTTGAGGATTTTCCATTATGGGTTGTTTAATATCTAACTGATGAGATTTTTCTAGTTCATCTATTTTACTCTCTAATTCTCCCAGCTTGACTTCTAGTTCTTTGGATACGGTTAATTGTTCCTTGCCTTTAAGCGAAAGGGATCTTCTACGTTCGGACTTAGCAAGTTTTTGTTTAAGAGTCCTAACCTGCCTATCGGATGAACTGTATTTAAGAGTGAGATCTTGTATTCTTGCAGCCATCATTTGTAATTGTGACTGATCTTCTACCTCTTTACGTTCCAGATCTTGTTTTAAAGAAGCATACGATATTTCTAAAGAATCATATTGATTCTGCGACTCCTTGAGTTCTCTTTTCATAGCTCTTATTTCATTGACAGCTTTTTCAAAACGACTTTTAAGTTCACCATATTCCTCAGCTAAGGAGTCTCGCTCCAAACCATAAGGATCAATATCATTTATTTGGGTTAAATCGCTAAGAGAATCCATACGTTTCATTTTACTTTTCTGAAGATTGATGAAACTGGCTGGGCTATAACTTTCGATTTCCCTTAAACGTTTGTATAGACTTTCATTTTCTTCTATACCTCTTGTTAGGCGATCTTCTAAATCTTTTATTTTTCTTTGGCTTTCTTCTAGTTCATCCGTTAATCTATCTATAATTTCAGAGGCATTTCTCTTGGCATCTTCTAGTTGGGCGCTAAGACTCTCTCGGACTTCCTCCATTTCATGTATGCGGTTGTTAAGTTCTTGCTCTGTACGTTCCAAGGTATTTAGCAATTCTGACATGCGGGTTTCTCTTTCTTTGGCTTCATCTCTTAACATATCGCGTTCCTTTTCCACGACGCTCAAACGAAACTGCAGCTCCTTGTCAACATTCAAATTAATTTCCTCATGGACGGTGTGTATAATGGGCAATTCATCTGAACCCACACTGTCAACAGTGCTTCGTCTGGATGAAGGTGGCGATGACCTCGATCTTTTGTGCAATCGTGGGCACGGGGTAGTGGTACGAGGACGCATTCTATCTTTGGCTCTCAAAATATTAAGGGGTGCAGGAGGTGAAGGTGACAAAGGAGAACCCCAATCACCTATACTATCGCGACGGCCACCTTCGGATGCTGTACGATACTCTTCATCCGAAGAGAAATGCATGGCAGTCTTTGGTGTTAGCGGAGTCTGCGGACTTATTAAAGAAGATTTCGGTGAACTTGAACTACTGACATTGGTGATTATCACCTGGGGACTAGTTTCAGTTGTTAATTTTTTCACACTCTTGTTACCATTGTTGCTGTTATTTATCCTTTGTGCCTTTATAAAGTCCTTTTCAATTTCACTTTTCATATCATCACTTGTATTATCTTTGATTATAAGCTCTGTTGTAGTCTTAGTTTTATTGCTGGCAGTATGATTTTCATTCGTACCCAAGGTAGAAGAATGCTTTATCATGCTGCAATTGCTTTGGCCACTACTATTATTATTGCTATTGTTGCTGGTTATGCTGCTGCCGCTGCTCTGTATAACTACAGCAGGATTTTGTTGCAGACCTGCAGCGTTTCGTAGAATTGCTATCCAACTATTACGTGAGTTAGGCGATAGACTTGCCAGTGTTAGGCGCCGCTTATCCCATGTTGTTAGTTGAAAAGCATAATTTCTATTCGCATTCACTTCGGCCACATTTGTAAGACTATTAACATCCAATACACCATCCAAAACACCACGTTCTTCTGAAACAGGATCACGATAATAGAACAGAGCAGCACCACTTAACGTGAACCAATGCTTCGTCCAATCACCAGTACGATTATCTTGCTTCATTAGCCAACCTTTTTTGGCATTGAGTGATTCAACTGTGGCTGTTTTGGTGGTGGGTGGTGTTGCAACATTTGTGGTCGGTGGTGGTGGATTCACACGCAATTCTACAGTTTTGGCCAAATAGTTAGAGGAGAGATCATCTAAATTACAACCGCCATCGGGATCACCACGTTCGAGAGCCTGTTTTTGGCGTCGGTTTAAATTTAGATTACTTTGTAGTTGATGCTGTTGTTGCATTTGATAACGTGGACTAGATTTGCTTCTGTTGTTGTTTGTGGCATTCGCCTGGTTAGAGGATGACACCATAACTGGTGGAATTTTCTTAACAATGGCGGATACTATGGCGGGTGTTGAATTTGAGGCCAATGGCAATGACTTTGGTCTTAAATGAATTTGTGTTTCTAATGTCGACGACGACGATGGTAAATGTTTTGTTATTGTTGTTGGCCGATAGAAATCGGTCTCATCTCTAGAATTTTTTTCGTCTTGTTGCTGTTGCATTTTATTGTTGTTGCTATTGCCATTGTTGCTTGTATGTTGATGCAAATGTGTGTTAAGCACATTGTTAACAGCGGTTGTTGTCCAACGATTCTTCTGTTGTTGACTTAGATTTGTAATGGTATTGGCCAGATCCTTAATTGTCTTTTCATCTCGCCGTATATCTTCGATTAGTAGACAGGGTGGTGAAACTGTAATTAGAACAAAAGCGAAAACATAAAACAAAAAAATTAATTTTTGTGCCAAAGATTTGATCTTAGAAATAGGGCGTGTTTAGAAAAGTATGTACGTTTTACTTTTATGTTTTGATTACACTCCAAAGTGCTTTTAAAATCAAAGTCTGCTTTAATTAAGCAAAACGTTTTTTAAATTGTTGCGGTTGGTGTTTAAGAAAAATCTTTTTTTTAAGACTTCACTTAATAATTTATAGTTTATTTTATGCGCATAAAAATCATGATTAAAAGTTTGAATTTTTTTCATTAATTTTCTTTCAGTTTCAAGCAGACACTGTTTATTGGTTTGAATTTTAAAAATAACGATTTTTCATTCTTGGTTTGTCTCTAAATTAAAAGCATTCTAAACTTATTTTATGAATGTTTATTATCATCTTTATTATGAATATGAATCAGTTTTAGCCAAAATCAAAATCGATTTATAAGAAAACCAAAAAGACCATCAATGTCTAAATAATATATTTATGTATTCATGTAGTGCGAACAAGTATTTAAAGTGATATGTTAAGGTGACCAGGTGTTTTTTTTTGGTGAACATTTAAACGTTTAAATAAATTTTAAAACTCAATAAATTATATGTAATACGGGGAATTAATACATTTAAATTTGACCACAATATAAGGATTCAAGCCGATTTGGGTGTATGAACAGGATTCCTAGTTTTATTTAATGCCTTATCCCCAATTCACGATTTTTCCCCCCAAAAACTCCCATATATTATTATCACTAATTTAATTTGTACTAAATACTTTCTACATACACAGACGTGTGTGAAGATAAATATGAAAAGTTAAATTCGTTTTTAAAAAATATCGCATGCGATAAAAAATATTTTAAAAAAATATCGCATGCTTATTATAAAGAAAATACGACTATTTACGCGAAATTTTGCAATTTTTATTAAAAATCAAACATTTTTATTAAATATTTAACAATAATAAGATATTTTATTAGTCTTTTAATTTTAAAATGTATGATTTTTGAAAAAATACGACTTAGAGTGAAATTCTCATGAAAGTGCTGTGTGAGGGATATGGCCACTGTGTCCAAACCCTTCGACCTCAGGGAATCAAACATAATGGAAAATGAAGCTTATGGATAGGGCTACAATAAACTATAAGCACTTTTTCCGAATTGTATTTGTGAAAATTTTTATACATTTTTGAAAATTTGACTTAGAGTGAAATTCTCATGAAAGTGCTGTGTGAGGGATATGGCCACTGTGTCCAAACCCTTCGACCTCAGGGAATTAAACATAATGGAAAATGAAGCTTATGTATAGGGCTACAATAACCTATAAGCACTTTTTCCGAATTGTATTTGTGAAAATTTTTATACATTTTTGAAAATTTGACTTAGAGTGAAATTCTCATGAAAGTCCTGTGTGAGGGATATGGCCACTGTGTCCAAACCCTTCGACCTCAGGGAATCAAACATAATGGAAAATGAAGCTTATGGATAGGGCTACAATAACCTATAAGCACTTTTTCCGAATTGTATTTGTGAAAATTTTTATAAATTTTTGAAAATTTGACTTAGAGTGAAATTCTCATGAAAGTCCTGTGTGAGGGATATGGCCACTGTGTCCAAACCCTTCGACCTCAGGGAATCAAACATAATGGAAAATGAAGCTTATGGATAGGGCTACAATAACCTATAAGCACTTTTTCCGAATTGTATTTGTGAAAATTTTTATAAATTTTTGAAAATTTGACTTAGAGTGAAATTCTCATGAAAGTCCTGTGTGAGGGATATGGCCACTGTGTCCAAACCCTTCGACCTCAGGGAATCAAACATAATGGAAAATGAAGCTTATGGATAGGGCTACAATAAACTATAAACACTTTTTCCGAATTGTATTTGTGAAAATTTTTATACGTTTTTGAAAATTTGACTTAGAGTGAAATTCTCATGAAAGTGCTGTGTGAGGGATATGGCCACTGTGTCCAAACCCTTCGACCTCAGGGAATCAAACATAATGGAAAATGAAGCTTATGGATAGGGCTACAATAACCTATAAGCACTTTTTCCGAATTGTATTTGTGAAAATTTTTATACATTTTTGAAAATTTGACTTAGAGTGAAATTCTCATGAAAGTGCTGTGTGAGGGATATGGCCACTGTGTCCAAACCCTTCGACCTCAGGGAATCAAACATAATGGAAAATGAAGCTTATGTATAGGGCTACAATAACCTATAAGCACTTTTTCCGAATTGTATTTGTGAAAATTTTTATACATTTTTGAAAATTTGACTTAGAGTGAAATTCTCATGAAAGTGCTGTGTGAGGGATATGGCCACTGTGTCCAAACCCTTCGACCTCAGGGAATCAAACATAATGGAAAATGAAGCTTATGGATAGGGCTACAATAAACTATAAGCACTTTTTCCGAATTGTATTTGTGAAAATTTTTATACATTTTTGAAAATTTGACTTAGAGTGAAATTCTCATGAAAGTGCTGTGTGAGGGATATGGCCACTGTGTCCAAACCCTTCGACCTCAGGGAATTAAACATAATGGAAAATGAAGCTTATGTATAGGGCTACAATAACCTATAAGCACTTTTTCCGAATTGTATTTGTGAAAATTTTTATACATTTTTGAAAATTTGACTTAGAGTGAAATTCTCATGAAAGTCCTGTGTGAGGGATATGGCCACTGTGTCCAAACCCTTCGACCTCAGGGAATCAAACATAATGGAAAATGAAGCTTATGGATAGGGCTACAATAACCTATAAGCACTTTTTCCGAATTGTATTTGTGAAAATTTTTATAAATTTTTGAAAATTTGACTTAGAGTGAAATTCTCATGAAAGTCCTGTGTGAGGGATATGGCCACTGTGTCCAAACCCTTCGACCTCAGGGAATCAAACATAATGGAAAATGAAGCTTATGGATAGGGCTACAATAACCTATAAGCACTTTTTCCGAATTGTATTTGTGAAAATTTTTATAAATTTTTGAAAATTTGACTTAGAGTGAAATTCTCATGAAAGTCCTGTGTGAGGGATATGGCCACTGTGTCCAAACCCTTCGACCTCAGGGAATCAAACATAATGGAAAATGAAGCTTATGGATAGGGCTACAATAAACTATAAACACTTTTTCCGAATTGTATTTGTGAAAATTTTTATACGTTTTTGAAAATTTGACTTAGAGTGAAATTCTCATGAAAGTGCTGTGTGAGGGATATGGCCACTGTGTCCAAACCCTTCGACCTCAGGGAATCAAACATAATGGAAAATGAAGCTTATGGATAGGGCTACAATAACCTATAAGCACTTTTTCCGAATTGTATTTGTGAAAATTTTTATACATTTTTGAAAATTTGACTTAGAGTGAAATTCTCATGAAAGTGCTGTGTGAGGGATATGGCCACTGTGTCCAAACCCTTCGACCTCAGGGAATCAAACATAATGGAAAATGAAGCTTATGTATAGGGCTACAATAACCTATAAGCACTTTTTCCGAATTGTATTTGTGAAAATTTTTATACATTTTTGAAAATTTGACTTAGAGTGAAATTCTCATGAAAGTCCTGTGTGAGGGATATGGCCACTGTGTCCAAACCCTTCGACCTCAGGGAATCAAACATAATGGAAAATGAAGCTTATGGATAGGGCTACAATAACCTTTAAGCACTTTTTCCGAATTGTATTTGTGAAAATTTTTATAAATTTTTGAAAATTTGACTTAGAGTGAAATTCTCATGAAAGTCCTGTGTGAGGGATATGGCCACTGTGTCCAAACCCTTCGACCTCAGGGAATCAAACATAATGGAAAATGAAGCTTATGGATAGGGCTACAATAACCTATAAGCACTTTTTCCGAATTGTATTTGTGAAAATTTTTATAAATTTTTGAAAATTTGACTTAGAGTGAAATTCTCATGAAAGTCCTGTGTGAGGGATATGGCCACTGTGTCCAAACCCTTCGACCTCAGGGAATCAAACATAATGGAAAATGAAGCTTATGGATAGGGCTACAATAAACTATAAGCACTTTTTCCGAATTGTATTTGTGAAAATTTTTATACATTTTTGAAAATTTGACTTAGAGTGAAATTCTCATGAAAGTGCTGTGTGAGGGATATGGCCACTGTGTCCAAACCCTTCGACCTCAGGGAATCAAACATAATGGAAAATGAAGCTTATGTATAGGGCTACAATAACCTATAAGCACTTTTTCCGAATTGTATTTGTGAAAATTTTTATACATTTTTGAAAATTTGACTTAGAGTGAAATTCTCATGAAAGTCCTGTGTGAGGGATATGGCCACTGTGTCCAAACCCTTCGACCTCAGGGAATCAAACATAATGGAAAATGAAGCTTATGGATAGGGCTACAATAACCTTTAAGCACTTTTTCCGAATTGTATTTGTGAAAATTTTTATAAATTTTTGAAAATTTGACTTAGAGTGAAATTCTCATGAAAGTCCTGTGTGAGGGATATGGCCACTGTGTCCAAACCCTTCGACCTCAGGGAATCAAACATAATGGAAAATGAAGCTTATGGATAGGGCTACAATAACCTATAAGCACTTTTTCCGAATTGTATTTGTGAAAATTTTTATAAATTTTTGAAAATTTGACTTAGAGTGAAATTCTCATGAAAGTCCTGTGTGAGGGATATGGCCACTGTGTCCAAACCCTTCGACCTCAGGGAATCAAACATAATGGAAAATGAAGCTTATGGATAGGGCTACAATAAACTATAAGCACTTTTTCCGAATTGTATTTGTGAAAATTTTTATACATTTTTGAAAATTTGACTTAGAGTGAAATTCTCATGAAAGTGCTGTGTGAGGGATATGGCCACTGTGTCCAAACCCTTCGACCTCAGGGAATCAAACATAATGGAAAATGAAGCTTATGTATAGGGCTACAATAACCTATAAGCACTTTTTCCGAATTGTATTTGTGAAAATTTTTATACATTTTTGAAAATTTGACTTAGAGTGAAATTCTCATGAAAGTCCTGTGTGAGGGATATGGCCACTGTGTCCAAACCCTTCGACCTCAGGGAATCAAACATAATGGAAAATGAAGCTTATGGATAGGGCTACAATAACCTATAACCACTTTTTCCGAATTGTATTTGTGAAAATTTTTATACATTTTTGAAAATTTGACTTAGAGTGAAATTCTCATGAAAGTGCTTTGTGAGGGATATGGCCACTGTGTCCAAACCCTTCGACCTCAGGGAATCAAACATAATGGAAAATGAAGCTTATGGATAGGGCTACAATAACCTATAACCACTTTTTCCGAATTGTATTTGTGAAAATTTTTATAAATTTTTGAAAATTTGACTTAGAGTGAAATTCTCATGAAAGTCCTGTGTGAGGGATATGGCCACTGTGTCCAAACCCTTCGACCTCAGGGAATCAAACATAATGGAAAATGAAGCTTATGGATAGGGCTACAATAACCTTTAACCACTTTTTCCGAATTGTATTTGTGCTTATGGATAGGGCTACAATAACCTATAAGCACTTTTTCCGAATTGTATTTGTGAAAATTTTTATACATTTTTGAAAATTTGACTTAGAGTGAAATTCTCATGAAAGTGCTGTGTGAGGGATATGGCCACTGTGTCCAAACCCTTCGACCTCAGGGAATCAAACATAATGGAAAATGAAGCTTATGGATAGGGCTACAGTAACCTATAAGCACTTTTTCCGAATTGTATTTGTGAAAATTTTTATACATTTTTGAAAATTTGACTTAGAGTGAAATTCTCATGAAAGTGCTGTGTGAGGGATATGGCCACTGTGTCCAAACCCTTCGACCTCAGGGAATCAAACATAATGGAAAATGAAGCTTATGGATAGGGCTACAATAACCTATAAGCACTTTTTCCGAATTGTATTTGTGAAAATTTTTATAAATTTTTGAAAATTTGACTTAGAGTGAAATTCTCATGAAAGTCCTGTGTGAGGGATATGGCCACTGTGTCCAAACCCTTCGACCTCAGGGAATCAAACATAATGGAAAATGAAGCTTATGGATAGGGCTACAATAAACTATAAGCACTTTTTCCGAATTGTATTTGTGAAAATTTTTATACATTTTTGAAAATTTGACTTAGAGTGAAATTCTCATGAAAGTCCTGTGTGAGGGATATGGCCACTGTGTCCAAACCCTTCGACCTCAGGGAATCAAACATAATGGAAAATAAAGCTTATGGATAGGGCTACAATAAACTATAAGCACTTTTTCCGAATTGTATTTGTGAAAATTTTTATACATTTTTGAAAATTTGACTTAGAGTGAAATTCTCATGAAAGTCCTGTGTGAGGGATATGGCCACTGTGTCCAAACCCTTCGACCTCAGGGAATCAAACATAATGGAAAATGAAGCTTATGGATAGGGCTACAATAACCTATAACCATTTTTTCCGAATTGTATTTGTGAACATTTTTATACATTTTTGAAAATTTGACTTAGAGTGAAATTCTCATGAAAGTGCTGTGTGAGGGATATGGCCACTGTGTCCAAACCCTTCGACCTCAGGGAATCAAACATAATGGAAAATGAAGCTTATGGATAGGGCTACAATAACCTATAAGCACTTTTTCCGAATTGTATTTGTGAAAATTTTTATACATTTTTGAAAATTTGACTTAGAGTGAAATTCTCATGAAAGTGCTGTGTGAGGGATATGGCCACTGTGTCCAAACCCTTCGACCTCAGGGAATCAAACATAATGGAAAATGAAGCTTATGGATAGGGCTACAATAACCTATAAGCACTTTTTCCGAATTGTATTTGTGAAAATTTTTATACATTTTTGAAAATTTGACTTAGAGTGAAATTCTCATGAAAGTGCTGTGTGAGGGATATGGCCACTGTGTCCAAACCCTTCGACCTCAGGGAATCAAACATAATGGAAAATGAAGCTCATGGATAGGGCTACAATAACCTATAAGCACTTTTTCCGAATTGTATTTGTGAAAATTTTTATACATTTTTGAAAATTTGACTTAGAGTGAAATTCTCATGAAAGTCCTGTGTGAGGGATATGGCCACTGTGTCCAAACCCTTCGACCTCAGGGAATCAAACATAATGGAAAATGAAGCTTATGGATAGGGCTACAATTCGGAAAAAGTGCTTATAGGTTATTGTAGCCCTATCCATAAGCTTCATTTTCCATTATGTTTGATTCCCTGAGGTCGAAGGGTTTGGACACAGTGGCCATATCCCTCACACAGCACTTTCATGAGAATTTCACTCTAAGTCAAATTTTCAAAAATGTATAAAAATTTTCACAAATACAATTCGGAAAAAGTGCTTATAGGTTATTGTAGCCCTATCCATAAGCTTCATTTTCCATTATGTTTGATTCCCTGAGGTCGAAGGGTTTGGACACAGTGGCCATATCCCTCACACAGCACTTTCATGAGAATTTCACTCTAAGTCAAATTTTCAAAAATGTATAAAAATTTTCACAAATACAATTCGGAAAAAGTGCTTATAGGTTATTGTAGCCCTATACATAAGCTTCATTTTCCATTATGTTTGATTCCCTGAGGTCGAAGGGTTTGGACACAGTGGCCATATCCCTCACACAGCACTTTCATGAGAATTTCACTCTAAGTCAAATTTTCAAAAATGTATAAAAATTTTCACAAATACAATTCGGAAAAAGTGCTTATAGGTTATTGTAGCCCTATCCATAAGCTTCATTTTCCATTATGTTTGATTCCCTGAGGTCGAAGGGTTTGGACACAGTGGCCATATCCCTCACACAGCACTTTCATGAGAATTTCACTCTAAGTCAAATTTTCAAAAATGTATAAAAATTTTCACAAATACAATTCGGAAAAAGTGCTTATAGGTTATTGTAGCCCTATCCATAAGCTTCATTTTCCATTATGCTTGATTCCCTGAGGTCGAAGGGTTTGGACACAGTGGCCATATCCCTCACACAGCACTTTCATGAGAATTTCACTCTAAGTCAAATTTTCAAAAATGTATAAAAATTTTCACAAATACAATTCGGAAAAAGTGCTTATAGGTTATTGTAGCCCTATCCATAAGCTTCATTTTCCATTATGTTTGATTCCCTGAGGTCGAAGGGTTTGGACACAGTGGCCATATCCCTCACACAGCACTTTCATGAGAATTTCACTCTAAGTCAAATTTTCAAAAACGTATAAAAATTTTCACAAATACAATTCGGGAAAAGTGCTTATAGTTTATTGTAGCCCTATCCATAAGCTTCATTTTCCATTATGTTTGATTCCCTGAGGTCGAAGGGTTTGGACACAGTGGCCATATCCCTCACACAGGACTTTCATGAGAATTTCACTCTAAGTCAAATTTTCAAAAATGTATAAAAATTTTCACAAATACAATTCGGAAAAAGTGCTTATAGGTTATTGTAGCCCTATACATAAGCTTCATTTTCCATTATGTTTGATTCCCTGAGGTCGAAGGGTTTGGACACAGTGGCCATATCCCTCACACAGCACTTTCATGAGAATTTCACTCTAAGTCAAATTTTCAAAAATGTATAAAAATTTTCACAAATACAATTCGGAAAAAGTGCTTATAGGTTATTGTAGCCCTATCCATAAGCTTCATTTTCCATTATGCTTGATTCCCTGAGGTCGAAGGGTTTGGACACAGTGGCCATATCCCTCACACAGCACTTTCATTAGAATTTCACTCTGTCGTATTTTTTCAAAAATCATACATTTTAATATTAAAAGACTAATAAAATATCTGATTATTGTTAAATATTAAATAAAAATGATTTATTTTTAATAAAAATTGCGAAATTTCGCGTAAAAAGTCGTATTTTCTTTGTAATACGCATGCGATATTTTTTTAAAATATTTTTTATCGCATGCGATATTTTTTAAAAACGAATTTAACTTTTCATATTTATCTTCACACACGTCATACACAGGTATATATTTAGTTAAAAGGGGTAACTTACAAAGACGCGCAAGAAAATCAAATTATGCGTCAATGTTTATCCTTTCAAAAACATAAGAATCAAAAACTTCTGGTTCATTAGCGAATGCAATTTTATTTAACATGTTGTTCCATTTGAAAAATAAATTTGTCACAGCAAACTAAATTCTAAGAAGATTTTCTAATAACTCATACTGCATTATATTGCGAATTTTAGTTTTGATTTCCATTTATTATAAATAACAAGCGTTACATGTCGATGCAGAAAGCATATCAAAAACTATTTTGGTATGGTAAAAAACTTCGGATCAAAAAAGACTAAAATTTGTACTCAAGTCTCAACCAAACCGGTCTTTCCATTGCAAAACTGGCGTATAAAATAATATATTATCCCTAGCAAAAAAGAGCATTTTCCCCAAAAAATCCCCTGGGGATTTTAACGACATTTTTATCCCCATTTACAAAAAAAAAATCCCCTATTTGGGCATACATCGCCAAAACTGAGAATGCTGTGTACGAAATTGTTTTAAGAGCGTGAGCTTGATGGACAATATATGGAATCTGTTATAAATTATGATCAAATCTTTATAAAATATGATCATCACAAATTTGTCAATGTCATTTTTTTTTCTAATAAAACTTAGTTAAAGCAAATATTATTCCAATCTCTTAATTTGTTCCGCGATTGGGCGTATTAAAGTGTCCTTCTGAAAGAAATTAATACCAAATATATTCCTTCACTGAATTTTTGTTATTTTTTTTTCTCTCTTTTCTTACTTAACATTTTTTTCTGTCGTCGTTCCCTCCCACTGGGGTTTCGTGGGGATCATATTAGGGATACCTTCTGGTGTTACATCATCCGGAGAAATTACCTGGAATCAGGCAAAAATCTAAAATTATCTCTTGAGATCGTGGCTGACCAGGGATCCTATCTGGTACCACGGAAGTGGGTGGACTCTGGTGGTATGTCACTACTTTGACTATTGGCTGATGCCTCCAAAAGTATACTTTTGGCGAGAAATGCTTTCTGTCTTTCAGGATAATTGTCTAGGCGGAGAGTTTTACTTTTTAGTTGAAAATAAAACTTGGGAAGCACGTGGTGGTTGCGGTTTAAACCAAAAGTCGCAGAAATGGAAATCCTGGCTAAGCCACTCAAGGGCTGGTTTTTCACCATTTGTGGCAGAGTTTGGTCTGAGGGGCGGATTATCCCTAGGTGCTGATGCTACTGTCATAATTATAGCTCTAATAGATCTAATAAATAAGCAGCGAGTATATACTATTGCCGGATTATGCATTCAAATTGCTACCTGTGTATCTTGGTTGCTCTCACTCAGGGGAGGTTGGTGTAATTGGTGGTTAAGGTCCACCATGATATAAGGCCATATGGTAGGTGCTAATGCATATTTTTTTCACATTTGTCATGGGATCCCCCCAACAGCATATATTTTACCACGCCTGCCTTGAATTTAATTCGATCGATGCAAAATTGCTTGCTGTAATAAGTTTCTGGTTTTAAGTTCGATGAGCTGTCTTTTCGTGGTATCAGTAAATTACTTAATTTTATAAGAAAAGTCATAACTAATGATCAGATAAGCCATAAATATTCTTTCAAAAACGTGTTTTATGTGCATTAAATTTAAAGTAAAAACTTGGTTAAATCTGGTCACCTCCAACAAAACTATTTTTAAAGAAAATTTTAAACAATTTTTTTTTACAATAATTAGTATTGTTGTTAATTTACTGAACTGTTTGTGATTTTTAATGCAAATTTTGATTCTCATTAAATTATTTTTATGAAGAAAGGAATTTTACAACATGAAATTAATTAAAATTTATTGATATTTTTTCAGTCTTGACTGTGCTGGAAACCGAACCCATATTATGGTTAAATTAGTCCTCCATCAATAAGCCACAACCATTTTATGGCTGCCTTTAAACATGTTTTGGTTAAATCTAACAATAATTTGTTTTTAAATTAACAATTATATTTTTCTCTTTTCCAAGCGCAACATGACATGTTTGAAAACCAAAAAATGTTTGTACACACATTTTTATTATTACGATATTAACCGTTACATGTTCGGAGGAAATCATAATAGGGTTGTGGCTAATTGATGGAGGACAAATGTAACCATAATATGGTTAAATTTAACATAATAAGTTTAAAATTATCTTTAAAAATAGTTTTGTTGGTGGTGACCATATTTAAACATGTTTTTCTCTGGACGCTTTTGCCTGTTTCCCTGCTTATGATAAATAAAATAATAAACTACGTTTTAGAAATAAAACGAAAATTCAATTCAATTCAATTAAAATTTCAATTTTACGTTATTCGTTACTTTAGTGTAAATGTAAGAAAAGCCATTTTAGCCGATAAGTTTAAGAGTTTGCTAAAAAACGGTAAAAAGGTGAAACAGCGGTTTCGGTTTTAAAATGATTTGAACCGGTCGGTTTTTTTTTATTTGTTGCAACCCAGTTAGCATTTTCGTGATAATTTATTGTACAAGATACCTAAATGAGTTTTCTCAGATCACTTTTGCTGATTACAAACTGATTTATCACTTGAGCGATTGAAAAATCATTTATATGTGATTCAGACATATGAAAACATTTTCTCAAAAAGGGATCAGAAAATTTTATCCAAATTGTTTCTTTGAGGTGATTCATCGGTAGGGTACCATTTTCTTACAACGAGTGTATAATTTATTATCGAAAAATGAGCTCATATGTGTTTATTTTGCTCGTGAAGTTGATTCCTCAGAGATTAAACTATGATACATTTTAAATCATATTCTAGTCTTTTAGACCCTTCAGCGCGATTAAAAAAAAGAATATGCGCTCAATTTCTGCGTATAAAAGACATATTTGCCGGGAGATTCTTCTTGATGTGTCATTTATGATTCGCTCTTTTTATTATCTGGTGAATAAGTTTTTGGATCAGAAAAACAAAAAAGAATCATCAAGATGATTTTTGAAAAACCGATCTTCCAAATGCTAGCAGTTTTTTTTGTACGTATTTTAAATTTTAAGAATTTTTTAAGCACCTTGTCATTGTTGCAGGCTGTTATGTATAATTTTTTTTTCGTTGAAGTACGAGTATTATGTAAATATAATTTGTAAAAGCTAAAAACTGAGGGTTTTGTCGGTTTTCGGTTTTAGGCATTCAAAACCGCCGTTTCGATTTCGGTTAAAATCGAGCAGCAATCCCTAATAAGTTTCGACCTATATTTAGAAAAATCAATCCATTTAAAATCGGTATTATATAAATTAAACTCCTTTCAACAAATCTGGTCACTCTTGTAGCTTCAATGATTTTTTTATAAGTCATTGTTTGTCTGCTATTAGCCAGCCATTCACCAAAAAACAAAAAACTTATAATCACAAGTGTATCATAACAATAAATAAAATGCAGCTAAATGATCCTTTTTATGTGAACTAAAACTAAAATCACAAAAAACAACAAGAACAACCATCAAACAACTACCTTAAACAACTTATATGACTGACACTAGCAGCAGCTTTTTGGAGGATACTTATTCCATACCAAAAACAAAAAAACACACACAATGTCCCAACAAAAATAATAATAAATACTTAAGACATTCAAGTATAGTTAACCATTCATACTGTCAGTTAACCATCCAACCAAACAATTCCATCCATTCAAAACAAGGTCGAGCCATCGACGACGAAGTCGTCGTCATCATCATTGTTGTCGTAACAGGAGCGCGAATACTATGTTTATCTTGATTGGGCTTCTTTTTTTTTGTTTTAAGTTAGTTTGGTATTCCTGTTGAAGCTATTATTGGACTTTTTTAAAACAAATTTTTTTTTTGGGCTCTTTGTATCACTTGTAAATGTGAAACAACACTTACGAGGAATTTAGTATTATGCGAAAGGAACAGGATTCCGTTGCAGCATATGCGTATATGATTATTATATATATTTTCAAAGTTTGTGTTTTTTCCCCTTTAAATCTCTTCTTAGTATGTTAAGGTACCCTACTTTTGGAAAAGAGAATAATTGTTTCAGAAAACAATGTCTTTAAAAAGGACATTTTTATTTTGCCATTTAAGGCTGAGCAATGTATTTTAGAGCCCCACCAGAGATCCTCTACTAAATATTGCTTAGTTAAATAAGGTTTACAAACAAATTTGTGGTTGTATTAATAAAATTTGATCGAATTAGGTTTTATATCGAATAATATTTGCGGCATTCGATAGCTTTCGTATTGAACATTTTTTAAATGTAATAAATGGAGCGATGTTGAATGTAAACCAAAACTTAACGTCAAGTTTTTTTCAGATTTTCATTTGACATTTCTTCATTTCAAACTAACTCAATTTGAACCATGGACAGATACACAATAGAGCAATGCGTTAAAGTTTTTCAGGCTTATTATGAAAATGGGCGTTCAAATCAAAATGCATATCGTGCACTCAGTCGATTCGTCAATAAGCAGAATTGCCGCATTTGGGTGAATGATAATCCAAGAGTGATTGTCGAAAAACCATTGCACCCACAAAGAGTGACTATTTGGTGCAGTTTATGGGTTGGCGGCATCATAGGGCCTTATTTTTTCCAAAATGAGGCCGGTCAGGCTGTTACTGTGAATGGCGTTCGCTATCGTAAGATGAAAACGAACTTTTTAAGGCCCGAATTGGAAGAATATGGACGTGGACGATGTGCGGTTTCAAAAGGACGGTGTCACATGCCATACAGCTAACGAAACAGTGGCTCTTTTGCGCGAAAAATTCAATGGCCATGTTATCTCACGTGTTGGCGATGCCAATTGGCCGCAAAAATCATGTGATTTGACAGCGTTGGAACTCTTTCTTTGGGGTTATTTTAAAGAACAGGTGTAAGTCGATAAGCCAGCCACAATTTAAGAGCTAAAGAATAAGATAATTCGGCACATTTACGGCATTAAACCTCAATTATGCTTCAGCGTCATCGAAAATTTGGACCATCGGATGGAGGTGTGCCGCGAGGTCGCGGCGGCCATTTGGCTGATATTTTGCTCCGTACATATTATCATAATAAAAGAAATTACAATAATTTTCTAAATAATTTGTGTTTTGTTCAAAATCAACATCGACCCTTACCATTTAACCGCTCTTTAGTTTTTTTTTTTAAATAATGAAAACATATTCGAATGTCATAATCTGAAAAAGTTAGATTTTGATCAAATTCATTCGATTACGAATGCGACGATTTAGACGCAGATTCTCGTCATCTAATGGTTTGACTAACTGATGACTCTGAATTCTATTCTTTTTATCCATATCTGCTATTCAAAAAATCAGCCCAAATCTTTTTTAACCCAAAATCTTAAACTCTCCTTAAAAATATTGACTACTGGTAATTTTTCCATTAACTCCCTAAGGTTGTCTTAAAAAATTCACTGAATTTTCTCAATTCCCTAAAAATCAGTTAAGCATTTTAAAGTTTTTTTTTTTTTTTTTAGAATAGTGTAGTACCTTTACAATTCGTCATCTTTTTACCAGTTTTTATGTTCACCGAAGTCTTAAATTTTGTATGCCTCTACTCTGGTATGCAATTTTTAGTTGTTTTAACGATTAATTTAGTAAATACGTTGAACGTAAATAAAAAATAAATAAATAATTCAAGGTCAAAATATTTTATTTAGCAAAAAAAAAAAAATATATATTTAATAACAAAAGATTGTTTTCAAAAACAGTGCAAAATTAAGAAAATTATAGTTTTTCAACAAGATGAATTTTTAAAAAAACATCTGAATAAATATAATTTATAGCTAAATTATGTGAAATATGCCAAAAAGTATGGTTATGTTTGCTCCCTATACTCCCAAATTACTAAACCAGTTTTCACAAATAGAATCTGGGAATTTATTTCTCATGTTGAGTAACATTTATTTTTCAAATTTTCCTATTATACGAATGTGCATTCTAAGTCAAATAACAATCCTCAAAAGCTTTTTATACTTTAAAAGTCTTATTCCTTCGATATTTTCCAGGAATCTTTTGTATGCACTATCAGAATTTTTGTTTCGTATATTTCTGTTACGAGGCTTACTTAAGCTATCCTTTGACTAGAAATGAAGTTAACTGTAAAGAAAATTTATACAACAATTAGATACCAGAAGAATGTAATGCATTTTCTGACCCGCTACGGCCTTCGTCAGCATTCTTTGTATCTGATAACTGGATAGTGCCTATTGTAAATTTTATGTATTTAACTTAATTATTTTAACAAATAGAATCTGGGAATTTATTAATTAATTTATTGCATTTGTGGCCAAAAATTGCTAAATCAACCTTATAGATTTTTAGCAATAGAGCTTTAGCTTCAGCGAATTCCAGAATACGGCTGCAGATCATATTTAGTGCCATATTCTATTCACATAAGATAAGCGTGACTTACTGGGTAATAATTGCTTACAACTTAAGCCAGAAACTTGAACTCCCCTCGGAATGTGTAGAAAAAAAATTTTAAAAATGGCTTATTTGGAAGAAAAGCTTTTAAGTAAAGTGTAGTGTAGTCGGTTAATCTCTATCAAGCAAACAAATTAGTGTGATCCTCATTGACATTTTTTATGCACATCAAAATAAATATTTAAAGTCATCTTAATTATTATAAAACGTAAATTTCTTCAGAGAATAACTTTTATTTTTGATCGAAAACATATAAATTAACAAATTAACTGTTACGGTCCCTGCCTGTGGGGCGTAATATGTTTATAAATAGCGATGAGATTTTAATGCAATAAAAAATCGAAAATATGCGCTTACAATTTTCCACTTAAAAAATCCAAAATATGCACTAACAAAAGAAAAATATGCACAAAAAACAGAAAAAATTCCCATAAAAAATAGTTTTTTGATTTTACTAAAAACAAAAATATAAAACATTACGTTTCATTCAAAATTGTAATATTATCGAATTGACTTCTAATTTCCTCTGCGGTGTAACCCATGTGCCAAGCAAGTGATTTGTAACAGTTTGGATAAAATATTTAAAAACCAGCTGCATCGGGTTAAAAAAGAAAGATCTTTTGTCAAAATATTGAAAGTCTTTTATTCAAAGCAAAGCTCGAAAATAATTTATTTGTTGATTTTAAAATTTTTTTGAAAGGTTTTTTTTGTATATAAAATTTTTTTAAGAACTATTTTATAATATGGAAATTAAAAAAAATCACTCAAAAATGTCAAAATATGCAAAAATATGCAAAAATTTGCATTAAAAACATAAACATGCAAGAATATGCATTTTTACCAAAATATGCAACAATATGCAAAAACATATCGATCGCATTTTAACTCAAATTTAATAATTCGGAAAGATCTTCTTAGACTTTCGACAAAAAACATGCATTTTCATGGAAATCGCATTCCTATTTATTAAGTGTGACCACAGCTTAAGTTGATTGGTATACCAAAAGTTGGGGCTTTGAGCAATATTTCTATGCGTTTACTTATGGTAGGTAGTGTATGTTAAAATAGAAAATCCATTTTGTTTCGCCTTAAAGGCCCTGGAAAGATTTTAAAAAATCAATAAATATTATAACATTTTTCAGAAAGATTGAATATGCACAATAAACCTACAACATGCTGCAAAAGTGCTTTTGTGATTAAATTTGCAAAAAATAATGTATAGGATAAACTGTGCACTAAAGAAACGATGTCATAATTTATAAAAATCCCTAAGACGGATAAGTCAATCATTTCGGCCCTAAGTGCTCGCACAAGGAGAAACATGCCATTCCATGTTAACGGTTTCCCTGGTAATAAATTTGATTTTCCTTATAAAAAATTAATTAATTTTCTAAATAGTTTGGTAATTGAATTAATTGAAAACAACCCATACGCGCAAACTAAATTAAAACAAGTATCTAAAACCCATCTAACTGTTATTAGAAAAGTTTTTTTTATGGTAAGAATGCACTGCACACATTTTTCAATATGTAGCAAAACTCAAACAAAAAACTATGTTTAAATAAAATCGCCACCCTGGCATACAATGTTGGCATCCCATTTTCTTTAACAATCTTTTAAAAGAAGGCATAGATAAAAAAAAACAGTTCCGCAATGTAAAAAAACGTGACAATGAATGTTAACATAATATAATACATACATTTAGTTACAAGACACAATCTTATTAAACGAAAGAGAGAAAAAAAAACAAGTCAAGATAAACTACCAATAGGTAAGTACAACAAGTACTTGTACTGGTAGGTACTGATGCTACATTGAATGCCGGACCTGACACTGACTAATTACATTTCATCAATAAGCACAAGTTGGGTGAAACATTTTAAATACAACATGTTCTCGGCAATGTGCATTGTAGTGTTGCCTCTTTGCAAAATGGTAAAAAAGACGACGACAACAGAGTCATAACAGCAGCGATCATACAGTTTGCAACAAACGTGTGTCTTTTGGACGACAGGCGACGACAAAACGGAAAGATTCCGCATAGTTTTGCAAAAAGACGAAAAGAAAAAATAAAATTAAAAGCAAAACTCCTTGAACATATTTCCGCCTAATAGCTTGAAGGCATATTAAAAACAGACTAAATGAATAGTTGATAAGAGGAAGGACCTAAAGTTCTTTAAAAAAACATATAGAAGGAAAAAAAACCTGGTAACCTGAATTAAAAGATTTACTACACCAGCGAATTAGTACAGTATCATTTTTAAAAACTGTTTCTACAGCCCTCCTATATGCAAGTTTTTTGTTTTTTTTTATTAAAAAAAAGGTGTATGGTAGACCTCAGTTATTTCTTACACTATCGTACACTATCACTCCATATGACCGTTTTCTATAGATTTAGGGTTCTATTGATGTAAGCGTTTGAGTGTGTAAATGTGTGTTCGTTTAAAGTTTAAACAAACTTTTTTAAAGTGTAGGCTACAAAATAATTCAAATTCAATAGCACCACATTTTTTCTAAATGGTTTTTTTAGTCACAAATGAGAGTTAAAAAAAAAAAACTAAATAGCAACAACAAAATCAAAAAAAAGTGTCTCATGTTTATGGCTGCAAGTACCCTTTGAGAAATCCTTAACAAAAACAGCAACAACAACAAAATTCAGTTTAAGATAGTTAACGACGTTTGGTGCCATTGAAGGTGGGTAACTTCATAAACATACCACAAACTCATACACAATATGTTGAATACAAATTGTTACGATTTAAAGGAATTATTTGCAAAATGGAAGTTTTTTTTAGTATCATCTTCAAAGTGTTGTGGAAGATAAAAACTACATATAATACGATCACGGATGTGACGATTCGAGCCGCGATTTTAAGTTTATCATTGTTTTTTTTTGCACAGTACTCTACAATCACAATAATTTTGGTTTTTTTATTTACTACGAGTATGCGCCAGCAGTCGACACAATCGACTGCATTCCAGAAATAAAGACTTTGTTTAGTGTATGCCAGCCAGCCAAACGGACTTATGGCCATTTTCTCATTAAACGATTAACTTTTTTCCCAACGAAAAACTGCACATTAAAGAAATTTGGTTTTTTCAATGTCTCATTTGCTTTTAATTCTGTCGCAAAGCTAACCAGCACTCATCTGCCGATTATTTATTTTCCTTTTATTTGCCGTACAGATAAATTCAATCAGCTGACGGTATATTGAGAAAATGGCCATTAATCTATTGGAACACTAAAGGGGGGTTCAGAACCAATATTTTTATCAGTTACATACTGCAGTTCAATAGCATAGTATCCTCTCTATCTATGGCAGTGTGGGTATTAAAACAGAAAGATTGTAATAATTTTTAATTTACTTTGGTTTTTCTACCCACACTACCAAAGGTCGAAAGTTTATTATGCGTTTGTGCTGAACAAAAATGGTGCTTATTACAAATTGTAAGAATTGGTCCAAAATAACGCATTATTCCTCATACAAACATCTTTCCGGAATATAAGTTTGTGCCCATTAACCATAAAATTACATTGGTATTTACATCGAATTTGACCCAAAAATATTTAATTGCAACCTTAAAAATTTTACCAAGTGTTATTGGAACCGATCCATATTTGACCATAGCTCCCACACAAGTACCACAAATGATATAACTTCGTTAGAAATGTTAGCATGAATAAAAATTTGGCATCGATAACTTTTAAAACAGCTACTATGTGAACTTCGTATTGGTACGTCCATTTTAACCATTGGCCCCATATAAACCCCCTCCCTAAAATCACTTGTTGCCGAACAAATCTTATATAGATGAAGATATTTAGACAAAATTCGGCACAGATAACTTTTACTTGAATCTTAACCTCATTGCAGAAATTCGTGATTGCCCATGATCAATAGTTTTATTTATTACACACATCAGTACAACCGAATATTTGTAAATAGGTATTCATACAATTATAAATTTAGTTACTAAAATCAAGTCTAAACTAATTAATACCAAACACTAATTAATTTAAAGTAACACCAACAAATATTTAAAAAAACACTTTCTAACGCCTATAACTCCTAAAATACTGAACCGATTTTAAAAAAAAGGTAAACATTCTGCCAAAAAATATCTTTCCAATGATGTATCATTTGTTAAAATCCAATGTATAGTGTAGTCGTAAAAGGGAACAAAAGAAATCCACTTGCCTATTAATATACATTTATATGATGATGATATGGGGGCATTTACACGGTGTCTTCCCAGACATGTCTGTTTTCGACATTCTCTTTTGAACATGTTACGACAAACCTTTTGTCTTTTCACGATGCCTTTCCAAACATGTCTAATTATCTTTATATACAAAAACAAAAATAAGATAACCAAACATGAAAATTCGTTTCGTGCCTGTTTGGTAACCTCTCTTTCTTCTCTACCACGTTCGCCCACAAACAAAACAAACATGTTTGAAAAGACACCGTGTGAACTCCCTTTATGTTACAATTATAAATTATATTCAAACTTGATTTACCGCGAAATAGTTACGTAGACCTTCGTCAGAGTTCTAGTGAAACATACCAGATCCTTTGGTGAGAATCGAACCCGTAAACCCAACTAGCATACCGGTTCACCAAAGAATTATTGTAATTACTTCAATTTTCATTTTTCGTCTTTTTAATTTTAAAGAAATAACTCTTTCAATTTTCTGTCCAACCACAAATGAACTAATTTATGTACATGTGTACATACAAATGTTTGCATGAAACAA
This sequence comes from Pollenia labialis, assembly GCA_949318255.1. Taxonomy (NCBI): domain Eukaryota; kingdom Metazoa; phylum Arthropoda; class Insecta; order Diptera; family Polleniidae; genus Pollenia; species Pollenia labialis. The sequence continues at coordinate 16,742,312 of OX439141.1, forward strand.
AATTGCTACGAAAATATGGAGAAAAAATGACAGAAAAAAGAAAAAAAATAAATATTAATAAAAAAAAAGAACCTTCAAAGACTGCCCACTGCACTTAAGAATAATTGCACACAAAATAAATCTTTTGTAGAACATTGTGAATTTTTATAATCTTAGAGAATAAGAGCAGCAAATAACTAAACAAAAAGTCTAATGTACATTATGCATTATGCAAAACAGGGTTGCCGAGAATTCTTTTTTTATATTAGAAAATTTCGACTTTTTTAAAGTGGATCAAAAAATGGAAAAAATTATTTCTTACATTAATATTTTTACACTGAAAGCAAAAGTTTTTTTTACAATAAATGCAATACTTGGCAACCCTGTTTCCCATCTGTTATTTCTTTAAGTTGCTTATGCTTAATCAAAAAGAAAACTATCCAAACGACATCAATGGCCATGATACCATCATTTACAAGTTTTCCTTAAAGTCTTCTTCGGTCTTCATACAAGTACAAACATAAATAAATTTTGTAACCAACCACTTAGTAGGCACTTTTTATGTACTTGCATTCAAGGAAAACAAGAAAATTTTCTTCAAACGAAAAAAAAACGCCAGAAACAAATCGTCTGACAATTTCGATTGGGGCAAATCATATTTCATAGAATTACCGGCAAACAAAAGAAAGAAGGAGAATAAGAAGAGCAACAGCAAAATAAAATGATTCCGTAATAGCAATTGCTTTTGTTGTTGCAGCAAAAAAAAAAAAAAAAAAAAAAATGACTGCAACTACGACCCTGACTATTGACTTTACGTTTGTCGGCCGTTTGTTGCAAGTTGTTTGTGTTATGTAAGTCAGCCAGTCGTATGTTTGCATTTGTTGCATGTATGTACATTGTAATGATTAAATAAGAATAATAGTTTACCAGCAAATGCCGGGCTAAATTATTTAAAACCAACTTGGTGTTAAAATAGCGAATTTGTATTTTAAAAGCAAACGTTTCTCCACACCATCCAAAACATTCATTCACCACCGCACGCCTTCCTTCCTTTGCCCACATATGCAGGTGCTGATTTAACAAGTCACAAGTAGCGGCGGTTTCGCTTTTGTAACACTTTTAATTTCCATAAAATAATGAAATGGAAATTATGTCTGTCTACATTGTTGCACTTAAAAGGAAGTGCGCTACAAAAACATTTTTGTTTTGCTTTCCACAAAATTATTTTGAAATTTAAAATGATGCCATTTACAAAGGAAATATTTATTGGGACATAAATTCCATGTATTTAAAATATATTTTTTTTGACTTCTTTTCAACGTGCAGTCATTGTTGGTTTTGATTTGGTTTGGGGAATTCGAGAATTTTAATTTAAGTTCTAAAATGTTTTGAGTTAATTAATTCACTCTTTACCGTGAACTAAATGGATTTTTGAAAATATTTTTAAAATATTTAAGATAAATGTCAAAGGAAATTCTGCTTAAAAGAACTTTAATTTATTTTTTACATAAAAAAAAGCTTAAGAATCTGCTACTGGAATATTCTTTTAATCTTGGTAGAACAAAGTAAAACATGGTCCGGCTAAGAGTGAGAACACTTTTTAGCCGATGTGAATGCAAAAATACTAGGATTTGCTAAAATATTTATTTATTCTTAAAGTATAAACGTTGGTTTACTTGACAAAAAATTGGGGGAAAAAGTCAAGAAATTGTTATTTTTTTTTTCAAAAAAAATATCAAAGGATTGCATTTTTTCAATCGATTACAGACTCACTAGTCTCGTGATAGTATTTGCCATGAAATCAAACTTTAAAGTAAACTCGAGCATAAATTCGAGGGAAAAGACATGGCTTTCAATTATATCCATCTTAAATGGCTCAAAGGATTCATGTGACTATAAAACTTATGCAAGACATTTTTTGAGGAGAGATCAACATCTCAAGTCAGAATTGTATCTTAATCCTATTGATATCAATAATAAAAGCACATCCGAAGGGTTAGCCCTAAGACTTATAGCCCCAAATCGTTAAACAGGCAGTTTAAGAGTTGGGTGAAATTTTGCAACAATGTATGGCATGAATTCCGATAAATACATTTATCTTAAGGTAAACACACATTTGCAATAGTATTATGCAATAATTTATATTTTACAATAAAATGTCCTGTATGTTTGCATATTCGGTTGCACAATTTATTAGATAAAACTAAAAGTCTTTTAATTAATTTTGCTAAAAGAGAAATATTGAATAGTGTGGTGAAAAACGACAATAATAATAAAGTTCTCAATAATATTGTGTAGGATACTTGATAAGAATACTGCAAAAGAGGGAATGTTCAAATTTTTCCGTACTTCGAAGCAATGAAAACCATTTGTTAATAGAAATGGGTATCTGCACAGAAGATCTGGGTCGCGGTGCGTATGGCCTTCTACATATCTATCAAACGTCAAAGGGATCATCAGTTGGTGCAAATATGACAAGCAGTGAGGACGTATAAACTTTTTAATAGTTTTTTATTTGACAGTGTTTTAAAACTCCTGAAGATTAAAAATACAAAAATTTGCGGATTTTTTATTTATAATTTTTATATGACATTAACCCAAAAAAAAACAACAATATCAAGGCCCATCTATCAGGTCTGCTTACTTGTACAAAAACAAAAAACGATTCTTTTTAGTTGTCAAAAATTTACTACCACATATACAAAGCAAATGGAAAAAACGTGTATGTGTGGCATACCATAAACGCAAACAAACGAATACATGCACATGTAAGCAATATGTAAACAACTTTTGACAACCAAAAATAACATAAACAAAGATCATCAGGCTTCTTGCGCAGACCTTTTCAATGGGCCTTGAACAATATAAATAATCGATACACGTCAACAATAAATATTGAACAATATTACACATTTATTAATTAAAAACAAATATTTTTTTTCTGTGTACGTTGAGGTGAGAAAAGAAAGAATGAACAAATTCTCCTAATTCGGGACAAACAAAATACGTCTATTTTACGGAAAATCTATGTTTATCAGATACCTGGTAAGGATAATGATAGTGGACAGTGTAATAAGGTATTTAAAGGCACAACAAAGAATAAACTAAAAACAAGGATGACAGGACTTAAGTCAGATCAGAAGTATAAAAATATTTCACAAAAATTAGCTTTACCAATTCATTGTGCTAATCTAAACCAATATCCAGATTTTGATAGTACAAAAGTTTTAAATACCAAAAATAATTACAAACGTAGATTTATGTTACAAATTATAACAGTACCGACAATGTCGAGAATTAATTTTAAGTCAGATACTGAAAATGTAGCACAAAATTATAGACATTTACTGCCTGTTTTGAGAAAACGTAAACAAGTGAGTGACTGAGAAATTATATTGAAAACAACAATAAAAAACGAACATTTGTTTATGTTTTCAATATAATTCCTTAATCACTCACTTGTTTACGTTTTCTAAAAACAGGCAGTTAATTTATAAAAATAGAAACGTAAGTTAAAAATGTAGGTACATTGTAATAGATCAAGTTTGTATTGAAAAATATTTCTATTTTACAATTACAAAAATTTTTTAATTTTGTCATTTTAATATACACGCTTTGTTAAATTAGATTAATTTTGTTATCAGGAAAAACAACCCTGAAGAAGGCACTCAAAGAAGTGCCGAAATATTGGTTTGAATAAATTTATAAAAAAAAGTTTTTTATATACAAAAAATAAGACCTTAAGCTCGAATATTTAATTTACGTATTAAGGCCCAAATACATTGATCAAAATACTCATCAAGCATTGTGGTAGTATTAGTGAAAATGTGTTTGTATGTGTGACACCGACAGTGTTACCACCAGCAAAATTCAATATTACACTTGAGATGAAGCAAAATTACCCGATTTAAATGAAATTACACCTGATATAAAATTGAAGTTTTATTTAAAAAAAGACATTTACAAAGAAGCAAAAACACAACAAACTCAATGGAAAAAGATCAATATTAGTCAAACTGTTAAAGTTTAAAAACAATTAATAAAACATAAAATAATATTCCTAAAATAATGAGTTTAATTTGCACATTTGATTGCATATATCTATGGAAGGTTCAAAATGCTCATTCTCATTCCTTTATAATGGTTGTTTTTTAAACCCGATAGAGCTTTCGAAAGGTTAGCTGTCAATCGAACTGTCATACTGCTCTCACTTTCTGCTCAGACTCATGCTTGAAAAACGCCCCTAAATTATCCACATTGACGTTGAAAATCACACATCGATTTTCGCAACTTTAGGCGACTTCATGATTTAAATGACGCAACTTATTATTTCACAAATGAAGGCGATGGGTTGATCTAGAGAAAATAACCTTTCAATTAGACTTCAAGGCCGTGCGATTTGACACCTCTTGATTGTTTTCTGTAGGACTGTGAAGTCACTGGTTTGTTCTGATAAGCCAGCAACAATTGACGTACTGGAGGTCAACATTGTTCATTTTATTTGTGACATGCAGCCAGCAATGCTCGAAAAGGAGGAGCAGAATTGGACGTCTGCAATGCATTCCGTTAAGGACAGGCGCGATGCATATTTGTTTGAAATTAGTTTCAATTGGTTATGCCGTGCATTAATCTACGATTAAAATAAATTTTTTGTTGTCTACCATTTTAAATTTCATGGTTAAAAAAAAACGTTTATACCTTATTTAGTAAAAAACATGTCTGCAGGGTTTTATACAACTGTCCCTTTCGTAATTCAGTTTTACAACTGTTAAGGGCGTTAAATATTCTTTGAACTTAAGCATTTGAAAGCTGCCAAATAAAAATAAAATTAATTTTTAGTTTGAATAACTTTTTGCAATAGAATAAGTTCTAAATTACTATATCATTATCCTTATCCAAATCTAAGAGTCAATCTTGCGACATTCATTATTGAACTTTTGAAAATATATATTAAATGATTGAAGACTTTTCTTTAAAAGACAAAGAGACTTTGGTTTAGAAGACTGTGCATATTTACCAAAATCGAATCTGGTTTTGTTTGGGTATCTGAAGTAAGAATTTTAAATTACACCTGAATTATACCCAAGAGAAATTTCCCACGCTCTACCCACGACAGAAAAAATTATACCAAATTCGGGTAATTACCCACAAAGTGGCAACACTGGACACCGACAACGCTTGATGAAAAATCAAAAAATTTATATATGACGGCGAATATTTCGTCCAGCACACGTATACGTTGAATTCGTCGGCTGGACAAGCATTTGACAAGTGTATTTGGCCCTTTAGAGGAAACAAGTTTAAAAGAAGGAAGAGAGTATAGTCAGTCAAGTCTGCCTATACGATAGCCTACACCACACTTTTTTAAAACAACTTAAAGCCCAATGGCAATCATTGGTTCGCCAGAACAAAATTATGTTATAATGTTAAGATTATTCGATTATTAGATATCTTCATCTATATAAGATTTGTTTGCCTTTAAGTTATTTTACGTTTAGGGTGCATATAGGGCAATGGCTAATTTTGGACCTACCAGCACAACAATTTCCTTACATATGTATAACTACAACATTAAAGTTATTGTTGTCAAGTTTTATATCAATAATAACATTAATAAGAGTGTTATGGCATTAAAAGCTTTTTTTCGAGGAGCATTTGCATTGGAACTATGATCCATTACAGACCGATTCCAATAAAATTTGGTAAGATGATTTAGCTTGCAATAAAATAAGTGTGGACTAAAATTATTCTAAATACCAACTTAACAAGATGGTTTGTAGGCACAAAACTCTATTTCGGAAGAAAGGTTGTATGGGGTCTATGTAAAAATAAAGACAAATTCTCACCATTTCCAATAGGCTTTCGGCTATATGGAGCTATGTACCAAATTTTTTTACAATTTCTTCAAAATTACGACCTGCACTTTGCGAACAAGGTTTACAAGATTTAGCCAGACAGCCTTCCAGCCAGCCGGACAGACGGACAACGTTAGATCGGTTTAGAAAGTAATTTTGAATCAATCGGTGTACTGGGCTTAGGACTAATATTTTAAGGTGTAACAGCGCGTAATACCCTCTTAACTATTGTGGTTTGAGTATAAAGCGCATTTTTTTATTTGAAAGTACTGTAAAATACGGAAAGCCTCTTTTAACTTCTTACTGCAGATTCTAAATACAAAAACTATTTTTTATTTTCTAACACTTTAGTTTCCAGCTGAACTATTTCATGTTTATTGATTAAGATTGATTACTGAAATTCATGTTTATCTTTGTACTCTATAAATACAGATTGCAAGTGCACGAACGATACTTGTTTTTCAATTTTAAAACAGAAAATTACGAGAATTGAAAGGAAATGCATCATTAAATTGTCATTTTATTTGATCTTCAGTAAATTGTGGCAACGATTAAGTAATAGTGAATCATATAATCATGAAATTAAAAAAAAAAAGAAACATTTGTAAGCTAAAACTCAAACTAAAAAGAAAATAGAAAAATAATTTATAATAATGTTACTATCTGCTGCGTAGTGCCAGAATCATTAACAGCTATTTAGGTTCTTTTTTATATAAATGACTAACTTGTTTTGAAAAAGTGTTTATTGTAAAAAGTTTGCTATTTATGGTTAAATTTAAAACCCTTATCAATAAATATTATGACTATAATAAAATTCTTTTAAACACGATCTGCTTATATTTTTATGGTTTTAAGAATATATGTATACATGGAAAAACATTTCTTATTCTATTAAAAAATCAATAAAAATCTCTTAAGATTGGCAATAAAAACTCAATTAAACTAAAATATAAATTCATAATTAACATACATACGTATTATTGTATTTTTTACATGCAACATTGTAGAGATCTTTAAATATCTGTGTACCGTATATTCGTTGCAAGCTGTTTTAAAAGATGCTAAAATGAATTGGCCAAACAACTCTTAGCTCATAATAACTGGAAAGAATAACAGTTTGGATGTTTTTTTCGTAGAATTAAAAACAAAACTTTAAGAAAATGGTTAAGCAGACTTTAAAATACACTTCGAGTAAGATTTTTTAATAAAAATCTTAACATGTCTTAGTATAAGACTGAGAAAAACTCTTAGTATAAGACATAGTTGATTCTTAGTATAAGGCTTAGTATCAGTCTTAGTTAAGACATACAGGGGTCTAATCACCGCATACGATATCAAGCAAAATTGATCGAAATTTTTAATTTGGTATCATGACTCTCGATATGAAATTAATTGAATTCTCGATGTCGAAAACGACTCAGTGTTAGATTAAAGTAAATTAAATTAAAGTTCTTTAATCTACTACAAAATTCGACATACGGTGTTACCGACATCGAGAACCGAAATAAGGCTGAATAGCATTCGATATCGACTAACTCGACATTACTCGACGTCAGTGTCTATAGTATGCAAAAAAAATCGATAGTTTATTGGATTCGATAGTATCGAATGCGATGATTAGACCCCAGGGGTGTGCTGGAAATCGTAAACGTAAAACGCTAGCATTTGGAAGTTGTTTTTAATACACTTTTAATCTAATTTTTATAATTTTTGTTATAAAATTCTGTTCAATAGAGAAATATTTGCATAATATACATATGTACATACATATGTACATATGTCGTAAAAATCTTTATTGCAAAAATTTTATTAAAAAAAACTTTTAAAATTCTTGCCATTTACGTTTCCGATTTCCAGCACACCCCTGATAGTATATGTAAGTCTTAGATAAGACTTAATTAAAGTCTGAGTCTTAGTAAAAGTTTCAGTACAAGAAATAGAAGTTGTGAATATTTTAATAAAAATATTTTAATTAAATTATTTCTTTATTACACAAAAAAATATAAATAAAAATTGACAAAACTTAAATTTTTATATCAATGAAAGTTTGATTAAAAATAAGAATACAAAACAAGTAAATTTTAAATAGTTTCAAAATATCCGAAACGTGTTGCAAACATTTTTTTATCCATATTGGCCAAATATTTTAAAAAAGCTAAAAATATTATACAAATAAAACTGTTAAGCGAATAAGAATTATAAACACTTCAAATTCTACTTGAAACAATATCAAAGCTTAAACAAAACACCAACATTAAACAGTGAGTTTATATTTCCTTACATTCCCCTACAATTGGTTGCATTTTTTCATGTTAGTTTACCATTCCAGGAAAGTTAGGGCAAAATGATAGTGATATTAATATAACATTACGAATTACGTTGAAAGGAAGTTAATTCAAGTTCAAAAAATGTGAATTTCATTATAATTTTTGTTGAATTTTCCGAGAATATTGTGAAATATTGGTACAATAAAAATGTATTTAAAGTGTTGCCTATCATAAGCGCTGACCGTGTTCCACTTTTCTGGAAATATTAGAATTTACGCCGAAAGAACTGCTCTCTTCTTTTAACGCAATTTATTTTCAGATACCCTGTTCTTGAATATTAATCTAATATAATACTTCAAACTTAGAGTAAAACTCATAAATATGGTGTAAAGATTGTCATAATCATTATATTAGGCTTTTTTCATATTTCTTAAATTTCCAAGTTTTATTTAAACTAATGTAGGGCAGAAAGCACCGTGTTACACCCAACTTAATATCCAGCAGCTTCGGTTTGTTATATGTTTTAGTAGTTATAGATGTTTACGTTTGTTAGTGATTATGCCAAAGATCACACCTCTTTTGAATGCAATGTCTGGCCCTGACATTCATGTAATAAATTAACATTTTATTTGCACTTACACTCTCCTCGTCATCAGCATAATCATCACCAGCCAGCACCAGCATGAGACACAAAAATACATTTACATACTGAGTTCGTGTAATTATGTTTAAAGTCAAAAGGGATTTTTCTTATTTTATGGCCTTTCATGGGTTCATATGGCGTCGGGTCCTGCAAAGGCCTTAGTGCAACAAAAGTTAAAGACTTTTTTTTTGTTTTTGGTCCGCTGTTGTAATAATTTCAAAATGCTCGATAAGTTTTTACATATTTTCTTTGATTTAATCTTAGCTCTTTGATATTTTTGCCCTGGTTTGTTCTTTTTTTATTTTGCTTCTTTTAGCAAGACTGTTTATTTGCCGTAGCGAAATGGTTCATGTTCTTAACTTTTTTTAATTTTTCTTTTAAATGGGTGTTCTTGAAGAGCATACATGGATATTTATTCAAAGCTAATCGTCCACTTTGGCAATTTTTATGCAACATTGTATGATAAACCTAATTTTTTTTATATTTAACATACATTCATATTGGTTTAAACGATTTACAGACTGAAATATTTTTATTAGGGTAGTCTACACATTTAAATACGATTTGCACTTGGCCACAGGATGTCGAAAAAGTTTTGCAACACATTTGTGTATATGATAAGGAATATTTATTTAAGGAGCTTTCCTAGAAATTTTTTTTTAAGACAACCATGCATCCCATACAAATTTTGTGTTATACATTAAATTGAAAATGTAAATTTTACTACAAAACAAATTCATAAAGAATCTTTGAAATATTCAAAATACTGATTTACGATCTTACAAAAGTTAGATATTTCCAAAAAAAAAGGACGATAAATTATTATTAGAATTGTGTAATAAATGATTAGAGATGTAATAAATACATTACACAATATCATGTTATTTATATAATTTGTTTTAGTGAAGTTACTCTAATTTTAAAAAGTTTTACAGTTCAGTTCAGTTCAAAAATCTGTCCGACAGATCTACATGTACGAATAATTTTAAAGTAGTTGTTTAAGAGCAAGGTTGGCAACCAATACCGTTAATGTGATGAAAAATCACAAAATGAGGATAGGGACAAAATAAACCTGAGAAAAGTGGTGAGTCATGAAATTGTAGATTAACTTGTGAGACATCAGAAGTTCCATAAACAATTTTTCATGCTGTTTCAATTCTTCTTGATGGTTCCGATTAAGGGAGTTTACACGCTTCAACATATTAAAAATAAATAAGATGTGTAGTGATTGATTCCGAAAGGGATTAAGTACTTTTTTATTTTATTAAAGAAAAAAAATTAATTAATTTTACTTTTGGCACCAACTGTTAAGAGTATGTCATATCCAATTATGGCTATATGTTTGACACTGAACTTAATGGACATTTTGAGTTTAAAATTTGCATTTATATTGTTAAAAAAAAATACAAAAAGAACAAATTTACAAAATCATATTTTAAGTGAAAGAAAAAAATTCGTATGTATGAAATACGAAATCTGAATTAAAAGGGTTATTTAAGCTTATAAAGTAAAAAATAAAATAAACAGGACAAATTGTAAAAAAATGTAATTTTGTTCTTAAGGATTTTTTTTTTAATTCAAAACCTTAATTTGGGTGGTCTTAAACGGAATACAACAAAACTAATATAAAGCTTTTTCTGTCGAAACAAAAATATAAAACAATAATTTTATTTTAAAAACAAACGGTGTATTTTTAAGCACCTAAAAATTACCTTGAAAGTTCCAAATTCTTCTTATAAAACATTTAGTTTCATATAAAAAAAAAATCTTAAATGAAATTGTTTTGTATTGTTAATTTTATTATTTGTAAAAATAAAAATAGCAATAAACGATTAAAATGCCATAAGAAAAATACCAGTAGCTTTTACCATACACAACGACTTTTTAAAATGCTACTTTAAAACTTTTTTTATTGGCAGTTAGAAGTAGCAAAGTTCAAATTCAAAGTAAAGTTCAAGTAAAATTAAAATTAAAAATAATTAATAAAAATAATAAAAATGAAAAAGAAAATAAAATTTAAAATGTTGATCTGGCGAAACATATATAATATACGAGTTAAGGCGTTTATACAAGGGCGATTATATCAAAAAATTTATATGTATAAATTTCCTGAAAATAAAAACAATGTTCATATTTCCTCAGAACAACTTCGCACTACTAGTAATCATCGATTTAGGTGGATCGTATGTTGAAACATCCTTAATGTTCTCTTTCACCATAATTAAAGTATTGATTCGGTTACGATGATCAGTTCTAATATGTGTTAGTTGGCTAAAAATTCTCTCCACACGTGCATTCGAAAATGGAAGTACAAATGTTAAACAAACTACTTTTTTCAAATTTTTAAACATCGGCTTATTAGCAAAATTTTTAAAAAAAAATTTAATATTTTATTTCTGCAAATTTTACGTACAGATTCAAAAGATACGACAAATGTCAGGATTATACAAGGTACATGAAGTCATCAAAAGATACGAAAAATGTATCTCTCGTATCCTAACGGCAACACTGGTGTGAATGCTTTTTATTCAAAATTTGAGCTCACGTTGGTGTAAGATTAGAACACGAGTACAAAATTCGTTCGTTTCTGTTATAATTACATACGTTCCACTTCCCAACAAAAAAATACTGCTGCTCTAGAAGCAATTTTGTACAGGGACTATGTTTATTGTAATATATTGTTGTCGTACACAAAATATTGTTATTTTTATTAAATATCAGCAATATTTTAGTTACTGCAAACATATCAATGTTTATCGCAATTATAAATTTGAGTATTGTTGACCGAAAAAAATAATTTTTCTAACAACTAAATAATGGTAACTTTGAACCACAACCACTCATGATATTTATTTAATAGTCATACCATGCTTGAAAGCATACTATGATTCGTGCATAATTCCCAATTTTTATTATTTGATAAAAACACTGAAATTTATTGTTGATGGGATAAGCACGAAAATTATTTTGATAAAATATGTTTACTCTAATAATATTATGTTAGCGCCATTTGTAAAAGATTTTTGAAAAATTTCTAGCATTTGTTTAAAAAATGCCTATGAAATTATTTGAATTATTTTCAGTGAGTGGTTAAACAATCAAAAATTAATTCTCATTAAAAAGATAGAGGTGTAAAGAATTTAAAAAAAATATAGAAATTGTCTTTACACAAAATAAAAAATCCATGCAAAAAAATTTCAATTTATTTTTATTGTTGTGATAGCACCACTATATCATAATATGCTTACTTCAAAATTTATTATGATTAACATGATAATAATATGATTACTTCTTAACTTATTATAATTAACATGATAAGAATATAGTTAAGGGAAAAATATTATGATGCAGTATTACATAAGTATATATTTGGTCATACTATGATTCGATAATAACCATAATTCTTATCATAAAATGTTGCACTAATAATATGATTGCCACAGCCATGTTTTTTCTTTGCGTGTATTTATAAAGCATGATTTTTGTTCGAGATGAGCGGCTTAAAAGCAATTGTTTCTGTCTGTTGCCTATAATTCTTAAACAATTAGTTAATCGTTCCCTTACTCTATCACATAATGAAAGCATGTTTGCGATTAAGAAAGCAATGTATTGCATTCATAGGTTTCAACTGGTTCTAAATCCTGCTAATATTTTACTTAGTTCAGTCAAAGATACTTTAAATGGCATTGCTCCGTTTTGGCCTTACAACTTTAAAATTTATTTCGAAGTATTATTTTGTTACTTTCAGTTCTTAACATTTAAATCTAGCTAAAACTTCATTAAATTTTTTTTTGTTTAAACAATCATTTTATTGTTTTTGTTTTAATACTCGTTATTATTTGATATTAAAAAATTATACCATATTCGTTGTTATAATTGAATTTTCAATTGAATTGTATTGATTATTTAATGCTAATTTAATGCTCTATTAAATCATCTCATACACAATCCCTCCCATTTGACACAATCTATTGGCACTGTATCTATCTGGCTCTGTATCCCGCATGCTGTATTCGAAAACAAATTTTCAAAGCTAATTGTAACTTGTTGTATGATTTCGTTTATACAAATCAATGTTTATGGACGGAGTTTAGCCGAAAAAATAGTTGTTCGTTTGAATGACAATTTAATGTTGCTGTTTGCTGCTTAAGCAGTTTAATGTTGAGCCGCAGTAAAAACAAAACAAAAAAACTACTTACTAGTTTGCACGACGATTTGTCAAAAAATAAGATTTTGAACAAAAAACAAGCCATATTTAAATTGACTTTTACGCTCAATTATTTGGGGGTACTCTACAATCAGCTGTGAGTAGTAAGGTTAAGTGTTAAATAAGTACAATTGTTAGTTGTTGTAATACTCTTTACTTTTTTTTGTTGTTCTTAGCCAAATAAGGGTTAAAGGATTTTTAAGGATTACATGAATTTTGCTTCTACCCACAAAAAAAGTTTTGCCTGCTGGTGGAACTTTCTTTGTGCTGTTAGTATTTACTTAAAGTGCTATTTGCAGTTAAGTACTGACAATCTTGCGCTATAACTGGTGCATGTTCTTTGGTATCTTTATACGAGGAGTTAGTAGGTTCATTTCATCTAGGTTGATAAAAGACCGCTGCGTTTACAAAATACAAATCACACAATTCAGTAATACTTTCAAGTGCTATACCAATTTTATCCCGTTATTAACCTTTAAAAAGTACGAATTTTATCCCTTAAAAGTAACCTTTATTTAAATCTGGACAATCTGGGCAATCTGCATACCAATTCGAAAAGAAAAAAAGTACCAAAGTAAACATATTTTCCCCGGCCTACCTATTAAAAAGTACCCTATATTTGAATCTGGACCAAATTTTATCCAAATTCATTGGGCAGTTTTCGCGTGATTGAGCCACAAACTTGCAAACATATAAATAAACAAACTTTCACATTTATACACAGAAAAAATTCTCGCCATTTATTTTTTGTCAGTTAAACCATTAATCAAAAATTAAATCAGTTTTAATTTAAAATTTATTTAAGTGAATTTTACGTTAGCCCTTATCAACAACATTACTGCCGTAAATATTGTTAATATTAAACAATACTTAATTGATACTATTAATTTGTTTACTGGTGCAAATTTTATTAATATTTTAATTAATATCACAAATTTTTTAGTTAAAATCAATTTTTATTAGTTTCTATGTAATATTTGTATAATATAAGTAGTATTGAATTTTGATCCATCAATTTATAATGATGTCCATCCATCCGTCTGGCCAGGTGGGTTGGGTTGCCGGTTGTCCGTCCATGTAAACCTTGTTCGCAAAGTACTGATACAAATTTTTAAAATAATGTGGTATATACGTTTTGTTTGCCATACAGAGGAAGCCTACTTATAATTGTGAGATTAATTAGGTCCATAATTTCACATAGCTACCACACCAACTTCTTACCGGAATAGAGTCTTTGTGCCCATAAACTATTTTATTATGTTGGTATTAAGAGTAAATTTGATCCAAACTTATTCTTTAGCAATTAGTGCTGGGATACTGTCGATGTTAATCGATAGTTCAGATTTCACTATCGACTGAATGTTTGTACTTAAGTAGGACATTTTTTTTTTGTAAAAACACAAGCATGTCCCCTTATTTGTCTTAAGGCAGTACAGTAGAATTAATTAATTTTTCACCGGCAATTTAAAAGCACCGAAGTATCAGGAACTATAAGATATTTTTTTGCAATTGAAGATAATATTCTTAATTGGCTTTGATTCTCCACTCAAAAGGTAACGGGTCTAAAGGACTTTTCCTGTAATAGTCGTTTATTGTATTACCTTCTACTCGCGATTGTATGCTTTATTTTTTTTACAACATTATAAAAACATTTGACATTTCAGTCCCTATGTAAACAAATTAAAAATTAGACAGAAGGACCTCTAATTAGCAGTACAAAGAAGCACAGCTGAGCTATCGATACCACCTGCAATTATTCTTGTTTGTTTACATTACTATAATTCATCGCGAATAAATAAAAAAAAAAATAAAGCCGGTGTTTTATGTTTTCATAGCTGTATTTTAAATAATTATATCGATATCTATATTTTTCTTATCCATATTTTTGATATTTTAAGACTTTATAGGAATCGGTTCATATTTGACCAAAGCTCCCATAAAAATAATACTCCTTCAAATAACTTTAACTTTCTAACAAACAATATTTTATATTGATATAAAATTTGCGCGAAGATAACTTTGATAATAGCTTCTATGACATGGAACAAATTTGTGCTGGTGGGGCCAGAAGTGACCTTAAGTCCATTATAAGCCCCCTCTCTAAGATCGTTTTCAGACTAAAAAATCTCATTTGGATCCCAAAAATATTCGGCACAAAGAATTCTTTTAGGAATCCTAAATTCATGACATAAATTTGATTTGCCGGGATTCAGATTGCTCAAATAGGGTTATTTTTTTTTGTTGGCTGTAGGGTATCAAATGGTCAGGCTTGGCCGACTATGTTTCTTACATGATTATTTTCTTCTTTGGTTTTTGTGATTTAACTCAATCTGTGGTATGCTGCTTTTTGGGATTTTTTTGTTTAGTAAATTTTATGTAACTATTTTGTTTGTGACTATAAATGCTCATGTTATTAGTGTGACAGCCTTTTTAACTGCCAACGATTTGATTTTTAATTCACGCCAACGAACCATGGCTAAAGCAAAAACAACTTTTTGTTCGCAAATTTTTTTTCTTATCTTTTCCTAAATTATTTATTTTGTATGTTTAAATTATTGTTTTAATGGTATTTTTTTTCTTAAAAAATTGCTTTAAAAATGTGTGCAAAATCAAGTAAAGTGCATTTTGTTTTAAGCTTAAATAAAAAACCTAAACACGAAAAATATTTTTAAACTAAAAAAAAAATATTAGGAGACATGTTTCAACATATAATTATTTTTTATTACAACTTTTAAAGAGGAGGTTGTCAGTTGGATTTTTTTCTCTTGTAATATTTGATTTACGAAAAAATGAGTGTTCGTTTTTTTGAGACAAACTGTATTTGAACATAAAGTGCGACTTTAAATTTGTCAAATGCTTTAAGAAAAAAAGTCTTTGAACTCTTGATACAACTTTTTGTGCATTTTATGTTGAACAAGGTTATTTAAAAAGTAAAACTTGAAGTTTTAGCAAATTTTTTAGAAAAATTCCTAAGGAATTATGCATCTTTTTTTTAAGATTCTTGTTTAGGTTTGCTGAAAAAATTTCTTTAGAATTTTTAAATAATTTATTTCGAATTATTTCAATGTAGAATCATGTATTTTTGATCATAATTTTCTAAGTTTTATTTGAACACAATTATTTATGCATTTTTTTAGATTTCAATTTTTTTTTGCATTTGTGCCAATTTTTTGCGTATGAATTGCAATGATTCGTTAAATGTTTATTTGATAATGTCAAAAGATTAGATCGCTTCGAATAATTATGAAGTTTTTGCATTTTTGCTTGGTATAATTTTGTAAAAAAAAACTTTCTGAAATATTTCAAAGGCTTATTGGTAAAAAGACTTAACTAAAATTTTAATTATTCTCAAAAAACAAAAAATCATATTAAATTTACAAAAAAAATTTAAAAGAATTATTTATATTTAAAAATTTTCAAGGAAGATTGAGAGAAAAAATCGATCTTCAATTACCTAAAGAATATTAGAGGTATGCATTTTCGGGATAAGCCTTTGTTTTAATTAGAAAGCAAATTATATACCCTACACCAAAAGTGCCGAATAAGTTCGCCATTTTTTGCGGGACTTTATTTAAATTTAAAAAAAAAATGTTTAGTTCTTTTCTGCTTATTACTGACGTTTTTTAAAGTATTATTTTTAATGTTGATCCAAAAAACAATACTCTAACCCAGCCAGTAAGATCACAAGCATCTTGACTTTATGAGGCGGATAACCAATTTCCAGTTCCAATTTAAGTTCGGTCAATAATTTACCATATAAATTAACATAAAATATCATATAAAACCCATTTCGATACGCCTAAAATAGTAACAAATAATAATAATGTGGTGAAACTCAACGAACGATAATACTGTGAGGCCAGATTTTTTGAAGATTGATCCATAATTTATTATATATTATTAAGATTCCATATAAAGCCTTCTCCTAAAAAAATTCTAACTCTCGGCGGGCGGAAGGTTTCAAAGGTTCAGCACAGCCGAATATAACACTCTTACTTGTTTTATATATTTTTATATAAAAAACATCAAAAATTATTTCTTTCCTGCTCCATCATCATCAGTATCAACAACAAATTATACACTTGATTCCACACATTTTTGAGCAAACTTTTAAAACAAATCCTTGAAATGCTCTTCTCTGTCTGTACAAAAAAATAAAAATAAATCCTAATTAAGCTCAATTTTTGTTTTCGACCAAGCCCAAAAACCAACTGAAAACAAAAGTTTTTTGGATGTCTGATTAAAAGGAATTTTAATAAAATGAATCAATCAATGTGATGTCTGTTTTATTCAATTTAAATTGGTTGATGAACGTTAAGTTTGAAAACGATAAAAAAATCAATTTAAAAGCAACACTTTGTTTTCGAGGAACAAATTATTCTCTTGTGCATAAGAAAAACAAAAAAAAAAAAAGAACCAAATTTTACACAAGAAGAAATGCTGCGCCGAATCTTTGACACCATCTACTGATGTATATGCCCTTAAAACTATTTGGGAGTGGACTTAATATTAGAACTGCGATATATTTTAAGCCAATCTTAAAAAGATGTGCCAAATTTTTTGCAACGCCATTAATTGTGTCAGTTTGAGAAAAGTGTGTTCGGAAGTGGGCTTTAGTTGGACCTATTTAATGTTAATTAAAGATCTGTTCAAATTTTTTACAATCAGTTATGTGATGTTAATCGATCGATTTAAAAACGATTTTTTATGGTGGCTTTTTCGTAACTATTGGGTAATAACATGATTGAGACACATTTTTGGGCCATTTCTCGTTTTATGATTTCGACCAATTCTTCAATGAAATAAAAAATAGCGGCTGTAAGATCTGGTAAAAAACTTTGATTTTCAGTTATTGGTTGATATATTCTTAAATATCAAATTTTAAAATTTAAAACGATAACTAAAGCTTGTCTTTGGTATAACAAACATCGGTTCGCTAATCAAAGCTTCTTTCTCAATTATGCCTGGCGGCCGGATGAAGGTTGGCTATGTAGAAAAGCTTTTTATATTTCATATTTGCAGCTTGAGTGTAAAACCAAAAATATAGTTGGTTTTACACACTTCAAGACTAAAATTGAAGAAAAACTTCATGCTGATCGATAAGGCGTATCTTTCTCTACCACACGGCAACAAAATCTCAATTAACTTTTAAAGTGAATTAAGCAGGTTTGCATATTAAGCCGACGATATGCACATTTATTATTCAAAGCAGTGAAAACCACACTCTTACTTTATTATTGGACAATGAACGCCATAAGTAAGTTAAGAAAACGGGCCTTATTGTCTATGTCAATATTAAAGAGTGATAATTAGGGAAACCATAAATATGCAATTGCATGTTTTTCCTTGTGCGACCAATGTAGGCAGAAAAAATATATTTATCCGTTTTAGAGCTTTTTGTGAATTTGGCATCGATTTTTTAGTGCATATTTTTGCATATTTTACACATTTCACCGTTTGCAGCATTTGTTGCATTATTTTGTTAAAAAAGCCTTTTTCAAGATTTTAGCGCCTTTTTTGCCTTTTTGAGGCATATTTTGATACATTTAAATTTTTTAGATGTCTACAAGAGCTTTCGAAACAAATAAAAAAAATTTTGGTTTGCGGAATTTCGGCTTTTCTGTTTAAAATATCTATCTGCTGTGTACCCAACACATTGCTTCAATTTCGTTATCTACATACATTTAATTTTTACTCGATAATTGTTAAACATGTTATAAAATATAAACGTTATTTTAAACTTTTAAATTTCATATATAAGAGAAAATTAAGGAAGAATCATTTTATCCCTTTCAGACCGTGATGGATCGGTTGTGCTGGTAGGTTTCGGTCTCTATATTTTTGCTTCTGTTTGCCCAATGTAAAATAGACCAGCATGCATCGATTGTGCGGATTGTTTTTTATATTTGCTTCTCACGTTTCTCTTCTGTTTGATTTACCGTTACTTGATTTTTTTTGTGAAATTTTTCAGTCACATTTCAGTTTTAGCAAAATGAGCCGTAGAAGTAAGTTGTGTCTTTTATTACAAAAGTGTTAATAGTTTAAAAATAATGAAATGCACATATTTTAACTACAAAAATTATAAATTTTAATATCTCAAACTTATTGAAATCGTTTAAAAAAAATATATCATATGTTTTTTGCTTATTTAATAATGAAACTCGACCGAGATGCATCAATTGTGCGTGTCCTGAAAAACATTGAAGGATATTAAAATTACAAAACCAAATAATTGATTATATTTTCATACGCTGTAGTGACTACACATTCCAAAAATAATTAAAAAAATTCCTGGCAGTTTTGCGTCAGGTCTGAAAGGGATATACGTTATTGGCCATGTATGTAATACATAGAAATCTGGACCAATCATTTAGTATACCGATCAATTTAGAATCACTAACGATAACCATCCGTTCGTTTCGCTGGTCCTTGTTAATTTTGTGCGCGAAGTACAAGTTGCAATCTTGTAGATAATTTGATCAAATTTGGTAAATACATATTAATTGTACTAAGGACGAAGTCTATGTAAGTTGTATGAATCGGTCTATAATTTACATCCCAGTAAAAACTTCGCCTACTTTTTTAAAATGAATACCTTCTTTCACTCATTATTTAGTAGCTTTCTTCTATGTCACTACTATAACAACTTCTATAAGTACTTATTTTCCAGATGTATGTATGTATGTAGGTAAAAAAAATGACTTACATTTTAATGCGTTCTTTTTGGGACATCTCTTGTAAAATTCATTGGTTCTTTCAGTAGAATGGGAAGTAGTATTTTTACTTTTTCCTGATTACTAAACACATTATTTTGTAGGCGAAGTTTTTACTGGGATATTCCCCATAAAAACTTCTTTCTAAATTAGACTCTTTGTATCCGTAAACCATCTCCTTATATTGGTATTTAGATTAAATTCGCCTCAAAAATAATTTACTGCGAATTAAATTCTTTTCGAATCGTTTCACATTTGCCCAAAGTTTTAAAGCTTTAACTTCCTTTAATTGTTTTAATTAGCGACCGTCCTTAAAAACCATCTAAGACTAAAAATCTCATATGGATGTTAATACATATCTAGAAAATATTCGTCACAAATAACTCTTATATGAATGTTAACCTCTTAACATATCTTTGTTTTTGTGAGCTCATGACTGCCCATCGTTTAAAAGTAGGGACCAATCTTGAAAATTAGTCTTTAAATACCATGAAGTTTGGGCTTTCCCAATTATAATAAGGATTCTTAAATTTTTGAAAATGTATTTATTTTTCAAATTAGCAATTTTTGCATTTTTTTGGGTATATTTTTAACAATTTTCAGGGCATATTTTCAAGTTTCAATTGCATATTTAATGCGCATAAAACACGTTTTTAGATCATATTTCTGGTTTCCCTAGGGACAATAGTTTTAGCAGAACTAGTGATGCAAAATCCAAAAGATTTATAATAATTGAAGAAGTAAACCTTCACGAATGACAACTTTTCAGTTTCGTGGAGCCTTAGATTTTCTGTTGCGGACCCTTCTGTTGGAACTAACAAATATCGTTTTGTTTTATTTAGGAATTTGTTGCAAAAAATATATTTATTTTCATTATAACATTTTTATCATACTCCTCTTCAAAAAGTGTAGATTGAATAAACTGAATCATATTTTTTTTTTTAAATTTTTCTTTCTTTCTGAAATACCATATTTGATAGTATTACCACAATTAAGGCCCCAAAGGCAATCAATATTATCAACAACAATATAATGTGCGTGCAGCTTGTTTATGAATATCGTCATAATAATCAACAACAGAAACGTCTATGGCGGCAACAGCAACAGCAACAGCATCACCAACAAACAACAACACAAATGAAAAATTTTTTATTAACTTCAATTTCAAGTTTAGTTGGCCAGTTAATTTTAGTTGAGTAGTGAAGTGTTTGTTGCACCAGTGAAATACAAAAGTATGTACTAAAAATTTAACCTTGAAATATTTATATCAGCAACAAAATTTTAAAGGTAGAAAGGTGATTCTTAGTTTACTTTTTTTTTTTCTATAAATCATCGTCATCATCATCATTTTATATAAAAAAGCTGCCATAATGGCATTTTCAATGATACAATGTAACAATTATTTATTACGATAAAAAACATGATGGCCAAACAAAAACTAGATCTGAAAAATAATGAAGGAAATTATTGTAGTTTAGGAATTAAGTTATATGTAACACGAAATAGTTGTGTGAGAAAGAAATAGAACAGATATTGTATTAAAGGACCAGGTGTTTTAGTAATGAATAAAATAGTTTACTCGGAATATAAGAATATTTGACTGATTTTTCGCGAATATCTTATTATAAAAACTTTCTGTTAAAGTGACTATGGTTAATAAAATCTATGGCAATTAGAAAAATGCAATTTTATACTCTAAAATTGGGTTTTATCTGGTTATTCCTATTATAATCACTTCCCTTCGGTGGTAGAGAAAGATACGCCTCGACGACCAGCAAATAGTTTTTTTTTTCATTTTGAGTCTTGAGGTGTTTACAACCACCAACTATATTTTTGGTTATCGTCTCAAGCTGTTAATATGATATACAAAAATTTTTTTGTCTCTCCTCTAAAATGTGATGGAAGGAAGGAAGCAGGTTTTCATATAAAGCCAACGATATATGTATTCTATTGAAAGAGTTATTGACGATAACAAAACTTAAGCGTCTTTTCCAAACAACAATGGAAAAAATCGGTGAATTCTTCTCTTACCAAGTAACGTATATTTTAATTACACTTCTTAACTTTGTTGAGGACACTTAAACGTCTTGAAATGTGTTAAAAGGAAAACAGTAAATTTGAAAAAATTTTTGCTTTTGTTATTTGTGGGTTTTGTATCAAAATAAAATAAAAAAAATTCGTGTACGTCAATGAAATGTTCGCTTTTTTGATAGAAATAAAATACTTTAACAGCTGATACGTAAAAACGAGGAAAAATTTTAATTTTATCAGGATCATCCGCAACGCAGCGTCATATTTACATAAAAAAATCCCTATTTATACATCGATACGCTTGCTCAGTAAACGGGATAGCTTATTTTTTTAATTTTTTTTGTCTACTAAATAGTTATTTCTATTCCTGTGCAGGACAAAAAAGTTTTTAAGCCAATATGAAAAACGAGAGTAGAAAGAAAATTGGGTTATATTGCTCCAAGCGATGCAGAAGAGTTTAAAGCAGTGTTTGAAAATAAACAGATAATTTTTTACCGTACGGCGCTCACACACCGCAAACGATATCTATTTTTAGTGTTTGTGTATACGAACACAACCCTCAATACCGTCCGTAACTTTTTTCAAGAAAGTAATGAACATTTATTGTATTCTGTTCTTAGCTTATAATTGTAGTGGTTCGGTGGACAATACATATTTTTTTTATGTTCTCTAATGTTACTTTTTTTTACATTGATGAAGACATGAAAATACAAAAAATTTTAACAACGACCATAGCACGAATAGTTTGTTTGTGCACATGTTTTGTTTGTGTAATAGTTTTTCTCTGGGGTCTAATCACCGCATAAGATATCGAGCAAAATTGATCGAAATTATTTATTTTGGTATCGTGAATCTCGATATAGAATGAAATTTATTGAATTTGAAATAATAGCATTCGATATCGAGTAACTCGACATTACATTTCTCGAGTTTTCATTCGATACGTCAGTGTCTATCGTATGCAAAAACATTCGATAGTTTATTCGATACGATAGTATCGAATGCGGTGATTAGACCCCTGGCTTTTTGTTTTTTCGTAATGGATCTAAGCACAACTTAAACGGATGAACATTAAAAAGCTGAAGCGAACTCAACGAATTTTGTGGTTTAAAGGAGTCTATTCACGGTCAAGCGCTGTGTTTGTATTACTGAAAATGGGTTTTTATGTGTCACACCGACGATGCTGGATGGAAAATCAAAAAATTTAGATATGACGGAGAATATTAAGTCCAACACAAGAAGACGAGTAAATCCGCCGTTACGTCAAGCATTTTGACCGTGTACAGACCCCCTACAAAACAGAACACAATTAAATGTTCTCATCTTATTCTTGAGTTGGGTAAAAACACTATTATTTTTGTGTTCGAAGATCACAAACAGAGAAACCTTATTTTTGTA
The DNA here is from genome assembly GCA_949318255.1 of Pollenia labialis. Taxonomy (NCBI): domain Eukaryota; kingdom Metazoa; phylum Arthropoda; class Insecta; order Diptera; family Polleniidae; genus Pollenia; species Pollenia labialis. The sequence continues at coordinate 16,765,405 of OX439141.1, forward strand.
TGATTTACCACACAAACACTATTAGTGTTAGTGCTAATACTAAGAAACGATATTTAATGTTTATTCAGTTCTTTTTTCTTTCGAAAATATCAAATTTTGTAACAATCAAGTTTAGATTTATTTCTTCAATATGAATAAAATTGCTAAAAATTTGACCAAAATTAGCAACACCAAGCAAACAAAGACTGAATTCATTTGAATATACATATCTGTGGCAATTTGACAAAACATCTTAAATCAAATTTAAAAAGTCGAAACAAATTTTGTTATTCATACGAATTTTCATTCAAAAACATTTTTGTTAACGTTTTTAAAATTTTGTATTATTAGCGAAATTTTTCTTTAATTTTGGTTTATTTTAATATTTAATAAAGAAGGTTTTTTTTGAAAAAATATGTTTTGCTATCTTATCTCGACTTAAGATGTTTTGTCAAAATGACAATTTTTATTTTACATTTTCACAGCATATACATTTTTTTCTAAAAGCAAAGCAAAAGTAACATATGTACATAAAGCTTATTTTATGAAAAAACTAATGCAATTTATCAAAGCAAATTGCTAAAAGATATCACTGCTCTAATAGCATTAGGAACATTCAGATTCTCTCAACAATGCCACAAAATTAACTGCAATAGCTCTGCAAATGCATTACACCGCGGTTTCAATAGTTACTGTCTGCATTACCATGACTAAATAACTGCTTATTCCTAAAACTAGTATATCAAGCAAAGACTTCTTTAATGAAGACGTAGCGTGTTTCTTACAGCAATAAGCTTGAGCATTAACTCTCATTAAAAACGGCCAATTATTTAAGAAAATGAATCCCTTTATTCATTTTTAAAAATTATATCCTCTATATTAAAAAATTTATATTTATCGAAGTAAGTATGTAATATTTTTGTTTGCATAGCAAAACTTTGACCCCTTTTAAATTTCATGGACTTTAATTACCTTCAATTACCTATAATCATCATTACAAAACATCATCTCAATGAAATCCACTTTGTTTCACATCAACATAAAATCCCCTATATGTACATACAATAATTACTGTGCAAATGGTAAATAATGTTTAACATACAAGTACTAAATGTTAATAAACTCATAATGATGATTGTGTGCCAATTAAACACATACCCTTAGCTGTCATCTTTGATCAATGTCAATTATTTTCAATGGGTTCGTCTCGTCATTCATGAGAAATTTTATTTAGTTCTTTGCTTCTGAAGAACAGAAAAAAAACTAAACTAAACGAAACCATAAATAATTTGCTTTTATAAAATTAAATTGACATTTAAAATATGAATATGAATACCACTGGTTTGTCTGTATTCATATAAGTGATGACATTTTTAGTTCATTTCAATTTTGCAAACAAAGAAGAGTTTAAAGTACAGTGAAATTAAAAAAAAAAAAAATAAAACACATGTGAAAACAAAAAACAAACTTTAGTTTAAATGGAAATGGAAAAGACAATTTTGTATGCCGTTTTATTATGGGAGCTATATTGAAAAAAAGACTGATACCCATATAATTTGTTTAACTTTTGTGGTGTTTGTTTTTCCAAGCAACTGTTTGAAAACTTAGACCCCAAGTACCAGTACTAGGAGTAACGAAAATACACCTAAAAGTCCAGTTGAAAACTGTTAAGAACTTTGATCCTTGTTTTTGCTTCTGCTACTGCTACCTTCCCACATACTACCGCTACCTTTCCACATACTAATGCTACCTTCGCATCAATAGTTTTAGTCGTAGTAAATAAAATAAAAGTTTTAAGTAGCAGTGCTTTTTAAAATATCGTTATCTTCGGCTTTATTGTCAATTAAGGCTAGTTTACACGGTAAAACAATGCATTACTACTTTGTAGAATCAAAATATTATGAAATTCTCATTGTGTTTAAAAAGAAAAAAAAAGTTTGTTGTAACAATTTTTCATGTTTACACTTATGGTATAAGTAAAATTAAAGTAAACATATTAAACAGCTGAGTTAATAACAACAAAGCAGGCTGGTTACAGTTTTACAAAATTTACAAAAGGAACATTAAAATTTCCTGAATTAATTTTGGTTTGTTTTTGTACTTGTATAAAAATATTGCCAGCTTCAACATATACTGTTAAAATGCACCTCTGGTGTGATGCAATTACATACGTTTTTAAAATGGTTTATAAAATAAACATTTACCGACCGCTTGTTAAATTTTATAGCCATATTCTCTCTTACTACATACATTTTGCTTTTACATGATAAGATTTTTCTCAGTCTACATCATATTTTGACATGTCGTAATACATAGTATTACAGTGGAAATTAGCCTTAGGAAGCAGTGGTTATGACAAGACGAGGGCGGGTCAATAAATTCGTGACTGTTTAAATGCAGCACAGGATTTTGTATTTAGTTTTTCAACGTACACAGAAAGAAAATACTCGGGATGAATCAAGTTTGTATGGGGATTACTTTTGAAAATCAATCCCGGAATTTCTTGAAATAAGTATAAAATTCTTAAATCAAGAAAAAAAAGATTAAACTTTTCGTTGTATTTAGCGCTCCGGCTTAGGCATGTTTTGATTTTCTATACACATTGAAAAAGGTCTGGCCAGCCTCATGTGTACCACGAAGGGTTAAGAAGTAAATTTGAACTCTTGCTTCTCATTTAGTTTTTATTTTTGGTTTATTATGTACATAAGATTTCGTAAGTAAAAACCATATTGGGCATGATGTTGGTGTTTTATCATTCTGTAAGGTGTAACACGAGTAAGTAAATCAATCATAATAATTTTTTCTTTCTAATTTATTGTTTAATTTTTTTCAAGCACGAATTCGGAATAAAATCAACTTTAAAATACTTGAATCAAGCGCATTTTGAGATTGATTCAATCTTAGTTTTACTTAAAACAATCTCATTTTCGGTTTATTTCAATTACGAAATCGGGATTGAATATGGATTATATAAGTATTTTGCGATTAAAAATCCGTACTTAAATCAATCTTTCCGTATTTGATTCAAGAAAATCCGTACTCACCGTACTATTTATACCGCTTTGGATTGATTTTAGTACAGATGGATTCATTTTTCTTTTGAGTGTAGTCTTCTTTGAGTTCTATACAGTTTGTCAAACATTTCTGCAATTTTTACATTCCTTCAACAAAATATGATTTTTCTTTAATTCAAATTGCTTTCTGCCGAGCCATTTCTACAGGTTTAGACATAAGAAATTGTCATTCGGGGCTAAGCCCGCAAATTATGAGACTGCATTTGGTTATAGGAATGTGCAAAATATATCGATATATCAAAATATCGATATTTAAAAAAAATATAATCGATATATATCGCCGATATTTTAAATACCGATATATCGATGTATCGATATTAAAATACGACTATCGAATTCGATATTTTTTAAAGTCAGTCTTCATTAAAAATTTTAGCCGTTTTTCAAACAATATGTTTTTTAAGAATTGGAATCATTGCATGCTTCGTATGTTTTTTTTAAACAAATATGAAGATCTAAACTAATTGGCATTTATAAGAAGCAGTGCCGGATACAAGAAGCAGATTGACTGGAGAGCACATAAAACAGAGAGTGCTCCTGATGTCCATATTTGATGATTAGTGGTTTGACCAGTTGGTACTTTTTGGGTGCAATTCAAATTTTAAGGAAAGTTGGTACTACCATGACTTATTTACTTCCATTGAAATTTTTCGTAATTTATTTTTTTTTATTTCATATGGATTTTTTGTTTTTGTTATAATTGAATTTTCTGTTTTAATTAAATTTTTTTGTTTTTATTATTTTTTTTTTTCAATAAAATGAAACAATAAAAAGTAACAATGTAATTACATATAATTTGTTTGTTCATAAATATGTTTGTACAAAGGTATACTGAATTTTTTTAATTTGGTAATAGTTTCAGCAAAATACGTTCGATATATCGATATATCGATATTTTTGAAATAATAAATATCGATACTCTAAAAAAATATCGATTCGATATATATCGATATATTTTTTCAACTTGCCCATCCCTATTTGGTAGCATAATTCATGAATTTTTGCCATGGAATGTTTCATGAGCACAAGAACTTTACTTTTTTTGCATTTTCTCTTCAAATCACGCCGTAGTCTGTTGTCAATAGCAGGAAATTCAAAAGTCACGAATTAATTGACCCGCTCTGGTAAGTCTGGGTTCACACTATGAAAGTTTTCTTTCAGAAAGTCAGAGCTTATTGGTGAGAGGGCAAGATAACATGCTATTTTTCTTAAACCTTCTCATCAATAAACTTAGGCTTTCTAAAAGCAAACTTTCATAGTGTGAACTCCGACTAATTAATGTAAAATTTAATACATATAGAAATAGAAATAATAGAAACAGTCATAAAGATAGTAAAATATGCAACAATAAAGTATTAAGTAGCATTTTAAGAAGCAAGAAGTAGCGAATGATGTTGCAATAATGTAGCATATGATGTAACATTGTTTCAGCGTAAGTCGAGAAGGAACCCAAAACTATTAAAAAATTTACAATTTTTTGCAATTTATAACAGTTGTTGAAATTTAGTTCTTGAGTATTAGATAAATAAAACAGAAGGTGCAAGTTACTCATTTAAAATATTTCTCAGGATCGAGTAGAAGTGTTTTAAATAATTTATGTCCTATTTAAAATTTTTCTATTCTCTCTAAGGAGAAGGAGAATGAGGCGCTCTATCCTAGCTGATGCTATATTTTCCAAACATTTGTTATACTTTCGACCACTAGAGGTAAACGAGGTTTTTCATTGCCCGTGAAAAACTTAGTCGTTGAGTAATTCTAAGTCGAATAAGCTTTGCCCATTTGTCTATCAGCCTGTTTCATGCAACTAAGTTAAAAATAGTTTTGGTGTCACATGTTTTTCTAATTCTTCTAAGCAGTTTGGGATTGAAATCCAGCACAATCGATTCAGTAAAAAAAGAGTGATGAACAATCACCCAAACAAATTTATATTTTTTAATTAAAAGACATAATGGCGCAATGCACTGATTGTTATAAATTTTGCACAAACTTGCCTTGTATAACTTAAAATTATGAAAGTAAATTTCGTAAAGATCGGCGGGTATTGTGGTAAAATTTGGTCTGTCAATGTTTTGTAAGACGAGAAATCATACCACAAAATTTCATGAAGATCGATTCTTAATTAAACGTAGGCTCCATAGCCTACTTTCGGAAAACACTTTTGTACGCCTTAAACTGTAACGAATTAAGCTATTGGACTAAAAGTTGTAACGGCACAGTTTTATAAGGCATGCAACATAACAACATAAGGCGTAAAAATCGGTTAATAAATTGACCTTAGGCTTCATATAAAGCTAATTCTTGGAAATGTACTTTTGGAATACACCTAAAAAATAACAAATTTAAATACTATGAGATCACTATTTTTAAAATTGGTTCATAAATAACACCTCTAAAATATTGTCAACCTCAGTGAAGGGTTTTAACAATTCGTCATTCGCTTTTGCTTGTTATTTTTTTACTAAAACAGATTTTGGGTTCTGTTTGGCTTTAGAAAAATTCTAGCAATTTTATCGCGCTATTAAATACATATGTACACACATACCGACATATTAAATTTAAGCCTGCAAATGCCATAAAATTTTTTACAAAGTCATAAATTTTAGCCAAAAATATCTTGTAAATTTAAACTCGCCCAAATATTATCCCGATAAGGCACAGATGTACATAAATACATACATACTTAGATAAAATAAAATCAACATGTCATTTCTTGTAAGATTTGTCAGATTTCTGTTTTAGTTTTTTAAATGTATTTTCTTTCATGTTATTTTGAACGTTTTAATGTCATGGCCAGTCGAAGCATACAAACATACTCTTACAAACAATAATAAATAAACGTAAACTCAATGAAAAAAAAATTAAATAAAACGTTCACTTTTGTTAAAAGAAGGTGATTGATCTCTTCACAAATGTTATGCTTATTATTTGGTTCTTTAAACAATTAACATGTGGTTTGAATTCTTTTTTACGGATATTCAAATTTTTTATAACAAAAATACATACCCCTCATTTATAAAAAATATTTCTGGTTTATAAAAGGAATTTTCTATGAAAATTTGTTCAATATGAATGAATATGAATATGGCTTTTTAAGTTAAATTTCACACAACATGAAGGATTTGTCAGTAAAAATTCGCTGCGTAAATTCGTTGTATTAAGCACATTAAACACATTAAAAATTATAATACATAAACACAACGAACAACTAGTAAAAGGGTATAGTCGGTCAAACCCAACCATTAAAAAAAAAAAGTTCGTGAGTGAAACCAATTTGAGACCCATGGGCAAAAGATGGACCTGCCAGAACAAAACAATGTTATGAGTTTGAGATTCATGTGAAAATACGTTGAGGTGAAAATTATCTAGATATCTTTATCTTTATGAGATTTGTTTGCCTTTAAGTAATTTAGGGATAGGGTTTATATGGGAGCTCTGGTAAATTTTGGACCTACCAGCGTAATATTTTCATGTTTTCATGACACTGTAGGTATCGCAAAAGTTAATGTCGCCAATTTTTATGTCAATACCAACATTTTTAAGGAAGTTGTGGTGGCATCAAAAGCTATTTTTCGAAACAGTATTTGTGTGGGGGATACATTTAAATATGGACCGATTTCAATAAAGTTTGTTAAGATGATTTTGATTGCAATTAAATATGTTTGGAAAAAATTCAATCTAAATATCTACGTAACAAAGTGGTTTATGGAAATATGCTTGTGTAGGAAAGATCCTTGTATAGGAGCTATGTAAAATTATGGACCGAATATCACAATTTTCGAAAGCCTCAGTTCTAGTGACAATCAGAAGCTCTGTACTTAATTTAATCAAATGATCTCTTAAATTGTGACCAGTACATAGCGCAAAATGTGTACATAGAGAGTCAGACAGCCAGCCGGACGGACGGATATCGTTAGATCGACTCAGAAAGTGATTCTGAGTCAATCGATACACTTCAAGGTAGGTCTAGGAGCAACATTTTAAAGTGTGACAAACATCAGCACAAGCGCATAATACCCACACTCCACAGCTGCTGACTGCTCGAACCAATTTGTTTTGGTTTAATAATGTTTTGTTAGAAATGGTTAATATTTTAAACCGTAAATATTAACGATGCAATGCAAAAAACCTCGGTTGTTTTTGAATTGTTGTAGTATTGCTGCCACCTGTAGTGAATTCGCCTTAGCCACCTGGTACTGATTTGTTCTCCGGCGTCAGAAAAATAAATAAATCTAAATATCTAGTGCAGAGTTTGCGGCGTATGTCGTATTTCGACGATGACATGATTGTGTGTATTTTCATGAACACAATTATTTTTTTGTTTTTAGCGTCGAATATTCGCGGCCAAAAATTCTTCGTTCTTCCCAGTTGTGTTCCTAGAATTTAGTTTTCTTTTTACACAAAATTATTTGTATTAAGTTTACTCATACAAGAGAAAGACAGCTCGTAACGTACGCGCCATAAAAAATTTATAACAACTATAACGATTAAATTTAATTAAGTTCGTAAAAATAAATTATTATCTAAACCAAACGCGAATGCGTAGAGATACATTTCACAGATGTGATTTAATTTAAAGATATTTTCATATTAAAAAGTTTATAGTTGATGGTCAAATAGACAGACAGAGACCATGACAAATTTTTAATAAATTATGTGTGGAGAATCTCGAATAAATAGATATTTTATAAGCATATTTGCTTTTATTCATATTGAACAATAAACATTTATTTTTCAAAAATTAAACCATTAAATACTGTAAGGGGTATTTTTTTTATTATTTTTTTTGTATTAATGTTCATACCATATTTAAGCATTTTACACGAACTTACCTCTATTTTTAATTTCATTAACAGCATTACGATTATTTTCATCATGAACACTTGTTCCAGCCATTGAACTTTTCTTTTTGGTATTGCATTCCTCACCCGTTGAGTTTCCACTTTCTTCTTCCTCATCGCACTCATCTTCTTCATCATCTTCACCCGTTTCAACACCATCATCTTCGTCGTCATCCTCTACTACGTCATTGTCGTCATCATTATTGACAGCAGCACTTCGAACATTAGCATTATGATTATTTTTAATGCCTGCAGCAATTTTACTACTAGTCGTCGTCGCCGTCTTTGTCGCTTTTGTAGTAACGACATCATTATGCGACCATAATTTTGAGCAACCGTTGTTGCTGTTGTTGATGCCGATACTGCTCTTACAGGCTGATGACTTTTTCTCTAGTTTTGACGCCATCGAAGCTGGAGTTGCTGCCGATGGTGCTGTTGTAGATGATGAAGAAACGGTAGTTGATGCTAAAATACCAGTTGATTGGGTGGACGTTAAAATATCCTTATGATAGGAATTATGACGATTACGTGTTGTTGCACTAACGGCAGCTGAATCCGAATTCGTTGTCTGCAATATCGTAGTGGCTTGGGCACCAGGAAATGTGGCATTACGTTTGTGACGTCCTTTCGATTTGGGAAATGCTATCAATATATTTAGCCACCATTTGGATTCTTCGGGACAGGTACCTTTAACGAACGTAACACGATCGGGTGCCGTTATGGCAATTGAATTTGTATGACCAGTTACATCTTCGGCGGTGGTTACCTCCAGAACTTTGGTCATATCAATGCATGCTTGCGGTACAGTCTCGGGCTAAAAAGATAACGAAAAAATTGGATATTAGAATTTTTTCAAATGAGCTAAAAAATTTAATGTGGGTTAGGAAATTTTGTAAATAGTTTGTTCATCAATTTCGAACAAAGACTTCGTTCGCTTAACCAACATGTAAAACAAAAACAATATTTTATAATTTGTTTTTGTTGTAAATGGAAGTTAAGCGAAGGAATTCTTCGTTCCGAAGAGCCTTCTTCTTCAATAAGATTAAAATTCGCAATTTTATTTTATGGAAAAAAATTTGCTTGCCACATGTCTACGGAAATTGTAAACTTTCTGTCAGTGATTTAGAAGATCATATCGAGCCTTTGGTGCAATATCGTAGTAACTCAAAATTTTAATTTTTTGAGCTGAGTATGCAGAAATGATCTTTGGGGAAATATCTATCTAAAAAAAAAGATTATAATTCCCTCTCTTAACTGTTCAGATTTTACAGCTAAAAATGGTTTATTGCCTCTAGCTATTTCCAACCATATTGATATTAATATAAAAAAAATATTTAATATTATTAATAATTGTTCACCTTTTTTTAATTACAAAACATTCCTCTTTATTTAAAAACTTGTAAAAACATAACTTTAGTAAACAAAAATGCTATCAAAAATATGGCGGAAAACTTCAAATGCATTTTTCTCAGTTCACGATTTTTTGAATTACTACGGAATTGCACCAAAGGCTCGATATACACAAGATCATATCGTGCAGTCAACTTTTATAATTTAACAAATCGAATGTAGTTCCATGAAACTTTCTTTGAATGCCTTGTTTTCGATCGTCTGGTAATATTTTAGGATTTTTCAATATAAATTATTAACAGTTAAAGGCCTTTATAACTTTGCTCAAGGAGATCATATCTGTTTAAATTATGTTATATTCAAGTTATATCCGACCTTAATGAAATTCACATACATGGTTATACATTTTGTGGTTTCCAAACCGCCAGTCTTGCGAGATCTTAAAGAACTGTCATCTGAAATCTCATTTATTTAGTAAAGGTTTGCCATTTTCAAATAAGGATCGTTTAACAACAGATGAACGCGTAACAATAGTTCAAACGTGGCCACTTTTCGAGCATTACTAGCTGGTTAGTAGACCTACTGTCCAAGGACATGCCAAGATTATAATCAAATTTTAAGAGACTAGAAGCGTTACAGATGTGGTTAGGTCCGTGAATCATCAAAATGAAAAAAATATCGCTTCCGCTAGTGAAAGTGTGGCGGATAATCCGAATTTGTCGATTCCACGTAATTCTCAGCAATTTGGTCTATCATATAGCTCAGTATGGCATATTTTGCATAAAGACGATATGTGGTTTCAACATGACGCTGCCATGAGCAACACGACCGATTTTGGCTTTATTACTTGGGAGGATTCCAGAACGCGTGATTTTACGGGGTCGAAAACTATTTCGTACATAATGGCAAGGTCCAAGCATTATAATGAAATGCTGATGACTCCAAATTCTTCAATTAAGGTCTTAAAAATTTGCTTGAGGATTGGGCACACTATTATTTAAGTGAGGTGCTAGACGAAATCTCCGTCAACTTTATGCATAGCCTTTTTTGCACTCAAAGTTTGAAAGAGTTTTAACTGAACAACAGAAGTTCCCAATAAAAAATGTTATTGATTTGCGAAGCACATATAGAGATTCTTAACAAATTAAAAAAAAAATTTAACATTTGAAGAGCCACGACATTCCCTTACTACGAAGCAATTTTGTAAGGGAGCATATTAAGAATAACGGTAACAAACAATTCAGTGTGTGTAGCTTATCGTTACATTCAACAACTTTTATATACATTTTCTGTGTCCAAAATGTATTGCTTAAAGTGGGAATTCGACACATAAAATCCATGTCTTTCGTTAGCGATAGGGTAAGCGAACCCTAAACGTTTCTCCCTTACTCCTCCTTACATGGCCATATTTTGATCTGAAACTTAAACAAATCAAGGTTGCTAGCAGTGTGAATGGGACATTGGTTGATAGACAAGTATGCAAGGCAACTCGGACTTTCTTTCAACAACCAATGCCGCAATTCGATTGACAGGAAAAAAGAGGGGACCTACAGCCCTGTTCCATTACAAACTTTTCAACAATGATGAGATATCTGTGTCATGGCTAAATGACCTAATGAGTTACCTGTAATGTTAAAGATAAAACATCTGATAAGTAATGACGTAGTGTCAACATGAAGTTCTTCCTATTCTACTTGACTGCTTGCGCGAAGTCAACTACCGCAATAACCAACGAACTTAGTTCTCCTTCTAGATATTCATTACTTTTCAACAGACTTAGTAACGAAACTTTCTACAAATTACTTTAAGATTTATAAACATTGAAACACAGCTAGATTAATCTGAAAAGAGTAATTCACCAAAAAACTTTTTAATGATTTAAAATTTAGTTACAAATTGCTTAAATTTTTTAAGCTAAATAAAATTATTGGAAAACTTGCATATTTTCAATATTTTTGAAATAACTCCTTGTGTTTAACAAAAATTTGTAAATTAACATAATTCAGCTAGCTGAATTAAGCAAGACAGTTATTTAGCTTTGAAAAATGTTTAATTAAAATATTATTACAAAATTTAGCTAAGCTGAATATGGAATAATATAATATAATAACTTCTACTAATTTACATCAATGTTAATATAACCAAGATTCAGCTAGCTGAATGTAACAAAACTTTGCTTAAGCTAAGAAACCAATATAATTACAAAATTTAGCTAGCTGAACTTACGAAAACTGCGATTCATCTTAAAAAAAATATAAGAAAAACTTTAGTATTTGCTAAATATTATTAATATGGTTGACTGAATTGTACAAAAATGTTTAATAAAACTTATTTTTATAGCTGAATTAGGAATATTTCCATTCTATTTTCCAAACATTCAATATAATTTTCAAAAAATATCTACAAGTGTATTTTTCAAATTACAATCCCAATTCTTTACCAGAATTTCCCTTTCTACAAACAAGTTATGACAGTTACAGTAGGGTGCCAATTAGTATTCAATTTCCTACTATTTTCGCTCAAAGCTGCTGCTGGGGCTGCTGTGATTAAATGTTTATGATTTTGTCTAATCGTTTCACTGTCATACAACCAATGCACAACATAAAACTCATACAACTATGCATGACCAAAGAAAAAAAGCAACAGAAAGCGAAAAAAAAACTCCCATAACAAGTGTTACTTTCACAGAAGGGAGCACGTACCAATAGTTTATGTTTCCTCATTGTCTTTAAATCATGACTACGATCTTAAGGAAATGTTCTTTGTATGTTCGTTATGTACGAGTATATTTTTCTTAACCAGGAAAGGAAGAAAGATTTTAAAGATGCAAAAAATTTACCACAAATAAACGTAAAAATATTCCTAACAAGCTGGCATAAAACCTGCTGTTCACACGAATTATTTCATGGTCATATCATGGCAAAGGTATGTTTCCATATAATATTTCTAAGCCTCTACATCACCTATTACTTTATCATAAATAATATTTTGACCACATTCTAGTATAGTTTTTTCTAATTAAAAAAAAAACTTGATTCCAGTTGTTTTTCTTACTTTTATCTCTGTCTTTTATTTGCTTTAGCTTACAAGTGAAACCCGTTTTAAAACAAATCATTAAATTATCAAAATCATAATTTTAATTTTAATGGCAGCAAAAGTCCAATTTCATTTATAAGCCTTAAAATTCCCCGTCGTCAAAGGACAAAAAGGAAAGACGAAAAGGATAAATGGACCCAGTTTAAGAAGCAAAATACCTTTTGCAATTGTCTTGAAACTTTAAATTTTATAAAGACGAAAACCCCTTGTCAAGCGATTTTTTGTAGAAAATACAAAGAAAGGAACGTAGGTTTTTTCCGGTTCCATTAAATTACTCCTAAATGTGAAAAGGATCAATTAAAAGAACATTCATTAAAAAAGATCTTAGAATGGCTTCACAAGAAAAGTGTTTTTGGCCATTGTTTTATTTATAAACTGTCCATGATATTTATTTTTTTCCATTTAAGCCTTTCCACCGAGCGAAATAGGTTCTTCGCCAATCTATATTTTCTAGCATAGACGTTCTTTAATTTCACACATGGGGTTTCTCTTCTGGGTAGAGAGATAAAAGCGGAATCTCTAACAAAAGTTTTTTGGTTTTTCGGTATGATAAAAATCAGCTTTGCTTAATGTGTATAGCCAACTTTTTCTGCCGTTTTTACTCATACCAAGAGGAGAACCTCTTGTGCCCGGTCGAGGGTTGGTCATGCAAAAAACTATTGAAGCGACGAAACGTTTCCATCCGGCCGACCAAAACAATTTCGTCACTGTTTTCGTCACTTCGACTCAAGGAAACTTTTCAGGCTGACAGGAGGCCAACTTTGCAAAAAAACATTGTAAGTTTCGCCTTACTAACAATTTTCACCATGATCGATAGAAAAAAAACATGCGCCAGGCATAAGCCCCCTGGTCTTAGACACTTTTCGTCATATCCTGAGGGGTTCTCTCTTCCGCTTGGCTGAAGACCATCTACATCAAAGAAAATTACTATAAGCGAGACCGCTTCTCTTTATACCCCGGTGAAATACTCTTTAGACCTGTCAAGGGCCGTAATCTGTGGCTAAAGCCCGGTCTTGAAAGCTTAATGACTTTTCGTCATATCTGCAGGAGAAACGCTTCCCTCTCGTCCGAAGGCCATTAATACAAAAAACTACTATAAGCGAGACCGGTTGTCTTTATACCCAGATGAAATACTCTTTGGACCTGTCAAAGGCCGCAATCGATGATGGTTTGTGCCGTAACTAGAATAAGAAACCTTTTTCTTAGGGAAGAATGTTTGCTATGCATAGATAAAAACTCTTCACAACGAAGCCACTTTTCGCCATACCCACAAAAAAAAAACTCTTCAATCCGACCAAATATCGGCACTGCAAAACAAACAAAAATATTTTTAATAAAAGCTATTTTTGTCGTACATAAATTGCACCCGATATTGCAAGATAACATTACTTTAAGTTTAGATCTAAACGAATTGTAAATTTGTGCAAAATTTTATAAATCAGTGCCAAAGTCACCAAGAAAATTATTTTATTTTTTTTTTAAATGAAATATCCCCTTGTTTTTCTTTATTTCAACTGAATTAAATAATTCAATCAACGTAAACCCACAGACATTTTTTTAAGGTTTCTTCTTGTCTTACGATCTACAATTTTGTTTACCTATGACGCCATTTGCAACTTCCAAATCTAACTAAGTAACAGTTTGAAAACCCATACCCGCCATTAGATATTTTTTAAAGGTAGAAGGAACGAGGCAACTGAGTTTTTGGTGCGAATCCTCGTAAAAGTGACTGAGTTATCGCTCTGGATCATTTCTTTCGTCGATAAAGGTTGGAGGAGAATACAACTTATTCTCGTTAGAAATAAATTGCGATCTTTGGACGAACGAAAAAACTTTAAACTGTAGATAAAATAAATACGTATTGACAAATTGTACCTACTTCCTTGGCGCTCCAGCTAAAGTTAAGCCTTGGCGTTCTAAACAATACTTTTCCATATTTCTCTATCTGTCGCAACATTTTTCCAGTCTTGTTCATTTCGTTTTTAAAGTTAGCATTCACACCATCTATCTATTGGGCTTTTGGTCGTCGAACTGCTCTTCTGCCTTTTGGCTAACCAAATACGATTTCCTTGATGGAAACGTGCGACATGACCAGCCCAGCTTAATCTCTGTGATATTATCAGTTCTGATAGGGATGATTTAGTGCTTAATGAAGATAACCATTCGTTCTTATCGCATCTGCTGATTTTAGGATCCATATGTTACACCCGTATAAGAGTACTGGCCAGTTCACCGTTTCGTATTTTAATTAATCTTTATCTATGATGGAATGCTTTTTTATTAAAGATATCTGCTTATAATGCTCTGCTTGCAGCTCTCGCTTTTTCCTTAATATCCAATGTACAGTCATTTTCGGCGTTGACATAAGAGTATAGATTTTTAGAATGCTCAACCACTTCGAAGCTATAATTGTCGTGACCAAAAGCTTGTTTTCTTCCAGTTAGGATTTCCGTTTATTTTCAGCCTTGCATCGTTTGCTGCTTTATTTTACCTCTGAAATTTCTTCTTTATCATGCGCATGTTGTAATCTTTAATTCTATCATTCTTAAGGTTCCGTTAGCCGGGAGTAACAGTAGCGTTGTTGTATGTAATGGAATTAGAACGATTATAGTTAGCAGTAGGATGTAACATCTCAATCTGTAAGAAATAGATTGGTCTTCCTTTTTTTAGGGTCAGGTTATGTTATGGTTACTCCCGGCTATCTGAGCCTTTAGCCTTGCCTTACTCCGGTGTTCGTTTAGAAAGGGTTCGAATAGATTATTTTGAATTTGTGCCTGTTGTCATTCTTTCCAACCTTAATAGCTTTCCTGGGACTCCGAGTTGTTCTGTTAAACGTTCTAACAAATTTCATCAAATTTTAGTCGACTGGATTTGTTCTGTCCATTAAATTTTCGTTTTTTTTTCAAATGAATTTTCTAACATGCAATTCATTTGTTACTCCTTTTTTTTAACGATTTTACTTTTTTTTTTATATTGACAATATTATTTATGTATTTTTTTCCTAAGATCTTGTCTTGTTTTATGGCTCATGCAGTGCTTAAGTTTATTATTAATTTTTTTTTTCGAACTCTCCACATTTTTTATTTACTTAATGAATTGTGGTCAATAAGGAAAAGAAAGACAAATGAGAGTATTTATGGGAAAACATGATTCAAATTAGCGATAACAAGATAATTTTTCTTTAGAGGGATGAGAGTGTTTTCAGTTAATTTTTTTTTATTTTTTATATGTTTCTACTCTCAAATGAACAATTTGTCGGCTTTGAGATAAAAATTTAAAAAAATCGTTTTTGCTGTCGCATAAAACACAAATTTTTGATTTGCAACACATTAAAATGGAAAAACGAAATACTTAAGCAAAGTTTAAAACGTGAACGAGAATTAGTTTTGGGTTGTAAATTTAGAGGAAATTGTTGGATTTTGTTTTTTAATGGTTTTAAATTTGCATTAAAGTATTGCGATTTTTACTTTCGTTAAGGCTGTGGTTTGTTTCAGATTTTTCTATTGGTGCATTGTCATTTGCTTTACACTTGTTAGAAAGTGATTATAAGCTGCATTAAGAAAAATTTGTTCTGATACTTATTTGTGAAATTGACATGTATTTTTCTGGTAACAAAAAATAATTTTGTTCGATAATTGCTGTAAATGAAAGTTTGGAGTATTTAGGGCGTATTTTGTATAAAAAAAAAATGACGAAAAACTTCGTTAGGCTTAATTTTAAAATTTAATATTAATTAATTAAAGGTTTCTGAGAATAAATTTTTGTCTAATGTTTTATATGTTACTTCTTAAGTTGGGGTTTTAACTTCTTTTAATCGGAGATATGCAACTAAAATAGCCAGAAGCAAAAACTTAAAGTTATTTCATCTTAGCCATTTTCAAATAAAAATTAAAATTAAGTTAAATTTGCACCAGTACATATATTATAGTATCAATTAAACGTTTAATTCACTTGATTAAATATTAAATTCACTTGATTGAAAGTTTAATTTTTAATTAGAACTGATTTTATTTTTGATTATTATGATTATGCATTTATTGGTGAACAATTTTGGAAAATTTTTTCTGTGTGCCCTATTATGGTTAACAACTGAACTCTAGTTGAGCAAACATTTTGCAGTTTTGTATTATTGTTAAAAACCCTGTATTAGTGCAGTTACCGAACATATCCACCATTTACAACTTTTCACTAGCAGTTTTAAGTTAAGTTTTCAACTCAACTGACTTGAGGTGTAAACCGATAAAGATGTAAAATTGTGTGCCAACAAAGCACCGTTTGCGCAAGATTTCCTAACCTTCTTTAGTCTTAAAAAAAGTGTTTTTTGCAGTTTGCCAGTTGTGTTCATGACTTGAAAGACACGGGCCCCCCAGTTCAGCCAAGAAGGCTCAAATATGATTAATTCAATGCTTTAGGTAAACTTGGGTAGTCAGTGCTTAAATGACACATTTGGGCCCAAAAAAACCTCATCTTAGAGCTAACCTGATCTTCTAACGAAGTGCAAAATGCACTCCAGTTAAATGGCAGAGATTTTCTACAATCCATCAAAAGTGGCGAATCTAATTTCGGCCAATCGCCGCGGCAATAATCATAGTGTCTGCTTCCCAGAAGCTGTGCATGCCTACCTATAAGATAACGTTCTGTGATCACAGATACTTAAAGTGACATATCCATTAGGTGGTACCATGTCTAGCAAGCTTGTCCGCACTAATGTTCCCTGTGCCTTAGGATCCACATGATCCTGATGCCAAAACTCCTCAGCCATTTTGTATAAAGATAAGCGACAGTCAAGGACTGTTCTTGTTCTCAAAGAAGGAGAATTCAAGGCTCTCACAGCGGTACAGCTTATATCCACAGTAATCGTTAAAACATCAGCCAACTGAACCAATTAGTCCACAGCTTTCAAGATCGTATACAGAAAGAACCAATTTGTACTAAATTTATATTTTTTTTACTTCCTTTTAGTAAAAAAAAATTTAAATATAAAGTACTTAAAACAATCCAAACTGCGATAGCTTTTATAAACCAATATGAGGGCATACGCGTGCGTTTGTAACATTTTGTTGCAGTAACACCACCGAAGAAATTTAAAACTATTTGGTGTTTTGTGTTGAAATAACAACAACACTGCAAGAAAAAACATTAATTTCAAATTTTTAAAAGTAAGATAAGAAGCAAAAATTCCCATATTCTATTTTTAAAAATTACTTAATTAAAAACATTACATTTTCAAAGTAGTTGAATGATTACGAAAATCATATCGGACATGTTGCTGGTGTAGTGGAAGACAACTGGTGGGTGGAATACAACAAAAGTGAAACAAACATGTGTAAAGAATAATTAATCTCAATTTGGAATTAAAGAAATTCTTGAATCACATGCACAGTTTGAGATAAACTTTTATCTCAATTTTACTTAAGTCAGTCCCGTTTACGGATTATTTTAAGTACGTTCTTCAATTAACCATTCTCCGCTTGATTTATGGAATTCAGTATTTACCTTATAATTAACACAGATTTGGCTTGACTTAATTTAGTACGGATGGATTGATTTTTCTTTCGGTGCAACAGTTATCTGAAAATCTCAGCGATACATTAATTTTAAACTCTTTGACTGCATTACTCCATTAATACTGTTGGTAAGCTTAAGAAAAACTTGCAAAATAATTGGAAGTCAACTGAAACGGTTTGCAAATAGTAGATCGAATTCATCCAAAAGACAAAATACTGCATGCCCGCCATCGAAAGAAGTAAAGTTTGCATCAAGTCATCCAAAGTGACTGCATTCCAATAACGTGAAGCGCAAGAAATCCAACCAAATCAACGTTTAAGCTGAATATCCGTGTTTCATATTTTATAAGCGGCTTCAATTGGGCCAGAGAAGCATAGGAGTGCTGTTCCGAACACACTGGATTTTTTTAAAGTAAGAATTGGCCAAAAACATGAAGTTTTAACCTGCCATTACGAAATGTTGCGAGACCAGTTAAAAACTATTTCAAAAATAGGAATTAGGAGGTTTTGCCTCACCCGCCTTATAGTCCAGACCTTGCCCTATTTAGAGCAGTATATTCAAAATGAACTTGATTCGTTCTTCGGCTCAAAAAATCAGTTGTTTTTGGCGCGAAATTTATTTGTTGCCAGAATGATAGGAAACTGTTCAATGTCCAAATTTCCAGATTGGACACCAAACTTTCACAATATATGCTCAGTATTATTTTAACATACGCAACTCAACTAAACAAATTTCTCAACCCATTTAAATCGAATTTATTTTGACATTTTAATTAACTCCATTTCAGCCATATCAATTTGGGTCACATTTTAATGTTTTTGCCACATGTTGCCGACATTCGTTCATGTTTTCTTACGCCCAATTTTATCAGCATTTTTTTTTTTTTTTGTTTCATTAATATGCTTTTTTCCATTCAAACTCATTTATTTCGTATTTCATTTGTCTACTTATTAAAAAAAAAAAAAAACACATTTTTCTGTGTTTCTCACGCTGCGATTTTTAGTTTAGCGATTTAAAGATTAAATTAATAAGCAGTTATTTGCCTCCTTTAAAACTAATTTTTGGTCATTTTTAAATCCACCTTGCAATTTTTCTTTTTTGTTTTTTGGCGAACAAGTTTTACAGTGGCAACCAGTGGTATTTTTTTTTTTTTAGTTTAGTACAAATGTTTTTTATTATTTTTACTTTTGGTACGTGTTTTCAAGTAAGAATCATATTTATTGGCTTAAATAACTTTAACAAATACTCGTTTGTATTTCTAATTTTTGTGTGAATGACATTATAAATTGATCGGTACCAGTTTAAATGGTGTTAAAGAGTTTTAATTAAAGAGTCTTGTATATTAATTAATTAAATAAAATTTTATAGGTATTAACGATTTTATTTGAAAGTGTTTAAAAGAATGAAACTAAATAACTTAAATCGAATTAATTAAGTGAGCTAAAGAAATATGATCAGCTGAATCAGAACATTTTTATTTTTTTGCTATGGGCTTATCTTTATTTAAAATAAGTTAAAGTTTTATAATCCGCTGTGCCGAATCTTTGACGCCCTCCACCAAAAGTACAAACATTTCAGCAGGAGGGAACTGTAATAAATTTGTTCATCACAAAACTCGGTAGAATGATTTTTAGTATAAGAAAACCTTAATTCGGCAAAGTTTGCCTACTTAAACATCATTTCTTACAGTTAAAGACGACTGTTAATGCTTTCAATCCCGAACACCTTAGGAGAACTCGGAACAATTTGATAATGTTATTCTCTGTTGAGTCGGCCGAAAATTAATTAAATTGTAATCTAGGATTTTCAGAGAAATTCTTAAGATGTCTACTCTTAAAATTTGGAGGGATTTAAAATAAACTTGTTTAAGAATTCCTGGGGAATATTTCCTTACTTGTTGTACTTTATTAAATACTATAGTTATAGGCAATAATTCAGGGTTGCAGTATCGGAATCGGGTATATCCCTATTTGGAATGTTGTATGGTAGTGTTCTCCAAGAAATGACTACACAATATTTGATGATGTATTAAGGGGAAAATAAACCACACAAAATGCTTGACAAACACACATTTTCCTGTTTTCATTTGCTAATAAACACCACAAACAATAATTTGGAGTTAAGAGAGTGTTCGAAAAATAACAGAACATTATGCAGCGTTCGGCTCACACAACCAGGAACGATATCTAGTGTTAAGTGTTTGTGCAGACGAACACAACCTACTTGTATTTTTAAGAAGGAGCGGAACATTATACATCGTTCTGTCTTTCATTAAAAACAGAACAATTGTAGTGATACTGTAAACAAACATAATATTCTTAGTTTTTATAATGCTTATGTTTTACATTGATAAAGAAATGAACAACAAAAAAATTTTTGCAACGACCGCAGCACGAACAGCTTCTGTGTGTATTGTGTATATGTTTTGTTTGTGTAAAATTATTTTGCTGGCTTTTTGTTTTTTTTTCGTATGTGTATTTTTCGCAGAAAGGGCGCATCGCACAACAGAAACGACACACATTAATGTGCTGAACCGGACACAATAAAGTTTGTGGTTTTTTAAAAAACCCGAACAGATCTAAATGTTTACACATTTTGGTTGAGTTGGATGAGAACAGTATTATTTTTGTGTTCGAAAAATTAGAAACAGGGAAACATTATTTTTTTTTTATAATTTTCTACACAAACACTATAAGCGTTTGTGTTTTCCACAAATCTACCGATCCGAACACTTAGGAGCGATATTTGGGGTTTATTTTCGAACAGTGGTTTAAACATAGAGATATTGTGATGCATACGTTGCTGCTTCCAAAATTATAATTTACGTCTGAATATAATTTTTACGCTTCTTTTTTTACGTCTTCAATCTCAAAAGTTTTCACTTTAATGATTGCATTTAGTAGTAGACACTACAAGAATTTGACAAATATCCAACATGTCTGCAAAAAATTAAACTTTTTTAATATTTCTCACAAACATGCTCTTCAAATGTTTGCCAAAACCGCATCGACAAACAGCACAAAACATTTGTACAAACGTAAAGTTTCGGCATGCTAGACAAGCCATTTGTGTGGTTTATTTTGCCCTTTAGTGTAACTTTATTAAATTAGGCTTTATTTAAAGTGTGAATAATGCATTTAGTTTGCATATCTTAATATAAGCGATTTCGCTCTTCTCGCTTGAAAGCTAACTTGCTGCGAAATGAGGTTATAAGAGGATTTTGTTGATATTCGTGCTGTTAATGTAAAAAGAAACCCGATCACCTTCGTTAAAATAGCAATTTAACTGAAGAGGGTGGCTGTAAAGGTTTTAAGAAAACTGGGATACAAATATGGAAGGGATTTATCAATATGATATAAGACCGATGACTCCCTTATAAGAAAACCATAGGATTAAATTATAACAAGTCTTCTAAAGACATGTTAGTATACTAAAAAATAATTTTAGACTTAAATATTTCTGCGATTCAAATTAACATTCTCTCAATTCATAAAAATAGTGTTTCCTAGATTAAATTACCACATACGGATGTCAATTTAAAATGTCTAGACTTGTAAAATTTAATTTACGAATAATTAAAATATAAATGGCGTTAAAGTATCAATTTATTTTCTAAGAGACAACTGAGCAGTTCTCAAGTTTTTTAGAAGCTCTAAATTTACATACACTTAAGAGCCTTTGCACAATTAAGAACCTCTGCTTTTTAATAAAAATACACATTTAAAATATATTGTAGAAGAATAAAAAAAAAAAATTATTTATCTATAATAAAACTTACATGCTCATCGACTGAATATGTGAGTTCACCATCATCATATAAAACGAACCATCTTCTTTGCCATCTCTGAAAAAGACATAAAAAAATAAAGAAAATAAATACATTAAAATACATTAAAAATGGAAAATTTAGGAATAATTTTTTTTTACAGAAGTTTTAATATTTTTTATTAAGAAAAATTTTAAAAAGGCTTAAACTATAAATTTAAAATTTATGAGGCCGTTATAAAAATTATCCCATAAACTGGGTCATTTTTGTGCAAATTTGTCTGCATTATTCATTAAATCAACAATGACGAAGAGCACTTTACCACAGCGCCTGTAATATCATTATTAATGACAATAACAGCTGTAGTTTATGGGCCAAAAGTGTAAAGAAAAATATAATTTTTATATGCAAATTGACTGAAATCTTCTTAAACTAAAAGCAAAAAATGCCACGCAGTAAAAGTGTTTTTTTTTATGAATTTTCATAAGAATTTAATGCAAAATGTTTTATAAACCAAAATATTGGTAGCATTAATAAATTTTCGCTGTTTATCTACTGTTTTATTGCATCATAAAAGAATGCCACATTTTTATTCGTCCGAAAGTTGCCAACTTGCCAATGTAAAAACGTATAATTTTTTTATTTTGCTAAGTTAGTTAGTTTTACAGGTAATAGCTGAATTCTTAGAAAACTATAATGTTTGTAGGTATGTACTTCGATTACAACTCCGGTACAAACAACGTGACTTCTTCTCCGAATCCACTACTCCTACTCCTACTCCGACTTCACACACTTCGTTATTACACGTAAGTAAAAACTTCAAAGAACGTTAAAAATATTTTTTATATTTATTTTTTAAAATAAAAATATTTCGAATTTGGCGACTTAGTATTTTACAGACCACTATAAATAAGTAGATTTTTATTTCTGTGGCTTTTTGACAAAACATCTTAAGTCAAATTTAAAAAGTTGAAAAAAGTTTTGTTAATCATACGAATTTTCATTCCAAAATTTTACGTTTTTAAAATTTGTATCATAAACAAAATTTGTCTTAAATTTCGGTTTATTTTATTATTTGATAAAAAGATTTTTCGCCCAGTTTATTTTTTTAAAACATATTTGCCATCTTATCTAGATTTAAAATGTTTTGTCAAAATGCCAGAGATTTATTTAATAAGATTCAAGTACTTTTAAGTTAATGGTGGTTGTTTCTTTTCTACAAAAAAAGTGACAAATTATTTCAAAAATGTAATTTTGTGTTCGTTTCATAAAAATATTTTGCTCTCTTAAAGGGTAGCAAGTTTTATATTAAAAATGCACCCTTTTAATGGCATAAGGAATTGCACTTTTCGCCGAGTATAAATCGAAAGTCTTGATAGTACCCTGTAGAACAGCAGTCCTAAACTTAACGGAAAATTTGTGGAATGAAAGCAAGGTTTAATATTTATTAAAGATGCAAAGAATCAGAAAACTAAAATCGCTTATTTCGCAAACATGGCGGACAATTTGAAAATTGGACAAAAACGCTAAAATTTATTTGAAACCGCTAAATCGGTAAAAAAAAACACAAAATGTCGGAAAAACATAAAATGCGTTAAAAAAATTAACAATAATGATAAAGAACAACATTTTTGTTAGGGTATTTCACTTTTTCATTACCTGCGTTTTGTTCTCGTGATATAACAAAGAGCATTATTACAGGATGGCAAGACATTTTATAGAGGCATCTTTTTAGAAGGGATATTTTTTGAGAGGGGAAGAGAACAGGCTATTATTCTCTCCTCTCTCTTCAATAAACTCAAAATTTCTGAAAGAAAACTTTCATAGAGTGAACCCGGGCTTACTTATGGTGTTTTCTTTCCTACGAAATTATGAACTCGGTTAATTTTCTACCGTGGCATTGATTTTGCTCATACATATTGCTGTAGCACACAGAATAAAATAAAAATTGATTTCAATTAAAAAATTTGTGAAATTAATTAAAAAATTAATAAAATTTGCACCCGTAAACAAACAAATAGTATCAATTAAACGTTTAATTCACTTGATTAAACGTTTAATCCACTTGATTAAACGATTAATTCATTTGATTCAATTTTTAATATTTATTTATTTTTGATTAGTGCATTAAATGGTGAAAAAGGTTGGAGAATTTTCTCTGTGCAGTAAAAATGTGTTTGGAAAAAGGCGAATGGAGGACTTTTAATCACTAGTCCAGACTATGATTCGGACGAAAATGCCTAGTATACAGAAATCCACCAGAACTTTTTTATACTGCCAATACTTGTAAATATTTAGCATATAAATGACACTTTGTGTCATAAACTCTTTCTGTATGGTTAAAAAGATTAGCACTACTAAAAGTTGGTTTGGTTTTTTTTTTGTCTCCCCACACTCTCTCGCTTGTTGGCCTTATTTTTGTTTTTAAGATAATAATGTTAACATACATTACACTATCTGCTCATATGTATATGATGGCAGATTGTTTGGTAGAAAGCATTTGTGGTAAATACAAAAGGAAATCATAATTTTATATTTTAATATTTAAACGATTACTTAAGGCTTCAAGCATTCATATAATTCGCATTTGCATAGTCATAAATATTCGCTTGCAATAGTTGTGTTGCAAGTAGTAAATATGATGCCGGATATTTATATGTATGTGGTTATTATGAATTATGCTAAATACTTGGGTGGCATAGTTTTTAAGTTTCAAATTTGGCGCAAAAAATTTAATGGTTTTGTTATGAATTTTTAAGTGTAGGGAGTTAAGAAAAACAGAATGGAATTTATAATTGGCAAAAACAATAGACCTCTAAATAACAAAAAGTATTTCATTCCAATTTCTTTTTAGGTGTAGAAATGCTTTATTTATAAATAATTATTTCACATTATGAAGGAAAGTTATAAAAATTAAATCGAGTTTAAAATTTTGAGAATATTAACTTGTAAAAAATAGCTGGTTTTAAATTTTGGGAAAATTAATTTCTCTAAACTGTTAAATAGTAAAAAACAACAATTGAAGGAGGAGTGGAGAGGCCTTAAAAAAGTCCTGCACCTCGTGGTCCTTTCAATATTTACCGTTCGAAAAAGTTCTCTAATTCTTAGCGGGAATGCAGCACTTGTGGTATATGGAAATGGATTCTGTAGAAGAACTGGATATGAAGGCTCCTTTCGTCTGCCGGATGACTGTAGTGTCCTGCAGGCGGACTGTGCTATAAGGCGGGCGGCAAACTGTCTAAGGGGTGCCATTGCATCCCTAGGGAGTGTCTATATACCATCTAGGTAAACTGCAAACAGTCGGCTTGCTTTAAATGAGATTTCGAAGCATTCGAAAGTAACGTTAATGGCGACATTAGGGCGTGCAAACTGCCGGGGTAACCAGATAGCAGATGAGCTTGCCAAAGGAGGTGGTCGTCTGGATGACAGGTTCATTAACCAATTCGTTGGCTTTCCAATGGCTCGTTATGATGAACGGAGAAGCAGCTCTCTATTGACTAACTGCTCTAAAGGATGGGCGATGGCGCTGGGTATTACAAAACGACCAATGAATTACCCAAGTGTACTGTCTTCTCGACGAAATTTCGTCTTTCTCGTTTAAATAAACTTTTACTTGTGTCACAATTTTTTTATTTTCAAGCGATTTATGATGGTCAAAGCCTTTTTCGCAGGGGCCCCTCAGCAAAATCTTTAAACGAATATTACCGAATCATTTGTATAGAGGCTAAGCGACATCTTGAAAAAAATTTTACCAGTTTCAATAAGCTTTCTTTTCAGGCTGAAGTTTAATTTTATTTAACTGTATTTAAAATGAAATACTAGGATCTTTAACAATTCGACGATACAAAATTGCAAGCATTGTTAATACTTGATAAATCATTAAGATCCAATCAAGACACACGATCTCAAATATCAGG
Organism: Pollenia labialis; assembly: GCA_949318255.1. Taxonomy (NCBI): domain Eukaryota; kingdom Metazoa; phylum Arthropoda; class Insecta; order Diptera; family Polleniidae; genus Pollenia; species Pollenia labialis. Next base: position 16,790,933 of record OX439141.1, read on the forward strand.
ATTTTTCCACCAGAAGAAAACTAAAATATCAAACGAGAGCAAGCTGAGAGATGATCATGCACGTGAAAATGCTGATTGAAAGTCATAAAAGGATATTATTATTGTCTTGAATCATAACCTGCGGTAATAAATGGATTTAAAAAGTTGTATGTAAAGCCAAGATAAATAGCCAAATCGACGCCAAAATTAAACAGTACTGAAGCCAAAGTAAGGACCCATATTTAGTTAGAAGCATCCCTTCTATTATCGGTCTAAGCGATTCCAGGGGACCTGTAGCACAGGCCTTAAAATCTGGCAAGGGATAGACGGCTTGCCTCACCCGACTTCCATTTATATTAATCGGTGTAGAACGCTTTACTTCAGAACAGGGTATCCAAATTGGCTTAGGTTGTTCTTGGTCTCAAGAAATAATAAAAAAGTGACAATATAAGTTCGTCTCATTTGTCTTACCAAGTTGGGTTCCTAAGTTTTTGCAAATATGTAATAATATTAAAAGTGCACATAAAATGAATTATCTTTTTAGGCAATAATATTGTGCTTAAACAAAACTTTTATTTGATTCTAGAATACTTTGCAGGTAAATTATAATTGGAAAAGAAGTAAAAATATAAATCCAAATAATATTTCTTACAAAGTCGTCCCTGTATAAAAAACCAATTCTACCTCATTTTCACTTCACTTTTTATTTTCACTTCAATATTTAGTTCAACAAAAAAAAAAAAAAAATACTGCAAACTAAGGCGTTGGTTGGCTTTCAACAAATACGTACCTGTGTAGTTACAAAAATAGTTTTTATCTTTTCTAGTAATTTTATTAAATTACATCTACTCTAAATTCATAAATATACATATTTTTTTATTATTACGTTTTTTTTCCTAAACTTAGGTCTTCATATGGTGGCATTGGTGATGATGGCAAACAAATTGTAGATATAGTCATGCATTATTTGCAGAAAAAAAAACTTCTGCAATCAAAAAAGTATTTGCATAATTTGCGTTACAACTTTTTTTTCTTTCTTTTCTATAGAAAATTACGATGAAATTACTAAAATTGTTGCACTAGAGCATTTATGAGTGGGAGATTTTTGCAAGAAAAATAAAATTAATAATAACGAAAACAATTTTGCCCGATTTAGGAAAAAGTAAGAAAAAATATTAATTTTTGAAGGAAAATGTAAGTTGTATGTAAATTTTGTATTTCTAGGCTTAAGAAAAAAAAAAATAATAGTAGATTTTAAATTATAGGGGAATTAGGAGAAATTCAAAGTTTTTTAGGAAAAGTTTTCTTTAAAAAAATTAGAGCACTATCGCTTCAATTAACTTGATATTGGGTGCATAACTTGAAATTGCGGGATATATGTACAACAGATGACACACCTTTTACACATGGTTTGTGACTCTGCTAATTTAAGAGGCATTTTGGAGGCTGCGCTTTATTGTGACTTATGGTGTTTTCTTTACTACAAAAAAAAATGTTATATTTGGTGTTTGTTTCTTAAAAAGTCCTTTGCTCTTTATAAGAATGGCTTGTTTCGTTGTAAAAAGCTCAATCTTACGAACGGCATAAGGCATTTTACACTTTACGCTCCGTATAAATCGGCAGTGTTGATTATGCCCTTTAAAAAGGTGACTTAAGTTTATATAAAGGGCTACCAGACAAAGTTAGGAAAAAACCGCCTCTACTCGCAGAAAAAAAACATGTTTAAACTATTTTTAAAGAAAATTTTAAACATATTATGGTTAACTTTAACCATATTATTGTCACCTACAACCATTTTATGGTTGAATTAGTCCCCCATCAAGTAGCAACAACCATATTATGTTGCCTCTAAACATTTTATGGTTAAATATGACAGTAATTTGTTTTAAAATTAACAATAGTATTTTCCTCTTTTCCAAGAGCAGCATGCTATGGTTGAGAACCAACCATGCTATTATAAGTGTTAAACATGTTTTAGTTATTTTTGACCATAACATGTTCGAAGGCAACCATAATATGGTTGTGCCTTCTTGATGGAGGACTAATTCAACCATAATATAGTTGTAGGTGACAATAATATGGTTATATTAACCATAATATGTTTAAAAATTTCCTTAAAAATAGTTTTGTTGTTGGGGACCATATTTAAAAATGTTTTTCCCCTGGGTGCAATCAGAACAGTATAAATTTAAAGTTTTAATAGTTATTTTTTGTATTTTTTTATAGTAAAAAACATAAGAAAGCAGTACATTGTTAATGGTAGGTTGTCCGTGAAACAAAATTTAAGTGGATTCGGTGTTATAAAATTGTTTTAAAAAAGACCGTCGAATCAAAAAGTCTTAAAAACTTGGTAGGCAATAAACCGGCAATCTGGCAAAGGTATTTTCTTGTTTACATATTTTATGAAAAACGAACAAAATAAATTGAAATTTCGTCATTAATTTTTTTTCTTTGATTTATTTATTTAATATCAGTCAATAAACAGTGTTTTCTTTATGTATGTTTTTTTTTTATATTTTGAAGAACAGACTTTTTGACTTAAATATGTTTTTTATATTTTGAAGAACAAACTTTTTGTCAGCTGTTAACCAGGGCGATCTTATTTTGTGTTTTGTTCTCGTCAAAGATGAAATTGCATTATTAGAATGTTGGCAATATATATGCGCTTTTTAACAAGGTGGTATTTTGTTGTGGTAAAGATATTGGACGAGATAGTGCAAACAACAAAGCCTCTTTAAACGAATTTTGGTTTCAACTCTTCACTGTTCAGCATTGTTACCCATCACCGATAATAAGAATGCTTCAAAAGTGAACCAATTTAATAAATATAAATCTTACAGTATTATAATTCGGTTCGATTGAAGGCATATTAAAGTCTATTTCTATTATCACAAAATTTAATGATTTTATTTCTAGTCATATAACTAACTCCTTTTTAGGATTCACTTCAGTTTACGAAAAGAATATGGTTTTAAGAAAATTTTTTGTGCTATGATTTCCGCTAGGAGAATTAGATATCTGATTTATATATATTTAATGTAATGTTATGAATGTACGAAAAGGCCATAAGCACCACGACCCAGAGGATCTTTTGTGCAGCCCATGATTCTCAACATGTCAAATTCAGGTTACATACAAAACCCATTACCCTGCTTGGTGAAAGATCATAAATATCAGGTCAGCTCATCATTTGCCCTAGAACAATTTCCGCCTGCAAGTGCACAAGACGGGACAGCAGCAGAGCAGATGTTCTGACGTTTCGTCAACCACCTCACAAAATCCGCATACCTTGGTAGATGCATTACCCATTATAAACTGGAGTTATCTAAAACCACAGTGCCCCGTTAATAGGTTAACAATCAGTCTGAGTTCCGCCTTCTGATGCAGAAGTAGCTAACATACCTTGCAACGAGACAGTGTCACAAATTACTGGGACCTTCTTAATCCAAAAGTGGACGCTCATTTGTAAAGGATCTAACGTTTGGACCATTTTTGTAATGTCCCCCCAATGTGACGACAGGGACACCGGAAAACGGCTCAGGGCCTATGAATGGACGATGAGCGCCCCTGTTTCCCAAGCAATCAGCCCTTTCGTTGCCCGCATGGCACACATGGCCGGTGACCCAACACAAATTCAAGTCATTGTGTTTCCTTAACTCATTAATGGCCGTTTTCTCATTACACGATTAACTTTTTTCCCAACGAAAAACTGCATATTAAAGAAATTTGGTTTTGCTCAATGTCTCATTTGCCTCTATTCTCATCTGCCGATAATTTATTTTCCTTTTATTTGCCGTACAGATAAATTCAATCACCTGACTCCCAACTTTTACATATATTTTGGGAGGTGTTGCAAGCTTAAAACCATGTTTTTTGTTGGTATATTGAGAAACCCAAAATTGTTAACAGACAGTTTATCGGTCTAATAAATTTATGTTGACATTAAGTACCAGGCAGTTTGACGGTACATTGAGAAAATGGCCATAAGAGACGAAAAACAGCCCATGACTAACCTGGACTTCACCTCAAAAGAAGATAGTGCTCTAAGACCGGCTTTACTATCCGGCATTATAAGTAATCTCAGCCCTTTGCCCTTCTCCTCCTCAGACATTCGCCAGCGCATATGAGGAGTACGTAGGTCTCTGACTGGAAGATCGAATATATATTTTAATTATATTTTATAATGAGTCCTTCGGAAGTGAGCGTGATGGGCGGCAATGTGATGACAATTTACATGAGCACTGGCAAAATGGCCTAATCTTAGGGTGGATGTTAACCACTAGGTTAACAGCCTACCATGTGGTCTCCTCCCAGCCACAAAAAAGCTGCTCTTCGTTGAACCCTTTTCTTGGCTGAGGCCTTAAAAAGCCACTTCCCTTTTTGAGGGTTAATTTATGTCTATTTGGATTTGTTATGTTATTCTATTATGGTATTTAACAAGGTTTTCTTTTTTAGTTTTTTTTAATTTTTACATTTTTGATTGAATTTAACATCTCAAAAATGGCGATTAAAATTTTTTTTTGTTTTTCGCCAAAATATGCTAACTTTGAAAAATTTTTTGTTTTTAGATTTTCTAAAAATGCTATCTCAAAAAAATACGCATACAAATACAAAATATTTAATTATTTGCATTGATATAAATAAGTAAGAATATGTAAACCATCTTATGGAAGGTACATTTTTTTTACAACATTACAACCTCTAGTTCTCGGGTTTTTTAGTTAGCCTTTTTTGAATGTAGGTGGTCGATATATGAAAAATTTTTAACTTCCCTGCGGGAAATTTGTGTCAATTGGTCCAACCGACTGGTCCTGGGATTTGTGAAAATAGAACAAGTACAAAAAGAAAGGACTGATGACCAGTGAAAAAAGAACCAATCCCTTAAGTAGTGAATTACAGAACAGTCTTCAGCGGTGTTGTGACACATTTTTTGGTACTTTCTAAAATTTGGCTCTTAAATTTAATTCTTGGACTAGTTTTATTGAAATAATACTACATTGTATTTAAATAATACTACATTTTAGTAACTGACACTAAGCACGTTCATTGAGAATAGACCTGTGATTGGTCAAATAGCGTCAATTGACCCCCTCCAATGACAACCCCATGTAAAAGTGATAGGTCTTATTCATATAAAGTGTTAGAACTGGAACCGGTCCCTACCACCAAAGACCTATCACGGGACTACTTCAGTGTCAGTTCGCTTCCCTCTAGGGTTGGAATAAAAAAGCCCATTCGAATAGTATATTATTTTTTTGCTTAGCAAAACCTTTTTTTATAATTTATAGTCACCTGCTAAAACAAAACCAACTTATTGCGGTTAATTTAATTAAATTACACATATTTTTATAAGAAAATCAATAAAAATCACCTTAAAAACATGCTTAACTTTACACTTGTTACATTTTCTACTACGTTTTTATATTGCTTCTATAATTGTCACTGAAATGTCAAATGTCAATTGTAAATAACAATCAATCAATCAGTCGGTCGGCCATTCGGTTTAATATTTAAGTGCAAGTACAGAAACATTTATACTTGTACATATTAACAATTTTTTTTTTGTTATATGAAATGTTATAAAATTTTCTTTTTTGTTTGTTTTGTATTTTAATAACCGCAATATTTTAATTGATCGATACTTAAAAACATTGTTTTAATACTCAGGTTACTAAGCATTCAGGTTTAAAGAAACATTTACACTAACAACTAAATTACCACTAGATACATACATACATAGAAGACAAATATTAGTAGTATTAATAAGTAATTGCTGTTTTAGACTCATTGCAAAAACAATTTTTAATGTTTAAAACAATTATTAAAGCAATCCTGATTGTACGGAATACTGTTGCCAGATGGCTAAAATTTTCGAGAACACATTTCCCAATTCTTAAAACAAATTGGCTTTGTTTAAACACCCCTTAATCTCTTAATGTTTGAATATGGTTTCGGGTATTGTGAGATAGTTTTAAGCCTACACTCACAATATTCTGTACGTAAAATTAACTGAAATTGTAATATAAAATAAATGAAAGTTCAATTAAAAACCGGTCTACCTCTTTTTCATTTATTTTTAGCAAAAAGTTCATTTAATTTTTACTGTCAAAAATTCAACACCATATTCCGTAAAATCAAATAAATATTCAGTTATTTTGTAAAATTTTACTGTCAAACATTCAACACCATATTCAGTAAAAACGATTAAATATTCAGTTATTTATTAAAATTTTACTGTCAATTTTTTACTGTCAAATTGACCCCATATTCAGTAAAAACAATTAAATATTCAGTTATTTTATTAAATTTTCGTTTACTCCACAAAAGAGCCGAATTTCTAAAAATACCAGACAGACACCTGTCCGCTTGTTTTTCTTATAAGCGAGAGATGGAGAATATTTTTATTTACTTACTCAGTTATACACGTTTGTTTTACTTTTGTTGTACTGACCACGTTGTTTACAGAAGAACTCTCAATTATAAGACACCAGCAGCATGACCGATATGGCTTCGCAATTATTTTACTTTTAAAATTTGATGTATTTAACTAAATTATTTTAACAAATAGAAAATGGGTATTGCTTACACAAAACAATCAATTAATTTTTTATAGATAAGTAAAAATTAATTTTTGGTAGTATAATTATATAAAATAACTGAATATTTAATTGTTTTTACTAAATATGGTGTTGAATTTTTGACAGTAAAATTTTATAAAATAACTGCATTTTTATTTGTTTTTACGGAATATGTAGTTATTTTTTGACAATTAATTTATAACAGATAACTGAATATTGATTTGTTTTTACGGAATTCGCGGTTGAATTTTTGACAGTAAAAATTAAATGAACTTTTCGTTGCTTTAAATTACATTTTCATTTAATTTTACATAAAGAAAAATTTAACTTAATCAACGGACAAAATTAACTGCAACTGAAAATCCGTATTAATATGCACTTAGTTTTTTGAATAACTGTTAGAATCAGTTAAAAATAAATTAGCTTGGAATTTTAAATGTTTATTTATTTAAAAATTACTGAACGGAATATTTCTTAAATAAACTACAGTCCGTTACTGTAATAATATTGTGAGTGTATAAGTAAGATTTTTTAACCACTGTTTTTAAACATTGCAAGTCGTCAATAGTTGCTGAAAAAACAATAATCTCACCCTTAAGTCCCTTGCAAGACAACAGACCAGAAGCTCGTTTCTGTATTTCTCGCATCGTAAAATTTTCAACATGAAGTGTGAAACAAAAAATTCCATCGTTTCTCGATTTGCGAGAAAAAAGTGTTTCTGTATTTAAATGCGAAAACAGACAAAACAGATTCAGTTTTAACTGGAATATTTCCAGAATTAAATGTCAAATGAAAGCGAAACGTCAACAAAAGAAATAAATATAATAAAAACAGGGCTGCCAGATTTGACGATTTATTTTCATTTCAACGATTTTTGCTCCGAAAACGTGCCGATTTGCTGATTTTTTCTAAAAAGTAACGAAAGCAAAAACAAAATCAACAATATTTTATAACTTTATTGTAGCTTTCTATAAAAATTCATATCGAATTTTTAAATTTCAAACACTTCATATTTTGTGGCATTGAAAATTTAAAAAGACAATATGAATTTCTGTAGAAAGCAACAACAAATTTATATACATATTTGATATTCTTAGCTTATATGGACACTTTTATGCCATTTTCGACTTCAACTAACAGGTATTATACTACGTATATTTCAGGTGAAAAAGAAAAAATAAAGTTAATAGTTATAACAATAGGTAAATTATCGATTTATGGGTAAAAATTGGAGGCGTGTTTTTCACTCATATCTCAGCCATTTTTTGTTTAATTTTGCACTGTTTTTGTCCCGATTCACTGGTTTCATGCGGAAAATTTTACGATGCGAAAAATACAGAAACGGGCTACAAAGTCTTTGTTGGAAATCGAACCCGCATCCCTCGCACATATAGACAACAAATTACCTCACCGGGGCACCCAAGAGAATGTTTATTTTTATGTATGTTGTTTTTTAAATTTAGAAAAAAAATTATTTAGTTTGCTCTATTTCAGAAAAATTTTTATAAAAACTATGTTTATTTAGAACATTTTATATTCCTTAAATTTATGTTTAAGTTTTTAGATGCCAGAAGAGTTTTCTTAAGTGTTGTAACTATCGAAACATATTTAATCGACTCTTCCATGACCGTGGATTCGGTCCCCCGGTCAGTCAAGAATGAATATATAAAATAAAGATTGCTCTTTTTTTTAAATGTTTGTAGAAAATTCTACGAATTTCGAAAACTTTAAATCGTTTAACTTTCTTTGATTAGAATGATTGAAACCCGTTTGGGTTATCTAGAACAGTGATGACGTTGAGTTACATTTCCGAAAATTCGCCGGGCGTTTCAAACTTTAAATAGATGTAATTCTAATTCTAACGCCGGCGAACGACGAACAAATCAGTACTGGGTAGCCATATTGTTTCAAAATGATAAGTGTTTTAGTAAATAAAGTTACTTTTTACTTAAGAAATTGAGAAATTGTAAAATTTTAACTTTAAATACAAATTGTAAAAAAAATTGACAATAAAAATGTATCTTCTTAATGTTTTGTTTGTGAAGTATTTTTTGTTTATGCAGCGAATTTCTTCCGAATAATTCGTCGTGCTGGACGAAATTCGTCGTTCGTCCCAGTTGTGTTCTTAGCATAAGGTATATGGCACAGAACAACGTAATATTTTTAAAAAGGACTTTAATCATTGTTCAAAAACTTACAAATCACAAATGCCTAATTTTAAATTAACGTTTTCGCACGTTTATCTATTTTTTATTCTGAGTAATGTTTTTGTGCAATAACGGAATTCATTGTCTTGTTATTATCACTTAAATACCCTCGAATATAAGGCTAATCTAGCGGAGGAAAAATCATATCTTCTAAAATAAAAATCTAATTCAAAAGAAATGCAAGGGTGTAGGCTATAAGCTCCGTATATCCGGTAGCTAGTTTTAATACATTCGTATTTCGACTGAAAACTTATGTCATTTTGTATTTCTATAAAAGTTTACGCATCAAAACGTTAACAGTAATAGCAAATATAAAAGGAAAAGCTATTGAAAATATATTTGCAACAAAAGTTACTTTCACCAAAAATGTTCTGCATTACCGATTCAATATAACAACAAATTTGACATTGAGAAATACAACCCAATTTTCTCTCAATGCTTAAAAGGCCATATATTCACAACCAGGTAAATAAATTCTTTTTCTAAATACACTGACTTATGCGCTTTGATATTGCGTTAACATTTTTTTAATTCAATATTTTTTTTCTTGCCGCTAGATTGACTATTTTTCCCTCTCTGTGAAATATGAAATAAAAATATTAATTTTATATACATAAATTACATAAATTTACTATTTATTGAAGGTAAATTTAAAAATGTAGCTTTAAATGAAAAAAAAAACGTAACTTTTTTGAAAAGAAAGAAGCCCTTTTTTATTTTTCGCCTGGCAACACTGACCTAGAATTATTTCTACTAAACACATTCATACGCCCTCAGTTCTACCCAAAGATAGAAATGTAACTTGTACGTATAAGTAACATTTATTATTGAAGACCCATACGCACTGCTGTAATTTTACCCTCCTCAACTAGTTGTGCCTTTCCGTGTAAAACTTTTTAAATATTAATCTAAGACCCCATAGAGTAGATATATTCTGGGTCCTTTAGCAGTTCTAAGTCGATTTAGCCATGTCCGTCTGTCTGCCAGTTTTTTGAACCCACGCGTACTTTCGAACAACTCAAAAGCAAAGAAGAATATTTTTGTGAAATTGTTTATAGTTCTTCTTAGCGGTTTCGGATTCAATTAAATTGTAGCGGAATGCACCAATTTTTATTAAATTTTGCACAAATTCGTTTTATATGACAAGAAATTATAAAAATAAATATCGTGCTGATCGGTCCACAATTTACAATAGGGCCCATACAAAGCCCACTCTCAGAAGTAAAATTTAGTCTGCTATAGTGTGATAGGGCAAGAAATCACACTGACAAATAACGTAAAGATTGATCCATAATTTACCGTAGGTCCGGTATAGAGCCCATTCTGGGAAGACATGCCTTAAACCATATCAAATATAGATGTTGTGCTAAAACGTGTTCAAATTTGGCTTAATAAAGCTTGAAATAGCATTATGCAATTTTGTCATTATCAGCAATTACTCTTACCAATCTAATCTAAATTAATATGACTGGAAATAAAAGCATACAATTCTTTGATGGCAGGCTTACAATTTACCAGGGTTCATAATTTTTTTTTAAATAGTCCTAAAACCGCAACGAATTATAATGCTGTGAGGGCAGTTTTTATTAAGATTGAGTGATGCTATGTTGTTGCTGTACATCTTCATTTAAAGTGGACGCCAAGTAAGTAAGATGCCAAACACTGATTTCTAATGGACGTCCTGGCGGTTGGGTAAACTCTTGAAAAATTTCTTTACACGTAAATGATTATTGTCAATGGTCAAAATATGGACCCTAATGATTGACTCTTGAAAAATTTGCTCACTCTTAAATGCCTCATTACTAGGGTATTCATTTAATCGGGCTTTTCCTTTAATCGGTTAATCGCTCGATTAATTAACCCAGATTTTGGCATAATCGGTTAATCGATTAATAAAGTTTTTTTTATAAATTAAGTAATTTCAACAAAAATATGCATTAATTATTTATTATTTGGAGTTTATTAGTAAAAACAAAAAAAAAGCACATAAAAAACATAACAATTCTTGAAATAAAACGAGCAACGTAGATGTTGGAGAAATCCAAAGCAACTCATAATACAGAATATCTTATTTCTAGTTCTTTTCCTCGATTTCTTTTAACATACAAAATCTTCAAATGTTCCATTAGAGTCATGTATTAACTTTTAACAATTCTTTTTGTTTCGTTTAATTCTGTTAAATGATTGTTTGTGTTACTATCGAGAGCTTCTTCTGTTGTCAGGCCATCTTCTGACTAATCCTGGCAAAGCTCAGCACAGAACATTTTTCAAAACATTTTATTTCCTTAGTTTCTGTTTTTGTACTGTACTTTAAATTTAATTTGTGTTGCTTGAAGGAAATATATTGTATATAAAAATACTTTCCAACACATACCTTTTGTATATGAGACTAAGCAAATACCCAGTAAAAAATATATGGATTAATCCATAATCGAGCAATTAAGGAGTAATGACTTGTTCATCCATTTGGAGTAATAAGCGAGCTATCAAAACTTCTTTTTTTGTTTTGTTGTTTATGCCTCGCTTAATACTCCAAGTGGATCAATGAGGGATGTATCAGTTCGTTTTTGATTTTTTTTCTTTGACAAAACTGTTAATTGTTGAAGTTTTCGTTTCGTTTTTCTTTTTAGTCAGTTTAGTTTTAAAAAGTGAAAGACGTGTTATTAAAAAAAGCGAAAAGGACGGGTAAAGTAACAAATTGTAAAAAATGTGTCAAAATTTAAAAATTATTAAATTGTAATCGAAACAAAAACAATTACTCCCTCTGTCATCATTTTCAAGATCAAAGGGAGTACTCCATAAGGAGCTTAAAAGGAGTACTCGTGTCTGCGGACATGCTGTGTAAAAAATCCTATGAGGTCCGGAGTTTAATGGAGTAATCCATTACTCGCAAAGGAGCGCTCCAAGATTACTCTTTGGATGATCCTATTTTTTACTGGGTAGTTAAAAACACAACAAATATGGTATAAAACTAAAAAAAAAATTGTGTTACATCGGTTAATCGACTGAAATTAACCGGTTTAATTGTTAATCGAAAATTGCCAATTTTTAATTAACCGATCTGTTAATCGGGTAGTAATTAATCGGTTAACCGATCAACCGAAAAGTTCTTAAAATGATTTCCCTTATATCTAAATTGATTTTAATAAAAAATTTGTTATATTAATTAAAAAATTAATTAAAGTTGCACCAGTAGACATATTAATAGTCTCTATTAAATATTTTTTGTTATAAACAAAATTTTCTGCAGTTGATATAAGTTAACATTTAATTCATTTGATTAAATTTGTAATTAAAACTGGTTGTAATTTTGATTAATGGTGTAATTGAAAAAAAAATTGTACAAAATTTTTTCTTTGGTTTTTTTATGCCAGAAGTTCCTTTTGTCAAAAATTGTTGTACCATGCAATATTAAATTGATTATGTAGGTTTATTCGTTTTCCAATAAAATTTTGCAAATCGTATGGTTAAATATGGGATATTAGTCTAATTTCTAACTATCTACTGTCAGTAGAACTTATTTAAAAATAAAACTATTTATTACATTTTCTATCCAAGCAACAAACTCGCATATACATACAAAAATATGTACTATCAAATAGTGTTAAGTTATCGGGTACGTTTGTATCGGTACCACTGACAGCGTTTTAAATTACCAAAAGATACCAGAGCGCGGACAAGTGAGTGATAAAAACAAACATTTCAAATTGTTATTGTAAAACTGAACAAAAAAAAAAAAAAAAATAAATTAAAAATAAAAAAACTTAAATAAAACTGAAATAAATATAAAACCGCAACTGCATTTCATAATGTCTACTGTATTAGGTAAATAGGGAATTTATATATTTTCTTTATAAATTTTATTTATAGAAAGTATTTTTTCCATTTAATATTTTATAAAAGTTTGTGGTGTGACATGAGTACAAAATTGTAGAGTAAAGCTATATCAAAGTAAATATATATATTGAAGTTAATATACATACATATACGTATATTTGTAGTTAAGACTAGTAAGAAAAAAATATGTTGGATAATAATAACTCAAATTGCATTTCCTTAAATTGTTTCAATTGTTAAGAAATGTTTTTTTTATATGTACGAGCTTCAAATGAAAACTTTTTATTAAAAAAATTAGAGCAAACAAAAGTGTTTTTTTTTTGCTATCCATGAGGAAATTGTGGCAAGACCTTTTGTGGAGCATTTGAATTGTCCCTGACATGATAATTGTTTAAAAATGTTCAAAAACAACAACCACTTATCATGACAAGATTGTATTTTCCTCAAAATTCGTTATACTTGTGAGAAAGTATAAAGTTCTCTTTATAAAAACTTGCTTTATTTTAATGAGGCTACTACAGGGTGGTGCTATATAAGTTTTGAATTCTTTATAACTTGTTAAATACTTTTATATGGGCATTTCCAGCGAAAAGTCTACTTTTTGTCACGTAACGCCAGAAGTATTTTAAATTGTTTCTCAAAAAATTTTATATGTATCGTTTACTTTTTTATATTTTGGTGTAAAGAGCAAGAAGCTCTACATTAAGTAACAAAAGGGATAACGATTGAACAACATGGTCCGAAAATACAACCTTATTTGTAATCTGGCGTTACATTAAAAAAAGTAGACTTTTAGCTGAAAATTCTCATATTTACCTTAAAACGAGAAAAGATTTTTAAATTTGATAGCTTGAAAAATAAATCTATATAAGTTCTAAGTTTACTAAAAAAGGTTTTGTACAAAATTCTTGCTCAATTCGCAGTATTTTTCAGTTTTGTAATGCAATCAAAACCCACTTCCGTTTTTTTAACGTCATGCCAGGGCAGATTTTTGCTTATATCTGCAAATCTTTAGCGTCGATTACTGTAATTTTTTTTCTGAATGTAGAGCTACTTCATTACTTTGTATATATAAAAACCCTTTTTACAAATTTGACTTCGTCATTTAATTTTTTTACATTTTGTTCTACAAATATCACGACACGTCAAAATGGAAATGCCCATATTTTGTTTTAAGCCTTCATGAACATAGCTAAGGGGGTATAATGCGTTAGTGCTAAAAATATTAGTCATAATCTCACCTTTAAGTATACAGACTCAGAATCACTTTCTCGATTCGATCTAACAATGTCCGTCCGGCCGTCCGGAAGGCTGGTAGGCTGAACAGATCATACAAACCTTGTTCGCCAAGTATAACTTGCAATTTTGAAGATACTTTTTTACGAACGTTTTAATTCTCATAAGAACGAAATTCATTCAAAATCGTAAGAATCGATGCATCGATTTAATATAGGCCACAAGCATACTTATTTCCGGAATAAAGCCTTTGTGCCAATAAACCATCTTGTATTAAGACGGCACAAAGAACTCTTAACTGAATCTTAGCCAAACACATAAGGTTCACACTTGAAAGTTTTTGTGTAATTACTATGGTGTAGAGTATCAAATGGTCGGGCTTGACCAACTGTACTTTCTTTCTTGATTGTTTTCATCATTTTGTCAAGAAGATAACAACAACACACACTACCACCAACGACTTGACTACAACATTTTTTTCCATTAAAAGGCAGAGGAGACACATTTTCCATTCAATGGATACATGAACAATTAAAATTGCATGCTTTGGGCTACATAGATTCAAGGAGCAGTTCCCCGCTTAAGTGTACTTTTATTGCGATATATTATTCGAAACGATAATTGGACAAAGTTTGTTTGAAAATGACGTCGGAAATCATCCAACCTTGTGTTCTCAACAAAATGGAGTCACCCAGGTGCCTCAATGGATTTGGTAAGGAATATATTCGGCAAACCTATTATCACATGACTGTTCTCCAAGTTCACCGGATTTAACATTAACATGTTCTACCAGATTTCTTTAGAAATATTTGAAATTAAAAGAGTATGTTAAAAAGCTTAAAAGTATTCTCTAATTAAAAACCAACATTTGAAAGGAAATCATGGTCATTACACCCGAAATTTGGCGAAAAGTTATAAAAAATATGTTAAAAAGAGCTTTGTACGAAGCAACATATTTACATCACTTACAGGGTATAATTTTCCCCCAATAATATACTAATAACAGCAAAGATAAGAAAGTTTTTAACAATTTTGAATCAACCAACTCATTTTGCGCCAACCCGTTTTAAATGGAAAAGTTTCAAGATATTTAGGCAATTCTAAAAGTGTTCTATTATTGCATATTGGTTGTATTTTCTTCCATTTTTTTAATGTCCCATTCATAAATGCTTGGTCCTGTGTACCATATTTAACAAACTATCTACAATTTGTAATTTATGTAATTTTCGCACAAGGTTTACATGGGCAGCCATCCAGCCGGACGGACGGACGGACATCGTTAGATCAATTCTAATTCAATCGGTATACTAGAAGGTGGGTCTGGGACCAATAGTTTAAGGTACTCCAATAATCAGCACAAACACAAACTTTTATTTAATTTAGTTTCAGTGCCCGTAATTTTTACAAAAAAAAGCAGGAGCCTAATTATGGCAGTCGTGATCGAGTACTTTCTCGATTCGAAAGCAATTTTATTTCAGTCGATACTTAACGAATCGAAATTATTTTTTCAGCATTGTGAAACTCAAATTAATGCTTTATAACACTGAAAAAATAGTTCCAATTCGTTCAGTATTAACTGAAATAATAAGATAATAAATTGCGTTCGAATCGAGAAAGTACTCGATCACGACTACCAGAATCAGGCCCCAGGTCGTGTTCGAAAATAACAGTTAACTTTACCTATTTCAACGTTTACGTTGCCTACGTGTTTTTACCTTCATAGATTTCTATGCACAGCTAAATTTATGAAATATTTGGATATGTTTTTGGCTTGAAAAATAGGATTTTCTTTAGAGGCCAGAGTCATCAGTATTTTAAGTTGAACAAGTTTGTAGTCAATATAACGTAATTTTTATTCCGCTAAGACTTCGAAGATTTTTGTTTCAATGATGGTGTTTTTTTTTCAAATAATTTTCAAAAAGAAAAAAAAAACTAGTAGTTCGTCATTAAAACTATTACAGTAAGAAACCTGCAAATTAAACAAATTTAAAACGGTATCTAGAAAATTGTTGCTTTTTGAAAATGAGTTTTACTTGTAGTTTTAAGAAATGAGTCCCTGTTCTGGTAGCGACTTTCCATCTGAATAAATAAAATTAATTATATTGTTCAAGCTACGGTCACACTTATTAAATATTTGACCAAATAAGCATAACAACTACTTTTGTTAATAGCTAGTAAGATTTAACATGGTCTTAATATAACAAAATTAAGCTAATTATACTGGTAGACAAAGCAAACAACTTTTTTTTGTTAGATTTGTTATTATGAACAAAACGAATTATGGAATTAAAGGAAATTATATTTTGTTTTGCTTGTTGGTCACGTTTTTTTCGGAAAATATTTGACAAGTGTGACCTAGCTTTAGTCAAATTATATCAAAACAAATATTAGCTGTTTATAAATATTTGTCAGAGCTTTTTAAATATACACATGTTTCAAGATACACATTATAACAGATAAAGGTTATCTTTAATTAACTACTTTTTTTAAGATAATTAATTTAAATAAAAAACTTTCAAGTTCTTTTCAAAAAAAAAAATTAAATTGATTACTAAATTAGTTTTAATCTCATTACAAAACTGTAAAGTGCTAGCGGAAAAATTCAAAGAAAAACAAAAAAAAATGGATTTAGAAGGGAAAAATGTTGTCTATGTGGCCGATTGTGGAGGCTTGGTGTTTGAGACCTGTAAAGTTTTACTTGGAAGAAATATTGGGGTAAATTAACTTGACAACTTAGAAAAAATACACATTATAATTAAATCTTTGTTTTTAGAAACTAGCAATTTTGCACAGTGCAGAGAATCCCCAGGGCATAGCCAAATTAAAGGCGATGAGTCCGCGTACTCAAATCTTTTTTTGGACATTTTCCTTTACCATGAATCGGTCGGAAATGAAACGTTATTTCGATGAGGTTATTAAACAAATAGATTCTATTGATGTATTAATTAATGGTTCCACATTGTGTAAAGAACAAGATATTGATGCAACTATTAACATCAATTTAACCACGCCCATAAATATTATTAGTTTGGTTATGCCTTTTATGGACAAAGGTAAAGGGGGAGGTCGTGGAGGTATGATTGTGAATATCAACTCAGTTACTGGCTTGGATCCATCACCGGTATTTTGTGTTTATAGTGCAGCCAAATTTGGTTTATTGGGATTTACGAGGAGCTTAGCGGTGAGCATTGTTACTGTCTGTTTAAAACTCTTTTCTTTTAATCGATTCTATAGTCATAACAAAAAAAAAAAATGGCTTTATATGCATTATACTGACTAGTTTCAACAACCCATATGCTTCTTGAGGAGCTCTTATTTCTATCGACAGATATAGAAGCATCCACAGCCAGATCTCCTCAAGACCGCGGAGTCCTAGAATCCTATTCTCTTCTACGGAAACCAATATCCCTTGCATGTAAGATAGCAACGATAGTAAAGAAGTTGTATTTCAGAATACCGGGTAAGGGGCCCATAACCATAGGAAAAATTATATCTGTTAGCGGATGTCCACGTGTCCCTGTTTTAACATACATTGCTTTGCAATATTGGCTTCTAAGCTTCAGTTCTTAAACAACAAATTAGAAAACATTGTAATAAAATTACTAGGGCAGGGTTGGATCTTGGTGGCACGTGCTCACTTCAAGCAATGTCCATTACAAATAGGGCAACTATGATTTAAAATTATGAAATAAAGAGTAACTAATGACAAACAATTTTCTGTTACACGAAGTCCCAGTATCCTAAACGAAATAATGGATAAAAATTGTAGAAATAAGTGACCAGTTAAAATCATAACTAGTCGTTGCATTTAAATTAAGTAAAATCTACAAACCATTTGATTATTATTTTCGAACGTAATTTTCTTTCTTTTTTTGTGAAGGATAGATTTATAAGAATCGATATAACGATATATTTTTGCCTTTTAATATTGTATTTATCTAATACACAAATGTATCATCATCTCGTCATCATCTTTATCAATTTTAGCACCCAATTTATTACGATAAAACTGGTGTTGCGGTATTGGGCATTTGTTGTGGCCCCACAAAAACTTTTGTTCGCCACACAATGAAAGCATTTCTGGAATATGGACAAGAATATGTGGACAAATTGAAAGGGGCACCATGTCAAGAAACCACAGTATGTGCACGCAATATAGTACGAGCCATAGAAATGGGTTCAAATGGACAAATATGGACAACAATGAACGTTTGGACATTGTTAAACCACAACTCTATTGGAAAATGTCAAATGAATTGGTGGAGTATATGGAACGTTAATAATGAAATAAAAAAAAAAAAATAGAGAAAAACATCTACAAAAACTTTATTATGTGTTTGCAAATGTGTGTGGATGTAGATAAAAAGGGTCAATAAACTTTTTGCTTTAGAAAAAAAATTATAATTTTTGTGGCCAACTGGGTTTACTAGAATTTTTTGCTGTTTTTATGAAATACTTTATTTTTATTTTTATTCTTACTATTACGGAATTTCCCTGAAAACCCCAAAAAAAGCCAAGAACCACAAAAATAACTAAATCACTTAAAATAAACTTTTGGCATACATTCAAGAAACATATTTTTTTGTTTGCGTTTTTTTCAAACTTTTCTTTTTATGAGTAGACATTTTGCCGGTACTTTTCTTAGTTTGTGTTTGTATGCTGCACTCATATATTAGAAAATGCAATTAAGCTATTGAAAATTGAAAGAAATGCCTTAGGAAGAATCTTGAGTACTTGAGCATTCGTTTTGCTTAAAGTCATACGAAGTTTTTTTTATTAACACTACAGCAACCAGGGTTTGAAAATTGCATTAAAGAGAAATTAATTATTTATATGAGTGTTATAAATTAAAAAAAGAGTAACGAATCAATTACCAATTATATTCTAACTTAATTAACCAAGCAATAGTTTATTAGGCCTTTAGCCCGCTGTAGTGGTCTAATATCAACAATTATCCTACCGGGGCACCCAAAAGCTGCTAACAAAAGACACAAGTTTTCTTAAAACGCATAATAAGGAATTAAAAAAATAATTTTTTTCAAAAAATAAACGCAGAATGCTTAAAAATACGTTTATATTTGATTTTAATTTTTTAAATCAGAAATAATTAATTGCGTGATCCGAAAAAAGGGGAAAAAATTTAAATAAACTAAAATTAAAAAAAAAAACGACAAAATAAAAAAAATCACCAATTTTAATTTGTATCAGTTAAAATTTCCAATTAACTTACACGAACAGAAAAAACATGTTTAAATATGGTCACCTCCAATAAAACAATTTTTAAATAAAATTTTAAAAATATTATGGTTAATATAACCATATTATTGCCACCTACAACCATATTATGGTTGAATTAGTCCTCCATCAAGAAGCCACCACCATATTATGGTTGCCTCTAAACATGTTATGGTTAAATATGACAATAATTTGTTTTAAAATTAACAATAGAATTTTCCTCTTTTCCAAGAGCAACATGCTATGGTTAAAAACCAACCATGCTATTATAAGTGTTTAACATATTTTAGTTATTTTTGACCATAACATGTTCGGAGGCAACCATAATATGGTTGTGACTTCGAGATGAAGGACTTATTCAACCATAATATGGTTGTCGGTGACAATAAAACTGTTAAGCTAAACAAAATATGTTTAAAATTTTCTTTGAAAATAGTTTTGTTGGAGGTGACCGTATTTAAACATGTTTTTCTCTGGGTGTAGATTATAGAAATATTTAAATTTTATAGAAAAATTATAAATTTACAAAAATTAAATCATAATGACACATTTTATACATTAAAAAAAATTAAAATAACTTGCATCGTAAATCTGTCAAAAAACAAACTAAGAAATCTTTAAAATAGTTTAAAATTTTTCCAAATTTTTCCAGTTAAATATAAAAGATTAAAATAAATATTTTAATTTAATTAAACAAATTGTTCGCAAAAAATCGCCAGTTTATATAATTACAATAGGAAAACATGTTTCTTTTAATCTGGAAATATGGCAAGTATCTAATATAAATAATGTTAAAGTTAATGTCATCATTAAAAAATTAAAAATAGAATCAGCTTATGAAAAAATTCAAGCTTTTTGCTTGAAAAATTGTTTAAAGAAAAATTTTGAAACAAGAAAAAATCACTAACTTAACATACAACCACAAGAATTAGAAAAAAGCGCTAAAATTTTAAACTCAGATCAAAAAACAGCTTATGACCAATTTCACCAATTATTAAATATCAATTAAATTAATTAATGTTAATGCAATTAATAAATAAATTAAATTAAAAATAAATAGACAAAGACTAGATTCAGACGGTGATTTTTTTCATGTTTTTTAAGACATGATTTTTGTTGCTTGTAGGCAAACGGTGTGGAATTAAACAATGAAGATTTCTGTTCTCTGTGTCTTTTTTTATAATTTCCTTTGCACTCATTCGTATTTTTATTATGTTACTTAATTTTTTTTATTATTTCAATGTGACATCATCTCTTGTCAAAAAAAAAAACAGGGCGCATTTTAATTGTTTTTTTTTTTTTTTTTACAAATAAGCAAGTACAGAATAATTACCGATAACGGGGAAAAATCAACCCTAAAAACTCGAAGAAAAAGTCATCGGTAGAATTTGTTTTTGGAAGCAAATTTTAAAAGGAATTTAAAAAAGACATGATTTTTAAATCACGATCTGAATCTGGTGTAAGTCAAATTATGGCTTTCGATATCGAACGAAGTCAAAATATAATTTAAATGGAAATCCCGATCGATAGCAATTTAGTAATTTAACTCATATTGTGTAGCCCAAAACCATTATTTCGGAAAGAAAATTATAGTTATTTCTCTATAACTTGGTCATAAATGAGCCGATTTTTTAAGGTTTCATTGCCAGTATTCTACTAAGTTTATTTTAGGCGAAAGGGAAAATATGTATATGGTTCATGGCTTATAAGGAGACTGCGAAATGCTTATGGGTATAAATTAGAGGCAGACATGGTTTATGTTTATTGGCTGAAGTGTTAGCAAACCTTACGCGACTATGTGTGATTAAAATATGTTAAAACATAATCCCTATCAAATCTAGGGTCTTCCGAAGACCCATTTCAATCAACAAAAAGACGGACGAACAGAAGGACATCGTTAAATCAATTTCGCAATTTACTGTATACAGAGTAATGAATTATCGTTTGGATTTTATCGTCACACTGATGTGACCAGCAGGGATACAGAGAACGGACACAGGCCCTATGAATAGACGACTAGCTTCTATAACAACCAAGCGGTTGTATTCTCTTCCTTTGCCTGCATGGCCTGGCACCCACCAAAGGTAAAGTTGTGTTTCCCTAGACTATTCAAAGATGTAACACGGTCCGTAAACAACTTCTACTTCACCTTGAAAAAAATGAGAGCGATCTAAGAGCAACATGACTATCCGGCATTACAAATAACGTTGTCATAACTCTAAAAATTAAATTTTGGTGTTAGTTATGCAGAAATGTTCGCTATGATTTTCTTTCTATTTGGGGAATTCACAAGGTAGTTATAAAGTTGTAAAATCATATGTCTTAAATTAATAAAAATAAATATATATGACTTATAATTTAATTTTCTATTATACAGTTATGACGAATCAATGAACACAGCATTAAATTTTTTATGTTGTTTGAAACACACCAACATTTTTTTAAACAACTGTAAAATATTATTTAGGACATAATGACGATATAACCTGATAGCACACCTTGTGAATACCCCAATTGTGTATAAAATTCATCTTTATATCGTTTATACTATCCCTTTTTGAAGTAAATGTGTTGTTATTTTTTCTAAATGAGTTATGAGTTATGACGATGTAGCAGAAAATGCGGCTGCCCATTGGTAGACATTGGCCAATTATGGACCGATAGCCAATTCGTTTGTGATCGCATAATTTTCTTTTGAATTGTAATACAGTAAGTATCATTGTAATTTTATTTGAGTTAAATTATTTTTTTGAAGTTATTTTTTTACCCTTTTAAATTTCATTACAAAATTAAGTTTAATTTAAATTTTTTTTAAAGAACTTTACTGTTTACTAGTGTTTGTTTTTTTTAATTTTTAAAAATAAAATTTCTTCAAGAGATTACGATTTTAAAACTTTCCCTTTTCCACCCTCCCACAAAGCGGTTAAAAAATAAAATGTTATTTTATTTTCTCTACTTATTAGGGTTTTGTACCCAGGTACTAAAATTTATGGCTTCTTTGGTTTAATTTTAAAACATTATAAAAATTCACGTGCCAAAAAAAAATCTCATTTATTTATTCATACGTACGAATGTGTACTAATATACAAATAAATTACATTTGAAATTTATTCTAAAACAAAAAAAAAAAATTAAAAAAAACGCTGACTAAAAATCGATTAGTCACTGTTAGCGAACCGTGCAATTGTCAAAGATTATTTTTCATTTAGAATGTTGTTTCATCTGATAGAAAAAGAAAACTAATAACGAAACCAAAACCTAGACAAAAAAAAAAAAAACTAACAAATTACTATCGCTTTAAAGCTGCTGCTATAAACGAAAAAACAAAATTCAAGTAAAATATTTATGAATTTGATGCATTGCCAATAGTATTACGAAAAGTTATGGAGAATTTATAGCGGATGGGCATAATTTTTTATTGCTTACACATTCATACATACAACACACACTTGGCTGGCTGTTAAAATCGTAAAATACATAAACATACATACAATGAATGAGCAAAATACTGGAGTATACTGCAGACCCAAACACAAGTAATTTTCAGTTTTATGTGCATGAATACGAATCGTATGGTATGAACTTTTGATTAATTAAACACACGTCTAATTTTATTGGTTGTTTAGGTAGTTGTTTTTTTTTTCTTTGTCTATATTGCAAGAAATACAATTTAATGGTTTAGGAAAACTACAGTCAAATCAAGCGTAAAAATGTCTGATTTCATTTGAGTTCAGCATGTGGCAATTGCTTAGAAATCCAAAGCGTAGTTCCTTTATAACTTCCTTGAAAAAGAAGCAAGTCTAATAGATGATACCTATTACTTTAGATTAGTATGCATTAATTTCTAGAAAAATCTTTGTTTTAATTAATTTCGATTTAATCGAATGTAGAAGATTAATATCATGTTTTTGCAAATACTTATTAGAAATATCTGCCTCTTATTTTAAAGTACTTGTGATATTGTGCTTAAAAAATTGTTAAAAAAAATTAAAGTCAGGGTCATGATTCTGGCAGTCATGATCGAGAACTTTCTCGATTCGAAAGCAATTATTTCAGTCAATACTGAACGAATCGGAATTAGTTTTTCATTATTGTACAGCATTAATTTGAGTTTCACAATACCGAAAAAATAATTTAGATTCATTCAGTATCGACTAAATGAATAAGCAATAAAATTGCTTTCGAATCGAGAAAGTACTCGATCGCGACTACCAGAATTAGGCCGCAGTTCATTTCATTTGTTGCTTTTAAGTGTTAAAATGTATGCTATATCCTTTACCCAGAACGAAGGTGATCGAAATAGGTGAAAATCGTTCCATTATATCAAATGAGCAAGATCTTTTTCTCAAGAAATTTTTTAACAACACAGTTTGCTAAAAATATAATTTTAGGTCAACAAACTTTTTATTTGATTCAATGAAAAAATACATAAACATTGTGCTTTGCAATATAGCAATTCAATTAAACATAATTAATATTAAATAATTAAATATTTCTTCATGTTCAATAAAAAATATTCGAGTGAAAGTAAATACAGTATTTCTACAACTCTTGCCCATTTTTTAATAGATTTAATATCGTTGCAAGTAGGACTTGAGCGTTTGGAATTCATTAGCTTTGCGGTTTTATTTGTATAATATCTTTAGTTTTTCCAAAGTCTTTGGAAAAAGATTTCCTGCTGATCTTGCCTAAGCAACCAGCGAAATGTGCATAGGTACTAGCTTATCCTTCAACAATAAATTTTAGTGTATTCATCAATGAATAGAAATTAAAAATTTATAACATCATAGCTAATGAATTAATAAATAAAGATTCGATAAACATTTTGTTTGATTTATTCGACTCAAGAAACTCGGCTTTTGACTAAAAATTCAATAACTACACCTTCACACTTTTTTATCAATACCGCAAAAAATCGTCATCGCAGAAAATTTGTTTAGTTTTTAATCCAAATTTTCAATATTGTAATCAGGCTTAACTTCATCAAATTAATTTTTCATTAAATTATTTTTATGAAGAAAGGAATTTTACAACATAAAAATTAATTAGAATTGTTATTGATAATCATCCATTCTTGACTGACCTGAGATTCGAACCCAGGAGGTTCGTAATTCTTATACGCTTAACAGTTTTATTTCGTTTAATATC
Organism: Pollenia labialis; assembly: GCA_949318255.1. NCBI lineage: Eukaryota > Metazoa > Arthropoda > Insecta > Diptera > Polleniidae > Pollenia > Pollenia labialis. The sequence continues at coordinate 16,815,153 of OX439141.1, forward strand.
TCTAAGTTTTTCTAAAATCTTTATGGATGAAGTTTCTGATGATCTGGCCTAAGCAACCAGTAAAATGCGCATAGGAATAGATTATCCCATCAACAATAAATTTCAGTGTTTTTATCAAACAATAAAAATTGGGAATTAAGCACGAATGACAAAATCACATATTGACAATTATTAAATATTAATAAACACGAAATTGATATTAAAAAAGGCCAGACAAAACCTAAATGCATTGTAGAAAAAAGCTGAAAAGAGCTTAATGCTACATGAAATATCTCAAGCTAAACATGAACAAATAAAGCTTAATTTAGCTCGAAAAAAGCTAATATGGGCACACTGTTTATTATACTTGAATCAAGCGGCTTTTGAGATTGCTTTAATCTTAGTTTTACTTAAATCAATCTCCTTTTCGGATTATTTGATGTACGAAATTGGGATTGAATATGGATAATTTTAGTATTTTGCGATTCAAAATCCGTGCTTGAATCAATCGGTCTGTACTGGATTCAAGAAAATCCTTACTCACCGTACTATTAAATAATACCGCTTCGGATTGATTTGAGTACGAATGGATTGATTTTTCTTTTGAGTGTAGTTTTTGTTTCTTAATGCAAGAGATTCGATTCTATTTAAAAATCAAAAAAAACCAAATAAATATTAAATAAATGCAGCTTGATTTTAGAAATATCTTTCTTATTATTAATAAAAACAAGCTTCTTTTGTATTTCTTGTTTTAAGAAATTTTTGATCATATACCAAAAACGTGTTTTTTTTTGTTAATGAGAAAATGTTTCTTTATTTTAGAAATTTTAACTAAATACGAGCAAAATAAGTTTAAAAAATTTTTTTGGATTTTCTTATTTTAAGAAACGAAATGGATTGGTTTAATAAATAAACTTCTTTCCGTGTACGATGATGTACATTTCAATATTTTATAGTTTGAAGGGGCTGCAAGCAGAACTCGTATGTTTTGATTTGGGTAAACAATTCTCTCGTTATACGCTTTACTTGGTGATAAAAATAGGCACTTAACACCCCTTCCCGCCATAAATAAATGTCCTTTAAAATCCAGATTATTCTACCAACAAATCAAGTCTCAAGTTTCTAGCGTATTTTGTATTCGATGGAATGGAAATGTTTTTTATCTCATTAAAAAACTAAAAAAATCGGTAAAAAAAAAATTGCTTCCTTAAAACAAAATAACAAAAGTATATTAAAATTTGAGTAAAAAAACCTAAAAGTTATTATAAAATATAAATAAAAATTATATTTTTCATTTTTTATGCCTTGCCTATACATTTTACTACTAATGACTCTATAAGCAAAAATAGATAGAAATAAAACATTTCATAGGCGTCTACAATTTTCAAGCCTACTCTATTTTCTTTTTCTTCACTTAACAAAAAAAAAAAACTCATCATTTTTATTTACAATTTCATCAAAATATAATGAGATTTTTTTCTTTAATCGTATTTACATTTTAAGCAAAAAAAAAACTTCATGAACTTTATTCCGTAGAATTATGATCGTGATAATCAACTTGACGATTGAACTGAACAAAAGGTTTGTATATCGAATTCTATTTGAGATTATTAAGTCTACATGATAAAGGACTTTAACAATGAACTTCAACTACTGTATTTACTGGATGATGGAGAGAAGTAACAATAATGAGTATGGTAGAATTAAAGCTAAACCATAATAACCATTTGATGTATACGGTTGTTATATTAGCAAAACCCAACAGAAAATTTCATTGTTTTAAGTAAATTGAATTTTTAAAATATGAAGACTTCAGAAAATATATTTTTTCATTAAGAAAGTGGTTAATGTTCAATTAAAGGTTTCTTAAAAGCTGAAAGCTTTGTAATAGCAAAAGCTAATTATTAAGTGCTAAAACTTGTGAAATTAATTAAATTTTGAATTATTTCTTAAAGAAAAAACCACAATACTGAGTTCTGTGTATTTTTAAAAATTTTACATAAATTTCGTCAAAATCAACGCGAATTTATGCATGCGGTGACAGCAATACTACAACAACAATAAAAACAATAGCTGTTTTGCATTGCATTATTAAGTGCCGGTTCACACACGTCAAGTTTGATTCCTCAAGTTTTGATGCCATTTCTTTTCCCATCTCTTCCAAAAACTCAAGACTTGACGAGTCCAACTTGACGCGTGTGAACCGGCACTCAGGGCCAAATACACTTGTAACTCGTTTACGTCTGGTGGTCGTAACTTTCGCCGTCATATCTAAATTTTTTAGAATTTCCATTCAGCATCGTTGGTGAGTTGGTGGTTATGCAAGTATTTTAGTGGCTTCGTCAACGCAGTGTCTACACTACACTATGCATGCCACTATATTTGCCTTTAATACGAAAAAAATAATAAAAATAACAGAAGTATGATTCTTATAAAAGCTAAAGAAATAACAAAAAAAAGATTGTTATGAATTCGTATTCGAATCAAAATTGTGTACTAGAAGTACTAAAATGCACTGGTATTCTCTGGTCCCAATGTCTACATATGCTCCCAATAGAACTACCTAGGCAATAGTACCGACTTCAGTAGTAGATTTTCAATGACACGCATATGTTAAATGTCTTTAGTAAATAACATTGTCTGGGGTATAATAAGTCACTAGTACTGGTGACTGTGACTAGTGACATTTCATGCAGGGCAGTTATCAAAATACTCATCAAGCATTATGTTATTATTAGTCAAAATGAGTATGTATGTGTGATACCGACAATGCACGAATGAAATCTAAAAATTTTAATATGACGGCGAATATTACATTCACTCGTGTAAGTGTGAATCGGCCTGCATGACAAGCATTTGACATGTGTTTTTGCCCTTTAGTATTACTGGCTCGAAATGTCACTTTCAAACAAAACAAATTGATACAAACTGTCACAGACAGCAAGCTTTTCGCCTATTTTGCTCGAATTCTCGTAAGTACTAGATTTTGGCACAGTGCAATCGGACTATAAGATTAATTTTTCAATTAAAGCTTTCTTAAAAGCTCAATGTATCGTAGTAGCAAAAGTTCATTTAATTTTCTTTTGTAATAAGTTAAGAAGAGAGGAAAGTTTTGAATGATAGAACTATGCCCCCATATTCATACAAATTTCATAGAAAATTCGTTTCATAAACCTTTTATAAGCCTGTTTTATTGTTTTATGAATAAGGCTGTTAAACTTATAGTTTCGTTATAGCTTTCCTTAAAGCTTCGGCATAGCAAAACTTAGTTTTATTACATTTTTCAAAAAATTTTCTGCTGGGCTTTCTTCTAGTTGTGAACACAACTTTGGTATATAAAAAAAAATCAATGCATTTGTTTCGAAATTTAACAGAAAGTGTGTGTTTGTAAGATTTTCTAATGCTCTTTTATTATATTTTTAACCTTACAGAGTCTATTGTATGCGTATATCTTTAAGGAAAAATACGGAAAATAAGAAAAAAAAAAACATCAAATAGAATGAAAGTTACACAGATACTAAACTTAAATGTGTGTTATACATTTTGTATGTGGTAAGATGGTGTAGTACATCATCAAAAATTACTTCCTGATTCTGTGTAACATGTCTGTCTGTACGTCTGTCTTATTTCTATTTCATTTTCTGTATGTTCCGTGTTTTTTCTACTTTTTTACTGTTGGGCTGTCAGAAACTAGAGTTTTGTTTTGTGTGATGTTAGAAGTTGTTGTTATGCTTTAATACAAGTAGTATATGTTGTTATTTGTATTGTAGTTGCATTAATAGAAGTAGTAATAGTGGTAGCTTAAATGTAGTTATAAACAGTTTTTACATGAGTTAAGCATGTTTTTTATGCAATACCCTACATTAGGAAATAAATTAATAACAAGTTTGAGATGAAATTGGTTGCAACTTAGATACGTATGTATATCAATTGTAGATACAATTTTCGTAATTTTGAAATTAAGGGACACTTTTTCAAAATAAATTCATTACAAGAGCTTTCGGATGCATTTGTATTTATATTTTTCAAAAAATGTTTAATGCACATTTAAAAATATAAGTTTATCACCTATTTATTATTACAGGGCGGCCTAAATAAGGCCCACAAATGTTAAACACGTATACAAAATGTATTTTTTTTTTTTTTTTTTTTTTAATTTCCTAAGCTAAATAATTTTGTTATAAAATATTTTCTGCACTGTTTATTTTTGTTGTTTTTGTTTAAGCTTTGATATTGTAACAAGTATAGCTGTTGCTTATAATTCTTAACCGCTCTACAGTTTTGTTTGTTAAATACCTTTAGCTTTTCTAAAATCTTTGGATGAACTCTCCTGACGATCTGGGCTAAGCAATTAGTGAAAGGCGCATAGGAATAGCTTTTCCCTTCAACAATAAATTTCAGAGTTTTTTTTAAGAATAACAATTGGGAATGAAGCACGACTAACAAAATCGTTAAAAATAAAAATTTTGTATTCCCAAAAAGTACTTTGATAAAGTTGAAATAAAAAAAAAAAAATCTCTATGACGGTAAAATTCGCGTTTCAGACTACGTTTTATTTAAAAAAATACAATTTTCTTAAAAATGCTTTGCCCTCTAAAAGGGCAGCGCGTTTTATTCTAAAAAAAATTTACCTTATTTGTCATAAGGCATATTGCACTTTACGCCCCATATAAATCGTGAGTGTTGATAATGCCCTGTAAAAAGAGGGCTGCTGTTTATATAAAGGGTTACCAGACTAAGTGGCGAAAAATCAGGACAGTAAAAATGTAAAGTTTTAAAAGGTTTTTTTTCTATTATTTTATAGTAAAAACAAAAGAAAGAATTACAATGTTAATGGTAGGTTGCCAGTGATATAAAATTTAAATGGATTCGGTGGTATAAAATTGTTTTTGAAAAAAAACGTCGAATCAAGAAATCGTAAAAACTTGGTGTTAATAAATCGGCAATCTGGCAAAGGTATTTTCTTGGTTACATATTTTATGAAAAACAAACTAAAGAAATTGGAATTTTGTCATTCATTTTGTTTATTTATTAATTTAATATCAATCTATTAACAAATTTGGGTTTTTGGATATTTTTTTATATATTGAAGAAAAAACTTTTTGTCAGCTGTTAAAAAACAGGGCGATCCAATTTTCAAATAAAAAATTGCAGTATTGCATGTTTGGCAAGACATTTTATACATGCACCTTTTAAAATGTAGTATTTTTTTTTGTGGAAAAGAAAACACCATAAGTTCAAGCTTTATTCGCATCTCAAAAACCGAAAGGAAAAAATGGTTTTTTTCGCTCACCTGTAAAATTTGCTTTATCAGATAACAGTTTTTAAATATAAACTCTCGATATAAAATTGTCTGTCAATTATCATTAATATTAAATATTTGAATTAAGAATAACATAGTAAAATTTTTCTAATTTATATTAATTATAGCGCCCTACCTAAAGTCTTAGCTACCAAATTATCCTGAAAAACGACAGCTACTTGTTATTTTTTTTTTCTTCTTCTTTAATCTTGTGCTCTTTTAAGATTGATATGATATTATTATAAAATGTGGTCTAGTGTTTTTTCTAAGAATACATTTTTATAACAAAAAAAAAATTGCTTTATGTTGTAAGTTATTTGTTAAACCGACTACCAAAGAGGGCAATAGCAAAACAGGGAAATAAGTAAATATTTTGCAAACATCTTTGGTCATATCAATTTTAGAACAATTAAACTACATCCCAGAAACACTAACATTTATATTTTTTTTATTTTCTTTTTCAAAGTGTATTTGTTAATTATTTAAATTTTGGTTATTATCTTCATATATAAAATTGTAACGTTACTGACTGATTCATCATCGTACAGGTTAAATGCCTGCAGCTAAAAACTTGAAATTTGGACCAGAGATAGGCCACTCCTCAAATCGATCCACTAAGACGGGATTTTTGGAAATTCGAATGTTTAGGGGGTAAAAAAGAGTAAAAACGGGGAAATTCGTTAACCTTATATCTCCAAAACTAAAAGAGATACCAAAAAAATGTAATACTTGTCGTTGTTCTTTAGAAAAATAAGCGGACAGGAGTCTGGTACTTTTTTGACACCCCATCTATCTTTGAACCAATAAGCATAGAAACAAAGTTAATACCACATTCGAAACTTAGCAAACAAATACGAATACAAACTTGGTACTTTTTCGAAATTCGAACTTTTAAGGGGTGAAAATTGTATTTTTTTTTGGTACTTTTTTTTACAATACTAAAAATTTTTGATACTTTAATCGGTGAAAAAATTAGTACCCAAAATAGGAAATACGGGAAATTTGATATTTTTCTTTAGCTGATATTTTTTTTTATAAACTTTGGCATAAAAATATGTCCACGAAGAAAAAGGAGACGCTAACGAAGTTGCGGATCAAATGCTAGTTAATAATAAATAGAATTTTCTTTAAGTTTTTAAATTTACTTTTCCAATTATTAAATAAAATTAGCTTTTTGTAAACAAAATTTCGGCGCCATTTCAATTCATAAAATTATCATAAAACTGTGCAACAGTGTTGCACAATGTAGATTATTTTTTTGCAAAACTTTTTAAGTATATTTTATACGAACAACCTGCTAAAGTAACACAAATCATATTTGAACATGGTATCTATATAGAGAGAAAGAGCGAAAACATTATTTATTATTTTTTATACATAACTAGCACAAAAATAAATACCTTAAGTGGAGAAAGACTGAGAGAAATAAATGGGGGCAATTGGATGAAAATGTTCAATTAGAGCGTATTTTATTTTGAACTGACAAAACATCTGACATCAGCTGTTCTGCAAACCATTTGATTGTGTCGCGATTTTAACATTATTTATTTATTTTAATACACATATTCTTATAAACAGCAACATTTTTAATTTACGGAAATACAATTAAAAGTGAATTGAAAACTTAAACAGCATATAACTTGCTGCTATGAACGATATAAGGTTATGCCAGATGAAACCAAAAATGAGTTTGTGAAAGCAAAAATTTGTTTATTTTGACAGATCTGTTCAATTCCATATGCATATTACATTAGACAGAGTCACTACAACATACAAATCGTGTAAAAATGCTTTAAGCAACGCTATGAAAGTTTGCTTTTAAAATCAATCATCGATTGCGATCCACAACAGTCTCCATTACATCTAGGGAAATGCATCATTGCTGCGGTTTGCACGCTCGTAATATCTTAGTTTTCCAAAAGTCAAGCCGGAGATCGCGCGAAGGCCAACGGATTTTGGTACCACACCATGATCAGAGATAATTTGTTGTAAAATATAAATGACATTGATCCCCGCGAGATGTGTATTCAAATAGGACGGCGATAAGACGGCAACCATCGACTTATCGCAATCAAAATTTATAGATTAGTTGATATCGAGAAGCAGAGAAGCATGCCGTAACGGCGCGGCTGATTACTTTTTTCAGTTTTTTTTTTTTTTTTTATACATATGTATGTAGCCAAAATTGGTATTCAATTAATTTTTTAGTTATTTTTTTTTTGCAAGTGTGTTAGTAATTTTTTCATTTTATAAAGTTTTTTGCTTCTCCTGTAAAATTATATTTTTGTTAGTAACTCCTTTTTGCATTTTAGCTAACGATATATACATATCTGTGGCATTTTGACAAAACATCTAAAGTAAAATTTAAAAAGTTGAAAAAATGTTAATCGTACGAATTTTCATTCAAAAAACATTTTTGTTTACTTTTTTAAAATTTTATATTATAAACGAAATTTTGGTTTATTTTACTTTTTGATAAAAATGTTTTTGTCACAGATTTTTTTTAAAACTGTTTTGCTATCTTATCTCGACTTAAAATGTTTTGTCAAAATGCCACAGATATGTACATGAATTTTAAAAATTAATTAATTAACTATTTTGTTTACAAATTTTAAGAAAATTTCTAATGATCTCCATTTACTCTGTTAGTCCTCTTTTACAACGTGACAGACAGAAGACAGACAAAGTTTGGGGGGACTTTCTGACCGTAGTACAACTAACAAGGTATTAGCTGTACATATTATTTTTATTAAATGTGTTATGTTTATATTGTTCGGCTTGAGGTCTGTTTATAAAATATAATAAAAATAAAAACTCTTGTTTTTGTTTTAATTTTTATTATTTATTTGTTCCAATATTTCGACCAACTTTGTTGGTCATCCTCAGGGAAATATTATGATCTAAAAATATTATACATTTTTAAAACATTTTTCTTAATTTAAATAACAAACAATTAATTTACTTAATATTTAATGCAGTGTTGTCCGATGTTGTCTTTTTAAGTTCTCTTCACTGACTGTCTAATAATTTTCTTTTGTTTATTAGTCTTGTGTTTGTTTATTGTATGACGATATATGTGAGCGCAATTATCGGTATCAGTTTTGTAGTTAATTCTCTTTTCGTTTGGTGTATTTATAATATGTAGCATCTCCTGCATGTATCGTTTAGTGTAATTATTCTCTCCCACAAGTATTCTCACCTTATCAAAGTCTGGTTGATGTCCCGTTTTTGCACAGTGGGCTGCTAATGCTGTTTTTGTGTTAAAGGTTTGTCATTTGATTTTAAGTCGGATTTGTGCGATGATAATCTTGTCTTTAGTTTTGTCTTCGTTGTACCAACATATATCTTTTGGCATATGTCAGTATCGTCTCCCTTACATTTAAGCTGATATACTAGATTGGATTTATCTAGTTTGTCTATTCGGGATTTCATGTTATTAAACAATCTGTTCATTGTGTTGCTTGTTTTCATTGCTAGTAAGTAATTTTCTTTGTTGTATATGTCTGAATACTTCATCCTTTCTGACAGCCCAGGTATATATTCTATCGACCTATATATCTTTGGTGGTTCCTCCGTCCTTTGGTTGTCATTTGACCAAGGCTTATTAATAACATATTTTATCAAGCTGTTTATAGTTTTGTATGGAAAGTCGTTTTTTCGTAATATATGTTTTATCTTCTTCCTGTTTTCCTCGTGAAATTCTGTATTACTAGTATCTAGTACCCTTGTTATAAAGTTTGTCGCCGTGTTTATTATTATCCTTCTAGGATGTTTGGAATAATAATTAATAAGTCTACCAGATGCTTGGGGTTTTTGATACCAGTTTACTTTAATAATATTACTTTTTCTGATAATTAAAGAGTCTAAATATGGTAATTGATTGTCCTTTTCTTTCTCCAGTGTAAATTGTATTTGTTTGTTATATGAGTTAAGAGTCTTTAAAGTTTCCTCGACTCGATTTATTTTTAAAATTCCAAACAGGTCGTCTACATATTTTGTCATCATTCTTGGTTTATTCTCCATTTTATCAAGGGTCATGTTTAATAATTCTTCCATAATTATGTCTGCAATTATTGGAGAAATTGGAGAACCCATTGGCATTCCCTTATTTTGTTGGTAATAATTATCTTTATATTTAAAATATCTACAATCTATTATACAAAACTTCAATATATCCATAAATAACTCTTTTGGTATTTTTGTATGTTCCTCCAACAAATGCCATTTTCTTTCAATTGTTCGAATAGCAAGGTTAACAGGAATGCTAGGAAATAATGAAATTACGTCAAATGATATTAGAACTTCGTCATCTTCTATTCTTGTATTATCTATCTTACACTTAAACTGTTTTGCGTCTCTTACATTGTAAATGGAATTATTAGTCAAGTTTTTTAAAATGTCAATTATATGTTTACTCAAACCGTAAGATGGCGAGTTAATCGATGAACAGATAGGTCGTAATGGCATGTCGTCCTTGTGAATCTTGGGAAGACCGTATATCCTCGGGGATACCGCAATCCTGGTTGTCAATTTTCTCCTGTCATATAAATTTAATAAACCTAAATTATGTAATTTATCGACAAGAATATTATTCTTATTCTGTAGACTTAGAGTGGGATCTTTCTTCAGGCGTCTATATGTACACATATCTTTAAGAATGTCTTTCATCTTCATATTATACTCTTCATTCGTCATTGCAACTGTTTTATTACCCTTGTCTGAATTGAGTATAATTATTTCCTTGTTATCAGCCAAATATTTTTCTGTCTGAGCCACTGTATTTAATATGAGTTTGTCTCTTGCATTAGTCTTCGATTTTCTCATGTGATCTTCTATTAGTGTTACAAATTTTGTTCTTGATATCTCCTGTTGTTCTTTGTCTTCAATCGTCTGTATACATACATTGTTCGCCATCGGTAATACATTTAAATAATGGAAATGTTTCCCTCGTATTTGGTAATGCAAATTTTTAAAATTAATTTGTATCTTTTACAAAATTTTTTCTTTCTTAATGAATAAATAAATCGTTATTTGTATTTTTGTTTTGTTTAACTTGTTTGTTAATCTTATTTTACCCTGCATAATTTCGGCGCAGCCGAATATTTATTTTAGTAGTGAAAAAAATTGGCGCAAAACAGCTCAGCCGCCGCCGCCGAATATTTTTGGTCTTCAGCCGCCGCCGATAATTTTTAATCGGCTTGCTTCTCTGTCGAGAAGTGGTCGTGTGTTTTGACACCTTTGAATTAGTTCCTGTGCTGCTGCGAACAATCGCTAAGTTATGCTTATAAACCACCAACAATTGACGCCTTGTATGCCAGCATTGTAACTGTTATTCGTGACGTACATAGAGCAAGGCTAAAGATTGGTCCAGAAGGCGAATCGCCAAGAATTCTCGCAGTGCCCATATGCCCGAAATCATGCAATTCAGGAAAAGTTGTACTCTTTTGACTTGTTACAGTATTATGACTGACGAAAAACTTAACAGGTTTAACTTTGCGTACAGGGTATGTACATACACATACCTTCAATGCTTATACCCGACTACTTAGGAAGGCGCTACATCACGAAAACCATGAGCTTACAACACTTTAAATATCTACAGTTTTCTTTGACATTTTCTGCAAAATTTCTCTCAGTGTTTGAATGTGGTCACTTTAAACATTCAGGTTTTTACTTTATGGATGCATTTTTTTCGTTCATTTCATTTTTGGTGAGTGACTGCTAAAGGCAACAACTATTTTTTTAATGCTGTTGTTTTTTTTTCTAAATAGATAAATGCCTTTACCATAAAGTTGTTTGTTCGTCCGTCTGTCCAACTTTATTGTTGTCTATGTTGCATGTGATGCAGTTGTCTACTTGCTGTTTGTTTGTTAGTTTTTCACTCAAGTCGTTCTAGCTGTTGTTAAGGCAATTGCTAGTGTTGTTGTTGCAACATGAACATTTACAACAACTTAAAGTTCTATTTTTTGCACCTAGATTTTCTGTATTTTTTTTATTTGTTTTTTTGCTTTACCCAATGGAACTATGCAACAACAGCAATACCAACCAACACAACAACTAACCAACAAACAGCAACAATTATTGGCTGAAATAACCACAATACAGAACTAAACGACCTTAAAGCTTGTATATTTTCGAGGTTTGCAGCTTGTATGAACAATATTCTGTCTTGGTTGTTGTTGTTCTTTAGCATAAGAAAAGCTTTAAGAATACCAACTACGTTCAGCATTTTATGTATGAGAGTAGAGGAAGCAGTTTGAAACCAAGTGCGATTTAACAGCAAAAGTTTTAACACAAATAGTGTTTTTTGTTTGATTCTTTGAGATTCTGTTCTGTTAGATTTTGTGGTTTTTGGGGTTTTTTTAATGCAGCAAAAGTCAAAGAAAAAAAAAATAATCAAAATGTTGTTCCAAACTATGGGAGTTTATTGTGATTGGAATATTTGAACTATGAGTTGGCTTTGTTATTGCCTTCGACTTTATTTTAGTGTGTGGAACGCATTGTAATTGTTGTTTGTGCTTTTAAGTGTAAGATATTGGAAGTTTTATCGAAATTCAATAGCAAAAATGACAAACAGTGGGGTATAAAAGACATTTTGAATTCGTACAAAATCGAATATGAAAAATATAAAATCTTTAAAATAATTAAATTCTTTTAAATGAGACCATAAACTGTTTCCGTAATGCAAAATGTCAACTTAACCGTCTAATGGCCTATTTTAAGGATTTATATTAAGACACTTTTATGTTTAAAATCGTTTTAAATACAAAATTCTCTTCTTCACTAAACACTTGAATAAAACTTAATTTACCGATGTGGTACATTTAAATTTAACTTACGTTTCCATTGGAATAACTTAGCAAGGTGGCCTCAATAACAACAACAGCCAAAGTAATGACATTCAGATGTTTTTTGAGACCACCTGGCAAATAAATAGTTTTTCCATAATATCAAAAGTAAGTAAGTAGTTCTGTCAAAAGTTGTGATTTTGCAGAAAAATTATTATACGGTATTCCTATTGCCATTAATTTTTAAAACTAAAAAACTAAAAATTGCCGTCTGAATACCATAATAAACGTACTGCCAGGCCCACGATGCACAGTGCTGTGGCCCATAGACATAAATAAAAAAAAAAAACAAGTCTTATATTGTACTTAAAAATGTACAGATCGATAGATAACAAAATAATTCAAATGAATTTTGAAAAATTTTTAAGATTTAACCCTTTTTGGCGGCGCTAGAGGGCGCCAAAGTTTGAGAATTTATAGTAAAAATGGCTAAACAACTACTTGAGTTTTACATGCTTCAGGAAAACTGTTGTAAAACTGTTGTTTTTTAAAGCACGAGATAACTATATTTAGAGCTAACTGTAAAAAATTTTTATTGAATTATTTGCTCAAAAGTGTTTTTTTATTGATTTGAAAAATGCTTATTATTTACTTAAGCTCTAAAAATTTCTTAACTTTGATGGACTATTAAAAAAAAAAAAATAAAAATATCGTCTTTGGGTTTTTTCTGATTTGGAATATTTAGGCTGTTTTCTAATAACTACAAGAAAAACAATTGAACAAATTTTACCACAACTTGAAAAAAAAAATTTTTTTTTAAATGGCTATTTTCATGATTTTTACTCAAATTTTCATAGTTTTCAGGAGATTAAAAGACAATTAACTACAAATACTATGAAATATTAATTCAAACTTATACCGTTCAATAAAAAGCAACAAAAATCAAAATATGTATAAAAAATTTTTTGTGTTTTTGTGCATTTTACGGCATAAGAGGGCGCTGAAATTACAAATGCCCTTGGTTTTTTATGGTTTCAAGAAAATAATTGTAAAAAATTCATTTTCTGGATTACGAGATTAAAATTTTTTTCTGCAACAACTAACTATATTCTTAACCATCTATAAAAAATTTGAAAAATGATTATTATTTACTTAAGCTCTAAAAATTTCTTAACTTTGATGGACTATTAAAAAAAAAAGAAAAATATCGTCTATGGGTTTATTTCTGATTTCGAATATTTAGACTGTTTTCTAATAACAACAAGAAAAAAAATTAAAAAATTTTTACCACAACTTGAAAAAAAAATTTATTTAAAAAAATGCTATTTTCGTGATTTTTGCTAAAGTTTTCATAGATTAAATTGGTTTAAAAAAAAATAAACTAGGAACATAAGAAATAAATCCAAATACAGTGCACTCGGGAAAACGTTAACACTCGTTTACGTCAACATCCCAAAACGTCAACCCTTTTTTTTACATTGCCTACTCTAAAACGTCAACCCAACCATAAAGCTTTAAAACGTCAACTCTGAATAAAATAAAATTTCGAATTTAGCAGCAGTTAAATACACACATTTGTACAGACACACATTTATTTTATGAAATCAATTCAGAAATTGGGGATCCACCTTGTAAGTAGAGTAAAAAAAATTACAACTGTATGTCTGTATTGTCTTTTTATTTATGTTCAGTTGCTTTTTTGTGCAGACAATAAAACCAAGCGAAGCCGTCGAAATATTTAACAGGGCTTTGGATTGGGCTCAATGCGAGAATGTTGAGCAAAATGACTTAAATGTATTAAGACGTTTAAGAGAGAAGGCTCTCTTCCAAGTGTTGGATAGAAAAAAACAGCAGAAAAAAATAACAGATTTTTTTTAAATGCATATGTGTGCATGTAAAATTAAAAATATGATCTCATTTAAAATGTATTCTTTTAGTTCCAGTTGTCTTCTATGGTTTTAGTCAGGTTGAATGCCTTTTTTATTTCCTTTTTGAGTTTGTTTATGTTTGGATTTAGTTTATAATTAATAAAAGCGTTTACAAGCACATTATCAATATGTTTTTTATATAAAAATTTTACATTCGTAAACGTCAACAATTTGTTAAACGTCAACACCCGCGGTTTTAATTAGTTGACGTTTTCCAGAGTGCACTGTATATATACTATTGAATTAGATAAATTGACAAGATAAATTAAAAAAATTAGTATAACAGTTGTGTCTGTTTCTTTTTGTCGCTACAAGATGACGCTAAATTCACAGATGACGTTGGTTTTTCATCGTTTAACGAATGTTTTCAAAATGTGACTTAGTGCCGTTATTTTTTATTTAAATTGAAGATGGGTACGTGACAGAAGTTTTTTTTTGCAATAGCCTTTGTTTGTAGTAAGAGCAATTCTATTGTGGAGTGTTCGAAAATATTGCATACAGGGTTTTCAATTTAAAAGAAAACTAATTTTGTTCTGGCGGGTCCATGATTGCTCATGGGTCCCAAATAGATTACACTCTAGGAACTTTGTTTTTAAATACTATGCTTTAGGGTATCATATGGTCGGGCTTGACCGATTATACTTTTTTACTTGTTATTTTTGCAAGTGCATTTTAAGCGTTTTTAACTTCTTTTTCATTAAATGATGTTTTTGTATTTTTTACATTAATAAACGAATTCTACCAAAATTCGGCATACATATATACCTAACAAATATCAATTTTCACATCAAATTTTATTACGATTGGACAATTTTTGTAAGTTTTATAGCATTTAAAAAAAAGGATATATGGCAGGACCTTGAGTCCTTGTCCATATTCAAATCAAAATATACACACCCGTTGCTAGCTGAGTGTGTATCAGCATGACCATTTTTTGTAGTTTTGTGGGCATTTTTGAAGCTAAAATTACATTTATCCATTTCAGGACACATGGGAGGTAGGCGTGTCCTTGGACCGATTTCTCCAAAAATTTATATTTTTCTTAATTAAGCTATTTTATGCTAGTGTACCAAATTTCAAAAATTTCTGACAACTCCTTCTATTTATGTCCCTTTGTTATATGGGGACAAAGCACTGTGCATCGTGGGCCTGGACCTAAATAATTTAAATTAGCATTGCCATGTTAATATCATATTCGACTAAACAATTAAGTACAAATTTAATTATTCAAATCGATGTAATTAACTTTTTTAGCCCTTTAAAGCACATGCAAATTTGTCTTATTTTAATAAATATTTTATTAAATATACTTGTTTTCCAAGTACAATTGTTACGATTTATAGTTTTTTGTTTGTTCTTACACCGAGTGTATACCCTGCGGGAAAGTTGTATCAATTGATCCAACAGACTGGTCCTGGGATTTGCGAAAATAGAACAAGTACAAAAAGAACTCATGACCATTGAAAGGAGAACCAATCATTTAACTGATTTATGAAGAGCAAAAAGGTAGATGAAGTTAAAAAAAATTGCCTTCAGTACAGTCTTTAGCGGTACTGCGACACTTTTTTGGGACTTTCTAAAATTTGGTTCTTGAATTTAATTCTAGGACCTGTTGTATTGAAATAGAATAGGTCTTAGGTCTATAGGTGATAGGTCTTTTTCACATAAAGTGTTAGAACTAAAACCGGTGTATGCCACCAAAGACCTATTACGCCTTCCTCTAGGGTACTAATAAATAGCATCAAAATATTTTCGTGCTTAAACTCTTCGATTTTACTTTTTTTGGCCGCCTCACAAGACTGTGCGCAGTGTACTTAGCTTCTAAGGGGTCTGATAGCTTTTAATTCGGGAGGTTAATATCGCCTGAAAGACACGTGCATAGAGTAGAATTTAAAAATCTGTTATAACTTTGGGAAAGAAAACTAATTGGCCAGTATATGATTTCTCGCCTCTAAAGAAACGCATCAAAAGTTTTCTGTTTTATAATAAAAGCAAGTAAAGTAAAACCTCATTAAAACAGGGAATCATTTTAAATGATTAATCATTTAATCAGCATTGTCTGTAGCGTTCTTACCAGCATCGTTTTTAAAGAAGTACGGAAAAATGATTTCAACACCTCATAAAGAACACCAAGCAGTCAGTTTTTCTGGACGTAACGGTGCACTATTGGATTTCTGTTGCAAACAAGGTATTTTTTGACTATTACTTTTAAAAAATGATGCTATTTTATAGAGAAGAGTCTGGCAAACAAAAATCTGCATTTCTTTCAAGATATTTGTATATATATTCTTAGAAAAGATCGGTTGAAGTCAGGTTAATGTTGTGAAAGGGAAATATATGGTAATTTTGTTCAAATTCAGAGATTTATTTATCGAAGATGTTTCCAGCGGTGTAGATTTTATTTATTTTTTTTAAATCCGAAGCCATGTTTTTAATTTAAAGGAAAAGAAAAAGTTATTGCGTACATAGTTCGGGAGATATGAGTGCATCAAAATTCTCCTTAAAAATTCAGCATTGGCTGTTTTGGTTGGAGTAAAAATTTAGTAAAAAAAAGTCACGAATATTGCACCCTAAAACAGTTTTGCATACCTTTAGGCTTTACGTTTTAAAGAAATTGATTTATTATAACAATAATTTGTTAATAAATTGTTGACAGCTGTTTTTAAAAGTGAATAAGAATTAAAAAAAAAACAAAATCATATGTTTGAATAAAAGAAAATGTATAGAAGAAAACCTTTTAAATTGAAAACAAAATTTGCAACGAGAAAATAGTTAACGTTAATAAATATTCTAATAAAATTTAAAGTTTAATTCTAAAAATGATTTTTTTTTCTGTGTCATATAGTGAATTGTGCCATTAGTAGCTTAAGAAATGATGGTTGATGAATAAAATGCTTAAATATTATTTACCTCTATGAATATTTTTTATTCGAGCTGGGAGGGAATAACCAATTTTTAGCATTTCTTTAATTAAATATTATTTGTATTTTTAATGAGAATTATATTTATACGAAATTTTTTCATTTCGGTTACATACAAGACGACGCATTTCAACCAAAATTGTTAGTTTTTTATTTTAACAATTATTGGGCGTGTGCCAAATTTAATCAATCTATTGAGAACTGCGCCCTACACATTGAAAAGAAAAATGGGAAAAATGGGGGTCCAAGGGAGGTACCCTAGGAGTCGACGGATTTCAACCCAAATTTGTAGTGCTCTTTTTAGATCAACTTACGGACATCTGTTAAATTTGATCAAATTCCGCTGCGAATTGCGGCCCATACGTTGAGAAGAAAAATAAGCGAAAAATGGGGGTCCAAAGGAGGTACCCCTAATAGTAGACGGATTTCAACTAAAATCCGCAAAACTATATCTTATATAAATTTATAGATGTATGCCAAATTTCATCAGATTATATTGAGGAGAACGGCCTATACATTCAAAAGATATATAAGTGAAAAAATTGGTGGTCCAAGGGAGGTATCCCTAGGAGTCGACGGATTCAAAAATTAGTCGAGCTCTTTCTTGGATCAACTAATAGACGTGTGCCAAATTTAGTCAAATTTTATGAATAATTGCGACCTATACATTGAGGACAAAAATTCGTGGAAAAATGGCGGTCCAAGGGAGGTACCCCAAGGAGTCGACGGATTTTAAAAACATTTTGAATTTTTCTTTTCTACTTAAAATTGAACAAGAGTGCAAATTTCATCGTTGTAGGATCACTCCTTCTATTTTTTGCAGTTAGACGTATGAAGAAATACCACTGTGCGGTGTCCCAACAATAACAGCAAGGAATTTTATGGGAAGCATTAGAGGCAGTCGTTGTTTTTTCTCATATTTCAGACATTTATGGGCCGATCATGCTGAATTAAAACAGCAAACAATTCCGGACACTATGCGACATAAAATTTCCTTTAATCTGACATATTTTTCTCTTAATTTTGGTCGTCACTGTACTTTGTTAATATAATTGCATTATTTTTTTTTATTTAAAATTTTTCTACTGTCTGTTTATTTTTGTTTTTTGTTGCGTCTTTATTGTTTTTGTTGCAATTGCCGTTCGGTTTCGTATCGAAATCATAGCGTAATGCCAACAAACATAACGTTCTAAATGTAAAATGTATTACGTTATATTATTTTACTACTATTTACTATTGGCTACCATTTGGTAAGTTTTTGTACTCCATTGCAGTTGTTGTTTGTATTTAAAATGTATTCTGTAAAGTTTTTTTTCGCTTTTTTTATGATTTTGTTGTTTTCAGTTTTTCCAGCGCCAAATCAGCTCTTTGAAAAGTTGTTGTGTGAAATTAGGTCTCCATAGCAGCTAAACTATGATAGTGGTTCTGTAGCTTTTTTAAGGTGCTATTTTTCAGGGCTGGGGAATTAAGGTTTTTTTAAGAAGAGGTGTTTTGATATGGATTATTTGAAATGATGCAATAACAGGTAAAATGGTTTAACATGCTTTGGGCAATTTTACAGGAAATATATGAGTAAATGCCTTATTGACCCTAGTTTTAAATCACACGCTTCACGTTCTAGTTGCAAATTTATGAGTTTTAAGGAAACAAGGGAAAAAAGAATGCCATTTATTTTCATGAATCGTGCTAATAAGCACTAAAATCAGGCTGCTCTTAATACAGAATGAGAGAAATAGGTTCTGATTTTAATGCATGACTGAAAGAATTATGCAATATTAAGCTTTTGCTTATGCAGTTTCTGCTCTGTGGCAACAGTTGTGGAAAATATTTACATGAGCACTAGCCATATGTGCTAATCTCTTGGATCTTTACCCCACTAGTGACAAACAAAGCGTTTACCAACCGCCCCTGAGTTTGAGATGCACTATTACACACAGGTAGAAATTTGAGTAAATAATCCGCCAAGATTTAACTTGTCGCTTATTCAGGAGCTGAAGGTATCCTATCTTTGCTGCTTTTGGAAAAACATCAGCGTTTTCCGTTGAGTAGCAACAGCAACTAAGAAAGATATTCCCTCAGGTAAAACCTTTTGTTGACAGGGGAAACTTCCGCAAAGGCAATCTTCCTGCAAGACAGGAAACGTTATTAGCAAAAAGCATACTAGCGGAGGCCTAAAGCAATAGCCAGATCGGCACCGTGTCACCGGGGCCTATTGACTCCCGTGATTCCAGAAAGGATCACTCTGCACTCCTAAGAAATAAAGAGTAATTTTGAGCAGGATAGGAAAACATTCTACTCGAGAGCATTATTTGTGTCCTACCCTGCTCAAAACTACTTAAGTAAAGATGGGACTTTCTTCGCGATCGTGAAGGACACCAGTGATCTGTACATTTTTAATGTTTGGCGATACCCAGCTATTCTCTGGACCTGATTCTTACCCGAAGGATATAACACCACAAGTTGAAATATGCTTAATATAATTACTCTGTATTTTTGCAATCTCCTACCACGCGATTTAATTTTGAACAACAACGTGTTTCTGGAAAGGGCCTTTACCAATAATTAGTACCTATAAGGTCCCTTGGGCTACTGGTTTATGTGCCACCGGATTTGACCTTGGTCAGCGGCGATCTTGAAATGTATTTATTGCATAATTTTTTTGGCTCCGAAAGTTACTGTGAGCGTAACTCAAAAATGCTGAAAGTTTCTCTGA
The DNA here is from genome assembly GCA_949318255.1 of Pollenia labialis. Lineage (NCBI taxonomy): Eukaryota > Metazoa > Arthropoda > Insecta > Diptera > Polleniidae > Pollenia > Pollenia labialis. The sequence continues at coordinate 16,834,784 of OX439141.1, forward strand.
GTTTTGTAATAAATCTTCAATCTCTGTTTAAAACGCTGTATTTTAAGTAACGTACACTTTTTACAAACATTTTTCGTGAAATCCAGTGTTTTCTTTATGTATGCAGGTAGATTTTGGGTCACTGTTTACTTAAATAAGTAGTTACTTTTCCATCTCTGTTTAAAAATTATGTTTTTTTTTATTGTGTAATAAGTAGATAACGGTATTTAATGGCTGAGTGAGTATAGAGAGTGCCGTAATGCAATAAAAACAAAAGAGCCAACTAACAACAAAAACAAACAGAACATATAAATAAATAAATAAATTCAATTGGTAAAGTTGCGCATGCGCAAAACTACAGCAACTGCAATATTACGACTATTACAGTATAAACGTAATGCCAGGCTGCTCAAAAAAACAGCACTTGTACACAGTTTCTTACCATTATGAAGTCAATAGAATTTTTCATGGTTTCTTTCTTTGTTTGGCATACATTGTAAAGTAATCGTACAACAAAAAATATCTGAACAACAAAAAAAAAAATTAAATTGATTAAAGATCTTTGTTAAAATTCCTCTAGTATTTGAGGAGGTTATGCAAGTTTTTGGTGGCTGTGTGTAGAGCAAAACTTTAATGAAATTTTAAAATTGTCAATATTTTTTTTAATGAATTTTCTTTTTATGAGCATTTTGTGGTAATTGGTATTTGAGCGTATCTAGTAATATAACCAAAGGCGGTAAACTTTTATAAAAAAAAACCTATAATGAAAGTTTAGGAAAATCTACTTTTGAAAAAATTAATTAGAATACGCTAGTTGGTCGTATCAATATTTGGCTAACACAAACGGCATGTGGCCTTAACAAAACATGCATCTTGATTGGATTCTACTTAATTTGGTTGGTAGTTTAAATTGAAAAGACTTAATTAAAACTTGAGAAAATCAACAAATTAACAAATTCCTTATAATGTGATTGTTATTTCGTTTTAGAGGTCGATCAGTTAAGTTGTTTTATACTTACAGGTGTCTTTTAATTAAAGTTGAGCATTTAGAAAAATTATAAATTACCTGAAATGAGAACAAAGAGAAACAGTAGAATTAATTAAATTGAAGTTTTATAGAAAAAGCAGGTAATTAGTGTAATTAAGAGCCAGATAAACTAATAAAAGCTTTAAAATAAATACATAATAATAATCTTGAAAATCCTTATCTCTTGCTTAGGTGCTGAAGCTAATCTCTGCTAAAGCAGCTTCTGCCACAGTTTATAGATCAATTAAGTGCTAAACTGAACTGCACTCTTAGTTGTGGGATTTTTCAAAACTACGTGAGCGATTCTTGTTAATAAGCAAACCAGGCCTTTAATCTTTGGGTCTACTGTCTCTGATAGGCCGCGTTCTATAAACGATTGGCTTATTTTACCCCAGGCAAGATTAAGGCCCCTATTACGGTTCACAACTCAACTCAGTGGAGTTTTAATTTTTTAATTTTTGCGTTGTGAACCGTAATAGAGGCCTTAGGCAGGAGGTAGAATCCCTTCAAAACACATAATCCTGTACCCATGTTTTGTAACTTTGGTGAGAACTTCTCGCATCGAAAGTATGTGAATCAAAACATTCCATCGTCTCTCGGAATGTGAGAAAAAAATGTGTCTGTAACTCTTCGGCATGAGATAAGGTCGTAACGTTATAAATGTCATAACATTGCATTCGAAGCCGATGTGACATTGCAGGCGTTTAGAACGCCAGTCACGCTTATTGTTGACGGCTACCAAAATTTACTAAATTTGAAAAAATGTTACAGACGCAGTTAAGTGAGTTGTTTATTTCAATTTATGGAACTTTTATTTAATTTAATTTCACGCGAGAGTTACAGAACAAGGGCACTGATAAAACGATATTCGCTGTCGGTAAACTCCAACTTATAAGTGAAGAAACACATTTTACATTCGTGGAATTAAGCAAAATGGGAACTGACCACTTAAAATTCATGCCTTCTGTAAGCGAGATGGTAAGCGGAACTTTTACATTTCACTGTTACAAACCTGTTTCGTGTTAAGTTAAATTTTTCATTGTGTTATTTCCAATTAAAGTTTCCACATAGTCATATGTGCCAAATAATATAGGAATTCTGGGTTAACAACGTCCTATCAGTCTGTAAGAACATTGTTAAATGAATCACAAACCAAAAACATGTAGTTGGAACCAAGTTATATTGAATATCTTAGAAAGTGCAAAAGATAGAAAAAAAACTAAAAGCGCCAATTGAAAGAGTTTATTCACCTTAAGGCAATGTGGCATATAAATAATTTTTGGAAAAAAAATGTAATTTAGAACCTTGTTGTCCTAAGGCAGCGAAATATAAGTAGATACAATTTCTTTGTAAGTAAAATAATAAGTTTTAAAGAAATATTTGTCAAAAAAATCTTTTAATATTAACAATTTTCCTTTTAACCTACTGTATTCTGAACCTTCAATGTCTTAAATGCACTGGCGAACTAGAAACCCAAACCTCACGTCGTATACGAAATTTTGTTTATACATTTAATTGAATACGACCACTTTTAATGGTTGAAAAGCACAAAAAATAATTGGCAATTTGCGAATATTAAATATAATAATATTTTTGCTAAACCAGACGGGCAATTTTCTCAGAAATTCATTTATAAAAATTTATAAAAATTTAATTAAAGGCGAACTACTTAAATATTTTTGAATGAACATTTTTCAATTTCCGTTGGTTGACAGTTGATTGTATCTCTGGCTTAACACCAACATTCAATCGTGTAGTACCCAGACATGTAAGAGAACATTTTTGCCCAGTTATATAAACAGTTTTTTATACATAAACTTTGTTGAATGCTGAATTGTTATTTTTTTCGAAATTATATTGATTATAATTTACTTGGATTTTTTTTTAATGGACGTATATTTCCTGACGACAACGTCACTTTAACACATTTAAACGTATGAGCTGTATATACTTTTTAATATGGAACGACTTAAAGTAACAATTATTTTTATTGTAGATCGTAGCAACAATTATCGATAATTGCAATTGTCGTATATTTAACTGATAAATCTAAATCTAAGTGGCAACATCTAAAAACAATATAGAAAAAAAAAAAATTGTGATTGATGAGTTAACAATTTAATTATGCAAAAGGAAATTAATTTCAAATTAATATGCTACAAAAATAGTTTCTCTGAAGAAAAAAAAAACCTGGATAAGTGTTAATTCTTGACATCGATTTCTATTCTACATACAAACATTAAAAGCTGTAGTTTTAATATTGTGGGTCAAGCCAAATGACTGCAATCCCCTACTCTAAATAGCAAATTATCTGAGATTAACTTCTTTCTGGTCCATATTTTTTGTAAACATTTAAACATTTGTTTGCGTGCAAGTGAACGATTAAATTCGTATGCTTACTTAAAGTAGTGCAGCCGATTGGTCAACATCAGGGCTTTTAAACAAGGAAGTTTGCACTAAAAAAACTATTTTTGCACTTTTTGAAACATTTTGCGTGTTACTTCTTACACTGGGCTTGTTTCCATTCATAACTTTTCAAAAACCAGATACATAACTTGAAAACTTAAGCTTTGTTCACAATCGGAGAAACAATTTTGTTTTTTCTTCTATCTTTTTTCTTCCCAAAGTAATTTATATATATTCCTTTCATTTCCAGAACAAAATTTTTTTTAAAAATCTAACTAAAGTTAAGTCAACTAGAACTTCAGCAACATTTTGTATGGAATTGTTTCTGACGTTGAAAATAATTTTATTTAGTTTTTAATGAAAATTTTAACTTAATGTTGAAAAAAGTAATAATAAATGCATAATATTGTCGTGGGAAAATTTGCAAACGGTTTCTTAATGCAAAATGTGTGTGGTGGCGAAAAAAATTGTTGCTCTATTATGAACACCAAGTGAAAATGTAACTGTGATTGTGAATGAAGCTCTACACTTCACTGAATAAAAAGTTTGTTATCCTAATTCATCTTTTTAGAGATTTGAGAAGGACTGATTGATCTTAATTAACATGCAACTACAACAAAATTAGTTGGTTTTATTAAAAAAACTGCTTGACACAAATATTTCATACTTTTCCTTAAAACTGTTTTTAAACTAAAACAAAAAAAATTATATATTCGCAAAGGTATTACATTTTACTAAAAAGTGAAAATTAAAATCACTTTAATCCACTTATTAAATTTTACGGTGTTGAAGAAAACGAGTGAAATTTTCTTCTACGACGCACAGTGGCTCGGTTTAACTTTTTCCGTTGCAAAAATTATAATTATTAATATAATGATGATAAAGTAACTCCCCTATTCTCAAAAAATAAAACAGATTTATTAAGGGTTTATTAAATAAATTATCATAGAAAATTCGTTTCATACACCTTTTATAAACCTGTGTTTAAAGCTCTGTGGTTAGACGAAAATTCGATTGCAAGAAAGATCAATCAAAACATCTTTTTCTCTCACTCTCTATTTTTTGTTGTTGTTGCAAACTATATTATTAATTCAAATTTTTATTTTTAGCACTAAAATTTCAGGTGGTTATAAAAATAACTTCCATAAAATCAACGATTTTTGTTCTAAATGTTTATAGCAAATTTTTCCCAAATGCCTGTCTCCATGTTTATTTAAAAACATAAAATTTTATGTTTTTATTTTCATTATCTCTTAATTTAATGTAAACAATAATTTAAATTAAAACTATAAAATTATTAACAGAGTGCCTTTCAAAAGTTGTAAAAGTTAATCGAATTAATTTATTTAAAAATAAAAATATGTATGTTTAAATAAATTTGTCGTTAATAGTACATAACTAATTGGCGAAATATAGTTTCGGGCAATAAAAAACGACATTAAAATAATGGTAATTAATGCAATAATGACGTATGAACAAGTTGATTTAAGAAACTAAAGAATTCTTTGGTCAAGTTTTATTTAAAAAAAAAAGGATACAAATCTCAATAATAAAGTGGCTATTTTAAAAGTCAATAAAGTATGAAAGAAGGAATAAGTTTAATTTTTGTACCCCTTCTATTTGAGAAACATTAAAATTTAAATGTTATTTTTTGCATGTGAACATCGCAAAGAGTTTGCACTTGATGTTGAAAAAGTTAAAAACATTTAAAACTTTCCGACATTTTAACGATTTTGATGCAATAAATGCAGTTTTTTCGGGTTGGTTTGTTAAAACTGTTTCTCTCCCAGTTAATAGCTAAAATTGTGTCAAAAATAAAAACGAAATTCAAATTGGTTTCTAAGATTTAGACATGATAAAAATGACATGTTCCTCGGAGAAATCAAGTTTGAACCAAAATTTTCATGAGTCAATTAAATCCGAACGCAGCTAAACTAGCAAAGCGTTAATAGGGTATTGTTTGTTTCGATAAGTACTTTAAGAAATTTACACGAAAAAGTTTTTGTACTCGATAACTTTAAAAATGTTGCACAGTGTAATAAGGCCACTTGGAACTTTGGACTATTTGACGCGCTGTATGAAATGCGATACTGTTTTAATAGAAAACTTTTCGTTATTGAGTCATTAATTGCCATTTATAATATTTATTTATTGATTATTAAAATTATTTGTTTTTTTTTAGAATAAATAAATAAAACTAAATCGTTTTCGATTTCAAAGGAAATCGGAATGTAATAAATTAAGTAAAATGTTTTTTAGAATTGAAAAAATATCTATTGATTAAATCCATTTCTTACGTAAAGTCTGAGTTCTTTATTCAAAATGCACTTGAATTATCATACGTAATATAAAATTGAAAAGAATATAGAAAAAAGAGGAAAAAGTTTAAGAAATAAATTTTTAAATTGTCTTGGTTTCAAAATCGATTTCCATCACACACCTTGGGGCAAATTATTGCAGTCGTGATCGAATACTTTTTCGATTCGAAAGCAATTTTATTTCAGTCGAAACTGAACGAATCGCAATTATTTTTTCAGTGTTATGAAAACTTAAATAAATGCTTTACAACACAAAAAAAATAATTTAGATCTGTTCAGTATGGACTGAAATAATTAAAAACAAAATTGATTTCGAATCGAAAAAGTATTCGATCCCGACTGCCATAATTTGCCCCCTGATTATAAATATATACTCAAGCGCCTCTGGGCAAGTCGAGTACTGGTATTCTGAAAGAATTAATGTCTTAAACCACACCACAATAGTGGAGAGGGTATGATGTATTTGTGCTTTGTGTAACTAAAGATGATCTAGGTTATATGGCAATTTTTTAAAGCTAGTTCCAATATCAATGAATGGGTTTTGGTTTTTTGGATATAAAAATATTTCATATGGAATTTGGTTCCAATTGGATAAAGAAAAGTCGAGTCGAAAATCTTTTGAAAATTTTAAAAAATACAAGGAGAGAAATCACTTTTTTGTTTGTTTAAGTCAAGTTTTTTTTAACGTCATAAAAGTTTATATTATAGATGATAAATTAATCGAAACGGCTGCAGTTATGTTTTCAATAAAATCTAGCCCAATAATTAATAGTGACCACTAATGTGTCAATTAATACTCGACCGAGAAATTCGAGCCAACACCTTAAAAATTTTGGAAATTGATTTTTGCTATATAATATTTTTATTAAAGTCTCAAAAATGTGAGATATGGAATACGTTTTTTTTTGGTGGCATTTTCTTATCCTCAGATGAACTCAAAAACGGACCACATATTTGCGGTTTTTTTAAATCTCCAACTTCAAAGTGAAAGCCATCTAAGAGAATAAATGCCCTACTTGGGTAGGGCAATGATTGGATTGGGAGGAAATTCGTTTTTTGCACAAAATTTATCAATAAGGTCGTCTTATTTTTTTTTGATTATATTCAATATTTACTTTTCCAAGTTTTATAACACAAAATACAAGGACTATATTCTGAAAGTTTTATCAACATCGAACCACGTCAAAGGGTAAATGACCAGGTCTCAGATCAATTTTTTTGAAAATTTTGAATGTTTTATGAAATTAATAATGAAATATTGTGAACTATATTCATATTTTGATGAAAGTTAACGTAACTATTTTATATAAACCTTTTATGCACTTGAGGGAAAAAATTACCCAATACTTTTTGAATGTTAATAATGGCATCCAGAATCAGTGTTCAAAAAAAAAAAATAAATATCGCTCCTTTAACTGTTCGGTTCGGTAGATTTGAGGAATACACAAACGCTAATAGTGTTTGTGTAGAAAATCATTAAAAAAAATTAACGTTTCCCTGTTAGTCATCATTCGAACACAAAAATAATACTTTTTTTTTATCAAACTCAACAAAAGATGACAACATTTAATTCCGTTTGGTTTTTTTTTTAATCCACAAACTTCATTGTGTTCGGTTCGGCCCATTAATGTTCGGTTCGTCCCTTTTGGCTGTCAAAAAAAAACCAAATACTTTTTACACACACGAAAAAAAAAACATAAATAATTTTACACAAACAAAACATATACACAATATACACACAATCTGTTCGTGGTGCAGTCGTTGCTAAAAGTTTTTGTTTGTTCATTTCTTTATTAATGTAAGAAAAGAAACATTATAGAACATTAAAATATAATGTTTGTCTACAGTATCACTACGATTGTTCTGTTTTAGAACGAAGAACAGAAAGAACAATATATAATGTTCGGCTCTTTCTTGGAAATAGTTACAAACGGTATTAAAGGTTGTGTTCGTCCACGCAATCACTAAAAAAAAAAATCGATATCGTTCTTGGGTGTGTAAGCCGAAAGCTAAATAATGTACTGTTTATTTTCGAACACTGTCCAGAATAAGTACTTAATAAAACAAAATAAATTTCAGTTTTTTATTTGCAAAGCCATTTACTTTAACAAACTGTTTCATAGGATTATCTTAAAACAGAATAAGCATTAACAGACTCGTGTGACACCCTATTTCTAATTCAAATCAAGAAGATTCTATCAATGAGAAAACACGTTTCCTTTCTACGGATGTTTGCCTTTATCTGGACACTTTCAGTTTTCTCAGCACTTTCTTCACTTTTTTTCAGTTTTTTTAAAGAGAATTATTTTCTTTAAATCAAATAAGCGCTTTCTTTATTAACCACGTTTGACATCATCTCTTACAGAAATACAATGTACTGCATTTTCAGAATCTAATCCAAAAAATCTTTTATGCAGCTGTATTCATTGAATCAAGTGGAAACAATTTTTTTTCGCCGAATATTATATACGTACTGTTCACCATGGCAGAATAAGAACAGAAAACAATTAATTAGATGCTAATAAATCTATCACGCCCACTTCTCCAATACCGGTCACATTTTGTCGGATATTGTGTATTGATAACCAAGATGTTCGTACGTAAATAATTTGGAAACTTTGGTCCTTGGCATTCTCCAGATATAAAGAAAAACAGACAGACATTGCAATTTTTTTTGATTTGTAAATAAAGCAAAAATAGTCAGACCTTAAAAAAAATAAAAAAAACCAACTTTTTTAGGATATAAATATTTTCCTCGTTATTTTCGGTGATGGGTATAAAAAAAAAACAAAATCATGGGTTTTTATGAAAAAAATTAGAAGCAGCCATGGGTTTTTACTCATATCTCAGCCATTTATGCATTGATCAGGCTAAATTTCTATAGCAAAGTTTAAAGAAGCAGATGTTGAAATATATTGCAACCAATTCCCGATCATATCTGGGATGCTGAAAAAAGCCAAGAGACAGACAGTAAGACTGACATCGTTGAATCAGGGTTTCGATTACATGTATATACTTTATAGGTTCTAAGATCAATATTGTAAAAATTGCAAACTTAATGACAAACTTATAAAGGGTATTAAAATCCCAGGAAATTATGTACGAATTTATGTACGGGATCCCGGGATTTTTGTCTCGGGAAATCCGTTATGAAAAACACTAATATGGACAGACAATCTTCCAGCCAGACGGACAGACATCGTTGGATCGACTAATTAAGATATTCTGAGTCGATCGATGTACTACTGGATGGATCTATCACAAATGGTTTTATAGGTATATTACACACATCAGCACAATCACATACAACCTTCTTCACTATTGTGGTTTGGGTATAAATAATGTACAATGATTATTTAACCAACTCTTGATTTGTTAAATTTCTTAGTTTATTTTGGAATAATCGATAAATTCTCGTACTCTATAGAAATTATCTGCCAATTCTTATTTCTTGCATTTATGTGTTACGTTATTTCTAGAAGAACACAAGTTGACAAACTTCCACCTTTTATGGCCTGTTTTACACACAAGTTATAAAATTGCTAAAATACAACTTCCTCCTTTAACAAAGCAGCCCTATTTAAAAGCCAATAAATTGCAATATTAAATTACCAAATATTAAAATCTTGTTTTCCACAATTAACAAACCAACAATTTACAATTTCAAATAAAAAAAAAATGTTTAAAAGGATTGACAGCACCAGGCTGGCAGCCAGAGTTTTTCAGCAATTTTGGTATACAGAGCATAATTGTAAACGCCAACAAGTAGAAAGCACTATTTAAATACTTCCTAGTTTATTAAATGAAATATCTATCTAACTATCTATCGATGATGAAAAAGTTGACCATCATCATCATGATGTTATTGCCGTTGTTGTTGTTGTTGTTGTTGATGACGAAGTCTATGATGACGACGATGACAACAGCTACAGGAATTGATAATAAACTTGACAGTATATGGCATGGACTCTAATGTGTCTTTGCGTGTGTGAGTGTGTGTAATTTTTAATATGTAAATGCCTGAATATGTCCATCTAAACAGGTCTCAAAACTATAACTGTCATTTTTTCTTTAGATAAAATATTAACTTTCTTGCTGCCATTAAGCGAAATACAGGTAAAGCTGTTATTAGAAGCGAAATAGTGTCTAAGTATTAGTAAAGGTGTTTTGAATATATATATATGTGTGTGCGTGTGTGCGTGTGTCTATGCGTTGCATTTTGAAGCACATGTGTATGCAAAATTAAATGTACAGAGTTTTCTTGTCAATCAACACTTGTTATTATGGCTTTTCTCAACTGATTATCAATTTCATTATCATCATATAAATCGGTTAAGGAGTTTTATTTTCCGCAACAACAACATCAACAATACAACAAAAACCATAATTGAATAGTGAAGTTGAGTGAGTGAATGAGTGGCGGTTGGCTTCAAGTTATGCCGCTACATTTTGACTTGGATAATAATTGGAAAATTTAGTTTTTGAATTTATGGCAGTAAAGAAACGAGTAGAAAACTACTGTTTGATAATGATTGCATAAAAATTCAACAAATGTTTTGAATTCAAATTTTTTTTGTTTTCGCTGCAGGAAAATAAAATATTTGTACGTTTGCCTTAATGATTTTTGATTTGGCAATGAATTTATGGCTATTAAAGTGTGTAATGGGTTAGTGCACTTGATGGGAAATAAATATGTAACAAGTTTAACTGGCAAGTTGTTTGCATTTTCTCGAACTGTAGCAATAATTTTGCAATTAAGTTTAAGATTTGTCAGTTTGAAATAAATTGCACTAATGGCTAAAATTAGAAAATATCTATATTATGTAAAAATTGGACTACATTTATAAGATTTGTTTAGTATGTCGCATAAATTCTTGGAAATAATGTATGCATATAGAACAAAAATAACGGAAAACCCGTTTGAATAGTGAATTCTAATAAAATTATGGGGTTTTCTAAAAGCTTTAAGTTTGTATAAGCACTTTTTGCTAAAGCTCGATTTTGAAGTAATTTTTATTATTGAAAATACATCGTTTGTCAAAAATAAAATCATTAAATAAAGTAAAAAAACTTTTTGGACAACAATAATTTTTTTGTAAAATTCAATCGAAAAAAAAGAAAATATTTTTAAAAACCACTTTTCGGGCTGTGATTTGTAAAAAATATTTTTTGGCCAGCTGTTGTAAAAAACTACACCTGGTAAAATTGCTATTTTCTGAAAAAGCTTTACAAGAGCTTTTTTTGCAAAGAACAATGATGCGGGAAATTGCATTTTATAAAAAATTTAGAAAGTTTTAGTCGATCAAGCCCGACCTTATGATTGCCTACACCACAGTACTTGAAGAAAATTTTTCAAGAGCGTAACCTATTTGAAACTCAGGGACCCGGGAAACAAAACTATCAGGGGTGTGCTGGATATCGAAAATGCAAGAATTTGGAAGTTGTTTTTAATACACTTTTAATGTAATTTTTATAATTTTTTTTATAAAATTCTGTTTAATGGAGTAATATTTATATAATATTTGAATTAAAATTATTTTATTACAGAAATCTTATTGAAAAACGAATTTTAAAATTCTTGCGTTTTACGTTTTCGATTTCCAGCACACCCCTGTACGTTATCGATTTACATTTCACATAAAAAAAAGTTCTTTGCACTGAATATTTACATCTTCTTGTATTAGGTCTGTTCGTCTTAAAGGTATTTCAAGGAGGGAGGGGGCCTACATGTGATCAATGGTCAGTTTTAGACCTACAAGCCGAAACATAATAGCTATTAATGAAGTAATTGCCGCCATATTTTGTATCAATACCAACATTAGTAAGGAAGTTGTGACAGTTAAAGGTTTTTTTAGGAGCAGAATTTGTATGGCAGCTTTGGCCAAATATAGACAGATTCCGAAAAAATATTGTAGGATGACCAAGATTTCGATAAAATGTTTTTCGGCCAAATAAAGTCTGAATACCAGCATAACAATATGATTTATGAGTAGAAAGACTATACTCCGGAAGGAAGTATGTTTGGGGCCCATGTAACATTATGAACCGATTTTCCCCTTTTTCAATAGGATTCGTCCTTGTGATTATCAAAAGTATGTATTTATGTACAAATATTTATCAAGTATGCGCCTGCCAACCGGACAGACATCGTTAAAATTACTTTCTAAATTGATCGTTATACTAAAAGGTGGGTCTGGAATAGTTACGTCCAGCTCATATGCACTATGAGCGAGCTTTTACAAAAGAGCTTTTGTGCTTTCACACACCAATGAGAGCATAACAGTCAATAAGATCGCGTGACAACAATGCTTGCTGCTTACTTTGCCAAGAAACAACAGCAAATTCTCAACGCTGTTTTCCGCAAATGCAAATATCAAAGTATGTGTGTTTGGACGTAACTGCCCAGCGGGAAAAAGTAGGAGTATGTCCTCCTTCTTTTGGATATACAAGGCCTGCTCGCTCCATTCCATACTCATATCTTTTTTACACACGTTGTCATTGCGAAGTAGGCCTTCTGCTCTCGCTTCTTCAGCAGTTACTAAGAATGGTAACGGGGGAAAAATAATTAATTTGGCTTTTGCTTGTGCAAAAAAAACAATACAAAAAATTTTACTCCTTCTCTCCTCCCTTTTTATAGAAACAAATGTGGAATGTGTATCTAAACTTTTCGAAAGAGGCGAGGCCTTCTATGAGACCTTCTTAAACAGTTAGATTATAATAGTAATTGAATCAAAAAACTGTTAAGCAGGCCTTTAAAAAGGCCTGAATAAAGAAAGCCTTCTGAGTTTTCCCCCTGGATAGTCTAGAACCAATATAAAATTATCTTTATACAACACACCAGCACAAACGCATAATATCCTCTACAACTATGGTGATGTGGTTTAAAAAGCTCCTTTAGTAGAAGAAAAATTTCCTAAATTGATTTCTTAAAATGAATTTCTTGTGAAAAAGCACCTTTTATGAAATTACTTTTACCTGCTAAAGCTGTTTTAGAGCATTTTTTGGAAATAACATTTTTTGCAGTCGGATATTTTGTTCTGGTCAGCGTTTCAAAAACTGTCAAAGAAGAAAAACTGCCAGTTCTTCCACTTCTTCATTTGTCATTAGCCCAAAAATTTTGCTTTTACGTCTGATTCATTAAATAATAACAGTCGCTGTCAAACCAACTCAAAAAGAGAAAAGTTGTACACAAATTATCGTTTTTGTTCAGTAGTTTTTGGTTTTGACAGCAGTTTTTAAACCCTGGATTTGATAACCCAGATGTTTGTACCTAATTTGGAAACTTTGGCCATTGCCGCTCTCCAGATATACAGAAAATACGACCAACAGACGAGCATCGTTAAATCAACTTCGCTACTCATAAGGACCCAGAAAATATATAACTTTAAAAGTCTCAGATCAATATTGTAGAATCCTAGGGTTAATTTTCTTCATGAATATTAATCAATTAATATATATTTTTGTATTTCTATTGCTGAAAACCAAAAACTCAACGTTCTACTACAAGTTCCTTCGAACAACATCTAGCAACATCAAGTCCTTTTAAATACAATTTCAGCTTTTAACTTATTTGTATACTAAAATTATCTACAAACACTTTTCCTCCTCTGAAAAAATCACGAAAATATATACAAAATTTATGCACGAAATAATGTTTTGAAACAAAAAACTCTTTAGCATAATTTCTGTTAATTTTCTTTGACAAGTTAATTGCAGCAATTTGCATTAAAAATATATCATAATTCATTTACGGGACCATCATGATCGTCAGTCAGCATCAACCGACAATCTCACTACCAACAAACACCATTAACCATGCATATCATTTCAAGGTACGTACTCGTCCATAAATACAAACAAAGCTTTTATTCTGGTGACATCAACGGATCGATGTGGCGATCGATGGTGGTGGTAGAAGTGCTTATTGTGGCGGCGGTCTCACTATTTTTTTTTTGTACCCATTAAAGCCATATTGCAAATGTGTTAAAGTCAAAACTATCAGCAGAAGTTGAAAACAAATTTTTGTTTAGCAATAAAGTTTAAAATAAAAATTATGCAGATTTTTATCAATTTTTTTTTTGTTTTACTCAATGGTAAAATGTTTTGTTTAAAAAGCAGACACTGTAATATCAATTTTTTTTTAAACTTCGACGTTGTGCTGTATTCGAATATTGTTGGGTAAACTGTGTGTTAAGTTAGAAAATGTTTATATGCTTTCGAAAAAATCTATATAAATAAAAGGAGACTTAAAAAACCAATATATGATCGGCATCATCGTCATCATCATCATCAGTGTTGGCTTGTCATGAATTACGTTGCTGTTTAAGATAAAATATGTACATACTTTTGAATTAATATGTATGTATATGAGAGGCAAGTTAAAAAGATACTGAAAGAGAGAAATGTAAACCGACTTGGAAGCACCCCTATAACTTTAAGAAGAAGCTGTTTTGCAAATTATGTTAAAAATGTATTTCAAAAAGAAGTTCTGATACAGTCTTTGGCATATTCTATAAAGAAATCGGTAATTTGAGTACCTTTATTTTTATTAACCAAGAACTACACGACTCAGAGAGAATCAATAACATGAAAAGTTATAACACGCACTAATGATAAGAGAATCGAAATATTCGACTTATGGTTTTGTTCGAGTAAGGAATAAATCGATTTTTGAAATTAAAATTGCTCGATTAATCAAATAATGGTTTTTAATTGTTCGAATTACTCGAATAACTCGAAGAATTTAAATAATTTTATCCAATGGCAAAGAACAAACATCTTTATTTGAACTCATACTTTTATTTTATTAAAAAACAGAAAAAGAGAGGTGAGAGGCGCGTGCCAGTTATGAAAAACATTTTAAGCCAATTTAGTATTTCTAAAAATCGAGTGAAATAGAATCCGATGGGGATTCTCCTTTAAAATTTTTTAAAAATCACCTCAGTTTTTCCTGAGTTTAAGAGAAATTCTGTTAAAGATGAACTCAATGTTTAATCAATAAAACGAATTTTTTAAAATCTTTTAAAACAGGTATCTTTGTTTTTTTAATCCCCTTTTAATTTTCTTTATTTTGAACTCTTTTCTATAGGTTTGGATAATTTATTTTTTAACGTGTTACTATTTCACGACAAAAACCAAAAACTTCGTTTTCAAACAAGGACACTAAGGGGTTTAAGAGGAAAGTAATTACATCTCAAATGTCACATCCAGCCGATTAGAAGATACGAGGTAATAAAAAAATTTACAGTAGAACAGCTAACTCATAATCTGACAGTACATGGTTTACAAATTTATAACTGCTGATGAATTTTTTTTTTATGAATTTGAAATTTATAGTCAGCGTTTAAAAAACTGCAGTCAAAGTAGAACAACTGCCATTTCTACGAATTCTTCATTTGTCATTGGCCAAAAAAACTTTCGCTTTTACTTCTGATTCATTAAATGTAAACAGTCACTATCAAACCAACTCAAAAAGCAAAAAGTTGTATACAAAATTTCGTTTTTTGTTCGACAGTTTTTGGTTATGACTGCAGTTTTTGTTAACCCTGTTAATAGTGATTTACATAATTTGTCACACAAGCGCAAATCTAAAAATTGACCAAAATATGTTTAAAAGTTTAAGGAATGAAAATAAATGAAGAAGGTTACAACATGTAATTTAGTTTTGAGGTTAGAAATCTAAAAAAAATATTTTTACATTAAAAAAGTAGAATTTTCTAAGAAATTAATTTTAATCGATTAATTGACAAATATTGTTTGAGTTTTTCGGTATTCGAAATTGGCTTTTTTAATAACTCGATCAAATAATGGCGGAAAAATTACTCCATTAATCGAACTACGATTAATCGAGTGGATAATCTACTAATGATCTTTTATTAGATTAGCGTTGTTAAAGAAGAGCTAATTTTAATACAAAACCTAAGCCACGCATTATTGTACTTTGCAGCATCAATGACACCCTCTGCATTTTCTTTTCCGAATTTAAAGAGTAGGAATTAAAAAAAGGCGAAAATACTTTAGCGATTTGGCCCATTAAGGGTTCTTTACACTATCACACAAGACTTACGTATTTTGAAGAAAATACAACTCTGTCATGTTGTTATAGTTTTTTGAAAGTTATTAAACACTTTTTTGGATCAGGAACGCATTTTTGTCCAAACAATTAAGACTTGTTTTATGTATTATGCACCCACCAACTACTAAAAATCCTTTTGCAAAGCAAGAAAGAAAGAAAGATTGAGCAGCTGGAACAGTTAGATCTAACCGTCTTATGCCCGTAATTTCTACAAATAGATATCTAGCTGTGTATAGATATCTATAGTTTTCATAATTTTGCAACGCATTTTATACCAAATGGGTTAAAGTGTAGCGCATTTGAGACCATCGATTTTCGATAGTTAATTCACGTAATTAAAATTAAAGTTAAAATTACCACAATAGTGTTACCGAATAGGTAAACATAACTGTTTACCGAACAAGTCCGGATATCTGTTTGTAGAAAAGCAAAATATATCCTGTAGATTTAGAAGATTTGAAGGGCAAATGATATCCTTACAACGGGTCGATTTCTCATAATAAATACGACAACTGCTTTGAACAAAATAATAAGCTATTAGCTTGTCGCTGGCAGGACAATTCGAAAGTTACTGTGATTTCTAATTATGTTGCAGCTACTATAGAACTTTATACTCACAGAAAAAATAGAAAATCGACTTTAATTAAACAATTCGTTCAGACAGTTAAATATTTAACTAATTTTGCCCCTGCAAAGGAATTGATCATATCAATTAACGGATTTGTATTTTCGAGTTATGGGACAAAAATTTAGTCAATTAAAAAATTAATTGCATAAACTAAAAAATACACCACACATACGCAAACCTTTAATTTTATAAGTTTTGATTAAAAAAATTAATTGCAGCAAACAAAAAATTAATTGAATAATTAATGTCCACCAATTAATTATTTAATTGAATAGTTTTTTGCAAACATTTTTTCTGTGCTAGCCGTTATTCAAAGAATGTAATTTTGCTTGAACTTACAAATTTAAAATATGCGTACATATGTATGTATAATATTTAATATTTTAGACTTCTGTCCAACAGCCAAATCTAATAAACCATTATAACAAGCATATGGGTGGTGTAGATCTACACGATAATGCTGTATCAAATTATCGTGTTTTGAAGTTCGAGGAAAAAAGTTGTGGTGGCCTTTATGGACAAATTTAATTAATATCACTACAGTCAGTGCTTGGAAAATCCATTACCTTATTGCTAAAGCCGAAGGAACCAAACCATTATCGCAAATATATTTTAAAGCTGAGATATCAACCAAATATCTTCGGTTTCAAGAAAACCCTGATGTGTATTAAGCTGGCGCAGAATATTGAGCTTACTAAATTCGAGAACCCAAACAATTTAAATCGAAGCTATATACGTGAACATATAATTTGGAAAGTTCCAGAAAACGAAAGAGATGCAATGAATGGGTTTCGCAAAGTGTATGTCAAAGCAAAAAATGTAAAGCCACATTACATCAAGAGTGCTTTGATAACAATCATAACAATTTAAATTAGATTTTTGAAATTATAAAACATTATATTCTTAGCTTAAATGCAAAAACAGTTGTTTTATTTCAATTCTAGCGAAAAATGTACAAAAATAATTATTAAAACCTAAAATGTGCTTTGCATGTTATTAGCCAACGTTGCGTTTTCGCAACAGTTCACCACGCCCAACATGGCCACCCAATTTTTTTCATTTTCAGTAATCGGGAGGTTGATAGGAACCAGGATACCAAAATTTGTAAAGAAATGTGAACTATTGGGTTAATAAGAAAACAATAACCTAAACTCATCCATAATATTCAATCGGATGTAGGTAGCTTACACGTTTTTATAAATGGGTGAAATGTCACCCGAGGGACTTTTTCGAAATTCTTTAAATAATCTTGTAACGTTTATATTAACCAAAATAAAACTTAATATTATTAATGCAAAATTTTAATTTAAAAAAAAAAATTGAAAAAATACGAATTGAGATCCAGCAAAATGTTTAAAAGATATTATATTTTGAAACATAAAATGGGTGAAATTTCACCCGAAGACCGTATAAGAGTTTAATTATTTTTACTGAAGAAAAGAAATGAAATTTTATTAAAATTTATTGACAATTTTCTTGGCTTCATATACATATGAATGTAATGCGTAAATTTAAAAGGATTTAAGTAAAAAATCCACGAATATGAAGAAATCTAACTGTAAAAAGATGCCTGATAGATCGAAAAAGACCTATAAAAGATCGCAAAGAAGGAATAAAGACCTAAATCAAGAATTTCTTTCTTGATTTTATTAGACGCTTTGGATATAACGTAGTGGTTGTGTTTTATTCTCAAACTGACTAAACTAGAACGAACTCCTAAAGGTGAGATAGCTCTTCTTAGCAAGAAGTGAGAAGTAGTTCATCCCTGACTGTAAGCTGCTACAAACTAATGCTTTGGTGGACAAGTTGTTTTCATCTGATCAAGGCATTTTAACTTAAGGAACTGTATTCCAAGATGTAAATTTTTTTGAAGTTACATATTATAGAACACTTGTATCGATTAATGAAACATTCTGTCCCCTTGTAGCGTACCCCCCAAAAAGTAAATTTTTTGTTAACATTACCAATATCTCTACAACCCCAATATGCAAACTTACAATAAGTAATTGCCAATGATGCCTGCAAATGTTAAACAAAAAGAGTTGTGGAGTTTTTATTTTTTTCGTTTTAGCATGAAGGAGTGATAGATAGATTTAAAAAACATTGCCACAATGCGGACGTTGGAACGTGTTTGCTTTGATACAATAATGACTTTGCTTTTTTTTCTTTAGCATTTTATGTTGTTGCATAGTTGCCGATGTTGCTTTTCATATATGAAACCAGAGTTTGTAAAGAAACAAATGGAAAACATTAGTATGCCATAAGTATGACGATTATGATGATGGTGATGAGGACGATGATGTTGGTAATGTTGATGAAAAAACAATACTAAAATCAGCTTTGATCTTATATTTAGTCAGTTACAGTACTTAAACCATTGAAAGGTGCAAAGATTAGATGTTGTCGCCTTTTAGAAATGAAAATGAAAGACGAAACAACAACAAGAAAGAACCAATTCTTTTTCTATGGGTCTTATTCATAATGAAGTCTTTATAAAATCATTTTTTTTTCTACCCTGACTATTTTTGAAGGCTTTAGAAACAATTTTGACTTTGTACACATTTTTCATACTTTGATCATTGTCTAAGTGATCTTGAAACTAGAAGTATGAAAGAGAATCGGAAAAAAGGAAAACAAAATACAAATTCATAAAATACTTTGAGTATTGTTTGCCTTAAATACGGGCGGTACAAAATGAAAGTATAAAAGAACTTTAAAATGTTGTTTTACAAAACGGAAGTGTTTGAATTAGATATTTTTCCTAGATAAAAAATTTGCCTGATCATTGATAAAAATGTTTAAAGAAAATCGCTTAAGAGTTTTGAATGCAACCAAATGAAGTAATAAAGACTATAGTTAAGTGTTTAGTAAATTGTGTTAAAGATGATAACCAAAAAAAAAGATTTGCTATCGAATTGTAAATAATTGATAAACCTAAAGAAGTAAAGTGCAGCAAAAAAAGAAAAACATTATGTTGAAATTATCAGTTTGCAAAAGCACCGATAAGATCAATAAATAATTTGTAAACATAGAGATTAGAATAAGAACTTGCTCAGTTAAAATTTTATAATTATTTAGCTTAAGGGAGCAGAAAAAGGAGTATAAAGGTGACAGGCGAAACATTATTGGAAATCTACAGCTGTAAATTTTAAACTGTAGGTTTTACACCAAAGGTTATAGAGACAAATTATTGTGGGTTTGGGACCCATGGGCAATAATGAATGCGCCATAAAAAACTTATGTTAAAGGCCAAAAATTCATGTAAAATTTCTTTCTGACGAATACCATTTTGATATCTTCATCTATATGAGATTTTTTGTCATTCAGTGATAACCTATGTTTAGCTCCGGACCAACCAGGACAATATTTGAATCTCTCGACAAAACTAGTTGTCATACCAGTGAGGTGTGCTTGCCCTTTTTTTAAATATACTGTGGCAAATCACCGAACAACATTTACAAATCGTGGAAATTTTCTTCCAAAATTGGTGCTCTTTTTGCTCAGAGAGCACTTCGTCAAGTGTACGACACGCATAGTCGTCTATTTGAGCAGCTAAAAGGCAATAATATGGATGGATTTATGAACACAATTATTTTTTTGGATAATATTCATCCAAATCGAGTCTGTACCATGCGTACAGGGTATGGGCAGCCATCGCTGCTGAAGAAGTGAGTGTGACAGAAGACTTGATTTAATTGATACTATGCCCCTCTCAGCTTTTAACAGTGCTGCCAGAAGTTTTTAGTGTTGCCAGAATAACTTTTTATAAAAATGACACATTTGCCCCAAAAATGTAAGCGGTATTCTCACAATCAATCATAATATGCACTGCAAATTTACAAATTGAAAATTTGCACAAAGACCATCGTGATTACCCTTAATATAAACTCAGGACTTTAAATCCAACTATTATTAAACATTTAAAATGATTTAACCTTAACACAAATACTTATTTAAATACTTAGTTAATTTAACCTCAAAACAATTTACGGTTATTGTTCTACAAAAGCGACATCAGAATTACAACAAATAGCAACAAATCTTAATCTTAAAATAAAAAAATTAATTCAAGTGTGCCAGACAAGCACTGTACGACGATTCGAGTCAGAGTGTGTAGCATATATTCAGACATACATTCTATCTTCTAACAACGACGACTTTGCATACATGCATCCATAAGTTTGTAGTACTTGTACTTGTAATAGAGTATGATATCATTGAAAATCATTAAAGCATAAATTTCATGTTGATAAACATTTAGTGGTTAAAACTGTCAATACGTAAATCCTTCAACGCAAGAGAGATAGAGAAGAAAAAAATCCAAGCAACAAACGAAAAAACTAAACGTCATCTAACGGTAAAAAGTCATAATACCTGTCAATGTTTCAACGTTGTTAGTTGGTTTGTTCGTTTTTTGCATATTTTTTCATGAAAAATAAGCCGCATGCTAATGAAATACACGTAGAAAATTTTAAATTTAATAGCGTTGACATGACTAAAAAAGATTTAACAATTGTTTAGATGTGTATGTTGCGATAACTAATTCTTTATTTCAGTTTAATTCTTTTTTACCAGTCTACATATTCAATTTATGTCTGAAAAAAAATGAAAAAAATCTAATATTGTAGAGGAAAATGTCAGTTTTTATTTTAATTTTAACATGTATAGACAGTATAACAGACAATCAATAATACCGCGACAAACATGACATCTATATAGCACGCATGATTCTCTTTTATTCTTTTCGCGAAAAACTACGAGTGCTATCGTACATACATATATCGATTTTGCTAACAATGTCTGGTCGAAAGACGACGACGACGACGACAATGACTATTTGGTATGAGAGCAGGCGGTATGTGGTATAAAATGTCTGACAAAAAAAAAACATCGATAAATCTTTGCATATTTTATTGGGGGTAAACATTGATTTGGGAAGGATGATGGGAGGCATATGTGATATTTGAATTAGAAGTTATGTTTTGAGCTGTCAAAGTTTACAAATATTTGAGGATAGAAGACAGTTATTTTTGTAAATTCAGTAAATTTAAATTATTTCATGCATTCATTTTTAAGGTCTACTTCGAACTATAGGATTTTCAGGCTATATTATAACTACATATCGCCCATTTGCTGCAAGACCGGCATAAGTCAAAAAAATGCATTTCGAGATAAACTCGTTTAAAGTTTTTGATTTGCTCTAATCACTTAGAAAAAATAACGATACATTCTCTTCAAATGGGAAAAGTAATGGGCGATATAACATTGAGTTCAACCAATTTTTAAATATATTTATCCTGTCCTTTCAAATCAGTGTACTAGTCGCATACTGAAACCTGCGTAAGTCACTTTATGGATCTATTGGTATCTAGAAATATTTGGAATTGAAAGTATTTATTATATACTCCAAAATTATTTTTGCTGAAAAGTAGTTGAGTGGGTGGAATTATAGCCGACTTTAAGAACCCTTTGATGCATTTTCATAGAAGCTTTTTTGAATGCTTGCACGAAGGCCATGAGTTTAACTAAAACATCGACTAATTAAAGATCAGTTAAAAAATTTGCAGGGTTAAAAAAACTACAGTCGAAACCAAAAACTGTCGAGCAAAAAACGAAAATTTTTGTACAACTTTTCGCTTTTTGAGAAGGTTTGACTGCAACTGATATTATTAAATGAATCAGAAGTTAAAGCAAAAGTTGTTTTTGGCCAAAACAACTATAGAAGTGGAAGAACCTGCAGCATTTTTAACGCTGATATTTTGTGTTTATGCTGATGTTTTTAAAACATTAATTGACGTTTCCTCATTACACGATTAACTTTTTCCCAACGAAAAACTGCACATTAAAGAAATTTGGTTTTCTCAATTTCTTATTTGCTTCTATTCTGTCGCAAAGCTAACCAGCACTCATCTGCCGATTATTTATTTGCCGTACAGATATATTCAATCAGCTGACTCCCAACATGTTTTTGATAGGTGTTGCCAGCTTAAAACCATGTTTTTTGTCGGTATATTGAGAAACCTAAAATTGTTAACAGACAGTTCATCGGTGTAATAAATTTATGTTGACATTAAGTAACAGGCAGTTTGACGGTACATTGAGAAAATTACCATAAATATTGTTTCTATATCCACCGTAAAGTATACCAGATCAAATAACTTTCTGAGTCGAATTTCTTTTGTCCGTCCATCCAGCCAGCTGGCTCTAATACAAATATTTCTCCAGAAAATTGCTTTAAATGCCATAACTTCTTTATCAGTGTTGGTATTGGCATAACATTTTCCGACAAATACTTTTACGATCTATGTTATGACAAAATATTGTACTAGCACGTCAAATATTAACCATAGACAGCGTTACCGTTGGTGCCACTAAAGTAGCAATTTGCCACTTTTTCGACTGCTTGGATACTATTTGGCCACTTTTACAAAATGCACCCAAATGTGATACTTTTTGTAATTCTTGCCACTTTTTTGATACTTTTTACGTTAGGAAAAGATACGTTTTTTCATTATTTTGTTTTAACTCCCATACTAGTCTTGAAAATTGGGTTCCAAGTGAAGACATTCTACGAAAGTATAGAAGTCGTTTTAAGAACAACTAATTGTAAAAAAATATGTATGTACTGACCATTAATAAATAACACATTGAAAAAGTTTGTTTAACCATTCTAACTGATTCTTATATTTTTTGGAATGCTTAAGACAAAATGAGCACAGTTTTCTCCCATCACGTCACATTTATCAGATACACCAATTATTGTAATTTCGGAAGATGTTTTGTACCACAATTAATAACAAAATCGAGTGGTATAGTTTTGTTCTATTTGTAAAGCTGATTACAATAATTTGAAGCAATAATAGACGAATTTGGATAAAAACTAAATATCCTATTCTAAAGAAATAAAAAAAAACACTTGCACTTAAATTTAGTAGCATGTATGAATGCCGTGTATTTATTTGTATTAAAGTGCGAAACTGATTAAATATAACGAATTTTAAAAAGTGATATTTTCGTTTTTTTGTTTAGGATTTCTGATAAATCTGACGTGATGGGAGAAAACTGTACTCATATTTGGCCATAGCATTCTAAAAAACATAAGAATCTGGTGGAATAGGCAAATAAACTTCTAAAAAAATTTTAAAACCTGTGTAATACAATGTCTTAAATAAATCAAAGAAAATTTATTCAGAAAGAAAAGTACAAGAAATATATTACTTAATAAAACACATTACATAAATATCTTCTAATTGCTGCAACAATGTCAGAATTCAAAAAACATGTTTGGCAGAAAACGAGTTTAACGTTTTTGATTTACCAAAACATTAAAGAAAATATTCAATATTTTTTATTTTTCGAATTTATTTTATGATCTAAATTTCAGTTATGTATTTTTATAAAGCTTTTTTGTAATAGTCATATTCCTTCAATTTTTCAGAAATGACTTTATACACTACCAGACTATTAGTTATATTGTATTTTCTTGTTACATTTTACCTTAGCTTTCCTTTGGAAAGCAATGAGGTATATTGTATGTAAAGAAAAATTTACAATTATTAGACACCAGCAGAATGTAATGCATTTTCTGGCCTGTTGCGGCCTTCGTCAGCATTCTTTGTGCCAAACTGGATAGTGATACTTTATAAATTGAATGTATTTAACTCAACAATTTTAACAAATAGAAACTGGGAATTATTTCCTTCCGAAGGTTACTTTATATTATATTCACAAAGAATGCTGACGAAGGCCGTAGCGGGCCAGAAAATGCATTACATTCTGCTGGTGTCTAATAATTCGAAAAATAAAAAATATTGAATGTAATATAAAGTAACCTTCGGAAGGAAATAATTCCCAGTTTCTATTTATTAAAGAAAATATTTTATAAAAATAACTTCTCGAAAGAAATATTTATTTTAATTTTTGCAACAAATGAGCCATAAGTATGTATGTCTATTGTAATACGATCAATTGTTTTTTAGTGCATATAATTACTACACATATGTTTTTTTGTTATGTTTTTATACCATTTATAAAATGTTATTTAAAATTATAATCAATAGAAAAAAACGTAAAAAATACATAATGTGGTGTACTTATTTTAATTTGAAAAGTTGTGCCACTTTTTTTATAAAAATCCCCTTTTCGGTGCCACTTTTTTTTTAGATATCCCCTTTTCTTGGTACTTATTGAAAATATCCGACGGTAACACTGACCATAGATCCCATATAAACCCGCTTCCTAAAATCCCCTAAAGGCAAAACAAATATCATATAGATGAAGATATCAAACCAATATTCGGCAGTTAGACCGTTTACAGGAATCTTAACCCTTTAACCAAATTTTTTTTCAAGAGGGCCTATGATTGCCCATTGGTCCCAAATATGGTACATTCTCGAGTTTTTTAAATACTGTGATTTAGGTTATCATGTGGTTGGGCTAGACAGAGAGTATACTTGCTTACTTGCTTTTAAAATATTTTGCGAAAATACGTAGAATGAATATATTGCCGTACTGTTTACGCTAACAAATTTGCATAAATTTTAATAATCTCTATCATCTAAATGTCTTTTCTCATAGAACGATGTTTTAAAAAGAAAAATTATTGTTTTACTTTTTTCCGAACAATTGTGATTTTTAGTTGAATTGTTAATTTTAATTTTCGATATTGTTTGTTAGGCTTGAGTTCATCAAATTTAATATTCATTAAATTATTTTTACTGAAAAAAGGAATTTTACAACAAGAAATTTAATTAAAATTTATTGATAATTTTCTTGGCTGAGCTGGGCTCAAACTTGTTTACTTAATTTTATTATTCTTTATTATAGCGGTTGGCCAGTTCTTCGGCTTTCTAAAAAATTTAATGATTTAAACCCCAAAATTCTGCCATAGATTTCTTTAAGTTATGACTTATTGACTATAGTCGTACGAGTCTTACGTTGCTTTCACCTGGGCACCACAGTCGGTAGTGGACTTGGAATGTAGTGGACTTGGAAATTCTATTTTCCTGAAAATTTTATGAGAAGCAAATATAAACTACAAAAAGATAAAACGCTTGACGCAGAGACAGGACCGAACGTAAAGACTTCTGACAAACTGTCACTACTAAAATAGTTTAAATTTGGATGAGCGTGATATCTCAATAAAATTCTGTAAGTTGCCTATAATGAAATACCGGGAAAAAACAAGGGTATATGGACAAACAAAAAAATAATTGTAATACAGTTTCCATAGCTGTCCAGGATAAGTATTTAAAGCAAAGCATTATCACCAGATGCAATAGTATGCAAACATACGTCTAGTACCGTTGAACAGTTTATGACAGCGAGGATGAAAACAAAGACAGAAAGTTAGAATTTTAGAGAACTTTAAAATTGTGTTGCTGGGGTCAACGAATGAATTGTGATGCAGGTTTTCCGTTGCGCAAAATTAACGTTTGATTACTGTCTTCTATTGTTTATCTGTAATAAGAGTTTTGCTAAATGTTATAGGGTTTTATAAAGATTCTTATGGCAGGGGGAGCATACCTGCTTTATCGCCAGGACTTTATGGCCTGGCGACGACGCGGCGAGAACGCGCGTGCTACTTGGTCTCGATAGGGACCAGATGAAGGCAGTGATATCTGTCATAACAGGTCACTGGGTGAAAGGGGCTCATGCGGAGAGAATGGCTCTTGATAATAATGACTACTGTAGAAGTTGGCATGATGGGGAGGAGGAGAAAACGTTGACTCTTGTCTCTGGCGAAGGGTATCACAAAGTACCCAAGTGAGCCGTCCTCGTTACGGCTGCCCATTGAACCTAACCTTCAATCGAGTAATTTATCTAACTCATACACGCAGAGAAAAAACATGTTTAAATATAATCACCTCAAACAACACTTTTTTAAAGACAATTTTCATTATTCTCACCGACAACCATATTATGGTAAAATTAGACTTCCATCAAGAAGCCACAATCAAATTATGATTGTATTTAAACAAGTTATTGTTAAATATGACACTTGTTTGTTTTAAAATTAACAATAGTATTTTCCCCTTTTCCAAGAGAAACATGCTATGGTTGAAAACCAACCATTCTATTATAAGTGTGAAGCAAATTTTAGTTATTATTAACCAAAAAATGTTCGAGATGCGACCATAATATGGTTGTGGCTTCCGGATAAAGGACTAATTTCACAGTTTTTTGCTTCTCCAAAAAGACAATTTTCTGTGTCGCTTCGCGACAACTTTAATACGCAACAACAATTTTTACAAAGAAAGTTAAAATGTTTGAATTATTTGAAACCGTTATCAATAATAATCGGGCAAAACCTTAACTAATCGTGGTCCATTTTTAACTTTAGCATAACAACTCTAAAAAAATCTATCTACTTATCATTACGATAAGTAATCAGCTATCGTTTATTATCCTACGACAAGCTAACTCTATTTTCTAGAATAAGCTCGACAACACTGTTATGACCACTGATAGACCAATATCTTTTAAATTCAAATCGATGTTCCAGTACAAGAGCACCTTCCCCAGACTTAATCAAGTTATAACAGCTTTAAAACTACTAAATCTTATATAATGTTCACATATTCTCTTTTGAAGAGACAAACTATAAAAAAAATTAAACAAAGTATTAAATTACTTTTTTAATATTTGCTGAAAGTCAAACAATGATAAAAAAGAAAAAAAAAACAACACCAGCAACCATCAGATTGTAAATATATGACAATAATATAAGCATTTACGTCAAAAGTAAACCAAAATATTTCAACATGAGTGATTTATAAATTATTATAACACATTAAAGATACTCTTAAAATCTAGAATATACATACATTAAAAGGGTCTTCCAATAGCGACGTGCGACCTATGATTCTTGATAGAAGTGTTTTTCATACGGGCTTCCCCGGGAAGAAAATTCCGGGATCCTGCACATTTTTCGGGGGGAAAACCCGGAATTTTTGTGCGGGAATACCCGGGATTTTTTTTTATTTAATTATGGTAACTTTACTGCTGATATAATTGTAAAAAAGTTATGTCGAGAAATAGATGTAAATTCTCTAATCCGATAATTGAGGCAATATTTAATTTAGAAATTTCGAACTAGTTAAAGAAGAGGAGGAAAATTCACAAAATTTTTCATTTTTTTTAAAGCCAGATTTATTTTTTATAGATTAAAAAAGTTGTTCCCACTTGCTTCAAAAAAATAAATGCTTTTATAAGTAATCAGCTGCAGAAAAGATTTTTTGGATTCGATTCTGAAAATGCAGTAAATACTTTTTCTGTAAGAGATGATAACAAAAGTGAAAAATTTATTTTTGAGGAAATTTTTAATGCAGCAATTAGTTAAGAAAACGATAATTCGATCTACAGAAATTAAGTTTCCTTAAAAAATAAATTGCAAGTTTTTGAAGGAAATGGTTACAAAACTGATATTAAGGATTATTATTTGTTTTTTTGCTCTATGAAGTTAAACCATACTTTGCATTGTTTTTCTTAAGCGGCAATTCCCGGTAAATTGAAAAATACATTCTGTTTTCCCGGGAAACTAAAAAGTCCGGGAAAAGAAAAACTCTAGTTGACAGCAGCCATATTTGGCTGTCATTTATGCCAAATCGCATGTGCAAATGTTTCCTATAACAGTTGGAAACAGACCGTAATTTTAATCGAAAAATCATCTTTATGAAATGCTAGGCAACGAACAAACTTGTTGGATTTGTCGCGATACTTATCCACATGAGATTCGAGAGAGTCCAATGTATACCGAAAAAGTCATCGGTTTTTATTTCTATGAGAACAGTGTTGGCCAGACCATCACCGTCAACACACAGAAAAAACCCAAATTGATTTCAATTAAAAAATTTGTGGTATCAATTAAAAAATTAATAAAATTTTAATCAGTAAATCAATTAATACCGGCATGTTCTACAAATCGAAATGAAGTGGATTTAAAATCACACAAATTTTGAAAATCATCCTGTAAAGAAGATTCAGGAAAATATTCCTTTTTAAATACGTCATACTTTGAGTACTAATTATCTTTACAAGATCCACTGTCGAAAACCGGATAAACTACAACCATTTTGGCAATAATTGAAATCAAAATCTCGTTCGATTTTATTTCCACTTCATTTCGATTTGTAGAACATGCCCGATAGTGTCAATTAAACGTTTCACATGAATAAACGTTTAATTCACTTGTTTACACGTTTATTTCACTTGATTAAATTTTTAATTAAAACTGATTTTATTTTTGAGTTCGTGAAATATTTTCGAGAATTTTTTCTGTGCGGCATCGTTATTGGTTAATGACAAACATCTTCCTTTGGCCTGAATTGGGTGATATGGATACAAACGACATGTAGCACGAGCCATTTGAGTGCTTGGTCATCTTACGTAAAGGTGAAATAGATTTATCAGCTAGATAGTTTGAATTTTTCTTGCTGCCCTTAAGGCCGACATAGCCCTTGCTATCGGCTAAATTCAGCTCGACAAGGCGGACCTTTGCACTATGTTGTATTCCGAACATAATGTCATTGATATTTTAATGTAAAGGTGGAAGTCGCGCTTGTTGAAAAACCCTTTATATGCTGAAGAAGAGGAAGCTGAGTACAACAAAAACGCAAAAAGAGGAAGACAGCTATTATAAAATCATTTTGTTAAATTTAATATGAAAATCCAAAGTTTATTTAACTAACGGAAATTTTGTTTTTCTCAACATTTCTTTTGTGCTGTTTTTGTTACAACTACAATATTTTCAGAGTTACGAGTTTGTAATATGTAGATTTGATTTCATAAGGAAATTAAATACACTTATGACACATGAAAGGTTGTAAATTATATTGAAAATGTGGGGAAAACTAAATTAAAAAAAAAAAAAAATACACAATTTACCTCAAAAACAAAACCTCCATAGTGTTGTGAGTAGGTTTTGTTTGGTTGGTTTTGATTTTGATTTTGAGGAAGTGTCTATGGAACATGAATTTATGTTAAATAGTTAGCAGTTGTTATACGATCACGTGTATCATTTGTTGTCAGTTACAATTATGAGTTAAAAAAATTAACACTGTATAATTGTTAATACATGAGTGCAAAAACTATGTCTGTATTTATTGCTGTTCATTTTGTTGTTTGTGTTTTGCGACACTTTCTGAAAACACCAACATATTTTTTGTTGTTGGTTTAATATTTGCTTAAACCTCCTTTACACCAAGTACAAAATTAAATTTTTTACACCATAGAAGTTAACGTGTTGATTAGACAACATTGTTTTGACCTTATAAAGGGTGTTTCGTATAAATTTAAAATAAATTAATAAATCACAGAAGTAATTAAAGATAAATTGTATGCAATTTGTTATTTGTGTTACTACTTTAGGTTGAAATATGTTGAATCGACTTCAAGTAAAATTTGTCGAACCGTTTGGTAAAAAAAATTCGAAAAAAATTAGCTTTAAAATGTTTAATGAAATAAAATAAAAACAGAGCACGCTCCAATCAAAATTTTGTCAGATGAAGATTCATCTGACTTTTACAAACGCAATTTTATAAAGGTAACACCCGACATGTATGTATTTTGCAGTGTGTAAATGCCAGATGTAAAAAACATCTCGTGTACAATAGTGTGTCTCAAAATTTTTTTTTGGATTTAAATGGGTGCTCAAGCATAATTTAAGAGCTTATAGGGTAAAGTATTCTGGAGATTTTTCGGAAGAGGTTAAGAGGTCGCTCAAGTCGAATTTTTGACAATAATTGGGTTTGCACGCTTTTTTGGAGTTTTCTTCATAAATTTGTCAAAAACCACGATTTTCTTCACTTTTAAGGAAAAAATTTAAAGGAAAACTGTCCAAGCTTTAGTTTTCTGTGCAATCACTAAATTTTTGCAAGGAGTTTGCTCATTTAGGTACCCTATATTTGGCTAATACTATGTTCACACTTTCGTTCTTAAACGCGTTAGAGCACCTCGAACGTGATTAAGCTCTAATCACATTAAAATCGAGATGATTATCCATAATCATCTCAAATGCAATGTGAACGGGCTTGATTAACTTAATTAAAATTTTGCTTAAACGCGTTTAAAAACCCAAGTGTGAACATAATATTACACTTACTTTTATGTCAGAACTTCTGAAATAGATTTTTAGAACCCCAATAAATGATTTTTAAACAAAACAAAAAAAAAACAATTTCATTTTAATTTGTTTGTTGGGTATGAGGTAAAATA
Organism: Pollenia labialis; assembly: GCA_949318255.1. Taxonomy (NCBI): domain Eukaryota; kingdom Metazoa; phylum Arthropoda; class Insecta; order Diptera; family Polleniidae; genus Pollenia; species Pollenia labialis. The sequence continues at coordinate 16,865,431 of OX439141.1, forward strand.
TCATTAACTGGGTGTAAATTTGAATAATTCAGGAACGGTAAGAGCAAATTCAAAAATATTTTATTCTAAATCATTTAGAATTAATTGATCTTTCAAACTGCTTTGTTTGTTTTCTTAATTTTCATAAGATGTTTAAAAGTTATAAAGCATTAAGCCTGGTACTCTGTTCAACATTTCACGTGAAATGCTGTCAAAACGCATGTGAAAAAAACTTGTGTGGAATATCTATGAAATAATGTTGATAGAGTTGTACTCCGTTCATTTTGTGAAAAAGTTCCGAAATGTTTCTGGCAAGATTTTTTTACAACTGCGAAATAATGCAAGCTGCATTTATTTCACGTGGAATTTTGAAGAAAAAGCAAAAAAGTATGAACTGATTATTAAATAAAAAATTCAAAATTAAATATCACAACCGGTAACAGTTCTTTATCCATATTTCCCTTCTTTTTTATTAAATTTTTTATTAAAAAAAAATATTTATAGTTAAATACATGTGGGGTTTGTTTACATACGCAAAACAATGTCGCATACTTTGCTGGAATAAAAACGTCAAATCGTACAAACTCGCATTATAGGTAACATTGATACATGTCAAAATTTTCGTGTGAAATAATTAATGTTGCTCAACATTTTTCACAAATTTGAACAGAGTACTAGGCTTTATTTACAAAATTAATGGAAAAATTACGGAAAATTGTAATGTTGGGTACTAAAATTAGCAAATTCATTGCAAAAGCTTATGGTTTTTTGCACCAAAATATAGAGCATAAACATACTTTTTTATATTATTATTTCCTGAAAAGGGAAGAAAATCGTGGTTTATGACAAAGTTATGAAGAAAACCGGCAAAAGGCCGGCAAACCTGATTTTTTTTTGCAAAAACTCGTCTTGAAAAAAATTTTTTTTGGGACACACTACACACACCTGAATTTAACAATAATTCATTAACGTTTGGGGCGAAAATGTGCATTAAGATAATTTAAAATAAAACCATATAATTTTGAGGATCAGCAAACGATTTTTTATCATTTGATTGTTAACAAAAAGTAGAATTACAACATTTCGTTTACGTGGGCAGTCGGCGTGGTCGATTTTGATGAAACTCTGCCTACGTCTCGAAAGTGTACGCACCAAAATCGAAGCCTAATGCTTGGATAAGAACACTTTTATGTGAAAACCCCGATTTGGATTTAATGGGCGGTAGGCGTGGCAAATTTTTATGAAATTTAAAAGTTTTCTCAAATGTTTATCAAATCTTACGCTTATTTCCAACTTCCAACGCTCTAGCACCACTTCTTACACTCGTAGTTTGTGTAAACAAATCTATAAATCCAATCCCATTGTGCGATACGCCACAGAGCCAAAAAAGCAGTAAATTCTACGGAATATAATTTCTGGAAGGAAAACTAATATGTACTTCAAAATTCTAAGGCAATATGGCAATCAAATTAGATGGATTTTATGCGTTTGGGTTTCTTTGTGCAGACACATTTCAATGATTACTTGGCGGCCACGGGATCAAGTTTTGCCTATCAATTCCTTTAAATTTACAATACACCCACACTTTTTTACTAACACACTCACAATTTTTTAAATTGACCTCTAGATTGGTTTTAAATTGACCTGTGAATTTACTTAGCAGTTTTATGTTCGATTGTAAGAGGCGATCACAAATTAATTTTTGTGTTTCCCTTCAAAAATATTATTCTTAAAAAAGTAGATTTGCTGAATACAAAAAAATTATTATTTTAATAATTCTTGAGATTTGTTGTTTCTTCGTGGGGGTTTTTTTTAGAATTAAATTTACCATCAACTGCTAGTGCCACGGCTGTCAATTGAAATGAGTTTTTTTTAAGCAGTTTGTGTAGACAACTTGAAAGTAGTTTATTGAGCGTGTGTGGCTGCAGTGTAAACTAAATCAGAATCTAATGAAGCCTTTAAATTCAACAATTGGCGTGAAATTGCCAAGATGAAACCACAATTATGCTAAAATATCATCGGAATTTCAGTAATTTAATTACAAGTTCGAAGCCGATCAGCAGGATCAGATCTAAATTATCCCTTATACCTTAAAAGCACTGCTCCTCAATAACTAAGCACAACTGATCCGATTAACTTCTTGAGTCCGGTAATATAAATTAACACTTCTGCTTTTCGATAAAAAAAGACTATTTAGAACCACTAATACAAATTGAATAAAAGTATGAGGCGCGAAAATGCTCACATGTACAACAATTAAATTAATTAAACATTCAAATAGATTTTTCACTTTGCCACACAAATTACTGGGTACTTGTCTGACCGACCTTGACCAACCACAAACACATTTTCATGATTTCGTGTTTTCAATTCAATTTATTTCTAAAGCTCTTTAGGCTTTTATTTTTTTTCTAGCAATTAGAATTTAACAAATAATTTAAATACTACTTGTCTTCATCTGTAACCAGTCATATAAATCCACTGCTTAACAGAAATGACTGCCTTCAAGTTTAGGACGGGTTTTTTTTTTTTTTTTTTTTTGTATTCGACATGCGATTTGATATGAATTTCGTGTTTATAATAAAAATGATTTAAGACTTGTTGCAAAAAGCTTGTAAATCATTTAATCAACACCTACATTTTCTCGAAACAATCATTTGAATGGATTGAAGCTGAATAATGAAAGGAATGAGGGAACTCAGCACAACACAATGTGTCAATTTACATATTTGGGTGTAATGTTAAATTATTTAATTGAATCGAAAACAAATTTTATAAAAAATAAAATGAGAAACACAACTATGAATGAAATGTTTTTTTTTTAATTTTTTTTTTATTAGCCCTGCCCTTTAGTTTGGATTGTAGAGTAGGGTGTCCCAAAAAATTATTTATTTATGATTTTCATTGGTGCTCAATCAAAATTTAAAAGCTTATAGGGTAAAGTATTTTTGGTTTTTTTTTAAGAATTTTCGGAATAGGTTTAGAGGTCGCGCAAATGGAGTTTTCATAAAAAACCGGAGTTTTCGGCCTTTTTTTTAACTTTACTGATAACTTGGTTAATACCACGAGTTTCTGCACTCCTGAGGAAACAGTTTTAAAGAAGATTATCCAAGCTTTATTCCTGTGTGAAAAACTTATAAGTTTTGGTGATGAGGTTACTCATTTAGATACCCTTAATTGCAATTTGTCGTAGTTTTTTCAAAAATTTTGTAATAACGCTTTACAACTTTTTAAATTTAAATGAAAACGAAAAAAACTAATGATGCAGTTTGAAAGACAAATTAATTCTAAATAATATGAATAAACAATTTTTAAATATATTCTTACCGTTCCTGAGTTATACCCGTTTTTATCTTTATACCCAGTATAAGTTATTAAAAAATCTTTGCAGCATTTGCATTTTTGTCGGCGGTTTGGAGGGATCAAGGGCATCTATAATTTTTCCCACAAGCCACACATTTCTTGTTGTCACAAAATTCATATATATTTTGAATAAAATTACACATTTTTGAACTAACAAAAAAAAAAGTAATAAAATAAAAAAATTCTTACCGGTACGTCGACAAAAACTTTTATACATTTATGTGACGCTTAAATATAAAGGGACCTAAGGGAAAACCCCGGTTTTGTTCAGGAGAGCCATTTTGGTGTGCCATCACTTCATAAAACGCGCATATCTCTGGGAGGGAACACTTTTGGGGCATGGGATCGGTCTCATTCGATGCTCAGATGTTGTCCCCATCAAAAAAAAAAGTAAAAATTAATTTTTTTTACCCTTAGGTCCCTTTCTCAATGCGCTGCCACATACACAAAAAACTTTTCTATTTGATTCGTCGGTCAGCTAAATCAAAAAATTGTGTTATGTAAAATCGTATAACGACAATATTATAGCGGAGAATACACATAAAATAGAAAGTGAAAATGACAGCGTGTAACGATTTAGATCAATAAATGTCAGAAGTTAATGACAATTAAAACCCAACTATAAAAATTTATGGAAATATACAATAATTATAACGAAAAAAGTATCAGCATTTTTAAGGTACAAACTATAAAAATAGTGTAACTCGGAAACTGTAGGACAAAATTCCATTTTTGTTTTTCTTAATTGTTTAGAACTTATCGGTATTTAAAATCGCGTCACTAGTTTTTATACCTTTCATATAAATTTGGAAAGTAATAAACCGTTTTTTACAGAATTTGTTAAAAAATTACAAAAATACTTAATATGTGGAATCGTAATGGACAAAAATATTGCCTGAACTTAAAGTTTTTGCATATGGAAATAAAGTTTGGGAAATTTTCTTTAGAAATATTCGGTCAAAAAATTAAATGAACGTGGTTATTGACAAAGTTATGAGTCAAGTTTGAAAAAAGCCCGAAACCCCAGATTTTTAACAAAGACTTGAATTACGCGACCTCTAAACCTCTTCCTAAAAATCTAAAAAAAAATTCAAAAATACTGGACCCTATAAGCTTTCAAATTATGCACGAGCCTCTGACAAAAAAAATTTTTGGGACACCCTATTGTAGAGTGCTTAGACAACCAATAGAAGTCAGGGTTTGAAGCAAAACAATTATTCGTTAATACTAAAATTGGATCTGATAAATTGTCAAAATGTACCCAATATTTTTGTTACAGCTTAGTTAAGATTTTACCTTCCAACCATCGTTCTCTGAATTGTAACTTCACTATTCGGCTTCAACGTGAAAAATTCTTTAGTTTTTAAGTGCAGATTTACACACATCTGGTTTCGGGCCTCAATTCTTGGGGATTTAGTAGAGAGGAGCAAAGATAATAAAATAAGGTACAGACTTAACCCTACTCGCCAATTTTTTCCCCTTTGTTTACGTATCCGTAAGACTGAATTTACATGCTTCAACTTTTAAATTTTTTAGGAGAGCGAGGGAGTAAAAAGGAGCTTGAAAAGGAGATGCTTCTAGCACTCGTCAGCACGCCTTGTATTTTTATACGTAGCTAAATGCACTAAGATGACTGCATGTACATTTTTTTCTCTTTGAAGAAAAATTTTGTTGATTTAAAGCAAATATAATCGAAAAAGTTGAAATTGATTACTGTCTGTGACCATATCGCAAACTTTAAAAGGGATTTGAAAAGAGATTAGCAGCAAAAGTTGAAGCGTATAAGCACTGATTAATATTCTATTGGGGGATTCACAAGGTTGTCATAAAGTTGTAAAGTCATATGTCTTAAAATAACCGCTTATAATATTAATTTCTAATGTATAGTTATAACAAATCAATGAAAACAGCAATACAAATTTTATTTTCTTTGAAACACAACAATATTTTTTTAAGCAATTCTAAAAATTTATTTAGGACGTTATGACTTGATAGCACACCTTATAAATCCCCCATTTGTGAGCTTAAGTATAAAGTTGAGAAATAAGAAATTGCGGAAACAAACTGTTCGTGTTTAAACAGAAACGCAGGTTCACAAGAAAGAATATTAAACATAAGCGAATTGGGTAAACCTGTTGTGTGTGAATCAACATTAAATGCCTTTTAAACTGCCTGTTTTTAGAAAATGAAAACAAAATTTTGTGTGAGAAATTATTTTGAAAACAACAATAAAATACGAAAATTTGTTTTTGTTTTCAATATAATTTTCACACAAAATTTTGTTTTCTTAAAACAGGCCGTAATACTTTTTGAAATTGTTAAATGTTGTTTTTTTAGCGCAGTATTATTTATAGTCGCTGTAGACTTTCTTTTAATTTATTTTTTTTGAAACCTTATTTAAAGGTGTGTCTATATATTTGTTTAAGAAAACGTAACTATTATAGAATTTGCTGTTAAAAATTTCCAACAACCACCTCAAATAATTAAATTAATGAATAATTGTTGAAAAACAAATGTTTTAAGGTTTTATATGGAATTTATTTCTGTTTTATTGCAAATATAATAAAATTTGTGATTTGACAGTTAAAAAAACATACTGAAATTTTTAAAACTATAATTCATTCATAAAACAGTGGGTGGTGATGGGTGTGTTATTTTTTTCAAAGTCAACAGAATCGTTTGATATAAAACAACATAAAAGTTAAAGAAACAGTTTAAGGGTTTTGGAATCAAAAAGTTTTAAAAAATTTATTTTTATTGGACTAGGAAATAGGAAAATTCTTAATAAATCGATGATTATGTTTATGAGCTTGATAATCATAATGGAATATCATAGGGATTTAAACTCCTTGTATATTAAACTTGATTGGAATACAATTGGGGTATTCACAAGGTGTGCTATCATGTTATATTGTCATAATGTTCTAACATTTTACAATGGTTTAAAAAAATTGTTGTTGCTTTGTAAACAAGAAGTGTCTTAAATTAATAGAACTTTGCTTGGTATGTTTATTGGCTGTCGTTGTTAATTAGAAGAGACCTGCGTTGAGCGGCTGTGCCGAAACGCATTAGTTTTTGTAGCCGTCGCCGTTAATGGTATAGTTTCATCCGGCTAACGTCCGAATTAAACCTTCGGCTAGCAATTTTTGCAACAAAACACTTGCGGCGTCAAATTAGATCGGCTTAGGACTCTGATGTTTAATAAACAAACAAAATAAAATTTATTTGTGGTTTGCGTCTGAAAAATGGAAAAAAGTCAGGAAAGATCTAATTTAATTTATAAATTCATGGATTAGAATTAATAAATATTTTTATTTTTGGTAAATATTTTATTTTTTGGTAAATATTTATTTTTTATATTTGTTTTAAATCAGCTGACTTAAATTCAAAATAGTTCACAACAGTCGTATATTTTCATGTTATTATTTTAAGACTTATGACTTTATGACACCTTGTGAATCCCCCAAATGTCTCTCCGAAATGTTACGTAACTTGCAAAAATCTACTCGTTTGTGTAGCCTAAATAATTACTTCTTTCCACTTTAGAACAAATTATTCAAATTGTATGGACTTGATGGACAATTGAGTAGATTATTTTAAAAATAAAGCGTAAGTGATAGTAAGTAACAATTGTTATATTAACATGAAGTAGATTTCATTTGGATATAATAAGTTTAATCATTAAAATTAACATAAACTAACATATCACAGTTAACATTACACATACATATTTAGATTCAAAATAATTTTAAAACAACTTAAAAGAACTGGTATCAAATAGGTTTTTGCCAAAAGCATTCTTATTTCAAACGGTGTCGATGATTGCACAGCCCACAGATTTCTCAGCACCCATGAACTTTACCAGCTGATATATTTATAAGGTTAGTTCAAGAAAGTTCGGCATTGCATGTGATTCCCAAATCCGAAGACGATTGAACAAAATTGATTCTTGAGTTCTTTATATGTAGAAATATATTATCAATCAGTCGTTTTTTATGATTTCTTGATATGAAGATGCATTTTGATTTGTCAGGGTTTATACACAAGGCGTTAATACATTACCATTAATTTATTTTTTCCAAATCACTGTTAATACAGTCAATACAATTTTGAACATTTTCCATCGTGCTGCATAAGTACAGCTAAACGTCATCTGCATACATTTGAACACTGCAGTAATTCAATGCCTCACACCATTTAAAGTAACCACTTGTTTACGACTAATAAGGTAAGAGGAAACAGGTTTGTTAGTCGAGTTAGAGAAATTAAAGATTTTTTTTTAGTTTAGTAGGTAAAATCGAGAGATCAACGGTATCAAAAGCCTTCCTATGATCTAAAAGCACAAGAAAAGATACCATATTCTTATCCAGTTAAGATCTTATTTCTTCTACTACACCGATCAGAACCGTAATGCCCTATCTAAACACAGAAAATCGACTTTAATTAAACAATTCGTTCAAACAATTAAATATTTAACTAATTTTGCCCCTGCAAAGGATTAACGGATTTGTATTTTCGAGTCATGGGACACAAATTTAGTCAATTAAACAATTAATTGCATAAACAACAAATACACCTCATATGCACAAACATTAAATTTTATGGGTTTTTATTAAACAAATTAATTGCAGCAAACAAAAAATTAATTGAATAATTAATGTACACCAATTAATTGAATAATTTTTTGCAAAAATGTTTTCTGTGAAACCAGACTGTCTATCCGTTAAATACTGATCCTTTAATAAATTCTCATTCACGGTAATATCGCTATTGGTCGAAATGATGTTTGCTTTTTTCCACATATCAGGAAAAATTGATTTTGTTAACATTGTATTAAGAAAATGCGTATAATATGGCAGAAGTTTTTGTGCGACAATTTTTAAAAATCTTGGACGTATTTCATCTAAGTCCATACATAGCATTTGACTTAATTAATGTTATACTTTTAAGGACTTCAAATCGATCCACATATCGAAAATAAAAAACAGTTCTCAAAACGCACGTTATGCATTTTTTCTTACTCATTTTCAGTTGGTCTATTCGATTTGGTTTCGACAAATTTGTTGTATAATTTATCTACGTCTACATCAGAATTTGTAGTGCAATCGTTTCTTTTCCCAATACCTTTTTCACGGATCTCTTTCCATTTTTTCTTGCTATCAATAGCCGGAGAGAATTTCGGTCGATAATAACCGGATTTTGCAATATTTATTTCTGTTTACAACTTAAAAATAGTTATTTTTAGGATGTTATCTGTCAGGTAAATGGTGTTTAATTATTACAATTTAACACGAACCATTAAAGTGACTGATAAGCTAACAGCAGGTTAACCCTCATTGAAACTTTACAAGTAATTTTTTTTAATTTTTAGGCTGCCATATTTTCTACTGAATATATGGTAACTCCGTGGCAGCTTTATGTCAAATTAAACTATTAAAAATTAAAAAAAAAACACACAAAAAAACAAAATAATTTACAATAAAAAACAAAAATAAAGCAAGAAAAATTTACTTCTGCGTAATTTAAGCAGCCAAAAGTAGTAAGAATCGAGCAGAGATGGGTATTATTTATAAAACAATTGTGGGTAATACACCTACTACAATATTTACATTTGTGTTTGTAAAACTGCAAAAAAGGACTTGTCAAAATAACAACAAAGCAACAGCTGAAATGAAAATAAGTTGATGCTTTTCTGATTTGAAAAAGTATGGAAAAACCCAACCAAAGAAAAAGTGCACATGTGACGAAATCGGTATTGCAGAATTTTCATGCCTTGGCACAAGAGCCGAAAAGTTTAAAAAATATTTATTACTCCTCTGAAACAAAACTTTTTAAGAAGCACATCGTCATCTAAAAGACCTAATAACCTATCTGCAAAAATTTCAAAATTGTTTTTTTTATGGATTTTTATTCCATATATCATAACGCATATGTGTGCAAAATTTTGAAAATATAATATTACAAATGACAAAGTTTTTCTACTTAGAGGACCGTTACGCACAAAAAAAGAGAAAAATAAATCATCAAAAATCACGCTTAAAGTTTTATTTTTTTGCATAGTGTAATTTAAACAAACATTAAGTACTTGTTTTTGCTTAAACCGGTAAAAGAAACTACTACTTTAATTATTTAATGTATATAATATTCATGTGTATAGAAATTTTTATTTATTCATACTAATTAGAACTGCAGATAGGTTATTTGGTTTCAGATTTTTACAATTCCAAAAAACCTAAGTGTCATAACATAAGCTGTGATTAGAAAAACCAAATTTTCTCACCCGATATATATTACTGGTTTCATTTTAATCAAAATGTGTAATTTTCGTTTCAATATCGTTAATAGTTCCAGTTTTATAACGTTTTTTCTCTCTCCTGTAAACTTTTGAAAACTGCAGATAGGTTATTTCGTCTTTTAGGTGACGACATACATATGTATGTATGTACCTCATATTAAAATTCTCTTTATATTCTCTTTTAAACTAAATTTATTTACAAAGTAAATTTTCTAACAAATAAACCATGGAAACAACAAAAATTCTTTATTTTGCCAAAAACTAATAAACAACCCACTATATATGTATGTATGACTGCAGTATAAGCGTCTATTCCATGCGACAATTATTAAACTTGCAGATGCAAACAAACCACAATATGACCAAACTGATTTTTATCTTAAACACAAAGGCAAACAGGCTACACCAGTAAACAAATTTGTTGTATAAATATTTTCCACCAAATAAAATTAAACAGCATGAACAAATATGTACATAAAAAAAATAAAAATTAAATAGCCACTTCCTTGTTAACAAAATTCATAATAAAAAAAAAAATCCCAAAACCACATTCTCATAGATTTAAAAAATTTATCGTTCTGCTATTCGTCTATAGACGTGAGTTAAGAAATTGCTTATTTTCTTAATTAACCATGATTAAGTGTAGACATACTTTAAAAATATAAAAAAAAATTCAAATTAAATTTAAAATAAATAAATATTTTTGCTCATAAAAAATATAAATTTAAATTAAAAGAAAAAGAAAACATATTAGAAAATTATGAGAAAATTTAATTGTTTGCTACTGGTTTTCTTCGACAGTAAAGAAATAAAGTTGTCTATTAAGAGGCTTAAATAGTAGAGTTTTTATGATAAAAAATACATTTTGTATTTTATAACTATTTATTAAAGACGTGCGTCAATAATGGTGGTAATTAAAAAAGTATTAAATTTGCTAAACAATTAAGAAGTAACAAATTATCAGTTTGGAGAAAAATTTATTTGATATTTTTCCTTTCTTCATTCCACTTGGGAACAGAAATAAGTAAATTCTATCTTATTCTTTTCCTACAAACTGTTAAACTTTTTCCCATGATTTCTTTAAATGTCTTAGCGGTAGAGAAACAGGTTGGCGCCATGTTTTCTAGGGTTGCCTGGTCGTTCCAGTCTAGGGCAATAATGTCGATGTTACTAGGACCTTTTGGCTGTGTGTGACTTTTCCATTTCTAAATTATTCATGGTTCTCGATTGTTCTTATCCAATTCCCTTGGGAGTGTAGGGAGTATCTTAAGAATATTTCTACTTTTAGTGTTACATCCTTCGGGCCATCGCTAGGTGCAGCCAATACCTGGGATTCGGTCAAAATTCCCAGATCATAGGATATCTTCGTATACGATCGCGGCTGACTAGAGTTGCTATCTGGTAGCACGGGATTTAGTAGCGCTTGGTGAGCACACACCGGACTGACTATTGGTTGAAGCCTCAGGATTCATTTTTCACCACTTGCAAAAGTCCGCCCTGAAGAAAGCCTATTCCTACGTGCTGTAGATACTTGACAGCTGCTGCAATTTTCCGAAAGCAGCGGAGGTTAGATGGCTCCAGCTCCGAAGCAAGGGGCGAGTACATAATCTTGCCGGATTATACACCTTAACTACTACCTGTGTGTTATCAGATTAGGCCGACACGGCAGGTGCTCATGTAAATCTTTTCCACATCTGTCCTATTCCAGAGCTCTAAGTTGGAAAAATTTTTGGGCCGAAATAAACCTTAAATTATGCGTAAACATTTGCTTATGAAAACTTACAGTCTTTGTGATATTCGGCGTAATTGTTTTCCAAGAGCGGGCTTTTTATCGGCCCTATGCTAAATTATAGATTGATCTTCACAAAATTTGGTAGTGTAATTTTTATTAATAAAGAATGAACTGGTGCAAAATTTAAAGAGAATCAGTGCATTTCGTCACCAATTTATCAGGGGTGTTCTGGAAATCGAAAACGCCAGAATTTGGAAGTTGTTTTAAATAAACTATTTATCGAATTTTTATATTTTTTTTTAATAAAATTTAATTGTTATAGAGAAATAATTTTATAATATTTGTCACAAAATTCTTTTATTACAGAAATCTTATTAAAAAACGACGTTTGAAATTCTTGCGTTTTACGTTTTCGAGTTCCAGAACACCCTGATTATTATTTTTTGTATTAAAAACAATTGCGACCGTGCTCAAACTTGTTTCGGTTGTAAGATCTTGCAGCTCTATTGTCAGTTGTATTGAGTTAATTTTATATTCTATTGCTAATAAACTTACGTTAAAACAAGGTCTGCCAACTGCACACACAATTAAAATAGTAATAGTTGGCGAATTTAACTACGCTATCTATCATTAAGGGCAAAATGTAAGATCTAACAGGTCTGTTATTAGTAGTGTTCTATTCGATTTGCCATTTATAATTGACTAGACTAATGTATGAGCAATGCTCATAAATTTCCTTACAAAATCTCTTTTCAGCTCGGCAATGTTACGGTTTTATTTTAAAAAATTATACTGACGAATCTGGAGATTCAATTATCAGTTTTACTTAGTTAACGAATATTGAGTTAATATAAATATTTTCCATTAAAAGAATTTAACATAAATCAAAACTTCTCCCGAATTAAAATCCCAAACTTTTTTTTTCTCTTCTTTAACCATTTAAATACTTTACTATTTTTATATTTGCTCTAGAATTCTAAAATTAACACTTTACATCCTAAACAAATTAAAAAATAAACACACACACGCACACACAAAAATAATTTCTAACGCTTTTTAAATATTTTTAAATTTGCAACATACCCATGCATGCCAAGCGCAAAAAAAAATTAAATTACAAGTATTCACAAATGGACAAAAAAAAAATATTATATGCAATAAATGTTAAAAACACATATGCATAAAAACAAGTTTATAATTTATGTGAGTTTTGTGTAGATATTCTCCTTTTCGCAAACGCCAACTTGGTCAAGTCTAGTATACACCTTAACAATTTTCTTGTACCCCCAAATGATCGTCATCATGAGCATGATCAGCAAACAACAAATATGACCATAAGCTTTTGAGAATATGACAAGGAATTTAAAAGTTATTTTTAGGAATATACAGTTGGGGTTAAGTAAATAGTTAATTAAAAGAAAGAGTTTTGTTAAGAATACAAAAAGTGTTAAGGAACTAGGCCACAAGTTGGAATAGTAAAGTTTTCTGACTCAAAATTTGGCTGAGCACATCTGTTTTGTTTTTTTTTTTTTTTTTAGAGATGAGAAAAGTTTGCGGACGGAATAAACAGAAATATAAAGATATATATTCCTTAACTTTTGAATCAGTAAAATACAATATTATCGTTAAAAGTAAAATAGTTCTATTAATTTAATCAAATATTTTGCCCTATATTTAATTACTCACTTGGAGAGTTTTAAGCATAAATTTCTCTGAGTGAAAGGCTCTCAATTATCAACTAAGATCAACTAAATTTTCAGTGCTATTTCTTTAATCTCTTCTGTGCCAAAAATATACGTAGGATCTTGAAATAAAACTATCATAATCGACAATAAAGATGGAAATAAAAAAAAACATACTTGAAAATGAAGAATGAAGACATTCATTTAAAAAATAAACACTTGTCATTTATGTAGAAGACTAAAAAAGCCTCTTTCAGGAAAAAGATGAATATGCATCTAAAAGCTGTATCTGAATCTAAAGAAAAAAACAGGCTTTTTTCTCTCTTTTCTCTACGATTCTTAAAAAAAAAACAAAGAATTATACCATCATAATAATCATCATAATAACAATAAAACTGAACTGATCTGATGCTTATCTGGGGTACGTGCAAGACAAACAGACAAACAAATAAAAATAAATTTTGATTTAAATATGTTTGCAGTTAAACAAACAACGAATAAACGAACAAAAAAACTTTCTTTCAAAAATAAAAATTTTTCGAGAAAAAATATGGGTTGACAGCTTGTGTCAACACGCCTTTCATATGGAAAACAACAAAATTTTCGTCAGAAAAATGTAAATAAAAACAAATTACATATCAAATAAATAATAACAACTATAAACAACAAACTACAAATTATTAATAAAGAACTTAAAATTTAAGCACGATCCACAACAAAACCCCAAAACATGTGTTACGACGATTGAAATCTTTGAAATGTAGAGCACATAAAATAAGACAGTTTGTATGTTTTTCTGGAGAGAAAAAAAAGCAACAAACTTTTAAAAGTTTCTGAGCTTCTTTTTAATTCAATGACTTTATTTGGACAGTGGCTAACGATAAGGAGAACTACACTGAAAGAATTTTCTGCACAGATCTAATGGATTTTGATATAAATTACATTCATTGGATTAATAAAGAATATTTCATTAGCACCCAGTTAATGAAGTGTTTCTTAGAATCGATGAAAATTTTGCATTAAATTATTTGAAACAAACACTTCATTAAAATAATCTTGAAAAGGCAAACATTAAAAGAATTTTTTTCATTATTTAAATGAAAATGTTTTTGTATTTCAATAAAATTTTTGATTTGTTCAATAGCATAAATTCATTAAATTAATTACTAAATTACGTATTTTTTATGACAGTCGCTTATTAGTTTGAAATAAACTTATTTGAATATTCTCAAGCATACGCCAAATTTTTGATCCCTTAAAATTTAATTACTCAACAGAAGCGCCAAAATTAGAACTGCTAATTTTCAGTAAATGAGTGAAAAATACGACCTATAAAATAGGATTTTCAAGCCCTTCAGTCAGCGTTACCGCTGTGATACTCAAGTATCAGTTTGACCCTTTTCAACAATTTTGATGTCTTTTATGACCGTATTTCTAAATATTTTTTTTTTGATTCTTTTATGCTCGCGGTTTTTAATATTGTAAACTTTTGAATATTTAACACTTACCTTGGTTCTGTAGAGTGGATTACTAAAGTCCCAATCTGGTGCAACGAATAAATATCCACATTTTGAAACTTTGCGAGAGGCCTGGAAAAATAAATTGAGAGAAAGCGTAAAAAATATTATTAACAATAATCGATACTTCAAAAAAAAATATATAATCAGATATAACAAATGCTAAAAATTGGGGAGTTCCATAACAAAACGACACACATATTTATTGAGTTAATATTATCCAACCCGATTGCACGAATATTTTTTTCGTTTTTTGCACAGAATTAATTACTGAATATATTCTCATTGATTAATTGCCGCAGTTAAGAAATTAAGAGCTCTCTAAGTTATACTTTAATTCTTCTTAGACTTAGAGAAGTTAGAATCTTAAATTAGATCAGATCGTTGTCTATATTTAAAAGTATGAACATTTTGAGTATAAAAATCGATCATTCAAGAATTATTTGAATAAATACCTGGCAAGGCTACGCACCGACACAGGATGCGGAAATCGAAACACGATGTATACATCCAACTTACATTGAATCTTACACCATCATTTTAATGCAACAATGGCTAGTGATAACCATGGAATATCGCATTTAATGGAGTAAAATGAATTGGGAAGAAAAAACAACTAGTTATTGGAGCCTCAATCATATAACACAGTGCAACAAAATTTGGGTCATCACCGCCAGTCTCAACACTTGCAACGTGATATGAAAGCAGACTACTAGTAGAGCAACTCTGCCAAAAGTTAGCTCGGGCTCCCGAAATATGGACCGCTAAAGTTTTTGATTTTTTTGAAAAGGCGTTTGGTATAAGACAAAAAAATAAACTAAATGTACTTCTGAGCTAAAAAATAATTTCAGATGTCTGCAGTAGAATCGTATGGCGATTCTTTTCTTAGAATATATTAACCCTCTAACACTTATTTTTAGGGTTTATTTTTGTCCTTCTTTTTAACTTCCCCACAAAAGTATACTAAAACGGCACTTTAGCGGGTTAAAATGTTCCACGAATATTTTCAGCATCAAATTTTACTATGGATCTTCTAAGACCAAAACTTCGTTCAATGTACGTAAAACGGATTTTCGAAATTTCGGGCCTCGAAAATTTTTTAATTTCTTGAAAACCCGTTTTACATACATTGCACGAACTTTTGTTCGTAAGGAAAAATAGATATACAAAAATAATAAATAAATATAATTTCTAGAAAAACAAAACTAAAGATATTCATTCAACGGTTGCATATCCGTATTGCTGTATGGCCATGGATTCGCACAAAAACCTCTTAAAACAAACTACAGACTTGCGCAAATCGTTCAACCAGACAAATATTAGGTATATTCTAGCCAAACTGGGTATCTAACACGTGCAACTAAAACATGGCGTACTGTTGCCCAGTTGCTCTAGAAGCAAAGAGGCTTTCCCAGTTTGTCATAAAACTGCACAAATGTGTACAACTTTTGCTCAAATCTTATTAAAACTGAATCAATCACTTTTAATTTGTTAAACTTTCCCATCAACTCTGTATGTAAATACATTTGAAATAATTAACTTAAATATAATTAATTTTTTTTTTCTTTCATACAACAAAGTCTTTTTGTTTTTAACTAATAAATCACTTTATAAAAATTGCTGCAGCTATAAAATATCAGCAGCTGTTGCTACTCATAGCACAAGTAGCATTTTCTTATTGTTTGCATTTTCACCAGCTTCTGTTTCTGCATTTTTTTTTTCAAAATTAATTTAAAATTCAAAGTATAGTAAATTACATTTAATAGACCATTTTAACTGATTTTCACATCGTTTACAGCCAAGGTAAAGGAAAGAAAAAACTTATTTCAAAACAATTATTTAAAAGGTTTGGAATTGAAACAACAAGATTTTTAACTTTCAGCTACAACTAAAACAAAAAGTAATAGCAGTAGCTAAAGTAATAATTGTAAAATAATAATTATAAGTGATTTTATATGTGAAAAAGTCTTCATGTATGCATGCAATTAACAATTTGTTTTACTTTGAACCCTTTTGGGAAATCAATGTTGTTGTGTTGCTGAGGGAATAAGTAAACTTTTCGAAAAAGGTTTAGGGAAATTTTTCGCTATTATTGTTTTATTTTAATTAGTGTTATTTTAGAAAGGTAGAGAGGAATTTGCTTAGAAAGTTTTTTAATGAAAATGTTAAAACTAGTAACAAAAAATGGGCAGTTTCGCCTAAGTGATTATATTAAAAGCTTTAACAAATTTCATTTGAAAGCTGAAAATTGGTATTTGAGTAATTGACTAAACACTTCAAATTTGTTTTTAAATACGAGGTCGGGTCAATTAGTCAGTGAATTTTTTAATGAAAACAAAACCCTGTGTTTTTACAAGGAAAAAAATCATTTAATTTCTTTACTTTTTTATCCCATCCACGTAAACATTCAGGTTTGGAAACAAGAAATAGTCAATAGGGAATAAATCCGTATTTTTGCCTTGGACTGCTTAAGCTGGAGGTCTACACCCCGCGTTAATGCGTTGATGAGTTTCTGTATCTCTCAAAAAATTAGAATCGGACTAAAATTGTATTGACAAGTTACGCATCAAGTAGGTTTACTTTCTACTTGTCGCATTCGTCTTGAAATAAGATGGAAAAAGTATCAAACGCATAAAATGTCGCTGAAAAAACTCGGACCTGAACAAAAAAAATAATAAAATGTAGTTTTGAGAAAGATAGACGAACTTTGAATAGAATCATGCCGAACTTTATAACAAAAATTCGCACTTTGAAACAAAATCTCACAGCTTTACAAAATAAGATATAAAATGCGCTGTTTGCACAAGGAGACCTTTTGGAAAAAATACTTGCACGTTTTACAAGCACATTTTAATGAAAAATATTGCAATTTTTACAAAAGTAATTTTTGGTCTTATAAGAAACAATCTTAACAAAGAAAAATACCCTAATAAGTTTAATTTTTTGTGAAATGTTATGTCCTATAGAACAATTTGTATTTTGCGCAGAAAAACCACACTCTTAATAAAGGCTTAAGCTGGGATCACACGATTGCCGCAATGTACCAATTTTCACACTTTTTAATACCCCAATCGTGTGACAGCAAAACCAAATGGCTCATGTACCAATCGAGGACAATATTGTGCTTACTTTTGCCAATCAAATGCAACCCTGGTGCGGCAATCATGTGACTGTTTGCTATGCAACCGCGCGTCAATAAAAATTACAAAAATGCACCAATATTTATTGTGTTCTTGTGCGGCAATCAAACAACACAATACGCGGCAATATTTGCCTTTTTTAAGAGATTTACTTTTTTGTGTTTCTTTTAGTAGGTAATGAAAATAAATATGTATTTATTTATTTTGCATTTAAATTTTTTTAATTAATTATTTTAAGTATGTATGTATGCATGTTCACAAGCATATTTAGCTGTTCTGTACGAATATTTTTATTAAAGATTTTTATATTCGAAACTAAATTTACGAAATTGTTGAACAGACTGTTAGTTTTTGGAATGTCTTAAAAAAATTAAATAACACTATTCAACAATAATTTGTTTAAGTAAATGATACAAATTTAATTTTTTTCAATGAACAAACCAACAAGAACTCTCAAACAAATAAAAAAGCTACCACAACAGCTGTTTTCGCAGTTAACACAAGTAAGAACAATCGTGTGACTGTGCTGCGGCAATTTTTGTAACCATTTCGCTTTGTACCAACTAGCGGCAATTAAATTTGTTTAAAACAGGGCAATTGTGTGATTTCAGAATATTTGATTGGTGCAATTTCATTATTGTGCGTCAATAAAGCACAATAAAAATTGTGTCATATTGGTGCATTTGCGGCAATCGTGTGATCCCAGCTTAACGCCCATATGCATAGAAAAACATTGCAGGTGAAACGAATTTTCTATGGAAATTTGTTTAAGAAACCTTTTATAAATAAAAAGAAAATTTATGAAAATGAGGTAAGTTTTTATAAAACAGTCACATTTTTTTTATAGAAAAGGTCAACTTTTTTTAAAAGAGTCACACTTTTTACAGAAAAGGTCAACATTTTTATAGAAAAACTCAACCTTTACGTAAAAATATCACAATTTCTATAGAGAAAATTTTAAAAATATCGCTTTTGTTATTGAAAAAAACTCGCAGATTTTATAGAAAATGCGCTGCGTTTGTTAAATGTTGCACTTTTTATTGAAAAGTCCCGGTTTAAGAGAACACTTTATTTAAAATAAAGTAAATTTTTAATGGAAACAAGTGACACTTTTTATTGAAAGAAGTCACGCTTCTATTGGAAGATTAACACTGTGTATAGAAAAGTTACACTTTTTATGAAAAAGTTACACGTTTTGTGAATTAACACACTTTTTATGAAAAAGTCATACTTTTTATGAAAAAGTCATACTTTTTATGAAAAAGTCATACTTTTTATGAAAAAGTCAAACTTTTTATGAAAAAGTCACACTTTTTATGAAAAAGTCAAACTTTTTATGATAAAACACACTTTTTATGAAAAAGTCATACTTTTTATGAAAAAGTCATACATTTTATGAAAAAGTTACATTTTTTGTGAAAAAAAGAAAAAAAATTTATGAAACAAAAAACACTTTTTATCAAAAAGTCTCACTTAAAAAGTGTAAATTTTGAACAACAATTCACACTTTTGATAAAAAGTAGCATTTAAAAAAAAGCCACATTATTTTGTTACATAAAGAAACATAAAGTTTTGTATAAAAGTGTTTTGTTAGAATAAGTCAGATTTTCACAAACATTTATAAACATTGCAAATTTTTTAAGCCGTTCACCACAGGTGAAAAGGGTATAAGTACATACGTTTGTCATTCCGTTTGCAAAATTCTACAATATTGATGTACGGAAATGTCTGAAATATCAACAAAAAAGTCGGTTGTTGTTGTTTTTTTTTTTTGGATATCTGGAGAATGGCAATTGCCAAAAATGTTAAATAAGATACAATAATCTATCTTGGTTATCAATACACAACCTCTCTAAGAAAAACGGCTCGGTTTTGAGAAGTGGACGTGGCAAAAAATAGATTTATTTATATCTAAAGAACAGTAAGAGAAAAATTGTCCAAATTTCGTACACATAAATGCGTTGCCAATACACAAAGTCTGCCAAAAAGGATAAGTGGGCGTGGCACCTCTCTCACAAATACAAAACATATCTGTAGCAGTAAAAGCTACAAAATTTAGTATAGAAAAAAGTTGGCGGGTTTGATGAAAAGGGCGTGGAACCAAGCATTTATTTTCGTACATGTGGAGACTGGTCGTGGGGCAGCAAAGTGCACCAGTTTAAACTAGTACATATATGTATATGTATATATATATATATATATATATATATATATGTACATAAGTTTTTTTTTATTTTTATTACTTTGTGTTATTATCGCACCATGGTGAAGGGGTTAAAAGATTTGTAATAGTCGAATAAAGCACGCTTTGTTTTTTTAAAAAAAGCTTAACAATATCAACGTTCATAATTTTATTATTCATTTACATACTTGGTAATAAAAAAAATATATGTACATATTTTTATTATAAAACCCAAAAAAATTTCAGATTATCCTGAGAATTTCAATTAATTTTAAGTGGGCAGCCCAAAAAAAAAAACAAAATTACCGCCATTATCTAAATCAATTTATCAATAATGAGTCATGTACCACAAATCATGCACAGAATTATAGAAAAATAATATTATTTGTTATAGAAGTATAAAATATAATAAAAAAATTAGAAAAAATTTAGCTTATAATCACTTCTAGAGTTCGTGTTTAAAATTTTTTTTTTTTTTTTTTGACATTTAATGGATTTTAAAAGCTTTGAGAAAAGGTTTAGCGCAACACTTTGATGGTGAGACAAAAGTTTTACTTAAAGTTTTAAGTCATAAATGTTTGCCTCGTAAAAACTAAAATAATTACATGCAATTTTTATTTTGGCAAATAGAAAATCACAGCCAAGTAATCTTAATTTTGCTTTAAAATAATAATAAATTTCAATATTTTTGGTTCGTTTTCTACAATATAAGTAGTTTTATCTTAATTAAAATATAAAGTTTATCAATTAATTAAGTTCACACTATTTTCTCAGGTAAGAAAACGAAATAACAAACTAGAATTGGCAAATATGCAATAATGAGATCAGAAAAAGGCAGAACTAATAAGAAGTTAGACAATGGGAAGTTAAATGCTTTAGGTCAGTGGTGGGCAATACACCTACTATGATATTTACAGTGGTATGTGTAAAGCAGCTGAAGTTTTGTTTTATAGAAACAACAACCAAACATATGTAGGAAAGATGATGATTTTGTATTTTTAATTAGTTAGTAGAAATGTACGTAGTGTAGCGCAAGCAATATTTTGTATTGCTTGCCCATCTGTGTTTGCTCTATGGCAAAATATTTTCAAACTTTTTTTTCAGTTATGAGTCAAAAATTTTAATAGTTTTTGGGGCTTGCCTTAAGGCACGTGTAATAATCTTTTTTCTAATTGTCTTAGTACCGAATTTATAGAAATTTCTTGTAAACACCTTTAAAAAAAACGTTAGGCAATTAACAGTTTTGCTTGGTACAAAGGTGCTGTTAAAAGTTTTTGGCATTTACTCATTTACTACTCCATTCTTAGGTTACTTTTTTCCCCTTTTGCAATACGTGTTTGTTTTTCATAATAATTTAGAAATTACCAAAAATGAATTCGTTACAATCGAATAAATAAATGTGTTTATAGTCATTGACTCATTGTTTTGGCTTATTTGCCGCAGACATTTTTAAACGTTTTGCCAAATAAATTATGGTAAACATACAAGAAAAATTTAATTTAATGATTGCTAATAATGGGCGCCAACAAAAAAAAAACCTCACATATTTGTTGGTTTTATGGGTCATGAACAGTAGCAAATGGCGTTTTTGTTTGACTTGTGGGAGAATTTCTTAGAAATCAAACAAATATGGTCATATAAGTGGTGAACAAGACATGAACAAATATAATTTATGTTTTTCGAAAAAAAAAATTATATTCTTAACATGTGGCAACAAAATTTTTAGTTTGTTTTTTTTTTTTTGATTGAAGTGCTTTATGCAACGAAAATTTATATATTGAAATATTTTCGCGAAGAAATTTGGCGGCGTAAGTTATTGAAGGAGAATAGCTCTTAATGCAAATTTTAAACAAAAGAAAAAAAAAATTTATAACTGAACTGGAATCTATTTTTCAGAATAGTTCAACAATAACTTTAAAAAGGTCAAAATGCTCGACATCAAGACAAGTTCACTCATGTACTTGACGTTATATTCGCCGTCAATTCTAAATTTCCTGATATTCCTTCCAGCATCGTCGGTGTCACTCATGCAAACATATTTTCACCAAAACTGGTACAGCGCTTGATGAAAAATGACCGTGTATAGTTTAACGCCCATATACGGATTCCTGCGAAAATAGCTTAATGCGTAAAAGTAAAAAAAAAACGAATACCCTGATATTGAGAGCAGCCCATAAATATAAACCATATAAGGACAAGAATCTTAATTCAATTTAACTTTTACAAATATTGGCGAAGACAATATGCATCCACCAGTACTTATCCATCCTCCATTCATGGCCAGTTGGCAGCCATATTTATTATAGATCTTTCCCCACATTTATTATTTATCTCTAGTGTATAAGTTTGTATGCATAAACGTTACAGCACAATTTTGCTTCCAAAGTCAGTATCTAACACTAAGATTTCCTACTTATTGACCCAGTCGTTATTATCCAACGCAACTGCACAAGTAACAATTTGTTTATATTCATATTTAAATTTTTCTAAAAAAAGCACACTTTAAAAAAAAAAATTCGCACTTTTAAGAAAAAAAATTCGCACTGCTTAAAAAAAAAAATCTCACCTTACATAGATAAAGTTGCACTTTTTATTAAAATGTTTTGCATTTTTTACAAAAATAGCAACACTGTTCGGAAAAAGTATACAATAATCGCAAATTAAGTTAAATTTAAGTTAAAAAAAATTTAACTTATTTCAAAGAGGCAATACTGAACTTTAACAAAAAAGGAGCATTGCTTTACGAAAAAATTGCACTTTTCTATTGCAGAAGGAAAACGGACTTTTTAAGAAAAGAACTTTTCTAAAAATGTCGTATGTATTTATTACTTAAAGCCGTTTTACACTATCCCACAAAGTCTTTAGTAATTTACGAAAATGCAACCCTGTCATGATAAGTTGTTATTGTTTTTTGAAAATGTTTAAAGAATAATTAGATCAGGGATGTATTTTTCAAAAATAAGTAAGACTTTGTGTGTAACGGCCTTTAGTAATATTGCATTTATTGCCTAACAAAAGTCGAATTTTTTTATTAAAATGATTGCACTTTTTATAAAAAAGGTTCTATAATAGAAAAGGTCGCACACTTTGTATAAAAATCGTTTTTTTGGGGGAAAAAGGCAGAATTTTTATAAAAAAAATTACACAATTTTTTGTGGAAAAATTAACAATTTTTGTAAAAAAATCACGCTTTGAAAGATAACATATTTTTTCTTAAAAATAATTTGGAATTAAAAAAAAAAGCTAAACACACCCTGAA
This sequence comes from Pollenia labialis, assembly GCA_949318255.1. Lineage (NCBI taxonomy): Eukaryota > Metazoa > Arthropoda > Insecta > Diptera > Polleniidae > Pollenia > Pollenia labialis. The sequence continues at coordinate 16,888,580 of OX439141.1, forward strand.
TAATAAAATTCCACTTTGTTAAATGATGGCTTTACCCGTTGCGCTTTTCTACCCCCATGGAAATAAAATTAGTAAATATTTTTTAAAACAGATCTATTGCACAAAAAAATTATCAATTGTTTTTTAAAACTATTTAAATTTGTATTAAAAGTAAGTATTTCAATTTAGTTAATGTGATAACTGAATATGTAATTTTTTTGATTGAAAGAAAATTAAAAATTAGTTGCTTTAAAATAAAATTTTTAATTTAAATATTAATTAAATAACAAAAAATCTTAATTGAATTATTGGTTTAAAGTAAAATAATTTAAACTTGTAGAATTTTTGTTGGGAATTGTGAAAACATGAGCTTTATTTAATTAAATCATTTAACACATTGTTTGAAATGGAGACGTTTATGGAGCATTATTTTATTTCAAATTAAATATATTATTTATTAAAAAAAAAATATATATTCTCTATTTAAAATTTTTACAAAATTTAGTAATCTATATAATCATTTATGTAATAGGTGCAAAATCAACAAATTGTTGTTTGATTCTATGAATTTGGTGATAAGGGACAATTTTTATTTTTCCTGTGTGATAACTAAATTTAAATGTTTTTACAGTACACAGAAAAATTAAAAAAATTGTCGCTAATCACCAAATTAATAGAAATCAAAATTATATTTTAGTTTTTTTTTCAACAAAAAAAAAATTAATGATTTAATTATCACATTAATTAAATTGAAATACTTTTAAAACAATTTTTTTAATTGATAAAAAACTACTAATAATTTTGTAACTGTTCTACAGATATACAGAAATTTCAAGTGTATTCGTATGGGTGGTGCCATTCCTACTTTTCTCATTAAACCTACTTTTTGAAAGATTTTTGCAAAATTGGAATACTTTCACTGTTACAGTACTTCAGCGGCTTTTAACATATTCTATACTTAATATTGTCATCTAATAAAGGGTACCACTTCCCCCTTTCAGTAGTTTAGCAGTCTAGAAGCCAACAAACAAGCAGACAAACATTTTTCAGTTTTATATATAACGGGTCCGCCATCTAACGTTTTTTTTCAACTAGGTGAATGGTAACACTTAGCTTTTGTCTGATTTGACAGATAATTAGTTTTATCCTTCCGCTGAACGAATATGGTTGTGTATACGCTTGAACAACGCTGGGAAATATAGCGACATTACTTTGAAAATCATGGTAATGTTGCAGAATGTGTGCGAAAAAATCATAATTTCAGATGAAGCTCATTTCGATCTTGGCGGGTATGTTAACAAGCAAAATTATCGCATTTGGGTCACAGAAAACCCGCACGCATACATTGAAAAGCCGATGCACCCAAAACGAGTCACTGTTTGGTGCGGATTTTGGTCCAGAGGCATAATTGGGCCATTTTTCTTCGAAAATGAGCAAGGAGTGGCCGTTACAGTCAATTGCGATCGTTATCGGGACATGTTGAACGAATTTTTGTTCACAAAAATTGAAGAGGAGGATATTGGCAATATTTGGTTTCAACTGGACGGCGCTACGTGCCACACAGCCGAAGCTGCACTCAATATTTTGCGCCCTGTTTTTGAAGATCGCATTATCAGCCGCAGAGCTGATGTCGTTTGGCCACCTCGGAGCTGCGATTTGACACCGTTGGACTATTATTTGTGGGGTGCTGTCAAAGATAAGTGTTACGCCGACAAGCCAGAGGCAATTGACGCTTTAAAGGACAATATTCGTGAATCCATTGGTGAAATACAGCTGCACACAATCGATAATGTGCTTAAAACTTGGACCGATCGTGTAGGCTGCTGCATGGCCAACCGAGGCAGCCATTTGAATGAAATTATTTTCCATTATTAACCGGAAGGATTGCTCTTTCAAATAAAAAAAGATATTAAGAAAATAATCAGTAGTTTTTTCATAGCCAAAAAAAAGTTATTTGGCGGATCCTTTATATGTTGTTACAAATAAAACTGTAGAGTAAATGAGAATTACAAACACTCAAATATTATTTGTAAGAAAAGATACGCTTACTGTTTATTTTTGGTATTTGAGTGTTTGCAGTTCTCACACACTCTACAGTTTTATTTGCGCATAGGATCTAGCTTATCCTCCAACAATAAATTTCGGTGTTCTTGTCAAGCACACAAATTGGAAATTTAAGTGCAACAAACAAACTCTTATTATTTTTTTTTTTTTTTTGATATTAATACATCCTTTATTTATATGATATGTACATTTCGGGATTTTATCATCTAGATATTGCAGCAAATAATTTACTTGAATCATAAGAAACTAATAACTTTTAATTTGTGTAATATTTTTTAAGGTAAAAAAAAGGTGGAAAAACCTTTTTATGACAAACTCTTAATAAATTTGTATTACTGTATTCAAATTTGTTCTTATTTAAGTTTTAGTTTAATACTAGAAACCATTCCACCGAAATTTGTGATGAACGATCGATAATTTACGATGGGTCCAACATAAAATCCGCCCCCACCCCCCTAAAATAACTATAATATTTCTAAAAAAAATAATTAGGATATTTTATTTAAGTAAAACAACGAATTATTAAAAAAGTCATACAAAAATGTCACACCTTAATTTTAGAAAAATAAATACTTTATGGGGAAAAGTTACTGTCTGAACACAGCCGCGTAGAAATCACTAATTAAACTCATAAACTTTTTACTGTTAAGTCATTTCTTAATTAATACATCTGGTACTCTAAGTGTCTAAATATTGTATTGATTTTGAAATTTAATTGTGTCTCGTTTGTTTTTTAACTTTTTTTTTTAAAGTCTTGTCATAACCGTTTGTTTCTTTTTATGTATTTTCATGTCACCTTTTTTTACACTAAAACTATTTATGTTAAATATTTAGAGAGTTGTGCCATATTTCCATTAGGTGTTGCCAATTTATATTTGAAATTATTGCTTTTTTTGTTGTTGGTTAAGTTAAGTGCAAAACATGCTGTGTTTCGACCAACAAAATAAAATACCATTTAGATATGTCTCTATATCTTGGTTTTTATCTACAAAAAATCAGCAAATCACATAAAAGACCAAAATAAAAAAAGGCTACAATAGAGAAAAAAATTTTTACTTACGGGTTTAATAATCACCGGCTGGTGTTTTTTTTAATTTTTTGGTTTTATTTTTGTTTTTATTAGTGAAAGCATGTAAAAAGTTTACAAAAGAAAATAAATTATTGTTAATTTTAAATTTAATATGCGTTTCATATTATAATTAAAAAAAATTGTTATTCGAAAAATAAAATAATCATGAGCAGCAGTAATTGAACTTTATTTAACATTCTATTATATTAATGACACGCAAATGTTACAATTTAATTAAAACTTTCTGGCGGTTTGCGATTGTAATGCAAACCAACTTGCAACTACTACAAAAACTATTTTGATTTAAAGATGACATTTAGCTGACATTAATAAGATGAGCAAAAAAAAAATAATAACAAGCTCAGCCCCAATCGGGGAACAAAAAAAAAGCGCCAAAAACAACTTTTGGCAAACAGCATTAACAACTAGTTTCATTGTTTCGATGTACAAGTTTACATTGTGGTTAAGAAAACTATATTACATACAACTAAATAAAAATAGCAAATGTTTAGTAATAACTGTTTGGATGTTAGATGAATGAACTTAAATGAAAATTTGAATCAAAAACAACACAATAAAAAAAAGAAGAAAAAGCCCCCAAAAGCATTTGATAAATTGGAAAATGTCATAAAAGTCACGATTTGTTTTAGGTTGAGCAAAACACAGAAGAAGAAGAGGAAAAAAACGTCTAAATTCAAGAATTAAATAACACTATATAGATGAGTTAACTACTGGTTTATGATGAAGTTGTTGTAATCAAATACTTGTATTTATTATTAAAACAAGTTGAGCAAAACTGAATTTTATAATATGAAGTTGCTATAAAAAAAAGCCTTAAGGGTACCTTGTATTTCATAATAGATAGATGAACTCATAATGTTTATGAGAAGCAATATGTTTAAATAAATTTTCATGTTAAAGGGAAATGAGCTTTTAACTTAATTATGCTAATCAAGAGATTAATGTAAAAAATTTAAGCAAATTCAATTTTAGTTTTAATATCAATAGGTCAAGTTATGGGCAAAAGTTTATGCGGCAGTTTTGATAATATTCAAATGGTATTCCAAAACTAACGCAAACGTATAGTTAGGCAGAGATCATAATTTTAAGTCTTTTTTATTATTATCTATTTTTCTGATTAATAAATTACATCTTTTTGCATACATGTAACCGAATTTCGTTGATGTAACCTTTATCTTCCTCCTGTAATACACTACACAGTGGCATGAATTACACCACATAAAATAAATTCTAATGATATTAAAGAAAATAGTCTATACAGCAGGAAAAAACTCGCACTATATTTAAGTTTTTTTACTTACTTTAACTACAAGTGGTACTAAAATATTCAAGTACGAAAAGCAATAATAGAAAATGGGAGAACATTCGAAAACCAATATACGTGCCTACGCTCGTGCTTGTAAAAATATATGTTGGAGAAACAACAAAAACACTACAAGAAGGCATACATATTACATTGATGTTTCAAAAGTAAAATAAGTAGCAAAAATTCCCAAATTCTTTGTTTAAATTATTTAGTTAAATACATCAAAAGTTCATAGTACAGGGTCCGCCAAATAACTTTTTTTTTTGAAAATGCTATAAAAAAAAACTACTGAATATTTTCTCACATTTCTTTTTTTTGATTTGAAAGTACAATCCTTCCGGTTAATATTGGAAAATAATTTCATTCAAATGGCTGCCTTAGCTGGCCAGGCAGTAGCCTACACGATCGGTCCAATTTTTAAGCACTTTATCGATTGTGTGCAGCTGTATTTCACCAATGGCTTCACGAATATTGTCCTTTAAAGCGTAAATTGTCTCTGGCTTGTCGGCGTAACACTTATCTTTGACAGCACCCCACAAATAATAGTCCAACGGCGTCAAATCGCAGCTCCGAGGTGTCCAAACGACATCAGCTCTGCGGCGAGCAATGCGATCTTCAGAAACAGGACGCAAAAGATCGAGTGTAGCTTCTGCTGTGTGGCACGTAGCGCCGTCTTGTTGAAACCAAATGTGGCCAATATGCTCCTCTTCAATTTTTGGGAACAAAAATTCGTTTAACATGGCCCGATAACGATCGCCATTGACTGTAACGGCCACCCCTTGTCCATTTTCGAAGAAAAATGGCCCAATTATGCCTCTGGACCAAAATCCGCACCAAACAGTTACTCGTTTTGGGCGCAACGGCTTTTCAATGTATGCGTGCGTGTTTTCTGTGCCCCAAATGCGACAATTTTGCTTGTTTGCATATCCGCCAAGATCATAATGAGCTTCATCTGAAAAGATGATTTTTTTGGCAAAAGCGGCATCTTCTGTAAGTCGATCGCAGGACCGCTTAGCGAAGCGAAAATGCATAAGCGTATACACTACCATATTCGTTCAGCGGAAGGATACAACTAATTATCTGTCAAATCAGACATGAGCTAAGGGTTACAATTCACGAAATAAGCACTTGTTGAAAAAAAATGTTAGATGGAGGACCCGTTAGAATTATTGCAAAACCATATCAGACAGGCTGCTGGTTTTTTATACAGTACTTATCGTCTTCTTGCACACCCGCTATAAGATCCCTAGAAGGAAGCGAACTGAATCCAAAGTAGTCCCGTGAAAGGTCTTTGGTGGTAGAGACCGGTTTCAGTTCTTACACTTTATATGAATAAGACCTATCACTTTTACATGGAGTTGTCATTGCAGGGGACGTTTGACACCATTTGACCAGTCACACATCAATTCTTAATGCACGTGTTTAATGTAGTTATATTTCAATACAATGTAGTATATTTAAAAAAAACAAGTCCTAGAATTAAATTCAAGAACCAACTTTTAGAAAGTCACAAAAAATGTGTCACACCGCCGGTGGAGACTGTACTGTAATTCATTACTTTTTCTACCTTTTCGTTCTTCATAAGCCAGTAAATTGATTGGTTCTTCTTTTACTGGTCATGAGTTCTTTCTCTTTGTACTTTTTCTATTTTCACAAATCCCAGGTCCAGCTTGTTGGACCAATTGACCCAAATTTTCACGCAGGGATAGATGCGTTCCTAAAAAAATCAAGTACATCGGAATGAAAATTTTTTGAATAAGAAATCGTGTAAATCGTATAAAACCCAAATTCAAATACATTTTTAAAATTTTGTTTGGAATACTCATTTATTTTAAAATAAATTCACATATGAACTGGCACCAATAGTTTCAGCAAATTTTTCGGGATATTCTTAAGCCGCATCGATATCAACTGAAGCTTGTTCACCTTTTCATTTTAGATTGCATAAGGAATGTCTTTGCTTAAATTTTTCAAAACAACGATGATTTGCCAAAACTGAGTTTTTTTTTGTAGCTGGTAGCTGCACGCAGACAAAAACATGATTAAACATGGTCACCTCAAATAAAACTATTTTTAAGAAACTTTTAAGCATATTATGATTAATTTAACCATATTATTGTCAGCATCAACCATATTATGGTTGAATTAGTCCTTCATCAGGTCACCACTACCATATTCTGGTTGCCTATAAACATGTTATGGCTAAATATGACAATAGTTTGTTTATAAATTAAAAACAGTATTTTCCTTTTTTCGAAGAGCAACATGCTATGGTTGAAAACCAACCGTGCTATTATAATTGTTAAACATTTTTTCGTTATTTTAAACCATAACATGTTCGGAGGCAACCATAATGTAGATGTAGCTTCTTGATGTCTAATTAAACCATAATATGGTTGTCGGTAACAATAATATGGTTAAATTCAACATAATTGGGGGATTCACAAGGTGGCATAAAGTCATAAGTCTTAAAATAATAACATGAAATGTTGTGAACAACCTTTCATAATTTAGTGTGTTTTTTTGAATTTAAGTCAGCTGATTTAAAACAAATATAAAAAATAAATATTTACCAAAAAATAATTTATTTACCAAAAATAAAAATATTTATTAATTCTAATCCATGAATTAATAAATTAAATTAGATCTTTCCTGAGTATTTTCCATTTTTCAGACGCAAACCACAAATAAATTTTATTTTGTTTGTTTACCAAACATCAGAGTCCTAAGCCGATCTAATTTGGCGCCAAAAGTTTTTTGTTGCAAAAATTGCTAGCCGCATGTTAAATTCGGATATTAGCCGGATAATACTATACCATCAACGGCGACGGCTACAAAAACTAATGCGGTTCGGCTCAGCCGTTCAGCGCAGGTCTCTTCTGATTAATTACGACACCACAATGAACATACCATGCAAAGTTCTATTAATTTTAGACACTTTTTGTTTACAAAGCAACAACAATTTTTTTAAATCATTGTAAAATGTTAGAACATTATGAAAATATAACATGATAGCACACCTTGTGAATACCGCAAATATGTTTAAAATTTCCTTTAAAAATAGTTTTGTTTTTATGTCTTCTTCTTTTTCTAATTATGTCTTCTTTTTTTTATCGATCTTATTGTAGCTTCGTGAACAGAATTTAATTTAGAAATTGTTAGCAAAAGCTAACTTGAAAAATATTTGTGTATTTCTGAACTCTAATTGTAATACAGCTTTTATCGTTTTATTTTCTCGTTTCCCCGTATTTTTCTCCGAGAAAAGGGACCTAGTGTGTGAAAATGAAGTTTTGAGAAAAAACGGATTTTAGGTACCAAAATCGAATTTTAAGTCCAAACCCGTTTTTTGGCACACTAGGTCCCTTCCCTTTTCTCGGAGAAGGTCACATATTATTGTCACCGACAACCATATTTAGCAAAAGTTTTAGTAAACAACATTTACAAGAAGAGCTTTTGACTAAAATCTTTTAGAAAGGAATTCCTTAAACCTATGAAAGCTCATTTATAAAGCATATTGAAAAATGAAGTTTATTAGACAAAAGCTTAGCTAATTTTTTTTAGGAAAAAGCTTTTAAAATCAGTTTTAATAGCTTTTTTTTTGCTTTCAAACTGGAAATCGTTATGTTTCAAAGAGTTTTTTTTAGGAATTTTTAAATTTTTTTAGGAAAAACAGTGAAAAAAGTTTTTTAAAAAACTTTTTTTGATAAAATTCTAAAAATCTTTACGTGGGGTCTTCACCTGGCAATTGTTTGTCATACCAGACGTCAACGTCTATATAAAAACTCTAAAATCTTTGTCAGCGTTTGTTTTTATATGAAGTTTGACGTTTATTATGACAACAAATTGTCAGGTAAAAACCCCACACAGAAAAAATAGAAAATCGACTTTAATTAAACAATTCGTTCAGACAATTAAATATTTAACTAATTTTGCCCCTGCAAAGGAATTGATCATATCAATTAACGGATTTGTATTTTCGAGTCATTGGACACAAATTTAGTCAATTAAAAAATTAATTGCATAAACAAAAAATACACCACATATACACAAACATTTCATTTTATCAGTTTTGATTAAAAAAATTAATTGCAGCAAACAAAAAATTAATTGAATAATAATGTACACCAATTAATTATTTAATTGAATAATTTTTTGCAAAAATTTTTTCTGTGCATGTTATATACAAGAAATTTTTTTAAAATGACATTATTTTTTTATTAGCTTTCTTTTACCCTACACGGTTACTCTTCGTCGAATCGGCGAGGCTTTTTTATGTGTTTTCAAATTACGCTAACTTTAAAAAAATGATTAATATGAAAACACAAAAAGTGCTAAAATTCGTATCAAATTTTGAGTTAGATGAAAATATTTTATTTTTTATGTTTTTTTTTAATCAAATGCTTAACTAAAGCAGTTTTTGTTAATTTTTCACTTTAAAAATCGTTCCGCTAGAATTTTTTTTTTAAGTTCGTCGATTCGACGAGGAGTATCCTTAATGTACCAAAATGAAGAGTTACCTTTCAGGGTTAAGAAACAAAAAATTTTTTAGAATGTTTTTTTTACCATTTAAAAATTCTAGTAATTTTTTATGTTTTAATTAAATGTTTTTTTTTAGTATCAATGCTTTTTTGATGATCTGTAAAAGTTTTTGATGAAGTGTTTTTATAACTTACACAAAAAAAATCATCAAAAACTTTACAAAGCTTTAAAAGAAAGCTTAACTCCTCTTGTTTAGATCAACATCTTAATCGTTTGCAAAATTGTTTAACTTTTCCCTGAGGTGTTGTCAAAAAAAGAAACAAGAAGTAATTTGTGTAAAAAAATTGTTTTCAACCTAAAATATATAAAATGATTGACGTTTATTAACGATGTCTCTCGATAGTATTTTTTGTTTTATGCGAAAAGTTTAAATACATATAAATTTCAACGAATTAAGCCCTCATATTATAAATGATGACTGGTAATTTTAATATATCTTGCTTAATTTTTGATATTTTATTCTTGTAGTTGTTGCAGTTATTTCATAATAATTGAACCATCAATATGTTGCCTGAATATTGTGAATACAACCTTTCAATTTCACTAAAACGAGAGTTTGGCAACATCAATTTTAGTGAAATAAAAAATGATTTTTTTACAAGTTGGGCTATTAATTTTTGGTCGAACGCCATAAGCACGACTGCGTTATTTTTTTGCTTTTTTAGGTTAAAAATTATTATATTTCTTTTTTGTTTTTTTGTGCCATACAAAAAGCTAATAAATTGTTTAACAAATGATTTCTTAAAATTTTGTTTGGGTTCACGTGTCAATAAAAAGAAACACATAAAAATTGGTAACAAAATACTTGAAATAGTTGAAAGTAAATTTTGGTTTAATGCCAGAAATTTTTGGGAAGCAGTAAAAAAAGTTTTATTTTTTATGTATTACAATAAAATATCGTGCACGATTTCCTATGATAGATTTAGAAGAAAATGCTGTGTTAATGGCGATTTAAAAAGAGAAGTTAAAAAAAAAAAATTATTTTGTAAATTGAGATTTACAGGTAGATTTGCTGGATTTTTATGTTTGGAGTGAAATTTGAAAGGTGTGTATTTTAATAGATTGATCACGCCATGTTAACTATTTCATATGGGTCTTTTAATTTGGACACTAAAAATACCATGATTGACATACCACTTAACAGTATGAACGAGGTTGGTATGAGAATTCTTAAGTTTTAAGAGCCAGGTTGAAACAAGAAATTAACAGAATAAAGCAACTCGAGAAAAAGTTTGAATTTTATAAGGGCATTTGAAATTAAAAGAAGTAAGTAAATAAAGACCAGTTTATTATACTCAACACCACAGAGATGCTTCGGAAAGTCGTAAATATATTAAATAATGTAAATTATAACTGGTTGAATTTATTTAGTTACATAATAGATGCAATATATTATAGAAAGGAGTTAATTGCAGAATTCAATTATTAATTTTATTTAAAGCTTTATTTATTTTAGATATCACCGACTAACGACACTATGTGATGGTCGAAAGTTCTTATTATTTTTTTGTATCATCATAATAATAATCACCCTATCGTGAATAATTTTTCATTCGTAATTTTAACCTTTTCACATATTTGCGATCATGAAAAACTCCCATGAAAAAAAGGTGCAGTGGAACCCCGATTATTCGTTATCGCAAGGGACCGGCAATTTCTTACGAATTTTAGGGGGATTCAATTTAGCGAGGTTTCGATTTAACGGGGTTAAAATAAAATAAATACGAATTAACGGGGTTTTTCAATTTATTTACTAAAATGATAAAAAACAAAAAAAAAATAGACAATTGTAAATAATAAAATACAAAATAAATACATAAAATAAAAACGCAAATTCATTTACTTAGCGTAAAATTGAAAAAGGAGGTAAGAGTTGATGGAGCAATTTCAAATCGCTTAGCAACGTTTTTTTTTCTCTATTATCAATGGCTACAAAAATACTATTGGAACACCTGATCCAATTTCATGAAATGGACTACTCCATGGACTGGTCCGATGTAATGCAAGCATGGACCATGTCATTGTTAAAAAGTGTTTGTAGTGAGACGACATGTCTTCGTTTTTTAACGACATGTTTTCGTTTTTAAAAGAAGTTAAAACTAATCCTCTTGTGTAAACAATGGAGAAGTTTTAAAACTACTCCTTTGTAGTCCAAAGATGGTTTATATGGTCCTGCCCTACGACATCGTAATGTTAAATAGACCATGTTTTTTCCATACGTTTGGGTTACTTTTGGACTAGTCCTAGTCCCTTGTGGGCTGCTCTTCACACGCGTGTTTGGACTGATCCTATTATTTGCATCTCGTTTTAAAATTTATACTTGCGAGATTTATTTTTAAGCTAGCCGGCACAAATTTTAAAACGAGAGAATTACTCGAATTGTGCTCGCGAATATAATTTGTTCCTACACTCCTCAAAACTACTTAAATGGAGATGTGACTTTCTTTCTTTAGAGAGCAGTATACGTGGCAAGTGTATGACTGACACCAGTTCATTACTCATCTCCAACATTTTTTCTAAAGATATCTACCCGCTGTCTCCCTACAAGTATTGCTAAAGTTCATTCCTGAAATATTCTTACTGTCGGTGGAGGGTATTAAAGATTCGGCACAGCCACTCTCCCTTGATTAATCTAATTTTAGTGATTAATGCTTTTAAAAATTATTTTAATTAGGTATGTGCAAATATGTTTTCAACAAATAATGTTAGACCACATGTAAACAAAAAAAAAAAAAAAATTAGATGTGTGGGATATTCACTAATAAATATTGGCGATAATAAATCATTTTGTAAATGTAAATTATGATTACTTGTTCTTCCGAAATCTTTTTAGGATATTCGTTTTTTATAGGCAGATTATCACAATGTGAAGTGTTAAAAGTGATGTGAATAAATTTTAAAACCAATAGTTCGCAATGTGTACACATAACTTGACAACAACAAAAAAGTCTAGAAAAAAGTGCCTGATGAGCCAAATTAGAAAAAAGTGAAATTTACAAAAAATCTTCATAAATAAGGGCGCAAACTTTTTGTGTGTGCCTATAATATGATATTTTAAATTTTATAGTGGTATATAACATTATTTGTAAATATTTGTTAATCACTTTTAAAAACTTTCTTCTTTTTTTTGCAGAAAAAATTGAATAAAAAAAAAACTTTTTTAATTGTTAAACGCATTATTTCAACATACGTATTTAGGATAATTATACCCACATCAAAATAGTGCAGAGGGTATTATTCATTTGTGCTGATGTGTGTAACACCTAAAAATATTCGTCCTAGACTTTAAGTATACCGATTGGATCGGAATCACTTTCTGTCTGTCAAATTAGCGATGTCCGTCCGGCAGTCTGGCTGGCTATCCATGTAACATTGTGCTTAAAGTACAGGTCGCAATTTTGAAAATAATTTGATGAGATATGGAACATATTTTATAATTGGCATAGGGCCTATTGAAAATGGGGTTAATACAAGCTGATTTCCGGAATAGGGTCCGTTGAGCAAAATACATCTATATTATAGATCTATGCATATCTTGTGTGTCCATATAGACATTAAAGCTATGCATTTTTTAAAAAAATAGAACCACAAGGGGAAAATAGGGGGTAATTTCTGCCTCTCAGAAATTATCAAACCGATTGTAATGAAATTTAAAACATAGATAGATAATGGACATAATTGCTTCGCATTATTTTAAAAATAGGATCACTAGGGGAGATAGATAGATCCCTATTCATATAGCCAAACAGTTTCGAAAATTAGTTTTTAAATACTGTCGTGTAGGGTATTATATGGTAGGCCTTGACCGACTATACTTTCTTGATTGTTTTTTTTACTATTGTTTATATTTTTTGATCAAGGCTTTCAGCGAAAGAAAAATTAAGGTTATAATCTATTCGTTTAGCCACAAAAAAATATGATACAAATACCTTGAACCCCAAAAAAACATCAAAAACGCATGTAATTTTCTTCTTTTTCCTGGTAGCTTATTCTGTATTGCGATGCGAAAGTCAATAAGATGGTCAAATGAAATGCGTTGCGAAAGAAAGTTGGCATTCTATAAAACTTTCGTATTCGCATTCGAATTATATTTAAAATCAGAGCAACACGTTCAACAAATAACAAGTAAACCCCAAATTTAATATTACATAAATTATTTTTGGTTTTGATTGAAAAACATATTTTCTTAAATTTTTCAAAAAGTTACATTATTTAAAAAAAAAAATTCCTTAAACGTCTTAGGCCCGTTTTCACAACTTACCGATAGGTAAAGGTAGGATTTAACCGGCCTTATAAAAAGTGTCCCATTTTAACAACTTTACTTTAACTTACCAGGTAGGATAAACCTTAATTTACTTCATCGCTCACTTTAGGTTAAAGTAAAGTTTTAATAAGGGAACAGTTTTTATAAGGCCGGTTAAAGTCTACTTTTAGCTATCGGTTAGTTGGGAAAACGGGCCTTGATGTTTGTTTCCCTGAAAAAAATTTCTTTATTAAAAGCAATTAAAGTAGATATATCGTTTTATTGGTTTGGCGCGTATGCAAAAAAGTCGCAGTGGAGAAAAACGACAATGAATGTTTACATGAAGATTTCTTAAAATATACCCGATACATTTTTTTATACTTTCGCCACTGCTTCCGGCATAAGCTTTTTAAAAAAATGTAAATTCTTGCCAACTTTCATGAATGAAGAAAAATAGTATTTTATTGAAAGTGAAATGTATTGCTTTGTGCCGCATACACCACTTCAAAAAAATGTTTTAAGTAGCTTTTTGTGCTGCATACGTAAACTTATTGTTGTGTATTGAGAAACTTGTTGTTGTGATTAAAGTCACTCCAATCTAATAACAATCCAAAATTGTTGAATATTTTTCTTTTATTTGGTTCTATTTAAAAAAAAAACAGCTAAATTTTTACATTTTTTATAAATTATTGAAATGATTACTAGGGCGACAATGAAATATATGGGGAAAATTTTTTTCCAGAATTTTAAACAAAAATGTGAAGATTCTTTTGCCATTTGGTCTAAAACTTACTTGCTGAAAATTTGAGCCAAATCGGATAACTCTATCCCGTGCACCTTTGAGGTCAAAGTTTAAATGATAAAAAAAAAAATTTCCATACAAGCAAAAAATATTTTTTTCGATTTTTTTTTTATTTTTTAATATTAGTAAGCTTTATTAGTTTATTAACAACAAAAAATTTCGATCGGACAAGATTTTCAGTTTCAAAAGTGACTCTGGAAAAAATTTTCAGGCTTGTTAGGGGCTTACTCTAAAAAATTTAAAAAAATTTTTTTTTTAGTTTTGACAAGCATACATTAAAGATATTTTGTCGATCCTTTAAACATTTTTTGTGACGTCGTAATTTTGTTTTTTAATAGGGCCAAAAACTAAATTTTTGCAGCGTTTGGCCCTAATTTAGAACAAAGCGATGTCGAAAAAAATTTTTTAAAAATAATTTAAAAAACCTGGTATTAAGAGCAACAAAAAATCTTTAATGTGTGCTTATCAAAACTAAAAAAAATTTTTTTTTTAAATTTTTTAGAGTAAGCACCTAACAAGCCTCAAATTTTTTTTTCAGAGTCACTTTTGAAACTGAAAATCTTGTTTGATCGAAATGAAATTTTTTGTTGTTAATAAGCTAATAAAGCTAACTAATATTAAAAAATAAAAAACAAAAATCGAAAAAAAAATTTTTTGCTTGTAAGGAATTTTTTTTTTATCATTTGAACTTTGACCTCAAAGGTGCACGGGATAGAGTTATCCGTAAGTAAGTAAGTTTTAGACCAAGTGGCAAAAGAATCTTCACATTTATCATCAAAAATCCAAAGTTAATTTTTCATTGTCACCCTAATGATTACTATTAATTAACACGTGTTTATTGTTCATGCAGAAATACTACAATGGAAAAAACAGCAAGCATTTCGTTTGTGTATAACATTATAAAGATGTAAGAGTTACCGTTAGATTTTATAAAAAAGCTACGATACTTAGAATTTGCTCTGTCGCAATATAATTTTCACCAAACACTGAACACCACTAATGTATTTTGTATTGCTTTTTAAAATTTGTCCAATGATTGTGTTAAGTTGTTAAAAATTGAGTCAAAGAAAGAAAAGTCATGAAATTAAATGATCATAGTCATTTATTCCAATAACGTACATATGCTCTGTTCACGAGCTGAGGATGCTGGTGCTGCTTTTGTAATTCTTTTCTTTCTTTCTACGATTTCATACGGAGTGTATGGATCATTGAATGTTTTTTGAGGTTTTTTTTTTGGAAGATGATGGTTATGATTATGATTGTGTCCGGTATGGGAGTTTTGGTTGGAGTTGTCGATTTGTGCTATTGTTGTTCGGTTGTTGATTTCTTTTTAAGTGTCGTTTTTAATGAAAAATGAAAGTGGATGCACAACTTGTTGCGGTGACCACCTTAAAAACGACACATATCATTTATATATGTACATACATATAGTTTTTGTATGTATTGTTGCAGTTTTTTTTTTATAGTTAACAAAGGAATTTTTATGATACAATTAAGATTTGGAAATATCATTTAAAGATTAATCAGGGTGGGAATTAAAACTGGATACCGAAGAAATTATATTTCTTTCTGAAACAAAAAGCAAATTGTGTGCATTAACTGGAATTGAAAAGGAGCATAAAAATACTAAGGGTATTCAGAGACAAGTGCAAAAGTTTGGTTAAACGAAAAAACACGGATACAAAAAAAAACGGAATTTCAATATTTTTAAAGTTTAAAGAATAAAAAAAGTCTTATAATAAAAAATTTCGTTAGTGTTGTTTTTAAATAATTCTAAATTGTTCTTAATTCAGAATATGGAACTTATTTTCAACGTAGTTAATGCAAAAATTTTATTATGGTGTAACAATTTTCCAATGTTTAAGTTATTATTTAAGAAAAACTTTTAAGTTTTAATTAAAAAGCTTTTTATTTTCCCATTTTTTCTATAGGTATGACGCTATTAAGTATAAAAACCACTTTGAAAAATAACTAAAAATGCGAATCTTTAGGTTTTTTATTTAGCTATATTGGACAATTCGATCTCAAGATACAGTCAAACTTGTGAAGGAACCTATAATTTTTAAGAGGTTAAAAGAATCAGTTTGTGAAAGAAGAAAACTGATGTCTGGTGGCATGTCATTACGTCTATGGACGAGTAGGAAGAGGAGACTGTGCTTCACTTTCTCTGGCAATGCCCTGGGTTGCGGGGCATCAGGGAAAATACCTGGGGGACCCGGTTGATGGCTGCTTGGAGGATTTATCCGGGATAGAACTAAGATCGCATTTTCTCTTCATTAGGAAGGAGAATTGGTTGGACTTTGCAGTGACTCCATCTGAGTAACTGTTTTTTAGGATGTGCATTGGCGCTGGATATCACAAAGGGATCAATAAAGGACCCAAGTGAGCTGTCTCCCGATGGCTGCCCATGGAACGTAACCTAACCTATGTTCACACTAAGTTATTGTTCATTTCGGTTGTAGTTCTAGTTCAATTTTTGCAATTTTTTGTAATTCAGATACATTTTACGGTTCTAAAGTCTAAAAATTTAAACTATTTGGCGCTTTGACTTCTGTATCAAATGAAAACTTTATTAAGTAATTAAGTTTATAAAACCACTGGTTTCATAAGTCATGTTATTTAATAAAAAAATTATAATACCACACGACTCACGTACATTAAAATTGTCACAAATTAATGATAATTGCAATTTATCGTACTTATTGTTTAACTAACTGTCATAAATAATAAAAGAAACTAATAAAATTAAATACAATAAGTAAAAAACAACCTCAGTTAAAAATATCAAAAAATCTGCAAAAAAAAAACAAATTAAACATTACGAAACACAACTCAAGTTACTTAAAATTCAAAAAATGACGTAAAGCTCCAAATGTCTCAAAGATATAACCCCTGCGCGACTGAAACACCGACTACAACAACAACAAAAACAAAGACATTTAACGAAAAATTCTTGTTAAAAACAGACAAAAATTTCGTTTTCAATTGTTGTGTGGCCGCAACAAAAAAACTTACAAAAAAAAAAATGGAAAATGAAAACAAAAACAAAAAAAAAACGAAAAAAGCGTAAAACCGTGAAAACCATGACCTACTATTTGGGTGGATGGATAATTTGCTAAAAAAAGCCAACTAAAAAATTTTAAATTTGTTTGTTGTTATTGTAATATTTTATGTTGTTTAACAAGACTCTTTAAAAGACACCAAATAAACAACGTTATTTAGGAGTAACAAAAGATAAACTATAAACACAACAAGAACTACAAAAATAACTAATTCAACAACAAAATTATCAACATTAACGAAATTATTAATGTCGGTATGGCTGTTATTGTTGTTGTTGTGCGTGTTATTTTAAAGGTATGAGTCTGATGAGCTTGCGCTTCTTTCCGCTTTGGCTGAGCTTCACACGACTATTATGAAGAAAGTTCAGTTATAACTGAAATAATGAACTTAAATTGTATATGCGCAACGTCATTAAGTTTAAATGTGAATTTTTTGGGCTGAAGAGTCAAATCTTTCTTTTAAGTGGGGGAGACTGTATTGTGAATTGAAATAGACGATTTGCTTGGATTATATATTTTTATAGAAAATTGTTAAGACATTTTTGATAACCTGAAAAAGAAGGAAAAGTATCCGAAAGCCGAATTTTGCTCAAAACAGAATACGACCGGTTCTGAAAAATTTGCCGGTTAGCCTGTTTTTTCTTTCGTTGCTGAACTTTATAATTTTTTCTTAAAAAAAGTGCGTTTTTTTCAAAATGAACAGCCCACATTCCATGCCTAGCTGATGTGTTCGCCCTACGTGAACAGGGTTTAGAATAGAAGTATCATTCACCTTTATATATTATAAAAATGAAAAATGATTGTCTCTTTGTTTGTTGGCTTATAGACTCCTAAACTACTAAACCGATTTTCCTGAAATTTTTACAGTAGGGGAAGGGGAAGTGGTACCATCAATGGGATGCCAATATTTAGAATCGAATATCTTAAGAACCGCTGCACCAATTTTCTTTGACTTATCGCAGTACACTCAAAAGAAAAATCAATCCACCCGCACTCAAATCAATCCGAAACGGTATTAATAGTACGATGAGTACGGATTTTCTTGAGTAAATTACAGAAATATTGACTCAAGTACGGATTTTCAATCGCAAAATACTTAAATTATCCCTATTCAATCCCGATTTCGTACTTGAAATAATGCGATAATGAGATTGATTTAAGTAAAACTAAGATTGAATCAATCTCAAAATGCTCTTGATTCAAGTATTAAAAAGTTTATTTTATCCCGAATTACTGCTTGAAAAAAACCCAAAAAAAAATACAGTCAAATCCCGATAATTCGTACCCCGATTAATCGTTATTTCCGATAATGCGTAATAAACAGTCAGACCCTTGAAAAAATCTCGTTAATTCGTAAAATGTCCATACATTTTGGTCCCCTCGCTAATTCGTATTATTTTTTCAAATAAAATCTTCTTTGCCTTTTATAAATCGTAATTGTTTGCTAACCACCACTTATAATTCGTAATAAAAACAACAGAAACATGGAATGTTTGGTTTTTTGTTAACCGCTATTTTTTGCATGGGTTTTTACTTTTGCTTGAGTGTGTGTTTATTTTCTTATGTTTATTAATGTTTTTTATCGTTTTAGTAAATAAATTGAAAGACCCCGTTAATTCGTATTTATTTTATTTTAACCCCGTTAAATCGAAGCCCCGCTAAATCGAAAGCCCCTATAATTCGTAAGAAATGGCCGGTCCCTTGCGATTACGAATTATCGGGAGTCCACTGTATTAGAAAGAACAAATTATTATGATTGATTTACTTACCCGTATTACATTTTACAGAATGATAAAACACCAACATCATGCCCGATATATTTTTTACTTTAGAAATCTTATGTAAATATTTAACCAAAAATGTAAACTTAATGAGAAGAAAGAGTTCAAATTTACTTTTTAACCCTTCGTGGTGCACATGAGTCTGGCCAGACCTTTTTCAATGTGTATAGAAAATCAATGCATGCGTTAGCCTGAGGGTTAAACATCATTTTTTTACTTTCAACAAATTCCGGGATTGATTTTTGAAAGTTATCCCATTTAAGATTGTTTTGAGTAGGTTTTACTGTTATTCGCACTTTAATTTTTGAGTACGACTCGTACTTAAAGTAGTCATAAGAAACTTGATTTATCCCGAGTGTTTTTCTTTTGCATAGGATCTTCTAAGCTCCGAAATTGAAATAGTAATAAGTGTACCCCCCATAAGACGCCAACGTTAAATATTGCATATCTTAAGAACTGTTATAGTTAGAATATTTAAACTTGGTGGAATTCACTCTTATAGTAAACTAACCATAGGATGGAAATATTCAATATCGCGTAACTGGACAGCTATAATAGCTAGAATATATAAAGATAAAAGTCTTCCAGCTTTGTAGGACCCACTCTTATGGTAAAAGCGTATGTTTGGTTGTTCCCTATAGATTTCTAAGCTACGGAAACGATTTTCCTGAAATTTTTATAATAATTTTTTTTATTACCCGGCACATAAGCTATTAATATTTTTAATTTTCAAGTGGGCGTGGCATCTCCTATACAATGACAATAAAGGTAGAACCGTTACTGTAATAATATTTAGATTTAGTACTTGATGCTTTGTTATCAATACAAGAGAACTGTTTTAAAAAATTTTTACTAATTTTATTTCGATGAGGGTAGCAAAGCGCACCTGGTTAAGCTTGCGAAAAGATAAAATGGGTTTCGAACGCACGATATATGTTATAGGTAAGAATTTACTTAGAGATTGATTTTCTAATATAAATATTAGCGAGGAGATAATCTTTATCACTACGACAGTAGTTATTGGTGTACCACATTGGGCCCAGAATTATACAACATTTTAATTTCCAATATTCCCATCAGAAGGGCATCTGTTATTGATGTATGCGCACGAACGACAGATAGCTACCAGTGACCCGAGGGCCTTACCTTAAATTCTTAAAATTAAATTATGAATTCTTATTAAGTTGTTATCGAGGAATACTTTAAGGGTTTTCATAATATCGCTTCAGATTTCCATTTGTGCAAATGGGCAAACTTGCGAGAATCGTTTCATGAATACCCTTTTTAATCTTTTTGTAATTTTAAACAATTAATGTCGTTTGAAACTGAAACTGAAACGTCAATACAGAAATAATTTAAATAATAATAAAAAAAACAAGCAAAAGATTGAAATTTGTGAATAAAAAGTGAAATTTGTTTTTTAAACATCCTTAAAGAAAGCCCATAGACTAATTTGCTTAAAAGTCTCGCAATCTATGCAAACTGTGCATTTTTACCCCCTCGCAAATGAACTGTCAAAAATTGCACAAAAAATACATTCTTGCAATTTTTGACAGTTCATTTGCGAGGGGGTAAAAATGCACAGTTTGCATAGATTGCGAGACTATTAAGCGATGCCATGAAAATCCTTATTATGAAATGGAGACTTCAGTTGAATTCCGGCAAGACAGACAGTATCTAAATTATGGTTCTTATTTAACCAAACCTAATGATATGTGGCAGACCTATTGTTTCCTTTGACTGATTAGGAATCATGAGCATTTAGAAATTTAGACAAGCGCCAGCCAGGGTTTTTGAATAAAAGCAGATTATTCGAACTGTCATGTTCCATTTGTTTAAGAATATTCCCTTATTAAACAAAGAGTACAGTTCTCTTGGGCTTGATTCTAGGATATGTACGGATTTATTTATTTATGTTAATAAAAACCCTTAAACAAATACCTTAAAAATAAAAAAAAAATTTCAAAGCACACAAAACCTACGTGCCAAAGATTGTTCACCATGGTCACAATTAATTAAACGGCCAGCACTTGTAACTAATTTGTGACTGCTAATGAAAGCATACATTTCATGCATTTCTTACGAAAAAAGGGATCATTAATAAAATTTATTAAGATTTTATAGACAGGTTATGAAAGCAAAAAAAAAAGGGAACATAAATTAATCAGTTTTTTTGGAAATGCATGACAGACAAGTTAATTTGTTTTTTTTCAATACCAAATAAGGAAATAAATTGAATTTATTTACTTTTATGTTTTAAATGGGAACCCTGAAAAGAAAACGAAAGTGAATATCAAGTGCAACGTACAACCAAAGGAAACAAGTGCAACTTTTTTTTTTAACTTTGTTTTTCATTCACAATGTTGTAGCTAAAGTTTTTTTTTTGTTTTATTTATATGTTGTATACATACATACATACATACATATAAATGATTTAAGACTAAAACCACGAACAAGTCATATTAAAGCAGATGTAAACTTTAGCATAACAACCTTTTAGTCAAAGAATTGCAACAGCAACAATCAGAGACAATGTGGCTCAGGAAACTAAAAACGTAAAACACAGTAACAAGTGAGTGAGTGACCAATATTGAACAACAAATAAAAAACACACCGTCAACAACTGCAACATTAACCACAAGCAACTGCAATACATTTTATACGCTTTAAAAAGCCGCCACCAATGAAAGCGAACGTTTTGCGACGAATGTATGCCGTTCGTTACAATTGTTTATACACTAAAAATACGATTTCGGACGCTCTTTTTTCAACCAAAAGCCCAGCATGACTTTAATAATAAACAAAAAAAAAATGATTAAAGAAAACAAAAGTAGAGAGTAAAATGATTCGAAACCAAACAGTGTGCGCTAATCATGTAGCAACTGGAGTCATAACAACCGAAATGTGTTGCAAACCCCAAATACGGGGTTAACAACAATATACCTGACATAGCAAGTGCATAAATGAGCCATTAATAGGGACAGTTTGAAAAGGTATTAAATCGATTGGAAGTTATGGTCTTATAATAAATTTTAATTTTATAAGTTGAAGTTAGACACAATTTCATTAGTTTTTCATATATGTGACCTTCTCCGAGAAAAGGGTAAAAATCGCAATTTAAGTTATTCTACACCCTTTTAGGTACCAGAATCCACTCTTTAGTCCAAACCCTTTTTTTTAACACACTTGGTCCCTTTTCTCGGAGAAGGGCATAATTTTCTTTCCGTTTATATTCAATATTAGGATTGTTGATATCTCTAGGGAGGCTTCCTCTCCCACTGGTAGGCCCAGGGGTATGAGGAAGGTGGAACAAAGACCTGTAGGCTACGAGAACTGCATACAGGCGACTCTTTAGCTGGACAAATCACTCGGTGTGGGACTATAAAGCTCATCTGAGAGCGTATAAGGGGTTGACAAGATCCGCGAAACGTACATCGTGTAAACGCTTCTGCGAGGGCATCGAAAGCGTTTCTAAAACCTTCCGATTGCGAAGGATTCTCTCTGCGATATCTGAAGGATCCGGCTGGAACCTTGGCCACATCTAGTGGGGAGTCTCTAAGGTGTTGGATCATTTGCGAGCAAGGTGCATATGGCGGGCCCGGTGAAAGACCGGAGTCCGTCCGATGCTGGCACTGCATATGAGATTGTGGACTTTCATACACTATTCTGGGCAATACGGAGTTTTGATCCATACAAATCTCCTGGCCCGGATGGCATTATACCTGCGGAATTGCAGACGGTGTCGACTATTATAGCTCCTAGGCAAAGGGGGCTCTTTACGGCATGTCTTAGGCTGGGAGGGATTCCGGCCAGGTAAAGGGAAACGAGAGTTGAATTTATCCCCAAAGGGGTATAAAGCTCTTACACGACGCCTAAGGACTTTCGATTAGTCTGCCATCCATTTTCTTGAAGACACTGTAAAGGATGATGGATTGACTTCTTCGAAGGACAAACATTCCCAAAGTTTTGTCGGAGCGCCAACATGTGTACAAGAGAGGTAAATCAGCCGAAACTGCTATGCATGAGCTGGTGAGTTTGGTAGAAAAGCCTCTCTCTACCGGTGAATATGCTGGTGGCTTTCCAGAATATCGAGGGAGCTTTGAACTCCGGCTACGAGTGATATTATCGCGTGAATACAAAATATGCCATCCTCTTCTTCCCTATTAAAAATTAACTCAGACTTTCTGAAACAAAACTTTCATAGTGTTTGTTCTTTACCAAAGCAATCATTGAAGAACGAAGCTAAACAATGTTATAAATGTTAAAGTTAACACGCTGTGCATTATTTGTTGTTTTGGTGTAAAAGGTCTCACAAAAAGTATAATTATTTTAACAAGTTTGTGAAATTTTAAAACGGTTTTTACTAACCAAGATCTGTAGTTATTTAGAAAGACTACATTCTTTTAAGGTCCTGCATGAAAAGTTTCTGTATTTAAAAGTGTACCGTAGCTTTGCATGATCATATTTTTATCGATTGTTGTTTTTTCATTAAACTTTTTTTTCTCCATTAACTATTGTTTCACATAAATACATGCATGAGAATTGTAAACAAGTTAAAAAAAAAAAAGAATTGAATATTTCAGGGAACAAGCTAAAGTTGAATGAATGCAAGCATGCATGGATGAATTAAATAAGCGAGAGAGTGAATGAAATGCAATGAAACGAAACGAACTGGTTGCTTACTCACCAGTTGTAAATGGGACTTTGGCAGCGGTAGCACCGAGCAGCATTATTGTTATTATTTTGCTATTAGTGGTAAGCAGCAGCAATGAATTTCACCGTATTACTTTTCGTTTTCAATGTAATTTTGAACCCTTTATGTAGAGTAGACCCCTTGAATAGTTAATTGTATGCTTAAGTTTAGCGTTTTTTAGTTTGTGCCGCCGCGTTTATATTGGGAGCTGTTGTAATTTCTTGAAATGGAAAGTTGTTCGGTAAAATTTGTTTGTTGTTGTCTTAGGTCTGTTTTGAAAATTCAACTTTTTAAAGGATTTTAATAAACTTGCAAGTTTGTTTTTGTTGCCGTATGGGCTGTTTGCTTAGTGGCATGTAAATCCAGACGATCATATGTAAGTATGTTGCTACAGCTGTGACTGCAACATTAAGCTTAACATTTTTTTTTTGGTAGACTGCTGTTTAGTTTTGGGTGTAGTTTAGTTCTTTTTTGTTGTTGTTGCTGATTTATCAGACAGTGTGGGCATAGTAGTTTAGCGTTTTTTTCGGCATTTTTAATAAAATGATGTGTCATGCAACATTACAGTTTTCCCTTTCATTTAAGGTGATAGGAAATTTTTTTAAGCTTGACGTATGATTAAGATTTAGCATGATAATTATTTTTTTTAGAAAAAAAATGAATTTTATGGAAATAACTTGTTTTGATATATTAATAACAACATAACCATATGGACCACCAAGAAAAAATTTTATAATTACACTGTGCTGCACAAGAAATATGCTGGATTTTCCTTAGAGCAATTTTTGTGTGTTAAGAGGCCAATAATTTTAAGTCTATCACTTTGGTTATTTGTCATCGAAATTATAATATTAAAAAACATATTCAATAATTTATAATTCTGTTGTTTCTTTTAGTTTATTTCAGAAGTGAATTTTTTTTTTTTTAATTAATTCTAAGCTAATGCCTGCGTTATGATCGTTTAAATTAAAAAATATACATCTTTTAATACTTTTTTTTATTCTTTAAGCGGATTTAAATCTTCGATTCAGGAATAGGGAGGGTCACATAATGGAAATTAAGTCAAGATTAAGCCTAATAAATTTGTAAAAAATTCATACGAAACTTTCATGTTCGATTGTTTTTTAAATTTTTATTTCAGTTTATAAAAAATCAAGGCGAATTGAGTAGAAGGTGAGGTCAACTCTGCAACAACACTGCTTCTGTGGTCGGATTGTCAAAAATTTTGCCAGTAAACAAAATAGGTTTGTTTACATAAAAAACTATTTTGTATACAAACTTTGACAAGTCGACCACAGTAAAAAAACACCGTATGTTGACTTGACCCCACCTTCTAGTCAATTCGCCTTGATAAACAATAAACTTTTAATTTTTGGAGCTTGAAATTAACCTTCACTTTTGTAACACTGTGTTCCTTTATGAATTAATATGATAAAGTGCAATGTAACTACCTAAAGAGTAGGTTGAATGTAATTTTCTGAACTTGTATAGAATGATTTTTAATAAAAAAACTTCCTTTAAATAACAAAAATAAAATAAGTTAAAGTCGTTTTTCAAGCTGTAATAGAAAATGTTTATTTTAGCAAGAATAAAAAATCCGAATTGTGAACTAAGACAACTTTTAAAAAGGCGACCAGATTAAAACAGATCTTGCAAAGAGTTTTCCTTTAAAATCTTAACGTCATTAGGAATCACGTTAGCATATCGGTAGCATAAGGCATGACTAGTCTGCCAGCTACCGAAGTCTAAAAAAGATGCAGATAAAAGCAGAAATAATTGCAAGCACCCTCTGCACTGTTCCTTGCTGCCAAAAGCTCGCATAAATCCCCAGCTTTAGTTACTGGTGGTTCGAGAAAAGCTGGTCCTACTTCTATACTAGTACCAGTTTTAAAAAAGAAGCCAGTTATCGGGTTTACTTACTAGCGTACCAGAACTAAAATTTTCTGTCCAGTAAGGGTTTCTAATAGGGTGCGTAGCCAAAAAAAAAATCATCTATTTACCGAGAAAAAGGCCAGCCGTTAAACTGGGATAAGTCGTGTGGGTCCACTTCTGTCATTCTTTCACTCAAAAAATTATGTAGTTAAATTCAAACGAATATTCATTTGAAACAACTTAAAATTCCTTTAAAAAACGGATCATTTACATTTCATTTAAAACAAATAATTTTTACATTCAGTTATAATTTTCTTATTTATTAAACAGCATTTTCCATAAATATAAATAATTTTTACTTTTAAAAAATATATTTTAACTGAAAAAAATCAAACTACATAACAATATAAATACGGAAAAACATTATTTTTTGGTAGTTTGTTTTTTGAATAACAAACACAAATGTTGAAAAATAAAATTATTCGTAAAATAACTATATTTTTATTAAATTTTAACAGTACGGAAAACGAATTTAATAACCCACAATCAGTTACTGTAATAATTTTATAAGTGTTCCCTTTCTCCTCAAGTAGAAAGAAGTTTATAAAAAGGCAAAGGCCTATGGAAAACAATAATGCATGACCAAACCTATTGAATCTCTAAAATCGCCTAACAAATAGTTTAGCGTGCTTGCTAGAGACCGTCGTGTTTGTACCGTCACAGAATGGAGTGTTGTAGATTCCTAAATATATCTCAGGGAAACTTGGATTTGGAATAGAGAAAATTATATTCTTGAGAGTCGTTAGGGCAAACACAGAGTGCTCCCCTTAATGTGATAATTGTTAGGATTTCAAGTAAATGATTTGCCATATTTTTCAATGCAGGCGATTTGTCTTTTAGATGGGATGCCAATCATCCCGAATACCGAAATCCCGGGATTATTCTAAAAATTTAAGTCCCGATTCCCGGGGTTTTTACAAAAAACTCGAGATTTTCGGTTTAGTAAAAATGTGCTAATTTTTTTTTTATTTAATACAACTATATTTAAATAAACATGAGCCACCCTATTAAAAATATCTTCAAAAATTTAATATTAAGTCATATTGGCAATGAATCTAATTTTACAAAAATGTTACATGCAATGCATTTTGTATCACAGAAAACAAAATCAGAAATAAAGTTCGGTGTGGTCTTTTTTCGAAGTGAATAATAGTTGTGCAAAGAGGTGTTAAAAACTTTAGGAAGTTCTTCCAAAGGTCTTGTGATACATATTTGAGATAAAATAAATTAAATATTGTCATAAAGCAGATATGTAGCTATTTACTTACGATACCACCCAGAAGTGTTGAATGGGAACATGGGTTTCGTCGGCAGCAAATGTTTGCAAAAAAGTGGGGTATCGATTACACAGTACAACAGCCAATCTGGGGGGTTAGAAATTCCAAGTCAGGGTGATGGTACTAGGTCAGTATAGTAAAACCCTCAAAGGGTTTGGCGTTCGTATGTGTCAGTTTTTTTTATGACATATTAAATTGTTTCCTTATCTTGATGTTTTTTTGTTTAACATAACTCGAGAACCACTTGTCCGATTTTGCTTAAACAAACTCAAAAAAATTTAGAATTACAATTTCTTTAATCCGTTCAAATAACGTTTTTCTTTATAATCAACAGTTTTGCCGGTAAAAATAAATTTGTGGAGAAAAAAAATATTATAATTATTTCGCCCTCGAAAGTATGCTAATAATTAGTTTAATTTATTTTCTTAAAAGTACATGAGAGCGTATACATATGTGTTTGTTTTTCTAATGTTAATCATACGTTCAAAATTACGATCATTTAGGATTTTTTTAGTTTTTATAAAAAAATAAAATTTTAATTTTAGAATTAAAAATTAATTAAATGGAACATACACATCAAGGCCCATCTATCAGGTCTGCTTTCTTGTACAAAAACAAAAACCGATTCTTTTTAGTTGTCAAAAATTTACTACCACATATACGAAGCAAAAGGAAAAAACGTGTATGTGTGGCATACCATATGTGTGGCATACAATAAACGTATACATGCACATGTAGGCAACATTTAAACAACTTTTGACAACTAGAAATAACATAAACAATGATCATCAGGCTTCTTGCGTAGACCTTTTTAATGGGCCTTGATATGCATCATTTCGAAAATATTATAGGGGAAGCAAAAATTTAATGCAAATAATTAATTTATAAATTTTTCATTAATAAACAATTAGTTAACGGTTAATAAGATCTTTAAGCGTTTATCATATTATCGCTTTTGTTGATAGTTTCGTTTGTTTTCGTGCTTAAAAATCGCCTATTTTGGTCGAAAAGTTTTTGTGAACATTTGCGTTTTTGCGTTTTTGCGATTTTATATTTTTTTATTGAGGACCGTTTGCATTTTAGCTACCGATATATATCGAGCGCTTACTGCGAAAATAACGTTAGCGACATAATTTTCAAATTTCGTTTTTTTGCATAATAAAGGCATTTTTTGAGTTTGTTTTAGCAAAATCGGACAAGTGGTTCTCGAGTTATGTTAAACAAAAAAACATCAAGATAAGGAAAAAATTTAAAATGTCATAAAAAAAACTGACACATACGAACGCCAAACCCTTTGAGGGTTTTACTATACTGACCTGGTATTATCACCCTGACTTGGAATTTCTCACCCCCCAGACAATAATCCCAAAAATGTTCCATAGTGTAATTCAACCGAATGTCTGAGCGGAATTGTCGGTAGCCAGGTAACATTGGACCCCTGGGAGACAGTCAAACATGACGGTTGATAGCGGCTGCAAATGTAACCCTACTTTAACATGCCTTTAAGGCAATTAGTACATGTGCCGTTTGTGCTACGATAAGCCCAAAAATCAAAAGTCTAAGCATGGTGAATTTATTTAATAAGATAAGTACACACATACATGTCCACATACATACATACATATGTACATATGTAAAAATTATATGCATATTTCACAAGAATTAACAACACACGTGCTTTAAATTTAAGCCAGTCGCAGCAGTAAAATAATTATAAACCTTTTTAATCATCTTATCATCAATTTACATAATTAATGATAATTATGGATTGACAAGCAATTTTTTTAATTTATGTAACAATTTGACAGACATTTCAGGGTAAATTAAACAAACTGAAAACTTAAAGATCTTTTTAATATTTTTTTTAATACTTAAGCAAAAAAAACACAAATTAAAAAAACTAATTCCATAAATCGTTTTTAAATTCCAAAACCAAATGTAAGCTCTGTAAACATGACCTTAGGTCATATTAAAAACCACTTCAGATATATAAAATATTATTTTTCATCTATAAAAGGAAATAAATTAAAAAAAAATATTATATTACAACAAAACTTTTGTTTGGTGCTATTTTTTTTTTTATTTCAAACCCAACAAAACTAACATTTAACAACATTTTTCACCATGAAATAAATAAATTTTATTTAAACAAAAAAAAAACAAATATCTTAAATTTCATTTGGCAAAATAATCGTCTAATAATTCTCATAACAAGATGCTGACAATTTCATTGTTGCATTAACTGACTTCAAGTTTAAAATATTGCTGCAGTTGTTTATTATTGTGGCTGAGACTGTTGCTGTTGCTATTTGTTGCCGTTTATTGTTGTCATGATGCCCTTGTGTGTCAAATCAATCATTAAATGTCAACGCTTTGGGACATAATTTTTGAACAGTAATTCATCATAAAAACTACAATAATAACAAAAATGTATCCGTATTTTTTTGGTCTTCGAGAAATTTTTGGGAAAAAACGTTTAACTTTTTTTTTTGGTGTTTCGAGTCGTTGTAAAAAATGTTGTTAAGAAAATAATATTTTTTTTTTTTTTTTTTTGAAAAACTTTTATGTTGTAAAACGAAACAAGAAGATAATTGCACGACTGCCAAGAAAAAATGCTTATAAATCAGTTAAAATACACTTTCATTTTCAATACTGAAAACTTCAATCAAGAGGATATTTTTTTTTTTGAGGTTAAACAGAAATTTACAATAAAGCATATAATAGCAGGCAAGTAGTTAGTGGTACTTTACTAAGCGGAACAAAACTTGTACTATCCTTAAAAAGGGTGATTTTAAACCAAAAACTACAAGACTTTTAATAAGTACTTTAATTTCAAACATTAACTGTTTTTAAGATTTTTTAGTTTCTTAAAAAAAAGGAACTTTGTTTAAAACAGGAAAAAATATTAACTTAAAAAAAGGTAACTTTGCTTAAGAAGTTTGACTCGTCTAGGAGGGAAGGGAAAAGAGAATGTCATTTCTTTTCCCCTCTCTCCTAAAAACTCAAGACTTGACGAGTCCAACTTGACGTGTGTGAACCGGCACTAAGGCTCGTTCTTAAGAAAATTTATTTTCTTTGGAAATGTACTTTTTAAAAAAAAGGAACTTTAGCCTAGAAAAGGTACGTTTTGTTTCCGTACATTAGCTATTTTTTTCCCAAAAAAAAATTGTTCAGCAATGTTCTTAACGCAAAAAAAAAATAATAAAAAAAATACCTTTTTTTGTTAGAGAGTACTTTTTAAAAAGGTAGTTGTTAATTTTAGAATGTGTTTTTAGTAAAAGTACAGTTAAAAAAGTCACAAATACAAAGTATCAACTGCTTTTCATGTAGTACTTTTTTTTTTTTGAAAATGAACTTTTTATGCAAAAATATTTTTTTTTAAACAAAAGTGTTTCGCTTTATATAAATTTTGTCAAACATACAAAAGGGGTTTTTTTTATTAAGTATGTACTTTTTTAAAGAATCAAACTTAAAAAACCAAAATTCTACAGAAAATATAATTTATATATAAAAAGGTACTTTTTACACAAAAGGATGTTTGTTTTAAACAAAAGTATATTCTTTGTGCAAAAATTTAACTTTTGTACAATTTTCTTGGTTTACACAAAATGACAAAAATGTTCTTCAAATAAAAAAATTAATTGTAATACAAAAACTAATATAATTTTTGTAAAGAAAAAGTTACAAGAAAGTACTTTTTGCCATTATAGTAAAAATTGTACTTTAAATGGAGGGCTCAGAGCTAAAGCGAACCAAGTCAAAAAAGAAAATTCGAAAATATATTGAGTTTGAGTAAGTAAATTGCCATTAATTACAGGAGCCACTGACTTTGGTTTATTACCGTTACCTTAGGAACGAAACTGTTTTTGATTTACCCCATTACAGAACTGGATTGAGTTAAATTTTGCGGAGATTTTCGCACCAGATTTCAAATACATATACGTG
The DNA here is from genome assembly GCA_949318255.1 of Pollenia labialis. Lineage (NCBI taxonomy): Eukaryota > Metazoa > Arthropoda > Insecta > Diptera > Polleniidae > Pollenia > Pollenia labialis. The sequence continues at coordinate 16,919,293 of OX439141.1, forward strand.
ATGTAATTTATGACTTGGTTCGGTTTAGCTCTGAGCCCTCCAAATAATGTTTACAAAACGATGATGGCTTCATAAAAATGTATTCTTAAAAGATTCGCTATATAAAAAATTAATGTTCTTTTGACAAGAAAAAAAAATTGCCTAAAAAAATAGTACTTTTCATCTATATAAATTTTATACAAAAAATATTTCCATAAGTGTACGTTACACAACAAAATGTACATCCTAGGAAAAAACACACTTCTTGAACAAAGAAGTAAAAATGTACTTTTTTTTATATAAAAAATGCTCATTTTATAAAAAGGCACTACTTATGAATAGAAAGAGCTCGTAAGTAAATTAAAATTATTTATGACCTGTATCAAACCACATATTTGAACAAGAAAAATTTGTACTTAAAAACAATACTTTTACCGGAAAAAGAGTTAATCGTCTCTGCAAAAAGGTACATTTTTCATACATTGAGTTCGTTTAGCGAGAAGAAATATTTACAATAATCCAAAACTAAATTTTAACTGCCTCTAAACCTCTACTGTAGGGTATTGTTTATAATAACACAACAATTTCTAATGCCAATGAACTTTAAATATCACAGAAATACCAAAAGTTAACAGTTATAAAGTGGATATTGATTTTCAAATTGAAGTTTTTTTTTAAATCAGGCATAAAAACGGCAAAAAAAACTGGATGGTTTTTAATTGAAATGAAAGCAATGTTTTTTTTTTTGTTGCCAAAATCATAAGATAAATAGACATGCCAACACTGACAACAATTTAAGATGACGATCGCTGATTGTCACAGGAAAACAAACCAACAAAATAGCATTTTAAAACCAACAACAATAGCAATTTAACAGAAAAAAAATCAATTTTTTTTCCTTCAAAATATACAACTTAAAATGATGAAAAACTTTTAAGCTGTCAATGTGACGTTTAAGTGAAAGTAAAAAACATGAATTAGATTTATTATGCTTAAAAAAGTATTACTGACTACAACAAAGTAATAAGAAACTACAAAAAAAAAAGTTACAAAACTTTTATATGCAAGTATGTACTTATGTGTATGATGTTGATGACATTTCTGATAATAACGATGTTTATCTACGTCATTATGACGTTTATCTTTGTTTACAAAACAATGTTGTCAAGCTATTAATTTTTGATGTATGAATGAATTGTAAATTGTATGTATGTATATTTTTTTTTTTTTTTTTTTTGAAAACTTTAAGTGACAATAACAAATTGTATAATTAAGTGTTTTTGTTGTTGTCAAAATATTAAAAAAATACATAAACAAAATAAATGTTAAATAAGTTCACTAAGCTTACCACAAGTGTCATATGGATAAATTTATTTTGAAAAAAAGTGAAGCTTACCTGCAAAGAGATAAAAGAAAAGAGAAATTTTAGTATTTATATTAAAAAAAAGTTAATAAGCAGTGATACACTGAACAAATTCACGCAAATTTTTTTTCAATTAAAGCATTTAACAAAAATAAAGTCAGTTTTAATTAAAAATTTAATCAAGTATTTTGTTTAAAAAAAACCCAAGCGGGTTTTTTATATTCATTTAAATTTTTATATTTTATTTACAGAAACATAAAAGAAAATTAATATAAAATGCATACAATGTGTTTAACTGGCCATTTGCCCGTAGGTAGCAAAAATGCATTTTTCAAATAAAATCTTCACAAATTACCGTTATTGTGAAAAATATTCTGCAACTTAAATTTTAAATGACAAACAGGGTGCAAGAAATGATTGGTGCTGTTGACTTCACCATTCTTCTGCTATCTTTACGTTTTCTTGACTAACACAGTGAAACAAGAAAAAATACTTGGGTTGCGATACCGTTTTTCTAGTAGGTCTTGTCGAGCACAACAAGACTTTGTCCTTGGATTGTGCGAAACACCTCCAAAATCTCGAGTTACGGGTACCCTTTTCGTATATGCCAATAACTTTGTTGAATACCAACCGATTTTAAATTTCTCAGCGGATTTAGAAAAAAGACCTTAAGGCCTTTAAAGATGTGAAATTGGTATTTAAGTAATATTAAAGTATCTATACATATTCTCCAGCAAGCTAAAGTTTTTAAACAATTTTCTCTATTTTTTAGCTTTGGAGATGTTTTAGCACATTTTTTTTATTCAGGAACCGTATTATTTTTGAATTTATTATGAAAGTATGTTTATTTATCATCAAAATGCTACCTTGTTTTAAAATATCCGTTAAAAATTGAACAATTTATTAAACTTTCAATAAAAATAACCTGTTAATTATTTGTTTTTATAAGTTGCTTTAATAACAAATAAAAAATCAAATTTACCTAATAAATTAATTTTTTTTATAAAAAGTAACTTATAAAAATGTCAGAATTCTCCTATTATTTTTAGTAAAAATTTTAAAAGCTTGTCCAAAGTAATCAGCATATTAGTGCAAAAGGTACGAAAAAGCGGGTTTTTACCCGAAACTCGAGATTTTGGAGGTCTCGACAATACCTACTAGAAAAAAATGATCGCATCCCTGGTATTTCTCTTGCATTTTTTTTGTAACACTGTGTAACTAGTATATTTGGGATGCATCATATTCGCCAAATAATAAGTTCAACAAATTACATCAATGGCAATTACAATTGTAACAGAGTCACTTTGTAAAGCGTTTAGAGGTTTTTCAACTTTGAGTAATATTTGTTGGATATTCAAAGCTTCTTTATACAACAACACGTTATTTAAAATTCAATGAATGTCATTGTCAAATTCAAGGTTCAAAAAAGTTCCACTGTACATCAGTTAGCAGTTGAGGCATATATGTATTGACTTATTTAAGTCTTAGCATTTCTTTTAACCATGCATGCATTTGATGATGATGTCATTAAAAAAATCTTGAAGATTTTCATGCTTAATCTATACAAAAAAGGGCTGAGTGGACAACATTGCTTGGACAAATTATTATTTCCCAAACCCAAAAATACCCTATAAAACCCAAAAAAAAACCCGGTGTTTTGCCAGCCCTGGTTCGTATACCAAATACCATATTCTTAATCAGTTTGGTTCATTTTATGCAAGTGCAACAGTCGTAAACAGCAATTGGAAACGGTCGTATTCCTTATGGAACAAAATTCTTTTTTAACCAAATGATTTGCAGCAAAGTTCAGCATGTAAAAAAGTGGGGTGAAACCCCAGTGAAGTTAAATTTTTTGAAAACAACCATAATTCCGCCGTAGTCACGTTTAATTTTATTTTTTAAATTTGTAAACAAAAATTTTTTATTTTAAGTCACAGCTGATTTAATTTTAATTTTATTTTTTAAATTTGTAAACAAAAATTTTTTATTTTAAGTGACAGCTGATCGAAACTGTACTACTGTGGATTAACAAAATCACAATAATAAATTTTTATCGAATGCGCGCCATAATACCAAATGAAATTTCGTTCGATCAGCTAATTCGACTGCTGTCGAAAATCGAATTTAGTTTATAGTGGGCACCATATCCTTTATAGGGTCTTAGATGTATAGTAAAACAAGTTTCACACGGAATGACAAACTTAGTATATGCTCTTAGTATACAACTAATTCTGTTGGAGGGTTTAACAATTATAGTTTTTGCTTTTGTTAACATATTTAAAACAGTATTTTTTCATTATTATAAAGAAATGTTATTATTCTAATTAAACAATGTTTTACCCGCTTACAAAAAATCAATCCACTTGCTCATAATTTACTCGTTGGTCTCTAGTTTACCGCAGGTCTAATAAAAAACCTCTTTTAGAATATTTTTAACCTTTTAACAAATTCTTATTAAAGGCCACCTAAAAAGAAAAAACCCAATCGAGGCCAATTCTTTATTAAGTGTAAACTATACTCTAAACACCAAACAATTTATCTCTACAATCTCCATATTTCTAGTATCTTTTAATGTGGTTAAGCACTTTTATCATACATATCCTTATGCAATGTTTTTTTCATTCATATTTTATTCTTCTAGTGATATAAATACATAAATTGTTTATACAATTATGGTACATAGTTCCATAAAAATTAAAGAAAAAATATCTTAATATTTTTTCCAACTAATTTTCCTCTTTTAGTTTTTAATTTTTTTTTTTTTTGTTTTTTTTGCAATTCTACTATTTTCGAAATAGTAACGAAACCGGTACTAGTTAAACTCATTCATAAATTGCTTCTAATATGCTCTGAGACTTTGTGATGTATTTTCAATTCATTCATTCATTTATTTATTTGTTCGTTAGTTTGTTCGTTAAGTAATTTTTTTTGTTTGTTTGTTCGTTCATTCGTTCATTCAGTCATACAATGTCTTTTATTAATAGACGTTTTCGTATGACCATAATAAACTTAAAGTTTGTAAACACTCGCATCTATTTATATACAAACATACACATATATTTTGCCATTTTAATATATATTTTTTTTTAAGAAAAAAGACTTTGGAAAAAAGCTATAACAAGTTGGTTTATAACTACCAAATACATCAAAAGAAGCTGGCTGGCAGCCTGTCTGTGTTGTTAAATCTTATCCCCTCGCGAAAAAATCAAGACAAATGCCATAATTTACAATAAAACATTAAATTAAATGTTCTACTTTGTTTAAAATGGCAATTGAAGAAAAAAAATATTACTATTGTGCAAAGAGATAAAAAGAAAAAATTAGGTATTGCAATGTGAATTAAAAATATTGCAATATTTTTTTATTCCTACTGCAATTTTTATTAAAGACAGGTTCACGCCAATCACGAATTAAAAGTAAACAGTTCTCTATATAGTTTTGAGAGAAGGTGTAAAATGTGTGTTAAATTAATTAATTGTTTCTAAAAGTTTATTTAGAAATTTTAATCTGTTTCAGATTTTAGAGGCGTCATCATGACGAATGAACAAGCTGATGGAATGGTGACGACAGTGAAATAACACAAGTATTGGTCGTCGATCAATACTTGTGAAATATCCAGAATCTTCTGGCTGTCCCTGGCAGAGAAGAAGTCAAAAATGTTGTGTCCTGTTTTTGACTCTAGTAAAAGTGAGGTAAAAGTTAATTTCAAACAAAAACAGGATAGAACTTAAATCGCTTCTTATCTTCACTAGGAAGACGAATTGGTTGGACTTTGCAGTGACGCCATCTGAGTAACTGCTCTATAGGATGGGCATTGGCGCTGGGTATAACAAAGGGACCAATAAAGGACCCAAGTGAGCTGTCTCTCGATGGCTGCCCATGGAACCTAACCTAACCAAACTAAAATAGCGATTTTATTAACAAAAAACAAATGGCCTGGCTCTATCTACAAAAGATTATATGATAAACTTTAAACGTACTGACTAACAGTTTACATAATACGCAACATTGTCAATTGTCAAAACAACTGGTATACCGTGTTCTGATATACCTTTTTTATTGACTCAATATTCGATTTATTGACATAATTATCATTCTGTTCACGCATACACAATTTAGCTAACTCAATTAGCAATTGGCAATTTACTTAAGCAAACTTTTGACATCTTTTAAGAAAAAACAATATAAGCATCTGGCGTTTGCGTAGACCTAATGGATGGACATTTGTTTTTTTTTTTGTTTACAAAAATGTCACAACACTTTGTTTAGTTATTTGGGTTTTACTCACTAAACACACTTGTGACAGTGTTGCATTTTAATGTTACTCAATATTTATAACAATTTCGTATTAATTGAGCAATAACTAAATTGCAATTTTGTATGGATAATTGAGCTCAATAATGGCATTTATTGCGTAAAAGTCAATTAACGGTAGTAGCTTCTCCTGTAAAATTTTCAAAATGTTAGATAAGGCCTTTTGCCACAGCACGAAAAACATTTTATTTTTAATAGTAAATGCTCTCTTATGGTAAAAAACTTTTTTCACTTATTTCAATATTTGTTGGTGCTTTTGTAATAAAATCTCTTTTAATTATATTTTTTTTTTTTTAATTTATCCAATTTTAATTCGTAAAGAGTTTGGCAGCAATTAATAAAGCAAAGAAACCTGACGACCTATTACAGTTAAACCTTTGTCGGAAAATTTTGTTTTTGGTCCAAAGTAATTTATTTCTCATCCAAAATATTTAAATTTCAGAATTATATGACGTTTTAACAAGAAGATTTTACAACAACCTTTTAAGTTTTAACATCAAGTTAATCACTTTAACCTTAATGTTTAACAAATCACACTCATTTCCTAAGAACTAAAGCTAAAAGCACAAAACGATGCGAATACGAAGCTCTTTCAATAACTGTCAACTCCTTAAAATAAAAGAAAAACAAAAAAAAAATATATAATTTTGGCCATCCTGTTGTATTTTGTTCTCGCCTTTAGAAGAAATTCATTTGTACCAACCGAATGTGTATGATCTAATTTATGATCGCTTTTGTTACCATAATGACACTTTTTTCTGAACGGTTTTTTTTTTTGGTTAAAGCGGTTTTGTGTACTTAACCTGATTCATATCTGCTTAAAATATATGTATAAGCCAAATACTTTTTTTATTTTAGTTTGTGCCTACGACAAACGACAAAAAAAATACTTTTTAGCCAAACTTGTAACAAAAGACCATAATGATTAACCTTAACATTTATCACCCAACAAAAATCAGCTGGTTTATAATAAACTATACAACCCTGAAACATAATTTTCAAAATACACATTCTTTTGGTAACCGATAAGCCAAAGCATACACAGTCTCTTAAAAACAAAATAAAGTGCTGTTTTTGGGATAAATCGTTAAAATCGTAAAGAACGACAACAACCTATAGAGGAAAACAATAATAAAAACAAAAAACAAACTTTGTACACACAAATTGGCCAGAAATGCTTCCGTCATTGACATACAACATGACAATTGATTTCTGTTTTTGATACGCGCCAAAATTTACTACTGTCATCGTTGTTTGAACGAATATTCGTTCCGTTTGTCCGTCGTCTGTAATAAATGCTAAAGCTAAGTTTACCTAAACTTAGTTTATAGGACAAACGCGTCAAGCTGTGCTTTTTTTTTTCTTTTTTTTGTTGAATTTATTTTTGTGATGTTTGTTTTTTGGTCTGTTTTCTAAAAAATAGTCTGCAAGCAGATGATGCTGTAAATCAGGGATTCCCTAATAGTGATTTTGTAAGACCTTAAAGTTCCGTTAAAATTTATCAAATGAATTTAAAAAAAAATAACAAATCTTAATACAAATTACATTTATTGGTCAACGAGGAACACAAGAAAAAGTCTAATAAGAAATGATACTGTAGAACGGCGATGTCCTAATGATGTGTTAGTTTAAATGCAGGTCCACAGAAAACAAAATTTTCCATATTTTTAACGAAAATGTTTAAACGTATTAATTTAACCATAATACAGCTTTTTCCTTTCGTTTTGGCACAAGGACCCCGGTTTACTGTTTGGGTCTTTGGCCACGTGTTACAACACATAGGATTTAATACGATTACAAAATTAAGTTGTACAGGAGATCAAACACCAAATTGTATTGTTTTTGTGGCAGCCATACTACTTGATTAGTACTAAAGTTGTACCACCCGTTGCATCGTGTACAGTAGAGGTCTGCAAGAATAAATAAAAAGCAATTTCAACACACTCATTTGTTTTTTAATTACAATGTGTCGATCACCCAATGATAACGAAACAAATGAAAAAATAACCAGAGACAAAACAACAAAAACTCATTCTATTCAGTCAACTCAAGTCAAATGAGTAAATTATTCAAATATAATTTGAATGTAAAATATGTGTACCTACACATTATGTATGTATGTGTAAGCTTAACTCTTATAAATAAAAGAAGCCACAAGCTTACACACATATTATGGCAAGGTATTCAAATAAATGCATGCACATTAAATAATTCAAAAATTATTTGAATATTTTTTGTAAACTTGCTCTCTCTAACGGGTCATTCCAATGTTTTGTTATTTATGAATCACTCTCATATTCATTTATAGTAAACAAGTTTTTTATTCAATTCATTCATTCTTTTTTTTGTATATGGTTTACTCTCTTCTTATCTTTTTGAATGTTTTATAATTGAATAAATGTTGTGCACTTTGGGTAAAGGCAAACAAGTGAGTTATTCAAAGCAGACCTCTAGTGTACAGCCTACTAAATAATGAAGGTGTTCCCTAAAGAAGGTTTTACTGTATTTTTAAAACTTAGTACTCACTTAACCCTTTCGTCCCGGCATTCGAATATCAATGGTAAAATAAAATTTTTGATTGGAATAGTGAAAGAACGGTGAAAGAAAATCGGAAAAAAAAACAAAGCTAAGAGGGTGGGGGTTTTGTGGTACACCGGTATACCCTTCGGGATGTTATGTTGTTCAAATAAGTACCAACCGTCAGGTCGGCATGTTATGTGGTGCAAATAAGTACCAACCGTCCGGTAAAATTAACTATATGCGCATAATATCATGCAAAAACCATGCTATGCACATCACTTTGGTAGCGTTATAACTTACATAAAGCGGTGCCGTAAATGCAAACAACAACAAAACATAACGGAACGTATTAGAATGTTCTCAGGAGACCTTAAAGACTATAACGTTAATTTTACAACCCAGCAACATTAAATTTGAAGCTTTTAGCGATGTTTAAACTAACAGTGGTAAACATATGTCCCGTCCGGGTCGAAAGGGTTAAGGTTTGCGGATCCTTTAGACGATCCTGAAACTACATTGTAAGCATAACTTACAAAGTACCGCTGTAAAATTTGGGAACTTCTGCATTAGCAGATTTTGAATTCAAATGAAAAAAGTTAAATATTTCATGGAGTTTTAAGTTGAAATTCTATTTGGTTTTTGTGTGTGTGTATAACGTTCTGTATGTCACAGTTATATAGTATACAATTGTCATACAATATCTTGTCTTCTGCTAAGAATAAACATAACTCTGGGGACTGGAAGGTAACAACAGTTAGGCAGAGGGAATCAAACCAATACGAAATTATACATTATTTCTCAACAGAGAAGATACAATAAAAAAAAATATTTAAAATTGAACGATAAATAATCTGGGCTTGACAAAGTTTTGTTAAATGTAGTAAGCTCTAAAATAGTGTAGAATGGAATAAAACTCCACAAATCATTAACATTTCTTAAGGCAGTTTCACACTATAATACAAGTCTTAAGTAAGGTAAATACAACCCTAACATCACAAGTTAGTATTGTTTTTGGAAAATGATCAAACTATAATTTAATTAGTGAAGAAATTTCTTCAAAACGCTCAGAACTTGTATTGTAGTGTGAACCGGCTGGCAGAGTTTTTTTGATCTTCATCGTCAATCCGGATGTAAAAAATCGCCAAAAGTCAATGTTGTTCAGATTTAAATAAAATTACTTTTTTTTAATAATAATAAGTATTATTGTTATTTCATTGAATTGTTTATGGTTTTTAATGCAATAAATTTAATTTTCATTAAATAATTTTTATGCCAGCCGTCGCCAATGGCGGTGAGTGTTAAGCGGCAAAGATTTCTACAGAGATAGATAGTGTGGTTACTATCGCAACATATCAAATCAACCTGTCATTGGAAGTGGGTTCAATTGTCTGGTCAGTCAAGAATGAAAAATTATCATAAATTTTAATTAATTTCATGTTGTAAAATTCCTTTCTTCATAAAAATAATTAAATAGAAATTATAGTTAACTTTAGCCTGATTAAAATTTAAAAATTTGGATTTTTTTTATTTTAAAAAATTAAATTGTGTTTACACAAAAAAAGCTAGTATAAAATTTGTAGTAAAAAATCGCCAAAAACTGAGAAAAAAAAACAAAATAATCGCCAAAAACATAAAAATCTTTAACAATAATGAATTTTCGTTGAAAGAATAAATTGACACATTTTATAATGGAAAAAGTTCGTAACCATTAAATACCTATACTCATGTTTAAGGGAATCCTCAAATTTCATAATTTATTTTTTCGTTAACGATTTCGAAACAAAAAAAAAAAAATTAAAAATATACAACATAATCGCCAACTATTTTATAAATTGTTAAAGTACTCGTTTGGCTATAAATCGACATTTTTGGCAGCCATCTGCTCTGTTCTGTAACTCCCGCGTCGAGAAACTTTTCGATTGAAATGTGAGAACAGGGGTCTAATCACCACATACGATATCGAGTAAAATTTAACGAAATTATTTATTTTGGTATCATGACTTTCGATATCGAATGAAATTTATTGAATTTGAAATAGTTAATACCATTCGAAATCGAGTAACTCGACATTACATTTCTCGAGTTTTCATTCGATACGTCAGTGTCTATCGTATGCAAAAAAATTCGATAGTTTATTCGATACGTACGTATCGAATGCGGTGATTAGACCCCAGATACCAAAATGCCAAGAGTTGAAACAAACAACCGTTTTTTTCTCACTTAACACGCGTCTATAACATTTTGGGCGAGTAATAGCTGTCACTATAAAAATTTTGTGAGAAAGTTTGCCGGTGTGAGAAAAAATTTGAACTCTAAAAAATGTATTAAAAATGCAAAATATAAAGAATAGTAACAAGCAAGATGTAAGTAGTTTGATTTAGGGATGGGCAAATTAAAAAAAATATATCGATCTATATAGAATCGATATTTTTTAAGAGTATCGATACTAATTATTTCAAAAATATCGATATATCGAACGTATTTTGCTGGAACTATAACCAAATTAAAAAATTTAATATACCTTTGTACATACATATTTGTGAACAAACATATTCTATGTATTTACATTGTTACTTTCAAATGAATCATTATGAATCGCTTATAAATCTTGTAACTAAGAAAGTCTTAAAAATGTGTAACTTTTTATTGTTTCATTTTATTTAAAAAAATTAATAAAAACAAAAAATTCAAACAAAACAAAAAATTCTTTTATAACAAAAACAAAAGGGAAGACAAAAAAAATACCATTTGAAATCCAAAAAAAAAAGTAAATTACGAATAATGTAAATGGAAGTAAATAAGTCATGGATGTACCAACTAACCTTAAAATTTGAATTGCACCCCAAAAGTGGCAAATTAAACTAGAAATGTTTTTGATTGTTTTAGTAAAACTAGTAATAATCAGGAGCACTCTTTGTTTTATGTGCTCCCCTGTCAATCTGCTTCTTGTGTCCGGCACTGCTTCTTATAAATGCCAATCATTTTAGATCTTCATATTAGTTTGAAAAAACATATCGAGCCCTAACCGCGAAAATAACGTAAGCGCCAAGAATAAAATATTGCAGGAAAGAGTTTTTATATTTTATTTCAATTAAATTTTGTATGAAATTCGTCGCTTAAGCCTGGTACTCTGTTTAACATTTCACGTGAAATGCTGTCAAAACGCATATGAAAAAAACTTGTGCGGAATATCTATGAAATAATGTTGATAGAGTTGTACTCTGTTCATTTTGTGAAAAAGTTCCGAAATGTTTCTGGCAACATTTTTTTTTTCAACTGCGAAATAATGTAAGCTGCATTTATTTCACGTGGAATTTTAAGCAAAAGCAAAAAAGTATGGACTGATTTTAAATAAGAAATAAAAAATTAAAATAATAACAACCGGTAACAGTTTTAATGCATATTTACTTTCTTCTTTGTTAAATTTTTTATTAAAAAAAAATAATTTTAGTTAAATACATGTGGGGTTTGTTTACAAAACCAAAACAATGTCGCATACTTTGCAGGAATAAAAACGTCAAATTGTACAAACTCGCATAATGGTTACGTTGATACATGTCAAAATTTTCGTGTGAAATAATTAATGTTGATCGACATTTTTTACAAATTGGAACAGAGTACTAGGCTTTACGATAAAATTGTTCTTGCTATAAAAACGTTACGGTACCTTATGTGACCATGACATTTTAGGAGATTATACAAGTGTTGCCAATAATGTCATTTATTAAAAAAAACTAAGATTGAAAACAATGTCGCTTCCGCTATTTTCGCGGTTAGGGCTCGATATGATGCATGCAGTGATGTAAATTCTTAAAAAAACATATTGTTTGAAAAACGGCTAAAATTTTGAGTTTTTAATGAAGACTGACTTTAAAAAATGTCGAATTCGATAGACGTATTTCAATATCGATATATTGGCATATCGGTATTTTAAATATCGGCGATTATTGTGCTTTTTTTTAAATATCGATATTTTTGCCCATTCCTAGTTTGATCTTGGCAGATTTTTGAATTTTTAAATTATTTTGCTTTTTACATTTTTATAAAATAAACGAATGTTTTTAAAGCTATTTTGTCGAAGTTTACATTTTTTGGTAAAGCCGGCGGTTGTATTTTCGCCGCCGTCGTTGAAAATTTTTTAATTTTAGTAAATTTTGATCGCCGTCTACGAATTGTGTGATTGGCTTACCAACATCTGCACTTACACATCGGCTTCGAGTGGAATATTATGAAATTTATAACGTAATTATATAATAAAATAACGTAATTTCTTTTGATGGTTTTTTGACATGAATTACAGAAAAACTTTTTTCTCACTTTTCGCAAAACGATGGAATATTTTGCTTCACATCCTTTCGATCGCATCAAAGTTACAGAACATGGTTACTGGTTGACATTCATATTAACTAACTCACGATATTAAAATATATACCAATTTATAAGAACTGAACTAAACTAAATAAAAAGGCTCATGAAAGTTAAATTTCTTAAGTTACCAATTGTGAGAAAAATTGGAATTTTGCAAAATAAAAAAATCAGTACTTTTTTAAAAACATAAAAAATTTGCGCACACACATTTTTTATCTCTAAAATTTGTAGCGGTTTTAAAAATGTCAACAACTTTTTTATTCTTACAGTTTCTTTTCCGAACATATGATTTTATTTTATTCATTTGTTTGTTTTATATTTTGTCTGCATCTTTTAAAACATTAAAGCAAACAGAGAACGATAATTCTATCTTTAGAACTTTAAAAATAAATTGAAAAAAACATACGAATATAGTTTATTGAAACCCCCCCCCCCCCTCCCCACCACAGAAAAACAGCACTGCATTTTACTTCATACCCGGTTGACTGCCTGTTTAGAAGAGCTACAAAGACACCCAAAAGTTTTAATAGTGTTAGAGCTTTCAAAGAGAGAGTAATCGAATAATTAAAATATTTAAAAGTAGAACTTTTGTATGCCAAAGCTTGCTAATTACTATCAAACTACAAAAACTTGTCGATCCATCGCAAGCTAAAGCATTAAGAAATGTTTTCTTAATATTTTTAGGAAAACATAGTATCGTGATCCGTAATATACAGGCCTGTTCTGAAAATCACGGGATTTAAAATCGCATGTGCCTACTAGAATTACACGTGTGATATTTGAGTGTCCCGTTTTTGTGTGTTTTGGTGTGATCTTCAATTGCCGAAAGCACACCGAAAAACACAAACGTTATGACTTTCAGAACAACACAAAATCACAAGTGTGATTTCAAATCACGTGAGAACAGGCCCGATAAAACTATTAAAAGTTTTTTTAATAGAGTCGAAATCACTTTTTCGATAAAATTTTATAAATATATAAGCCATGCATTTTTACTTATAAAACTTTGACTGAGACCGTGTTTTTAAGATGTGGATTAAGTTCGAACTTAGTTTAACGTAGTCTGAAACTCGAAGCAGAACTAAACAGTTCCGTCAAAATTTAGTACACAAACTTAATAGTTTCAGCACAAAGAACGTGTAAAAATTGTGCAATTTGATTATGTTTCCCGGCGATAAATTATAACAATACAAAGAAAATACCGTCAACATTTTAGCAGCAGCTTCTAGTGCCAACATGATTAGAAGCTTTATTACCCGTTTTGAAAACCAGAAATCAGTAAGTAGTCAACTATAAAAAATCATTGGCTAGGGATGGCTGACAACGGCTACAATATCAAAATCAGTCAGTCAAAGTTGAAACACCCTGCACTAATCAGGATTATAATATAAAGACAGACGGTGATAATTTTATGAAAAAGGTTCTTAAAAACCTTTTTTGAAAACTTTAATTGGTTTTGATAACTTACAATTTTTTTTAAACATTGTTGAACATTTAAAAAAACAATCTTTAGTTTCAAACACTAAGACCCGTTTTCACAACTTACCGATAGTTAATGGTAGGATTTTATTGGCCGTATAATAAGTGCTCCATTATTACAAATTTACTTTAACCTACTAGGGCCCTGTTTCTCGAAACTACAAGTTACAAATCTACAAGTAAACTACAAAAAAAAAGCAACAATTTTACTATTTTTGTTTTTCTTTCAAATGTATTTTACTTGTAGATTTTTAACTCGTAGTTTTGAGAAGCAGGGCCCAGGTAGGATGAACCTTAATTTAATTTAAGCGATAAATTTGGGTTAATAGAAGACTTTTTAATTAACTTATTAAAGTTTTTATTAAAGTCTACTTTTTGCTATCGGAAAGTTATGAAAACGGGCCTAGAAAGTTTTAACCCTTATCCTGTAATAATGGGTCAAAAATGCCCGTCAAAATTGCCCAAGCAGGAATTATTACTTATTATTTTCAATACAATTTTTTTGAAATTTATGTTCAATTATTTTTCTACTGAATTGTATAAATCAAGCCCTTGCCGCAAAAAAAAACTTAAGCGACAAAAACGCAATTTTAGAGGAGAACGGTTTTTTTATTTAATTTCATAAAAAGTTTGTATAAAGGTTGTCGCTTAAGCTAAAATTGTTTTTATATAATATAATAACGATACCTTACGATAACTTATACCATGACATTTTAGGAGATGTGGCAAGTGTTGCCAGTAAAATCATTTATTAAAATAACGCTAGTTGAAAAGGATGTCGCTTAAGCTATTTTTGCGGTAAGGCATCGATATGAATATATAAAATATTTTAATTCAGTGTTTTGTAATAAATGTACAAAAAAAAAGTCAAAATTGCCCAACAGTATTATTCAATGCAAAACGTTCAAAAAAATGTACAGCATTTGAAAACTTTTGTAAAAATCCTTCCACAAATATACTGAATGTAAGAAAAAACATACAGAATTAACAAATGTACACTCACAATATTATCACAGTAACGGACTGTAGTTTATTTAAGAAATATTCCGTTCAGTCATTTTTAAATAAATAAACATTTAAACTTCCAAGCAAATTTATTTTTAACTGATTCTAACAGTTATTCAAAAAACTAATTGCATATTAATACGGATTTGCAGTTGCAGTTAATATTGTCTGTTGATTGAGTTAAATTCTTCTTTATGTTAAAGTAAATAAAAATGTAATTTAAAGCAACGAAAAGTTCATTTAATTTTTACTGTCAAAAATTCAACCGCGAATTCCGTAAAAACAAATCAATATTCAGTTATCTTTTATAAATTAACTGTCAAAAAATTAACTACATATTCCGTAAAAACAAATAAATATGCAGTTATTTTATAAAATTTTACTGTCAAAAATTCAACACCATATTCAGTAAAAACAATTAAATATTCATTTATTTTATATAATTTTACTACCAAAAATTAATTTTTACTTATCTATAAAAAATGAATTGCTTGTTTTGTGTAAGCAATACCCATTTTCTATTTGTTAAAATAATTTAGTTAAATACCTACATCAAATTTTAAAAGTAAAATAATTACGAAGCCATATCGGTCATGGTGCTGGTGTCTTATAATTGAGAGTTCTTCTGTAAACAACGTGGTCAGTACAACAAAAGTAAAACAAACGTGTGTAACTGTGTAAGTAAATAAAAATATTCTCCCTCTTTCGCTTATAAGAAAAACAAGCGGACAGGTGTCTGTCTGGTATTTTTAGAAATTCGGCTCTTTTGTGGAGTAAACGAAAATTTAATAAAATAACTGAATATTTAATTGTTTTTACTGATTATGGGGTCAATTTGACAGTAAAAAATTGACAGTAAAATTTTAATAAATAACTGAATATTTAATCGTTTTTACTGAATATGGTGTTGAATTTTTGACAGTTAAATTTTACAAAATAACTGAATATTTATTTGATTTTACGGAATATGGTGTTGAATTTTTGACAGTAAAAATTAAATGAACTTGTTGTTAAAAATAAATGAAAAATAGGTAGACCGGTTTTTAATTAAACTTTCATTTATTTTATATTACAATTTTAGTTAATTTTACGTACAGAATATTGTGAGTGTATGATAGAATTTTTATATTGGGCAAAATTGGACCATATATACCAGATTCATTTTATATTTTAGTACAGATTACAAAATATTCAAACAATTGTATCCATGGAACTAATTTATTTTTAAATCAGAATTAATAGATGTATTTCTCTATTGGGAAAATATCACCAACGTTTTTTAAGTACAGGATAAGGGTTAAACTAAATTCATAAATATTTCCTCAAAGTTTTGTTTAACATGGAAATTTATTTTTAATTTTTGAGCTCTAGAAAATAAAAAATTTCAATAATAAGATTAAATTATAAACTCAAAAAAAAGACATTGTTACTCATACGTAAATGTTGCGGTAGTTCCTAAAAAGTTCCTAAAAATACGTAAACATGTTGAAATGTGTTAAAAAGATTAACAGACCATTTATTATGCTTTTTGAGATGACGAAAACTTAAGAGGAAAATAATTCGAAATAGTTGCTTTATATTCTGCAAAACAAAAGTTTCATTGTATAGACACAAATGCAGTTTCAAAAAGTTTCATAATGTGGACAACGATTTATAAAGCTATCAAAAAGTTTTAAGTCCAAAAATATTTATAAATTTTGTAAATGCTAAAATTAAGGAATGCTTAAGTAAAAGCGACCTTCGAAATTTGTAACACTACTATTTTGGCAGTTTGTTAAAAGCTTTTCATGGCCAAATGCAAAATTAAAACTGCCGTATTCATTATTAAAATAAATTTGAATTGTATTTTAGAAAAAATTTAAAACACATTTCAAATTTATGTTATTTTTTTAAGAATACGGCAGAAAGCCCTTAACCACTGATCAATAGAGCTTTTAAAAACTACTTTAAGATTTTTTTTAAATACATCATACTTTCATAAATAGCTACCCCAATCTCTTATCCTGGAAAAAATCTTAAATACCTACCAACCGATTATTTTCCTGCCCAAATCCAATCAAATCAAGTTCTACATCTCCTAACTTCATGCTCTTTTTGTCATGGTTGCATGCATTAAGTGTGGTGTGTGTTATTTGTTGCTTTTAGAAAGAGAACAAAAATAAAAAATTAAAATTTTTGGCTTAATGCCAAAAGAAAACTGTTACGTGCAACAACAGCAGCAACAGCTGCTATAGCGCAAGCAGCAGCAGTAAATGTTGCGAATAGAACAACAAATAGCATCACCGTTAAATGGTACAATATTGAAATTTATTTTTATGTTGATGATCATTTGATGAAAATTTTACGATGTCGTATACAATGGCCAAAGCGCAAGAAAAAACTTTTTATAGCGCAACTTTTGGAAAAATCAACAAAAAAAACATCCAGAAAGAATTTGAACTTTAATTTTTTGCCATTTTTTTTTATACGCATTTGGTTTTGAACTTTTTTTTTGTTTTTGTTGTTTCAAACAACTTGCTTTTTATACAAAGTTTCTAATGCAATTTAAGTTATTTAAAAGTTAAACGGACATATGTACATACATACGTTCTTTTAAAGAAAATTCGTAGTGTTTGTTCGAACAAGATTTTGTTACTTTGTAAGTATTACGATTTCAATGCATTGATTTTTTAATTTTGGACGATTTTTTTTTTTATTTTATTTTTTTGTTCTTTACTCTTCAAAAGTAGAACGACATTAGTAGGCAACATTAACTGGGTTTGTATTTATTGTGCAATATATTGTATGTACTTTTTCACTTAAAATTATCTTTTAAAAAAGGTTGTATATGACTTTAGATTTTCAATTTAGTGTAATTTAGTCTTTAATTTTTGTTTTCTTTTTTCTTTTATCGAAAATAATCAATAAGATGCTTTTGTTTTGTTAACTTTCAATAATGGAGAAAAGCTTAAAGCGATTTTATACAATTTATGAGAGAATAGATGTGTAATCAATATAATTTATAAGATAAGTTAAAGTGATTCATAGTTCACCTAAGAGAAAAGTTCTCATAACTTTTAGTTTGTAGAATCGAAGAAAAAGATCAAAGAAAATAAATAGTGTTGCTTTGAAATATTTACCGTTAATAGAGTTTAGCTTAAAGGCCGTCAAGCAATTAGAAAATTATTAAAAAGCTTTTAAATATAAGGAATTTACTTCGGTATAAAGAAACATTTTAGAAGTAAATTAAATTTGTAGAAAAACTGAGCTTTTATTAAAAATAACCCTTTTTATGAAAATAGTGAGCTTTTACTCAAAAAGCTTTATGAAAACGTTTATGTTTGTTTTTTAAGTGTAATACGTAATACTTATGCTAGAAAGTTTTTAGTAAAAACTGAGATTAATTAACTGAGAATAACACGGTGCTACAGTGTAAAAAAACTTGGAAAACGACCTAGCGTGGGTTATTGGTCTTGTTGAGTACATTAAAAATTGTGTCAAAAAATTTCAGAAACACCCTCAAAGTTATTTTAAAAAAACCGTTTTCAGTGATGTACGTCAACTTATCGACCTGTAACTCAGTCAGTTCTTGTCCGATTTTAATTTTTTTAACAGGTTTGGAAAGGAAACTGATTACGCTTTAAAATAACGTGCATTTTTTTATACATTTGTAAATTATAAGTATTGTTTTTGTTAAGAATATCTACAAAAAAAACGAAAATTATAAACTTTTTTGATTATAGAAGCTTTTCATTGCTTATTTTAATATGAAAGCTTATAAAAATTTATATTAGCGTATGAAGAAAATTTAGTTCTTAACAAAACATGGTTTTAATTTTTCAAATCGGATAAAAATTGTATAAGTTATTCAACTTTTCATTAACACCTATTTTTAGTATTTTCTCCCTCCCCGCAAAAAATATGAATAAAAACAAGTTAGAGTGCTATATTCAGCTGTGCCGAATTTTTAATACCCTCCACCGACTGTTCGAATATTTCAGGAGGGATATCTATATGATGTCTATTTATTATTAATTTATCTTTATAAAAACAGACATCAGCATTAAAATTGGTTGGTTTGAGGTTTAGATCTATATTAAATTATTTAGCAATTTAAACTAGCTTGAGTAACAGTTTCAATTCAAATTTTGTTATGATAGCATTATTTTTTATCGGTTTTAGGCGTACTAAACTATTTTCCGGATGTAGTGTTTATATGGGGCCTAAGGTAAATTATGGACGGATCTTCACGAAATTTTACAGCGTGATTTCCAGTCGAATAAAACAAATTTTTGCAAAATCTTATCTCATTCCGTTCCTTGTTCCACCATTTATGTTATTTTTTATAACAAAGTTATCATTTTTTTTAGGTGATGGTTCCACATTTTGATTCATAGCTCTGGTCCTACTGCACCGATTTTGCTGAATTTCAATCGCAAACTGCTTAGGATAACTGCAAGCAATTTGGCACCAAGTTTGTTCATTTCTTTTGAGTTGTTCGAAAGTGAGCGTGTTTTCAACAGACGAACAGACGGACAGACAGACATATGTTTGCGGTTTATTCGCTGACAAAAACATCGCTTTGATCTGAAGAAAATTAAAGCCTTGGTAAATGCCTTCAATACAGTTTTTAACTGCTCATACAGTTCTAGCAAATGGTATAAACCCTAAAGTATTTGTACAAGCTGTTCCAGTATGCTTAAGAAAACTAAGTCCGAAAAGGTTATAAGCCAGCCATTACCACTATCTTTCCCAATGATTTGGCATCATCAAATATTCCATAAACCACAAGACTGTTATTTAATAAAAAAAATTAGAAACTTTTGATAAACACTCACCTAATTACTTGGAATATATTTTTTATGAATACATTTCATAAAAGCTTTCTTCTTTGCCTTTTCAAAACTGTTTGAAATTTTGAAATCGATCAAAAAATGTATGAGTTAGAGGTACTAAAGTGCTACGACCTACCCTAAAACAGTTTTTTGAAAATAACTCAAAATTTTGAGGGTGTTTCAAAATTTTTGAAAACGGTTTTTGTATGTCCTCACCTAGGCCTACAACCCCCACTAGGTCGGTTTTCAAGTTCTGACAAAAAGTGTTTTTTTGTAGCAGTGTGTAATTAAATAGTTATAATTGTAGTGGGGAATGTAAGATGAGATGAACCCACTGTTTATTGTTGATGTTGTTTTGTTTAAACTTTGATATTATTACAAGTAGACTTGTTGCTATAATTCTTATACGTTTAACAGTTTTATTTGGTCTAATATCTTTAGTTTTTCTAAAATCTTTATGGATGAAGTTACCTGATGATCTGGCCTAAGCAACCAGTGAAATGCGCATAGGAATAGCTTGTCCCATCAAGAATAAATTTCAAGTGTTTTTATCAATAATAAAAACTAGGAATTAAGCACGAATAACAAAATCTTTTGAAAAGTTATAACACCACTTTTAATAAAATCAGCATTTTGTAAAAATTGTATAGGATTTTTTTTTATTTTGTAAATTGCGTTCTTTTAAAGACACGCTTAATACAAGTTCTCCTAAAAAGTAAATTTCTTAAAAGGAAAGCTTTTTTGTAAAAGGTAGTTTCTTGCAAAGGGGTGAGCTTTTGTAAAAGCATAACCTTTTTAAAAATGCTAATTTAATCTAAAATACTAAGCTGTTGTGAAATGCAAAGGAAGGAACCAATTGTAAGGGCATTTTGGGCTCAGGAATATTTGCCTGACGAGCTGTCTTATGAAGTCATTATACATAAATCTTCCAAAAAAAAGACGATTTGGCCACCAGAAAGAATTGAAGAGGCATAACCTTGTAAAGCATGGTACTGGCATACTGTGTGGCATTTACCAGCAATTTAAACTCTATTTTTTTTTTTTTTTATAATTTCCTAGCTTATCCCGCGAAGCTTTATGCTTGTCTGCAGGAAAGAAACCAGAGTCTGCAATTAGCTCCTTTTTGAATAACACAATTTAAGAAAGCTGGCTTTCGCTCCGAAAAATCTTTTGTTGATCAAGTAAAGAGTCTTAGGTCCGTTTTCACAACTTACCGTATATTCAAACAAACCAAAATCAAATTATTTGATTTCAACACAAAATCCAATCTGTTCTGTGGATGCGAGACATGGTCATTGCGCCATGTGATATACAATGTCTACAAGTGTTTCTCAACACATGGCTCCGCAAGTTTTTACGGATTTTCTGGCCTGCAACAAAATCAAACAACAAACTTTAGATGGAGGCAAACAGCATCCTATTAAGACAGAAATGCATAAGTAAGCTGAAGTGGAGTTGGCTGGGTCACACCCTCCTATAGCCCGACGATGACATTGGTAACAAATGCTTAGAATGGAACCCGCAGGGAAGCAGGCTAGTCCGGCGACTTTCAATATTATGGATGAAGTGGGGCGATGTAAAGCATCGATATTACTGAAACCACCTTGTTATGGCCCTTTCCTCTTCTGAGGAGCGAAAGGAACATATATATATATTTATATAAACATAGTAAAGAAAACCTTAAAACTATTTTGATATGTTTAAAATGTTCAAAGTTTTTGAAGACTTTTAAAGACTTCTTTTAAAAAAAAAAACTCATTTAAAACTTTGTTTTACGGAAAAAAAAATCCAAGAAGAAAACATCCTTGTAAATGGTCTGGTTTTGAAATTTTGAAATGTTTCGTTATAAATAATTACAGTTTTTTTTTATTCTCGCTGGCGCCTTTAATAACTAACTACATGAAATATAAAGCAATTTCTTTGCAAAACTAACTAATTTCCCAAAAAATTAAACAGTATATAAACATACAACCATTCCTTAGAACTAAATATACGAAGATTAATAATAACTTGGCCCACAGGCCAATGAATCCACCATAAATAAATTGATTATTTAAACATCATTGATCAAATAAAAGTAAAAGTCGGTAGTCACCCAAACATATATTTATTGTACTAAAAAAAAACAAAAAAAAATATTAAATAAATCGACTACATAACAATTGTAAAAACCACAGCAACATGAATGTCTTACAAACAATAAGGGCAATAAATGATTAAGATGGGTATAAATTAAAGTCCATTTGAACTTTTGAACCGCCCATGCAATGTTAACGCATAATAATTTTTACCCAAGAGACACCGAATGGCAACAAAAAAAAAATAATAATAAAAATAAGCACTGCTGGCAGACTCTTTGTGTTATCAAAAAAAGAAACAAACACCAAATGATGAAAAGGAAAAGATTTGTGGTATTTTTTTTTCTTTCTTAAATTGTTTAAACTTTTAAACAGCCTGTTTACTTTATACCACCACACCACACCACTCGTTCGATACGAGAAAAGCAACAAATAAAAAAAAGGGTCAAATGTATAAAAATTGTTTTTTATAAGTTTTGAAAAAAGGAGACAAATGCAATGAATGGTTTTATTGTTTTGGTAGATGGTGTCTTAGGACCTTTAGTAATGCGTAGACAAAAAAAAAATTATATATATGTATATGACGTTGGGTAGAAGACTTTTTGGCAGTAGTTTGGATTATTGAGGGGGATGCTACAACTTAAAATATCTCTTACTGCCATTTTCTGGTTTGGACAAAAATTTTCGGTTAAAAGGAATCGCTAGAACAAAAATTTCCTTGGAATACGGATTTTGTAACATAAGTTTCCAATGAAAAGGCTGATTGGGACAAATTTTTCAGTAGAAAATCATGACTTGAATAAAATTTGCTTTAGAAAATTATGATAAGAACAAAATTTTTATACAACATAATGATTGGGACAAAGTTGAATATAAAAGCTTATATATTTATAGAACAAAGGTTGCTATGGAATATCATAATTAGGACAAATTTGTCCAAATAAAATTCAGATGGGATTTTTTTTTATAGAAAATCATGATTAAGCCATAGTTTTCCACATAATATTAAGATTTTGACAATTATTTTTATAGAAAACTTATAAGTATTCTATAACAACATTTTTTAAAAGAAAATTGAGTTTGTCACAAAATATTTGTTTAAAAAAATGATTTATACAAAACTAAAATTGTGTCAAAGCGTCTTATGGAAAATTAAGCTTGTGACAAAATTTCTACAGAATATTACGATTGTGACAAAATTTTACATAAACAAATACAATTTTCTATGGAAACTTTTGTCACAACCTCAAATTTCTAGAGAAGCTTTTGTCAAATCTTATTAAACTGTTAAAAATGTTGTCACAAACATAGTTTTCTGCAAACAATTTTTTAACACACACCCAATTTTCTACAGAAAAATTTATTGCAAACTTTTTCTTTTTTTTTTTAATTTAAATTTTTTATCAGAACCATAAAATTTTTTCTATGTTTTGTCACAAAATTTTATTTTAACGAAAAAAATAAAATTTGCAACAAAATTTTCTGTAAAAAATTTAGTTCGTTCCTAGCAAACAATGTTTGTGACAATATTTTTAACAGTTAGCGAAGTTTTTGACAAAATTTTCAGTAGAATTGTGAGTTTGCGCACATTTTATTTGTGACAAAATTTTCAATAGAAAATTTAGCTTATGATGTAATTGAAACAAAAACTCTTATAGAAAATAATAACTAAGGGAAAATTTTCTATAGAAAATCATAACTCGAAAGTAAAGATAATTTCGACAAATAGTCATAATTGTGACAACATTTTTTATAAAACATTAAGACATTAAAAATGTTTTATTGAAAAATAGAATCAGGGCAAATTTTTTTTAGAGAAAAAAACGATAAGGACACAACATTTTATAGAGAAATCAGGATTAGGAGACATTTTTTAAAACACTATTAATGTTCTCTAGAACTTCACGATTGGGACATATTATTATATTTATAAATTATAGAAAATATCATGATTTTCAATAAAATTGCTTTTGTGTTTAAAATATATATACAGAGAACTAATAAGTCTGTGACAAAACATTTTAATGAAAATTTGTGTCATAATTTTTCCTTTAATATTTAACTTAATTTGTAGTGTATCCTTTAGCCTTCCATAACTTATATTTTTATGGTATTAAGTTTAGTGTTGTCATATAGTGTCGGTCGATCACCAATGATGATGGTGGCTACTTAAGCTATGGTTTGCCTTATTTTTATGTTTCTCTTGTTTTGGGGGTTTTTGGTTTTTTCTTTAAGCCTGGGTCATAAGGGTATCAGACATGTGTGTTAAAAAAAAACTAAAATTTTTTTGTACAGCAACAATATTGTACATCGTGTATATGATCATAATGATGATAAACATCATCATCTTTTTCTTTCTTTTCACTCTTTTTGGTAGTAATGAACTTTAACATTTTTCATTACACTTTTTTGGTTTAAGCTTAAACTTTTTTGTGCCAAAAAACGATGGCAAAAAGTGAATTGAAGTTCTTTAAAGATTTATGAATTTCGATAATCATCATATAGAAAAATAAAAGTTTGCTCAAAAAAAAACACATTCTCACCTTCAAAATGCCTTAGTTTGTTCCGTACTGCTGTGTCAATATTAAAAAAAAAATTAATATTAACTCTTCATATCAACTATAGACTCAAACACATTCACATCTTTATGGCAATGTTAAAAACTCGAGTTACTACTTTTGGTAAGTACTTGCCAGCATGTTGATCCATTCCAAATACCAACTTGTCAATCACAAAACAAAACAAAAAATGGAATAAAATAGGCAAGTGGAAAAAATACAGAACTTAAAAAATGCAAAATCTGATATAGTGATTTTCCCGCGGCTAACAACATTTTTTTCTCTGGCAGTTTGTGTAGCAATTTTTTTTAATGTGGCTGCTACTCTTTAGAGAATTTGTATGGCTAATGCATTAGGTAGTTTTTAAAAGCTTACCTATATAACACCCTCTCTAACTCCCCCCCAGAAATTTCACAACCATGGTATAGTTCGCAAATGGAACAACAGCGTCTACAAACCGCCACCTTGTTTTATGTTTTATCGGCCTTAAAATTTGTTGTAAAATGAAAAAGAAGTTAAAGGAAATTACCAATAAACTGTTGTCCACTAATGTTCCATTAAGAACAAGTAAAAGTTATGCAAACGGTAACAACGAATTGCAAGTACCCTTTTCGGTTAACAAATTGTAACAAATCGTTTGTATGTAAACTTAATTATGACAAAGATTTCTATTGAATATTAACTGACAAAAAAAAATTCCTACAAAAAGCCATTTTGGGACAAATCAGCTTAACGAAACTTGATTTAAAAAAATTTTTTTTAGTAAATTAAGTATGTGACAAAATTGTTTAAAAAAAATTAAGTTTGTGACAAAAATTTGTATATATAATTAAGCATGTCACAAAATGTTCTACATAGAATTAAGCACGTAAAAGATTTTGCCATAAAAAATTATGTTTGTGACAAAATTAATATGGACTTTAACTTGTAACAAAATTTTCTAAAAAAAAAAATTTAGTTAGTGGCAAAATATTAAGTTTGTGAAACAATTTTCTAAAAAAAATTTAGTTTGAGACAAAAAATTTTCTTATAACAAATTTAGTTTGGGACTACATATTATATAGAAAATTTTTATAGAATTATAATTTGTAAAGATATATGTAGCAAACTAATTTTTTACAAAATTAAGTTTGTGACAAAATGGTTAGTTCAAAGAAAGTTAAATTTGAGACTTAAGATAAGAAAATGTTTAATAAGTTTCTGCCAAAATATATATAAAGAAAACTAAATTTGGAACAAAATAATTTATAGATAACAATCGTCTTTTATAAATTTGATAAATTTGGTATGTGAAACTGAGTTTTTGATAAATTTCTTTGAAGAAAATTAAGTTTGTGACATAATATTTACAAAACGAAGTTTGTGATAAGACCGTTTATAGATTAAAAAAATTGTGATAAAATTTAGTGTAGAAAATAGGATTGTAACGAAATATCTTGTAGAAAAAAAATTTTGTGACAAAATGGTTTCTGAAAATTTAATTTAAGACAAAATCATTTGTAGATAATTTTGTTTGTGCTATATACATATAATACAAACTTGATTTTTACTAAATATTTTACAGAAAATAGTTTTAAGAAAACTAAGTTTGTGACATAAACTTAGTTTATTACAAAATTGTCTATAATAAATAAGGTTTGTGACAAAAATTAAAGAAATTGAGGTATTTGAACAAAAATTTAAATAATTTTGTATGTGACAAAATAATTTAAATTAAGTTTGTAATTCGGTAAAAAAAATTAAGTTAGTGACTTAATCTTTTATAGAAAATTGTTTAAAGAAAGCTTTAATTCTGACAAAATATATAAAAAAAACAAGTTTGTGACAAAATTGTTTATGTAAAAATAGGTTTGCGAGAAAAAAATGAAGTATGCGAGAACATGTTTAGAAAACTAAGTCAAAGTTCTTTATAGAAAATTAAATTTGTGCCAAAGTAAGTAGAAAACGATGTTTGTGACAAATTTGTTTGTTCAAAATTTTGAATAGAAAAAGCAGTCGTGACTAAATATTTTTTTTTAAAAAATTGTTTATAGAAAACTTAGTTTGTGACAAAATTGCCCTTTAAAACTTAGGGTTGTGACAAAATATGTAGATAACTTAGTTTGTGACGAAACTGTTAAAAGAAAATTAAGTTTGTTACAAAGTATGTGGAAAACGAAGTTTTTGACAATTTTTTTTGTTGACAATTAAAATTGTTAAAAAATTTTGTATAAAATAGTATGACTAAATATCTTTTAGAAAATTTTTAATAGACAACTTAGTTTGTGACAAAAAAGGCGATGACAAAGTATATAGAAAACTAAGTTTGTGCCGAAACTGTTTAAGGAAAGTTAAGTTGATAAAACATATTGATAAACAACTAAGTTTGTGTGTAAATTATTTTATAGAACATTAAGTTTGTGGTCCAAATTTCCTATAGAAATTTTTTTTTACATACTTTAACATACCAAAGAAAATTGTTTTTATATCAAAAAAAATTTTCTATATACAGAAAAAAATAAAATTGATTTCAATTAAAAAGTATGTGATATTAATTTAATCAATTTTACAAATTTTCATATTATTCGAATGTGTATTCTTAGTCAAATTACAATCCTCAAAAGCTTTTATTTACTCAACATGAGAAATAAATTCCCAGATTCTATTTGTTAAATTAATTCAGTTTTATTAAAAAATATATTCGATTGAATTAAAAGTTTAATTCACTTGATTAAACGTTTAATTCTCTTGATTAAATGTTTAAATCACTTGATTATATTTAAACTGATTTAATTTTTGATTAATGCTTTAATTTGTGAAGAATTTTGGATAATTTTTTCTGTGTAGAATATTAAATTTGTTTTTAAAATTTGTGTTTTAAAGAAAATTTAGTTTGTTTTTTAAGTTTTTGTAAAAAAAAATTTAACTTGTGCAAAACTTTTCTATAGAAGAATTTTTTAAAGAAAAGTTAGTGTTCTATAGAAAATATTCAGTTTGATTTTTTATATTTATTAAATTGTTTTAAAGAGATTTTGGTCTTAAACAGCATATTTAACTTGTGTCAAAGTAGTTGCATTATGGTCCACATTGCTTGCCTATTTCCACATTTACAACTTGCATCTTCTTCTGTTTTATATCTCTTTAAACATTTCCACTCTTATTAATATTACTACTACTACTCCTACTTTGTCTTAACCACATTTTCTATTTAAACATATTTGTTGAAATTTCTTGTTTCAATTTCCTGGACCAGGAGTTCAAGGAGGGTGAGTCTGTTTAGGAAACGTTATAGATGATAACGATGAAGATGATGCTAGAAGACAACAGCAGCTCTGCAGCGAGAGAAAAAAAACGAACAGTTTTCTAGCCAAATTTGGTAAACATGGAAATTCCGATTTTCAATATATGTAAGTTAAGATATGACGTTACAAATATAGAATGTGCGTTATTTTTTTCAGTTTCTTTAGCAACAGCTTTGTGTATTGAAAAAAAAGAATTTCAAAAAGACATTGTTAAAATTTTAGTTAAGTTAAGGCCTTATGAGATGATGTTTAAGGAGTTGACTTTTGTTATATTAATGACATTTTAAATTTTAAATTCTGATTTATTAAAGCAAAAATTAAAAAAAAAACAACAGAAACATTAATAAATCTGTTGTCAAAATATCTAATTAAATGTTAAGTAAAATAAAAATTGTTTTTAGTAAAATCTAAGGTCTTAATCAAGGTGTAATAGTTGCAGAAATGTGCAATATTTCGGTTCATTTGTTTATATTAATAAGGCAACTCTGGCTGCATTAACGAATATCAGAGAGCACTTAATAATAAATAATATTTACAAGCTCAGCAATAAATTATTTTAAGAATCTTCTCCCAAATGATTTTAATCACTTCATAATGGTATGAACACACCTCTCCCATGTCCAAACAAATAAATGTCATTAATTTAAAACCAAATCTTATGTTCTGTAATTCATTAAGAGCTTTCATAATCTCTTCAAATTATTAAACAGTAATATTTTGCCTTTTAGCTTTTACCAGCCACAAAAAACAATATTCCTTAAATATTCCATGTGAGGAGTTCCATAGCAAAACGACATTATTCCTCTTGAGTAGTTTTTTTGTACGATCTTTTAGGAAGTTCTAGTACACAGAAAAAATGAACAAGAGTTGTTAAGTAATTAATGAAAATTTTTAAAGTTTTCCAAATATATTTAAAAATTTTCTTTATTAACATGTTTGTAAATTCTCATATTAACAATTTGTTTCAGTTAAAAAATAAATACATACATATAATAATATTTATTTTGTGTAAAAAAACAAATTGTTTTTAAATATTTTGGGTTTTAATCACTAAAACGCTAAAAGATAGGCAGATTATTAAAAAACTGAATCAATCTTAGGGGTAAGTAAAGTTGTGGTTTGAAAAATTAAGAGGTTTTAATTGTTTTTTTTTTTTAATTTTAGTTTTCAATTATTAAGATGAACATTATTGCGCATCCAGTTCTACGTCTGAATGCTGAAATAAATATTAATGGTGTTTGTGATGTAGTTTTTAATTTATATTTCAATGATCAAATGAATTAAAGAAATAATTTCATTATTTCAAAAGGCAATAAGCTAGTTCTCAACCAAATATTTTATTAATAAGACAAATTCGTAATTAAAATTTTAATTTAACTGTTAACAAAAACTTTATTCAATATTACAACTTCGTTGTTAAAAATATTTGTGGAATATCAACAATTTGAATTAACAAAAGTATTTTTTATATTTACAAATTCGGTTGTTGGTGCCTTTTCAATTAAAAAATTAATTGTATTGACCAATTTGGTATTCAATATGACAATTGATTTGTCGTAATTTTTTTCTGTGTGTTCAAATAAATTTATGTCGTTCTGTTATAGAAGTCCCCATTTGTAATAAATGAAATACAATAAAAAAAACATTGATAATAATAAAATCAGCCTACATCAGTGTTTGTTTAAATACATAATTCGGTGAAACTAACCAGAAAATCTGTTCTTTTTTTAAAAGCCTTGAGGTCTTTAGGTAAATTAGTGATCTGTGTTTGTTATTGTGTTTATTTTACAAAAAAAATATTTTAAAGTGCTTTAAAAGAATTTTATTGCGGTAATGTCTGCAGATTGTTTTTCAAGAACTTCTTAGAATTAAAATTGTTTTTGTTTTTTAACTAATTGAAAAAGAAGAGGAAAAAAATAAAAAGTTGCCCTGTTTCAAAGCAAACAAAATTTCACGGATTATTTTAGGCAACTAAATAAAAAGTGAGAATTTAAAAACTTAAACCGGCTTACAAATTAAATCGAGAATTGACATAAACCCAACAATAACTTTCTAGAAAAGAGAATATAATTGATTTCATGAGTTTTTAATAAGAAAAACGAGTTTTGCTTCATTTGGACAGGTACCCTTCAATTCATTCATATTAACGAGGTTACAAAGTACATCGGCTATTTACGCTTGCAAAACACAGATGTCAACAAAGTTCTTAAAATATGCTTAAAAGAAGCAATAACATCAATCAGTAGCTGGGTAACTTTCGAAAGATAAAAGCGATATCGCTTCGTTTTAATTAAATACACTAATTACAACGTGAGAGTAAATAAACGCACTGTGGCTAAAAGTGGCCCAAAAAAATGTGTCATACATATATAACGATTAACCGATATCCGTCTGTATTTTTGAGTAAATTTTCTGCTTAAATCTTTTCTTTTGTTTTTTTAGTTTTGGCACAATAGTAATTATATGGAACTCCTTGCATACAAAGCATTCTTTGGATTTACATAATTGATTCATTTTCCACAGAGTCCTATATAAATGTCCTCCAAAGTAATGGTTGTATCACATAATTGGTCACTCGGGATAATCAAAGGCGGCAAAAAAAAAAAGAAAAACTTCTTTTATTCGGCATTGAAATTGCATCAAAAAGGATCACCATTTCTAAAGGCACTCATACAAATGCATCCCAATTTGTTTTGATAGTTGAGGAATCCAAACTAATCTTAGTTGCAAAGAAGATCTGTCGACTAATAGGGCCCATACACAATACCATCATGATTGTACAATCAAGTGATTGTGTAATTAAGCTTGAAGCACACAACACACCAGCATGCTGGTACAAAATTAATTTTTTACCAAAAATTGTGTGGAAAAGGTTGTAATGAATAACGATAAAATTTGTGCTGCTGTTATTATTGCTGTTATCCTAAAACGAAAAAGGAGTAAAAAAAACGTGTTTGGATGAAGAAATGGCTAAAAAACAAAGGAGAACTAGGTCATACTAAACTTCTAAAAGAATTGACAATCAGCGCAGAAGATGATTTAAATAATTTTTTAAGAATGAATAAATGTCATGTTTATGAACTACTAAACAAAGTTACGGCCTTAATAATTAAGCAAAAAACAATGATGAGGGATCCAATTTCACCACATGATCGGTTGGCATTCACTCTGAGGTTTTAATCCAGTGGAAACAGTTTTTATTGTTATTGAAACTTTTTTTCACCACTTTGTCTCTATTTGATTCTTGGTCCATCTCATTTAATTTGTCTACCATATTATTGTAGCATTGGTTTTTTAAATCACGATTACAGTATTCCGTACTTTTAACTTTCCACACGCAAGGCATTGTTTTATAAAGTTCGAGAAATTCTCCCCAAAATATTTTTTCTTCGGCATTCATGTTTTAAATTTTGTATTTTTTGATGTTTATGCCTTGACGATTTAACATTTATGAGCTAACTTTACAGCACACGATACAATCATGCTGGTACAATCAAAAAAATATCAAACTACTTTTGATAAAGCACCATCAGCTGGTACAATCTTACCACAAGCTCATACACGGCTAATCAGCTGGCACAATCACTTGATTGCACAATCATGATGGTGTTGTGTATGGGCCCTATAAGTTCGGTTTAATATTGATTTTAAACGAAAATAAGACAGTTGCTGCAAACGAACACTTTATACGAGTTTAACAAAATTCAATGGAATAATTTTCAGTGAACAATTTGTGAACAATTATATCAGAATGGGTGCATTTTGTCAGCAAATTATGCTACTTTATGTGACAACATTATAAATTTTGTATGAAGGCTGTTTCACATTTGGATTCATAACTTTTTTCGTACTGAGTCAATTGTGCAGGAGTTTGATCCCAAAACTGCTACAGAGAACTAGAAAGAATTTTGCATTTATTTAGTTATTTTCTGTTGAGTCTCCCGAAAGTGAGCGTGTTTTCAACAGACGTATAGACAGACAGATGGGCATCGCTAAATCGACATAGAATTACTCAAGGACCCAGAATATGGCCCAATTTACACGACGCCATTTCAGAAATTTATAGGCTATCGGGTTGGAGTAGAAAGAGGGTTTGCCAAAAAGGCACGAAACGAGTTTTCATATTTGTTTAAATGATTTTTCATGCTTTTAATATGTACATATGTATGTAAAGAAGATAAGACAATTAGAAATGAAAACAGACATGTTCGGAAATAGACATCGTAAAATGCATAAGGATTTTGGTAGAATGTTCAAAAGAGAATGAATTAAACAGACATGCCTGAAAGGACATCGTTTAAACGCCACCTACATCTAAATGGGGTCTAAGATAAATATTACAAAAGTTTTACAGGATATGACCCTAATTTATCATTAGTAGTTGTGGAGTGTCCTCTTTATATTCTGATCTAAATTGTAGGTAATAGCCAAATCAAATGTCAATTGCCGCTGCGGTAGCCTCCAAAAATTATAAGAAAATACATGTATGTAGATATATTTAAAAAAATTCTCGGATATCTGTTTAAAATTTCAAAGCTTGAGTTATTATTTCTTTGAGGTTTCAAGCAATAATTTTGAAAGTTTTCAATGATTTCAAAGACTCACGTTTCCGTTTTTCCTTAAAAAAGTACTATCTCTTAAATAACATCTAGATAGCGACAAAAAAAATCTCATAATTTACAATTATATAAAAGTTTATTTCCTTTACATATTCATTGACAAAATGGAAAGTGCTGTTGACAATTTGTTAACATTTATTATAACAATTGTTGGGGTGTATAATGGGTTACCTGGTTCTGACGAAAAAGGCGCAAGGACTATGGCTCAAAGAAAAACGTGTCGTCCGAAGGCCTCAAGACTTGGCTGGTTGAGGCAGGTCAGAAATCTCTGGTATACACTTGTTGCTCTGAAAACAACCCTTATTTTTGACGGCTTAAGTGGTCCTGTTGTTGTTGTTCTGTTGTGTCCAAAAAAAAGAAAACTCACTTTTTTTCTCGTTTTAATAGATTTAGGTTTCACGTTTATTATTTTCTGATTTCGCTTTAATTTTACTATTTTAACCTTTACACTTTTATTTTTTTTTTAGAATTTAAATCTTTGGCCGGCGTCTGGCTGGTTGAAGTTTTTGAAAGCAAGTAAGCATCATTCCCAAGGTGACGTTAACAGTCAGCTGGGCTACATACAGCATGGGGTGTTGCCAGATGCCAACACCACATGTAGTCCTGTTGCACACGAATAAAATACTGGGAAACATTAACACCCGGTTTACACCAGCAACCAAAAAAATATGTTTACACCAGCCAGACGCCAACATACCGCCCGCCTTGCAACGGTGGTGCAACATAATCATAAAAAAAAGAATGAAAATTAAATATATAAAATGTTAAAATAAAAAAAAAGGTATTAGAAACTCAAAAAAAAAACAAAGTTAAAAGTAACAAAAAATCAAATTTAGAAAATCAAAAAAAAAAAAAAAAATAAATTAATTTAAATAAAATTAAAAAAAACTTAAAAATAAAGGGCAATAAAAATAGGCAGCTATTCGTCTTCAGCACCACCCCTTCTCCAAAACACGGTGTCTTGGACTTGGATCGTCCCAGGCTTCCCCTTCGCTGGTCTCATTAGAGTACGGGAAGCTACGCCAGGCCCAGAAATGATGTAGCAGGCTGTGCTGAAGTGCCACTAAAGAAGAAGCAAACACGATGGATTTTAAGTGTCGTATTTAGGCAGAGCTACTAGTTTGTGTATCGGCCGAGTGATTACGCCACTTTGCGTTTTAAGATCGGCCACTCGCACCTTGCCGTCATTGCCGTGGTGGACTCGAACAATACGACCTAGCCGCCAC
This sequence comes from Pollenia labialis, assembly GCA_949318255.1. Lineage (NCBI taxonomy): Eukaryota > Metazoa > Arthropoda > Insecta > Diptera > Polleniidae > Pollenia > Pollenia labialis. The sequence goes on from OX439141.1 coordinate 16,952,897, forward strand.
TCAGTTGGACAGCCGGGTTCACTTTTTAGAGCCACAAGGTCGCCTTCTTTAAGGTCTAGTTGAGGGTGTTGCCACTTGTTGCGTTTATTTAGCTCTTTTAGGTACTCCTGCTTCCATCGGCGACAGAACTCTTGCTGTAGGGCCTTAACTTTACGCCACCGATTTACCATGCTAAGGGGCGAAGACAGCTCTTCGGGCTCCGCAGGGGTAAGCATAGCTGTGCCTATCAGAAAGTGGCCTGGGGTAAGGGCAGACAAATCTTCAGCGTTTTCTGACATAGGGCCAAGAGGACGTGAATTGAGACACGCCTCTATTTTTGCCAACACGGTTGAGAACTCCTCGAACGTAAATTTAAGCTGACCAGCTGACTTTTTAAGGTGCATTTTTGCGCTTTTTACCCCTGCTTCCCATAATCCTCCCATGTGAGGTGCTGCAGCAGGGATAAAGTGCCACGACAAGCGCTGGTGACCATAATTCTCTACAGCCGTGTCACGAAGCTCTTTAACGTGCTTGGCGAAGTCTGCGTCGATTTCTCGAGCGGCGCCAACGAAGTTTCTGCCGTTGTCGGAATACATGCAGCTTGGGCAACCACGACGGGCAACGAAGCGGGCCAAGGCTGCTAGAAAGGCAAGGGTAGATAAGTCGCTAACCGCTTCAAGGTGAATCGCCTTCGTAGCGAAACAGACAAAGAGACACACATAGCCTTTGGAGATTCTGCAATACCTGCCAGTGAAACTTTTTATTTCGAATGGGCCAGCAAAATCAACGCCAGTATTCGTAAAAGGGCGGCAAAGGGTAGTTCTTTCTTGGGGCAAAGCAGCCATTATTTGATTTTGCAGTTTTTTTCGATAGAGAACACAGACTTTGCAGCTACGACAAACTGTTTTTATCAGATTTTTTGCTCGAATGATCCAGCACTCCTGCCGGACCACATTCAAGACTAGCCGAGGGCCTCCGTGCAGGACTAAAGTGTGAACGAACTCAGCATACAGGCGAGCCAATCTACTGCCATACGCCAAGATAATAGGGTGCTTTTCGTTGTAGGACAGACAAGTACTAGAGCTTAGCCGACTGTTAGATCGAATAATATTGTCGTTATCAACAAAGGGCGTAAGTGTCAACAGGGGGCTACGGGAATCAATTTTCTTACTCGCTTTGAGACAGCTAAATTCCCCTGAGAAGTGAATTTGTTGAGATAGATAAAATAAACGATTTCTAACGAACCTCAACTCATTAGCCGAAATTTTCAATGAACCATACTCGACCTTTTCGCGTCTTTTCTTACTTGCCAGGGCAACAAATCGAAACATGTAGGCGATTACGTGGTATGCTCTAGCTAAACTTGAAAACCTGTCTAAAATGTCTTCTTGATCAGTCGATCTAGCAACAAAAACTTGGGCTCCTTTCGACTCTTCTGCCGTTTCGAACTCGGTTGCTCCTACGGGCCACGAAGACTGCTCTAAGTTGAGCCACGCAGGTCCGTGCCACCAGAGCCTATTATCTTTTAAATCCGCAGGGATCAGCCCCCGGGTTGCTAGATCGGCAGGATTATCACCTGACGCTACGTGACACCAATTTTTATTCCCCACCTTTTCTAATATTGTAGCCACCCTATTTGCCACAAACGTTTTCCAGCTACAAGGAGGTTTTCTAAGCCACGCCAAGACAATTGTAGAATCGGACCACAAATAAAGGGGGGACTTGTTCACGTTAAAAGTAGGTACCACACTGTCGACTAAATTTGCCAAAAGAACTGCTCCACATAACTCCAAACGAGGCAAAGATGGCTTTTTTATTGGGGCCACTTTCGTTTTACACGTGAGCAAACTTGACAAAACTTTATTTTCGAACTGTACCCTTATATATATTGTAGCTGCATATGCCAACTCAGACGAGTCACAGAACCCGTGAAATTGAATAGTACAGCCAGGCGAATACTGAACCCAACGTGGAAGCCTAATTTTTTCAATGTCCGCATAATTTGCAGCAAAATTCTGCCATTTTTGCAGAGCTACTGGTTTGATAGCCTCGTCCCACTCGATCTTATCAAGCCACATTTGCTGCATTATAATTTTTGCTGCAACTACCACTGGAGCCAACCAACCCGCAGGATCGTATAGCCGAGCAATGGTAGAAAGAACCTCTCTTTTGGTATACGAGTTTTTAAGTGTTATCTTTTCACACACAAAGAAAAACACATCTTCAGCCGCATTCCAGCGAATCCCTAACGTTTTCGTAGTGCTTTTTTCATCGAGCGACACAAATGACGAATTAAGCAGATGATCATGGGGCAAATTTTTCAAAATTTCTTCAGAATTTGAGGTCCATTTTCTAAGCTCAAATCCTCCACTATCTAGAATACTAATCAGTTCTTCCCGCGCCACCAAAGCATCAGCGATCGAATGGGCACCAACTAGGGCATCGTCCACGTACATATTTTCTCGCAATATTCTAGCGCCTAACGGAAAACGTCGCTCTTCATCTTTTGCCAACTGTAGAATGGTTCTAAGGGCTAAATATGGGGCACAGTTTACGCCAAAAGTCACCGTTTTCAGTTGGTAATCAGCAATTTCCTCGCTATCACTGCTACGAAAAACTATTTTTTGAAAGGGCCTATGTGTGGGATTTACAAAAATCTGCCGGTACATTTTTGAAATGTCCGCATTAAAGACAAACTGAAAAAATCGCCATCTTAGAATTAGATTAACTATTTCAGCTTGCAAAATAGGGCCAGTGTACAACAGATCATTTAAACTTCTGCCATTTGCAGAGAGACTCGAGGCATTGAATACTACTCGCAATTTAGTCGTTGTACTCTCAGGCTTAAAAACGCCATGATGGGGTAAATAATAACCCGGGTCACTTCTAGCATTTTCTGCTTTCTCCATGTGCCCTAGAGCTATATATTCTTTTAGGACCTCATCGTACTGGGCCTTACGCTCAGCATTGCGCATCAAAGATTTTTCGTTTCTCAAAAATTGACAAACAGCTATATGCCTATTGGGACCAAGCGACAGCAAACTATCTTTGAAGGGCAGACTCACAGTATATCTCCCTTCAGGGTTTCTAGTGGTAGTAGAGTTGTAGATCTCCTCACATTTTTTATCCTCCTCCGATAAAACACGCCTATGAGAAACTTCTTCTAACTCCCAAAACTTCGACAATTGGTCATCAATGGCTACTTTTGTCATATGAGACACACTAACAATTCGAGGGGAAACTCTAGTAGGCGTTGGACCTGTAACTATCCAACCAAAAATGGTTTCTTGAGCCACTAATGATTCAAAAACACCATGCCTTACTCCGCCACGAAGAATAGAAGGATACAAATCACCTCCTAACAACAGATCTATCTCACTACTTTCATAAAATTTCGCATCAGCAAAACATAACTTGGGCAGCTCAATCTCTTTTTGGGGCAAAAAAGTATGTGTTGGAATACTACCAGTTACACGAGGGACAACTAGGGCCTGTATATTAAGAGACATGTTCTGATCGAAAAGAGAAACAATCGTAAAAACTGCCATTTTAGAAGACGTACTAATTATATCTCCGCCTAAACCTGAGATTTCTGCAGAAACTGGATTAGTTGGCAACTTCAATAATTTTTGTATCTTTTCTGAAACAAAACTTTCATCAGAGCATGGATCTATCAGGGCACGAACCTTGTAACAGGAACCAAAACTTATAATGTTAACCCAGGCTGTGGCTAACATAACCTTTTTTGCAACAGAGGTATGATGCGATTGAACTACACCAGAAGGGCCGGCAACATTAGTGGACTGTATTTGATTTTGACTACTTTGACTCTGAGCTTGAGAATTAGTGTTTGACTGGTGTTGATTATTATTGTTGCTATTTCTTACTATCTCTTTATGTATAAGTGTATGGTGTTTTCTATTGCACCTAGAACAGCTATTAGGACTAGTGCAATCCCCATACATATGCCCCAAAGTAAGACAATTAAAACAAAAACGAAATCTTTTCAATGTTGAAACACGATTCTTATAATCCATGCTCAAAAATTTATTACAAACACTAATCTTATGCCTCTCCTTACACAATTTACATGAGCTCGAGTCAACTTTTGTGTGATGAGCCTTAAACTGCTTAACTTTTGTAGAAATATTGTTATTATTTGAAGGGCCTGCTTGGGAACCACTGGCAGCTACATTGTTCGCTACTATAATGTCAGAAACACTCTCAAGGGCATGAAATCTATCGGTCAAAAAATTATTTAACTCTTCCCATTTGGGAACCTCTGTTTTATTTTTTACCGATTGCTCCCACAGATGCAAAGTATTTTCTGAGAGCCGAGACGAACATTGAAAAACAAAAATTGGGTCCCATGAGGCAATATCTACATTATATAGTTTTAGCACCGAAATACAATTATTAATCTCCCTTTGGAGCCTTTTTATTTCTGCAGCCGTTTCTCGTTGACATGGAGTCAAATTAAATAAAGTTTTTAGCTGACTATTTATTAACACCCGTTTATTCTCATATTGGGATTTTAAATTACCCCACGCAATTTCAAAATTTTCTGCTGTAAGGGCAATATTTCTGTTTATATCCCGGGCTTCACTATCTGTTTTTTGAAATAAATAAAACAACTTTTCTACAGGGCTAAGTCTAGAATTATTTATGTAGATTGCCGTAAACATGTCCCTAAAGGTGGGCCACGATACGTAATCTCCATGAAAAACGCCAGTATCACAAGGGGGTACAGGTATTGAACAAAGGTTGGGAGCCACTGCTCCCTTGCTTTTTTGTTTTTCCTCATCTTCTAATTTCTGTTTTGCATTTGCAAGAATATTTATGCATCGCACGTAGGTTTTTCGAACCTGTGGATGTTTTGTCTGCACTGCCACTAACTCTTTTTTAATTTCTATCGTGGCTGCGGAACACTCTTCAAACACTTTTTTGTATCTCCCCCAAATCTCTTCCAAGTCACTTCTTTCAAACTCTATCGCCTCATTTGTATATATGGAAAAGTCTTCCTTTTTTAACGTTGCCTCGAAATTAGTAAGCTCATCAGCTGCACGAATAAATTTTTCAAAAGTCGACATATTTTTATTTTCCACTTGCTCTACCGATCAACAAAATATGTGAGTTGTCTTTAGAATAAAATAAAAATTCCCAGCAAAATTTATTTGAGAAAAAAATTTACGCGCTGGCAACACTTTTCCTTTTAGTTATAAAATAAAACAAATCCGGGCAAATTTTTTTTGTTGGACTTTCCTTTTTATTTATGTATTACAACAAATTAAGGCAAAAGGGAATTGAAATACAAATTCAACGAGTAACGGGTAACGGGTAAACTAGCGAGTAAAAAAAGATGGCTCATAAAATTGTGAAATTTTATTTTTGGCGCGACGTAACCTCACTTCTTTGAGACACAATATGGCGCGACACAATATATATGCAATTTTAAATTTCAGAGTACGTACCTTTTAACACTTCCCGGGAGAAGGACCAAAATGTTGGGCTGATATAATGGGTTACCTGGTTCTGACGAAAAAGGCGCAAGGACTATGGCTCAAAGAAAAACGTGTCGTCCGAAGGCCTCAAGACTTGGCTGGTTGAGGCAGGTCAGAAATCTCTGGTATACACTTGTTGCTCTGAAAACAACCCTTATTTTTGACGGCTTAAGTGGTCCTGTTGTTGTTGTTCTGTTGTGTCCAAAAAAAAGAAAACTCACTTTTTTTCTCGTTTTAATAGATTTAGGTTTCACGTTTATTATTTTCTGATTTCGCTTTAATTTTACTATTTTAACCTTTACACTTTTATTTTTTTTTTAGAATTTAAATCTTTGGCCGGCGTCTGGCTGGTTGAAGTTTTTGAAAGCAAGTAAGCATCATTCCCAAGGTGACGTTAACAGTCAGCTGGGCTACATACAGCATGGGGTGTTGCCAGATGCCAACACCACATGTAGTCCTGTTGCACACGAATAAAATACTGGGAAACATTAACACCCGGTTTACACCAGCAACCAAAAAAATATGTTTACACCAGCCAGACGCCAACAACAATAACAATTCCCTATAAATAAAAACGGCTAAAAAATCCAACTAGAAAAAAAACGCAAACATTTTGCTCGTTTTAAAAACAATAATATGAGAAAGTTTTGAAAGTTTTCATTTAAAAACAAATTTTCTAATATTATTTCAGTACTTTTCTTTTTTGTTTTATTATGAAAAAAAACAAAAAACCAGAGACAATAGAAGCAATAAAAACTGTTTATTTTTTTCGTCGCAGTGTCAACAATTGTTCGTTGAAGCAAATATGGCTACAAATTGTTATGGCTTGTTAAAGTTTTAATTAGATTAAATAAAAGTTAAAGAAAAAAAAAACTAGTAAAATCATTTGTTCCATGTTATTTAATTTGCTTTTCTTGCTAAATGTTAAATTAAGTGAAATAAGACCTTGAAAGTTAGCAACAATAGTGTTAAAAGTTCGGTGTTTTCTGGTTGATGTAGCACATTTTTTGAATAATTTAAAAAAAGTTGTTTTTATACAGTTTTTGAATTTTAAATCAAACTTATGTAATAAGGAAGAGAAAGGATTAATTGAATCAAAATATTTTAAAACGTTCGACTAAAACTGAATTTTCCATCTTGAATCTTATATTCACAAAGGAACGCATTGGTCTCCTCCTATCGTATAATAGTGAGAACTGTTTTTTTAGAATCGTGATCGTTGTATGGAATATTATTATTCTTACAAGAATTTTTATAGAAAACATGCATTGGGACAAGATTTTCTGTAGAAAATCTAAATTGAGAAACAATTTTTTGAAGAAAATCTAAATTGGGACAAGATTTTCTATAGCAAATCTGCATTGGGACAAAATATTCTATGGAAAATCAAGATTAAGACAAAATTTTCTATAGAAACTCAAGATTGGAACTATATTGAGATTTTCGCAAGATTTGCTTTATAACGTATGGATTAAGACTATTCTAGATTGGGGTAAGTTTCTAATCGTAAATGTTTCTGTTAAAAATCTGGATTTAAAGATTTCGTATAGAAAATCATGGTTGGGACAAAATTTTCTGTAAAAACCCCGAATTGAGAGAAGAAAATCTCGATTAGGACAAGATTTTCTATAGCAAATCTGCATTCGGGCAATATATTTTGTATTGAAAGATTTCCTATGGAAAATAGTGATTAGGACAAATTTTTCTATAGAAAATCTTAATGGAGAGAAAATTGTCTGCACAAAATCTAGATTTGGACAAGATTTCTATAGTAAATCTAGATTGTATAAACATTTAAATAGAAAATCTTATCTTAATCAAGATTTTCTATAGACACTCAGGATTGGGACAATGTTTGGACGTAAACCAGATTTGCTGTATAAAGCCTGGTTTAAGGCAAATTTAGATTGCAATCAAGTTTTCAATAGAAAATATGAATTGAAACCAGATTTTGTGATTACATTGAAAGATTTCCTCTAAAAAATCCTGATTGCGACAAGATCTTTTATTGAATATCATGACTAGGACAATATTTTGTATATGAAATCATGAATGGGACATGATATTCACTAAAAAATTATGATTGGAACAAAAGTTTCTAAAAAAATCATGATACAAAAAAATTTCAACAGAAAATTATGATTATGAAAACAATATAGAAAATCTGAATTGGGACCGTATTTTTTTTGATTCAAAAGCTGGATAAGAAAAATATTTTCTATTAAAAATCTGAATTATGTAACTTTACCCACTGTAAATCGAGATTGGTAGCAGATTGTCTCTGTAAAGTTAGAATTGGGACACGATTTTCTATGTTAAATTTGTATTAATAAAAGATTTTCTTTGGAAAGCTTGGATTAGGACGCAATTTTTGTAGAAATCCAAGATAGGGATTGGAATATCGTATTTTTAATAGAAAACCTTTATTAAAAAAAGATTTTTATCAAAAGTCACTTGGGTTCATCAGTGGTGCCTTTATGATAAAGTCGGGACTAAGAAAAGACTTTTCAAAAATGATTGGGACAAGAAGGTTTGCAGAAAATCTGAATTGGCGCATGACTTTCTATTGAAACCCTGGCTTTAAAACAGATGTTTAAGTAAAAATCGTGACTAAAACAAGAATTTTTAGTTCAAGTCTGGATTAGAACAAATAAATTTTAAAAAGGTTGTTTCAAACTGACAAACATTTTAATGGAAATTCTTAATTGTGCCAACATTTTTTGAATTAATAAGGGCATAATTTTGTACAGAAAGATTGTGATTAAACTTTCTACAAAAAAAAAAATCATTATTTTAACATTTTTTTTTAATCCAACAAAAGTTTGAATAGAAAGAAAATCTTAATTGTGAAAATTTTTTTTTTTTTTTTGGAAAATTTAATTTTTTTAATAAATTCTTGGTTGTGAAATTTTTCGGAGAAATTTTTGTTTTAGATAAGAAATTTCTTTTCCTACAAGATAGTTTATAAAGCAATTATTTGTATGATTCTAAAATACTTTCTAGAACTTTTCATTTTTTTTTTTGGATTATACGATACATTTGAAAATAAAAGTTCTCACCATTTTTGTTTTTGCAACTATGTAAATCATTAATGAAAAATAAGTTCCGTTTTAATTTAAAATTTAATCAAGTGAATTAAACTTTTACTTATATCAACAAAATTATTGCAGAAATTGTTGTTAATTTCAAAAAATGTTTAATTGATACAATTAATTTGTTAACTGGTGACTCTTTAATTAATTTTTTAATTAATATCACAAATTTTTTTTATTGAAATGAATTTTTATTCTTTTCTGTGTAATTTTCAGTAAACATTTTGCATATCAATAAAACTTCATAACATTTTTAAAAAAACCTTACTTTCTTAGCCATAGGATTCCTTTGTAAATTAAATTAAAACCAAAATTTGTAACATTAAAAAAAAGATGTGTTAAAACAAACACGTGATCGCAAACAACCTTTATATATATTAAAACTACTACTGTGTACAAGTTTACAAGAAACATTTTATTCTCTCACAAATAAACTCTAATTACGGTAAACAAAGGCTACGCAACTCACAACATCAATTGCTCAAAAACCACACAAATACATAAACAAATTACACACCGATTCAACAACTGACAGATAGCAAATTAACAACAAAAACTAAAATACTGTATGTAAGAATTTCTGAAAAAAGCAAGATGTTTTCAATGTTTATAAAAATACTAGTGAAGCGTATGGATGTGAGTTAGGTACACAGACGGACAGACAGACATATTATATTAGTACCTAAAAATCACTAACAACAATGCTAAACATCACGTAGAAACTGATGGAAGACAAATAAATAAATAAATATATATAAAAATACCAAGACGGAAATTTGTTTAAAGATGCAAGTTCTAAAATTAAGATGATCTTTAAAACTACAGAGCAGATGAGAAAGAAAGACTGTCTGATCAGACAGGCTCACAAGAAGGAGAAGAAGAAGTGTTATGAGAATTATACCGAACTAAGAAAATATACAAATTAAAGTTGAATGAACTCATTATAAATATAAAGTCTGAAGAAAAAACTCTAAAATAAATTTCAATCTTTTTTTTTTTTTACCCCAAAACAAAAAAACTAACAAACACACACATTTATTTTAAAGCGCAAAACTTAATTTCTGTAAGTGTATATTTTTTATTCACCCATCAGAAGATTTGAAATGTTAATTTTATTGTTTCTTTATTTGTTCTGAATTCTGAATGTATCTGTCTTTCGTATGTAGCAAAGCGTTATGTCTTTTTTTTATTAACAAACAAGTAAAAATGGTATATTCGGCTTAGATGAATCTTAGATACCCTTCACAATGGCATATTAAAGGAATTCGTTTTGTAAGGTTATATGCAGCGAAACCATAAATATGCAATTGCATATTTTTTCTTGTGCGACCAATTTAGGCATTACCAATATATTTATCCGATTTAGAGCTTTTTATGAATTTTGGCGTCGATTTGTTAGTGCATATTTTACCCTTTGCAGCATTTTTTTGCATAAGTTAGTTAAACGAGCCTTTTTGCAGAATTTTCCAAGTTTTAGCGCATATTTTGCCTTTTTGAGGCATATTTTGATACTTGTTGAATTTTTTAGATGCCTACAAGAACTTTCGCAGCAAATAAAAAAAAACAATTTTGCGGAATTTTGGCTTTTGTGTTTTAAATATTTATCTGTTTACCCAACATGTTGCTTCAACTTCGCCATCTTAGGGATGGGCAAGTGGAAAAAATAAATCGATATATATCGAATCGATATTTTCTTAGAGTATCGATATTTATTATTTCAAAAATATCGATATATCGATATATCGAACGTATTTTGCTGAAACTATTACCAAATTAAAAAATTCAGTATACCTTTGTACAAACATATGTATGAACAAATTAATTATATGTAATAACATTGTTACATTTTATTGTTTCATTTTATTTAAAAAAATTAATAAAAACAAAAAAATTTAATCAAAACAAAAAATTCAATTATAACAAAAACAAAAGGGAAGAATACAAAAAAACCATAAGAAAAAAAAATAAATTACGAAAAATTTAAATGGAAGTAAATAAGTCATGGAAGTACCAACTTTCCTTAAAATTTGAATTGCACCCCAAAAGTTCCAACTGGTTTTAGTCAAACCAGTAATCATCAGATATGGACATCAGGAGCACTCTCTGATTTATGTGCACTCCAGACAATCTGCTTCTTGTATCCGGCACTGCTTCTTATAAATGCCAATTATTTTAGATCTTCATATTTGTTTAAAAAAACATATGATGCATGCAATGATTCCAATTCTTAAAAAACATATTGTTTGAAAAACGGCTAAAATTTTGAGTTCTTAATGAATACTGACTTTAAAAAATATCGAATTCGATAGTCGTATTTCAATATCGATGCATCGATATATCGGTATTTAAAATATCGGCGATATATATCGATTATATTTTTTTTAAATATCGATATTTTGATATATCGATATTTTTTGCCCATTCCTACGCCATCTGCATTTAAATTTTTCTCGAAAATTGTAAGAAAAAGCAGGTTGTCATCAAAGACAAATGTTAGTTTAAACTTTAAAATTTTGTTTATGAATACGCAAAAGTTAAGAAAAAATCAATAATGTACGTTTTTGGCGATGTATGTTATACATAGAAAGTTGGACAAATCTTTTAGAATACTGATGTCCATCCGTCTGTATTTGCTGGTTCTTTGTTCATGTTTACCTTGTGCGCAAAGTACAAGTTGCAGTGTGGTAGGTAATTTGATCAAATCTGGTAAATACATTTTATTTGTACTAAGGATGAAGTTAGAAATAACTTTTTTCCAAATTAGACTCTTTGTTTCCGTAAACCATCGAAATATGTTGTTTTTAGATAAAAATCGCCCCAAAAATATTTTACTGCATATTAAATTTTTTTTGCATCAGATCACATTTTCCCAAAGTTTACATCTATAAAGTTTTAATAGCTTTAACTTTCTTTAAAAAGTTAACATGAATAAACAATTTAGCGACCGTCCTTTAAATCCCTTTAAGACAACAAAATCAACGACAAGAGGTAAACACCACCTTTTTGTTCATAACCCAGACATGTGGATTAATCCGGCTTAATTTCAATAAACATCTCTTTTGAATATTTGTGATATAAAAATTTAGTTATGTATGTTTATAACGACCTAGTTCCCATTGAATATGGGATCTTCGGAAAATCCATTCGAAACAATACTCGAATCGAAATTATATAAAAACTTGACTACACGCAGAGAAAAAATATGGTTGGACATGGTTACGGCAACCATACTGTGTTTATTGTAACAATATATTGTTGTTGTACACAAATAATTGTTATTTTTGTTAAATATCAGCAATATTATAGTTACTGTAAACATATTAATGTTTATCGCAATTATAAATTTGAGTATTGTTGACCGAAAAATAATTATTTTTCTAACAACTAAATTATGATAACTTTCAAAACATATTATATTACTCACAGCCATAACATGATATTTAATAGCCATAACATGATAACTTTATATACATTTATCATAATAAGTTTAAGATGCAATCAAAATATCGTTACTCTAATAATAATTTGGTATCGCCATTTGTAAAACAATTTTGTATCAGTTGTGTCGTGTTTTACATAAAAATATCGAATTATTTGTTAGTGAGTGGCTAAATAACAATAAAATAACCATTAAAATAAACAAGAAATTAAAAAAAAATAAAGAAAAATATTAAAAAAGAAATAACAAAATAACCATTAAAATAAACAAGAAATTAAAAAAAAATAAAAAAAAACATTAAAAATGGGTTGTAGTGTCACAAAATAAAATATCTTTGCTTAAAAATTTTAATAATCTTAAAGTGGTGGAAAAATTTGTGAAATATTGGTGCAAAATATTAACCATTACTGGTAAGTTTTGTGTTATTTTAAGAGAAAAATAATGAAAACTCCACAAAATAATTTATAAATAATTTCGACCTACGACAAAAAGATTACAGTAACTATATTATGTTTTTTATTTTATCATAAGTATTTTTTTCCAATAAAAATATTATGTTTAAAGTTGTATCATATTATGATGTAAAAAATTTATGTATAACAGTTCATATCACTTTGCATCATAATATGATTACTTCTAAACTTATTATGATTGCCATGACAATAATATGATTACTTCTGAACTTATTATGATTGCCATGACAATAATATGATTACTCTTAAACTTATTATGATTGTCATGACAATAATATGATTACTTCTAAACTTATTATGATTGCCATGACAATAATATGATTACTTCTAAACTTATTATGATTGCCATGACAGTAATATGATTACTTATTAACTTATTATGGTTACCATGACAACAATATGATTACTTCTTATCTTATTATGATTACCATGACAGTAATATTATAACTTCTTAACGTTTTATGATTAACAGGATAACAATATGATTAAGGGAAAAATATTATGATGTAATATTACGAACATATTTGGTCATAATATGATTTAATAACAATCGTAATATGGTGACTACAATCATGAATCTTATCATAATATGTTGCTCTTAGAATATGTTTACAACAACCATGTTTTTTCTTTGCGTGTAAGTCTTAGATAGAAATTACAAACGGAATAACAAACTTATGTTGTATACCTTTTTCTTTTGTGGTGAAGGGTATAATAAAAGAAGTAAAACAAAACAAAAAAAAATAAAAGAAACAATCAAGGGGGATTTAAAAATTTTTTTAAACTCTTGTTTATCCATAGGCAAATGTGTTAAATAATTAATTTTAAGAAAAAAAAAGGAGACAGTCAAATTAAAAATTTAAATTTTATCAGTTGTATTCAACCATTTTTTTATATTTTTAGAATTTTGTTTGTCGCTTAAGTATTTCGTTGCTTTGCGATGAACACTTATTATTTTTAGGGGAGTAGAAAGCAATTTAGAGCCTCTTTCACTGAAACTAACAACAAAACAATGAAGTAGAAAAAACTTTGGTGTGCAAAAAATCTTTTTTAGATATAAAATATATTTTAATAATATTAAAATATTTTTAATATATTTAACATATTTTTTGTTTTAATCTCCTCTTACACTAAGCAAAAATATCCTCTCTCGCACACTGCAAGGTGCACTGCTTAGTCTGTGTTTCAATTGTGACACATTTTGAATCCACAATTCTAAAACCAGAATAGAAGAGGAAAAATATTGATCTACATTATATGTTGAACCTTCTCGAATTAAGATGGTACCTGCATACGCCAACGAATCCGCCATGCCGTTTCCCTGTATCCGGGGACCCAATATTCAAAAAGGAGCTAATTGCAGACTCTGGTTTCTTTCCTGCAGACAAGCATAAAGCTTCGCGGGATAAGCTAGGAAATTATAAAAAAAAAAAAAAAAAAAAAAAAAAATTAAGGGTGACCAGTGAATGTCTCGCTACCTCCTCCAGATCATATGGCCGCCTTGCTATCGGTAATAATGTGAATACCCCTTCCAGATATTTCAACGTACCGGATGCATCTCGCGGCTGTGTGGATGGCCATTATCTCGGCCTGGATGACACTGCGGTGGTCCGGCAGCCTTATCGGAATGCTCCAGTTTAGCTGTTCGGAGTGTATGCCAGAACCGACACCATACAGTGTTTTAAAACCCGTCCGTGATTATTCGAATCGCATTTGCGGGAATTTGTAAGTCATCATAGTGGACCACGTTATCCAAAGTGCTTACCCTGAAGCCAGGATCAAAGATATTGTAATCCCTCCGTGCTCCAGTGGCAAGAGGAAAAATCGTCATCTGGCGAAGTGCTGCCATCTGTTTATTTCACCAAGACTCTACGTACCAAAAATGGGACAGCTAGCATAACTCTATCTTTCTCTCTGATTTGCCTCGCAGGGGTAGTATGTAATTTAGATGATATTAAAAAAAAATTTGCATTTTAATTAAAATACACAATAACTTTCTAGCCCATATTTAGATTCAAATGTTCAACATGTAAAGGGTCACACCTTAACGTCAAGTTGTTTTGCCCAACTTAATTTGACAATTCTTTGTTCCAGTCTTTGTCAAATTCAACCAAGGAGAGATACACAATTGAGCAGCGCATTAAGATTGTTGAAGGCTTTTACTAAAACGGGCCTTTAAATTAAAATGCATTTATCAAAGTTTATCTTGGGAGTCTAAAACTCATTAACAAGGTTTCGTTAAAAGTGCTAAATTCCCAATTCATACTATTGATTTGCATTTTGAGCCCTTCGTGATTTTATTGGTCAGCATAATAGTCTAAATATGTCCACCTTCGGGAGAATTGTGAGCAAAGTTCAACAAACCGGGTCTATGATTCGTCGAGTGATTGTTGAAATGCCGATACATCCACAAATAGTGACTGTTTGGGGAGATTGATATCGGTCAAGCAGTTACAATAAATGGTGGTCGCTATCGCGAGCTGAAAACAGACTTCTTGTGGCAAGAAATTGAGGATATGGATCTGGACGGTATGTGGTTTCAACAGGATGCTGCTACTTGTCACACAGTCAGCGAAACAATGGCTCTTTTGCGCGAGAAATTCTCGATTGACCGCCACGACCATATGATTAAACACCGTTGGCCTTCTTCCTTTGGAGACATTTGAAAGAAAAAGTGTACTTCAATAAGCCAAGAACAATTCAAGTGCTAAAGAATAATATAAATATTTCGGCACATGAACATTAACATTAAACCTCAATTATGTCTCAGAGTCATTGAAAATATGGACCATCGGATAGATTTATGCCACCGAAGCCGTAGCGAGCATTTGTCCGATATTTTGTTTCACACATATCCATCATCCTTCTATATTAAGATTATTCTCTAAAAACTTTTTGTTTTACTTACAATTAAGATCGTGCGTTTTGGTTGGACTGCCTTTTATATAAATTCAGATTTTAGCATTAAAAATTAAGTTTTTTCACACGACTTCCCAAACATTACAAATTTGAAAGATACATTTTTGACAATAAAGTACTACTGGTTAAAAGATTGATGTTTGACTGTTGGTTGGCGGGCACCGCAGTGGTGCATTGGTTAGAACTCAAAGATTTTCTGAAGATAGAATCTGGTGATTCTTAATACATGTAAAAATCAACCCATGTTCAAATCCCAGCCAAGAAAAATTATCAATAAAAATTTTATTAAAAATTCCAAGTTGTAAAAAAAATTCCTTCCTCGGTGAAAATAATTTAATGAAAATTAAATTTGATGAACTCAAGCCTAATTAAAGAATATCAAGAAATTAATAAATAAAATTCTTACTTGAAGTATTTTTATTACAAATGTGACACATACCTGAAAAGAGAATATATAAGAAAATTATTAAAAAGTTAAAATCAAATAATTTAAAAGAAATTTAAAATAGATTTAGTAAGATTTATGAAGTTTTGAATCCAATAAAGCAACCTGTAGTAAAATCAATTTAATTAAGTGTATTAATCAAGAATACAAATTGGGATTTAATAGCAATATGAATTTTGAATTGTTAATTGATTTTTCTATAGCAGGTTAATAATCATAAATACTCCTGTTTTTAATTTAAGGCTAATGATAAAAGTTTTCCTTATTAAACAACAAAGTAAAAACTTCGCCTACAAAATAATGTGTTAAGTAATCAGGAAAAAGCAAAGATACTCGGCCTTATTGTGGTTGTCGTTGTCGTATACGACAGTGTAATAAATTAAAGTAATACACAACATGTGTTCTTTAATCTACTACAAAAAACGACACGTTTGATTACGAAAACGACAACCACAATAAGGCTGACTACTTCCAATTCTACTGAAAGAACCAATGAATTTTACAAGGGATGTCACAAAATGAACGCATTTTATAGTCATTATTTTTTACCAACATACATCTGTAAAATAAGTAGTTATAGTAGTAAAGAAAGCAACTAAATAATGAGTAAAATAAGCTATTAATTTTAAAAAAGTAGGCGAAGTTTTAACTGGGAAGTAAAAAAGGGGCTATACAAGTAAAAAAGGTATTCAAGAAAAACGTGGCCATATGATTGCCGCATATGATGTGAGCGGTCCCGTGATAAAATCCTTATCCAGCAGAATATTTGTATGGGCGCTAGGTGGTATACCACTGTGCTACAGCAAAACACCAGCTTCAACAGTTGCAATGCGAAATTAAACTAGACTACTGGTTGAGCAAATCTGTTAAAGGGTTTGACAAGTTAGTTCAGGTTTCCAAAATTTCGACCCCTACAGTTTTTGAAATTTTTTTAAAGCCGTTTGGTAAAAAAAAAACAAAATCTACTTCTGAGCTAAAACAAATGATTTTAGATGTCTTTAGTAGAATTGTACTAAATTTTTTACAATATATTTATTAACCCTCTAACTTTCATTTTAAGGGGTAATTTTTGTCTTGTTTTCCAACTTCCACACAAAGATATACTGAAACGTCACTTTAGAGGGTTCAAATGTTCTATGAATTTTTTCTGCATCAAATTTCACTAGGGGCGTTTTAAGACTTAAAGTAATTAGTTGATTTTAAAATAAAAAAATTTCACATACAGAGAATATTGAATGGACCCTATTGAAACAAAACCAAAACCCGAAATTCAGGAGGACACTTGTATGAGGGCCTTGTGAAATAATGGACTGATTATATTTTATACTGAATACTCTTTTTATTTAAGAAATATCTAAGCCGATTTTTGTTCTTAATTTTAACGTTAAAATCATTATTTTGCGCAAAAAAAGTATTTATTTGTCTAGAGCTCGGTCATAAAAGTGAACAAACGGTTTATAGTTTATAAGTAGATTGAAAAAATTAAAAGTTTATATGTAAAAATTAGAGAATTATGGGTAAAAATTAGATGTAGCCGGGGGGTTTTGCTCATATCTCAGCCAGTTGCGAACCTATCTGACAAAATTTTAATAGCAAACTGTGCCGGACTATACATATGTGAAAATAATATATAACAACCTAGTCCTTATGATACCTACTGTCTTTGGAAAGATCATTTCAACATGCACGGCAATCGCTCTATTAAGGGCCCAAAATATATATTCCTTGAAGTCTTAGACCCTATAGAGAAAACATATTAAAGAAATTGCAAACGGAATGGAATGTCCCACAAATATAAACCCTTTCTTGCTGTGGTAAAGGGTATTAAAATGTTGAATGCAACATTTACAAACCAACAAAAAACAAATGGTAAAAAAAACTAATTAAAATCCATTTTATGGTAAAATCCAGTGTGAAATTTTTAATTATTTTATAAACCTAAAAATCCCTGTTTTTTATATCTTTTTTTTTTAATTGATACGAGTATCGTTTTCGTTGCACTCAGACCAGAAGTGTTGTATTCATTAAGTCATTAAAAATCGATTTCTTTTTTTATCATTAATTAAAAACAAAAACAAAACAAAAAAATAATAATTCCTAACCCTTTTCTGTGTGTTAAACTACAAAACAAAATTGTTTATTTAGCAGTAGAAAACAAGAAGAAATCAATCTCAAGTACATTTCAATTTCATGCATTCAAATACTTAAACATTTCATTAAGAAATATTTGAAATTTAAACTTTATAGACTTATGAAATATGGATAATTCAAAGACATGTGTTCCCTTGGTATACCTTGCCCGACTTTATTCAGAAAAATAAAAGGTTTGAACTCTTGTGGCCTGGTAGTCGATCATGGACAAGAACAAAACCGACTTACAATAATCATTTACAGAAATAAAATTTTTTGTATTACTTTTACGATTTCGTGTGTTCAATCCAATCAATTGTTTCTTTGTTATGCGTTCATTCATCCACCTGCACAACCTTCGGTGTATTTGCTTTGAATTGTTTTTTTCGTTTCATGTGTTTTTTATGTTTTTTTTTTTGTTTAGATTTAATTTTGTTCCTTTTTTTGATTAAAAGAAAAATTAAAATACCAACCAGTTTTTTTTTCAGTTTTTACCCGGTCTGTGTGTTAAATGAAAAGATTTTTATAACTAATACCCTACAAATACAAATTTCGACTACAAAATTAGTCTATTCATAGACCATATTTACACTATGCAATTATTGCCGCAACTTTCGCATGCAACGTTTTGTTTGTTATCAAGAGGTGTAGGGAAGAAAACGCGATTGAAAAAGTTGAAAAAATGCTTGAAATCATAAAAATAAAAATTTTAATTAATTTATTATAGTTTTTTTTAACTTTAAAATTTAGAGAGCGAGAGAAAAAATTTCCGACTTATTACACTTTAGATTACCAAGGAACAGCTTGTGGATATAAAGTTGTAAGAAGATTCAAAGAAGTAAGAGGGCTTAAAGAAGTATTCAGAGAGATATCTAGGATTTTTTTTATTTTAGACAAATAGTGATTCTAGTAAAGAAAGTGAATCAATTTAAGAATACTCTCTCTTCCGAACAGTGAAACTAAAATATGTACAAACCTTAAGTTTTTAAATTGATGTTGTTGACAATTAACCCCACCACAAGTCACCTGAGATGTGATGAGTAACCAGTTAAATCAAAAAAGAAAACTTACTGCCTGGCTGACATCGTGGCGACAAGTACATGTCTTACGTATATTTATATTGAAAACAAAAAAATATTAGCTTTTTATTATTGTTTTCAATATAAACATGCCCAAAAAATGTTCTTGTCGACATTGTGGCCGTGGCAGTTAATGAATTGCAAAACCAACAAAATGTTTTGTATTAAGTTTTCTTTTCTCTTATTTACTTTAATGTTTCTGTAAGGTGTCATTCTATACTGCTTATGCCCACAAAAAATTGCCTCGTTACTTTAATTTCTGTTTTTATGGCACGTATTTTTACGATTGAATGGAAATTATTGAAAACAATCAACGAAAGAAAAACCAAAAAAAAAAAAAAAAGGAATGAAAACTGAATTTAAAGGCTGCATGGCTTTTGTCAACTTGCAGTATTCAGTGTTGTTGTACTTTTGCATACGACTGTCTGTGGGCTCAATGGTAAGTTGGGTTAGTTCAAAGTGCGTCGAGTTGTTGGGTATTGGTATTGTATTTTGCATTGAGTGTATAAAATCTTAAGACAATAACATTTAAAAGACAAAAAATAAAAATCTCATGTTATGCATTTGTAATTAATTAATTCGTGTTAATTTGAATATACAAAGTCTACCAAATGCTAAGTAGTAGTAGTAGTAGCAATAGTGGTAATGATATAGAAAGTAAAAGTACGAGGGTCGTTGGTTAAGCAATACTTTAAAGCAAAACGGAAAATTTTTATATTAATTGGAATAATTTTAATAACACATAATTATAATCTGGCAATAAATATATTCAGCACCTGAAAAAACTAGCTAGTTTTGATATTTTTGATATGACTTAATATCGGTGTAAGGCAATGATAGTCAGTATGTTTAATGTTTTGAAATCGGATTAGCTGAAGCCTTTAGTGGTATATACGGAGTTATAACGCTCTAATATGGGTCACAGGTTCAGGATAATAGTGATGTACCCAGGATGGCCGTCCAACTGTTTGACGGATGACAATTCAATACAAAAATGCATCCTCTTTAAAGTGCTGAAAGAGCAATTTAGACATTAAAAATATTTATTTGATGGTTCTTGGCCTCAGTTTATATATACCACGTACCTGTTTAATAAATAAAATTCGAAATATCAAGCGGTACTGCACCAAATTTAAAAACAATGGACAAAGAGTTTTTGTATCAAATATTCTTGCGAGCAAGGGTGTTCCATATTAGCTGAGATTATGGGGTGGTTTCCTAAAAACTGCATTTGTATTTTAATGCTAAACATATAAAAAAGTATAGTCGGTAAAGCCGGGACTTTAGATACCCTACAACACAGTAAATAAAGACACATTTTCGAGATTGTGCTTTATTTGGAACACATGATTAATCATGGATGAGGCAAAATAAAATTACGTTTTTTTTATTATATAAAATATTTTTTTCGAATCTGCGTCTATTAAAAAGAAATAATTCCCACATTCTTTTTGTTAAAATTGTGTTTAAGACACCGTCCAAGGCTAGTAGGACACTGGTCTTCTTAAATCATAAATTGCGGTTGGAGGCTGTTCCGACTGACTTAACACTAGGGAAGCCCTGCCCCCCTAAACTGAAGACTTGGATGCGCCCTTGGTTATAATTGCGTTAGATATGCATTTACTTCCACTTAAGCCTGAAATTTTAAATCATTCCCAGGCCTTCTTCGTTTGTATCAACATTAAATCTTTTTTATCAAAGTATATGTATTGGCCTTAACAGTTTTAGATAAACCATGTACGTAATAAATTTATAAATTTTTACGAGAGCACTTCTATTTAACAAAAAATTATGTAAATTTTTTACAAAAACCTTTTTCTTAGGTCAAAAATTTTATTTCCAATTACTAAATTACTTCAGTCAATACTGAACGAATCGGAATTATTTTTTAAGTATTATAAAGCATTAATTTGAGTTTCACAACAATAAAAATAAATTTCGATTCGTTCAGTATCGACTGAAATAAAATTGCTCTCGAATCGAGAAAGTCCTCGATCACGACTGCCTGAATTAGGCCCCAGGTTAAAAACGTGTAAATTCGGTTATCTCATAATTAAAACTAAAAGAGATGCAAAAAAAAATTTAATACTTATCATTGCTCTTTAAAAACAAATAATCAAACAAGTGTCTGGTACCCTTTAGAAATTTGGCCCACTTGGGGAGTAAAAGGGTTAAACATGTGTTTTGGAACTTTTTTGCCACCACATCTTCCTTTTAAGCCAATAAACATAAAGATACAAATTATATCACATTGGTAGTTTATCTAAAAAATAAATACATATATAAATTTGGTACTTTTTCGAAACTCAATCGTACCTATTTTTGGTACGTTTTTACAAAACATTTTTCCCCATTCATCCATTATATATATAAAAAAAAACTATGGGCTCCAACTAAAATATTGAAATTCTTAATACTCCAATGGGGCGAAAAAAGTACCAAAAAGGGGATATTAGCAAAATTTCATTAATTTTTCCGTTCTTCATGTGGACTTTTTTTTAATTTTATATAATATTGAACTTAGAAAAAAATAATTATGGGCGCAGGGTCATGAGTGACTGAGAACATATAAGATGATAAATGTTGGTACTTTTTTATTAAAACCTCAAAACATTAACTTTGGCCTTTAAATATGTCCACGAAAGAAAGGGAGACGCTAACGAAGTAGCGAGTCAAATGCAAGTATTAAATAATTTTGTAAGAAAATAAAAAAATTTCAAGTTTGTGGTTCGACTCAACGTTGTTTTAAGTCTCTTTCTAAGCACAGAGAAAAACAAACAGTTGAATTGTTTCATGTATCGAAAGATCGTTCATTTATAAGTTGGTTAGCAACCTTTTGCAATGTTAGATTTTGTTTGTTTCCTTTAATAAAAAAAAAACTTTAAAACTATAGGCTTTTTTTACATTTAGTTATTTAAAACAAATTAAAATGCAGGCTTTTCTCTCAACTATAGCAAATGTTTGAATTAATTGTAAAACGTTAAAGAGACGTGATCATTTTATGTACTTGAAAACTTCAATATGTATTAACATTTTTGGAAAGTCATTAAGGTTTTTCCTTTCATTTGTTTTTAATTAAAAAAACTCTCATTATGTTGTATTTTTTCTACGGTTTTTTTTTACATTTTTTTTTGTCTTACACTAAATAAAAACACCCTGCACGAATACGACTGGCTGGCAATCTAATGGCAGTAACAATCATTTCATTATCATTTTGTGGTCGTAATCATTAAAAAATTATAGACAAAATCAACTTAGTTCAAAAAAAAAACATGTGTAGAAATTAAATATAAAACTTTAAAATTTAAAATTGTATATTCACTGTAGGTAATTTTGTCGGTCTCACTGTTTTTGCTTGTAACTTTTTGTTTAAACCGTCATGCAGATACACACACACAACTTATTGACATTTTTCAAATACTATTGTGTGATTTAACTTTTTGTTCAATGCCCAAGTGTGTTCATTCACTGAACCTTCTCCTCTGGCGTCATCATTAAAGTGTTTTTCTTTATAAAACAAAAAATCCACTTGTGTGTAAAAGTTTATTTTTCAGTGAAAGTTTTTTCATAAATATTTTAATAAATTTATTTGCTTTTGTTTAGTAAAGTTGTTAATTTTTTATATTATTTTTTAAATAAATTTTATAATTTCTTTGTGAAAATTAAAATGAAAAATATTAGAAAAATATTTATTAGGTGTATAAGTTAAATTAATGCGTTATTTTCAAATAATTTTTTTGCTTTTATTGTGAACAGTTGTGGAACGATTTACAAAATCACCTGTCTGAAGGACTAATCTCATGGTGGTCCAACCACAAGGTGAAAAACAATGCATTAAATAACACCCACTCTTCTAGAATAACATCGCACTTAAACGCAGCCTTAATGCAAGTGTATACCCCGCTCTTATTCCGAACAGCTGTGGAAAGATTTACAAAATTAAATGCCTTAAGGTCTAATTTAATGGTGGTCTTAGCGCAAGGAGAAAACATGCCTTAAACTACTCCCCCTTCTAACAAAAGATCTAATCCACACGCAGACCCAATGCATGTAGATACCCCACTCTTAAACACGTAGCATCTTTAGTCGTTTCAAATTCGGATCCATTACGCTTACCCTTGCTTAAGAGCTGGGCTTCTCTCTATTGCGATGCGAAAGATAATGGAAGATAATCAAGTGATTTGTCTTTCGCATCTTTTTAAATTTTATACTGTCAATCTGCACCATTTTTAATTTGTATTGCCAGTGTTGCAGTGTTCAAAAACTTTTGCGAAAGTGATAGAGAGTACCAACTTGGCGTCTTGCTTTCGCATCGAAATTGTATTCGCATAGCAATAGAGATCAGCCTCCCTGGAGTTATCCTACCTCTGCTGCTGAAAGTACCCACAGTTCCCACAGTTGGTGAAAATTCAGTCCTTGAAGCTGAGTTTTATAGATCTCCCTGTCTGCAATTGTGAGACAACATTATTCTTGAAAGAGCCTCCACCAATAGCCTGTCCCGTGGTGCCAAATTAGGATCTCTGATCAGCCGCGATCAAAGTTTTTAAAAATAATAAGGATCTGCCAATTTCATATTGCTGTTCCAGGTACCTTTCTTTACCGGAGGATAACTCACAAAAAGGAAAAATATCTTTAGGATGCATCCCCCCCGAGGAGATATTTATTGTGCTACAATACAAATTAATTCAAAATATTGGTCATCTTTTGCTTTGATCTTTTCCCATCTTTCTTTCAACATATGAATTTCGTGTCAAAAGAACAACTCGCCTCAAACGGATCTAGTGCACTGAACCCTTTTAAAGAAAACTAAATTTTTTGCTTACACGATTTCGTTTAATTACTTATGCCCGTAATTTCTACAAAAAGGAATCTAGCAGTGCATAGAAATCTATGGTGTAACCGCTGTCATATTTTAAAGACAAACTAAAGGTAAAAACATGTAGGCAACATCAACGTTGGAATAGGTACATAAAGATAACTGATAATTTACGAGCATTAGTATGAATATCCTCCTAGGAATCATGTAAGTTATGAAAGACGCAAACAATGTGTAAAAGATAGACCATCCATTGTTAATGCCGAACTTTTAAGTTATACACCTAATACTTTAAAACATTGAAATATATGCTGGGTGTTTTGGTTGGTATAGAAGATATTGTAGCTGCTATAGTTAATAATAATTAATAAAATTATGCTTTCATATTTTTTTTTTATTATTGCAATTACTATTATTTGCAGTTGGTTGATTTTAAAATAAACAGTAAATTTTAGTATTTTTACTAAAAAAAAAATACATGTGTTCCATTTCGCTTGTTTAACGCTTTTGTTTTACTTTTTAAAAAATAAAAACACTTGGGAAAATAGTTTTTCTGTGAAACAATGAAACAATTAATGGCACATGGCAAAATTTTTATTAATTGTTATAATTGTTTTAAACAAATAAATTAATATTTTGTTGTCTTTTTAGCAATAATCCTTATTCATGGTACCCGACGAAGTCGATCAACTATTAAAACTTTAGAGTGCTTTTCTATTTCTAATCCCGGGATTATGTTCGGCCCAAAAGAGAGAGACTAAGTCCTAACATTGTCAGTGAAGTGGACTGCAACCAGAAAAAAATTGAGTCCTAGAATAGCTCAATTTAGTTAAGAGATGGGCGTGCATTGGAATAGGAGACGCACTAATAACGAACTAGTCATTTAAAGGAACTAAACTTTATACTGTAAATTGTTCCTATTGACCTTCATGTAATGATCTAATTCATCTGGATGTTGGCGACTACACACACATATTCGTGCAAATATTTTAAGCCTTTTGCCCCGCCGCATCGCAAGCCAACATTTTGTCTACATATTGTCACCTTAAATGAAAACGGGCGTAACTACACAAAAATTCGAAATTGAGTTTTTGATTGATTTTTGTTCCTGTTATTAAAATTTTTAGACCCCTCCGATCAAAAAATGCGACTTAATTAAAGAAATTCAAACGCCAAGAATACCTTGTTATAAAGGGTGGTCCAACTGTAATCTACGATGTTAGTTGTGAAGCACACCTTAACGTCAAGTTTTTTTCCCAACTTAATTCGATGTTTCTTTGTTTCAGTGTTTGACAAATTCAACCATCGAGAGGTACACAAATTCAATGGTTGGTTGAATAGACAGAAGTGAATGGTGACTTTACAAAGAATGTCATCTTAAGCGAGGAGGTAAAATTTCACCCAGTGGTTTCTTTACCAAGCAGAATTACCGCATTTGGGCAAATGAGAATCTACGAGTGATTGTTGAAAATTCGAGACATCCATAAAGAGTAACAGTTTGGTGCAGTTAAAGGGCTCGCGGCGTCATCGTGCCGTACATCTTCGAAAACGAAGTCGACCAAGCAGTTACCGTCAATGGTGTTCGCTATCCTGAGATAATAACGGTCTTCTTGGACCAGAAATTGAGAATATGGTACTGGAGGATATTTGGTACCAACATGATGGTTCTACTTGCTACACAGCCAACGAAACAATGGCCCTTTTGCAGGAGAAATTTGTTTGGGGATATTTAATAGAAAAAGTGCACTTCAATAAACCAAAAACTATCAAGAGCTAAAGAATAAGAAACAATTCGGCACATTAACGACGTTGAACCTTAATTATATCTCAGAGTCGTTAAAAATATGGACCGTCGGATAGATTTATGCCACCGAAGCCGTGGCGAGCATTTGGCCGATATTTTGTTGAATCCTGAAAGGTTACTCTTCATTTTGATACATTAAGAATAATCTTCGTCGAACCGAGGAACTTAAAAAAAAAAAATCTAGCGGAACGATTTTAAAAGTAAAAAATTAACTAAAACTTCTTTATCAAAGTTTTTCTTGGGATCCAAAAATTAATTAAAAAGGTTTCTTTCAATTGTGCTAAATACCCATTTCATACTATTGAGAAACTGAAATTTAATGTTGAAGGGATAAGCTATTCTTATGCGCATTTCACTGGTTGCTTAGGCCAGATCGTCAGGAAACTTCATCGAAAGATTTTAGAAAAGCTAAATTTATTGCACAAATAAAACTGTTAAGCGAATAAGAATTATAAACCTCAGTTTTACTGGTTACAATATTATTTTTTGCAAGCTTTCGTCATCAGCTAACGTTGTTGAAAGAAGAGCGCTATTTAAATACACATAAATAGTAATATGATAAAATGTAAATGAGCTCCGTCGATTCGATGAAGAGTAACCGTGCTGGGTTAACACAGAAATAAATAATAATAAAATATATTAAGACAATTCTCTGAAAACTTTTTGTTTTATTAACAATTAAGATTGTGCGTTTGGTTGGACAAAAATCGTCATCACGGCTTGCATTGCAGCGCGGCCTAATGCACTTCGATGTCGGCCATTACACACATATTTGTTCATTCTAGGATTTACGGTATTTTGCCCTATCGCAAACCACCACTCTGACTACATCTGTAACTCAACATGCAGATTTCGATAGAACGTTCAAGAAGTAATCGAGTAGACGAATATAAAGTCCATGGTATTGGATATGAGGGGTTACCGCGTATTTCAATGTATACGAAATAATTTACCAGTTTGAATGAAAGGAAGCTTTAACATTCAAAAAAAAAACAACAAAATTCCCTTTCTAAACAGCAACTTTTTTTACGAACAAATAGCTTCTTATGAAATTTTCCTTTTGTTTAAAAATAAAGGGTGTTTTTTAGACGCACTTTTTATCAGATTTCCCTTTTGTTTAAAATAAAGAGTGGTTTTTAGACACATAGAACTTTAGGTAGCGTGTGATCGCACTTTTAAGACTTATATGGCTTGTAGGCGTCACCATGTTCCGTTCCCGCCCATTTTTCACCCAATTTTCTTTGCAGCTCCACAGCACTCTGCACAAAAAAAACAGCTCTCTATTTGCTTTAGTTCATTTTTGACCGCAAAATCTATGCTTTAAAAATAAAGTGCATTGTAGTTAAACAGATTAGAGTCTTTAATGGAAATCGAACCCACAACCCTCGCACTGATTGACTATCTCACAAGTAACTAGACTAATTAAAATATTAAAAATAATTTCAAGTAAGTTTTATAATGTTTTAAGTACTCGTTGAACTCAATTGAATTACATTTTCAATCCAGCTGCTCTTAAAACAATTCCTGTTAGAGAAAACTTTTATATAAAATCAAACACAAATTCGTGAGTACCTTAAAGCCATAGTAAGAAAAATATTAGCCAAAGGTAAATATTTTTTCAAGCAGTGTGTAAGATTTTATTTCTCATTTAGCAATCGAAACCCTCTAACATTAAAACTTAAGTACACAGGTGAATTGAAGCATTTCAAATTTGTATCAAATTATAATTGAATGTTGTGATTGCAAAGTTTTTAGGGTATCGATGAAATTGTTTACGAGCCAGTATGATTTTGTTCGATTTTTTATAAATCTGAAACTTATAAACGTTATAATAGTTTTTTTTATAAAAAAAAAAATAAAACATTTTTTTTGGTTATTTTTCAATGTGAATATGAAAGGCGAAAGCATTTGTTATTATTATAATCGATAGTTGGTTTTTGGTTAAGGCTTTTTCTTCAATAAACTGAAACCATAATCTTACCTTCACTTTGGTTTTATTACAATTTGTAAATTTTTTGTGTCTTTATAAGTATGTACATACTATAAATTTAACTTTTGATTATTAACTTGATTTAAATTTTTTGTGGGCCTCTTGTACCCCAATTTTTTTTTTTTAAAGAAAAATTCAAGTGTTTTTTTTTTTTTTGTTTTTTGCTTGTAAGTAGATTTGTAGGTTGTTAAACTCACGTTCCGAGTGCGAAATAAAAGCTTTTATTTCTGTAATTTAAAACACGTCTCGACTTTTTGTTTAATATAAATTTAGTTTTGGTTTCAAATTTGTTTTGCTGTTTCAATTATAGGGTGTTGGTTGTTCTTTTACTTTGTAGTACTTTTTCACCTTAAAATAAAAACATTCTCTGTTTTGTAGCTGAATTTCCTTGGAAATTATAAAGACCAACAACAAAAAAAAAATATAAAAAAATTGAAAACGTTGCAGTTGTAATGAAACTCTGTTGCCTGAATCTTGTAGTTACAAATGGTAAAAAATCAACCATTAAATTAACGCCTATTTACGTCATAATAATTACAACGTCTGTGTACCTGGTTTATCTGGGCGAGAACAAAAAACAAAATGTTAAAAAAAAAATGGTAACTGAAAGATAAATATACAGTTCGATTTACATTGACTAATGAATGATCTGTTGGCCAGTAGTTTGTTTTTAATGAAATTAAAGCAAATTGCATGGAAAAGTTACATGTGTAGGCAACAAACATTTCCTAGAAATTCAACAGCAACTAGGATTTTTGTCTTAAGTAATCATTTGGATCATGTTTTCAGTTTAATTGAAGTAAAATTAATGTTTATGAAATCTACAGCAAAATAAGTGAAACCCCTTCAAAATGTTCTAAAGGGTATTTTATTAAGCGCTTCCCGGCTTTAAATTTGTATCCAGCAAAATATGTGTTAGATATCATAAATTTTTTTTTAATCGTTTAAAAGGTCTATCGATGTAAGGAATACAAAACAGGGCACATGCCTGGCGCTGCTTCGCTAAATGGTGAACAATGGCAAAAGTTATGTTCCCTAATAGAGTTTGTGGCTTATTCACACCTTTAAATTTACCCGCTACGGCTTTCTGGCCAACTTTGCCTTCAAAGATACACGAGACGACGGCGTACAGTGTAGCACAAGCGGCCAAAAGTTATTCCACATCTGATAATAAACTTGTTAACTAAAACAAATTTGTCCATGGCGCCGCCAGGCCAAAATCCACACAGAATGCATTTGGACGCTCTTGGATTCCATGTGGATTGTACCTTTTCTAATTCTACAGTTATGTTTGTTGATGACTAGGTGAATTCAGAAATGGGCCTCATCGCTGAAAATGATTTTTCTATGAACATTACACACAGAAAAACCAAAATGCAAAATCCTCGAAAACAAGGTTGATTTTACATTTCTCGGTACTAATTTTGCTTCATAGTAACATCATGTTAATTTAACATGATTTTACAATAACTTGTGAATAACATTGTTTTCTTTAAAAATACACTCACAATATTATTACAGTAACAGACTGTAGTTTATTTAAGAAATATTCCGTTCAGTCATTTTTAAATAAATAAAAATTCCAAGCAAATTTATTTTTAACTGATTCTAACAGTTATTCAAAAAACTAAGTGCATATTAATACGGATTTTCAGTTGCAGTTAATTTTGTCCGTTGATTAAGTTAAATTCTTCTTTATGTAAAATTAAATGAAAATGTAATTTAAAGCAACGAAAAGTTCATTTAATTTTTACTGTCAAAAATTCAACCGCGAATTCCGTAAAAACAAATCAATATTCAGTTATCTTTTATAAATTAACTGTCAAAAAATTAACTACATATTCCGTAAAAACAAAAAAATATGCAGTTATTTTATAAAATTTTACTGTCAAAAATTCAACACCATATTCAGTAAAAACAATTAAATATTCAGTTATTTTATATAATTTTACTACCAAAAATTAATTTTTACTTATCTATAAAAAATGAATTGCTTGTTTTGTGTAAGCAATACCCATTTTCTATTTGTTAAAATAATTTAGTTAAATACATCAAATTTTAAAAGTAAAATAATTGCGAAGCCATATCGGTCATGCTGCTGGTGTCTTATAATTTAGAGTTCTTCTGTAAACAACGTGGTCGGTACAACAAAAGTAAAACAAACGTGTGTAATTGGGTAAGTAAATAAAAATATTCTCCCTCTCTCGCTTATAAGAAAAAGATGCGGACAGGTGTCTGTCTGGAATTTTTTAGAAATTCGGCTCTTTTGTGGAGTAAACGAAAATTTAATAAAATAACTGAATATTTAATTGTTTTTACTGAATATGGGGTCAATTTGACAGTTAAAAATTGACAGTAAAATTTTAATAAATAACTGAATATTTAATCGTTTTTACTGAATATGGTGTTGAATTTTTGACAGAAAAATTTAACAAAATGACTGAATATTTATTTGATTTTACGGAATATGGTGTTGAATTTTTGACAGTGAAAATTAAATTAACTTTTTGTTAAAAATAAATGAAAAATAGGTAGACCGGTTTTTAATTGAACTTTCATTTATTATATATGTATTACAATTTCAGTTAATTTTACGTACAGAATATTGTGAGTGTATCTATAATTCATGTTAATTCAATATTCCCGTAAAAAAAGGCTTTCCTATTGCAAAATTACTCCGAATCAACATATGTGTTAATTTAAGAAACATTCTAAAATAATCACTAAATATCGTTCCTTAGTGTTCGGTTTGGTAGATTTGTGGAAAACACAAACGCTTATAGTGTTTGTGTAGAATATTATTAAAAAAAAAATACGTTTCCCTGTTAGTCATCTTTCGAACACAAAAATAATACTTTTTTTATCAATCTCAACAAAAGATGAGAACATTTACATTTTTTTAAATCCACAAACTTAATTGTGTTCGGTTCGGCTCATTAATGTTCGTCCCTTTTGGCTGGTAAAAAAAACTTAATATTTTTTCAAAAACAAAATAGACATACAAAAAAAAACAAAAAGCCCGCAAAATAATTTTACACAAGTAAAACATATACACAATACACACACAAGCTGTTCGTGGTGCGGTCATTGCTAAAATTTTTTGTTTGTTCATTTTTTTATCAATGTAAAACAAGAAACATTATAGAACATTTAAATATAATGTTTGTTAACAGTATCACTACAATTGTTCTGTTTTTTAACGAAGAACAGAACACTATATAATTTTCGGTTCTTTCTTGAAAATAGTTACGAACGATATTAAGGGTTGTGTTCGTCTACACAATCACTAAACAAAATAGATATCGTTCTAAACCCTTACCCGCACAGGTTACACATTTATGTTTTCCCCTTTGTTTACAGAAGCACTCACAATTAAAAGACACCAGCAGAATGGCCCAATATGGTTTTCGTCATCATTATACTTTGAAAACTTGATGTACTATTTAACTAAATAATTTAAACAAAAAGCATAGGGGAATTTTTGTTCTTTTTATAAATAATTTTAGTAAAAAAATTTATGTTTTTCTTTTTATAGAGTTGTTATTGATTCTACACACACCATATAAAACAGGATTTTATGAAATCAATATTGAACAAAGTTTTTTAAAAATTTTTCGTTTAAAATTAATATGAAACAATGATAATTTTAAATAATGTCCATTCTTTGGACAAAATTTACTATGATTTTTAATCAACATTGCGCAATGTTAATTTAACATTGATATTTTTTTCTGTGTGTAGGATCAGTTTGAAATTTTTTAAGTTGTATCATTTGCATTTCGAACGCTTTCGTGACGCCTCATTAATCAGTTGCTTTTACGTCTCAATTCGTAAAAATATTGCCGAGAAATAAACTTCTGAAATGTGCTAGACACACAAAAAAAAATTGTCCAAAATTGTTCACCAGTTAAAACAATAATAAAAAATAAAATCAGTTTTAATTAAATATTTAATCAAGTTAATAAAACGTTTAATCAAGTGAACTAAACGTTTAATTGATACTATTAATTTGTTTACTGGTGCAAATTTAATTAAGTTTTTTTTTTATTAATATCACAAATTTTTTAATTGAATTTAATGTGTATAATTATCTGTGCATGGGGCTTGCTGTAACGAGACAGACCAGGACCTTTGTGTGAGAAGAAAGTATATGATGTCAATAGAATTTATAACTGTATCTGAATACGGATGCATTTTTATAACACAGACTCAGATTTCGCAAAGAGGACAATGCAGATGAAAGTAGATGACAACGTACAAGGGGATTAAAAGGATTCAGATGATGATGATGAAAGAAATGCCTGTGGCAAAGTGTTAAGTACATGTAGTGACTTTTTTAATAAAAATTAAGTCTCAGAAATATTTTAATTTTGCCGAGTAAAAAATACACAGCACAAGAGAGAAGTGGGAAATTGACCATACTATTTTGCCAAGAAACATGCTCACATTAGTTGCTCAGCGTTACCGTAGCTACAACTCTCCTAAATATTGTAAGTATAAAGTTAGGAGTCCCTGTAGTTCTTTTCCTGTAATTTAAAAACAAAATGTACGAAAGTTTTTTTTTCAAAATTTGTAAACAAAATTTTTTTGGCGGACTGTAAGCTACATTATTGCTTTGTATGATAAAGCGATATCACCAAGTCTAAATGAGCTGTTGGTCAAATACTGATAACACCTTTTATTGGCCGCCTCCTAATTTTCATATTTTCGTTTTTTTAAATACATTTGAGAGATTTTTTGTTAATTTTTGACAGTAGGTTAAGCAAGGCTATGCATATTATGGTTAGGTCTTTACTTCTCTAGTCGTTTCTTTGCAGATCAAGCTGTCTACCATTTTCGACAACATTTCAAATTTTATTTAAAAGTTTTTTTTTTTGTAATTTTGTTAATTGCTCATTTGCTTTGCACAAAAATTGCGTTAAATCTAATTTAAAGTCAATTAATAGTAAAAATTTTTATTTTGTAATTCACCTCTCTAATTGTTTATTTAATTGTTTGTTGTGACGCCGTCATAATTGTTTTCCATGGAAACATTCTCTATTGGGATTTTGATTCATTTGTATGTACAATTCATTTTGTTCTTTGTTTAATTTAAACTTATAAATTTAATTTATTTTAACTATTTATAAAGTTATATGGCTGATTTATTGATTTTTACTTCAAGATAATGTGTGATTTTTCCCAGAGGTTTTTCCATTTTCAAGCGAAACTGAACAAGAAGTAAAGAAAACAAGAAAACCTTTAAGACCAATACAATTGATTTTTTTTTTTATTTTCTTTATTTTTAAAATTTTATTTACTGGCATTGTTTTTTAACTTGACTGAAGTACAACAATTTAACGTAACGTAAGTTGCAAATGCAACAAGTTGTATGTTGTATTATTTTATATTGGATTTTAGTTAAAGAATTATGCAATCGATCTCTCTCTCCCCCTTCTTTTTAATTTAAAAAAATATTGGAATATTTCTGAGGCAGAAAAAAAATTCAAATAAAACTGTAAATAATAAATATGTTTAAGTTAAAAAAATGTGTGGCATTACATGGAATATTGTATTTTTTTTAAGATTTTGTTTTTATTTTAGTCTCTCAAGCTTTTATGAACTCCAGCCACATCAGTAAAGTCGTTTAGTAGGTAATCGTTATAAGACCTATATTTTCCTTTAAACATTTTTGTTTTTTTTTTTTGTTGTGCTGTCTGTGTTTATTTTGTTTTAATACTATTTTTTAGTATCTGTTGCATTGTTTAAGAAGTTAACAATACAGTACTGACAAAAAAAAACCTATTGTTATTTTTTTTTTGTATATTACTAGGTTGCTATTACTGTATTTTGTGTTTAAGAGACCTTTGAGGTATGTTTTAAGCAGGTAGTCTATGTTCGGTGTTGTCGTTGGCAACTTGGATGAAATTTTAATCGAAAATGTGAAGGAAAAATAATTGAATGTCCTGAATCCAAAAATCCTTTGAGTTTAAATATTCAAACATTCTAGAACAGCACATATATACACATAAAGATAAAAATAGGTATTATTTCAATTAAAAAATTTGTGATATTAATAAAAAAAAAATTAATTAAATTTTCACCAGTTCACGAATTAATAGAAACAAATAAATATTTGTTGAAATTAACAATTTTTTTTGCAGTTATGTTGTTGATACCTTTAATTCAATAAAGTGAATATATTTTGGGTCCTTATGCGAAGTTCAAATCCGGTTGTCCGTCTGTCCGTGTGTATGTTGAAATGGGTTTTCCGTAGACCCCAAAAATGATGCGGACTAGGTTGTCATACATTTATGTCACATATACTCCGCATAAGTTTGCTATTGAAATTCAGCAAGATCGGGCCAAAAATTACGGAGATATGAGCAAAAGACCACGACTACCTCTAATTTGTCCCAAAATCCCTTGTGGTTGTTGTATTTTTATCCGTTTTATGTAGTAACCTTAGCATATATTTTTAAAGTAAGCCCTTTAGTTGAACTATGTTAACATTGCTTTAAGTATTTCGTGAAATAAAACTCGACTTATTTGTCATTGGGCAGCTATAACAAATTTTTTCGAAAAACTACACATAACTTATTTTGTTGGAGCATTTGTAATAATTATTTTTAAATTCGTTTACATATAGCTGTTTTGTTTCACAGATAGAATGAATTTTTGCATTAAAACTTAGCATGTTTTTAGTAGAGATGCAGCGATACGCCTTTTTGTCGATACTTTAACAATACTGATACTCAAAGAAATATCGGCGATACCCACACGGATACGAATACATACTAAATTTTAATTCAAAATAAAATTAACAGAAAACTAGAAGATTTAAGACTTCTTTTTTAGCTGAACCACAGTGTAGGTTCATTTATGCTTCTAGAAATGTTCTTATACGATTTTCAAAAATGCTCCAAAGGTCAGTTCTTGTCGACTTATCAGAACTTTAACTAGTTGTAAGGGTGACCGTGTCTTCTACACTTTCGAAATGCAGAGCCATGTTATGTAGCTCAATAACACGTTTTTGGATTTATTGTGGACTTTGAAAGCAGGCTTGGCAAAATAAGTTTTGCAGGCAATTGATGGGATCCTTTTGTATATTTTAGATTACTTTATAAAAGTGAAATCAACATTTATTTTTATTGGAGAGTTGGAACATTTTTTTTTATCAGTCGCCTAAAGGTAATTAATCACGAGCGCTAGCTTACTAAAAGAACTGCAGACACTAAGTATTGGAGCTATTTAAGCATTATACGAAAATCGAGTTTCCAAGGAGCTGAAGAAGAAAAAATGATGAAGCTTCTTTCTGGTTCAATTAAATTGCTTGGAAAAAGTTCTCGGGCATCTTTATAAGTTAATGGTTAATGCAAAAGAAAAAAGTGACGTCTGAGAAAATTGTATTGTAGAAAATGATAAAACGCCTTAAGAGCTAAAGATTGATTAAAAATCTGTCTCCCAGAATCGGCAAACTCAAAATTGTATCTGACGTTATTAAAAAAAAATTAATACATTTAATTGTTCTTCCACAGCATATCCTGACTATGGTGAGAATCACTTTTTATATTTTAATCTTAAAAAGATCTAAGGGTAAATACTTAAGTATCCACTCGATTAATCATTATTCGATTTATGACAATTTGTGTCAAATAAGCGATTAAAATTAATTTCTAACAGCCCAATTATGAATAAATATTCTCCGGGAGTTTTCTCCCTTCTCCCATTTTTCCAATGTAAATTGAATTGTAAAAATGGGAAAAGGGAAAATACTCCCGGAGAATTTGTATTCATAATTGAGCTGTTAGAAAATTCTACTTTTTTAATGTAAAAATATTATGTTTTAAATTCTAACATTAAAAATAAATTACATCTTGTAACCTTTTTCATTTATTTTCATTACTCATACTTTTAAACATAGTTTAGTCCATTTTTAGATTTGCGCGTGTGTGACAAATTATGTTAATCACTATTAACAGGGAAAAAAACTGCAGTCAAAACCAAGAACTGTCGAACAAAAAACGAAAATTTGTATACAAATTTTCGCTTTTTGAGTTGGTTTGATAGCTACTGTTTACATTTAGGGCCATTATTACAACTTGCCAATAGTTAAAAGTCGGATTTTGTTGGACCGATAAATAGCTTTGCATTATTACAACTTCTATTTTTTATTGCTGTTATTTTCAATAATATTAATATTTAATAGATGAAAACATAATAAATGAAGGTTTTATAATGCAAAGCAATTTATCGGTCCGATAAAATCCGACTTTTAACTATTGGCAAGTTGTAATAATGACCCTTAATGAATCAGAAGTTAAAGCAAAAGTTGTTTTGGCCAATGACAAATGAAGAAGTGGAAGAAATGGCAGTTTTCCTCCTTTGACTGCAGTTTTTTAAACGCTGATTAGAAATGTCAAATTCGTAAAAAAAACTCATCAGCAGTTATAAATTTGTAAACCATGTACTGTCAGATAATGGATTACCTGTTATTACCCTGTTGTAAATTTTTTTATTACCTCGTGTCTTCTAATCGGCTGGATGTGACATTTAAGATGTCATTTCTTTCGTCTTAAACCCCTAACTGTCCTTGTTTGAAAACGAAGTTTCTGGTTTTTGTCGTAAAATAGTAATACGTTAAAAAAGAAATTAAACAAACCTATAGAGTAGAGTTGTAAAATAACGGAACATAAAAAGGATTTAAAAACAAAGATCCTATTTGAAAAGATTTTAAAAAATTCCTTTTATATATGAAACATTGAGTTTATATCTTTAACATAATTTCTCTTAAAATCGGGAAAATCTGCGGTGATTTTTAAAAAAATTTTAAAAAATAATAAATTGGTTTAAAATGTTTTCCATAACTGGCTGGCATCTCTCACCCCTCTGTTTCTGTTTATTAATAAAATAAAAGTATGAGTTCAAAAAGAGAGGTTTGTTTTTTCCATTGGATAAAGTTATTTAAATTCTTCGAGTTATTCGAGTAATTCGAACAATTTAAAACCATTATTCGATTAATCAAGCAATTTTTAAATTCAAAAATCGATTAATTTCTTTACCAAACGAAACCAAAAGTCGAATAATTGGATACTCTAGTAAATACCTTCCAAGTCGCATACAACCTCTCAAATGTTCGTCCAAGTCTCTTACACATTTGCAACAACCTCCGTACTGCATTTTATCTTTGTTTTTATTTTTTTTTTCTGTATTTTTACTGTTTTCTTTATAATATTTCCACCATGTTTTCTAGATGTGTCTTCTATTATTACTATTATTAGTAGTAGTAGTTTTGTACTATAGTTTTAATGTTGTTGTAGGTTCAAGCTATTAACCTATTGATCTAATGAAATTTACTCTCAGTTGTTTTTGCTTTTGTCTCTCTACTTAGGGGAAGCCATCAAACTTTTATAGTGTCACACTAACATACTTAAATATACATACATTCGCAGATATGCTTGTTTTTAAAACCAAATCTAAAAAAACACATGCAGCCATGTACAAACTAAAATGACCTCATGTAATGTTGCATGTGGGTAACTAAATGCATACTTATAAAAAAGACAATTTAAAGTTACATAAATTTCAAAAAATTAAAATTTATTTCGGTAATTTTATATGTGGCATTATAAAAATGTTGTAATTGTTCAAAA
Source organism: Pollenia labialis (assembly GCA_949318255.1). Taxonomy (NCBI): domain Eukaryota; kingdom Metazoa; phylum Arthropoda; class Insecta; order Diptera; family Polleniidae; genus Pollenia; species Pollenia labialis. Next base: position 16,990,196 of record OX439141.1, read on the forward strand.
AAAAAAACTTTATTAGTTCAAAACATAACGAAACTACTTATTTACGAGTATAAACTGCAACCGTATTTATGCTAACAAGGGACATTTTTGTAAATAAAATGACAAGAAACTGTTGTAAATCATTTGAATATATTTTAAAAGTTCAAATTAATTTACTGCTATGTACAACAAAAACTAAGCAGGAATATATTTACTAGAGATCTATTACGAAGTTATTTGTTTGATAACAAACCAGGTTGCCAGATTACCAGGGCATAGCACTGCCAGGGTAACCTAATAGCAGATGAGTTTGCCAAGCAATGTGGTTTTCTAGATAGATCACTTTGTTGGATATCTACTCTTCCACTGTAGGTAACTTATTCAGCGGAGTCTTGCCCAGTTGTAGTGAAATCGTCCACCTACTCCTTAGCCAATACTTTGTGACCAGGCTATGCTTTACATCTTCCCTACTGAGGTTCAGTCGATAACAAATCCAAACAGTGGTCTCAGTTAAAACTAAGAAATGGCCGGTAGGGACTTATTCAAATAAAATTGGTCTAAACTTCATAACTACTTCAGAAGTTGTGGTGAGGAGGAGAAGAAGAAAACTATGATGCATTTTCTGTGTCAATGCCTTAGAATTCAGAACATTAGAGGTAGATACCTGGATAAACCAGTTTTTATGTTTGAATGATTGAGGATAAAACTAAGGTTTCTTCTTCCTTTCATTAGAAAATCGAATTGTCGGAGATCTGCAGTGACACCTTTGGAGCATCAGATTTTAATGATGGGCATTGGCGCTACTAATTAATGAATCAATAGAGCTGTTTTTTATGGCTTCCAAAGAAACCTTACCAAACCCAGACATTGGCTGTTATTTTCAGTGTTGTAAATACTCTATCAGCCCAATTAAGAATACAAATTCCCCGGGAGTTTTTTCCCTTTCCCCATTTTTACAATTGAATTTACATAGAAAAAATGGAAGAAGGGAGAAAACTCCCGAGGAATTTTTATTCATAATTAGGCTGTATATGATTTTACACATATTACAGCATTTTAGTGGGTGGACTTTTTACCTATAGGCGTTTACCGACCGATATGCACAAAATTTTGTTTCGTAAATAAACAATTGGCTTAACGTGAGATCTTTATTATAAAGCGGTTCTTTCAGAATTTTAAATAATCATTATTGTTAAATGGAACCAAATTTCTAAATGTAAACAAAATTTTGATATTTAATTTGATTTGATATTTAACAAAAAAATATATTGTTTGAGAAGATAAATGTGATTACCATGCAGGGGATTAAGAGTTAATTGTCAAAATGCCACTAGTACAATTACTAGAACAAGAGGTACTAGTGCTAACGGTGTCAGAGTTTTTATATAAAAATACTAGTGCTTATGAGTACCAGTACTTCATGAATTACAATGGCACCACTTGTTGAATGATAGAAGTTTTTGTAACAAAACTAAAATTCGAAAACATATTTGAATTTTGATACTGCTTCTTAAGTTTGATTTCAAAACATTTATTTTTGCCATTTTTATTATAAAAAATGTTAAAATGCAAAATGCTAATTTTTTTCTATACACAAGAACTACTATCGAACTGGTTCTTAATCACCCAATGTGGTCCAAGTGTACTAGTACACGTCCAGAACCTATAGTTCTACAGATTTTCCAAGCACACTCAATGCTTCTGTGACCATTAAGATGGTATAGAAAAGTTTACATTTGAGAACTTGTACTGGATAATTTTGTTCTAGTTCATTATGCGCCAGGGAAGTAAAACCTATTTTTAAAACAATATCGCTTGGGATAAAAAAAAATAAGAATATTTCATTCCAAATTTTAATATATCAACCAATTTGAAAAGTTTGCAAGTCATTTAAGATTTAAATTTATGAATTTCGAAAAAAATTCACTACATAAATTTTCATATTAATTCGAATGTGTATTCTAATGGCGTTTTTATTTTCTACAAAAAAATGTGCCTTTTTTTTAAAAAAATGCAATTTGGTGTCTGTTTCTTAAAAATGTTGCTCCCGAAAAGCATTAGTTTTTTAGAATAAAACAAGCCACCCCTTTCGGGAGCAAAATTTTTAAGAAAAAGACACCAAATTGAATTTTTTTTTTTTAAAAGGCACATTTTTTGTAGAAAAGAAAACACCATAAGTGAAATTACAATTTATAAAGCTTTCATACTTTATGAAAATTTATACAATAAATTTGATTCTATTTGAAAAAGTTCACTTAAATAGAAATTCTTAATATACAAAATCTGGCCTAGATATAAATGCGTTTGTTTCGTAGAATTTTAAATTTCGTATTATATACGAAGATTTTGTATATGTTGCAAAAGAATACGCTACGAAAGTTTCTTTCATAAAATATATCATTGGTTATGTATTCTCCGCGCAGTTGTGCTATAAACGTAAACTTAGATTTTTAAATAAAGGCTGCAAAAGTTTGATTAGTAGTTCGAAGTCGTCTTAAACTAGTTTTAACTGGCGTTTTAAAATAAACAGAATATTATTTAGCGTTCGGCTCGTACTCCCAGGAACGATATCTATTTTGTAATGTTTGTTTAGACGAACACAACCCTTAATACAGTTCGTAACTATTTTCAAGAGAGAGCGGAACATTATATAGTGTACTGTTCTTCGTAAAAAAACGAAACAGTTGCAGTGATACTGTAGACAAATATTATATTTTAATGTTCTATAATGTTTTTTATTTTGCATTGATGAAGAAATTAACAAACAAAAAATGTAAGCAACGACCACAGCACGAATAGCTTGTGGGTGTATTGTTTTTATGTTTATGGAATTAAATGTTCTAATCTTTTTGTTGAGTTCGAAAGATGACAAACAGGGAAAAGTTAATTTTTTTTAATGATTTGCTATACAAAGCGTTTGTTTTTTCACAAATCTACCGAACCGAACACTAAGGAGCAATATTTAGTGTTTATTTCGAACACTGGCTTAAACTGTTTAGATCTTTGTTAGAAATTTATAATAAAATATTTCAAATAAAAATCTTAATTAAATTCTCCATTAATTATATGCTTAAGCAAAACCTGCAACAATTTCTCAGAAAACTTTATTATTGCATCAATCCCAAAATACATATTCAATCAAATTGAATTTTTTTTATTCCTTATAATTTAATTTGCGAGTTTTTTTTTTGATTTCATTGTACAATTTTCATACATTAAAAATTACAAATTATGTAGGAGTTATACGATTGTTGTGCCATTGTATGGAAGTGCATTAAACCCTTTTGGAGTTTTTTTTTTATTTTGATTCAACATAAGCACCTCTAATTCATTCATACTGTAGAAATCGGCATACCTGCATCATGTTTTTCTACTCGCATGGATGAATGGAGAGGAATGAATGTTTTTATAAATACCAATAGATAGTTTATTTTTTTTTTTTAAGGAAAGAAATATTCAATGGAAAAAATAAAAGTTTATATCAGGTTATATAGTTATTACGTGGAGGAAAAAAAAATCATGCATGCAAAAATTAAATGATAGACAACTGAATTTAAGTATTCATAGTATATTTAAGTGATTGGAGGTGGTGTTGCAGTGATGGGGAAAATGAGAGGACATTGGGTCTGGTAGATATAAAAGAAAGTCATTAAACTAAAGTTAAATTTAAATAAAGTCTTTTGAATTTTTTCAATGGAAATGTATGAGATTGTTATATTAATTTGTTTCCTTATTTTAAAAAGTTGGTTGAACTTGGTTTTCAGAGGCCTCTCATTTTCTTTATATATATTTTAATAACTATCTAGAAAATTGGTCATGTAAATTGGTAACTAATGCAAAACATGGGATTTTCAATCGGCGGCCACAAATCAGAACCCTATCCAGCTGAAAATATTAAGAAACGTCTATGTCAAACCCTTTACAAGCCTTGAGATGATATAACTCTAACAGTCTTATGGCCGTTTTCTCATTACACGATTATTTTTTTCCCCAACGAAAAACTACACATTAAAGAAATTTGGTTTTCTCAATGTCTCATTTGCTTCTATTCTGTCGCAAAGCTAACCAGCACTCATCTGCCAATTATTTATTTTCCTTGTTGCCGTACATATAAATTCAATCAGCTGATGTCTCATCTTTTACTTGTATTTTGAGAGGTGTTGCCAACTAAAAACAATGTTTTTTGTCGGTTTATTGAGAAACCCAAAATTTTTAACAGAAGTTTATCGGTCTAATAAATTTATGTTGGCATTAGGTAACAAATAGTTTGCCGGTACATTGAGAAAATGGCCATTACTCTATCCACCAGGGTGGCTAAAAAAACTGAAACGAGAAATGGATGTCTCGGAAAGAAATGAATTATTAGCATGTAATAGGTCGCAATGAAATGTATTGGTGATAGTGCTTTATTCCGCATTGAAAGGACGGGAATAGAATTAAGAAATATACTAAATACCCCACATTTCTCCCTTATTTCTTCAAGTTTAAAACATTTTTTTATGAAAGAAAAAAACACAACTGAAATGTTGAATTATAAAATTAATATTGTGCAAAGTAAGCTCTAGTAACCATTTAAGTTTTATAACCACATATAAAGTCATGATTGGAACAAAATCAAAAAGTAAAAAAAAATATTATTACAAAATCATATAAACAACAGACAGACATTCAATGAAAAAAATTAAATGAAAAAAAAAATATTTACAACAAATGCAATCATAGAAAACTATTTTTCGATTACAACATAATTGATTTTTAAGGTTTTTTTTTAAAGCAATTGACCACGTTAAGGCATATCAGGAATTAAACAATTTTAAAAGCTTAAAAAATTTAAAAAGCAGAAATTTTCAATTATCAATAAACGACAAAAATTACTTGGCTTATAAAACGACATAATTAAACTGTTTAACAGCATTTCAGGCCATAATTGATGCGTTTAAGTGCTTAATAACGTTTTCCATTTAAACCCTGATGCTCAAGAAGAAGCAGAAATAGACGCGGAAAATGTCTTAGAAAACTTGTGAATGAGTCTAGACACATTTCATGTACCAGACGTGGCAAAAAAAAAAATTATCAAAAGTTACGGGTCCATTTTTTTTTTGTTGTTTGTTTGTTTGTTTGGTTTGGATACTCAAGAAATCCTGTGAATGTTAAAATTTATGTATTAAAGTTAGTGAATATATTTTAATGTAGATACTACAGTAAACTAGTAAAGTTGTCTTGTTAAACTAACTTAGTCTTTGAGCTTTTTCTGGATCTTTCAACAAAAACACCTGAAAACCAGAAGCTGTCAGTGTTAGAAAGAAAAACTATTTTTTGAAAAAAAAAAAAGAAAAGAAGCAACTAAGGAAGGGAAGGTGGGATAAGAAGGATTAAAATATATGTTATATATATATATATAAATTATTCAATACAAACAGCAAACGCATCTTGTCCATATGAATTTCTACTTCGAATCCAATTAAAAATTACATTGATTTCAATAAAAATTAAAATAATTAATTTAATAGCCTTAAGGCCTTTAAGAATGTATGTTTATCATATGTATCAAACCATATTGACCTTAAGAAAACTTTTTTGTTAAGTTTTTTAAAACTGTCATTTGCTCAAGCAAAGTGAGTAACTGATCGCACATTTCGTAGGGAATCAAAATTTTTTTATTTTGTTTTTAAAAATGCATTTGAGATGCTTTTTGTTAAATTTTGAAGTAACTCATGCATATAATACTGGGCTTTAATAATAATTAACATGTGAAATAATAATTATTGGAAATATAGCTTGTATATGAAGAGACGTCCAAAAGGGACTTCAGAACTTTGACAGTTGATAGTGACCAGAAGAATCATCTGTCTAGTTGTCTTTTTTTTATTAAGTCTGTTTTAATTAATTACCATGGATGGATATAGCGTTTAACAACACGTGCACATAGGCCCTCGCGTAGTTTGAAACTGACTCCAAATTTTATCGGAAAATTATTTTCTGGATAAATGGGTACTTGATGAAACAATATGTTCTTATTTGGGAAGTTTTCAATCCACATGAGTTCCAAAGCGTTCAATTCAACCGAAAAGGTCGATATTTATTTGAAAATATTATTAGCCAGGCCATCCATAACTGTCACCTGCGAGTGCTATGGGGTGTTGATAACCAAAATCTTTGGGTGGAATTGGTTGATATGGATACTATTTGTTCATTAAATAAATTGGAGTTCAAGAGACCTTTTATTGTTTCTTGGCATTCTCATTGATCAATAACTGATTAGTAAAGTTAAAAATAGCAGTGGGTTGAAATCAATTTTTCTCGGCCAATTTAGCAAAACGTACGGCTTGGTTAGAATTCTCCTAACATTAATTGTTGTAAACAAATTGCCAATTCAGTTTTTTATACACGTGCACTTGCAGACTTATTATCAAAGTAATTTTTGGGAATACCAAATTTTTAATACATAAAATTTTGTTTGCCGTGCTTAATTCCCAATTTGTGTTCTTCATAAATGCACTGAAATTTACCCACTTAACACCACAATTAATGTTGGGAGAATTCCAACTAATTGTTGTGGAAAATGTAGGAAAAGAAACTCTCTGCATATTGTTGGTATTTTGTTTAAGCTTTGATATCGTTACAAATAAGCCGTTTTGACATTTTGTAATTCTCATTCACTGCAGTTTTATTTTCTAATATCTTTGGCTTTTCTAAAATATCTATGGTTTTTCTAAAATTTTTTGGGAGAATGTTTCCTGATGAGCTGGCCTAAGTGGGGTTGGCAATTCACTTGAACCGTCTAGGGGCATCCTAGGCGGTGCAGAGGCCAAATTTAAGAATTTCATTAGATCGCCTTATTTACATCGAAGTCCCCCTATTCGAGCAATAAAGGGCAAGTAAATTTTGAGAAAATGTTAAGGACTAAAAACTAATGGAGTTCATTCATATATTTTATTCCCCTAGGGGTCGACTCCTTAGCAGGTATGGAGCTTTTTCTTCAGTATATATTTATTATATTATTCATATCATTTGAAAAAATGCAAAAAGGCGTAACTAACAAAAATAAAATCTTACAATTGAGGCAAAAAACTTTGTTAAATCAAAACTATAAACATATAAGAAAAGAATGCACTGATAAGTCGTCCATGAAATTCTTCACACAAATTGCAAAGAAGGCCATTTGATTATATTTTGTTAAAATTTGTATTTACGTCTGTTTGTACCAAGTTACGTCCCTTTGTTTTTTCTTAATAAAAGCGTAATTTTTGGTCGCAGAAGAAGTAAGATTTTGTCAAGACATGTAGTTTAATGGCCTTTATAATAATCAATCAAAAACTCAATTTTAAATTTTTTGTTAGTAACGCTTTTTTGCATTTTAGCTAACGATATATAATTTTTTTGGGCATTAAAACATTAGCTGACTAAGCTTATTCTGCAAAAATAGAACTTTATTATTCATTTTAATAATTGTCTACCAATATTCCTTTGCAATCCTTCCCTTTACTAGAAATGTTCCATTTTTTGCACATTAACTGCTGCATACATCGTATTATAAAATATTTAGACTAGTAAACATTTAATTTATTCAATTTCAATTTAATATGTATCTCCATTTATTTATAGTCTGGCACACTCAAGTGAAAATTCTTGAATATTTTTTTGTTTCTTACTTTTCAGCTTTTATTTGAAATGTATCTTTTCTTATTTCATTTCAACATTTTTCATCTCTTTTTATATCTTCTAGTGGATTTTGTAATTTGTCAGCAATAAACAGTAGTAAAGATATATTAAAATACAAAAAAAAAACAAAAATGCAAAAAGATACATGAATGTAAATAAATAAATGCAAAATCTAAAAAAACTTAAACAGCAAAATAAAAACAACTACCATAATTTAAATATTTTTTTGACAAGTATCTTTTAACTTGTTGTGTTTATAAACTTGAAATTTTCGTGGATTAAGCATTTTTTAAAGTGACTAATTTGTAAGAAGTTTTAGTCTTAAGTGAATATTTATTAAATATCAGTTTACAACTTTGAAATATTTAAATACAGTAAATTTATATTACAAATATGTATAGGTATATAGAAGATGTCTGTGACTCTTACTAACTGTCATTCATTTTAACGGTTAAGATGCGTGATCAAGCCGAAAAATTTTAGAAAAAAAATTTAATACTTCTTTAAAACAACAGATTGGGTCTAACTAGAGGTGCAGGTAGGCTTGCTAAATTCAAATTTGCAAAATCCTTGACATTCACTAAAAATATTCTTGATTTTGAAAAGAATTCTTGACATTTAAAAAGTTTTTTGAAGAATCTTTTTATATTTATAAAAATAACACAATTGTAAAAACCTGTTTAACTCTATTTGTACCAAAATTTTCTTACGCCTTTCTTTTTAGTCTTTTCAGTTTACGGTTTAAATTACACTATACTAGAGCATAAATTACCCAAGCGGGTTACCCGGTGGGTAAATCTAATGCTTGTCAATAATGTGTTTTTGCAGTAGAATTTCAAATTAATAAATTGTAGAAAACTAAGAAAAATTCCGTTTTTATGTACTTTTAACCAGGGCTGTGGAGTCGACCGAAAAAGTACTAACATCGACTCCAAACGCTGAAACTCCGACTCCTATTATTATCTTGATGCTAAATGTATGAGACTCAGTGATGTTAACTTTTATTTTTTCATTACCGTACGGCCTTCTAAAAATTAGAGTTTTTGAGAAGAAATTACCGTACGCAAACATTAATGTGCTGTTTCCAAATGCCAGGCGATTGATTATGTAGAAAAATTTATATAAAAAGCACTCAGTCCATCGCCTGTCATTTGGAAATAGTACATAAGAGCAGTATTCATAAACCAATTATTTTAATTTTATATGTGTTTTAAGAAGATAATTTTTATTTTGGAAAATTTTTTTTAAATTTTTTATGCCGAAAAACTTTGGAGTCGGAGTCGCGAGTTTTTGTGGGTGCTGCGATTCCGACTCCGGCACAAAAACCTCAACTCCGACTCTTCAACTCCGACTCAGACTCCACGGCCCTGCTTTTAGCCATAATAACCAATCATAATTATTGTTAAAATAAGAGCTAATCTATGAAAAAAAAGCTATGCGCAACTGGATTCAGTGTACTCCAACTTGATTTTCCCGCTGGGTGCCTCGCCTGCTACAAAAAAGTTTCCGATTTATACAGTGTTCGAAAATAAACAGGATATTATTTTGCGATCGGCTCGAACACCCAGGAATGATATTTTTTTTAATGTTTGTGTAGACTATTTTGTAACTATTTTAAAAAAAGAGCCGAACATTATATGCGTGTGATTTTGCGGATTTCTGAAAATCATACCGCTTTTGTGCTCGGTGTGCTTATCGGCAATTGAAGATCACACCAAAACACACATAAACGGGACACTTAAATATCACACGTGTGATTTTAGTAGGCACATGTGATTTGAAATCACGTGATTTAAGTTAAAGTTATTTTCAGAACAGGCCTGATAGTGTTCTCTTCTTCGTTAAAAACAGAATAATTGTAGTGATACTGTAGACAAAAATTATATTTTTATGTTCTACCCAGTAAAAATTTCGCCTACAAAATAATGTGTTTAGTAATCAGAAAAAACTAAAAGCACTACTTACAATTCTACTGAAAGAACCGAGGAGTTTTACATGGGGTGTCCCAAAATGAACCCACTCAAATGTAAGTCATTAATCTTTTACCTACATACATCCATAAATAGTTAGTCATAGAAGTTGTTATGGAAGCAGTTATAGAAGAAAGCTACGAAATAATGAGTGAGAGAAGCTAAGCAAAATTTTTACTGGGTATGATGTTTCTTTTTTACATTGATAAATAAATGAAAAACGAAACAATTTTATTAATTTCATGTTTTAAAATAATTTAATGAAAATTAAATTTGATGAACTTTAGCCTGATTAAAAATATTAAAATTTGAATTAAAACCCGTAAACAGATCAATAAAAAAAACCCACAATACTAATTATTTATAAATATCTTATTTTATCCGGGCTGTAAAAAATCTTGACAAGACATATTTTTTAATTCTTGACAAGCCCTGAAAATTCTTGTGAATCAATACCGTCAGGCAAGCCTATCTGCAGGGCAGTAGCGTTAAAAAAGTATATTCCATTTTGATGATTTGTTTTGAAATTCCTCTTCATTTGGATCGCCTTGGGTAAAGGCGTTATCTGTGAGACCGATGCATCACTTTTTTGTTGATTGCATTAAAAAAAAAAAAGTTTGCAGAAAGCTCCCACATTCTTTCAGTATCTTCGCGATATTTCAAGAAATCTTTCTTTTTCTTTAACGTAGGTCCAAAAACTATTCATTAACTGCAAACAAACCAAGTAAGTTTTAACATTCTAATCACTTGCACTTGTCTGTGGGACCAAATCCAAAAAGTTCAATTTAATAAATTGTTTAAAACAAGAATAAATGACACAGCCTCTACCAAGGTTTAATTAATAAATAATAGAAAACCAATATATTTTATTTTTGATTAATCGTTGTGAAAATAATGCTCCATATTCTTGATCTTAATACCAAGGGCAACTAGTTATTGGCAAAAAAAAAAAACAACAAAAAAGTAAAAATTGTTTAATAAAACATTTCAGAACCTAAACTAGAATTGTGTTTGGGGCTTTTTTTTAGCATATTCTTTAGCCTTCTTTGGCCGTAGAACAAATGTCATTTGAATTTGAAATACCATTTATAAATATGCATAAAATGCAGTCAAACGAACATATGACACTTTCCATTCCATTTATTGAAATTATTTATTATTAATTAAGTTTGACATACTTCTGATTTATGTATTGAAAAGAAAATCTCTATGAAAAATAAGAACAGCTTGAAGAAATGTTTACAAATAATAATAAAAATGCAGTCTTAAAATAAAAATATTCAATAAATTTACACATTTATCAAATCTAGAACTCATATAAATTTTAACGATTTCCATTTTTTCGCAGTCGCATGAGTCTGCCTTTGTAACTCAGTCTATCTAAGCGCTCGAGATTTTTTGCTCTAAAGGTTTAGATGTCAAAATGTCAGTGTTTGAAATAAATTTAAATTGAAAATATTTATAATAAAAATTTAAAATTTTTTGTTAGAATGTCTATTGCTATTGTTCATAAGTATTTTGTAGAGCGTTTTTTAACCGATATTAATTCGTGTTTTTTGTTTTGTATGGCATAGAAGACGACTAGAAATGAAATGTAGAGAGAAAAAAATTTAAAAAAAAAATTCTGCGAAAATTCCATAGTGTGTAGCGTTGAAAAATGTCCAGATTTATATGTATGTTTTTTTTAAAGTTTTTTGAAGTACAAAACTGTCTTGCAGATTTTTTTGTAAAAAAAAAATTGTTCTGTAAATCACTGAGGCCTTCTAGAAGACATCCGTATTCCTACTTTTCCCCGCTAGGTAAATAGGCTAATTTTTTTACTAATCCAATCAAAGAGTTAAATATTTTGACAGCTGATTTAAAGTTTTTTCTTTCGATGTCTCTTTCATTTCTAATCGTTTTCTAATAAAAATCATTGTCGAATATTTAAATATAAATTTTTTTAAACTTTTGTTCTGATATTTGTTCAATTTTTGCAAATTTATTCAAATTTAAGTTTTTTTTTGGCTTTAAATAAGAGCACGTAAATTCTTTTTTTTTTTTTTTTTTTTTGTTATACGACTACACAAAGTTTTCATTGTTTAATTCTATTTTACAGTATTCAAATTATTTGTATATTTTGCATACTAATTAGGTGTAATCCTCTTATTTATTTTGTTATAAAAACGTCAAAGTTTTGTCAGAAAAATAAATTATTATTGCAATTAGTCATCGTTGGCAAAGGTCTAAAATTAGAGAAAATTTTATTTTAAAAATTTAAAAATCTTATTACAAAATTATTTAAAAATTTTTTTAAAATAGATAATAGAAACTTTAGGCCTAAGATACAAAAGGTGTCCAAAAACTGAGGTAATTTTAACAAGAAATAAAGTACAGTCGGTCAAGCCCGACTAAGTGATACCCAACACCACAGTATTTTAATACTCATTTACGAGAGTGCACCCTATTCGGGACCCATGGAAAATCATGCTTTTGAGTCCATATAAATATGGATCTATCTATGTTTTAAATTTCATATAAACCGGTTAGAAAATTTTTGAGGGGAAGAAATTGCCCTTTCACCGCTCGTGGTCCTACGATTTGGCCCATTTTCAATAGCATTCGTCAATGTGCCAATAAGAATATATAAGCCAAATTTTATCAAATTATCTTGCGCATAAGGATACATAAGGTTACATGGACAGGCAGCCGGACGGACATCGTTAGATTGACTCAGAAAGTGATTCCAAGTCGATCGGTTGGTCCAACACCCATATTTTAAGGTGTTACACACATCAGCACAAATGCATAATACCCTCTCCACTATTGTGGTGTGGATATAAAAAAAAAAAGTTTTTCTTTTGGAGATGTTAAAAATATTTTTATTTCAGTTTTGTTACAAATACAATCCGATTAAAAATTATGTCGGTCAAGTGACCCTCCCCCCTATTGGATCGGCAGTCTTTAACAAAAATTCTGAAATATCGTTTTTCAATAAACTGTTGCCAATGGTTGATATCTGCCCGATAATGTTTTTAAGATCTTGAACTATTATGGGATTATTGCTGTACACTTTCGATTTCAAAAACCCTACAAAAAATAGCCTAAAAGTGTCAAATCGCACGATTTTCGAACGTTTCTTTCAAAATATCCCTTCTTTCTCTTTATGTGTGGCAAGTGGCACCATCCTATTGAAACCACATATTCTCTACATCTAAATCGCCCATTTACCGCCACAAAAAGATGTATCGATTTCCATTGACAGATGACACCTCAAATTTTAACGCCATTTATAAAACTCAATATTTCACTACAATGCCGTTGTTCAATTTCAGTTATTTTTTCTCTGTAATACACGAGTTTTCATTACTTCATAAGTTAAAGTGAGGATTTTAATAAAAAAAAAATGTTAAAACTTTGATTCATAAAAAATCTATCTTCATCTCAGAATAAAAATTTTAAACATTCAAGTAGCAAGTCAAAAATCTTTTTAAAACAGACAAACACTTCTTCCAAACCTCTTTAACAACCATATGCTTCGTTGATTTTTAAATTAACTAAAATTAAATTAAAAAAAAAAACACATTTAATTGATTCTTGACAATACAACAGCAACAATTATGGAGCTCAATTTTGTGATAATAATTTTCAACTCCCACGAATTGTTTTATTTTATTTTTTATTATTATTTAAACGCCAAAACCCGTATAAGTACTAGAGATGTGCGCGTGATAGCAATTTTTCGTGATATGTGGGAATACCTCGTCATTGTTATGACGCTAAATATTAATCACGCTTCAACAATATAAACAATACAGTTTTATTAGTGGTGGTGTTTAAAAAAAATGTTATTATAAAACAATATTTTATGTTGGTGTTTCAAGTTTAACTTAACAAATAATTTTGTTTTATTTTACACTGATTTTGACAATTGTGGCCGCATAGTATTTCATAGCACGCTTGTATAGTCGATCGACTTGTCGTGCTGAAAATTTCAAGTGGGTACCAAATCAGATGTTGGTCGTTAAAAATGCAAGCGAACGATAGTGGTAAACATCGTCGGTCAGGCTGTTAAAGTTTTAAATTGAACAAAACAAATTATTGTTTTGCGTTTTGTTAAACCAGTACTTTTTTCAATAAAATATTTCGTGACTTTGCGTGATATGTGAAATGATTCGTGAGCGAATGTCCGTTAAAACAAAAATTTTGTAAGAATTTGAAAATTTCACTTGCGTGACTACATTCCTATCACTTTTGACTATGCTCGGCTAAGACCGCTCACGCACACAGCTCTGATATATACCACTGAGTCATAAAACGTAGAACAATATGAGTGAAAAGTCTAGACCATCTTTAGCTTTAAATTAATTAAAATTATTTAAAAATTTGACAGTTAGCCAGCTACCACCAACGACCGACCTCAAACAAAAAAAAAAAAAAAATTATGAGTAAGTAAATTTGTGTACGTTAAAAAGAATTATTGGCAATTACGAGAAATTGCGCACATGTGCAAAAAAAAAGCAATTCTTATAAATTATAACCTATTTAAACCAAAATACTTTTATATCAGCGGTGGGCAGCACAAATACTACTGACCGCATATAAAATACACTTTCGTACGCCTTAAAATGGAATAAATAATGCTCCATTAGACTCGAAATTACTCCGCTTAGTTTCGGGAAGATCGTTCCATAATTTGACATGGGCCTATAAAAAAAATAATTTTGCGATAGACACTGGTCCCTATTACGGTACACAACTCAACTTTCTTAATTTTTGTATTATGGTTTACAACTTTGCTATATTGCGGCGATCAAAAACATAAAATAACATAAATTACAACTTAGCACTACCGGGTTGTTTTAATAACAACTCAACCGAGTTGTGTTGAGAATCGTTATTGGGGCCTTGAATAACATTTAAGCCTCAAGGAATTATAATACTGTGAGATCAGGTTTTATAAAAATTGGTTTATAATTTAAATATTTCGTTTAAGGCCCACTCCTGAAATATTCTTTATCTCGGTGGAGGGTATCAAAAATTTGATAAAGCCGAATATAGATAGCACTTTTAGTTATTGCTGTGACTAATGGTGTTTTCTTTTCTACAAAAAAATGTGCCTTTTTTTAAATAAATTCAATTTGGTGTCTTTTTCTTAAAAAATGTTGCTCCCGAAAAGGGTGGCTTGTTTTATTCTAAAAAAAACTCATGCTTTTCGGGAGCAACATTTTTAAGAATTAGACACCAAATTGCATTTTTTTTTAAAAAAAAGGCACATTTTTTTGTAGAAAAGAAAACACCATAAGACAGACTTTCGAAAGGCAACACACGAACATAAATATATGGACACTGTCTAATCGGCATAGAATATCTAAAGAATATAGAATGTGCCTTTATAGTGGGTGGTCCAACCAAAACGCACGATGTTAATTGTAAATTAAAACAAAAAGTTTTCAGGGAATTATCGTAATATTTTTTGTCATTATAGATGGATCTTTGGCATTTATGATTGAAAAAATATCAGCCGAATACTTGCCACGGCTTCCATGGCATACCACTATCCGATATTCCATATTTGCAATGTCTCTGAGATATAATTGAGGTTAAATGTCGTTAATGTACCGAGTTATCTCATCCTTTAGCTCTTGAATTGTTTTTAGCTTATTGAAGTACACTTTTTCTTTTAAATATCCCCAAAAAAACAAGTCCAACGGTTTCAAATCAAATGATCGTAATGGGCAAGTAACATCGCCACGACGTGAGATAGCACGGGCAATAATTTCTCTCACAGAAGAGTCATTTATACGTTGGCTGTTTGGCAAGTGGCACCATCCTGTTGGAAAAAAAAATTTTGGATCTCAAGCATAAATTAGATTTTTAGATTTTTCGGAAGAGGTTAGAGGTCGCTGAAGTTGAATGTTTTTCCCTAAATTGGGTCTGCCGGTCTTTTTTATAAGCTTTCTTTATAACATTGTCAAAAACCTCGATTTCCTTTAATTTTGAGCAGGGCTGTGGAGTCGGAGTCGGAGTTTAAGAGTTGAGGTTTTTGTGCCGGAGTCGGAGTCGTAGTACCCACAAAAACTCGCGACTCCGACTCCAAAGTTTTTCGGCATAAAAAATTTTTAATTTTAAAAAATAAAGCACGACATAACGAATAAAATATACCACTTGCGTTGTGAGAGGGTATAAAGCACATTTCTTACGAACACATCAGAGAGTAAGGTTATTTTCTGGCTCTTTGAGTTCTAGTCAGTCGCCTATTATAAATAATATAATATTTTTATTGAAGTTCTTTCTTAAGATGTGAACATTTTTTTCAGTGCACTTTATACAGTTTTTTATATACACATATACATACTTATTTTGTTGTTGTTGACTTTTGTTGTTAACTTGACGTAACTGTGTCAAAATTGTTTACATTTTTTTTTTTAACGAATTCATCAACTTGCTGTTTTTGTTAGTGTTTTTTTTCAGAAACCATATAACGGTTAAATTTGTTATTTTAAGCGGTTTTTGCTGTTTATTTTTAGTAATTTTTTTATTTCTTTTTTTTCTATTTTGCATTAAACCGGTATTGTACAAATATATATATATTTATTTTATTTAAACAATTGTTTTTTATGTTCATCATTTTTTGTTGTTCTACCAACTTGAGTTCTAGAAAATTTAAGAAAACAAAAAAAAAGACGCAGTTGTAATCTTTGAACAAAATTAATTAGCGGTTTTTAAAGTTGTTAATTAAATTTGTCCTCTTTTAATTAACGTCATTGTTTTATTTTAATTTTTTGTGATAAATTGTTTGGCAAATGATGAAGTGACTAACCTATTTAACAAATTTTAATTTAGTAAAAATAAACTACATATTAAAGTATGTCGTTGGCTTAACATGTTAAGGCTCTAAGTTCACTCTTTTTAAGAAATTGAGATTTTAATGCAGTAATGTGCAATGAGTAAAAATACATTTTTGTTGTTGTTTTTTAGTGATGAGCAAAGGCGCTAAGTCCAATTTATCACAAGAAAAAGCTCTAAGTTCCAATTGAAAGTACTGTTTAACTATTTCTCTCAAATTTTTCCATCACATGTATTTTAATTGTTTTTGTCGCTCCTGTAAAATTTTCAAATATGGACTTAGAGCCTTTACATGTTAAGCCAGCGATGTAAGTTTATTTTATTTTTAAGTCTTTAAACAGTTTTGTATTCATTGAAATTGTAAAAGTGTGAGAACTTTTTTTAAATTTTTGCCATTTTTTCTTATCTTAAATACCTTTTAAATTCATTTTTAAATTTACATAAATATTGAGTAAAAAATTTATAGCAAAAAAAAAATTGTCTATTCGTAAATTTAGAAAAAATTTATTTAAATATCATTGATTGGCATTCAACGTCAATCAATATTCATTAAATTATTTTGATTTTTTTCTAATTTATTATTTTTTCTACTTGTCAGTCCATTGATAGGGGTTTTGTCAATTTGTTTATTTTACTTTTCAGGCAATCGGGAAGAAATCTAGACCTCCCGAGATACAGGAAATTCCCTTTTAAAAATTTAAAAACATTTTTAAATAATTTTTGTAAATGTTTAAGATTTTTATTGTTTGTAGTGATTTAAAAATTTTTCTCAAAAAATTCCAGGACGGCAATCCCTAAAAAAAACTCTATTCATTGATCATTTGAAAAGAATATTGTTTCTTATGGAAATAATTTGCACTTTTGTTTTTGTTGAGCACTTGATTTAGCCTCTTTAAATTTATTTATTTTTTTTTTAAAGTCATTCCACATGACAATATTTAATTAAATATCACTTTTATATTATATTTATATAAATTTTTTATTTAACTATAACAATTATTGTCGTTATTAATTTTTTATCTATTTGATTTACTTACACACAAATCACCTTTGTAATACATACAAATTGTGTTGAAACAAAAAATATGAGATTTTTTTACGTACCTGTAAACAGAAAAAAAGTTAATTGATTAGTTTATAAATTGAAAAAGAAAAACAAAATTAAAAAATAAATAAACAAGTAAAAGTGTTATATTCAGCTTGGCCAAATGTTTAATGCAAAAACACTGAATATCGCTCCTTAGTGTTCGGTTCGGTAGATTCGTGGAAAACACAAACGCGAATAGTGTTTGTGTAGAAAATCATTAAGAAAATAACGTTTGTCATCTTTCGAACACAAAAATAATACTATTTTTATCCAACTCAACAAAAGATGAAAACATTAAATTCCGTTCGGTTTTTTTTAAAAACCACAAACTTCATTGTGTTCGGTTCGGCTCATTAATGTGCGTCCCTTTTGGCTGGTAAAAAAATTTTAGTTTATTTACACCAGCCAAAAGGGTGCTAAGCACAAATGAAACGAGCAAACATTAATGAACCGAACACAACAATGTTTATGATTTAAAAGAAAACAGAACGCAATTGAATATTCTCATCTTTTTGTTGAGTTGGATAAGTACAATATTATATTTGTGCTCGAAGATCATTAACAGAGAAACGTTATTTTTTAATGAGTTCCTTGCAAATAATATTGGACTACTTGATCCATTTTAGATAAAATGAATTACTTACAACATGGTCCAACGTAATGCAATCATGAACCATATCATTGTTTAAAAAGGATTTGCAGTCAAACGACATGTCTTCGTTGTTAAACGATTTCAAAACTAATCCTCTGGAGTATACCATGGAGTAGTTTCAAAACTTATCCACTGGGAGTATGTATGAAGTTTAAAGACTAATCCGTTTTAATGCATAGCTGGGTTATATGGTCGAGACCTATGGCATCGTAATGTTAAATAGGCCATGTTTTTTCAATACATTTGGGCTACTTTTAGACTAGTCCTAGTCCCTTGTAAGCTATAGTATAAATGCGTGTCTGGACTTGTCGTATTATTTTCAGGGTTACTACACAAACACTACCGAACCGAACACAAAGAAAAGATATTAACCACCATATTTATAAACGATTGTTAAATTTGACAGACGTTTATTCAGAAAATGTTTATAGAAAATTTTTTTGTAACCCTTTATTAAATTTAAAAATTATTTATGAATTCAGTGGTTTAAAACTTTTTTAAAACTCAAGAACGGCTAGACCGATTGACACCAAACTTGGATAACGAAGTAGTGTTGTCTCTAGCCAGGTTCTTGCTTGAGTTTAATCCAGTTGACAGGATATTTCATAAAATATATCTACTACCAAACCAAAAGTTCCTGATAAAATGTGGACGAGGTAGATAGTGTTGGGGTCAAGTTACTAATAAAATTCGTTGGTATTTAATTGTTATTTGGAAAATCCCGAGCAGCGTCAAGACCAAACAACTTGTTTTTTTAAGTTATACCACAGTTTTAACTATTTTTTGCACTTTTTAAGACTGATTTAAATGTATTATAGTTAAGTTTTTGAATTTTTTTTTTATATACATATTGCGATTTTAAGTGCATGCAATTCCTTACCCTGTTTATCACTATTGGTGGAGCTTAGACAAATTTCATTCAATAATGAAATGAAATAAAAAGAGCAAAATTCACCTCAAAATTTAAACGGTGGATAAATTTTGCTCGCGAGCGAAAAGAGAATTAAGAGATTTAAAAATTATATAACGTGAACTTTTAACTAATTACTAATTCGATCTTATATATTTCATATTTAGCCTGATTACGGTTGGTGTTGGTGCAAACACCTAAATCGTTTTTTGTTGTAGATTAAAAATCACTGGTTTTATGGTACTTTAGTTAATTTAAAAAAACGAAGCAGGCGTTTACGCCTACGCCAACCATAATCAGGCCGTTTATCTATATAAGACTTTCAAAGAACTATAGCTCCTCTTTTCAAGTACCTTTTACAAAACTTTTGAAAATTTTTAAGAGTATTTAGACAATTTTTAATGATACGTGTTATTGTAAAATTGTAAAATGATAAGTTCAAAACTCGGCGCAAATTACAGCAATCGATACAGATCGAAATTGCAAAACGATTAAAGGAAAAATTTCGATTGATATCGAATAATACTGCATTTTTCCCCAGCACTTGCAAAAATGAAAGGAATTTCATTTGAATTTTTCATCTTCCATTATTTTTAAAATAAAATGTTGTCTTTATGCGAATTAAAATATTATTTTAATTCTAACTGTCTTTGTGTATTACAAAATAATTTTTATTTTTAATTAAAAAATTAATTGAATCTTTAGTTTGACATGCAGCTACATGCAGTTGCTCCTCTTTTTTATGCAAATGGGTTTTTTTTATTTGGCAATTTTTTTTTTATTTAGAAACCTATAATTTACAAAAAGCCAAAACGTTAAGAAAAACAAAATTTTAAGTGGGTGGTTATGAATGAATGGTTAATTTGCTTGTATTCAGTATTTTTGTAAATTTTGTTGACTGTTTTTGGTATTTTTTTTAGTTGTATGTTGGCAAAAATGAAAAAAGCGTGCATGTTGTTCATTAATGTTATGTGCACACCTCGAAAAATTTTTAAAAATTTTACAGGGAAAAAAGTAACAAAATAAGTTGGAAGTACGTTTAGCTACTTTATTTGTTTGGTACTCTTATAAAAAATGTTTTAAGAGTTTTTAAAAGGTACTTGAAACGGGAAGGTAAAGTTGATTGATGTTATGAAATATTCGTTCTGTTCGTGAACGAATAAATTATTTTTTTTAATTGTTTCATGAATTTGTAGCTCACTTAAAGGTGTTATGATACTTGCTATTTTTTGTATTGGATTTTTTTAGGATTGACTGAATGAAACAACAAATGCTAGAAAGAACAAGAAATACAATTTGATAAAATGTAAACAAAACAAACAATACTGCCCACGTTTTTTCCCCACAAAAAACCGTCATTAAAGTTAAAAATCGCAAAAAAAAAAGTTAAAAACCGTTGCTTTCGACCAAAAACTATAAAATTGGCAACAGTGCTAACAATTAATCTGGAAATGTCAATTTTAAGTTAAAAAATTTTATATTTTTTTTGACAGTCTTAGATTATTTATCGATAACACATGTATATTTGTTTGACATTTCAAGATTTTTTATGATATAATCATACTCTTTACACTTACTCAGTTTTCCTATGCAAATATATTTGCATTGTTCTCCAATATAGAAAAAATACAAAAAATAGCAAGTATCATAACAGCTTAACTCTATTTTTTCACACTTTTTATTTGACCGAAGCAGATTTATGACAGTAAACGACAGTTGAGCGAGCGAACTTGTTATACTTTTTACACAATTTAACTGAGAGTCGCACTTTATCGAATTTATCTTACTTTGTGTAAAAGAATGAATTTGCGAACTAGTTCGTCTCTTTTAGTAAATTTAATTAAATAGTTAAATTATTTACTTATATTTTATTACCCACTTCATTTTAATCGGATCTATGGAGTAGAATATAAAGTTAAAGAGTAAAATGGAATTACGTTTACTGCCTGGCCCACAATGTCGACAAGAACAATTCTTTCGCATATTTATATTGAAAAAAATATATACATATGTATATGCGAAAGAAATGTTCTTCTCGACATTGTGGGCCAGGCAGTTAGTGTTTTTTTTTAATAAAAAAAGCAGTTTTTTTTATCGCGAACGAACCAGTTCGTGAATACAACTAATTTCAATTGTGTATTACTGCGACTTCCTCGCTTAACAAAAATAGACAAAATTAAATTCTAGCCTTTAAGTGCATTTTAAATTCGTTCTATTCCTTTAACAATCTTTTATTCTTCACTTCAAAGTGGTAGGTAATCAGCTAGAGGGTAATACAATGAATATATTTTCAAACGATTGCCTAATAGTCTCATTTGAATGTTATGGCTTTTGCTGCTGTTGTCTTAAACTGACATACATTATAGATTTTTTTTGTTTTATTAATATAAAATATTAACAACCAACGAACATTGAACATGTGTTATAAAGAGTTGGCCAAAATGAGAATAAAAACAAGAGCCAATAAATAAAGAAACACATAAAATTCAATTTGAATTTAACGTGTATTTTGTAACTTCTTATGTTTATAGTATTTGTTAAAGAATGTGCATTTTTTCAATTGCTAATGGCTTTTAGCGTTTTTTTTTTTTGCTTTGTTTCTTATTTGTTTATTTAAAAGCGAAACTACAAATAATAAAAAATTAAATTTAAATAATAAACATTAAACTTATGAGTACGACATAGAAACATTATTCGCAATTGTTTAGTTTGCATTTTAAAAAATAAAATGGAAATAAAGCGATTGAAAAAGAGTGATGTTAACATGTTTTTGACAAAAAAAAAACAGCCTAAAAAAGCATTTTGTGCTGTTAAAAACAGTTTTGGTGAAAAATTGTGTTTTTTTTAAGGCGTTTTTATTTTTGAAATAAAGTGATTTTAGGGAAAGAGAATTTTATTCTGAAAAAGTGCTTTTTGGTGCTTTTTTGTGCAGAAGAGATTTATTTGGTAAAAAGAGTGTTTTATTCTGATAAAAAGTGTTTTTTGGGGCAAGAGGGCCTTTTTGATGAAAAATTACTTTTTTGATGAAAAATTACTTTTTTGATGAAAAATTACATTTTTGATAAAAAGAGCTTTCTTTTGTAATAAAGTGCTTTTTTTAGTATAATTTTTGTATTCTTGTTTGAAGAAGAAGTAAAAGTGCTATTTTTGCCAGTTCGAAATCTTTAATACCCTCCAGCCAAACGAAAATAATTTCAGCATCGGCTTTTATATCTAAAAATTTTCAACCAACATCAAAACTAAAACAAAAACTGACCTCAAAATATTAGAATCCGCTGCTTTTTTAGGCGTATTAAAGTCTATTTCAAATGTTCCCTTTTTATGGGGTCTATAATAAGTTATCAACATGCACTTACGAAAATTTGCATCGTGACTTCTAGTCGTAAAAAATCATGACATGCCAAATTTTACTTTAATATGAATATTCGTTATGGTTTCAGGCGAAATAAGTGTTTTCCGAGGCCTATGGTAAATTATGGATTGATATGGACTTCATGAACTTTTGCAACCATAACACACGAAATTTTGCTGTAATAGCATTCTTCGTTAACTGTTCTCCAAGAGTGGGTTTTATTTTATGGTAAATTCTGGCCGGTCTTGGCAAAACTAGAAGTATGATTTCTAGTCATATAAGTCAGATTAAGTGCATTCCATCACTTATTTATGTTAATTTCCTACAGAACCTGCTGGTTTTTAAATCCAAACTGCTTTGGATAACTAAAAACAATTTGACATTAATATTGATCTTTTCTTTTGAGTTTTTTGAAAGTAAAAGTATTTTCAATAGACGAACAGAGAGACTGGCATGGCTAAATCGACCCAGAATATATTTACTTAATGGGGTCTGAGATGAGTCAGTTTTACACGGAACGAAGAACTGAGTTTACCCCCTTCACACCTAGTTGCAGTGGGTATAAAAAAAGCTTTCGTGGTAAAAAGAAAGATTGTGTGAATTCATTTTTTGGTAAAAAAATGTAAAAATTTTCATTTTGTGCAAAAATTATTAGTTTCGTAAAACAGACTTTTCTGGAATTTTTTTTTTTCTAAAAAGTGAAAAAATATACTTTTTTATGTAAAAAGAACGACATTCTTATGAAATAAAACTTCCCTTTAAGGTTTTCTGGCGAAAATAATTGTTTTTTAAACAAAGAAATGCTTTGTCCTGTGCAAAAATCTAATTCTGTGAAAAATAGTTTTCTTTTGTAATAAAAAGCTCTTTATTTTAAAAAGAAAACTTTTTGGCAAAAAAGGTTTCAAAAATCAATTTTTTATTTATTGAGTTAAATTTAAATTAAAAGAAAGATAATGTATAAAATGACTCTTATTTGACATTTACAAAATTTTTATTATTATTATTTAATTGAGGTCTCTTTTTCTTATAAAAAATATTAAATTTTTTAAACAATATTTCGGCACTCCGTTGTTTGCCTTCTTCACGGGTTTTTCATGAATGTTTGACAAAACTTAACAATTTTAAGCAAATTTAACAAATTGAACAAATTGAATGCTTTGAAATTAAGGAAGTTTTATGAAACTCCCATTTTCTTAAGCAAAGTGCGAAACTGATCGCACATTCCATGCGAAATCAGAGGTTAGTTTTTATTTATTTACGTTTTTTAAACACGTTTAAGAGGCTTTTCATTAATTTTTAAAAGTTGCTTAAGCCAGCACATGCTGATTATTGATTAACCTAAACTGTGTCCTTGGAAATCAGGGTTTTAGTATGATCCTTTTTGATGAAAATGTTTCATAGCGAAACGTTTTTATTAAAATTCGTATTGAAATTTTAATTGAAAGATTTTTAAAATAAAAATATTTATGGTAAAAGTAGTTTCTGGTAAAAAAAGTTATGATAAACCAAACCAGTCTTATGGCAAAAAAATCGAAAAAGTCTTTAAAGATTGATCGTTTAAAATTCAACTAGCTTTTATGGGAAATTGTTTATAATAAAAAGCTTTTATTAAAAAATGCTTTTGTTATTAAGATTTTTGTATCGAAAGCTTATTTTAAAAAGCTTTAAGTGAAATTAGTTTAAAAAAAATATTTGATGCATTTTTATTTTTAATTTTTCTTTAAATACTTTTTGTAAAAACCCATTTTTGTAAAAATATCTCTTTTTTGGAAAAAGCGTTTTGTTAAAAGCTGTTTTTGAAAATACTTTTTTTTAAAACAAAGCTTTTATAAAGAAAAGTCCTCAGTTTTTTCTTAAGCGAAAAACATTTTTACGGAATGAAGTTAAAATTATTATTAGGAAAATGAGGTTTGTGTAAAGCTTTTGTCATTTAATTCATATAAATATTATAGCAATAATTTAGAATTTATTTTAAAACACGCTTTACAATTTTATACTCGCTTTAAAGAAAAATTACTCTTGTCAAATTTCACCATCTCAGTAGGTATTTTATGTCGCCAATATGCAAGACTAAGAAATTTCTTAACACCTGAGTATTTAAGACACAAGGTTTGTATTCTTAGCAGTATTTAGTGTTAATAACAGATAAATAACAGAAATTTTTTGTGCTTAATCGCTAACAACTGTCTTTCATATTGCACAATTCATAATTTTCTACGCCAATATTATTTATAAAATACGTCAGAAATATAATTAATGTATAATTATTCATTAGATTGGAACAATATTCTTAACACAAAAGAAATAAATTAAATTTATAAGTTGATAGTCTATAGTTGAATAGAATTAATTTAAAAAAAAAACATTCTACACTTAAGAACAACAAAAAAAAATTCATAAAATTTAATTAAATAAATTTCAATTAAACAATATTGTTGTTTGTACAAAATCTTGATTAATAGGTAAACATTTGGGTTACAATCAGTCTCTAGTAAAACAAGGTTAGAGGAAAAAATCATAAATAATAATTAAATGATATTAATTGTTTTTAAATTAAATGAAAAAAAAGGCAAAAAGTTGAAGGTTTTAACAAACAATTTTAAAGAGAATTTTGATAGGCGAACTTTTTTCATTTAAACAGTGTGTGAGAGATGACAAGATTACATTAAGTTTTTCGGTCGTGCCGAATGCTTTGTACCTTTTTACACAAAATTTGAATTATCAGCCTTATTGCGGTTGTCGTTGTCGTCATCGAGGCTTAATATATTTATACCATCACTACTATAGATGGTGTGTATAATATAAGAATCAATTTCTGAATCGTTCGTCTTTCTGTTCGTCTTTTCCGCTGACCGGCTGGATGGCTGTGATTTAACTGTAATAAGGACCAAATCGGTCCATGATTCTACAAAGCTCCAATAGAAACTTCGTCCATAAATCCATCCATAGTACAAAGACTAAATTTGGCCCAAAACTATTTTATTGTAATTTTAAATATCTTCTAAATATTATTTTAATCTGTCCATATCTGACCCTAGCTTCCGTATAACTACCACTATCAAAAAAAGCGTTTAATACCATAACTTCTTTTAAATGTTGGTATTGATATTAATTAAATTTGGCGACAATAACTTCTATAAAAGCTAAAATCATGTATTATATTATATAACTTTATATGAAGGGGATCTATCATATTAACATGGTTCACCCGGGACAATATCTGCTACAGGCAATGTTTTGACCGACGTCGAATGTGTCCATGTAGGCTATTGCAGTGACCTGTTACTAAGTGTCAAAAAGGTGCCAATTAAAACCCTCCTAGGACATCGCCATGTTAAAGTGACAAGTCCCCTTAATATAAAGTGTTAGAACTAGAACCGGTCTCACTACTTTCGAACTGCGACGTGACACGATTGGTGTTAGTTATCTTTTTCATAGGGGAGTTTGTTCTTTATTTAACATAACTACGTCATAGAATTCTAGTTAAGGAGCAGGTGGAGTCACATTTCCACTCTACATATGAGCAATTTTTTTCAAAATATGGAATAATCTGCATTTAATATTGATGTCATGTAGACAATCGCTAAGGATGCAATGTGACTCATCAAATTCTAAATGGTTTCCTAAATGTTTAATTTGTTTTTCATAAATAATTTGATAATGGTTTAATTTTCATAAGAAGGAAATGACTAAAGTCAAACTAGAATTTCCTTAAGCTCCAGACTAAAATCTTTGTGTGATCTTAGATAACTACATCTTGCTTTAAGATCGAGGAGTCTAAGAGTAAAATATCCTACAAACGATAAACTTAATACACCCTTATTTACTACTTCTCTTGGTAATATAGAATTGAGGTTAAAACTTTCCGTAAAATTTTCTCCAACAAATTTTAAGCCCCATCAGCTGATTTACAACATGACTTTAATCTTTAAGCTTTAGCCATTAGTTAAGCATTTTTCAAAAAAAAAAAAAAAAATATCTAATATTTTTGTCTATTAAATAATTTGTTTTGTGAATATCACACTAACGTGCTAAAATGCGATAAAAAAAATTGTTCTCTTTATTTAAGACAAACAAGATATAATTATTCAAAAAAAAAAGCAAATCATTTTACAAATATTTAAGCAAAATCTTTAAACGTGCTTAAAGTGCAACCACGTTAATTTCAATTTTTGTATTTTTTTTTCTTGCAGACATTTTAAGGTGTTTTTTTTTTTTTTTGTTTATTTGTGTTAATGTTTATAATTTTTACTTTTTGCAAATTTTTGCATATTTTTTGTTTAATTTAAATTTAGCCTTGGTTTCGTGTAAATAATTGTAAGCCACACACATTTATAACAGAATAAATGCAAATTTTGCAAAAAAAAAAAAAATTACAAAAAAAGAAACAGCCTACACTTTAAATACTGGAGCACCCACAACTTAAATGCATGTAAAAATTGTGGAAAAAGGTAGTAAAAATAACAAAAATTTAAAATATTTTGCAGGTTTTGCAGTTTGCTGATTTAAAGTTGTTTATAAACAATTAAAGAACTTAGAGAAGCATTAAAAATTTTAACTCTACTATCACGTAGTATTTTGCTCATAATTAGATTGTATCTTTCAAGTTGTAAAAATGAATATGAAACAAGTAAGAAAGTATTGTCGGTCCAGTCCGACCACACGATAGCCTACAACTCCCCATACGGGACCCATGGGCAATCATAAACCCGTCAGAACAAAATTTTGGTATGAGTTTAAGATTCATGTAAAAGTTCTTTGTGCCGAATAAGGTTTAGTAAATGTCATGTTTATGAGTTTTGTTTGCCTCAAAGTTATTTAAGGATTGGGGCTAGTTTTGGACCTACCAGCACAACATTTTGTTATGACATAGTAGCTATCGTATAAGTTATTGTCGCTAACTTTGATATCAATACCAAAAGTTTTAAGAAAGTTATGATAATAAAAGCTATTTTCGGGAGTAGTATTTGCTTGGAAGCTATGGTCAGAAATAGACCAATTCCGATAAATAGGATCATTAGTGGTGATTTCTTTTCTACAAAAAAAATGTGCCTTTTTTTAAAATAAATGCAATTTGTTGTCTGTTTCTTAAAAAGTTTTCCCCCGAAAAGCATGAGTTTTTTAGAATAAAACAAGCCACCCTTTTCGGGAGCAAAATTTTTAAGAAAAAGACACCAAATTGAATTTTTTAAAAAAAGGCACATTTTTTTGTAGAAAAGAAAACACCATAAGTTTAAACCAAATTTAATCTAAATACCAACATAATAAAATGGTTTATGGGCACAAGGATATCTTTCCGCTAAAAAAGCTTGCATTCCACCATTTTCGATAGGCGTGGTCCTTGTGCCAACAAAAAACTATGTACCAAATTTCATCATATTCCAAATCTCTAAAATTGCGACTTGTACTTTTCAGGCAAGTTTTACATTACCATCCAGCCGGATGTACGTTAGTCCGGACGTATTGTCGAAATTGGTCGAAAGAAGCTTTTTTGAAGGACAATCCTTTGTGAAAAGAAGTTCTTTGTCGTAATACTGCTTTTAATGGGTAAAATAAGCTTTTTACTTAGGTAAAAAGGGTTTTGTGGAAACGAAAAAGGTGGTCGTGAAAAAAGTGAAAATAGATAAAAGCACTTTTTTGATGTAAAAGCTATTTCTTTAGTATAAAAGGTTTTTGGTGTTTCTGTTCGTTAAAAAGGTATTCTCTGTTTAAAAAAATATTATTTTTTTGGCAAAAATATTATATTTTGACTGTTTGTTAAAAAATAAAAAAAAACTTTTTTTTTTGGAAAAGGAGATTTTGTTAGTAATAAAATGCTTTTCTATGAAAAACATTTTTTTTTTGTTAAAAAAGTAATCAATTTTTTATTTTTTTTTTTTTTTTTTTTGAAAAAAGTGTTTTTTTGGTGAAATGGTTAATTTTTTCAAATTTTATCTTATTAAACAATTCATATTACAGTAGGACCCGCAAAGATTTAAAGCTTGTCTGCAGAGATTTTATATTAGGTACAACCATCTTGTTTATCAATCAGTGTTGTTAAAAGAAGGGGGAAATCGGACAGATTTTTTAAAATCTCAAAAATGTAGGAATTTTTTGCCATATCGCATTTTTTATAAAATAAATGCAGAAAAAAAGCCCTTCTTTAGTGATATTTTCTTGTCCAAACAAATAATTCATTTTTCCTAAAATCGCTTATATATATATTTCAAGAGTTGTTTAAGGTTTTAAAAGTTGACGACACTAATATGTATGTATATGTTTTTTCTAAGGGTCCAACCAGAATGTGAATAACGTGACTTAAGCTACTGTGCGAAAGCATGTAAATCATATGCGTCAAACCATATTGAAATTTTTGGTAAGTTTTATGAAACTGTCATTTGCTTAAGCAAAGTGCTAAACTTTTTTCTTTTATTTTAATGACAATAATGCGTTGGGGTTTGCGTAGGGGAAATTTTTTCAACGTGTAGGGAATATCGGATTTTTTTAGCATGTGTAGGTATTTTTCGAAAAATTTACTGGCAACACTGTTATCAATACACAGCGTTCGACAAAATCTGGGCATATTGGAGAAGTGGGCGAAGAAGAAAATGGATTAATTTATATATTAAGAACGGTATTAATACATATAACTTTCTGTTCTTATTGCACCATGATGAAGGGTATATAAGATTCGGCATAGCCGAATGTAGTACTCTTGGTTGTTTTTATTTTATTTTTTTGTGAAAAAGAGAGCTATTTAAAAAATATTCACCGCATTTGCCCTTAAAAAAAAATAATGTCAGATTTTGCTGAAAAAAAACGTTTTATTTCATTCCTCCGAAATGTTTAGTAGAAGCCATGTTAAATGTCAACGCTCACAAAATGTTGTAGTCTATAATGGAAAGGTATTGAAACACCAAAACGCTGCAATACATAATGTAATGAAATATCGCTGTATTCTTTTCAATTGCTATTTCTCTTTTAAGTGCCATCCATGTCCAACCGTTTTTAAGCATATTTCTTTTGCATAAATTTTGATTCCGTCCCACTGTTTGCTGCAGTAAGAAAAAACTTTTATTGGATTGCCCTTATTTTAATCAAATTTTTACAACAATTTTACAACTACGACTTTCTACAAGTTGAGTAAAATAATCGGTTAAAACCATATTTCAATTCCTTAATTCTCTAAGGCACAAAATTTATTTATCCCACTTTAATGTCCCAGTTTTTTTAATAACGAAAAACAAATAAAAAAATTGTGTTTAAAAACAAAAATTGCTATACCTGATAATTTTATTAAAGACCATTTAAGTTTATTATTTTATATTAAAAGTCGCATTTTTAACTGCAACGTTATGTAAAGAATTGTTATAAAAACAAATGATGTAATAAATTATTATCAATTAAAGTCCCCATTCTCTCGATGTCTTACTGTACTGTTTCATTAACCTCAAAGAAAACTTATGACAAAAAAAAATTAAAAAAAGAATCTAAATACAAAATCAGTTGTTCTCTTCAAAACAAATCTCTGAATACAACACACAAGTACAATCAGATGTTTCTCAACACTTGTAATAATCTAAATTTAGAATATATATATTTATACAAGGAATATCTAGTATAGATTAAGTATAAGTATGTTTGTAAATATGTATGTAGAGAGAAATACATAGTGTGCTAATGTTCGTCCCTGCATGCATTTTTAGGTTGAAACGATTTATTAACAACAACAGAGCTGTAAAGGAATGAAGATTTTTAAGTTAAGATTATTAGTTTCTAATATGTTTAACGCGACATATGCAACATTTAGGGTTCTTAAGAGAACTTTAAACACAAACAAACAAACTTTTAATTAAACTTTTGTCTATATAAGACCAACCTTAGAAATTACTGAAATTAAGTAATCAATTTGCCTCTGCTTTTTGCAAATCGTCTCCTATGATACATATAAGAGATTAAGATCCAACAATAATAATGAAAACTTCTCGAAGATAAGGTTTGAGCAAACAAAAGTTATCTGTAGAAATAAAACGACAATGAAGGTTTACATTAAGTTTTCTGAAACCCTATTTTTTTTGTATTTTCACCACTGCATCTGGCGTTAATGGACGAGCTGAGACGTTAATAGTATTTTATTAAAACTGAAAATTATTGTTCGTTGCCGCATACGCTACTTTTCTAAATTTAATTTAAAAAGGTAACTTTTTGCGCAGCATACATAAGTATATCTACTTACTGCTGTGAATTAAGCTGTTGACATGTTGTTTTGCTTTTTAAAATTTTTTTCATACGTCATTGCGAAGCGAAGCAAGAGTGAAATTAATTTTCTTGCTGATTTGATTTCTCTTTAACTACTTTTTTCTTACGGCTATGAATCCAAACAAGAGTCCAATTTATTTTGTACGTTTTTGTATGACGAATTTTCTGCATTGGTGAAATCGGTTTTGCATTCAGAAAGAGAGTATTTAAAATAAGAATACCCCCTACCTTACTCAATTTTTTTAAAACAAATTATCAGTAGGTCAAACCAAAAATGCTGGGCGTTTCGCAATGATTACTTTAACCTTTGAACCAATTTGGATTTTTTTTAATCAAGTCAAATCATTAATTGAATTGTCTTCTGTGAAAGATAATAAAGCCTTTAGAGTAGATATTATGAATCAAACAATATACAACAACCGTTTGCCAAAGGTAAGTTCAGGGCTAACAGTTTTTAGGTTCTTCAAAAAGCGCTAAAACTAGCCCGGAAAGGGCTAACAGGGGTGTGCGGAAATCGAAAACGCAAGAATTTAAAATGTCGTTTTTTAATAAAATTTCTGTAGTATCAAAATTAAACAAATATTTCTATATTAAATATAATTTTATAACAAAAATTAAAAAAATTAGATTAAAAACGTAAAAAAAACATCATCCAAATTCTTACGTTTTCGATTTCTAGCACACCCTTGTAAATTGGCTACAATTGTTTTGGTAAGAATTATGATTATTTTTTTATTGTAACTTTAAATACACGAAATTGTAAAGAAAAAATTTGTTTTTTTATGAGATCTTTTAATCTATAGTCGCTTTCCTATAGTTCACAGCTCAAGGTTATTTAATAACATATGCAAATATACTTTCGGTATACAATCTAATGAACTAATCCTTTTAAATTTATTTCAAACATTATAAGTAAAATTATACACAAAATTCACAATCAAATCAAACATATACATACAACACCAACTGCAACCAGGTCTTCTTCGTATTTGTAGTTTTTCGCTTTTATTTGAATATTTTATTTTGGTCACAACATGCGCATGAGGATTCAGTTTAAAGAAATCAAATAACTCAACAAAAAAAAAAAAGTGCCAGATTTGGCCATGCCGAACCTTTTATACCCTTCACCATGGTGCGTTAGGCAAAGAATGTTATTAAATAAAAACCCGGTTCGGCTTGGCTTCATATTACTGTTAATGACATGTAAATAAATTGAAAATAATAATTACAGCAAAATTCAAGTCACCAGTACCACTGGTTAAAGATTGACATTTCCCTGTTGGCTGGCAGGCACCGCAGTGGTGCAAAGGTTAGAATTAACAAATTTTAACAAAAAAAAAATGTTTTTATTTAAAAAATATTAATAAAAATTTGTCAAGTTTGAATAAGAGTCATTTCATATAAATAAATATATTTGTGCCACGCCCCTTATCTAACTCCGTCCACATTTTGCTGGATGTTCTTTTTATTTGGATGTTGTGCATTGAAAGCCAAGTTGCTGGTACCTAATTTTAGAACATTGGCTCTTGCCGAACTCCAAATATACAGAAAAATAAAAGATAAAGAAACAAGAAGGGATTTATGGATAATATAAGTGACAGTCGTTTTTATTTGCTCATAGCTCAGAAAATTGTGGATCAATCTAGCAGAATCTCAATAGCAAACAAATATGGAGTATATGTGACGTAAATTTATTACAATCTAGTCCACATCATTTCTGGGGTCTTCGAAAACCCCATTTAAACATACACACAGGCAGACGGGCATCGTTAAATCAACTTCACTACACATAAGAAACCATTATATACACATATATATACATAAAATTTTTGCAAAAAAACTATTCAATTAAATAATTATTTGGTGTACATTAATTATTCAATTAATTTTTTGTTTGCTGCAATTAATTGTTTTAATCAAAACCCATAAAATTAAATGTTTGTGTATATGTGGTGTATTTTTTGTGGATACAATTAATGTTTTAATTAACTAAATTTGTGTCCCATGACTCGAAAATACAAATCCGTTAATTGATATGATCAATTCCTTTGCAGGGGCAAAATTAGTTAAATATTTAATTGTATGAACGAATTGTTTAATTGAATAGGATCTAAGATCAATATTGAAGAAATTACAAACGGAATGACAAACTTATATCCAGGTATACCCTTTTACCTCCCGATGAAGGGTATAAAAGAAATATTCTATATTCTGGTTTTCTTGTTATTTTTATACACTTTTACTTTATTTATTTTCATATTTTTTTTAATGCGATGTATTTTAATTCTTTTTTTTTTTTTTTTGTTATTTCGCTTATATTTATTATTGCGTATTGCTGCTTTTCTTTTTTAGGGTTTAGAAGAAGACAACAGCTAGACGGACAGAAAAAATTACCAAGAATACTTCGAAGCCTAATATGTACCTTATTTATTTATTTCTACACTGTCTTACATACACATTAATGTAGAAAATTCTTGTGGCAAGACAAGAAACAGAGGAAAGCAACGCAAAAGAGAAGAAAAAAATTTGCTGCGTGTGCGGTAGATGTCTTATGATCATGTAGAAAATATGAAATATGAGTGCAATGATATAAAAAAGAAATACCTATAGAACAAAATTATAGTTAAAATACATATAAGATTCCAAAAAAAATTTATAGAAAAAAATTTGAAAGTGGATTTAGGGCAAGAAATGAGGGATCAAAATTGTCAGTATTATTAAAAATTCGGCTGAGTTTAAAATCTAAGGGCTTATTTAAATCAAATTTTTGCACTATACTCCCAATTAAACGAACTGTAGCTTATTTAAGAACCATTCCGTTCAGTCATTTTATATTGAACTGATTCTACACACAGAAAAAAAATAACAATGTAAAATTAACATGGAAAAATGTTGATTGAGAATCATAGTAAATTTCTGCAAAAGTATGCCCTTTATTTAAATTTATCATTATTTCATATTAATTTTAAATGAAAAATATTAAAATAATCTTAAATCACGCTTATTAAATATTATTCACTGTTAAAATAAATAAATAAATAATAAAATATAAATAAATTTGGATTCAATATTGAAAAACCTGTTTTATATTAAAATCAAAAGTTTATCTTGTTAAATTAACATGCATACATAGTTAAGTATGTTATTTCGTCGGTCTTGATACCTTTTATGACCCTATTTTTAAATTATACTTTTGTATCATTTTCACCAATTTTGTGCCACTTTTTGACTTTTTCTTGGAAATAGCACTCACATTTTGTTTTTTTTTTTTGTCAACACTTCTGAATGTTAGCGCCAAACAAATGTTTTCGAAATAAGCGGAGATGGAGGAATGGACTTCAAGTAAAGATTTAATACCAACACGCAAAGAAAAAACATGGTTGATGCAATCACAATCGCAAACTATCATTAATGTTTGTGGTTATGATTGTGTCAAACACGTCTTGAGTAACAATATATGTTCAGACATAATGTTTTTAGCCTATTATTGTCTCAAACATATTACTATGCTCATAAGAAAAACTCAAACGACCATTCCAACCATGTTTCCCAAAACCATGCAAAATGTCTATTTCAACACGTTACATGGTTCTCACAATAAAAACAATAACAAATTTATTCCAAAAAATTTATTTTTTATCAAAAATACAAATGTATGTACATAAAATTTGTTTTATAGATATTTACATTAATGCATATAATAAAAAATAAAATTAAATACATACATACATATCTAACGAAAAACTGCACATTAAAGAAATTCGGTTTTCTCAACGTCTCATTTGCTTCTATTCTGTCGCAAAGCTTACCAGCACTCATCTGCTAATTATTTATTTTCGTTTTTTTTGCCGCACAGATAAATTCAATCAGCTAACTCCAAACTTTTTTCAATATTGTAGGTGTTTTTGGCTGAAAGAAAGACAACGTTTATACATGTTTGTATGTATATTTTAAATAATATATAAATAACTTACCTGTTTCAATAAACGTATAAGTTTTGTAAGACAGCACGACCTTTATCTCCCTGAATTATTTTAATTATTTTGTATTAATATAAGTATGTATCCCGATTAACTGATGCTCGCAGACTAAATACTCATTGTTTTTTTTTTTTGACAATAAATGCTTGCTCAATTAGAGAATGTGTTTTAAAGCAAACAAAAATTGTGGTTCTTAACATACCTTTTGTGTGCAACTTATGTTATGATTTAATTGTATATTTAAATATAAAAATATTTTAGTAGCAAACATTTCACATAATTTAATATGTTTAGCTAGATCAGAGTAACTTTTTTAGTGTAAAACACCATGTAATATTATTATAGTGAATTTAAAAATGTTAAGGACAAAAAATATTTGCTCATGTTATATTAGGACTATAATTAACTTATTAGGGTAAACATATTAGGCAAATATGAATAAAAATGTTCGTAGTGACCATTCATTTATCATGTTTTTTCTCTGCGTGAAAATATAGAACGCACATTCCTAAAAAGTAGTTAATATTATTCCTAAAAAGTTTATGTTAAAAGATTTTTTATGACTGCTTAATTCGATTTTCGATAGTAAAGTACAAATTAAAGTACAATTTCCCCAATAGCAAACATAACTCATATACTTATTTGCTATTATTTTATTTATTGAATAACTTATGGTGGTTTCCTTTCAAAAAAAATGTGACATTTTATTAAAATAATGCAATTAGGTGTTCGTTTCTTAAAAATGTTTTTCTCTCTTAAAGAGTAGAAAGTTTTATGCTAAAAAATTCACTCTTAATCATGTCATAAGGTATTGAACTTTTCGCCACCTTTTAAATCGACCATGTTAAGAGTGCCCTGTAAAAAAGGTGACTTCGGTTTATGTATGCGGCTATTTTTAAAACAGTGACGAGAGCAACAAAGCTTCGTAAAAAATTTAGAAACTGGAAAAAGTTTGCAAAGATAGCTCAATAAAATTGATCAAATGTCACTAAAACTAACAGGAATTAAAAAATTCGGTAAAAATTCCTGAAATTCCCAAATATTTGGTAACAGCGGTATGATAGCTAAGTCTAGTATTTATTAAAAATCGTAAAAGCTTTATTAACGAATCAGACAACTTACATGATCAAATCGCTACAATCCCAAAAAGGGCTAAAATTCGCGAATGATTGCAAAATTGGAAGCAATCCCTAAAATTTATTTAAAATCGCTAAATCGGTAAAAAAAAAACAAGAAAATGTCGGAACATAACGGTAAAATTATTAAAAAAAAAAATGAGTTATAATGATGAAGAACAAATTTTTTGGTCAAGTGTTAAAAACAGGAAAGGGCATTCCATAAAAAAATTTACTTTTTTAAGCACTGGCTACCTGAAATAAATATTTTTTGCTTGTTTATAAAAAACTTGGTCTTATTATATTTATTATGATCCCTTTTTTATTGAAATACCTTTTTTACCCCTTTTCTGGAAAATCCTCTTTTTGTGACCCTTTTTGAAAATTACCAACGGTAACCCTGCCCACAAACAGTGTTGCCAGAAAATACCTAATTTTTAATTTAAATGACAATTACAACATCTGTTATGAAGAAATTTATGTTATCAATTTAAAATTCTTAAAAATTAAATTTTAAACAAAAATAGAACTTCGTGTTTAATTGTTGTTGTTTTTTTTATTGCCAAGAAAATCGATTTGGATATAAAAAAAATGGGCTTACAGATTTGTATCCTCTACGTTTCTCATAGAGAATAGATTTTTCAAAAGATATCGAAAGGTAGTGAAACGTTTCACATCTCTTCCCATGTTAATCTGTCCGGAAAGAAATGCTGAAATCCCTCATATGGGGACATGTCCATTCATATGACAACAATGAAAAGGAGTACTGTTTTACAAAACATATAAGAATATAAAGAGAAAATATGCTTCAAACAAACTCAAAACAAATTCTTGAAAATTTTCTTTTAACAATAAAATTAATTAAAAATAAAATTATATGTAAATTAAAATTTAATCAAGTTATATCAACAACGTTTCTGCACAAAATGTTGTCAATGAAAAAAAATATTTAATTGGTTATATTAATTTCCGTGCCAATCTCATTGCAAATTATGTATTCATAAATCTTAAACTATAACCTGTTCTAAAGAATTCAAAAGAACTTAAACTTTTTCTGTAATAAAAATCCAAAAAAAAACAAAAACGAAAAATTTTGTATTGAATTTTTATGATTGTATATTCTTGATAACCTTTATAGATCAAAGTTGGTTTCGGTATAAAACTAACAACAACAAAAAAAAACACCATGAATTAAATAAAACAAAAACTTACACACTGGTGGTGTAATTGAGGGGGAAAAACTTAAATCTGGCCAAAATACCACAAATAACAATACAGCACTATAACCCGAAATAGTGAAGTTAAAAAACTAACTAAATAAACAATAACAAAAAATAAAAAATAAATTGCATTGTTTGATTTTTTACCAAAAAAAAAATTGTTTTTTTTTTCATCATGAATGTCTGTTATGGGTAGACAACCAGTCTATCTAACATTGGCTAAGACATTTGTCTAAGATTTTTTTTCAAATATTTGGTTTTCTGTAAATATGACTATAAAAAGTTAAGAAAAGAAAAATCCACAATTCAGGCAATGAGGTAACTTTATGCAAAAAAAAAGTTTGCAAAAATATGGTAAGATTAAAACGACTTTGAGGAACTTTGATATCAAAATAGGGGAAATTCTTTATAAATAAGATCCTTAAAGTACTTAAGTAATTCACCACTATACAACATTAAGATTTTTTATTTTAAAACTGGTTCAAAGAATGTACAAATAGAGCGTAACCATATAAATCAGAACCTCAACATGAAAGCCAAGCTGGTATCCATCTATGAGTAGTAAACTCTCTAAACTGAATAACGAAAAATACTATTAAATTTTTATTTCCCTGGAAACACTTTTGTGAATCAACAAACTGGATCCAGGATGCTCTTAATGTTACGACCATTGGTCAATTTATGTTGATCCGTTACGCAACTTTTTAGTATAGTCGAAAAGGCGTCATAACAGTGGTGGATTTTTACATCAATACTATGACAAGTGTATTCGTTTTTGACCCCATTCAAGCACAATTCAAGTACAAATAACACTAAAACATACTCATAACAATTCTTAATGGGACTACTTTCGAAAATCAATCCCAGAATTTCTTGAAATAAGTATAAAATTCTTAAATAAAGAAAAAAAAAGTTAAAACTTTTCGTTGTGATTAACCCTCCAGCTTGCGCATGTTTTGATTTTCTATACACATTGAAAAAATGTCTGACCAGCCTCATGTGTTCCACGAAGGGTTAAAAAGTAAATTTGAACTCTTGCTTCCCATCTTCCCATTTAGTTTATATTTTTGATAAATATGTACATACGATTTCTATATCCAAACAATATCGGGCATGATGTTGGTGTTTTATCATTCTTGTAAGGTGTAATACGGGTAAGTAAATCAATCATAATAACTTTTTTTTATCTAATTTCTTTTTTGGTTTTCTCTTCAAGAACGAATTCGGGATAAAATCAACTTTATAATACTTGAATCAAGCGCATTTTGAGATTGATTCAATCTTAGTTTTACTTAAACCAATCTAATTTTCGGATTATGTCAAGTACGAAATCGACATTGAATACGGATATTTTAAGTATTTTGCGATTGAAAATCCGTACTTGAATCAATCTTTCTGTACTTGATTCCGTACTCACCGTACTATTAATACCTCTTCGGATTGATTTGAGTACGGATGGATTGATTTTTCGTTTGAGTGTATCCGATGTTGGTTCAACTATTAAACAGCAAGTAAGGCCTTATTTTTACGGGCATCACAAGCGGACAGAATTAAATAAATCCAATTAAGTCAGCCTTACTGAACTGGCTAATTAAGTCAGCCTGGCTGCCTTACCTCAGAACTTTGCTAAGTTCAAAAGCAAGGTTGGCAACCGAAATGAAATTCAGTATCAGTAGAAGGAAAATGTGGATTAGTTTTTTCCATATACCTCAGAGGTAGCACTTTGCTTTTGCATTTAAAGCAACAAAAATACTGCCTTCCCATTAGTTTTTTTCCATATTTCACAGAGGAAAGATTTTACTTTTTATTTAAAGCAGCGAAAATCATGCATCCCCATAAGATTTTTATTCCATTTACCACAGAAGGAGCGTTTGGCTTTTCATTTAAAGCACAATTAAAATTATTCCTTAGATAAATCTAACATCGCAACAATAAACCTTATCAGAAGATATAAAGTATTTCTATTTCACGGAATCAAAAAAATATGGGGGATTCCCAAGGAGTGCTATCAAGTCATATTGTCTTAATATCCAAAAGTTTTACAATAGTTTAAACAAATTATTGTTTTCTTTCAAACAAAAAAGTCCTTAAATAATGAGAAATTGTTTGCTGTTTTTATAGTTAAGTCATAACTACAGAGTAGAAATTTAAATTGTGAGGGATTGCGCATGACACTCATATTTTCTCTTGTTATTATTTTAACGCATATGACTTTATGACTACCTTGTAAATCCCCCAATAGAGATTATAAAAAGAGTGCACACAATAAGGGAAATAGTTGTGCTGTAACGGAATAATTTCTGTGAACTCATTAATCTGTTCAGCAGCTGTTTTTATTTAGTCGCCGGATGTAAATGGCTCCTGGTTCTTCTTTGGGGTTATTAAAAACAACGTGTGTAAAAATAATACACGAGTAGAAATTTAGGCAAAAGATCCGAATATATTAAAAAAAAATGGTAATGGAAACCGTCGTAGAAACAGTGCAATTATGCGATGCTTAAAATAGGAGGCACTTACACGACGTTATTTATATTCACGTCTTAAATTATTCATGAATTAAGAAGTGGAAAAAATTTAATTGACTTTAAAATAAAGAAATTATAGACCATTCAAGCCCCCTTCTATTGGTTTTGTGCCACCCTCTAGTATTTCCAAATTAAACACAATTATGGAACAAAAATTTACACAATTTCCAAGATTAATGATGACTTACTACACAGAAAAAATTCTTGCCAGTTTTTTTCATTTAAACTATTAATTAAAAATAAATTGCGGCATTATTAAAAATTTAATCAGGTGAATTTAACGTGAATTTAACATCGTTACCGCAGAAAACTTTGTTTGCATCAAAAAATATTTAATTGATACTATTAATATGTTTAATTAATATTTTATTATTATTACAAATTATTTAATAGAAATCGATTTTTTTTCTGTGTAGTATGGCAAACTTTTAAAAGAGTTGCCAGATTCGCACTAGTAAGGTGCTAGTCAATAAAATAATCTACCCCTTCTTTCAGTAGGGTACATTATCAATCTTAAACTATTATGAGGCAATTTTAAATATAAAGACAAAAGCAAAAATGTATAGAAAAAAAACTAGTGGTAAGTAAAGAAAATGTTGATTTGTTCATATTGTCAATTGTTATTTACTCATACATATAATAATTTTATTTCAGATTTTTTTTTCTTCGACTTGTTTGCACATTCAATTTTTTGTCTATTTTTTTAGATATTTTCTTTAATTTTTATTTTTCATATTGCGAGTGTTATGGAAGTTCATGACTTGCCAGCTGAGGCTACAAAAATCAACCACCTCTAAGATTTTTTTCATGGTTTTAATTTTTTTCTTCAATATTTCTTTGTCTGTTTGTCTTTGTTTATAAAAGTTGCATACGAAAAGATTTGTTATTTAAAGTTATTTTTGGATATTGTTTTCTTATTATTGGTAAAACTGCATTGCAATATTTGTTGAATTAAAAGGAAAAAAAAGAAAAACAAATAGTTGTTAGTATATACGAGTATTATGCAACTTTAAGAAGGTCAATTTATGGCGGTTGATTAAATTTATTTGTGTTTAAGCAGAAAGATTTACATAAATGCAAAGTGGATAAATTGACTGACTTAATTGATATTTATAAAAGTATAGTAGGTATTTTTTAGTTTAATTAAAATAAAAATTAATTAAAGTAACGAGGTTTTGTTTTCTTTACGGTTTCGTACTTTAATCGAAAGAGTAATTGGAATAGTAGTTCTGACCGAAAAAAGAGTTATGCCAGCCACCCTTTAGAATGAAAAGTATGACAATAAAGTTCCTACCACAAATTCTTTATCCAAGCCCCAAAATACAGCGCCTTTGTCTGATCTCAACATATTGTATATAATTGTTAATGACCTGACTGTGGCTTAATTTTTTCCTTGAGTAACTTCTTAGTCCGACATCAAATTCTTTTCGCCACTTATGTCGCCTTGCATCCCTCCCCCCTTTTAACCAATTTTTCAGGTGGCAAGAAAGTCCTTCTAAAACTTTTAATATTTTCTGACATGCCTGACATGTATAAGAATTTTTCTTGTGTTAAATACA
This sequence comes from Pollenia labialis, assembly GCA_949318255.1. NCBI lineage: Eukaryota > Metazoa > Arthropoda > Insecta > Diptera > Polleniidae > Pollenia > Pollenia labialis. The sequence goes on from OX439141.1 coordinate 17,031,273, forward strand.
TAAAGCCACTCAGAAAAAAAGTATGGTTGGGGGCAACCATATTTAAAGAGTAACATACTATGGTTGGATGTAAACAATGTATATGTTTGCAAGTTACCATATTATGGTTAAAAATAACTATAATATGGTTAAAATTAACCATAATTTTTTCAAAATTAACCATATTTTGGTCATTATTAACCATATTATGTTCAAAGTTTTCCAAAATTTGGATAAAAGTAGCCATATATTTTTCAGAATTTACAATAATATGATCAATGTTAACCATTTTGTTAGTTAAGTGTCAAGTTATTTTTTTTTTTTTTTTTTTGCTTTTTTTCATGTTAATTGTTACGTTCCACTTTTATAAAAAATTTCATTTAAATTATTTTCCAGCCTTTGACGAACTTCATTAGCACTCCTTTTGTTTTACTGGGAATCTTAAGCAAGCCAAGCAAGTATGTAATTGAAAAGCATTTAAATATTGTAGAAAGCAAGACAACCATAATTTGGTTGCTTTTAAACATATTTGGGGCATTCACAAGGTAGTCATATGTCCTTAAATAATAACAAAAAAATATATGAGTGCTATGAGAAATCCATCATAATTTAGATTTCTGCGGAGTAGTTATGAAAAACAAAAAACACAGCATAAAAAGTCTTATTATTTTAGGTCTATTTTTTGTATGAAACACAACAACAATTTGTTCAAAATATTAGGATATTATGACAATATGACTTGATAGCACAACTCCTGAATTTTATTTTAAATTATTTTAAAATTAAAATTCAACCTACAATGTTTTAAAATATTATAATTTCAGACAAATTACTTTTATTATTAACCATAACATGTTTGGAGACAACCATAATATGGGTATGGCTTTTGGATGGATGAATTAAACCATAATATGATTGCCGGTGACAAAAAAGTAACCACGATATCGAGCCATAACCTCAAAAAGGCTTAAGCGAAAAATTTTGTATGAAGGTTGTCGCATGAGATAAAATTGTTTTTGCCATAAAATCGTAACGGTACCTTATGTGACCATGATATTCTAGGAAATGATTCAAGTGTTGCCAGTAAAGTTATTTATTAAAAAAAAAACGAAAATTGAAAATGATGTCGCTTAAGTTTTTTTTTGCGGTAAGTGCTCGATATGTTTAAGTGTATGGTTTTAGCTTTATTTTATTAAAACATTATATTGTTGAACTCAACCATATTTGAAGTTCGAATGGTGGTAAACACTTTATTGTTAAACAGAAACAACATATTATTAATCTTGCAAAAGGTATTGTGGAGAACAACAATATTTTGTTTGTTGCCATTGTAGGGGCCATAACATGTTTTTTAACTATACTTCACCATTTTTTTACTCTTAACCCAGTTTCTTAAAATTACAAGTTGCAAATCTACAGGAAAAATATATTTCAAGCAAGAACAAAAATTGTAAAATTGTTGAATTTTTTACTGTATTTTACTTGTAGATTTGTAACTTGTAGTTTTTAGAAACATAGCCCATGTCGATTCCAATACAAAACAAAAATTTGCAACAGTCACCCTCTAGAATGAAAGACATGTATATCCATGAAGTTTCTAGAATTAAAAAAAAAAATAATTGTTTGCCATGGCCCAATTTACAACACTTTTTTTTGTATGGAGGCCGACGCGCTTTAATGTAAATATGTATACCCAAAATTATATGGTATATTGGCAAAGCGCCATTCTGGACGAATCAAAAGCAATTGAGCACATTTTTACAAAGACCAAAAAAGGTCGTCTCGATATCGCTCGAAGAAAATAAAACTGTTCCCATTAATTACCTTAAAGCATCCATAAATAATAATTGCTGGGAATTATCTTCGGCGATCTTAGTTTAATGTAAGTTGGCGTTACAAGTCCATCGCTACTCGTATGACTTGACCAAATTAAGTCATTGTTGGAAACTATTCCAAGTTTTTTACTGTTAGAAATTTCACATTAGTCTGATTATTTATCATTACATTTAGGCCAGCGACTGAACATTCATGCTCCCCTGAGTGGAGTGATAAAAAAATAAATATAAAAGTATAAAAAAAATATCATTCACAACAACAGAAAGCCGGATTGATGACTTGGAAGTTAAAATTGTGTGGAATTCTACCGAAATCCAATTTCGAAATTTTCGAAAAAGTATTGGAAAATTTAATTTTTAGAATACATACGAAGAAATGCTATGCAGCTGCCACGTCTATTTATCCAAGAACGTATATATAATTTAAGAGAGATGTCATTTCCAAAAAATAACTATTTCTCCAACAGTTCACGATTAAACGATCAGTCTATGAGGTTTCGGGTTCGATTCTTGCCTATGACCCTGGCCTGTTCCACTACAACGAACGAAAAGTCCTTGGTAAATTAATTTATAGTACATATTTGTTAAATTCAATTCATAAAATAGAAAGTTGTTCAGAAAGTGAAAATACAAAAAAAAAATGTATAAGCTTAATATAAAAACATAAAACAATTCGTGGACTTGGTATCGGTTTTTGGGTTAAACACAATTTCTCTTTAAAAATTACTTTCTAATTAGACAAATTTTCAGAGTCGCTTAAACTCTACACCCATTTATTAACAAAGAAGATAATTACCACAATAAATAATCCAGATAAATTAAAATTTAATAATTAAAATTCTGAATTCAATTTCTATTATCTCTTTATCAAATAATTATCTCTTGAACCTGAAGGTTCAGCAAAAACTGCAGTACGTTGTTAAAATTCCTAGAACACTTTTCAATGGAATTAGAAAACTTAACGAATGGAAAAAGATAAAATAAACGATAACAAATGAACAGAAAACGAGATTTAATTGCTAAGATGAAAGGGTATCTGTTTTCAAATGCTTCCAACAATTTATCTTTTTTTAAGTTTTTTCTAAACATTTGTGAAGTTTTTTCTTTTTTTTTTTTACTTTTAAGATTCTAAGTACTCACGCTGATAATTATGGATGAAATGTGTAAAAGTGGAATAAAAAAAAAAACGAAAGAAGTACCTTTTTGATGGATGGCATAGTTAGTGTTAGAAATAGTTTTGAGGGTTAACTAAGTTATGGCATCTTTGCACCTGCACATACAAACAGCTTTTTTCATTTTTTTCTTAATTTTTTGCTTTAGTTGATGAGATATTTCTTTCTTTATTTCATTATTATAGTTGTTTTTTTAAGTCTTAGAAAAAGTAAGTAACATTATTTTTGTCTGTCTGTCTGTCCGTCCGTCCGTCCGTCCGTCCTTCCTTTCTTCTATGTGTCGGTTTATTTACTAAGTAGAAGAAATTCTTTAACATGATGCGCTTTCCGTGATTATTACAAAGAATTGTTAGGGATTTTTTTTATAATTTTTTTTAAGCTCTTCATAACGATCTATCTGATCTTGAGTGTAAGAGAAAAGTAACGTCTGTTTAAGATTTCTTTAATTTTTAACATAGTTTAATAATGATTTGTGTGAGTCAGTGTATTTTTTTAAGTACTTTGCAGTGCAGTGAGTATTTAAGAGATTATAAGTAAGTTAAGTATTTGTGATATACTATGGTATGAATATCTCAACAGATTTACCATGCCAAGTATCATTATAAATATGTAATATGAAAGATAGTTAAAGAATTATTATTATTTTCAATTAATTACTTTATGCGGTTTATGCTTTTATATCAAGTTTATAAATCCTTTCAATTTAAGGTCTAAAAATAAATTTCCAACAAACAGCTACACCCTGCAATAATTTTTCAAAAATTTTTTCACACATGGACAATTTTAAAACTAGAGGCCATAATACATAATCAAAAAAAGTTCTCGGTTTTTTTATGATCACATTGGATATCCTCCCAAAAGGACTTAAAAATTAAAAACAAACAAGTAAGAGTGGTTACTGTATTCGGCTATGCTGAATATTATATACACTTCACCATGGTGCGCTTTGCTACAACGCGACTCATCTCCTGATATACAGAAGTCTGCATTTTGTTGTTTCTATTGATATAACCTTTCTTCAATGCCAATTTAAATGTCCGCCACTTTAACCAGTATTCTATGACTAAAATTTACGCATTGTACGCCGAAATACTAAGAATTTTACGACCAATAATGGCCTTCAGCTTTTCTAGCGTTTCTTACTTGCCGTCATAGAATATCAATTTTATGTAATTCCAAAGAAAAAAGAAAAAAAGCCTTGTTCGTTTTTTAGATGTAAGTCCCAAGAGCAAGGCGACCATTTGCGAGCACCGCTAATGAAGAAAACTCACTTGCTTACCTCGGTCTTCAATAATTGCCTTAAATTCCCGAATTCATTTTTTTCTTTTTTACATGAAATTTACAAGGTAACTCTAGTGAGTTACGTTAACTTAAGATTTTACTGGGACACTAACTATAGTCAGCGGTTTGAAATATATTTTGTTAGGTCCATATGGTGCCTCGTATTTTTCAGATATATCCAGCAATAAGGCAACTTATTATGAAAAATTTCATAACTGGAAAAAGGTGTTCCGAAATATCGAAGAAATTTTGTCAGTCAAAACAAAACAGGATATCAGCTGCCGAGGACGAATAACACTTAGGGAAAAAGGCTTATACTGAAACTGGCATATATGCTTTAATAAAGCATAGTTTAAATTGCCCAGTGATAAGGAGTATTTCAAATGTGTGTATTTGAAATGCAAATATGTATTTCTTATTTTAGTTACATTCTCAAAATGCAGTGTGTATTTTAAATACTTTCTTTTGTATTTCAAATACTTATGGAATTAAAAATACATTTACAGCCTGTTCATCGATTTCGAACGTTAGAATCGCATAGATCGCATAGAAAATTACATTTAAAACAAAAACAAATTTAAGAATTTTTTTTTTTTTTTTTTTTTAATATTATTTTCTATGCGAACGTTGACGTTCGAAATCGTTAAACAGGAAGTTAGTCCCAATTTCCACAAAGCAAGTCTTATTGATCAGCTTGCTACTTTGTAGGCGTGGAAATTTATTCGAGGTAAAAATTTAATCGGATTATAATCGAACAATTTAATATTATGCGGTTAATCGAATAATTTTAATTTTGTCTAGTTTAGAAGTTTCAAAATAAGACCAAAAATTTATATTTTTTGACATAAAAATTGTATTAATTCATCTAATATAAGAGGAAAACTTCTGAAATAAAAAAGTGTACAGTTTAAATGTTTATGTTTCAAACGATTTCTTTCTTTTGTTTTGATAAAACTTGGCTTAAAAAAGATTCGTTTACTTAATGTTGACGGTGGAGAGATTGAGATCATATGGGCATTTCCATTTTGACGTGCCGTTATATTTGTACCACAAATTGTAAAAAAATTAAATGAAGAAGTCAAATTAGTAAAAAGAGTTTTTATATATACAAAGTAATGAAGTAGCACTACGGGCAGAAAAAAAATTACAGTAATCGACGCTAAGGATTTGCAGATATAAGCAAAAATCTGCGCTGGCGTGACATTAAAAAAACGGAAGTGGGTTTTGACTTGCATTACAAAACTGAATAAAACTGCGAATTGAGCAAGATGTTTTGTATAAAAACTTTTTTTAGTAAACTTTGGACTAATACAGATTTATTTTTCAAGCTATAAAATTTATAAATCTTTGCTCGTTTTAAGGTAAATATGGGCATTTTCAGCCAAAAGTCTATTTTTTTAATGTAACGCAAATAAGGTTGTAATTTCGGACCCTGTTGTTCAGCCGTTATGCCTTTTGTTACAAAATGTAGAGCTAGTTGCGCTTTACTCCAAAATATAGAAAAGTCAACTATGCATAAAAAATTTGTTAAAAAACAATTTAAAATATTTCTGGCGTTACGTTACAAAAAGTAGACTTTTCGCTGGAATGAAATGTACCTGAGTTAAAAAATAATAAAAGGGTATTTAAAGTGTACCGGCTAGTTTTTTTTTCACATAAAGGAAAAAACTTATACTGTGAAAAAAACTTTTCGAAAAATCGATAAATCGACATAAACTATTCGAATTATTAAAGCAATTTTTAATTATTCGAACAGTTAAAGGCTCCCATACACGACTTGTTTTCGTCATCTGACATGTCAAATTTCCCACAAATTTCTGTAAAAGTCAGAGGCAAAGTCATCTGACAAAGTTTCCATTAGAGCGTGCTCTATTTTCTGCTGACAAACCATCTGACATCACTGTTGTTATTAAAAAAAAAAAAAAATTCGCTAGAAATCTATGCCGCAAGGAAGCCGGGAGCGGCGGTGTACTATTGACGGATTCAATAGCCGACTGATGTTGTTTTTTTAAAATACCGATAAATGTATGTTATTTTAACCTTTTAATAGAAATAATGTACATATGTACACATAAAAAAACGTTTCATTATTATATCCAAAATTGACATCTTCGAATTTAAAGAAACCATTTTTAATATGGCTGAACTGTTATTTTGAAACCGAGAACTACTTTGTTTTCTGCAATTACTATGCGGAAAAAAACAGAGATAATGCAAATTATAAGTACGTTTGTGACCGAATATTATAATCCTTTTGTAAAACAGCAATTTTGACAGACCTGCACAATTACACGTGACTGGCAAAGTTGACAAGTCAGATGTAGATAAAAAATATGTCGTTTATATGCTCCTTTATCGGCCATAACTTTTCGATTAATCGAATACCCTAGTAATTAAATAATAGTTCCTTAACATATAAAAAAATTTATATTCACGTTTTTCCCCCTATTACGGCATAGCAATAAATTTTTCTGCCATAAAACTCCTCATAAAAACATAATTATAAAATTTCTCTTTTGTTAAATCAAATAAAATTTTCTCTTTCAGACAGAAATTTATCATATTGCCAACATAAGAATCCAAAAAAAATATCAAATCAAATCTTGTTTTCAACAATAAATAAAAAATTAATAAAAATAAATTCTTGGGTTTCCTGAAACAACTCTAAATTAATGTTTAACATAAAATTTTATTTAAAAACATTTGAGACGTGATTTATGGCCATATTTTATTGTTTTAATTAAATAATTTTTCAAATATATTCAAATAAAGAATCTCTTGTTTTTCCTCATTAACATTAAAAAACTTGTTGAAAAAATTAAATGCCTCGCCTTAAACCAAAAAAAAAAGTCTAAATTAATTTACATACAAATTAACAGACACAAACTTAGAAATATACTGACAATAAAATCTTAACGATTAACCAAAAAACTTATCTTTAAAAAAATAAAATAAAAAATTATTTATGTGAAATTAACAATGACTATGTAAAACAGTTGCCCGGTTGAATGTTTGTCTTTCCGTTCGACATTTTTGGTTAAACATAAATTTAAAGATAGCAACAACTAAACAAATTTTATATTCAACATTTTAACGTTTTTTTATTTTTTTTTTTTTGTTCGACAAAAAAACCTACAGGTGATTTTTGGGGTACTGAGATTTGTTTTTGAAAATAAACAACTTGTTGTTTTATTTTTTCATTGAACAATACTGTTTATAAACTATGTTGTTAATTAGATAAATAAATAATTTTTGGTTAACTCTCTTACAAATAATAACTTAAAAAATAATAACAAATAAATTTAAAAACAAACTAAATATTTGACATAATGTGAGAAGTAGATTTTAAAATTTTGAATACACTCAGGGGCATACACTTAAGGTCACTCAGTGGGGGAATTAAAATTCAATTAATATTCGTATATGTTAATAAATACAACTCTTTATCAGTCCTTCTTAGTTGTTTCATTTACAGCGCAAAATCCACTAATCGCTGTTGCCATGTTGAAAATTTTCCTGCGAATCAAGCGATATTTTTTCAGGTTAGCGGGAACTCTAGCGTTCTATTCCTTACGATAAAGAGAAAATTGTTGTACCACGCAAAAGTTTTATATAGTTTTTGGCTAGCTTTGGTAGAAGAGTATAACACAAAATAGAAGCCTTCTACAAAGACTTCGGTCGACCGAAACCTTCGTATAAGATGCCAAAAACTTCCAGAAATCGATGCTGGATTATTTGGTCTTTCTTTGTAATCAATTTTGGTTTTAAAGGATACGCCGCCAGTAATTCATCTGAGTTATATTTGGTAAGCCACCAAGGCAATTCCGTGCTTTATTTCGTTCTCCACCAGATTAACGGTCGAAAGGTACTATTATAACGGATTCCATATGGTTAATGTTGAAACCCGAAAAACTGCAAATCAGTACAGTCAAACCTTTAGCCGTTTCGGTTTTACACTGAAATGCCAACTGCACGAAGGCAGATAGGCAAGTACGACCTTATTTAACGATAATGACAATGACGTGCGAGCTGCTTACCCGCCCAGAGTAGTTTTACGAATGAAAAAATGGCAAAAGTTTTATCAAAAATGGCTTAACGAGTTATTGAAGAAAGAAATGTATCAATTTTAATCAAAAAAGTACTTATAATACTTGTTACTATATATTCGTTGTAAATTCGGAAGAGCCAAGAAACATTGTTTTTTAGTCAACAAGATTATGCATTTTAAACTTTTGTCCAAAATTGGTAAGAAATCAACATCTTTTTACAACATTGGCCCCAAAGTCTTCAGAATTTGACTTCCATAATATGAAACATTTCTTTGATTTATTCAACATTTCCAACAATTTATTTTAGCAAAAGACGTAAACATTTTGATGAAAAAAAATTATTTTTGGCAACAACTTCTTTTATTGACCCAATAAACTTGGTTGTTGAATGAAAATTCAATAACTATACCTACGAACTCTTTTATCAATACCGCAAAAATCGTCATCGCAAAAAATTCCAAAAAATTTTTTTTATTAAATATGCAATTTTCGTATTTAAATATGAAAATGATTTTTTTCTGTGTATATTCGAAATTGTTTTATAAATATCTTATACTTATTTTTATGACAACTAACACAAGGAAACAAAATTTAACTTTTTTTGCTCGGCCTGTGAAAATTTCTATAATTTCAGGTCACTGATTTCCAATCTAATCTTAGGTGTGTTCCACAAGATCTCGGGCAAGTTCGGACTAATGAGAGTAAAATGAAAATTACTCTCTAAATTTGCCGAAACTACCCAAAATTGCTGGAACGCAAAAAACCATTTTGGAACATCTTCAAATACTAATGCTGCTTACTTTTTAAATTAAGATCTATTTAAGTGATTAAAGACGCTTAAAAGCCATAACATTATAAAACTAAAACATTTGCATCATTGTAATTTTTTATATTTTGTTTTTTTATATTAATGATTAAGGGAAATATGTATGCAATAACGTTTTAACCACTTTCATATTTCACAAAACCCTTACATTTTGCTTTTTAATATGTTTTTTAATTAAAACTAAACTTTTCCTTTTACTTGTAAATCTCCTGAATTATTTATCAGTTTCATATGTAAACAAAAACAGCTGATTGTTTTTTCTTGTCCGAACTTACCCAAAGAAAAAGTTCGTGCAAATTTGTACAGGAAATGAAAAAAATTACACTCTCAATTACTCTCTTTATTGCACAAAAATTGTTATGTGGAACGCTTTTCTCTATCAGCTCGACTTTTCGATACACACTGTCATGTAAAAAATCAAGACACTTTCACTGCATATATTGGAATAACTTGAAACCGGTTCACCATATTCAGTTAGAAAATTCAATTTTGTTCCAAGATAACCACACTCAAAAAATTATGTAGTAAAATTCAAACGAAAATTCATTTGAAACAACTTAAAATTCATTTAAAAAACGGATCATTTACATTTCATTTAAAACAACTGATTTTTACATTCATTTTTAATTTTTTATTTATTAAACAGCATATCCCGTAAAATTGAATAGTTTTTACTTTTAAAAAATATATTTTAACTGAAAAAAATCAAACTACATAACAAAATAAATACGGAAAAACATTATTTTTTGGTAGTTTGTTTTTTGAATAACAAACATAAATGTTGAAAAATAAAATTATTCGTAAAATAACTAAATTTTTATTCAATTTTAACAGTACGGAAAACGAATTTAATAACCCACAATCAGTTACTGTAATTAAAAATGGTTTTTTATGGAAATAGAACTTTTTATCAATTCAGTTGTCTCAGTAAATTGTGAACAAAATCAAAAGTTGTGCACCGATTCTAATGAAAAAACCTCTTTGGAAACACCCAGATATGTTAAACTAAATGTTTTTAGACGAAAACTGTGATTTTTTCGTAAATTTTTTTTTTAGTTTTTAAAGAACAAGAAAAAAACTTTATTTTTTATTTAAACTTAAACTATATTTCTGAAACAACTGGCCAAATTTCAGCACAATATAAGCACGGCTTAAATATGACATTGTTGCCGAGTTTTTTTATTTTCAACTGAATATAATGAATTGTTTTCAAGTTATTGCAATATTTGAAGTGAAAGTGCCTTAATTTTTGACATAACGAGAGTGACCTTAAATTAGTAATAATTTGCAATAAAGTTGCAGGCCGTAAAATGACTGTTACCCTTTGTTATCAGAGTCTCTCAGTTTTAGCTATTTTCTGGAAATACCAAGATATGTCAAATTATAGACTAAATTTATAAAAAAAAATGTTAACGCTTTTTAGTGAAGCCTAAGATAAACTTATTTTCTGTGTCAGTCTTTACTACGTTGTACCGATTTCAAAAAAATGTCATAATTTTTCCAGCCTGTTGTTGCCAATACTTTCGAAAATTTACTTAAACTCTTTGACCTTTACAACGAACATCTTTCATCTCAAATTTTAACTGGCACATTACCAGATCTCGTTAAGATTATAAAAGATGAATTATCATTAAGTAATCGCTACTGACCCACTTACTGGTCAAGCGGAGACAAAGTTCAAGCAACGTTGACGCGTTTTGCATAAAACAATTGTTTAAACAGAAATTTTCGCAAAATAATACAAGTGGTAAAACTGTTTTCTGTTTAATGTCTATTTCAATTGTTGATAGCTTTTGTTTCCTTTAAATTTCAACTCGTTGTTTGTTAAGCAAGGCAGCAACCTACATTCTGGCTGAAAACAACTCTCAATGAAATTAGTAAAATATTAAGAAATTCATATGTTGTATATGTACATTAAAATGATCTTATTTTTGTATTATTATACAAGTGTGTGTATTTTATTATTATTTTTTCTTTCTTCTTATAAATGACACATACAAGGCTAATTAATAGAAGTAAAAATATCCGGACGTGCAGTTGATAATTAGCATATGCTTACGTATACTAATGAAGTTAAGATCTCAAATAAGTCACTATGTACGAGTTCTCTCGTATTTACCTACATACAGTACTAAAACAGATACGATATGCATATACCTACATAACCAGATAGACTTATAGTCTAAGGGACCGACTGACATAGTAGTCTTTCACAACAAGCAGACTTACTTTTGGAGAAGTCTATTGGATAAAACAACAATAACAACAAAACAACAAGTACATCAAGTTGTGCAAATGATAGTACATCTATGCAAAATAATTTCACACAATACACCATGCAACAAACAATAAAACATTTTAATGAAAGAAAAAAAAATGATGTTGTTGTTTTAAGAAAATGTTTTTGTTAAAAGTTTTTTCTAACAAAAGAACATGTAAATTATCTTGATGATGAGCTTAAGCTATTATATTTTTTAACTGCTGATGATATTTTTTTTTTTTTGCTTTTATTGCAAACGTGTTGTGCAATAATAGAATTTATGCAAAGTTTTAAATGATGAATAGAACGAAATTTAAGCAACAAAATGATTTACAAAACTTCTAGATTTTACAAAATATATGCTTGTATGTATATGTTAAAACAACCATTAATAGTTTATTACAAAATAATTGCTAAGTGTTTTTAAAAGTTGTACCTACATAAGGCTTTTTTGTTAAACTATCATGGATTAGGGGGAATATGAAGTACGCTTCTTAAGAAAGTGTAAAATATTTTTGGCATACAAAACTAATTTAGATCTTTTTATCTATAAATCAGGTTTCCAAGCAAACTTTAACTCAATTTTTAGACGTTAATTTAAGAAACCGAACTGTTGGAAACTCTATGCTTTTTTACAAGGTCAAAGGCTCAAGTTTTTTGAACATGTACATTAGACCGGGTCGACCTCCATGCAAAAAAAAAAGAGTTGTGCCAGTCACCCCCTAAAATGAAAGTTTCTAATACAAGAAACAAAATTTTTGCCACGCCCCCAAATACGGCCCTTTTTGTTTTTCATATATAGCGCTGCTATTTAAAGTTCGATCTCATCACATCGCATATCGTTGTTCGTAGCTTTACCTTCCCTAATGTATTTATTTATTTATATAAAACATTTTATTAAAAAACTGTTAAATGCCATTGATTTTGTTTTAAATATCTTTAGATTACTCAACTACTATTTAATTGAAAGTGAATGGTACTTCAGCTTGCTTCAAATTAAATCGCTTATCTCGTTAAAAACAAAAACACTTTAAATCGTAATCAATAATACTACGTTTCGGATTTCACTAGTGCAAAAAACCTCTAAAGGACTAAGAAGAGTGTTTTTTTTATCTATAAGTGATCTTATCAATGTTGTCACATAAGATTTTAGGCTCAAGAGAATTTCTTCAGAAATTAGTGGGTTTGGGGAAATATTTTTTCTACGAAATACTAATAATTTTTGAATAATTTGTTTTATTCAATTATGATAATTTTAATTTTGTTCTTATGAAAGGTACTTTTGATAAGGCCACACATACTTCTTCTAGTAGGTCCCCCCCTGAGAAGGTAGGTTAAGGTGAGATTTGTTTATTTTTAAAAGTGGTTCTGCGCGTAAATATAAACAAAACTAAGATCTGTACTGTAGCCACCCCGCGACCTTCGAAAATAAGTGATCGGCTCGGTAGATTTGTGGAAAATACAAACGCTAATAGTGTTTGTGTAGTAAATCATTTAAAAAAAAAACTAAGTTTGCCTGTTTGTCATCTATCGAATACAAAAATAATACCGTTCTTATCCAACTTAAAAAAAAAGATGAGAACATGTAATTCCGTCTGGTTTTTTTTTTAATCCACAAACTTCATTGTGTTCGGTTCAGCTCATTAGTGTTCGTTTGTTTCTGTTGTGCTAAGCGCCGTTTTGGCTGGTAGAAAAATAACTATAAATTTTTTACAAAAACAAAATACACATACGAAAAAAAAACAAAAAGCCATCAAAATAATTTTACACAAACAAAACATATAAACATTACACACACACAATCTATTCGTGCTGCGGTCGTTGCTAAAAATGTTTGTTTGTTCATTTCTTCATCAATGTAAAATAAGAAACATTATAGAACATTAAAATATAATGTTTGTGACAGTACCACTAAAATTGTTCTGTTTTTAACGAAGAACAAAAACACTATATAATGTTTCTTGAAAATAGTTACGAACGGTATTAAGGGTTTGCAAACACAACCAAAATAGATATCGTTCCTGTGTGTGTGTGAGCCGAACGCTAAATAATGTTCTGTTTAGTTCCGAACACTGCCTGGAATTCGAACGAAGGCTCACTGGTGACAAAAATACACGTATGACCTGCATTCCTCTAACAATCCTCAATGTAGGGTATTTCAATACATCATATGAGAATAGAATTTTTTTTTTTTTTTTTTAATTTCTAAAACAGCGAACCAGCAATAATGTCAGTACAATTCTATTTGTACACATTTTGTACATTTTTGCAATTACTCTTATGTTTAGTACTCTTGCTCGTTAATGTACATGAAAAATAAGCAAAAAATAATAATAAAAACTTAAGTTGTATGCCTTCACGAGTATTTATTATGTATAGTAAGAGTGCTAGTATTTTAAAAACGTAAGCAATTTTGTGTACTTTTTTTTAATTTTTGCAAAGTTTCTAGCATCTAAATTGTTCTTTTGTTTGCATTAATATTCTCAGTTTTTCAGTTTTTTTTTTTGCTGCGGTAGTTTAAATGCTGAAAAACAAATTGTTTGCATTTCAAAACGTTTTCATTTGTCTATTTATCTGCTGTTTACTGTACTTGTCGTCTTAGAAAAGATAATTTTGTATTGTTGTCATTTTAGGTTTTTTTTATTCATTTTATAGCGACTCTCTTTTTTTTACCATAAAACAATAATAATAAAGTACTAAATACGAGGTACGTTTGGCTAAGAGTTAACGTTAGATACTTTATAGATATTAGGAGTAGACGATGTTAAATAGGCGGAGATTATTTAACGATTGTCCATAAAATAGTTAAGATTAAAAGAAATAATCTTTATTGCTAAGTTAAAAAAAATTATGTATATTGTGTTATCGAATTTTAAGATCTGTGTCATTTTATTTTAATTTTGTAATTTAGATACATACATATAAAAAAAAAACAATTTTGATAAAGAAACCTATTTGTAAACCATAAAACTTTTTTATTTTAAATTTTTCCTGTTATTTATTAGTTTTCAGAATAAATTATAATGAAATTCTTTCTTTGTAATCGATATTTTACTTTCAGTTTTATTTATACTATAAATTTTAATTTTGAAATTTTTTTGTTTATTTTACCGCATTTAAGACTTGATTTTTGTTGTTGTCTTAGATCTTAAATGGCGTTAGAATAAATTAGTTAAGATTTCTCTATTGAAAAGATAATAATTCAATAGATTCCTAACCCGAGTTTAAGATACCTATTTACATAACTGTTTTAGGAACTATTTTATAAGAAGATTTAAAAAAAAAATATTTAATTCGTTTTATTATCGTGAGAAGCCAAACATTTTTGAACAGGGTACAACAAAAATACAACACTTTTTGTCATGCCTGTAAGAATGGTTATTAGATTTGAATTAACCCAAATAGGTACAGAAATATCTTTCAAATAGTGTTACTTGATTTATCAATTTAACTTTATCTCTAAAATCATTTTTAATTTCCATGGATCACCTAGAAATTTTTATTACCGATCAGTCGATAACCGCCAAATTTTAATTGTATTTCAGTTTAAAGTAAACCTCAAACTTTTTCGACCCTTTCATTAAGTTGTCAGATCTGGTAACTCCATTTTAAGCTAAGTAACAAACATTATCATTATAAACTAAAGTTACTTTTGAAAAGTATAGTTAAATAAGGGGTAAGAGGACTAAGTACGGTCGTCCATCCGAGAGTTGAATTCAATTACTGTTCAAAGTGATAAGGAAAAAGTAAATGATAGGACATCAAAAAAAGATAACGCCATCCCAAAAACAAAGTTGATAACTTTTGTGCATGTCAGTCAAATTACATTACACGAAGTTCATTAAGTTAGTTTAGGTTAGGTGGCCGGTCATAAAGACCCTGCATAGACCGTGTTGGTCCTTAGCATTACCACGATGTACGATAACCCTCAATTGAAAAGGTAAGTTGAAATATGATTACCAGAGTACTCCTCACCCTCTTGGCGAATGCTAGGAGTATCAATTGAATTGAATTGAATTGAATTAATTCTTTATTAGATAATACAGTACAACAAGAACGTTGTCTTATATTAAAATACTGTAGACAATAAAATAAAATAAACATCAAACATATAAAAAAATAATAATTAATACAAATAAGTAAACAAATATAAAGAAAATATAAAAAATTGAATATTAAATTAAAGATTTATTCCCGTATTCATAAAAAATATTTTAAATTTTACATATTAAATTTTTGTGAACATTTTCATAAATGAACGTTTGATAAACTTAATGATCGTTAATGAATACGGGGTTTAAAAATTTAATAAAAAAAAAAATTTTGACAAATGAAACAAATAAGAAAAGTTATTAAAATAATTTACCAAAAAAAAAAAAAAATTTGCAAAAATGTTTAAAATGGCAGATTTGAAACTGTTTGCATTGCTAATGAATTGTATATGGGGAGGTAGTCCAATTCCGAAGATTTCTCCCAGATCTTTGAAGTAATGAACTCCCAGACAGTTCGCTTTGGAGCGTATGATTGCCGAACAGTAGCATAGTATGTGCTCTTCCCTGGTTACCCACAGAATCTACAGTTGACACTAGTCAGTTGCCCCGCCCTTTTGGCGTATACTGTCGTCCAACAGTGACCCGTTATAGAACTAACCAGAAGCCTACAGTTACCTCTCGTTAGCGAGAAGAAGTTTTGTCGACTTTGGATCATAGGATCCCCAAATAGCTTTGGATTACTTGCATGTTTGGGTATTTTAACAAACCGCTTCAGATTTTCTCCTCTTAATATCACGAATTTGAGTGTCAATTACTCTGTTGTACGCTAATTGAACCCCAAGTTTCGCTAATTCGTCTGCCATCTCGTTACCTTCTATGCCCTGGTGACCGCGAAATCAATAGAAATGTGTACTCTTCTTTTGTTGGCACCAAGTCTATGCATTTAGTCCTCACACTCCTGGACGATCGAATGTATGTATGTTCAGCGGATATCGCCTTGATTGCCGCCTGACTATCTATAGAGCAATTCACATTTGAATTTCTAGTATTACAATTACGAGCAAGATCAGCAGCCATTTTGACCGCAAATATTTCCGCCATGAAAATTCTACAGTAATCGGGAAGTTTATAAGATTCCCGAATACCTAGTACCCAACAGTAAACTGTAGCTCCAAATCCCTCTTCCATTTTGGAACCATCATTATTAAAACTGGAAGTCCTACTATGGTCAGATCAGATTCCCGCCACCCAGCCGACCTCTTCTAGAGTAATACGCGGTTTTGTAAACGCTGCTACAGTCAATACCTCTTATATCGCATTTAAGCGCATCGTAGATTTCCTTGCAATCTCTCCTGCTACTAGATAAATCGTTTGTAGGTTCTGGATTACATCTAGTGTCGTAGTCGGTGTGCTACGCAATACACCGGTGATTCTAAGCTCACCGAGTCTTTGAGTGCCCACTAGCTTATTCCGGTATGATATCTAATCCAAGGCCGTCCACCATACAAGTTTTGCCCAGCATTCTTTTGCATGCATAGAGTGCGTTTGTTGCATTTCTCATATTTTCTTTGACATTTAGGGCTAGTACGCTCCAGTTTTTCTCTATTCCTATTGACTAATAATTTCATGATGGAAAACTCAAGATACATAGCTGTTGCTTATTTTAGGTTTGCCAGCTTTTATAAAGTACATAACACTGCGGCCACACGATCAAGTTGTTCTTGATAGTCTTTTACATATGCTGCTTGTCAAAATATACAAAAATTGAAAGCTGTGACGTAGGCTGCACTCAATTTGTAAGCAATTTACTTTCATGATGTCATCAAAAAAAAAACCATTTATAAAGACAAATATGTATGTAATTAGCTGTTAAAATGAAAGCAAAATTTCCAAACAAATGGAAAGGTGAAATTGAAAGCAATCTCGTGGTCAATTTAAAAAGTGTGAGTGAGTTAGTAAACAAGTGAGAGTGTATTGCAAATTGAAAGGAATTGAAAGGCAAAACTTGATCGTGTGGCCACCAAGTAAATAAAACACAAAAAAGCGATTCTCCAAATTAATTAAGGAAAAAAATGCCAACTCATTCGATTCATTGCGTGCTTAGGTATACTTTTTATGGTTTCCTAAAATAGAGTATCCTAAATTTGTCATTCCGTTTTTAATATTCATCTAAAACCGTGTTAAGCATGCATACATATAAATTCTGGATCCTTGATTAGCTCATACACAATTTAGTCATGTTCGTTTAAGCGATAGACAGGTTGATTCACATTTAAAATTGAATTGCGCGTAAAAACGCGAAATGAATTGATCTAGAAAAACTGGGAGATACGTTTATTTATATATTCAGAATCTGGTCAGTTTGATCATGGGTGAGGCCAACAGTTGAAATTTGTCGTAGGTACAGTGAAATAAAATTTATTTTAAACGATTTTAAAAATTGTATATAACTCTCGGTAGAGGGTATCAAAGATTCGACACAGCTAACAATGACACTTACCCGTTTTTAGATAACTCTTAAAAATTCAAATATAATTCGCAATAATTTGTTTAATATTTTTCTCGCCTTTTAAAACTTGTTTTATAGGTAGGTATTTTGACCTAAATATTATTATGTTTTTGAAAAATTCCTAAAAAATAGTTTTACTCACTAAAAACCAAATTTTTGTCAAAAAGAACAAAAAATACCTTTAAGAATTAATACAGATGTATTTTATACAGCCTACACTTTTAATAAGAAACGACAACTCTGAATGTGACGACAACTCCAAAAAAAAAAATACCGAAAATTTGTAAAATATTTAACATAAATCCAAATTCCAAAACTTAAAATGGTACAACAATATTGGATACACTAAGAAGTGTATAAAACAGCAACAAAAAGTTTCACTTACCCTATTGCATTCCAAGGCAGCAGCACTGTGTTCTTCCCGTTGACGAAAACAATGGCTACATTTGCTTTTGTTAAAGATATTTGGTGAAAATTTCCGACAATCCGAAGTGCGTGTTGCTGTAGTAGATGTTATTGTTGTTGTTGGAGGTGAATTTGCGGCAGCCGTTGACGACATTTTGGAGTTATAAAAAGACCCACAGCACAATAACAACAAGATAAAGAAAATAACAGCAGAGCGTAGATTAAAAAAACAACAACAAATTTAACTAACAGCAATAAATATTATTTGTTATTTTTGTTTTGGGGGAGAGCGTTAAAATATGCACTAACACACTCACACTCACTCTTTGAAGCACATGAGTTTTTAGAACAAAAAATTTGGGATTGTCCAGTTATTTCGTTGCTTTTTCGGTTTTAAAAAGTTTTTTTTCAATTCTTTTTTAACAATTTCTGTTGAATTTTTCAAATATTTTTAAAATTATTTTTCGAAAAAATATTTAAAATTTTTCTAAGAAAATTTTTTAGTTAAACTACTACATGGTTTTAC
The DNA here is from genome assembly GCA_949318255.1 of Pollenia labialis. Lineage (NCBI taxonomy): Eukaryota > Metazoa > Arthropoda > Insecta > Diptera > Polleniidae > Pollenia > Pollenia labialis. The sequence continues at coordinate 17,050,107 of OX439141.1, forward strand.
ACAAACTTCTATGATTGCTTTTTTTGTTGTTTTTGTTGCTGTTTATTTTATTTACGTTTTAATGTTTCGTATTTTATGTGATTTTATACGAGTAACAAAAACGGACACACTTAGGTATTTGTTGTTGTTGGATTTAGATTTTTATTGTTTTGCTTTTTTGTGTTTTGTTTTTATTTGGTTACCTGTATTTGCGTTTGTGTTTATGGTTAGTTTATTTTTGTATTTGCTTTTGTTTTTTTCTGTTACTTTACGGCTTCAGCTTGTTTTTGTTGGTTTTGTGCCGATTTTGCAAATCATAAGAATTTATACATTCTTTTTAACAACAACTACACCATGGGCTGGCCCTTGTTGCTACTAGAGCTGTTGTTGTTGCTGCTGTTTTTACTAGAACTGACCACAATGGCGACGTTAACGTTGTTTGGTTTTAAAAACCAGACTTATTCTTTTAAAAGCCTCATTTTATATTTCAGATTGCAAACACATGTGTAAGCAAATTTTTATATTATATTTATGTATGAAGGTATAAGTAGGTATGTACCTATTTTTTATCAGAAAAATGTTTACTTTATGTTTCTGCCAGACAATTGTCATTTAATTTTTGAAATTTTAATATTTATTTTTTTAGATTTTTACCATTAAGAATAAATTTTTGCTTTTAGTTTCAATTTATTTTTATTATTAATAATATCATTACATATTCTTATTACTATTATTATTCATAGAAAAAGTTTTGATTTATTTTAATTTTATTACACAAAAATATTAAGTTTTTTTTTCTTAATTTTCTTTTAACACCGATAGTTTTATTATAGAAAGCCTTTTATACTTAGATTTCGTTAAGTGTAAGTCTTTAAAATGAGTCGTAAAACAATCAAACTAAAAGAAAAAGTAGAAAACAAGGATAAGAATTAGATAAATAATCAATAAGTGAAGTGTTTAAATAAATAAAATCAGGAGCCTATTTACAGCATTCCAAATCGATCGAAATTACAATAAATTTCGAAATCGATTGCTCCTGATTTTATTCAAGCCCCTGGGCTTAAAATATGTATTCGGTTTTCAAATAATATGTATTTTGTACCCTCCCACCTACATCACACTTATCGAAATAACAAAACTAACATTTTTTCGACCTGTCATTTTAAAACTAATTTTGGTGCATATTGTAAATTAAATTCGATTATCGATAGCAGTCGAATTAGCTAATCGAAGGAATTTTTATCTGGTATTATGGCCCACATTTGATAAAAAAAAGTACTATTGTGTTTCAATTTTATTCACATTTTCTATCAACTGGCACTTTAATTAAAAATGTTTGTTCATAAATTTAAAAAATTAATTATATACATATGTATGTATAAACAAATAAAGTTAAGCATGACTACAACGGAACTATGCTTGGTTTCAAACAATTTAGCTTCTGACGGCGTTCATCCCACTTTAAAATCCAGAACTTTTTTGATACTGGAAAACTGGCTTTTCCGATAGCTGTTTACGTCCTTATACTTTCATAAAATTAACAAAACTGATTAAGTATGTGGTATTTTGTATACGAAAACAAAAAAAAATTACAACTATTTACGTTTTTTAAATTTATTTGCACTGTTGCGACGAAAGCAAATATGTTTTCGTTGAAAAATTCGATGCAAAACGAAATTTTCGACAGTGCTGCCAACTCATAATACAAAATGTACATTCGATAATCGATGTTCGATACCTAGTGAAAATAGTTTGTCGAATTTAACTCATAATGCAACTGTGTGACAGATTTTTTGGCATCTCTGTGCCATAAATTTTTTAAGAAATTGTAAATTTTTAATCCAAATTTTCAATATTTTTAATCAGGCTTAAGTTCAGCAAATTTAAATTTTCAACTACATATTAGATTTAATAAAATTTCGTCAAATTATAAGAATTTAATAAAAAAAGATATGAACTCGGTTTGGTCAGTTAAACCTATTTTCTTGCTACAGAAGGTAACGGATATGAGAAATTAAAAACAGGAAAGAAATATGTTTCTTATGAGCGAGGAAGTTGGCACGGACCATTAGTTTAACTATGTATTTGACTGAATACTTTTTAATTTCCTCCTGGATGGTAGGGATGTTAAGATCTCTGTGGATAATGTCATTACGTATATGAAATGGGGCGCAGACGATTTTTCGTAGGTTAGTACAGTTAGTATATGGCGAAAAATTTCTTGTATGCGTGTTTTTCTTATAAAAGGTTTTCTCATAGAGAATACTTTTTATATTTACACATATGGAAAACGATATAGTGTTTTTGAAATACTTTCTTAAAGCGTTTTTTCTTATTTGAGATGTTCTAATATCCGTTATCTACTGTTTATTCAAAAAAATTTACACGGTGGTATCAAAGTCGAAGGAAAATAGGGACGCTGCAGGGATAATGGTGATGCCCTTTAAATAAACGATGTTTACAGAACTTGGTTCAAAGTTTGATGTCTAAAATAATGTATTTTTTGTTTTATTAATTTTTATTTATTTTCTATTTTTTCCACTGTGCATTTCATAATTTACAAATTTGTTCTAATTCTTTTGTTTGTTCAAGCCTTTCTTTTTTTAGTTAAAAATGTATCTTATTATTTTAAAATTTTGAACCAACAAGAAAATTTGTTTGTTTAAATATTTTATTCATTAACAAATATGGAACCAACTATGAAAAGTTAATGAAGAGAAACAAAAAAAAACACAACAGTTTAAAAATTATTATTTAAATAAAAGACAATAATTAAAAAGAGATTTATATTGAGATCTGTATATCCAATGTGTTTGATTTTTAACCTACTTTTACATTCTAATTCTACCTATTTTAAAGTAAAATTAGTTTTAAGAATTTCGAATATTTAAAATCAAACCCATTATCTTACTGTTATGTCTAAAAATAAATAACTAAATGAAGTTTGTCCAGTAGGTCATGTCAGAAATTAACGAGAAAGAAATCAATGTGTTTAAGTAAATTATGGTAGTTGATGTAAAAGTCCATCAAAGATTTCTGATTTAAGATATCAACCATTTAAATTTTTTAGCTACGGTCAAACTTATTAAATATTTGGCCAAATAAGTGTGACCTGACCGTAGCCTTAGACGACCAAATATTATAAAACTAATTTAATAGATATGTATCTATTTAGTCTACAACTAAGTCTTTGAACTGAGTCTCTTCAACTTCAGGTAAAAATCCTAAAGCCCATAATTATATCGTCGGCAGTAACTTGAAATTCTTCGTTATTTTTTCCTTTTTTTTTTTTTGTTCTTATTTTTCTTTGTGAAAAAAACGCTTTCAAATAGATTCTACTTTACGATGGCTTTCTACGGCAAATTTTTATGTCGAATTGTATGGAAGATGTGTTGTTGACGCAGTTGTGTTCGAAATCTAACAAGTTTTTTCGGAAAACAGAAAGATGTCTGCTGATCACCAGATCATGTTGGGAGTAATTAAGAATGGAAATATTGAATTTGAAATGTAGAATTTTGTCGGATTGTTCACTTAAATTGCTACCAGTGTGTGTGTGTGACAAACACACGGGGCGATTGGGAAACCCATAGTTTGCCACCCAGTGGTTTTGGTCCGTCATGAGGTTAGGCCGACATGGCAGTTACTAATGTTAATAATTATTTTCAGCAACTGTTCAGTATAGCCATTATCGGAGTTCAATTCTCAGAAATGTATATATTCAAAATCGAATTAATTTGTCAAGTTTGTTTGACTAAAAAAAGAAAAATTGAATTATAGTTAATTATGAAAAAATATACAAAAGTAGAACCATAAAAAACAGTTATTTTTATTTTTAAACTAAATGCGACGGTGTTTCCAGCCCTGCGGTCTATTTTATATGATCTTTGACATATCGAGGCACCACTGTCATCAAATGGTTTATTTTAAGATCTTGTTTCAATTTTTTTATGTATTTTCGTTAGGTTTTTTTTATATATTAATTTTGAGAAAATGAAGTTGTGCTAAAAGAATTTTTGATTATTCATTGTGTAACCGCCATAGTGTTCAAGTGAAATTTTCTTGATCGTGGAAACTTTTAAATTTCAAAGTTTTAACAAATCAAGTTTTATAGCGTCTAAACCGAATAAGGAAAGTGTTTTTTTTTTTGCAGAACAATTTTCTATAAAATCAACTTTTTTATTTTTTTTCCTAGATTTGTTGTTACTTTTGTAACAAACATCGAGGACTTGGGTATCTGGTGTTATTGCAGTACAGCCATACCCAATCCCTAATACAGTCCATACCCTCTAAAGCAAGTAATTGACGTTTTTAGTTCAAAGAAATATAAATCAAAAAATAACTGTTATTTTTGATCGAAAAAATTAAAATCAAAAAAAAACCTGTTTTCATCTGACTTTTATGAAAATGGAATAACTGTTACGGTCCCTGATACTCGGTTCATATCAGCTAAAGATTATTTAGACTTAAAATCGAATCTTAAACTAGCTTTCTCAGACTAAATTAGCTTCAGCAAAAAAAGATTTAGAACGATGTTCTAATAAAACTGTTCTACTCGCACGAGCGATTGTTCAGTTACCCCATTATCTTACACGCAAGGAAAATATATTTTTCAAAGAAAACAAACATATGTATGTATGTATTACACTTACAATAGCATGGTTGTTTTTCAACCATAGCATATTGCTTTTGGAAAAGACGAAAATAACTATTGTCAATTTAAAACCAAACAATTATTAGTTGTAAGCAAAATATTGTCAAATTTTACCATAATATGTTTAGAGGCAACAATAATAAAGTTGGAGCTTCTTGATGGAGGACTTATTCCACCATAATATGGCTGCTGGTGACATTAATATAGTTAAGTTAACCTTAACATGTATAAAGTATTTCGTTTAAATGGTGTTGCTTGAGGTCACCATAAAGAAAAATGTTTTTTCTCTGCGTGTAACAAAACTATTTCCAACGAAAAATTGTTATACATATTATGGTTACTCACAAGCTATTATTGTTTAAGACAACCATATAACAGTTAAATCAGTCATTGATTAGGAAACCAAAGCATAGCAGTTTCGCCTTCAATCATGCAATGGTTAAAAATGACAATATTATGTTTACCACAAAAAACAGTCTGGTTCTTTATCAGCCAAAGTATGTTGCTTTAAAAAATATTTTGTTGTTAAACAACCATACAATTGTTTCCTATAAGCATAATTACTATATTATTAATCAAAACATGGTCAGAGGATACCATAAAATGGTTGTAGCTTCCTAATGGAAGACTAAATTAAACAATTTTGTTTTTTATACGTCTAAAATTCAGTAAAATCTTTTGTTAATTTTTAAACTTTAGAGGGCTTTGAAAATATTTGCATTTTGATTTAAACTTAATAAAATTGATACGAAAATAGGTGTTCATTAGCTAATTAATTTTAAACTTGTAAATATAAAACAGCTTTAAAACTACAATTAAATTTTATACAAACGTTGATCAGTTTAAAGTTAAAATTATAAATTCTATAGTAACAAATAAATCCACTTCAAAGGCCAGTAGGGGGTAATAGAAATTAATATTTTTTTTTTGTTTGAGGTTGATTAAGTTAAAGATAAATCTTAAAAGTTTATTATTGTTCGTTTAAAATAAGAATATGAAATTGTGCCAAACTTAACAAAATTTATTAATTTTTTATGCAAATTTTGTAATAAGTCATGCTTTTATTATCAATTCCAATCAGTAGTACCTATTGTGTTATATAAATTAATTTTATAAAAATTTTTGAATATTTAATATTCTAATTTTTGTTAAAAAAATTTTTGCATGAGTTTTCAATATTAGCACTTATTTAAAAAAAAAATTTTAATGTTTTTCAAAGCATTTCCCTCAAAAATTGTGCAAATAATATCATGTGAAAACCTTTAAAGCAAACTTTAATCAAGTTTGCTAATTTTTAATCAAATTCCAATGTAAATTTTTGCAAAAATAATTATCTCATCAAAGAAATAATAATTTGTATACTATTTTTTTCTTATTAATTTTATACAGGTTTTTATTTTGTTTTAAAATTTCTTTTTCTATTTGAATTTTTCTCTAAAACTTTTTCACTTTAATTATTTCAGTTTTATTTATCAACTTTTTTGTTGTTATTAAAAAAATAATTAAGTTTTTTCACAAAAATTTCACACCTTTAGATCTTTCTTTATTTGTTATTTATTATTCTCTTTCTTCTTCTTAATTTTTTTTTTTTTTTTTTTTTTTTGTTTTCTATTTGAACAATTTTACTTTATTTCATTTGGGTATTTTACAAAAAAAAAAAACACACTCAGCCACACACCGTTTGTTTTGTTGTTTTTATTATTATTTTTTTTCACTTCATAGAAAAAAAACCCCACGTTATTTGTTTTGCTTTAATTTTTTATTTCTACTTCAGAAAATTTTATTCGCTGACACAACAACTCGTTTCGATTGCATTCACGTTACTGATTAACTGTTGTGTTCGTCAATTGTTCCAAAGTCCCCAACACGTTAGTTTTGTTGGGGTCTTTTGTAGTTGTTGCTGCTGTTGATGTTGTTTTCGTTTATAGCTCCACATTTTTCGTTTTGTTTATGTTTTGCTATCGAACATGTTCGAAATGCGACATGTCTGTAGCATGCTTCTTTCAATATTATGTTTCTACAGTACTTGTTGACATGAGTACAGGGTTAGCAGGTAAAAGAATAAATACTAAAGCCTGTGATTTAATTTCCTATTCAGTCGTATGATTTGTCAAAAACAAAAAATCCTCAGAATACCTAAAAAAAATTTAATTTATTGCCAGATTTTTTGACAATGCTTATGAAAATTTTCTAATCGATCAGAGTTGCATTTTCTAGTAAATGAGTTGAGTCACATGAGTTTGCATCTTTTTTGTGTGAAAGTGTGGCGTTGACAACAGATTTTGCAGATATTTTGTATATATGTATGTATGTGTGTCGGAATGAGAGCTGTTAGGTTTTTGTATAAATAAAACTGGCTTTTTTGAATCCTGGCCTTAAATACATTTCGAATTGGTATAAAAAACTGAGCTATGTACATGCATTTGTCACCTAAAATGCAAAACAACGTATCATCAAAAAATTCGCAATTGACTATTTGATTGATTTTTTTTTTCGTTTTAATAAAGTACATGTTAAATTTCAAAACGCCAAGTACACCCTATTGTTATTGATTTTGTAAAGTTGTTTGCTTCTCCTGTAGACTTATAAAAAGCGTTGTTATGTTATTTTGAATTTTAGGTGACGAATTGTATTAGAACATATTATGAGATTTTCAATGTAGATGTTTTTTAAACTTTGATTATAGAATGTTTTAATATTTTTCGTAGTAAGTTTTTCCAAGATTTTAATCTTTAACTCAAGATAAATCATCAGGAGGCTTATTCTGGCAGTCGTGATAGAATACTTTTTTTCATTCGAAAGTAATTTTATTTATTATTCTTTCAGTCGGTACTGAACGAATCGACATTCATTTATTGAGTTTTCACAACACTGAAAAACTAATTTCGATTCTACTGAAAGATTTCGAAATAAAATTGCTTTCGAATCGAAAAAGTATTCGATCACGACTGCCCCAGAATTAGCCCGCAAATGCCATGAAATTTTTATGTAAAAGCAGTCTCTAGAGAGCCTTAATCCAAAAATCGTATAGATCTCGACAGAGATTTCCATAAAACATTCTAATTTGAATTTAGATTTTTCAATCGAGAATTTTATAAAAAATCTGGAGTCAACTAACGATTTTTGTAGATGCTTCGAGATTTAAATAGCAAAATTTAAGTTGGCTCGAGATTTTAATAAAAAAATCTTGATTTTACTCTTGATAGTTATAGAAAATCTTCGATTTTGATAGAAAACCCACAATTAACTATAGATTTATATACAAGGTGACACAAAAACCCTTCTTAACTGATAATTTATAATAAATAAAAATTGCAGTCAACTTTTGGATTGTGTGTATTAAGTAGATGTAAGAATTTTTAAGTAGAAAAAACGATAGCGCTAAATGGCTGACGTCAGAATTTATTATATTTCTATGACAATTTCCATTAATTTTGACTTCAAGTGGCCTGAGACTTGCTGACATAGACTCTTGAATTCAAGAAATATGGCATAAAAAGACTAGAGTTGTTAAGTCGTAAGATCTTTCCGGCCAGTGAAAGAACCCCAAAACGATAGATGAGGCTATGCGTAAGAGCAGCCCTCGGAATTTCTTCTGTAGATTGTGCGTTATGCCCTGTTGCTCTATTCTGTTGAAGCCACATATTCTCCAGTCGTCATTCGTTGAGTTGTGGTAGGAAAAGTTCTTTAAACATGGCTCTATAGCACTTGCCGTTCATAGTAGTCGTTTTGCCCTTTTTGTGACGCTTAAAAAAAATAAGGCCCGAGAAGCCTTTAGAGTAAACTCTGTGTGTGTTATGCTAGGAACACAACTGGGACGAACGACGAATTTTTGGCCGCGAATATTCGTCGCCAAAAATAAAAAATATTTGTGTATATGGAAATGCACACAATCAGGGCGCCGACGAAAATTCGCCGGACGTTGCAAACTTTAAATAGATTTAATTCTAATTCTTACGCCGGCGTACGACGTACAATTCAGTACCGGGTAGCCATATTGTTTAAAAATGGTAAGTGTTTTAGTAAATAAAGTTACTTTTTACTTTAGAAATTGTAAAATTTTAACTGAATATAATTTGAAATACAAATTGTAAAAAAAATTGACAGTAAAAAAGTATTTTAGTTAATTGTTCTTAATGTTTTGTTTGTAAAGTATTTTTTGTTCATATGGTACCACTATTTCTTGTTTATACAACATATTTTATTTCCATTTTGTTTTTTCGTCGTTATTGTGTTTCATACGCCGAATTTATACAGCGAATTTCTTCCGAATAATTCGTCGTGCTGGACGAAATTCGTCGTTTGTCCCAGTTGTGTTCCTAGCATTATGCGTGGATTTTCGGAGCTCGAGAAGCGATAATTCCGGTTATCACTGAGATGAATACGCTGCGCCAACACCGCCTATAAATTATAACGCTAAAAAGTCGAAACAATTATTTTAATTTCTTAAGGAGCTTAGCGATAAATTCCTTTTTGGAGTTTTTTTTTTTTTTGTTTACTACAGAAAAGTCAAAGCAGAACTCACATTTACCACCATTTGCAAAAGTTATAGCATCTTTCGATAGGGTAAAGACTTTTGCGCCACCTTTTAGAAAATATTTAGTTAACTTGAGATTTTTATAGAAATTGTTCACATGACTTTAGAGTTTTATCGAAAATCCAGAGTCAACTCGAGATTTTTATAGAAAATATGAAGTTGAGTTGAGCCGAGTCCTGTTTTTACTGGCATAGAAAGATCATAACAGCATTTGTATTTTCACCATATAAGCTTTTATTTGTAACTCAAAAACGTTGATAGTTTTAATCAAGTCATAATCAATTTTTTAGTCGAAAGTTATTCCAGACCAGGTGTTAATCGTATGTCAATAAAATTTTCCATACATACACATGTTTTTATATTTCTTACTCCAATCTCAACAAACACGGAGTCGAACCTTTGATATGAAATATCTTTATCAATTCTCAAACAATTTTTAATTGTTTTATTTTAACATTTGAATTCGAATTAATGATGATTTGAATATAAACATATGGCATACAACGTTTAAACAAGTTGATAACAAATGATATTATCAGATCATAAATAAACTTGGAAACACTTAAGCGAAAAATATACGTAAACATTGAAAAAAAAATATGAATCACGTATACTCTCTCCCGGCCTTAAAGACCGAAATTTGCAAAGCCTACAAAACTTGTATAAGTAAAAAAAAAATTTTAAAACCCCAATAACTTATAGAAATCAAGGCGAATTCATCCCAGGTAATCTCGGTACTACAACAAGTACAACTCGTACAAAAACCACAAGCAATTTGTTTTTGTAAAATCATTGTACAATGTCAATAACAGAAATAAAACATAACAGACACAAAGATAATAAAAGAGAATAAACAAAATGTTGACATCCAACAGTGATTTTAGCTAATATCAGCAGGGCTTTTAAGACCACCTGTAATAAATTCGCCTTGTATAGAAATGTATGCTCATATGTTTTAAGCAATATAAACAAAAGTTTTATTTATGACTCACTTCAGTCTTTGTAAACTGTGGTTTAATTTTGAAAAGTTAAAAAACATTAACAACAATATATTTCAACAAAAACGTCGGTCTCTCAGACCTAATATTGCTCGTATACGCACACATGTTCTGCTTTCATTAACTTTAAACCCGCTCTATCCTACTTGTTTTATTTATTTAGCGTAAGAAGTTTTAAAATAAAGAGCAAATATATAAGTTGTATGGCTACTATTTCTTAAATTTTAGTGAGCTAAACCAGGATATTCCACCAGGTGGCAGAATGTGTATTTCATAGATATATCCTAGAAAAGATAATGCAGGGCAATTCTAAATGATATAGTCGAATTATTGAGATGGGTAACTACACAAACAGCTAAGCATATTGATCAGTCGCAACCTGGTTAGGGTATCCACTGTTCAGCATGTAAAAGGGCTAATGCATTTCGGGTTTCAAGGGTGATGAATTTCAGTTTTCCTATTATGTGAGGTTAAAAAGGGACTACTACGGCAGCTACGCATTTATATTAAAAGACACAGGATAAGCTAGTTTAAGCCGGTCTGACATACCCTAGTGCTATAACTCGAGTTTCTTATGCAAATTTTACCAGCTGTAAATATTTTATAAGATACCTTTCTACAAAAATATTTTTTATTAAAAAAAACAATTCAAAAAGTAATTTAAATTTTTGGGAATACAAAATTTAAATTTTCAAAAGATTTTGTTATTCGTGCTTAATTCCCAGTTTTTATTATTGATAAAAACACTTGAAATTTATGTTGATGGGATAAGCTATTCCTATGCGCATTTCACTGGTTGCTTAGGCCAGATCATCAGGAAACTTCATCCATAAAGATTTTAGAAAAACTAAAGATATTACACCAAATAAAACTGTTAAACGTATAAGAATTATAGCAACAGTACTACTTGTAATAATATCAAAGCTTAAACAAAACAACATCAACAATAAACAGTGGCTTCGTCTCATCAATTAAGCACGAATAACAAAATCTTTAAAAAAAAAAAAAAAAAAAAAAAATTTGTTAGTGACTTGAGTCTAGAACTAAGCTATTGTAAATATCCTGTTAAATTCACAGAATAATTGCCGTTTTCTCATTACACGATAATCTTTTTCCCCAACGAAAAACTGCACATTGAAGATATTTAGTTTTCTCAATGTCTCCTTTGCTTCTATTATGTCGCTAAAGCAAACCAGCACTCATCTGCCAATTATTTATTTTCCTTTTTTTTTTTGCTGTGCGGACAAATATAATCAGCTGACTCCCAACTTTTACATGTATTTTGAGAGGTATTGCCAACGGAGAACAATGTTTTTTGTCGGTATTTTGAGAAACCCAAAATCGTTAATGGACAGTTTATCGGTCTAATAAATTTACGTTAGCTTTAAGTAACAGACAGTTTGAGAAAATATCCATAATTTAACCAAATTTATTATAAAATACTAAATACATATTAATAACTTTTGTTATCAAAATAAACAGCTTTTACTTATCAATATTTTAAAACCCGTTTTCTAAATATTCTTAATTATTTTACTAAAGAATATTGTCATGCTTATTTTTAACTTAAAAAAAATCTTGTCGATCCAGCATCTGCTTTATCATTCACTAAAAGTAAGGAACTTAAAAAATCCTTAGGCGTTTAAAAAGACGTTCAATTACGTTAACCCAACAAAAATCTAATATAAATATTATTTATCTTCATATCTACGTTTTTCTTTTTTGGCAACAATGTTTTTGCTATTACCGCCAAATAATATTGGCACATCATTTCATGAAACCAGAAAAAAATTAAGTAGGGGGAATAAAAGACATAAAGGGTAACAAAATAAAAAGTGTTTTTTAGGAGAAAATTATTAATATTTTTTAAAAAGCATGAAATATTTGTCAAAAAGTTCCCTGAAAAAAAACTGAAATAAAGCGCAATGTGAAAAAATGAAAAAGCTTCTTTGTTGTAAAATGGCTAACATGACAAATTTTAAAGATTTTTTTAGAGAAGAACATCATAAGCCATACGAATTTTCATAATCAAAAATTTTCTTGTGCAATAATTTAAGAAGTTTTATTCATCGAGGTTTTAGAGGTTTATTCACCTTTCCTTCACAAAACGTCTTTGTACACTTACACATTTAAGAACTCCTGACTTTCATAACTTCGTCAAAGTTCAAATTTATTTTTGAGCTGAAAGTTCAACAAAAATATTAAACTGTGAAAAGTCAATAATCGTTTAATTCAGAAACTTATTTGAAAATAGCATAAATCTTTTGAGTGGATGAGTGGGTCGAGTGTAGTACTCGAAATACCAATTCTTGCATGCTATCGCATTAAGACGCGGCGTATCAATGCGCGTTGTCTGGATGGGTTGCAAAATTATTAAAGAGTCAGAATCTCTTGATTTACTAGACATGAACAAAAATCATGTATTCAAGGTGTTGAAAGAAGCATTCAAGTGCCTCGGGTTTTTTTAAAATGGTGTAAAAGATACTTCACTCTATCTGATCTCCTTACTATTTACACCACCTTTATGCGACAGCGAATGGAATACAACTCTCATATGTGGCCCTGTGCTGCATAGTACACAAGGGTATCCAGTTCTATTGGCCCCTCGAGCATCGCCGCTATGTGGGTTGTTTTGGCATCTTTAATCATTACTACAATGGGATGTGGGTGGGGTGTCACAAAGCCATAGGACATAAAGCCATATGGCGTTAAGTCTCAATGCAAACGGACACAAAGCCATAATTTTGATATGGCCTTAAGTCTCATATCAATTTTAGTGGAATGGGACATAAAGCCATTATGGTTTTGTGTCCCATTTGATGTTTAGCGTTACAAATTGCTTTATTTTCATGGATTCTTTCTACTCTATGGTATGGCAAAGACCGGCTTCGCAAACGAACGTTTGTGAGTAATACACGTTTTTCCTCAAGCCGATGCCTTTGTGGTCGATTAGTCGGTACATCGTTCAAACCATTACAGGAAAATTCGTTCTTTGGTCAGACTGTTCTTATGTAGAATAACCCTCCTACTAAAGTCTTCCATCTCACTTTCATTATGAATAAGTTAAAGTCGAATGTCCACAAGCAATAATCCCTCTATCCTCCTTCCCATAGCCTATTTTTCGAGTTCCAACACAATATAATGCATTAGAAGGTTTCATCCCCTGAGTGCTATCGTAACAAAAAAAGGGAGATGTTGAGGATGTGTAACATAATAAACAAAACACCTTAAACCAGCTTTTCTATTCGGGTGACTTATGATCTTTTAAAATTTTTTTTCCCGCCATTACTCCTCTTGGGAGCATATGGCCTCCACAAAGCTCCTCGATATAACTCAGTTATCTGCTCTTTGTTTGCCTTTCCACATTAAATTGAATTGTCTTAGTATCTTGAAGTATTGTGCTTCTCCAGGTGGTCTTTGGTTGACCACGGCTTCTTAAACTTTGAGGCTTTGATTCTAGCGCAATTCTTCAAATACTGTCGGCTAATCCACCTCCATATTCTCCATTTTATTTGTTTCAGTAGTGTTTCTTAATTGGTTAAGTTCCGGAGATCCGTTTTGGGCCAGATTATTTTGCATATATTTAATTATACAGTAGTTTTGACTTAGCTGCACAATCTCCTTTGCACGATTTTTTGTGCAGGTAAATCAAAAATGCAGCTATCTTAAATGCATTTACCTGCCTTAATGTGCAGGTACACAATTGTGGTTACCTGCACAAAAGTGCAGCTAAAGTAAAGTGTTTGATTTAAAAGTAGAATAAAAAAATTATTTTTTTAATACATAAATTTATATTTTATTAAAATTTTATTTCAACCCAGGAGCTTACTAGGAATCTCACAAAGAGTCTTTTTGATCGTCGACGAGATCATTTTTTAATTGTAGACGGTTCCTAGCACGGGAGAAACTGTTACACGTGCTGATTCGTAAGAGAGATTCTTCCATAAAGCAGCGAAAAACGCTAATATTATTCGTAAAGGGAATCGTTTATGATGTATGTTGAGTTTATCTACCGAGTCTTTCAAAAGCATGCTAAGAGTCGTATGAGACTCATGTAGGTTTTATTTTACAACTTGTGAAATACTCAGCCGTATGACTAAGCTACCTAAATAAGGGCATCAGGCGTATTTTTCATGCCAAAACTTCTAATTTTCATACAATTTCTATAAAACAAACCTTAAGGTCGCGAAATCAATACCATCCTGTCGGAAAATCCTTTTTTGCAGATCCTTAGACCGGTTTGTTTTATTAAAAACAGAGAGTCCCAAAAGGTTCATTTCAAGATTTACAGACGAGCGTGTCAAAAAATAAATAAATTAAAAAAAGATTTAGATGTTTTTGTTACTCGTCAGATAATCGTCTAACAAACAGCCTATGCTAGCTGGGAAATAACAGATCATTTTATACATGAATGTATGTTTATTTAATATAAAAGAAGCATTAACAATAACAATGAGAATTCACAAAGAACATAAAACATAAAAAAACAAAATAATTGCGATTTATATTTGTATAAACAGCTTAAATTGGATATTTATGTGAAAAAGTGGCCAACATATAGTTTTATGTGTGCAGCTAACTTTGATGTTTTGTATGAAAATATTTTAAAGCTGCCCAAAAATATGAAAAATGTGCAGCTATACAAAATGCACGTAAACAAGGATTTTGAAGAATAATTCCAGAAAATATTTATTTTGGGCAGTTAAGTCAAAGTGCAGCTAACTTTGATTTTTTGTATGAAAATAATTTTAAAATGCCAAAAATTTTGTGCATTTATCTTAAATGTGCAGGTATAGAAAGTGCACTTAAAAAAGGAATTTTTATGGAATTAGAAAGAATAATTCCAAAAATTATCAATTTTGTGCAGTTAAGTCAAAAGTGCACGTAAACAAAAGGCAGTTAAGTCAAAACTACTGTATAATAAAAATTAATTGATAAATATCCGTAATTTATGCGTGATGGCTCACGTAAACATGATCGAGCTGATTGTGCACGTTGACGCTCAGTGATGTCTATGCATATTTACGTATGTGTGTATATCGTTGTGCGGGAAATTGGAGCCACCTATGATAAGTTTAAATGTCTTATACAATTCTATTAATCTATCACCGTAGTTGTTTCTAACTCCACAATCGAATGATGTTGTCGCTGATGTTTTACAGTTGTTATTTCTTTTTTTTATTTTTTTTGCAAAAATAAATGCAATCAAAGCGAATTCACACCAGGTGACCTTAGCTTGCTCTGAATTCGCCCTGAATGCAACTTTATTTTTTTTTTGGCAGACATAAAAGTACATTGTGGATTTTTTCCATAAAGTCTCTGAAACTCACTTTTGACATTCTACGTCAATCAAGTAAATAATTTATTACAACTTCTGGTTATTTTCAAGCCGCGCTTGTTAAAAGGAAATTTTTATATAATTTTTAAGGCCCTGATTTTTATGCAAATGCATATTTGTTTCCGTCGATTTGTTAGTGCATATTATTGCATATTTTGCTTTGAATGCATACTTTTGCATATATTGCTGATGTTGCATATTTTTGTTGCATATTTTGAAAAAACTTGTTTTAATTGCTTTATTTTGCCATGCACCCTTCCGCAGAAGAGGTAAAAGACAACTTCGATGATATTTCTTTATTGATTTCTAATGGGAAAAATATTTTGTTAAGCACCTTTGCGTGTTGCCGCATATAAAAAGAATTATCCGGATTAATGTCTTCCTCTACAGCCTATAACAACCAGATTGGGGGCGCGGTTGAAAGCAATTATGTATTATTCTGAAAACTTTTGCCAATTCAAAAATGTTGCAAAAGGATTCAACAGTGGTGAATTTCAGTTAATTGATAATGCCATAAATAAGATGTTTTTTTGTGCTACAAATTCGTAGCAAGCTTGATAAAGTTTAAACAAAAATTAAGGATTTAAATTTATTGTTTTAAATCCTTACCGCAGAGGAACTATTAGCATTTAATTATGCACCTGTCCCTTCCATTTTATTTTGTTTTGAGAAACAGGCGGTAAACTTATTCTTTGAAATAATGTAGGGTCAAATATATCTCTAAAGGCATTTTAAAAAACAAAATCAATGCACATTTGATTCGTATGTAATTGCGATCAGTTTCGCACTTTGCCTAAGCAAATGACAGTTGCTCAACTCAGCTTATGCATATTATGATTGGGCTTTTACAAGTGACTTAATTTACATGGTTGTCTTACCGTTTCTTTATATATTTGTGTTTTACTTTATTTTAACTTCTTCTTTTTTGGTTATTGTGCCTAAAGCTACGGTCACACTTATTAAATATTTGGCCAAATATGCGTAACCACTACTTTTGTTAATTGTTAGTGAGATTTAACAAACTCTTAATATCACAAAATAAAGCTTATTATACTGCTAGACATAGTTTTCTGTAAGATGAGGAATTATAACCATAATAAATATTGGAAATCAAGGAAATAATTATTTAGTTTGCTTGTTGGTTTCGTTTTTTTTCGTCAAATATTTGACAAGTGTGACATTTATGAGACTGAATTTTAATGTTCTTTATGCAATTTTTGGTTTTTCTTGTTATATTTATGTTTTTTTCTATCACTAATGAAAATATTTAAGATAATTTTAGCTGCATATATTTTTTTAAATTTTTAGTGCATTTTTTATGCGCATAAAACGCGATTTAAACTGCATAAAAGTCTGGGCCCTGGTAATTATATACATACTTTGTGTGAATATACTAAGCAAATATGTGCTTAGGAGTGTATTATTTATTGGAACCGCTATTGTCATGTCGCTTTTATTGGGGCTACTGTGAGGGCAAAGTGAACAAACTCTCGCTTGCTTTTAATTTACAAAATTTTCATAGTGTGTCGAATAATTTTTTTTTTTTAATATTTTACACAATCTTTAAAAATTACCTATTTCTACATCACGAAAATGTTTTGTTTTTTATATTTTTTAACAAAAATGCGCAAATTTTTGGGGTTTCGTTTTTTTTCTACTACTACTCGTACTCGTATTAAGTGCTATGGTGTGGCTAAATGTTATACCCTGCAAATAATAGAACTAGTCCAAACACGCGTGTAAAGGGACTAGGACTAGTCCAAAAGTAATCCAAACGTATGGAAAAATATGGTATATTTAACATTACGATGTCCTAGGGCAGGACCATACAACCCAGCTTTGGACTACAAAGGAGTAGTTTTAAAACTACTCCATGCTTGCATTACATCGGACCAGTCCATGGAGTAGTCCATTTAATCAAAATGGATCAGGTGGTCCAATAATATTTGCAGGGTAGACAATAACCGATATCACCGACACCGTGAAACTACCACAACCACTAGTCTCAGTGCCGCCACCGCTACAACCAAAAAATAACAGCGTTACACTAGACGAAACTTTAATATTATCTCGTTTAGTAGTTATTATTGTTGTTGCTATTACAACTGCTATTGTTGTTGGTGCTTTTGTTGCAATTGCTGTTTAATATCGACAATAACTATGATGGTGATGTTGATGACTATGACTGTGAGTTAGAAGACTGTTGTTTGGTGTCGGTGCATTTTATCAAACTTGTTTAAGTTTGGTGGGACTGCTTAAGCGTAAAAAGCAAAACAAAAACAAAACCAAAATACAAAAAAAAAAACAATGTTATTCAAAAAGTCTTAGAAATGTAGACAGACATGGAGACAACTACTTAACTAGCCAACCAGCCAGTCATCCAGCCACCTGCATAGCCTTTGGGAAGCCCATGACAATCTTACACCACCACCAATATCACCACCACTAATACTTATTTTAGCCCAGGCAATTGCAAAAATACACACATACTTAATTTAAGGCAATCGCTGTCAACTGACTGGATGGTTGGTTGGGACCAATTTAGTACTTTACAACTACCGCGCACAATTGTAGCGTGTTGCATGTTACATACGAACGTATGCAATAATAAAACAAAATAACAGCAACTTGCAATTGCTGTTAGCTGTAACAGCTATTATCGTTATTGCTGCTGCTGCTGTAGTTGCTGTTGCCGTTGCAAATAAGTACGTAGACCTTTTGTGAAAGTGAAACTTTTTTAACGGTTTTTTTTCATTCATTGTTGCTTACATTTTGCAAACTTTTGCAGTTATGGCTGTTGTTGCTGTAGTTTAAGATATGAGTAGAGTTAGTCACACATATTTCTATTTCTTATGCTATTCTTTTTTTTTTCTTAATTGACCAACCCTGGTAAAGAATAATATGAGTAACAGTAATAATTTTAGTTATGCAGCAACATTAGCGTTAATAATAAAAAAAGAAAGCATAAAAGTTCGTTAACTTAAATAATTTAACTATTAATTAGAACATTTTAAATATTTTAGGATGAACTTTTAATTCGCTATTTGTTTCCTGGCCCACGATGTCGATCTACAGCTTAAGCGAACGACAACAAGTCACTTATTACACTGTGCTAGTTAAAAAATAGACATTCGGGCACCTGGCGTTTGAACCTAATTCGGGAACGCTGAATCCAGTGTTGCTAACCGTTTTTTTTTTAGTTTAGTTTATTGAATTAATAAAATAAAACCGAAATTTCGCAATAAAATTACCTCTTAATATGCGCAGCCGTTTTAGAAACATAATTTTTTTTTTATTCAAAACCCATAAAATTTTGAAAAAATAAAGTTATTTTTCTAATTTTCTCCAGACTAATAAGAAGTTGCAAACAAAACAATCCGTAAACGATTATAATCTGTTAATAACTTTTGATTTTATTCACAAAAAACGCAAAAATTTTAATTTAAGAATTTCATAAAACGCAATGTTTTTTTGGAAGCCCGCCTAAGAAGTGGGAGAAAGGACAAGTATGTTTTGAGAAAATGTTGAGGATAAAAAACTAATTGAGTTCGGACATACATAATATCCCGCAACGGGCGACTCCTGGGCACTTATGGGACTGTATCTTTAATTTATTTATATTCTGTATTGATCATTTTGTATGGGAGCCCCCTTAAGGAATGGAGATAGCGGGTATGTATGTTAGAACTATGACCAAGAAAAATTTAAAAATTTTGTAAAAAAAATTATGTTTCTGAAACAAAAGTGCACATAAGAAAAAAGCTTAACTTTACTTAAAGGTAATTTTATTGCGGTTAGTACTACTGGTTTAAGCGAGCCCAAATTATGTAAAAACTCCAGGTGCCCGGCTTGTCCGTTTTTTCAACGAGCACAGTGTTATCAGTACTATATAAATTGCAAAGTTTTAATACAAATACACTTTCCACCTGTGTTGAAGGGTTTAAAAATGCCATCCACTGAGCACTTTTATGGCCAAAAACAGTATTCTGGGAGGACATTTACTTGAAGTAATAACTGCTATTAGCCCATTTACTATAAAAATGGTAATATTATTTAAATTTATCGATCTTATTTGTCCTTTTAACTTATCTCATGAATCCGCAATCTTGCATTTTTTACAAGTAAATTTTTAAGGCAGAGGTCCATGTGCGAAAAACATAATGGTCGAATTTTGTCTCTCTTGTGATCGTAATTGTGTCAAAACTTTTATTACACCCGGATATTTTCTATGCAACTCGTTAAAATCGCTAAAAACATGTACCACTTTCGCTTGTTTGTAATATAAACAACGATTAGAACAAATTTGATCACGTTTTTTAATATCAAGTAGAAACCAATAATTTCTGCATGATATGTTTTCTTTCTTGACTGAAAAAGTACAAAAGTGAAGAATTTTTCAAGTTTGTCCCATATACGAGGGCGGGTCAATAAGTCCGAGACTCTTTAAATGAATCACACATGTTTGAATAAAAACTCAGTTTACTTTTCAACGTTGTCTTCTCTTCAATTTTTATACCTTCCAAAATATAAGATTCAAAATAGGCATGTCATCGGTTGACTCAAATCTGATTTCGCCGTGCTATTTTTTTAAGGTTTGGAAACAAACAAAAAAAGTCACTCGCGGATAAATCCGGAAAATAGGAAGGGTGAGGGAGCAATTAGTTGCCTCATTCATGAGTTTGTGCCATGGAAACTGCGCATGCATTTGAAATCGATTGGGAATATATGCAGCCCCAATCTTCGAGAAGCTTTCTCACGCCCAAGTGATCATTCAAAATTAAAACAACTGATTCAAGTGAGATGCCTAAGTTTTACACAATCTCTCGCCCTTTTAACCTCGAAACGGCCAACAAAAATTTTAAAACTAGAATGGGTTTAAAAACTAGAACGGGTCTGCACCCTCTAAAATTTCTTAACGAATTCTAAAATTAGTTTCAGTATTGCCCAATAGATTTGTACAGTTTTTAATAGTCGTCCTATCGTTTTTTTTTAGTTATTTAATCCAAAAATTATTGAATGCTGAATGTACAACTGCAGTTGTACACCTTTTTTTTGACGCTCACAGTATGTCCGCGTCTGCATTGTTTGTAGCTGTTAGGAAGTTAACGAAAAAAATAAAAACGCCACTTCCGCAGTGTTTAAATGTTCGAGTTTTTTTTTATTTGGAATTGTTTGACTGCATTTTAGATTATTTGGATACGTTTATAAATATTTATTTCAGTATGTGTGTGTGTGTGTGTGTGTGTTTTATTTTTATTTTCTTGTTGATGAAAGTGAATGTCTGTAAATGACTTTGGTCTCGTTGTTTGGTTAAGTAGGAAAAAATGTTATGTACTTGTTAATTTTGTTGAATAGTTTTTTGTTTGCTTTCATATGTAATCAAAATTAATTTTAATAACTGTGAACAAAGTCTTAAAGGTTTAAACGAATTCGAAGTACTCTGCTATTTTTTAAAACAGATCGTTAAGTTAAGAAATCTAATTTTTGAATGGAATTGAAGGGTCTGGTAAACAAAAAAAAAATAAAGTGGTTCAGGTAAACAGTATTTTACTTAAACATTTGAATCTTATTCAAAAAACTACTTTATTTGTGTTATAAACGCAAAAAATATAAGAAGAGAATAAAAATAGATTCTTCAATTGAGCGCTCGCAGACAATGCAAAATTAATTTTGAATTCCCAAAAATAACTTTGATAATAAATGCAAAAAACTTAACTGCAATTCTAGTCGGAAAAAAGCCAACCAAATCTTTCAAATTCTTTGAAAAAAGGTTTCCTTATGATCTGACCTTAGCAAGAAGTAAAATGCGCATAGGAACTAGCTTTCCCTCCACAATAAATTTCAGTGTATTTGTCTAAAATTGGGAATTAAGAAAAAATTAGCTGAAAAGAACTATCACTCCAACCATGGCTGAGCTTGATAAATACAATGTTTACTCTGCGCCATCAATTTCAACGATAAAAACTGGTTTACAGAATATCTTTATTGACGTTCAAGCACGGAAGATGCTCAACTCTTTGGACGCCCAGCTGAGGTTTCTGCACCCGAAACAATTCAAAAATTTACCAGATTGGAAGTTCAAAGATTCTGGATTGTTATGACGTCGACAAATTTGCCAAAGTGTATAGATCTCAAAGGAGACAACGATGAAACATAAAATAGCTTATTATCCCAAAAACTATGTATAATTAAAAAAGTCAAGGATACTTTGACCCGACCTCGTACTTGTTGATAGTTAATCATTTTGTAAACTTAATATCGGTGACGGGGACGGGGCTACTAGACCCACAGAAAATAATCGATTCGAAATAGCCTTAACGCCAAATATTTATTTCACTAAATCGATGGTGTTACACACGACGTATGGGGATAGAAATTAATTAGGAGTACTTTCTTTTTTTTATTTCTAAAATGTTAAAACTGATTTTAAAATTTTAAACTTTCCTTCCTAAATCACTCAACCCACCGAGTGTAGGGACTACACTTTTTCACAAACTTATCGTCTACAATTTGTAATATCTTTCTTTTTTTACCCCAATTATTCTTCAATTTTGTTTTAAACATATTTATAAATTGTTACATTTATAGTTCAATTCAATTCATTTTTAAGGTGTTGCCCTCGCTTACGATAATGATCACAATTAACAACTAATTTCACTTCACCAAATTTTCGTTGTTCTGTTTCATTGCCCCTCCTTCCCATGCTCCGGATAACTTTTGCTACTGCTGCAATTAAATTTTCAACATTAAATGAATGTTTGTTAAAAAAAAAAAGAAAAAATTACAATTCAAAGATCATGTTTATTGTAATAAAATTTTGTTCGAAAAGAAATAGAGTGACTTTTCTTTGACATGATAGAAAACGGTTTTAAATTTGCTTTAAATTGTCAAGTAAAATAATTGTCGTCAAATTAAGTTTAAGGAGAAGTTAACTAAATCTTAAGAAAAAAAAGTTGTAAATTGAATGAAAATGAGGTTGATGTACATTATAAAGCGATTGAAAGTTTGGAGCCATAAATATAATTTGCTAAAAATGTTAAGCCACAATACAAATTAAAATGGAGTTTAATATGAGTCCAATTGTATTGAACTCATATTTATAATCACGTACATACTTATTTAAGGTGATTTTGAAAAATATATTGGGTTCGTAAATAAATTTTAATAAAAAGAAATCTAGCCCTGAACAAATTTCTTTCCCTCCAAGAATAAGGTTTAAACCATAAGATAAAAAAATATTGTGTGATATACGAGGGTTGCCATTTAATGCTTTTTAAAGTAATGATGTGGTCGTCATTATATAATTTTGCATTTTTGTAACACTTTTTGAAAGACAATCATCTTACAATAATGTAAGCATTTTCCGCAAGAAGCATACTAATCGACGCCTCAACCAACAGACAGTCTTATGCCATGTTAGCAGGTGCTACTGACTCCCGTGGTACCAGAGAAGATATCCGTTGTTCCGCGATCGCAATAGATCGTATAGATCCCTGATAATCTTGCACTTACTTAGATCCTGACAATTTTGCATAGTTTTTTGCGAAATACATAATTGTCTATGTGGTTGTTGTTATGTTTTGAACTTTTGCTCTTTCGCACTTTCGCAAGAGTGCAAATTTTGACGGGAATACCTTCATCAATTTTTGGAGACCCTTTATTTTAGACCCTTAAGTATTTCTAAAGCCATGGCGTTATTTAACAAACAAGGAATGTATTTTTCAAGCACTTGCTTTATCCGGGGCGCTTTGCTACCCCCATTAAAATAAAACTAGTAACATTGGCAACCTTCATAACAGCATGTGGCTTTCCAGTGCAACAATGTCACACATTGCCAAGTGCAACCATGGCAACTTTGACAAATTATGGTATTCCTAAAGTCATCTCTTTTGCAACTGATATGCAAGCAAATACAACTAGCGCATTATTTAAATTGAAGATGCTTTTGCAGCGTTAAAAATTACAATGCAATATTGGACAGTGGAATTGCTTGATTTGAACTCTGCTCTGCAAAATATACATTTTTTAGGGATGTTTTTCCACATCAAAGTTCATAACTCTTTTCCTCTTTTGGATTTGAATCCCAAGCTGGTTAGGAATACTGTGAACAATGTGACACAAAAATATTTTTCATTGCTGTTGAGTCTTTCGAAAGTGAAAGTGTTTTTAACAGGCGGACAGACAGACATACTGCCATGGCTAAATCAACTTACAATTACTTAGGAACCCAGAATATAAATACTTTATGGAGTCTGAGATAAATATTACAAATATCTCGGAATGACAAACTAAGGCCCTAAATGTGTAAAACGCAACGCAACGCCAAAAACTACATTGAAAGCAAAAACAAACAAAGTGTTGTTTTGCGTTTAACACTATTAGGGCCTTAACATACCCTAGTGGTGGATGGAATAAAAAAATAACAAAAAATCGAAAGCAAAAAATTTTAAACAATTTCTTTAAAAAAAAATCAATTTATTTTCTAATCACTTCCTTGCCACAACTCATTATAACTTTAAACCAAATCCAATTAAAAACTTTAATTAAAATTTACTTTCAATAATTAATCTTTTCAAAATATTTTTTAATATATTTACCTCCTTTTTACATTCCCCCTTTAAAGAGTTTACAAATTCCGGAAACACAACTAATATGTATCCGCCTAATTTCAACAATTTTCCATAGCAAAAATTATTAGCACCCAGTTGCACCAAAAACAACTCAAAAATAATTAATTTTAAACATAAAATGAAGAGAATAAAAATCTGGAAAAACAAACTGGAAAACGCCACTTGTTTTGCCCAAAACTATTAATAATCAATTAATGTAAATGCAAAAAAATAAAAAACTTAATCAAAATAATTTAAATTTTTATGTTATAAGTGTTATTTTGAACACAATTAGTCGTTATGATTTCACATTTTGTTTATAACACGTTAAACTTGTACAACTTTGAATGAACATTTTACATGTTTTGCTTTGGCTTTGATTATTTTTTTTTTTTTTTGTTTTGTTTTTTTTATCTTATTTTAATATTTTCTTACGACAATTTTCTTCCTAACTAAACAACATGATGTTTCTTTTATTAATATTTTTTTCTGTTTCTCAAACAACTCTGGCGGTAATTTAATATTAAAATTGTACTTGATATGCACTTGAGATGAAGACCAAACTGCCACAAAAATAAAACGAAAACCAGAGAAAAACATTGTTAAAGCCACTGTTTAAAGCAGCACCACCTATACAGATATTCAAAGGAATGATAACATTTATTGATGTTAAACTGGAACATATTTTTTTTTAAAACATTTGCCGTAACAATTTTAGGTTAGCTAAAGTTTTGTTTGTTGTAAAAAAAATGTTGCCAGAAACATTTCGGAATTGTTTGCACAAAATGAACAGAGTACAACTCTATCAACATTATTTCATAGACATTCCGCACTATTTTTTTCATATACTTTTTGACAGCATTTCACATGAAATGTTGAATAGAGTACCAGGCTTTATCTAAAACAGATCCCAATCCAAAAAATGCACCGTTTGGTGTGCTTTACACACTGATGGCATCGTCGGACCATATTTCTTCAAAGTTATTGAAAGACATCACTGGAGCAGAGCTTTTGATTTTGGAACAGAAATAAAATTAAAGCACCATTTAAATAATGCAGGGAAACATTGGAAATCTTTAGAGCACAAAGTGGCAACAAATTTCTCATTATAAATAAACAGAACATAATAAATTTGCAAAATTGGCGTAAAAAAATAAACATTTCAATTATAAAGCAGTGATGGAAAATTTAAAAATTTAGATGGTTAAGACCACCAAGAAAAATAGTACTTCTTCAACATTTTGGTACTTTTTGCAAACATATTTTTTTATGGAAAATAAACTTAAAAATTAAAAACTAAAAACTAAAATACATATTTATTTTTTACTCATATCTCAGCTTTGTTTTGACCAAGCTGGCTAAATTTCAACAGCAAAATTTTGATGAGGATATCTGACATTACAATATACCAACAAGCAGTGTTGCCATAACCGTTTGATAAGAATAAATTTTGTGTTGGCAATGTTGTCAACAGGGCTGTGGTGTCACCGTTGTAGAGTTGGTGTTGAGGTTTTTGTACCGGAGTCAGAGTCGAAGTACCCACAAAAAATTCGCGACTCCGGCTCCAAAATTTTTCGGCATGAAAAATGTAAAAATTTTTTTTAATAATTTCCAAAATACAAAATCACTTCGAAATTGGCGATGCAATAATTAAAATATTGATTCGATTCGAAATTCTTTTCTTGATATAGTTAACCATTTAAAAAGTACTTCATTAAAAAAAATTTAAAGTCAAATAAGGACCAGTCTCATATACAGTTAGCATTAATGTTAGATTAGGAGTTGGAATTTCAGCGGTTGAAGTCGGAATAAGCTCCCTAGCCCTAGTTGTTAATAGCTGCGTTCGTTTACCCCAAAATTTGTACTGGATTTTACTGAAATGCATTCGCGTACACAAAAATTTGTAAAATTTTCATATAACTCACCTACTGGATTTTACTGGAAAAGTAAACGAACGCCCATAATGTAAGAAAAAAAAAATATCAACGCTAAATTTCTAAACAAAGAAGCAAGCATAACCAGAGAAGAGTACTAAAACGGACTTGGGGGAACCGTGGTATTTTTGAAAGGAAAAAGTACTGAATAGTAGCATAGCACTGAATTTTCCATCACTGTTATAAAGCATCCTTCACAATCCCAGAAAAATTTTCACTGGGTGAACATAATAGTGCAACATTTTTTTTCGCAACAACACACATTTTTCATTAAGAAACCGCTTGCAAAGTAAATCAACTCAAAAAACTTAACTTAAGAAATCGAAAAAAAAACTGTTTTGGAACTAAAAAAAATAGTTAAAAAGAAATCTTTGGACCGTTTAGTACAAAATACATACAGATTATGATCTAAAAACTTTTTCCTTTTTAAATATTTATAAACTAGATAATGAACAATTTTTAGTTGTGTCATTTTTGATAATGTATTATTTGCACAAGTTACCGAATTATTTTAAGTTATGTCACTTTAGCAAAACACTTTTCACAAATTCTAAGCAGCCACGAGTTTAATTAATATAAGTTTTAACAAAAATTTATTTTATCCAAAGTGTCACAATTCGAGTTAAGACTATTTAGCTCTTTTTTAATACCTGATTCAAATTTTTTATTTTTTATGATTTTTTAATTTTTATTTCGCAAACGGCGCAAACGGCGTGTATAATTGCTTAACATTAATTAAGAATATATTGGGGAAAATATATTGTAGACACAAGCTACGTTATGTTATGTTATGTTATGTTTAAACTTCCTACTTTAACAAACGAACTAACTCTTTGCCGAATCTGTCATTAAAATTCTGCTAAAAAAAATCATCAATGTTTATTTTCATATGATCATACATATAACATGGATGTATGAATGTTTTTGCGATGTATTTATGCATATCAATGAATGGCGTCGTAGTATGTTCGCGTATGCATGGACATGTAATGAACATTGAGCTTTATCAAACATATGAAATTGTTATTTATATTTTTGTTGTTGTAACTTTTAGATTTTTTTTTATTTTTTGCGAAATTTCAATTTTATTTTTGCTTTATAATGTAAGTAGCAAATTTACAGAAAAACCACGGTTGTTTGGCTCAACGTACTTTAAAAGAAATTGAATTTTTGTTATGGTAGTTGGCTTTTAGCAACAGCCGCGCCGCGCCAACAACAAATGTTTTCACCACCGAAAAAAAAACAATAATAAAAAAAAAAATAGAGAAAAATATATTTTTTAATTGAAATTTGTATGTTAAATGAATTTGTTTTTTTTTTTTTTTTTTCAAATTTCTTCTAGCATTCAAACTATTCGCTGCAGTACGTTTGGTCTTATCCAGTATATTAAATTTGTAAGACATTTATTTATATGAAAAAAGGAACTCTACGATTTAAAGTAAGTGAGTTTATAAACAGTTGATTAAAAAAAAAAAAAAAGATTTTTTCTTAGATTTTTAAAAGACTTGTCCGTCGGTCTGTCGTATTTGTGAATATGATTTCGTTTTGTCGCAGTTGACTAAACATGTTGTTTGCTATGTTTTCTGTCAGTGTATTGAACACTTACTGATAACTATACCCTGCATGAGATGGAACTATTACCTAATTAGTACCAAACTAGTACAAAAATAGCCAGTAATAGTTATCAACTGTAAACTTTTCTATACCATCTTAATGCTCAAATTAGCATTGAGTGTGCTTGGAACATCACTAGTACTATTGGTTCTAGACTTGCACAAGTACACTTCGACCACATTGGGTGCTTTTTGCATAAGCATTTTGCATTTTAACATTTTTTTATAATAAAACTGCCATAAATAAATGATTTGAAATCAAATTTTAGAATCAGTATCAAAATAGATATATGAACTGGAATTGTAGTTTTGTTACAAAAAAAAATTCTATCAATCTACAAGTAGTGCCCTTGTACTACATCAAGTACTGGTACTCAGATGCTCTAGTATTTTTTTATAAAAACTCTGACCCCGTTAGCACTAGTACTTCTTGTTCTAGTAATTGTGCTAGTGGCATTTAGACAATTAACTCTTAATCTTCTGCAGGGTAGTGTACTGTAAAATATACGCATACATACATCAGCATACAATAATGCTGGCGAGTAGCTACTCATTCGTATGTGCATTGAACACTTGCACTTTTTCTTTCATTGCCTAGGAATCTCTTTTGCGATGTTCCACCACTAACTATTTATTCCCCATGTATGTTTGTTGGTATGTTAGACATACATGCCTTGTAAAAAAAACTTTCATGGGGATATTAGATTTTTTTTTCTTTGTTTTCATATGTATTTTTATTTACTAACAAAATTGAAGAAAAATAAAACAAGCAAGGTGGATTTGACTTTCACTTGACTAGTTAAAAAGGTTTTCATGATTTGTATGGCACAAAGACAAAAAATTAAAAAAAAACAAAAACAAAAACTTTGAAAATATAAATAATAATATTGAAAAATTTGAAATTTTCGATTTTGAATGGCAATTAACGTTGTTGGTGTTTAAATAACGAAGGAAACCCATAACAGCATTTAAAAGCATATGTTTAGGGCAGGGATGGAAATCATGGTGCAATTGTACTTAATTTTATACACTAAACACCTTTATGAAAATTTAAGATTTAAACAGTACTTAACTCTTGTTTATCATTGCTTTTGCCCAACTCTTTATTTTAATAATTTTAGTTTTAATTTTAGAAAACCATGTAAGGAATTAGGCCAAGCCCGACAAATTCATACCCTGCACCACTGTATACAAATACAAATTTTCGAAAGTGTGTCCTACTAAGCACCCACGGTCGGTCAACCATTGACGCAAAAACAAAATTATGTTACACAGAAAGTAGAACACTCGGGATTAATTTAGTTTTTTATACACGCAAAGAAAAAACATGGTTGTGGTAAACATATTCTAAGAGCAACATATTATGATAAGATTCATGATTGTAGTCACCATATTACGATTGTTATTAAATCATATTATGACCAAATATGTTCGTAATATAACATCATAATATTTTTCCCTTAATCATATTGTTATCCTGTTAATCATAAAACGTTAAGAAGTAATCATATTACTGTCATGGTAATCATAATAAGTTAAGAAGTAATCATATTACTGTCATGGTAATCATAATAAGATAAGAAGTAATCATATTGTTGTCATGGTAACCATAATAAGTTAAGAAGTAATCATATTACTGTCATGGCAATCATAATAAGTTTAGAAGTAATCATATTATTGTCATGGCAATCATAATTAGTTTAGAAGTAATCATATTATTGTCATGGCAATCATAATAAGTTTAGAAGTAATCATATTATTGTCATGACAATCATAATAAGCTTAGAAGTAATTATATTATGATGCTAAGTGATATGAACTGTTATACATAAATTTTTTACATCATAATATGATACAACTTTAAACATAATATTTTTATTGGAAAATAATACTTATGATAAAATAAAAAACATAATATAGTTACTGTAATCTTTTTGTCGTAGGTCGCCATTATTTATAAATTATTTTATGGAGTTTTCATTATTTTTCTCTTAAAATAACACAAAACTTACCAGTAATGGTTAATATTTTGCACCAATATTTCACAAATTTTTCCACCACTTTAAGATTATTAAATTTTTTTTAGCAAAAATATTTTATTTTGTGACACTACAACCCTTTTTTATTGTTTTTTCTTTATTTTTTTTTAATTTCTTGTTTATTTTAATGGTTATTTTGCTATTTCTTTTTTAATATTTTTCATTATTTTTTTTTTAATTTCTTGTTTATTTTAATGGTTATTATTTTAGTATTTAGCCACTCACTAACAAATAATTCGATATGTTTATGTAAAACACGACACAACTGATACAAAATTATTTTACAAATGGCGATACCAAAATATTATTAGAGTAACGATATTTTGATTGCATCTTAAACTTATTATGATAAATGTATATAAAGTTATCATGTTATGGCTATTAAATATAATGTTATGGCTGTGAGTAATATAATATGTTTTGAAAGTTATCATAATTTATTTGTTAGAAAAATAATTATTTTTCGGTCAACAATACTCAAATTTATAATTGCGATAAACATTAATATGTTTACAGTAACTATAATATTGCTGATATTTAATAAAAATAACAATTATTTGTGTACAACAACAATATATTGTTACAATAAACACAGTGTGGTTGCCGTTACCATGCCCAACCATATTTTTTCTCTGCGTGTACTTACTTTAAGTACGACTCGTACTCAAAAATTCTATTACAAATAACACTAAAACGTACTACTTTCGAAAATCAATTCTGGAATGTTTTTAAAAAAAGTACAAAATTCTTAAACCAAGTAAAGAAAGATTAAACTTTTCGTTGGTAGTGCCACTCTAAGAGTAAAATTACAAAGTGAGCGTTTAAATCTGATTTAACTTATCAAAGTTTGTTGCAGCACTACAGCAACACCAACCAAGTAGTCAAAAAACGATTTGCCTGTTCTGTGTATAAATAACAAAAACAGCAGAACAAGATGAAAACACATTATTTTCCTTTTAAAAAAGAAAAATTGAAAGCAAGAGCTCTTATTTTGTTTATATTTTCAGTTTAATATTAAGTTGCTAAAGTAAATATTAAGTTGTTAAAGTAAAACCCAAAACCATAGATGCTGGTATTTTAAAATTGAAATTCTGTAAAATGTAAAACGGGTATGTAAATCAGTCATAATAAAATTCTCCTTCAAGTGCATTTTTAGATTGGTGCAATCTTAGTTTATCTTCAATCAAATTCATTTTTGGATTATTTCAAGCGTGAACTCGGGATTTAGTATGCACAATTTAAGTACTTCGAGATTGAATCTTTCTGTACTTGATTCAAGAAAATCAGTACTCACCGTAGTATTATTATCGGATTCATTTAAGATTCCTTTGCGGCGAATACTATCTAAAAATCTACTTCTAAAGCAGTTTTGGAGAGGTGGTTTATGTGGGGCCAATGGTCGATTCTGCTCCTTCCAGTAAAAATGTTTGTCATGATGTTTTAAAATTTACCGTCGACAAATTTTAAATCAATACCAACATTTATAAGGAAGTTGTGGCATTTAAAGCTTTTTTCGGGAGTGGTATTTGTTGGGAGCTCTGGTCAAATTTAGACTGATTTTAAGAAAAATTTCGTAAAGCGAATTATGCCATAAAAAACATGTTTGGGCCAAAATCAATTTATATACCAACATTATGAGATGGTTTATGAGAACAAAAACTATTTCGGAAAGAAGTTTGAATGGGGGCATTTGAAATCATGAACCGCTTCCACCATTTTCAATAATCGTTATCCTTTTGACAATAAAGATGTTTATACCAAATTTTATCAAATTAACTTCAAAATTGCAAAATCTGCTAGCCAGACGGATGGACATCATTAGATCGACTCAGGAAGTGCTTCTGAGAAAATTTGAAGAAAAGTAGTAGTGAAAAGGTTAAGTATAAAATTAGACTTTAGATATCCACTCTGAGTCTTAAAAATATTGAAAAGTACTTGTTTAGCATAATAGTTGTTTTTCTGTTGTGAGGTATGGGGTTATTTTCTGTCTTAAAAATAACAATGGTACTGAATTTTCCATGCATGGAGCATCTTGAAACTTGTTGATACCGTAGCTCTGCATGGATTTATTTCGTATCGATAACAAGTCTTTCCTTGAAATTTTTATTTTATTTTTGTGATAGTTTTCAATTTTAAGGTCTAATTATGTAGTCGTACTTTTTCGATTCGAAAGCAATTAAATTTCTAATTCTTTCTGTCGATACTGAACGAATCGAAATTATTTTTTCAGTGATGTAAAGCATTTATTTTAGTATTCACAAAGCTGCAAAAAAAATTTCGATTCGTTCAGTATCGACTGAAATAAAATTGCTTTCGAATCGAAAAAGTATTCGGTCACGATTGACTGAACGTGTAGCCCCCTGGTTAAAAAAGAATTAAATACGCCCAATATGGTGAGCGTTACATAATAATATCACGTATATTCAGGAATTACTCAATTAAATTTTAAAAATGTTGCTTAAAATGGGTAGCGAAATATCGGTACTGTATTGAAGTTAAGCATAAACATAAGCCTGAAACCGTAAAGACGAATTTGTAATAAAATTTGGACAATTAAGACATCGTTTTATTTGGCTACTAATTCTGGTATCGAATTTCTTTGGGATCGCTCTTTAACTGCCCCACAGATCTCAAATATGCCTCGTTGCACAATTTTAAGTCTATACGACCTTTTTCAACTCTGGATGGTTACTGTTCGTCAAATCGACGAAGCTCATTTACTCTTTGTCATATAAATTTTTATGTATATTCAACGTAAGTTGATGACGAAAGCTTTAAAAAAAATTTTAATTTACTAAAAAGAATTCAAATTCGTATCGAATTTGAGAGAGAAAAAGAACTATGCTTTATGTGCTGTTTTCACAACACAAGTGACTGAACGTGTAGTAAAATTTATTCAGTTTTTTGATTGTTTTCCATATAAATTTTACTACACGTTCAGTCACTTGTGTTGTGAAAACAGCAAATTATTTTATAGTATTTTATTTTATTTTATCTAATTTAATTTAATTTAATTTAATTTTATTGTAATTTATTTTTTAATAAATTTGTTAACTAGAAAATTTGTTGGGGATTTCTTACTTTCAAAATCGTTCCGTTAGAATTTTTTTTTTAATAATTCGTCGATACGACAAGTAGTAACTCAAATGATGAGTATCCTTTCAGAGTCAAAAACCACTTTTTTGCACTAATTTCTGTGTGGTAATTACTAGTGAATTAATAAAATAACATAAAAAATCTAAAAGGATTTACGAAGTCTATTTTTAAAACTAAATTTTTGTTATGCAATTTTTGCTTCGGTAAGCAGGCTTCCTTTTAATTTTTGTAGGCGAAGCGTTTATCGACCCTTAGCCTATGTAAATCTTTAATATTTAGTCGTTACTAAAAACTAGTCGACCAAAATATCACCGATTTGTAATAAATTAAATATTGTATAATAAATGGTTAATTATATTTAATTTTATTTCTTCTCTAATTAAGTCAACTCTTTAGTTACACTTATCAAGTCTTCTTATTATCATAAACTGCAGTAACTTAAAGTTTTTCATTACTTTATTTCTTGGTCGACTTGATTTCCACGTGCTGTTTATTTAAATGTTTTTAACCTTCTCTAATTAATGGGTTTTTAAATTTCCCCCCCAACTCAAGTGTACTAAGTTTGTCATTCCTTGTGTAACACGAAGAAATATTAAATTTTTTCAACAAAATGAAGAATGGAACCTCCTAACGGACATAGGCTATATAAGGTTCCACTTAAGGGCTAAGGATAAGATCCAGGCGCGCTTGACCTTCTATACTCAGAAAATAATATAAATTAAAGCTAGAGTTTCCGTACTCAGAAGAGAAACATGCCCATTTCAACTTGAGGACGCTGTTTACCCTCCATTTCGCCACCAGTCCAACCGTCCACTCGACCCTCCCCTGACTGAATGCGAAAGTAACTTTTGCGTTTGCTACGCTTTATCTGCTAAATAGCTTAGCCGACTTTGATAAAATTGGAAATATAGGATTTTTATTTTTTAAAACTAGGACTAACAGGGTTTTATAATTTGTAAGACTTTTTTGTACACAAAATTTAGAAAATTCATAAAATAGTAACTAAATTGATTTTATCATTTTTGGCGTTTTGTAGGAGGGTCTTTTATGGATTAAATTTCGATTAAGATTTACCTGCCATATACTTGTTAGATATGTCAATTCCATTAGTATTTCTGTTCATCTTTATTTGTGTTTTTATTACACTCCGTGCTAACGAGCCATTTAACAAGTTCATAAGATAAATTAAGGCGTTTAAACTACCAATTCCGGACATCTGAATTTTACAACATTAATCGCAGTATTAGTACAATTTTGTTTAACTACTTATAATTTATGGGGCACTGATTTACAACTTTTGAGTTTTAGCTACATACAAATTTAAGTTAAGTGCAACGCACAGCTTAGGAGAATTACTGCCTCTCCGAAATGCACACAAGCTAGGAATATGAAGGGTAATTTCTGCCTATCCGAAACTATCCTACCGATTTTTCAGAAATTTAAAACATCTGTAGCTCGATCTTCATACAATAAAAGACACAGGCTTTATAAGTATGTTTTTCAAACCTTTGACCATTAGTTTTGTAACAACGATCGTGTACCAACTCCAAAGAAAACTTCACAAAATTCAAATTCTTTCTGAAGGATGCTAAAGATTCGGCACTGCTGAATAAAGCATTCTTACTTCTCCATTGTTAAGTTGTATGTCGGTCTAAAGTTCTACTACGTCGTTTTGTAGAATCATCCAACTAAGAACCACATAAGCGCCATTGTTTTGTTAATTTTTTTGATACGTAGAAAGAGAACAATAGCAGACTTGTATGTAATTAACACCCATTAACTAAGCTTTACACCTAGAACAATAATGTTGATTGTTATGAATAAATGTTCTAGGTTTTTGTAGGCTCCATATCCACAAAAAAACCAAGAACTCGGGTTTAAAGTTGGTTTTATTTATCATCCAACTGAAATCTTGACCTTGATTTTGGTCGTTTGTCATTTTGTGTAGAAGATACAACAAAGTAGTTAACATGAAGAATAGCAACTAAGTTTGTGTACCATGATGTGTATCTAAAGCATTTCAACACTGACTTAAACAACAACAAATTCTTAAGCTGGTGTTAATTGTTGTTTAAGACTTTGGTGCTAATGGTTTGTTATTGTTGACGTTATTTGTTAACTTAAATTTGCCTCCAAAAAAGAGTCATGACCTAAGATGTTCTTGTTTGCGGTTAACAAAATAAATATGATTTACATATTTAATAGATTAATATTTTTTTTATTTTTTGTAAATTTGTTTTACATAAGCCTCCTAAAAGTTGTTAAATTTAAATTGTTTTATTAGTTCTTATAGATGTAGTAAGAAAAGATTTTCTAAGAAGACCAGAAATAAGATTTAAAAAAAAATAATATTTATGATACTGTTAATAGGGTGTGATAGCAAACAATCACTCCTATTATTTAAGTTGTTGTCGATGTCAATGTCGACGTCAATTTTAAGTTGCTGTCACTCCGAGTCGACATCTACATCACTTCGGCGTTAATTTTGTATTTTCTAAGAATGTTGTATCGAACTCGACTATTTATCGAAAATTTAACAAAACAAAAATCTCTCTCTAATTGACTAATTTAAACACTTTAACTGCCTGTTCAACAATTTCAAATGTTAAGGTTCGCATAGAAAATTTGTATGAAAAACACTCAGTTTTAAAAATATTTTCCATATAAAATTCTTTGCACGCGTTTTCGTTCGAAATTGTTGAACAGGCACTTAATTATAACAACTATTAATAAAATATGTATCCAAAAGTTTTTTTCAGATTTTAATATTTTTATTTTAAACATTTTATTGAATATTAAATATCGAGCCCTAACCGCAAAAATAACGTAAGCGACATAAATTTCAGTTTTCGTTTTTTTTTTAATAAATGACTTTATTGGCAACACTTGCATCATCTCCTAAAATGTCATGGTCACATAAGGTACCGTTACGATTTTATAGCAAGAACAATTTTATTGTAAGCGACAAATTTCATACAAAATTTATATGAAATAAAATAAAAAAGCTCTCTCCTGTAAAATTTGATTTTTGGCGCTTACACTATTTTCGCGGTTAGGGGTCGATATGAATGTGCTTCTATGCGTCAAATTATTTAACTGAGGCAATTTGTCTCGATGTCGAATTATAAGCGCCGCACAGTGGCTAAAAATTTAATTTTTTGCTATCGCCGATTTGAAAAATGTAAATGCCATTCGATAGCAAACATATTAGAACTAATGTATCCAAAAAACTGCATCAAAATATTGGCAATTGTGGGTGTGGCATGCTAATGGAAACAAATATGTTATGTTGTTTTAGAAAAAATTTAATTTTTGTCAATTTGATCAGATCTAAATTATGATTTCTCGCAAACTGTCATCAGTAATGGGTCGAAATTTTTATTTGTTATATTAGAGGGATAGTAGTCTTTAAGAAATGTTTCGTAACATCTCTATATCATTTATACCTGATGTGTTATTAAATGTTTCCAGAGGTTCTATATTTTAGTTAAATCCTAATTTCAAACTTATTAGGGTCAAAAAGAGTTGAAGAAATTTTAGTACCATCAGAAAGCTGAAGGTGTCCCCTTAAACCCCATACATCCCTTTGCATTTGATTGGAACTGTCTGTTGAACACTTTTTTAATTTTATTGAAATTACTCGCAATTTAGAAACATAAGCATTTAAACATTTCGGACAGAAAAAATACCAAGAACTTTCTCTAATTAAACATAACTGTTCGTCAGCTTCACTTTTAGCCAAAAAAAAAAAAATAAATAAAAAAATGCTAAAGCCTAAATTCTCACAAAATTCACTGCTAAATCAAACTAATTGCTGGCAGACAAATAATCCACCGGTCTTTTCATGCAGCCAAAGTAGTAAATTCTTAATTTCAATAATAAATTTTCCAAATTTGGCTCTGGTAACAATTATTTTAATGCCTTGAAAACAGTAAAATCAAATATTCTTTAAATGTAAAAATTTCTTTACTTTTACTGGACGCACAAAAATATTCATAAAACTTGGCCAAAAACGAATTTAACACCTTTCATTTTATTGAGGCGAGTTATTGAACAGGAAAAGCTCAATTCATATTAATAATAAAAATGTATTTGTTTGTTTTTTTTAATTTTTTTTTTTTTATTTCAAACATTTCAGTTGCGTTTGTGATTTTAGCACGTAATAAATATACCAAAAATATCGTAAGAGGAATGAAAGAAAAAGCAAAAAAACTGCAGCAAATTTATAAGTGGATATAAAATAAAAATCAGCAGGAATACCAAAATTGGTAAGTTAAGAGTTAATAGCTTTTGCACAGAAGAAAATCCAATAAATTTATTTCTTTACGAATACCATCGAACATGCATCAATGAATGACTGAACGAACGAACGAACAAATGAATGACCACTCAAATAAATGTTGAATTTCAAATACGAATTTTCAAAAAATAGAAAAAAAAATCAAATAAAAACTAAGTTATAAAAAAAGAAAAAAAAATTAACGGAATTATTGTGTTGACCATATATTTAAAAAAAAAAAAATATTTAAAGGAAGATACTACAGTTTTTCCTCACCAGCCGTCCAAGCAGTGTGAAAAACGTACAAAACATATTCCTATATACAAGAGCTTTTTAAATGTGGTAAAAGAGATTTTTTGCAAGTGTTCAAAAGCCATAGATGTTCACTAAAGGGTGCATATTTAAAATTAAATAAAAACTAGGCAAAGACAATTACCAAAATTGCTATCAGTTCATCCGTTGCAACACTTTTTTCCAGCAAAATCTTTAACTTAGGAAGTTTTTCAAAATAATTTTTAACTGGATTTTAATTTTTACACCTCTTCGTTTAGAGTACCGTGACCTTGAATTTCAAAGGCCAAACTATATTCTAGGTCATGGAGTAATTTTAAGTCGATTTAGGCATGCCCGTCAGACTATTGGAAACGCGCTCACTTTCGAATGACTCAACAGAAAATAATATTCATGTAAAATTCTTTCTAGTTCTCCTAAGCAGTTTGGGATTGAAATCCAGCATAATCGATTCAGTAGGAAAAGAGTTATGAACTCAAATATGCAGCAATCTACCTAAAAAAATTAAATGAATATTTTAATTAAGCTTAAGTTCATTTAATTTAATTTTCATTACATTATTTTTATTGAAGGAAGGAAATAACAACATGAAATGAATTAAAATTTGTTTGATAATGTTATTCTTTACTGTACACGGGATTGAACTCAGGTCGAATTTACTAGTTTCGAAAACAACCACATTCTCATCTTCGGAATTCTTTGCCGTTCTACCGTTTGCACCACTGCGGCGTCTGCCAGTCTATAGTCAAACATCAGTCTTTAACCAATAGTAATGGTGGATCGAAATTTGATTATCCATTTTCAAAAGTTTTTGTTGCAAAAACTATAATTTTCAAAAATTCGTTTTATGTTACTAAAATCATACTACTAAATTTTGTGGGGACCGGCTCATAATTTACCATATGCAACGTATAAAGCCGACTCTTAGAAAACACTTTGGTACGCTTTAAACCGTAACGAAAAAGCTTTTGTAGTTCAATTTGACCTGTCATAGTCTTAGAAATCAAACTGTCAAATTTTGCAAAGATCGGTCTATAATTTACCAGAGGCCTTATATAAACCCAACTCTCGGAAAACACGAAAACTGTATTGCTGTTGTAATAAAAACTGGCCCGTCATACTTGTATATGACTAGAAATTACGCTGCCAAATTTTGTAAGGAGTAGTCCAATTAATATTGGATTATAGTTTTTAGATAAAAAAAAACTATTTCTGCTATGCCTGGGCACCGAAGAGACCATTGAAATGGGTCAATACATAGGGATGTCCTCAAAAAATTACGCAACCCTTTCCTAATGCAGTTCTGCCGTTATCAGACTGATATAATTTACGCCTTATTGACAACGCACTTTGCGCATAGTTTTTTAACCGCCCCCTTCCCCTGACTTAATACCTACTTTGCCAACAAAATTAAAAAAAAGTAATGCCTGTTTCCCCAATCAAAACTGTCATAATGAAAATCAAATTCAAGGACTTGTTTACAATTTTTTTTCATAACCAAAATCTTAACAAAATTTTAACACATTTCTTAAGTATCCCCCTTGTTGCAAATATGTTTCCCCTCTCGTAATTTACACGGCACCTTCATTGGTGTAAAACGGAAGAAATTGCAGACATAAAATTTATAAAAGTGTTTTTACAATGACCAACTTAAACTATCAACAAAATGATAGAAAATAGACACATGGTGTACATTAAAAAAAAAAATTGGCAAAACAAACAAATTAATATTCAACATATTTTGCCGTAGGTCAGTAGTTTTTTAGGCTACCAAAATGCATTGGGGCACAAAGAAATGCAAAAGTTATGCTTTACTTTGAATAAAAAAGCGGAAATTTAAAAAGGGTCAACTATCATTTATAAAAGTATTAATAACACACCTAAAAATTTGTTATATTAAACCAAATTAAGTTGATCTCAATAATTAAGAGCACCATTTATATGATAAGATTTAAATTATAACGGGTCCCCATCTAACGTTTTTTTTCAACTAGTGCTTATTTCGTTAATGGTAACACTTAGTTCAAGTCTGATTTGACAGATAATTAGTTTAATCCTTCCGCTGAACGAATATAATTGCCTATGCGCTTGAACAATGCTGGGAAATAACGATTGACCTACAGAAGATGCCGATTTTGCCAACAAAAATTATCTTTTCAGATGAAGCTCATTTTGATCTAGGCGGGTATGTAAACAAGCAAAATTATCGCATTTGGGACACAGAAAACCCGCACGCATACATTGAAAAGCCGCTGCACCCAAAACGAGTCACTGTTTGGTGCGGATTTTGGCCCAGACGCATAATTGGGCCATTTTTCTTTGAAAATGGACAAGGAGTGGCCGTTACAGTCAATGGCGATCGTTATCGGGCCATGTTAAACGAATTTTTGTTCCCAAAAATTGAAGAGGAGGATATTGGCAACATTTGGCGGCGCTACGTGCCACACAGCCGAAGCTACACTCGATGTTTTGCGCCCTGTTTTTGAAGATCGCACTATCAGCCGCAGAGCTGACGTCGTTTGGTTACATCGGAGCTGCGATTTGACACCGTTGGACTATTATTTGTGGGGTGCCGTCAAAGATAAGTGTTACGCCGACAAGCCAGAGACAATTGACGCTTTAAAGAACAATATTCGTGAAGCCATTGGTGAAATACAGCTGCACACAATCGATAATGTGCTTAAAACTTGGACCGATCGTGTAGGCTGCTGCATGGCCAACCGAGGCAGCCATTTGAATGAAATTATTTTCCATTATTAGCCAGAAGGATTGTACTTTCAAATAAAAAAAGAAATTTGAGAAAATATTCAGTAGTTTTTTTATATCATTTTCAAAAAAAAAAGTTATTTGGCGGACCCTGCTTAAAACATAGAAAAGCATCTGGGGCCTGATTCTGGCCCCTTTCTTGATTACTCAAAACATTCGTAATGGTTTTGCTGTCAATATAAATAATAGAATTTTAAAAATTTGTTACAACATTGTACTTAAGAGGTTTTGGCATTAATTTAAACCTTTGTTTCTTAAATATAAAATGCAACTGTCTAAAAGTTTA
This sequence comes from Pollenia labialis, assembly GCA_949318255.1. Lineage (NCBI taxonomy): Eukaryota > Metazoa > Arthropoda > Insecta > Diptera > Polleniidae > Pollenia > Pollenia labialis. The sequence goes on from OX439141.1 coordinate 17,090,523, forward strand.
CAAAATTTAATTAAATAATTAGATGTGTGTATGATTCCTAATAAATTTAGTTTTCTTGTTTCATTTTTTGCAAATCAATCAATCAATTGATTTTGGTGAAAAAATCCATTATTTTATGATTTAGAATTATAAAACTGGAAAATAAACAACTTTCATTGCCCTGCCTTTTTGTAGCCGACTAAAAGAACTCATCGCAATACAATTTGACACAGATATTATTTAATGAGACCTCTTTATCACCTAAAAACGAAAAAAGGCCGAACTGAAAAGTAACAAAAAGTTAAATACGTTTCTATAATAAATTATAAACAATCAAATAATAATTTTTTTCTAAATAAAATTTTTGTTTTACAAAGCATTAAACAATTAGAAATTTTTTAGAAATTCACCAAGAAACTTAAACTCAAAGCAATGAAAAAAATTCTGATATTACGACAAACCTTAAAAGTCAAAATAGAAGACAGTTTAAAATAAAAAGTAGAAAAAAAAATTAAAAAGCCACCAAACCAAACGTGCTTTAAATCATAATTGATTTGTTGTAGTCGCTTAAAAAGTAGGAAAAAAACGTGTTCCAGGGAAAAACAAAAGTTTTTTTTCGTAATTTTCGAAAATCGTCGTTAAAGAAAAACGCATGAAATAAACAAACGCTTGGAGCAGTAGCCAAACAAGTGACTTGAAAGTTCGTTGTTGTTAGTTTTGTTTTATTGCAACCTGGCTCTAATCATGCTTCTTGGCTTGATGGCTTTGGGTTTTGAGGCATTAAACGCACTCAGTACAACGATTTCACCTACGTCTATGTTTAAATAATTTTTTGACGTTGTCGTCTCTTGTTTAAGAGTGTACAGCAAAACGCACCCAGTTTTAATTTTTAAGTTTTTTTTTTTTTTTTTTTAGTTGTTGTAAATGTTGTTGGTGTTTTTTTTTTAATTTTTGTTGACAATTTTCCCCATTTCTTCCTAGGTGCGTGAAACTCTTAACATTTACCCAGATTGACTTACAATTGCAACAGAGTTTGGCAAACTGTAGTAGAAGAGGAAGAAATAAATCTTGGTTTTATTTTCTGGGAAAATTTATGTTCTGGACTGCCATAAAACAGAGAAGACAGAAAGAAAGACTCTCACAGGGCAGCATAAGAAAGCGGCAAGAGTTTTTTCTTTTTTTGATAGAAAAATTCTCGTGCTCAGACAATTTCTTAGCAGTCGCATTTCCTAACCGACCAGTGCTGTCACCGTGTTATATGAAAATTGAAAATCAATTACAGAAAATTTCCATCCACCAATAACATTGGTAAAAAATGTATGTTTGACTATAGACTGAGTCACTGCAGTGGCGTAAACAGGAGAACATTAAAGAATTCTGATGATGGGCATGTGGTTATTCTCGAAACATGTAAATTCGACCCGAGTTCAAACCCCTGTTCAGTCCTTCACTAAAAATAACTTAATGAACATTTATGAAATTTAATGAATTAAAGCCTAATTTAAATATCAAAAACCTCAAAAATAATGTTATGGATGGTAGACATATCAGTGTGCGAAATTGAACAGAGCATTATTTAGCGCTCGGCTCAAACACCCAGGAACGATAACTATTTTTTAGCGTTTGTGTAGACGAACATTATCTTTAATACCGTTCGTAACTATTTTCCGAACATTATATAGTGTTCTGTTTTTCGATAAAAAAAAACAGAACAATTGTAGTGTTACCATACACAAACATTATATTTTAATGTTCTATAGTGTTTCTTTTTACACGCATGCGGTTCTGACGTAATTTTGTCGTCATAACACAACACGAACTTGTTATTGTGGCTTTGTAGTGTCGACAAAATTGCGTCAGAACCACATGCGTAAGTGGGTTTTTACATTTCGTGTACTTAAGAAATGAACAAACAAAAATTTTTAGCAACGACCGCAGCACGAACAGCTTATGTCCAAATTGTTTATATGTTTTGTTTGTGTAAAATTATTTTGCTGGCTTTTTGTTTTTTTTTATGTGTATTTTGTTTTTGTAAATAATGTTTGGTTTTTTACCAGCCAAAATGGCGCTGACCACAACTGAAACGAACGAACACTAATGAGCTGAACCGAACAATAAGGTTTGTGGTTTTTTAAAAAACCTAACGGAATTAAATGTTCTCATCTTTTGTTGAGTTGGATAAAAACAGTATTTTTTTTAGTCGAAAGGTGGCAAACAGGGAATCATTATTTTTTAATGGTTACCTACACAAACACTATTAGCGTTTGCCTTTCTCACAAATTTACCGAAACGAACACTAAGGAGCGATATTAGGTGTTTTTTATTTTATATATATCCAGTGACAATAACATGCTTGAGGTAATCAAATTATAATTTTTCGTTAAAAATATAATTTCTATACATGTGTCAAAACGGACAAAGTCTTTAAGCTTCGTTCACAATCCCAGAAACATTTTCACTTGGTGTTCATAATGGAGCAACAATTTTTTTCGCAGCCACACACACATTTTGCATTAAGACACCGTTTGCAAATTTTATCCACAACAATTTCATGCATTTGTTATTAATTTTGACAACATTATGCACCACTGGTTAATGATTGATATTTGACTGTTGTAAGAGGTTAGTACGTTAAAGAATTCTGATGAAAGAATGTGGTGAATCTTGAAACATGTGAATTCAACCCGGGTTCGAGCCCCAGCTCAGCCAAGAAAATTATTAATAAATTTCTTGATATTCTTTAATTAGGCTTGGGGTCATCAAATTTAATTTTCATTAAATTATTTTCACTGAGGAAGAAATTTTTTACAACTTGGGATTTTTTTTTTTTTTTATTAAAATTTTTTGATAATTTTTCTTGGCTGAGTTGAGATTTGAAACCGCGTTTTATTAAACAAGAAAGTTATCACTACTGTTAGTGACACAACGTTGTTGATCTTGTTTAGGTATGGCATATCAGCGTAAAAGCTAAACGGAAGAATCCGTTCCACATTCTGCTCTTGTTTAGGAACGGCTGTTAATATCCTCTTGCCATTTGCAATATATTTGAGGTAAACTTTTTTATTTTTCAATGTGTAGCTTGTCTTCTTTCTCTTTCCTTCAACTAATTTTTTAAAAGGTGCCCAAGTTAAAAGTTTGTGCACCTCACCAAAGTTATTCGTTTTCACAATCAGTTTCAAAGCCTATAAAATTGTTTTTTTGCATTGCAACACTTACTTAACGCTTAATGGTTATTAAGCCAAAAATGCAATACATACTTGGCTTATGACTTCAATAGTCTGGCTTATAAAACAAAGTGTGTTGGTAAGTTTTAAAAATTTTCCTGATAATTTCCTATATTTTCACAATACCCAGGTGCCCTCCATTTATGTTTCTAACAAATATATTAGAAACTTAAGCAAAAAAAAAAAAGCAACTCACATAAAAGCCGATGACATGGACTAGGAAAAGGTAAAACTTAAAATATGCTAAAAGTGCGTGCAATTTGTTTTAGAGACATTTTTAATAGTCAAAGTATAAAAACACACAGCAAGTTTATTTTATTTACAGGTAATTTAAATGGTTTGGCTGTTTAGTGTGAAGGTGTTTAACAACTTTATGGTTTTTTTCTGTTTATAGGATAAAAAAATTCTCTTTGGCTAATAATAAACAATTTGTTTTATTTTTTTTTTTTTTTTTGTTATGCGGTAGACACTTTATGGAGGTTACTTGCAATTGGTGACCGATTCTATGGTTTGTAACAGGCATCGAAAAGTCAGTGGTTTTGTAATTTCAGTCGCCATCAACTGCCGTCATTTGTCGCCAGAACTTATTTACTTAAACTTAAAGTTCCTTCTAAACCCTAGTACTTTGTTCAAATTTGTGAAAAATGTTGAGCAACATTAATTATTTCAGACGAACATTTTGAAATGTATCAATGTTACCTATCATGCGAGTTTGTACAATATGGCGTTTTTATTCCTGCAAAGTATGCGACATTGTTTTGCGTATGTAAACAAACCTCACATGTATTTAACTAAAAATTATTTTTTTTAGTAAAAAAATTAATAAAAAAGAAAGTAAATATGGATAAAAAGCTGTAGCCGGTTGTGTTATTTTAATTTTTTATTTCTTATTTAATAATCAGTTCATACTTTTTTGCTTTTGCTTTAAATTCCATGTGAAATAAGTGCAGCAGAAACATTTCGGAACTTGTTCACACAATGAACAGAGAACGTTATTATATATATAAATATATCAACATTATTTCATAGATATTCCGCACAAGTTTTTTTCATATGCATTTTGACAGCATTTCACGTGAAATGTTGAACAGAGTACCAGGCTTAAGGCTAAAAAAAATATGTACCGCATCATTCCAACAAAGTGAAGCCAAGTCTTGGAATGGAAAACACTTTAATAGGCTTTAAGGTACATTGATATTGTACCACGCAGTTTTGTTATGATCGTCCTAAAATTTACCATAACAGGTCTCTTATAAAGCAACGGTTCAAAAATCACTTTTAAACGAGCACCACCGAAACGAATATTTATATTTTGGTGAATTTATAGACAATTAAGTTTTATAGGACTTGAAATAAAATTTAAAACTTTATGATGACCTTTCAATAGGTCCTTTATCAAGTCTATTTTTAAAATTCTCTTTAATATGCCTAGCCCGTTAGAAATAATTCTGTGGCAATAAATAGCAACAATAGCTTAAGTCGAAATTTCGTGTTTTAAGGGTTTTGAATAAAATGAATTGTGTGTTTTGTTGTGTATGTTAAAATATAAATGTGTGCAGTTTTATTAATAATGAAATTTTATACTTGAAATTTAAGTGAATTCAAAGAATTCTGATGAAAGAATGTGGTGATTATTGAAACATGTAAATTCAACCCAAGTTCGAGCCCCAGCTCAGCCAAGAAAATTATCAATAAATTTTAATAAAAAAAAATTCCAAGTTGTAAAAATTCCTTCCTTCAGTAAAAATAATTTAATGAAAATTAAATTTGATGAGCTCAAGCCTAACAAAAAATATCAAAATTGAGAGTAAAAATATGTAATAAAATGAAAAACCACTTATGTCAACTTATGCCATTATTATTTATTGCCACAGAATTATACTATGAGGTCAGATTTTATAAAGATTGATTCATAATTTCACAGAAACACTCGCATGATGGTATCAAAGACTCCGCACAGCCGAATATTGCACTCTTACTTGTACACCAAAACATGATCGGAGACAACCATAACTAACAGCCAGCAACTAAAAACATAATTTTATAAAATATTTTATGACATGTTGTATATTTAAATAGTTATAACTAAATATCCAAATGTACGTGTTTGCATATGTTACAAAGTATTTATTTAGTTTTTTTTCAATATGAATAATGTGTTTGGAATAAATTAACTAAAAATAAACAACAAGAAAAATAACACTAAGAACCTAAAACCCCTAAACTATTTGCCACTTTTAGTGGTCAAGCAACGAGTATATACTCTTTTAAAAAAAAAATAATAATAATACAAAATACTCGTAACGATGTCATTCACCTAATAATAGAGGAGTTATCAACTGTCATGTTGAAATCCAAACAGGTGAATGCCTCGATATATTCGATTTACAAGAATAACAAAATTGATTATAATTAAAAGCAAAAGAAAAAGTTTTTCGGTATTGAGTTCTACTTTCAAATGATTCATTTTAATAATATTTCTTAATTTTAACAACCAAACAATTTATCATTCATTAAATAATTAGTATTGACATTTTGACTGTATTAAAGAAAAATCACAAAAACGTAGTTTTATGTTTTTTTTATTTCTTTTTTTTTGTGTTTATGTTTCATGAACATCAATGCAACAATTAACAAATGACATATGAGAAGGTTATTTTCATTATTGTTATTATTGTCGTTAGATGTACTATGTTGAATTTATCAATCCTCCAAGACTTTGTCGTGGAATTAAAAAAATGTTTGATATTTTTCGTTATATTTTGCGAATGCATTGTCAGTGTTTGGGTAAGGTGTGTCCATTACAATACGATAGATTATTTTTCACTTATAAATATTATTTATAAATAATAACAATGTAAAGATGTGCATTTTAGACAATTGCTGTCTAAATCTGAAATTTTAAAGCGTACACTGTAGAAAATACAAAATTTCTATGAAAATTCGAAGAAAAAAATAAAAATTAATTTCAATTAGAAAATTTGTAATATTATTTAAAAAAAATTAATTAAATATGCAGCTGAATACAAATTAGCAATATCAATTAAATATTTTTTTTAAATTAACAAAATTTTCTGGAGTTTGTTAATATAAGTCAACTTTTTATTCACTTGATTGAATTTTTAATTAAAACTGATTCTTTTATTGATTAATAGCTTAATTGGAAAAAAATTGTCGAGAATTTGATTTATGTTGTTTCAGAAATTTTACCAGGATCTGTATCTATTTTGTGCTTAACAAACTAAAGCGAATTCAAGCGATAAATGTTTATTAATAATGATTATATACGTTAAGCAAACAAACAATGTTTATTAAAATAGTTTTCGTTGGCTCAACGATTTATTCGTCAATATAATGAAAAATAAAAGTATCCAGGTATTGACATTTAAGTACTGTTCATGGACGCAATAAACATGCGTTTATTAAGTATTTTATATTAAATGTACGTTTAAGTAAAAAAATGTTCTTTGAGGTAACGACACATTTATTAAGTCTTGTTAGCACAAATGCCCATTATTTTAAAGAACGGTCATTCATTGTTACAACGAACAAATAAATTAGACGAAAATTGTAAAACTTTTCGTTTGCTTTAGGTACATTTTCATTGGTTTTTTTTTTGGTTCAGTGCATAAAATAGGAATTACTTCAGTGTAGCGACATATTAAAGTGCATTTGTACTTAAAGATTCGGTCTATTGTTTTAAGTAAAAGCAAAAACTCTTAAAGGATATTTTGAAATTTGACAGTTGATAGCGACCATATTTTTAAATCTGCATCCCTCGAATTATTCAGTATGTTTTGCCAAATTACTATTATAAACCGATGTACATATGTATATACATATGTTTGAAAATTTTAAGGTGTTCATCAAAAAATCTTCTTCTGCGATGAGGCTTAATGGCTAAGACAAAAAACATTGTCGAAATTGAAACGATACAAAAAAACATGGGGTCTAAGAGCGTCAATTGCACCCCGAAAAGGTTACTGTTCGTATGAATTTTGGGTTGGCGCTGTCATCGATCTATATTTCTTTGATAACGGAGGTGCCCTGACTATCGGCGGCCGCTATCGGTCGATGATTGTCAACTTTTTTTTTGGCTTAAACTGGATGATACATCGCTCATACAGCACATTTCCAATTTGACATGATCGATAGTGCGATTGACCCGTTGTATGTTCTTTTGTGGGGTTTTTACAGGTCTACGCGAATAAGCCACAAGCCACAGCGGTCCTCAAGGCCAACATAACCAATGCCATAAGCAGCTTGATTGCCGCCATAGTTATGAAAAATTAAACTTTTTGGATATACGATGTTGCAAACGAATAAAAAACTTTTACTAAATTGCATGCATATTTTGTTTCATTAAAATTTTAAGGTAGGAAGGCCTTAATGAATGTTCTTTAAAATAGAGAGTTACTGGTCGGCAGAGTTATTTAGACATGACAATTTAACAGAAAAAATGCGATTTAAAATGACCACACAATTTATTTCAAAGGTTAAGCGTAATAAAATAAGATCTGTAAGGCTCGCATAATTGCCAAATCAATAGCATAAAGAGTAATTCCGGTATCTGCCTTTTGATGAAAATTCTCTACCCTACACCCTTCTTATTGGGATATCTAAAAAATTCCTATGAAAACTGTACTACGGAAGAGAATTCATTTAAGATATGGATTAATATTTACAAAAACATGGCGAGGTACTTAACCACCTCGATTTATTTATTCAGAATATGCCAAACTTTTTATGGGTTATTACAAATTTTAAGCGATTAAAAAATGTTGGGCTCAGATCGCATTTCACCTAAATAATTTCAGACAGTATCGGGCGTCAAAGAACATGATTAATAACATTTATCTAACCCCCCCCCCCCCCCCTCCCCTCCCATAAACATACATACATAAAAACAAAAAGTCAACGCTTGTTGATCGCATTGAAAAGCTAATTTCTTTCAGTGCACATATTTTACATAGAAACACACCTTAAAAATTCTAGTGGTAGTAACCAATAAAACTGGAGGGGCCTAATTTTTACTACCTTATTTGAAAAACATCTTTACAAAAAATCTAAGCAAATCAAATATTCAGTCAATTATGCGTTACAAATGCAAATCTAGATTTAATCACCTTAATCTTTTGCTAGTAATAGAGTTTTGTTTTTGGTAAATAAAAAAAAGTGTAGAACGCTTAAGGTGCGATTTGTATGTCAAGCTGTAATGTAAGTAGGTGGTTGCAAGTTTTGAAATCAATTAAAATTACAAAATAAAGTTGTATGGCAATAATTAGACTCAACAAGGCAAAACAAATAAAATACAAACTTAATTAAATTAATGAAACAAAGTATCAATAATAAAATTGTTTTAAGGATTAAATCATTAACATTCTCTTTTTCAAAAGAATATTAAGACATTTTATCTTCTTTGCTTTTTGTAACAATAATGAGAAGGAAATGTCAAATAGACGGCTTATCCTGTCAAAATACTTTAAGCATCTAGAAAACTTAAACAAATCACCAAAGATCTTGTGCTAACTTAACGAAAAGAGAACCTGGGAATATTTTGTGTTTCCTTTTGATTGAACTATTTTCCAGATAAAGATTAAATGCTGATTTTCATCATTAAGTCCAACTACATATTTACGACAATGTTTTAATACTCATTTATTTAAAGCATTAATATGGCGTCTTGATATAATTTAAATATGGTACTAATTTTATTTTTCACAGAGAACAATCATAAATAATCTTTGAAGAAAAAAACTGCAAGAAATTAAAAAAAAAATCTTAAAAACTAACGATAACCCAAACAGCAGAAAATCAACATTCTCACACTGGTGTGAACTCAATTGTAACACGTTTACATTAACTACCGCATAACAGTGGGACGAAAAGTAAAAAATAGAGAAGTTCTCAATTAGAGAAAGAATATTAGAAAATAAGAGAAAATGTAAAATCTGATTTTGTTCAGAAATATATAAACGCATAAATTAAAAATTCAAGCATTTGTGTAACATAAACTAATGTTAAGTATTGATAATTAGATATGACCTTTTCCCATCTTTCTGAAAGGACTGCTTATTTTATGAGGCCAAAAACAAGTCTGTCTCATTTCGGATGCCTTGTACATGTAAAAGTATGGTATTTCTAATCATGTCTTTTTCATGCATTTTGACCATCTAAATGTCCAAATATCGCAAGGTGATGTTCAGCAAAGTTCTTAATACTGGCTACAACATAGTCAACTAAAGAAAGCGGGACTCTGGAAACTCAACTTTGAAATAATTATTATTTTAAAGCAAAGATTAATGAAAAAAGTTCAAGGTAATTCTGTTAATCTTTAACCTGGAAGAAGGTTGTACCTTTTGCAATGATTTTACCATGTGTTGCTTAAATTTACATATTTTTACTAACCAATTAGTCATCAAATTGTATTAGAGCAGAAAGAAAACAAATTAGGCTTTCAAGTCTGTATTCGCCATATAAATATCGTGCCTCTTGCAAGCAGTTTTGTAAGGGAGAGAAACACAATTTTCCTTTACAAAAATGGTTTCCAGTTAACTTAATTTTTACTGGAAAACGAAGACTGGTTGATAATTTATAGATCCCATTAAAAGCCCACTCTTTAAATATTCTTACTTTCGGTATTGAAGTTTTCATGAATCCGAATGTATCACTCTTGCTAGTTTATACTTTAAAACAATCATTTTTTTTTTTTTTTTGTAAATTTAAACATCAAATTTACGTACAATAATAGAAACGCCATTTATTATATGCTCTGTGGTTGTTCCTAAAACAGAACAAAAGCAGCTGTGTTTTGCTTGTAAACAATAACTAACGATTTTTAAAACGCAATATTTTAAAAACAAAAAAAAATCACAATATCAAAAAACCTGTTAGCTCTGTTTCTTTGCATTTTAGGAAAAGTTTGTAAAAATGAGAGTAACTGCCTGTTTTTATAACACAAGCACAAAACTCGTTCGTTTAATTTACATTTAAGACAAAAACCAGTTTTGAAACTCGCTCGAAGAAAAATTCTGAGCGCTCTCATTTACACAAATTTTTAGGTAACGATTTTTAAGTGAAGCTAGAGCAATGGAACAAGCCTATTATTTAAGCAATAATATTTCTATGTAGTTTTCTTTATTAAATCTGTTTTTTATATTTCTTATTTGGCTTATTTCGTTTATTTATTTTAGTTGAAAAAAATTTTTTTTTAATTATTTTTGTCAAAGAAACTCAAATTCATATATGTATGTATATGTGTGTATGTACATATGTACATTAGAGCAAATCACCTTACAAACAAAAAGTGCGCCGCTACTTCCTAATATAAAGTATTTTTGCAAGGCGGTTTTAAAATAAAAATATTTTTGCCGAACGTAGGGGTCATTTTTCAAATTTTTTGTTGTATCTTTGGTATTTACAGTCGGATCTCAAAGTATGATGTTTCAAAGTTTTTGCCTCAAGAAAACCAATGTCTTGTTCTTAAAGTCATTGACCTCAAGTAAGCCGTGCTAGTATTTATACACCAAAACTCACAAAAAAAGAGGGTTTTTTTTTTTTTTTTAATGTAGTATCCACCACCATTATGGATAACAATCTTGAAGCGATGTGGTGGCTTAAGTCTTGGCTGTGGTACGTGCCTTGACCCGGGTGTTTGCCAGCAACTGACGACTCCCGAGGTGAAGGCAATGAACTTTAAAGGCCTTGGCGACGAAAGGTTATCCATCCCCTAAACCGAGGTGTCATGCGACCCGTGCCTATCGGTTGGTTTGCAGTCAGGGGTTACCGACTGTATTATCACGGAGCTTTGCTGATACCTGGGCACCTCAGCAAATAGACCACGCCCTTACCACGTTAACGGGGGCTATGACGTGGTGGACCTCTCCATTCCCCTACACTCGTGGGACCAAAACATGAAACTTTCAACACAACAAAAACAAGCAACGAAGACAGATGACGAACAGGCGAGAACAAGGACAACGATGGACAGTAAGACGAATAAGCCAACGGCTGTAACAGCCCAGGCAATCAAGGAAGATCGGCCCAGGTCGATCGGAATTGGTAAGGCAGCTCGACCAGAAGGCGGCTGCTCTAAAAACGGCGGCGAGGTACCCCTGAACTTCGCTCCAAGTACCTCCAAAGCCGCACAAGCCCTTTCCGTCATTGGAACGGATAAATCCCCTGCTTCGGGTGCGGCCAAGTTGAATGCGACAAAGTCGTCCAACAATGCAGCTTCCCATGTGTCCATTGTGCAAGGAGGGATGACGATGATAACATCCAATCCCAAGGTTGCACCACCCCCCGCCAAACTCGGCGACCGCAGAAAGTCCCCTTGGCACAAAAACCCTACAAAGAGGGCATCTAACACAAGGCGTGCTGCCTTGCGTTTTATTAATCTTTACGGCTCCAAGAAAGCCGAAGATCTCACCAATGAGCAGAAAGCTTCATTGGCATGGGCAAGAGCCTACATAGCTGGGCTGCCAAGTGCTACTCCTCCAGTCCCTGAAAAGGTGACAATGCCTAAACGGCAACGTTCGGAGGAGGAAGCTGCAGCCACGAAACAGCAACCAGGGACGAAACGTCCCAAAACTTCATCGAAACCGATGAACAAATCATTCAGCGAGGTGGCCAAAGGTCACCTTGTTCGAGCCATCATCGACAGGAGTGTCGACAATGGTGCCATTTCTCATACCAAGTGGGATCTGGTAAAACAAAAACTCATGGGTGTGTTCTGGACGATCCTCAGGGAGAATCCAGGACCACCCCCTCAATGCGATGACGCCGGCTGGTACCAGGGTCACGTGAAGCTGATGGCTTGCGCAGATGAGCGCTCAGCGCTGCTTCTTAAGCAGGCCATCCAACTACTAGGAGAGGTTTGGGAAGGTGCCAGGCTTGACGTGGTGTTAGTAGGAGAGATACCACGGAGGCCAAGATCAATCGCCACCATCCCCGCCGAACCATCTGAGCCTGAGGAGATCTTGAAGATCATTCAGTGCTGCAACCCTAAACTACCCACACAAGACTGGAAAGTAGTGAAGGTTTCAGCTGCTGAAGGGTCCTCGAGGACGGCGATTGTGGTTATTAACCAGCAATCCTTGGAGCCACTGAGGGAGAGGCAGGGCAAGCTCTACTATGGTTTTAGTACGATCTTGCTCCGTGTCTACCGAAGTGACAACAAGGGCAATCCGGCTCCATCGGTAAGTGAGGCCAAGCAACCTGTAGAAAGCATGGCTTGCGACGATGCCGTGGGCTCAAGCGACAAAGAGGATACCCAGTCTCTCTCAGGATTGGTGGGTGACTTCTTTGATCACTTGGGTGATATGGTTGATGAGGACGTGCTGCTGGAGTCTGACCAGGAGGACGTCAACATCACAGTGGTCGCCAAAATGGATCATGGTGAAGGTGCTGCAGATAAACCTCCACCACTCTAAAGCAGCATCTGCTGCACTGCTTCTCCGTGTGGTAGAAAGAAGGGAGGAGCTCGTGATGGTCCAAGAACCCTGGATCCACAAGAATCGGGTTTGCGGACTTAACCTCAAAGGCTACAAGCTATTGTTTGCGAAAGGTACAGGTAACATAAGATCTTGTGTCTTAGCTAAAAACTCGTTGAATATCTTCATTCTTTCTGATTACAGTGATGAAGATACCACAACTGTTGCCCTTGAGACACCGGACGGTATAGTCTGGATGGTCTCGGCGTATATGGCGCATGACCACGGGCAGGACCCACCCAACGGGCTCATCCGTGATGCAGTTTTGAAGGCCGCGAGCACTGGAACACCGGTGATAATCTGTGCCGATGCTAATGCCCACCACACTATATGGGGCAGTACGGATACAAATGTAAGAGGTGAGTCACTATTCTCCTTTATTATTAATCATAATTTAGGAGTAGTAAATAGGGGCTGTGAGCCTACGTTTGTTGTTGCAAATAGGTGTGAGGTTCTTGATGTCACGCTAGTTAGTATAGACCACACCGACATGATCGAGGGCTGGATGGTGTCGAATGACTGTTCGCTCTCTGATCACAGATATGTGGAATTTAGGCTAGGGCTTAGGTCTTCAGGATCGATGGCTATATTAAACAGGAGACGTACGAACTGGGGAGTTCAATACTCCTCTCTGGTCCGGTCTCTATCTGACCCTCCTGGGGTTGATGATATCGGGGGGATCGATGCAGCAGTGGATCTGCTTTCGAACTCACTGCAGTTGGCGACTTCCTTGGCATGTAGGCCAAGGGTGCGCAGGGGTAGGAACCGACCACCATGGTGGGATCCTGACATTGCGCAGGCAAGAATTGACTGTCGTAGGTTGTTCAATGTGGCAAAGCGCCATGGAAACTGGGCGGACTATAAGTCATCATTGAATAGGTTCAGAAATCTGGTTAGATCGGCGAAAAGGGTTGCTTGGAGGAACTTCTGTAGCGGCGTGGAAGGATCCTCTGAGACGAACCGTTTACGTAAGGTAATGGCCTCGAGCCCGGTTGTCCCGACGTACGTCCGGAAATCGGATGGTAGTTGGACCACGAATAGTCAGGAAACACTGGAAGTGTTGATTGATACTCACTTTCCTGGAAACTCCCAATGGGGTTTGCGGGATCGGTCGCGGGAGGCGACTCCTATTCCTATGTCCATACCATTGGACTACGATAGGATTAAGTGGGCTATCGATAGCTTTAGCCCATACAAATCTCCGGGTATGGACGGTATAATTCCTGCGGACCTGCAGAGGAATTCGACCCTGATAATACCCTGGTTGTTGGCCATATACAGGGGATGCGCTAGATTTTCGTATCTTCCCGTGAAATGGACCCTGTGCAGGGTGGTCTTTATACCCAAAGGGGGTAAGGCTTCTCACACCGAGCCGAAGGATTACAGACCGATTAGTCTCTCATCCTTTCTTCTTAAGACTCTTGAGAGGGTTATCGATATACACTTGAGGATGACCATCCCAAGGGACTTACTCTCTGCCTCTCAACATGCCTACACAAGGGGCAGGTCTGTTGAGACGGCTCTTCACTCTCTGGTCGGAACCATTGAGAGATCGCTCGAATTTAGGGAGTACACACTTGTGGCCTTTCTCGACATAGAGGGGGCCTTCAACAATGTCAACCCGGACTCTATCGTGATGTCCATGAGGAGTCTGGGGATCGACGCTGGCATATGTAGATTTGTGGACAATCTACTACGGAATAGGGTCATTTGTTCTACGATAGGTGAAACCAGTGTTCAGAGGCTGGTGAACAGGGGTACTCCCCAAGGGGGAGTTCTGTCCCCACTATTGTGGAACCTGACTATGAACACCATGTTAACAAGGATGGACGACATGAGGATCAAAACGGTGGCGTATGCTGATGATGTTGCAGTGGCCATCTCAGGGAGGCATTTGGGCGTAATGTCCCAGTGTATGGAGGCTGCTTTGAAGATACTCAGTATCTGGAGTGCATCATGCGGTCTGGGTGTTAATCCGTCTAAGACGGAACTGGTACTCTTCACGAGGAGGTATAAGACCGAGGACTTTAGGCTTCCGAGGTTGAATGGAATTGAGCTTCGGATATCTCAAAGTGCGAAATATCTGGGCGTGGTTCTGGATAGCAGGCTGTCATGGGGACTAAATGTCCGGATGAGAGTGGAAAAGGCAATAGTTGCCATATATGCGTGTAGGGGTGCAATCGGCAGGAACTGGGGTATGAGCCCGAGGTGTGTCAATTGGATCTTTGAGGCTGTGGTAAAGCCGACCCTGTACTATGGGGTCGTTGTGTGGTGGACTGCATTGGATAAGGGCGTACACCGTGCGATGCTTGAGAAAGTATACAGACTTGTCGCGTTGATGATTACGGGATCAATGCGATCTACTCCAACGAGGGCGCTGTTCACGATACTGAACTGGCTCCCGGTGGATATAATGGCCAGACAGTTGGCTCTTTGTTCGGCGACGCGGCTGCACGCGGTGAATAGCTGGTCAACACGTGACTTTGGGCACGCCGGGATAATCAAACGTACGATTGTCCCTGATGTAGTGGATTACTGCACCCCGGTGCCATTCTTTGGTGCGGGGTTCGTGGTGCAAATGGCGCACAGCAGTGTGCTGTTGGATACTTTCCGTGAACCGACCCTAGGGGTCTACACTGATGGTTCGAGGAAAGGTGAGAGTGTCGGCGGAGGTTTCTTCATAGAGGAACTGGATGTGAAGGTTTCCTTTCGCCTGCCGGATGGATGTAGTGTCCTGCAGGCGGAAATCTCGGCTATAAGGCGGGCGGCAAACTGGCTGAGGTATCATCGCATATCGGGAGATATACGTATATTTACTGACAGCAAGGCTGCCCTTGCTTCCCTAGCGGGTGTCTACACGACATCGAGGTTAACTGTAGAATGTCGGATGTCTTTGGATGAGATTGCGAAACATTCAAGGGTAACGCTAATATGGATACCGGGGCACACTGGGTGCCCGGGCAATCAGGTAGCAGATGAGCTGGCCAAACAGGGTGGTCGCATGGATGATGCATTCATTGACCAATTCATTGGCCTTCCAATGGCTCAATGTAAATCACTTATAGGGCGCGAGTCCTATAGAGTTGCGCAGACGCGGTGGACCTGTGAATCCACCTGCTCGATATCCAGGATCCTTTGGCCTGGATATGATGGACGGAGAACTAGCTCTCTACTTGGGCTCAGCAGAAACCAGATTAGGACTGTGATATCGGTTGTAACTGGACACTGGCCGGTGGGGACTCATGCTAGGAGAATGGGTCTGGAATTTTACGACTACTGTAGAAGTTGTCAGAACGAGGAGGAGGAGGAGACTGTGCTCCACTTTCTCTGTCATTGCCCTGGACTGCGGGGTATTAGGGTGGAATGCCTGGGGGAACCGGTGTTTGCCTGTTTAGAGGATCTATCTGGGATGGAACTGAAATCGCTCCTTCTCTTCACTAGGAAGACGAGGTGGTTGGACTTTGCAGTGACGCCATCTGAGTGACTGCTCTAAGGGATGGGCATTGGCGCAGGGTATCACAAAGGGACCAATTAAGGACCCAAGTGAGCTGTCTTTGATGGCTGCCCATGGAACCTAACCTAACCTAACCTAATGTAGTATGTGAATCTTCTATAAAGGTCTTTGATGACCAACCATATTTTTGCTGAGCTGGAGAGCCGCCAAAAATACAGCCAACTAGAATCATTCTTTTTGTTTCACAAAATTTTAATATTATATTATTTAACAAAAATTATCGAATTGTCTCGTTAGCAAAAGTTTAACGATTTCTAAGTGTCCATTCACATTATACGATTTTTGTCGTTGCGATTTTTACCTTATGGTGAGTGGGAAGAGAGGACTTAAAAGGGGTACACAAGCGAGTGTACTCTTCGATTAATTTTATTTGCTCATTCGTTCTCTCATTGTTCTATCATTTGACTAAAAATGTATTGAAGTTCGGTTGCAAAAGAAAAAGTCGTAACGACAGAAATCGTACAATGTAAACATCAGACCGACTTCAAAGAGGAAACGACAATAATCGCAAAGACAAAAATCGTATAATGTGAATTGGGACTTAGTTTTCTGACATAAGTGTCGCAAAAGTGCCACCATTTACCACTCGATATTGATCAGAATTTTCCGGAAAATCATGGGCATATTAGAAAACATTACTGTTCTAAATTTATAAGAAACGGTGTGTTGAATTACAAAAAGCCATTTCTGAAAAATTGAAGGAATATGACTATTACAAAAAGCTTTATAAAATACATAACTGAAATTTAGCTCATAGAATAAATTCGAAAAATAAAAAATGTTGAATATAATATAAAGTAACCTTCAGAAGGAAATAACTGGGAATTATTCTATTTGTTAAAAATTTTTTACTTAAATAAATTTGTTTTGTTTGAAAAATCAGTTTCTTTTTTGATAGGTCATGTCAAATTGACTAAAAATTGCTTCTACAATCATATTCATAACGTTTTCGTGCCAAAAATTTTACATTTTTATTTATCTATTTCTAGAGAAAATCGTGTTTTATCAGCGCAAGAGCATTGCCATCTTTTGGTGAAATAGTAAAAATAAGCATTCATATGTGTTCTCTTTATTCGCATGTATGTAGGTACATTCACCTCGAATATAGAAAAATGAATAGGCATTAAAAATACAGGATACCATTGCTTAAAGTCTGCTTTCCTATCAATACAAATAATGTTAAACCCACTTTTGATAACAGTTTGATATTAAACATAATCCACCCGACTAAAAAACTAGAAAAATGGTTAAAAAAAAAATTAACCCAAAAAATCGGTTTTATCCGAATATCTCTAAAGGCAGATTAGCTTAAGTCAAATTTTTTTGCAGTCCATAAAAACATATATTTTTGGCAAATTTTTAACCGAGGCTACCAATTTCAGAGGACCACAAGTCACTCTCACGACCCTCTATGGACTCGTGTTCTTTCAAATCAGCTCAAAACAGTTTCATGAATTGGATCAGTTGCAGAATTATTTTCTAAAACAAAACGTTCCTAAACCATCGTATTATATTTCAGTAAAATAAAAAAAAAAAAAAAGTTGCGAGTAATTTCATTAAAATTAAAAAAGTGTTTCAACAGACAGGTCCAATCAGTTGCAAAGCGATATATGGGGTTTAAGGGGACACCTTCAGCTTTCTGATGGTACTAAAATTTCTTCAACTTTTTTTGACCCTAAAGTTTAATTCCTCTGAAATTAGGATTTAACCAAAATATAGCACCTGGGGAAACTTTTAATAACACATCAGGTATAAATGATATAGTGATGTAACGAAACAATTCTTAAAGACTACTATCCCACTCTTCGATAACAAAAAATTGGACTTTTGGCCGATGAAATTCGATTTTCAGGCACAGTGCGTCGTACATTTCGGTGGTAGAAGCAGAGATCTGACGGATTAACCCATTTACGCTTGCTGTGCCAATTTGGGAACACTTCATTATTTGCGGCTTATGACAAAGTTTTTGACATTATTCAATATATGTTTGCATAATCGATAAATTAAAAGTTCAGACATTTCTATAACATCAAAAATTTTATTTTTTTTTTTTTTTTTTTTTTTTAAAGCGACCACTGTGCCAATTTTGGCAAGGTCTAATGTAAGTAGACAAAACAAATTTTTAAAAAATTAAAGGTAGCAATGTTACGAAATCAACTTTATAAAAGATAAACACATAAAAAAGTTTGTGGTACATGTAAGGATTCAATCACAAAATACCCGTGCAAAGGAAGAAAAAAGTCTATGGGTTAAATAAAAGCATTCCACACTTTAAAACTTCTGCGACTATTTCATATATATGTTTTTGAATTATAGGATTCCGTAGGAACTCGTCCCAAGACATACACTGTATAAACAACTCCTTGTGCTATCAGACCGGGGACAAATGCATTATATATGCTAACGCATTTACAATTATTTTACAGAAAACTTAATCAATGGTAATGCAAGTTTATTGCACTACCATTAACTTTAACCATTTCAATGTATTATTATTTGCACTACATTTTGTTCTTATTGTATGCCAATAAATGCACTACTTTTGAACAGATGTTAAGTAGGAACAGCATCAAGGGATAATCCTTCCACAAACCGATGAAAAATCAGAGCCTTTCTGGGATTTTCAGGATATCGCTTACCTTAACTTTGGGTAAAACACCGCAACCAGCACCTGATTCCCGAAAATAAGCGAACAGGCGAAATATCCACAAAAACAGTGTTCTTGAAAGGCAGTAAGCAAACCAGCGTAGGCCTCAACCAATCTTGTGGTACCAGGGAGGATCTCTGGTCAGCCGCCTTCGGATCTGTCAATTTTAAAATTTTACCGAATCCCAGGAATTGACTGCACCTAACTATGTCTCAGAGGATGTCAGAATTAATTTTTCCAGGAGTCAACTGAAAAATGCCTGTTGACAGGAGCAGTTTTGTCCTTTCCGAGACGGGAAAAACGCCATGATCCGCCAACGTATACAAACCGATTTAATAGCCAAATTCTTGCACTATTTGCAATGAAAATATACATAAAGTTTGTTTTTTATAGAACGACACACGTTTAAATCATTATAAAACAAGAAAATATATGTTTAATATCAATGAAACGGGCTTTATTGGAAAGGAAATTTTATGAAATTAATGTTTAAATAAGATTTGTGCCATGTGGAAGCAACTGCTGGCGCGTAGAAGGCGTACTCTGGAACACCAATATTAAACAACTTTTTGCAGCATTTGCGACCGTATTTCGATAACCCTTCGAATGTTGATTTCCAGGTGTTCCATTGTTTGTGGTTTATCGACGTAGACAAGTGACTTCAGATAAATAAAAATAAAATTTAGTACAAATGTCTATAAGATCGTACACTTCAGCCTCATCGATTTTATTAGTGGTGTTTTGACCTGCATACATACTACAGTCAAATCCCTATAATTCGTACCCCGATAAATCGTAATTCCCGATAATTCGTAATAAACTGTCGCTCCCTTGAAAAAATCTCGTTAATTCGTAAAATGTCCATACATTTTGGTCCCCTTGCTAATTCGTAATTTTTTTTCAAATAAAATCTTCATTGCCTCTTATAAATCGTAATTGTTTGCTAACTACCACTTAAAATTCGTAATAAAAACCACATCAATATGGAAAGAGTGATATTCTGTTTACCGCTATTTTTTGTATGGTTTTATGATTGTGTGCTTGTTTATTTTCTTAAGATCAGTTTGTTACATGAATAATAAAGAAAAATGTCAGAGCACACGCATCGTTTTAGTAAATAAATTGAAAAACCCCGTTAATTCGTATTTATTTTATTATTACCCCGTTAAATCAAAACCCCGCTAAATCGAAAACCCCTATAATTCATAAGAAATGGCCGGTCCCTTGCGATTACGAATTATCGAGAGTTGACTGTATTAGATATAAATAGTGACTGAATATAAAATCCACTTAAAATGATAACAAAACCAAAATCATGTGGAAAAATGGCCATATTTTTTTTTTGTAATTAGTAATGATCACAAAAAATGACAAGCTGTTAGAAAAAATCACTTAAATAATATAAATGGTAAAAATCGCCGGTTATATCAAAAATCGGGAAAAAAAATGTGGCATGTGATTGGAACCACATATCAGCAAAAGAAGAACCTTTCGCAAAATCTTCCATAAAGTGGAGTGACACAACCCCTGTTGCTGAGAGCGGCAACGAATTGATTGATTAGGATCATCTTCAATGCTTTCCTGTACAGCGGCTAAAGCTTCTTCAGTGCACATTATCAGCAACAGTAAATTTGGTCTGAAAACGATCTACTGTTCTTCGAATTAGCCGCTCTAAAGGACGATTATGTACGCCATATAATATAATTTGAAGAAGCTAAAGTTTGACGATTAGAATAATTATTTTCATTACAAATTTCATAATGAAATTTCAAAGCAAACTAAACAAAAAGCAACTATTAGCCGTCAAAAGGGTGTTTAAATAAAGCATTGATGCCAACTCAAAGATGTGACACTCTAAAAAACACGCTTTATATATCATTCTAGTCCCCTGTTTATCTGCAGTCTTTGGAAAACCTTTGAATTAACTCCTTGGCCTCGATTACAGAATATATACATTTCTATAGATTTTGAGCTCTAAAAGCAATATTTTAGAAATAACAAACGCAATATAAAATATATAATTTGTAGCTGTGAAAATATTGCTACAGACTGATAGAAATATGTATTACATTCTTGGTAAACATTCATAAAATACATCTCAATTTTTTATTTGCTTAATGATTATTTATCATTAGGGAAACTGGAGATATTTGCCCCAAAAAACTATTTTATAATATTGGCGTATAAAGAGGAAAAGAAGCATAGTCGATCAAGCCTACTCCACAGTTTTCACTGACAGATTTCAAGTGTTCCGCTTTGGGGCCCATGGGCTGAAATGGACAACCAGGTTTAAATTACATTATGAGGTTAAGACTCGTATTAGAGTTTTATTAGCAAGTATCAAAATATGCCTTAAATATGCTTTAAATGTGCACTAACAAATCGATGCCAAAATTCATAAAATATATTTTAATATTTTTAATTTAGCTTAAGTTCATCAAATTTAATTTGCATTAAATTATTTGTATGAAGAAAGGAATTTCACAACATGAAATTAATTAAAATTTATTGATAATTTTTTTTTATTCTTGACTTCTATTGGTCGCACAAGGAAAATCTTATAATTGCATTTTTACGGTGTCCCTGATTATCATACACTAGGAAACACTGCATTGAATTTTGCCTATTTGAAAAGATCCTTAAAATGTTGATATTGTACAAAATGTAAAAATGCAGTAGTTTTTTTTTTAAAAAGTAACAACTAAAAAACGATAGCTCTTATAATGATCAACATATTTTACGATCATTAGAAACGGTAAGAATTAAAGATAATTTTAAGCTATTTCTTACTTTCGATATTCCTATTCTTCATACCCTCGAACACTATTATTTACTACTACTATGTCCCATTGTATTCATAGTTAAACTAGTAAACAGTGTAAAAAATGCTATCAACATATGTTAATCATCGTGATACGATAGCACTGATACTCTCAAAATTTGCACAGACACATGCTCACCAGTCAAACACTTGTATTTATGTTTGTTAACAATAAATATATGAATCATTGTTTACATGCAATAGTTATTTTATTTTATTTATTTTTGTATTAACGTTAAAATATTTATATATATATACATATATACATTGTATATATGTGTATACAAATCATTCCTCTTGACTTGATTACAAATAATTACAACAAAATACAAAAATAACACAACAACAGCAACAATTACTATAAACTACAAGATACTACTATACAACTAAATATAAAACTTTAGTAGTAGCAACAACATTCTTACAAAAATATTCAGTTGGATAGATAGTCAAACAACATACTGACTGACAATACTACTAACTATTAAAAACTATTGCTAAAATACACTTTGTGATGGTTGAGGCATAATAGTTTGCACCAGATATTAACTAGCCGCAAGAAAAATTACACACCAATAGTTAGTTAGTAAGTCAGTTAAAAAAAGGAATACTAACATATTTGCTACATAGAATTTATATTTTTAACAGAGATGTACTAGATGAAAATAAGGGTGGATTGGACACACTTTAAAAAAGCCTTGTTCTGAAATTGCTTACGTTGCATACGAGTGGAATTTGCGAAGCGTAGGTAGCCCTAGGACCACATGGAGACGAATGGTACAGACAGAGATGACCAAATCGTTAAACAAACTAAGAATTCCTGCGAGAAAAATTAATGAATGGAAAAACTTTGTTAAAACAATTTGTGAATAGACTAAAGGTATGTTTAGACCTAACAAATATTTGACGAAAAAATCCAAAAAAAAAAAAGCGTGACCAATAAATTAATCAAATTTTGCCTTAATTTTTAACAATTTCTGTAGGTTACCTAAACTTGATTTGTAGGAAGAGAATTGTATATTGTAAATTAGAAAATCGTAAATGGTAATTAATCTTGCCAAACGTTTAGCAAAAGCAAATAATTGTTTAATTAAACTAGGGGTTACGCGTAGGACTTTAAATATTTAGTAGGTGTGAACGTAGCTTAAGTTCCGAAACATATATTAATGAGCATGTCAATAAATAAAAACAAAAACACTTAACCTTTTCGAATTGTAATTAGGAAAGCGTCAATTGTAATTAAGAAAGCGCCAATTGTAATTCAGAAAGCGACTCCATTGTGTACACAAATGGATTAGTTTTAACTTCGTTTAAAAACGAAAACATGTCGTTAAAAAACGAAGACATGTCGTCTCACTACAAAAACTTTTTAACAATGACATGGTCCATGCTTGCATTACATCGGACCAGTCCATAGAGTAGTCCATTTGCAGGGTAAGTCATGTTAATTTAACATTTCAGTAAAGTTAGAGCAAAATAGCATTGATATTAAAATAAAAACGAAGAATCATGTTGAATGAAAGTCATTTCAAGTTGAAACAATGTGAATTTAATGTGGGATGAATTTTAATTGAGTGTGAAATAACAGTGAGAAAAGGCTTTAGAAACAGCATATTTATTTACGTTAGATTTATTCTAGTAAACAGATAAAAAGAGAGAGAGAGAATATGTTTTTTTTCGCTGTTACGCATGTTTCACTTCTGTTGTATTCCTTTTTGTTTACAGAAGCACTCACAATTAAAAGTCGCCCAGAGGAATGGCCCGATTTTTTTTATGTATTTAACTAAATTGAACACGGGAATTTATCTTCTTTTTATAAATTATTTTAGAGATGGAAACAAAAATATATATGTTCTTCTTCTTGTAGTGATTATATTGTTTTTGCAGACAATATTTTATGGATTTAAAATTAAAAATTTTTTTAAATTATTACAGTTCAAAACAAACAATTTAAAATTAAAAAAAAATGAAACACTTGTTTAAATTTTTTACTTCAGCGTTGTATTATTTTTGACACAACGTTAAAATACTTTACAGTGTTGTAAACGTTTTCAAAATTAGACCACCTTGTATGAATTCGCCTTGGTCAATACTAAACGAAGCGGAATAATTTTTTCAGTGTTGTAAAGCATTAATATGAGTTTCACAATACTGAAAAAATAATTTCGATTCGTTCAGTATCGACTGAAAGAATTAGAAATAAAATTGATTTCGATTCGAGAAAGTACTCGATCACGACTGCCAGAATTAGGCCCCAGATATGTTTGAAACATGGACGATCGTTCCCTCGTAAGATAAATTGTTATATTTTAATGGTATAAAAATGTTGCTAAATCCTATTCTTCCATTTAAAATCTTTCCCTACTCTGCAAACGATTTGGTATTAATCACCATACAATAGTTTAAATTTAGAAAGAAGAGGAAAACATTTGAGCAGTACGTATATGTATGTATGCATGTGTTTCGTTGTAATGACTACAAGTAATGGCCAATAGTTGTGTTAGATAGATATAAATTGTATGTAGTTAAGTCTTAAGTATGTTCAATACAATACTACAACCAACAATAACAACAGCAAAGACTAAGTATTGAATGGAGTATGACCAACGAAAACCGAACAAAAATCATGCAAAGTAAAGGCGTTGTCCCGCAATAACTAAGCATGTGCGATGGCATAGTAATCCACTTGACCATTTGACCATAAAATCAACTTTATTTAAAAAGTTCTATTTTATGTTAGACATAAAATTCTTTAGAAATTGGACACTAGTTACGACTTGCATCTCAACAACATTAAACAGTAACTGCAACAGCAACAGCAACATTGCCAACAAAAATGCATATTCATGTTTGCATCGTCGTTTGTATAGAATTAGAAGAAGTAAAAAGACAAAAAAAAAATTATATATGTATGTATATCAAAATGAATTTTTATTATTATTTTTTATTCGATATTTTTTTTCTTCTGCAAAGTTCTTGTTGCTGTAGATTTCGTTAAGCAGAAGCTAAAACTCATCAACAAGTGCAACTAATGTGTTCGATAGGATGGGATAAGGTGGCCAGAGTTTTAGTTTGGAAAATAATTAGAATTTTCTGCACAAGTCTTTTGGCGCACACACAATGTAATCTATTATTATGTTCACACGGCGGTGTTGCTGGTAATAACCCGAATCGGGTGAAATTTTCATATCGTGGGTAAAGCCTGGGTAATTAAGGTTAGGTGTATGTAGATCAGGGGTCTAATCACCGCATACGATATCGAGCAAAATTGATCGAAATTATTTATTTTGGTATCATGAATCTCGATATAGAATGAAATTTATTGAATTTGAAATAAAACCATTCGATATCGAGTAACTCTACATTACATTTCTCGAGTTTTCATACGATACGTCTGTGTCTATCGCATGCAAAAACATTTGATAGTTTATTCGATACGACAGTATCGAATGCGGTGATTCGACCCCAGGTGTAATTTCTAATTCTTCGATTTTAAACAAACACATTATTCGTAAAACTGCTCTGGCTGGGAAAACAGCTCTTCACACCGCATTGGCTAGTGGCTTGGCGAGGTATAACTGTACAGTTTATGCGGTTTCAGCAATAATCATCAATCGTATATTAACTCAAAATTTTAACGTGTTTTATCATGTGGAGAACCAAAGTAAAAATATCAATGAATTTTTGGTGGAGCCCCATGAAAAAATCTCCACAAAATTGTTACCAACACAGTTTGTTAAAAATAAAATTTTATGTAAACAAACTTTTTATTTGATTCAATGAAAAAAATTTATCAAAATTACACTTTGCAGAACAGCACTCAATAAAACATATTTAATAATAAAATAATTAAATATTTCTTCATATTCAATAAAAAAAAAATTTTGAATCAAAGTAAAGGCAATATTTTTACAACTCTTGTCCATTTTAATAGGTCATAATTCTCATTCGCTTTACAGTTTTATTTGTATAGTATCTTTAGTTTTTCGAAAGCCTTTGCAAAAAGTTGCCTGCTGATCTGGCCTAAGCAACTAGCGGAATTCACATAGGAACAAGCTTATCCCCACAATTAATTTTAGTGTATTTATCAAAGCATACAAATATGGAATTTAGCACATCATTATTAATAAATAAATAAGAAAAGATTCGATAAACATTTTGTTTGATTTATTCAACATTTCCAACAATTTATTTTAACAACAAACCACGTAAAAATTTTGATGAAAAAAATTATTTTGGGCAAAAACTTTTTTTATTCACTCAATAAACTTGGTTGGTAACTAAAAATTAATTAATGAATACCTACAAACTTATTACTCAATATGTTCCGCAAAAATCGTCATATTTTTTCCTGGGTACTCTGTAGTTGCTCTCTTGCCTTCCTATACGGAGGTTCTTGTATTCCTACACGGAGGTTTAGGTCGACCGATGACTAATTGATGAGGCTTCAAAAACCGTATGATTCTCTGGCAATAAGCCTATTAATAGTTAGCCAAAAACTTAAGTTTTAGCAAAATTCCATTTTGAAGGCACTTATCCAAGCAAAGGTGGTCATCTGTCATGACTCTCACAAACAGTGTTAGCGTCTAAGACGCCAAAAGATAGTCAAATCAAACAACTTTGGAGACCAATTGGCAGGTCCACTTCTCGAAAACAACTTATAGCACAGTTTGATTTCAGTAAGCCGAAGTTTGCTGTTGATGCCAAGGCTCGCTTGGATCAATTTTATCCATATTTATAAGCAAAAAGTTTTTGATCAGGGTGCGGTAAAGTTTTTCTTTAACCGTACCAATCCAGATCCAATGGTGCCACCAGCGTGTCAACGTCACCAAACGGTGCGTTATGAAGTCTGCAGGTTATATTGTGGATTGCTATCACTTCATATGCGACAATTTTCTTTGTTAGCAACCCTGTTAGGCTAAAAATAAGCCTCATCGCTGAACACAAATTTGCGATAAAACATCATCTACTGATTTTTTAAGTAAATCTGGATTATTTAGTAGCGTTTTTCCAGCATAAATCTAGGCATGATATAACGGTATAAAAAGGTGAGCGCAATAATAGAGTTCGCTTGACAGCTAACCCTTTCGTTAGTTCTATTCGGCTTAAATAAACAACACCATTTATTACAACTGAAGCCTGCTAATCTTATAACATCTGCAGCCGTATTCCGTAATTCGCTAAAGCTTAATCTCTATCGCTAAAAATCTATTAAGTTGATTTAGCGATTGCAATTCTATAACGTGAATTGCTTAATTTGGCAATGCCATAAAAATTAAATTTTCCGCAATTTTAGCTTTTATCGAGATTTAGTTTTAGCTAAGCGAATTACAGAATACGGTTGCTGGTCACCTTTTTGCTACGCTAGTATTTTAGTATCATCAAGATTTTTCACAATTAATGTTAGCTTTTATACACACAAGTTTTGGCAGAAATAGAAAACTGTATTAGCCAAATGCCAAACCCAATCATAATTGTAGCGCCAAAATATTACCAACATTAACAATTTGCTGCACCTGCTTGTAAAACACAGCATGTTGTATCACTACGATACCATACGGAATCATGGAAACTCAAAAAAAAATTACACATAAAAAAACTTACCGAACAAGAGCTGTCATAGTGCTAAACGAGATACGAGAGATTTTCAGAAGAAAAAAAGTTTTTAAAGTGCAAACAAAACGAAATTTTCTTAAATTTTTCATTATTAAAGAATGCAAGTAAATTTAGTGTGTTAACTGGAGCATATTTAGTGCTTGCATTATGCAGTTTTAGTTGGAGTATTGGTGGTGCTTCATAAGCACTTCAAGATGTTGAAAAACTTACCAATCAACTGATACGAATACATAGAAATACTTTCATACTCGTACGAGTACATGCACCATATGTTTTGTACGAGAGTTTGAAATTAATTTCCATTTTTTATTATAATTGCTCGAGAAATCCATAAACACTTTATTAGAAAAAGAATGTGAAATTTTCATTTTATTATTAAACTCTGCCTATATACACATACATAATACATTTAAAAAAACGATAAAGAATAGAAAAATTAAAAGTGCTTAATATTGGCAATGAATATTGAAATTTATAACTTTATTTTCATAGAGGTCGTTGAAGAGTTTTATTCTTCGTATTAGAAAAAACTTTTTGAACATTTAAAAAGTTATCAAAAAAAAACTTGATTTTGAAATAAACATGAATCTCCATGCAACTTCTTTATGACACTTTTCAACTGCGGCTCACTACACGAAATTTTCTAATTAAAATTCAAAAAAATTTTTTAAATCAGACTTTAGGCTTTAAATCTAGACTTGCAATATTTTGTTTAATTAAAGTTATATTATGTAAATTGCATTTATAGTTTCAAAATTCTCTATCCAATCTGAAAGAAATGATTATTTCCCATTTAAAGCCATTGGCATAACTAGAAACATTTTCAAATAAATTTCTTGTTTTTTTTTTGCCACAAAAAAGAAATTAATTTATTTTAATTACCGCTTACTTTGGATTAGAAATTACTATTGACCTTAATCGATATAAATTCTTTTATTTGCTATGTTTCTTCCTTCAAAAGCAATTGTTTGGCTGACACAACATAAATAATATTTTCAATTAAAATTAATTCTAAGTACCCAGTCATCGCTGCAATAAGTACCGTAAGTCAGGTGCTGATTGCACACAAAATATTTTTTGTTAGAAAATCTATTTTGAAGGTACCAACAGAAGTTAAGGTAAGAAAATCAAAAACGCATGGTAGAGGTAAAGATAAATGGAAAAATTTAATTTGATATTGGTCGACTAATATCGAACTTAAGATAGCAAAAAAGTTAAGAATTGTATAACAAAAAAAAATTAAAAAAAAATTATACAGATTTCATACTCAACTTATGCTAGGAACACAACTTGTACGAACGATGAAAATGCACACAATCAGGGCGCCGACGAAAATTCGCCGGACGTTTGAAACTTTAAATAGATTTAATTCTAATTCTTACGCCGGCGAACGACGAACAAAGGAGTACTGGGTTGGCCATATTTCAAAATGGTAAATGCTTTTTAAAAAAGTTACTTTTAACCAGGGCTGTGGAGTCGTCCGAAAAAAGTACTAACTCCGACTCCGACTCCAAATGCTGAAATTTTTTAAGTGCGACTCCGACTCCTACTCCGACTCCTACTATAATCTTGATGCTAAATGTATATGAGACTCAGTGATGTTAACTTTTATTTTTTCATTACCGTACGGCCTTCTAAAAATTAGAGTTTTTAAGAAGCAATTACCGTACGCACTGTTTCCAAATGATAGGCGATTGATTATGTAGCAAAATTTATCAGGGGTGTGCTGGAAATCGCTAACGCAAAACGCAAGAATTTGGAAGTTGTTTTTTATAAACTTTAAACCTAATTCTTATAATTTTTGGTTTAAAATCCTGTTTAATAGGAAAATATTTGTTAAATATTTGTCATAAAATTCTTTTATTACAAAAATCTTATTTAAAAACGACTCTTAAAATTATTGCGTTTTACGTGTGCGATTTCCAGCACACCCCTATATGTGAAAAGCACTCAGTCCATCGCCTGTCATTTGGAAACAGCACATAAGATCAGTATTCATAAACCATTTATTTAAATTTTAAATGTGTTTTAAGAAGATAATTTTTATTTTGGAATTTTTTTTTTAATTTTTTATGCCGAAAAACTTTGGAGTCGGAGTCGCGAGTTTTTGTGGGTACTACGACTCCAACTCCGACTCCGGCACAAAAACATCAACTCCGACTCTTCAACTCCGACTCCGACTCCAACTCCACAGCCCTGCTTTTAACTTTAGAAATTGTAAAATTTTAACTGAATATACGCCGAATTTATTCAGCGAATTTCATCCGAATAATTCGTCGTGCTGAACGAAATTGGTCGTTCCTCCCAGCTGTGTTCCTAGCATTTAGTAAATAGACGAAATATGTAAAGCCCATAATTAAAACGTCGGCAGTAACTAAACTCTCATTTAATTTTTTAAATTATTTATTTTCTCTTGTTTTACAATTTCTTTTTACAAAATGTATGAAACTTAATGAAAGTATGGTAGCATTGCTGAGAGAATAAGTGTCTATATGTGTGAGAATTAGGAAAAACGTTCTCAAAATAAAATAGATTTTATTTCACAACGGTTTTCTACGTCAAATTTTAATGTCAAATTGTATTAAACATTTGGTCTCGACCTGCGACTTAAGAACACACCACAAGACGAAGTCTAACAGTGCCAAATTGTAAGATCTTGGTTACCAGTTCAGATCATATCTACGTTAGATGGCTATGCCCTGAAATCGCTTGTGAAGGGTGTTCAATGTGTTGAAACTACATTTCATTGGTGTCCATATTATCCAAATTAGCCCAAAATAAGATGGTAACCATTGAAAGATCTAAAGCAATTGACGGCTATGACCTGGAAAACATTGTAGTCTAAGAAATATAAACAGTGACGCCGCCAACACGGAATCCATACCAAGCAGTAACTTTTTGGGAAAGCATATGATGCTCTTGGATCTCATTAGGATTAGTATCGTACCAACTTCGACAATTTTCAAAGTTATTTTCGGGGATACAAAATTTATTATTAATAAGATCTCTGTATGACGTGCCAAATTCCCAACCCTTCACACTTGACAAATAAACTAAAACTTATTGTTGAGGGAAAGCTAGCTTCTATGCGCATTTCACTGGTTGCTTAGGCCAGATCATTAGGAAACCTTTTCCAAAGATTTTAGAAAAGCTAAAAATAGTATACAAATAAAACCTTAAAGCGAATAAGAATTATAAGCCCTCAAAGTCTTACTTGTAACAATATCAAAGCCTAAACAAAACCCCAACAATAAACAGTGTGCATATCCTTTCTTACATTCCCCTACAATTGGTTGGCTTATTTCCGACTCGAATTGTAGTTGTAAGTGGGTAAAAAGAAAACAACAAAATTAAAAAATAAATTGCTTAATTTAACTGTCTTCGTAAGAAAACAATTTTGTTGTTGTTGTACCCATACAGCGTGAAATTGGCCTCTTCGCTTTTTTAATTTTTTAGCATTCAACCGCTATCAACTGTCAAAGTATGGAATGAACTAAATTTCGCAAGAAATTATTTAAAACCTTTTATAGAAATGGCGGATTTATAAAAGATACACCGAAAAAAATGTTGTTAATATTTAACTAAAAATTTAATCAAGTGAATTAAACGTTTACTATGCCAACAACATCACTGCAGTTAATGCTGTAAATATCAAAAAATATTTAATTGAAACTCTTTATTTGTTTACTGGTGCAAACTTTATTAATGTGTTAATTAATATCACAAATTTTTTAATTGAAATAAATTTTTATTTCCCAAAAATGTTGGCCGTACTCTGAAGTGATCAGGCTTTTTGTAATACTTTCTTTCAAAAAAGACAAGTTATGGCAAATGTTACAAATGGCTCGAACAAACGAATACATCTCCCTACTTCAATGATGGATTTAAAAATTGAATGCCTAATTCCCAATTTACACTGACATTATATGTAACCTATTTAGGTAATAATGACGTCAATGACGATAACCACGACGATGGCTTTGATGTTGTCTCTCTTATACGTTGACGTCGACTTCATTGAATATCTAGTGTTGAGTAAAGTGACAGTTTTACTGTATTCAATGGATATAAAGTACATTCTAACCGTTGGCTATTTCAAATTTATATTGTACATTTCACCTCTGTTGCTCTGACTCTCTGTCATTCTTCAACTGCAGCTTTACAGTATTAAAACAAAGAAAAAAGAAATAAAAAACATTAACAATATTATTTGATAAATGGGATTTTTTACTATTGTAACTTGACGGCAGTAAAGCACAAAACATTAGGGCCGAAAAATCTCCATTTATGAGTTTGGCTTATTTTTATTCTTAAGATGTTTTTCTTAGAACTCATAACATTAAAATGTCATATACTAGTCAAAGAAACCTTAAATACTTTTAAACTTTTACTTTAAAATTGTCGAGTCACTGAGTATGTGAGTGACCCATATTCAGGCGATTTTTTAACATGTTTCCATGTATGTAAAACATTAACTGGTACTCATTTGTGCACATTAAAAAAAACTCTATTTGTCTGTCTGCCTAAATGGTTTTTGATGCGTTCAGTATTTATCAACTCTCTTACAAATATTGTACTCTAGACGATTTCTAATGCATTCTTTAACAGATGATTGATGTTTTTGTATGTCATATGATCTCATTTGTAAAGGCTTTTCCCTTTGCTTTTTTTCGTTTTTGTTTTGTCTAACGAAATAATAAAAAAAATTATTAAATAAAAACAAGTAAGAAAGTAAAGTCGGCCAAGCCCGACCATACGCTACCCTGCACCGCATTATTTACAGCAAATTTTCATGGTTGTCCCTATTTAAACAAAAATGTTATGAGGTGAGAATTTACATAATAGATCTCATGCGATTTCTTCGTCTTTAGGCGTTTTTAGGGAGAGAGTCTATATGAAACCTCTGGCCAATTCTGGAACTACCGGCACAACAATTTGACAAGACAGTTCTGGTATTAAAAGTTGTTTTCGGGAGTTTTATTTGTTTAAGAGATTTTTTAAATATGATCGGATTCAAAAAAAAATTTAGTTATAAAATATTTTTAAAATCGAATTTAATCTGAATGCCAACATAATTAGATGGTTAAGGCGCACAAAGGCTCTATTCCAGAAGGAAGCTTGCCACGTACAAATAAGAAATTATGGACCTTAAGGCTTTGTACTTCCGATAGTTGATAAAAAGAATTACATGATCATCTACCATGTTGGCGTAATCTCATGGTGGATCTCATCCACATTGTGGACAACAAGCACACCTAGGCAGCATAATCCTGCAAGTTTATACACTCGCCCATTGTTTAGAAGCTTCTAAGCCACAATCACCACGTGATTCCGGAAAGTATATTTGTAATGAAAAAGCAAAATTTCTGCAAAGAGAATCTTCCCAAAAAGGCTGAAATCATTTCCCGCAAGGAGTATGCTAATGGAGGCGTCAATCCGGTGCCGTATCTCCGGGGGCAACTGACTCTGGTGTAACCAGATGGTATCTTTGGTCAGCCGCGATAGCAAGAGATCGGGAACATGGTCTGAGATCTGTCAGTTTCAGATTTTATCCTAATCCTAGTTATTCTCTGCACTTAATTTCCCCAGAGGATGTTACAAGGAAAGGTGAAAGGGGTATCCTTAGGATCATCCCTACAAAACCACGTTGTGTGGACCTTAAAACGCATATACCAAAATTAAAATTATCACCAAAATTGAGACCTGTACTTTGCGGACATAGCAGCCAGCCGGACGGGCGGCCATCAAAAAGTTTTACTGTACGTGGTATAATACCAATTTTTTTTACGGTAACATACATTAACACAAACGCATAATACTCTCTCCACTATTGTGGTGTGGATATAAAAACTTAAGAAATATTTTTTGTTGGAAGAAACTGTGACAAGTAAATTAGAACATGTTTTAATTTCGAACACATTTTCAGTTGTTTAAATACTGGAGGGGCAATTGCACATGTAGAGTGACATTATTTAATTAAAATTGATTGCACATAATTTAAATTTAAATGCAGAAAAAATAAAAACAGACGAAAAAGAAGATCATATTGGCCACAGATCTAGAAATTTACGAAATCAACAATATCAATTCATCGGATAAATTATTTTCTGCAAGATAAAGTAACCCAATTTATATTTTTTTTTTTTTTTTTACAAATTTTGTTTTCTATAGCTTTTACTTACACAGAAAACACCTGTAATTTTCAAATGATTAAGAAAACTACTAAAAACATGCTCTTATTATAGCCAATACATTATAATTCATTTCACTTTCGCTCATTAGAAGCTAGAAAAAGCGAAATAGCAGAAATAAAGAAAAATTATATGTATTTCATGTCATAACTGTGGCAACAACATGATTTGTAACATACTTAGATGCAACATACAACATGTTTTCTAGTAAAATGTTTTAGCAGTTTTTTTTCAAACTTTAATGTACATAGAATATAAATTATCTTTAGATTTCTTTGATGTTAAAACAAAAACAGAGATTTAAAAAAATATGCAAAACACGATTGAAAAAGCTTTATCTTAGGTTTTCGTAGAAATAAGATAAAATAATTTTTTTATTTTTTTTTTTCTGATTATTAAAACGTTTTTCGCTTACTTTATATATTATCGGGGTATAACACAAAAAATTAACCTCCTCCAAAGCCCGGTCAACCTAAGCCTTCGTCTTGAAAGCCGAAAACTTTCAAAATCCGCTTATTAGTATTGTGGTTTCCCCCAATTATTCATCTTAATAATCTATAGATCCCAACCAAGTCAAATCCGAGTTTTATTCGGCTCTCCACCAGTTATGCAGGTACAGTTATGCCATTACCGTTACCAAAACGAAATTAAATGCAAAACACATTGACCTTTAAAAGTGATGACTACACTGAAAGAATTTTCTTCGCAATACCAATGAATTTTGACATTAATCCCATGAAAAATTGCATTAAAAAGGAACCTATGCAGCGCTTCGTTTAATACATTTAAATGAAACATTACATTAGATCTATGAATATTATTCATTGGATGAATACTTTCTTCAATAAAGTAAAAAAAAATTTTTTTTTATTTTATTTTTTTTTAATTCTTTTATTTTTATCTTTTTTTTAATTTTTATTTTTTTTTATTTTTTTTCTGTCTCTGGCGGGTATCGATCTCGCAACCTCGATGCTGATAGACTAGCTCACTACCAGCTTTCCTACAGGGGCAGTGTAGTTTTTGGATAAAAAAACTATGTTTTTTACTCAACTGAGAGCGTAAATATGAGATTAAATTGTTAATAACAACAATAACAGCGTTGATTGAAAGTTTTTGTTTCATTACTATAATAACATTTTTCATTGTCATAATCAAAATGTTTTCATATATCCAATGAAAATTTTTAACGTAATTACGAAATCCAATGAAGCGATTTTAAGGAAAATACTTCATTAAAACATTGAAATTTCATTTAGACAATGAAAATTTTCATTTAACCACTGAAAATTTTTTTATGAAAGTGATTCATTAAATATATGAAGCATTTTTCTGTCAGCGTATGACGCGCTACCTGCTTCCCTGTCCATAGCAGTTTAACACAACTAATTTATGAAGTAGTGTTGCCATAATTGTCTCAGTTTACCCCAATTTAAAGTTTGAATTGCTACAAAAGAATTCCCGAAATTGAGTGAAACAAGCTTTTTTTTTTAAAGTAGGCGAATATTTTATTGGGTAGTTCCTTTGTTGTGCTTACTAATCCTTTTTACTTTGTTTTAAATAAAAATAAAACAAAATATATATGATGGCGACTTTTCTTCATTTTAGGTGAATTTTATTGTCAAAAAACTAATAAGAAAAATTATTTTGGCGATTTTTGACATTGAATTTGTCGAACAAGATCGAAATCTAGCAACACTGGCGTCAATGTTAACTTTCTTGTTTAGTAAGCCCCACATAAAAGAAATAAAAAATTGAGATAAACAGCTAGATTTAGAAATAGCTAAATTACGATTATTTATTAACAAAGGCGGCCAACTTCACTATTACGATCGTATTTTCCAATTGCAAAGCGTTGACGCCGCGCGATTTCGGTACGCTGCATACAAATTGTATGAGCATAAGCATTTTTGACGGCTAGATAAAGGTGGGATCCATATCACGCGTTTTCGCCTCCACGCAGTGCGTGCTTTTCTAACCTTACTTGCGTTTTACGTTTCAAGTTACATGCAACGGTTTTTGTGCAGCAGCAGCACAAGTAAAAATAAAATTTAATTTGTCAAAATCAGCTAATTTGTTCGATCGCTACTTGTGACGCTTACAAAAGTAGAAAGTAAACCTACTTTTCGCCTCAAG
This sequence comes from Pollenia labialis, assembly GCA_949318255.1. Lineage (NCBI taxonomy): Eukaryota > Metazoa > Arthropoda > Insecta > Diptera > Polleniidae > Pollenia > Pollenia labialis. Next base: position 17,126,139 of record OX439141.1, read on the forward strand.
GCATCTACGCTTCTGTGCATGTAACTTACTACGTATAACTACACAGATTCTACTTCTTTGACAGCTGCGTATGCTGCGAAAAAGCGAGTACCGCGTGGTGTGGACCTACAGCTTAACGCTTTTCGCTCTTGTACAGGTATGGCTGTATGCTTGTTGTTAAGCTTCTTACATACGGTGGTCAGATCTTACAATGTTTTCTATTTTTCTGACAATGGTGCCATTGTCAGATGCATTTATTTTTCACTACTGCCAAATGAAAATGATCTTACAATGTTCACGCAGTTGCACGTTATTTTTAAGCAATTTTAATGTCTCATTGTAAGATCTGACCATCGCCTGTACGAAGCTTTAGGGTTGGATACAGGGTAACCGTTAGGAATTTTTGAAAATCGCACAAAATGTAGTTTTATAAAAATAAAGACGCACATCTCTTTTTTTTCATTTTCAGTTTAGAAACACTGCAATAAAGCGCTTTGACTTAATGTCTTGGTTAAGCCATTTATACTTCGTATCCCATTCTTTGGAATAGTATCACGATATATTACATTTCTTGGAAGGACCTGCAGCGATGTTAACGTTATCTTCTTTCATTGGCTCGGCGTCTAAGAATAATTTTGTAAAATGAGCACTGCAAACACCACAATTTTTTACTTTAAAAACATTTTTTTTGAAACTTTTGCTAAAAATTTGCGAAAAATTCCTTAAATACATTGTATACATGACAAGGTTACAAAAAAGTTTTAAAATTGTTTCCAATGGAACAATAATCTGAGAATTGCTTTTAAATTTTGACGGCGTTATTTTGACGAACGGTAACACTGGTTGGATATTTACTGGCGTTATCCATACGCCACGGCGCACTAGTGATCACTATCATTCAGCCATTTTGTAAAGCTACGAAGGAACCTCTCCGAGACTACCCCAATATAATTTATACCAAATAACTCTCACTTAAACTTAATCTTTACATAATCATTTCCTACATTCTATATTAAAAACCCGATTTAAATTCCCGAAATTCCCTCTAAAGCGGCTCATACACTTGCAATAAAATTGTTAAATTTGTCGTATTGTACAATTATATCGCCAATGTGTATGTGGCACAATATATTGGCATCAATCAAAAGACTTTTGATTTTTATTGCACAACGAAAATAAAGTGAAATGTGTTGGCAATGTTGTACAATGCTATTTGTTATTGCTATAGGTTATGTCTACCTGTTTATTGAATAAATGACACCGTTGTGCAACTTATTGTATAATATAGGACAGAATGAAAATAATATGGCGAATATCATATACAATAATATTATAAGTGTATGGGCCGGCCGCTTAAGGAAATAGAAGCCTCTTAATTGGATATTGATTTATATTCCTCTTGGATTTTAGTTATTAAATTGACTAACAGTTTGCAATTCATACAATCAAGATGCAATTTCAAAACAACTCCACATTTTCCCGTTGTATTAATTGTAAAGCATTTTAACTCCATAGCTATTATTTGTATGTACTCATTAAACAAAAATTGCAAACTCGTAACAATTTCTCCCTACAGTTATTGTTTAAGACTTAAATATTTGCAACAATTGTTTTGCAGTGCCTAATTAAGTGCATTTTTAAAGAGAAAATTTGTTGGTTCAAAAAAAAACGTAAAAGTATTTATAAATGGAACGAATACTTGGGTACGTAAAAATAAGTATGTAATTTTAAATTTGTAGTGCGTTACTAATTGTTTGATGTTGTTGTCTTGTTTTTAATTTTTACTCTATTAATTGCAAATTATAAACCTTTTAATTGTTACTTTTGGCAAATAACGCATTTTAGACAATCAAACGTACGTGAGTGATACTTTCTACTTGCACTCAATGAATAAATCGTTTAATTGTTTGACAACTGTAAAAGAAATTGCAATTGCAGTTGTTATAAAGCTGTTATGATTTTAATTGTGTATGCTATGCTTTAATATTTTTGGTACAATAAAAACTTGCTGAACTTTCTAAGAAATAAATAAAATCATATTAAAGAGAATGTACTTTGGACGCATCATCTACAAGTTACCTAAGGTAAGATTACACGCGGGCTATCAAATGTAAAGAATTAAATAAATATGCTTCTTGGCAACTATTCACATTTTTGCGAAATCAGCGACTCTAATTTCTTTAAGTGTAAAATTGTGAAAAAAAATTTACCTATTAAACTTTTTATTTGCTGTTAGGAAATAAAAATAAAATACTGTAAATTTAAACATGCCCGTTATTGTCGTTATTAAAAGGTTTAAGTCTATGAATGTAGTCGAGACACAAACACAAAAACCGACACTGTACGACATAACTATGCTATCAAGCGGTAGATAGCGCCACATGTATTATGTTAACGGGTACTGCGGCCTCAGATGCCAGCAATTTATTATTAAACAATTCAGATTCTGCGGGATGGATGAGGAGACATATGAACATCTGCTCTGAAATCGTCCCGCCGTAGGGACTCATAGCTAGAAAATTCACGGGGAGTCCATCATAGATTCCTCTCTCACGCACCATAGTAATTGGCTTTCGAAAATTCACTTGGTCGCAGTGCTTTGTGCCTTCGATATCTATGTAAATATGTATGTGTTTTTAGGAACTTAAAAAAACATGAAATGACTTTCCTTAAGAAACAGAAGATACTAAAGGGACTGAACACTTAACATATAACATTATAACACGCGTTAGTGCACGGGCGCTCTGTAGACTTGTGTCAAAAAAGTTAAACTAGTGTATTTTCATAGAACAAGCAACATGCAAAATATTTTGACGCGTCTGCGCTAGAAAGCTGGTTAACTTTGAACTTTTTAACGCGTTGTGTATTTTTGACAAGTAATCAGCTGACAATAAAAAGAAAAATTTAACAAATTTGTGAATCATGAAAGAAAAACTTTTTGAAGAGCTTAAAAAAACAATATTTATATAAAAAGAATAAATTCAATAAAATAAAAAAAATCTTGATATACTTTTGAATCAGTTTTCAATGCACAAATAAGTAAAAAAAACAGTGTTGTGTAGCTTGCAATTTTTCATGCGCTAAAGCTTTTAAACGCACGACAAACGTCGACGAATTAACGCGTGTTATGTACTTCAACCTTTATGTACACAGAAAAAAATTAAAATATATTTTAATTAAAAAATTAGTGATATTTATTTAAAAATTAATTAAATTTGCACCAGTACACAAATAAATAGTACAATCACAATATTTTGTACGTAAAACTAACTGAAATTGTGATGTAAAATAAAAATAAATGAAAATTTGGTTAAAAACCGGTCTACTTATTTTTCATTTATTTTTAACGAAAAGTTCAATAATTTTTTACTGTCAAAAATTCAATCTCATGTTCCGTAAAAACAAATGAATTTTTAGTTATTTTATATAAATTAACTATCAAAAAATAACTGTGTATTCTGTTAAAAACGAATTTCTAAAAAATACCAGTCCGCTTGTTTTTCTAATTAGAGAGAGAGAGAGAATATTATTATTTACTTACGCCGTTACACACGATTGGTTAACTTTACTGACCACCAGAGCTACCGTTGAGAATTTTGAAAACGTCGCACAAAAAGTAGTTTTTAAAATAAAAAGTCGTTTTTTCAAATTTAAGTCTCACACTTTTTTTTAACATTTAAATTGCTTTAATTTAATTACCACCCGGGTGACAATTTAGGTTTTATTTCTTTAATAACTACTTGTTTTCGTTGGAAAAAATTAGTATGACGAAAACTTCTTTAAAAAAAACCCAAATACCCGGGTGGGTATTGGTAAGCGATGTACATAAAAATCTTTGGTAAGGCGATGGTTAATCAAAAAAAAACACAAAATAAAAAGGAATTAACGATATAAATAGCTGAGAAATAATTCGTTAAAAATGTGTTTAAATACACTTTTGACTATTAATTTTATATTTTATTGATTTTTAATAATGTATTTGTATATACTTTAATATGTATATGTGACCTTCTCCGAGAAAAGGACCTAGTGTGTGAAAATGAAGTTTTGAGAAAAACGCATTTTAAGTTATTCTACACACTTTTAATTACAAGAATCCACTCTAAAGTCCAACCCCGTTTTTTGGCACACTAGTTTATATGAATTAACATGTTTCGAGCATTCATTTTGTCCGTCTTAGTGGATCGATTTGTCGACGGACCAACCTCAGGTTTATATGTTTTTTTCCACGTGAGCGGTTGACAAATAAATAAAGATATCGTTCTTATCTGGTTTGCCTGTTCCTATAAGATTTATATTGTTGAAATATTCAAAAACCGGTTTCTTGAAAATGTCAAATAATCGGTTACCCTATTTTTTTATTATTTGATGATTGGAAAAAACAAAATTTTTTTTATGTGTTTTGCATATGTGTTTGTATCAAATTTAAACGCTTATAATTCTGAAAATATTGAACAGATTTTATTTTTTATTCTAGTCGCTGGGCAAGCAGAGGAGAAAAGTTTTCTTAACTGCTTTGCCTTAGCCGATTTATTTACAGATAGATAATTGTAACAAATAGAAAATGGGAATTTGTAAAACAAAACAAGCAAATCGTTTTTTTATAGATAACTAATAATTTATTTTGGGTAGGTTAATTATGTAAAACAACTGAATGTTCATTTGTTTTTACGGAATTCGCGGTTGAATTTTTGACAGTAAAAACTAAACGAACTTTCGTTACTTTTAATTACATTTTCGTTTAATTTTACATAAAGAAGAAATTAACTTAATCAACGGGCACCATTAACTGCAACTGAAAATCCGTATTAATATGAATAACTGTTAGAATCAGTTAAAAATAAATTTGATTGGAATTTTAAATGTTTATTTATTAAAAAATTACTGAACGGAATACTTCTTAAATAAACTACAGTCCGTTACTGTAAAAATATTGTGAGTGTATCAATTAAACTTTTAATTCACTTGATTAAAGACTTAATTTACTTTATTTAACGCGTAATTTACTTGATTAATTGGTGAAAAATTTTGGAAAATTATTTTAAGCGTGCTCCTAAAAGTCCTTCTTGGAGCTGGAGCTATCTAGTCTCCACTGCTTTTGGAAAAATGCTAACAGTATCTAGGGATAAGCACGATATCTTTTGCCGCGAATTTGTTTAGAAAACCAAAACCACTACGTGCTTTCCGAAAGGATATTTTTAACGGAAAAGCGAAACATCCGCAATGACAATGTTTCTGAAACACAGAAAGAATTTCCCGCAAAACCAGTACTTTTACGTAAATTTATTCATTCATTAAAAGTTCATTTTAGTAAATTAATTGTAGCGTGCGCTGTGTTGCATGTGGCTTCGTTCTGTTGACCACATGCTACCAAGACAAATGCCAGCTAATTAGGGTACTGACTCTAAATCGCTCGTCGTTGACTGAAACACTTTAACTGTCGTTATTTGAGAAGACATATGGACCAATATTTACACGAGCCTATAAAACCCACCAAAAATTGAGTTTGTAAAGATATAATAATGTTTCTACAATGACTTGAGCCATGTTATTACTTCAAATGCTACAATAATCTTGATTGGTTTAGCCATTTAATCAAAAAAATACTTTATCACTAACAAAATTTTCAAATAAAATTTAATCAAAACTTCCATAACAAATTTAAACAATTTGCAAACGTTGCTTTGGCGTAAGCTTTTTTTTGATGAATTGCCAAGGCAAACTTACTTCAAAAAATAACAAAAAGTCTCAAACCTTTTGTCACAGAAGATAGTGTTCTTCGTCTCTTAAAGAATACCCGATATATTTATCAATCTCTTGGTTCTCACTTTTAGTATTTCTATACATTCAAGCACTTTAAGCACTCTTTCCTTAAAAGGCATATTAAAATACTATTTTTGTACAAAAATAGTGAATGTTTTTATTTAAATTATGGCAAAAAAAAATACTAATTAAACAAACTTACTACGAAATTTGTGTTCAGAGCAAAAACAAATTACAACCACCTGCGTAAAAGTGTTAAAATACTTTATTTAAGCCCTGCAAATACTGGACTACAAACAAATTTGTAACCCTCATTTACACATCATACCTTAAAAAAGGGTCCTGCATTCTACTCCAAATATCATTAAATTATGCAGCCATTAACAGTAGAATTCATTGTTTTTTTGTCATTTTTTTTATATTCTAATGCAACGATTCTTCACAAAATAAAAAACAAAACGGAGAGAAGATGAAAAACATTTTAAAGTTAAAAGCCTTTTAAACTAATGCCACAAACGCAGATGGCACCGTAAATGAACAGAAGAGTATTTCCTACCTTAACATATTCACAAAAAAATTGGACAGTAGTGGTATTAAAAATGTCGAATTAAAAAAAAAAGGATTTGGTAAAACAAAAAAAAAATAAAAATGTTTAAAAAGAAGATACGATTTTGAGATTATTTTGATTATAATTAAAATTTTAAAATTAATTTTTTTTATTTAACTTATTTTATTTTAACGCACTTCTTTGTCGGCGTTTGTCTTAATTTTAACACCTTAGCTGTATGTATTTTTCTAATTTATGCTAAATTCTTTATTCTTTCTTCTTTTTTTTTTATTCTCCCCAAAAAAATAAAATGCTTTTATGCGATTAAGGGAAAAAAAGGATTTTTTATTTTATATTTTTTTCAACAACACAAAAAAATAAAGACAACTGCAAAAAATTAAATTACACCATTCGGGTTTTTTACATAACAGAGACTAACAATGTATTATTGCTTCAAAAAAAAATGACACTCAAAGAATTTTGTTAGTAAATTGGTAGCACTTCATGCGATATAAAAAAAAATTTTAAATTATTATTTTCAGAAGATACGATACATCTTATAAACTACTTTTAGGTCCAGCAAAATATGTATGTACTGTGATGCCCGTAATTTCTACAAAAAGATATCTAGCTGTGCATAGATATCTATGGTGTAACGAATTTTTCATAATTTTAACACGTATGTCTACCTATTGGTTAAATTGTAGTGTATTTAACACCTTCGAATTTTGGCAGTTAATTAAAAAAATTAATAAAAATACAAATGTTGCCATATTTTTAAAGAAAACTTAAAGGAAAAAACACGTAGGCAAAATTAACGTTGAAATAACCAAAAATATTTTTAGTGGATATGTAAATGCAACTTTTAGGTACAAGCATGACCATATATCGCTCCTTTGTTGCAACATAGTCAAAAAATTAAATATTTAAAGTAACTTTAGCAAAACTGCTTCTTCATACCTTCATTATATGTAAAACAAAAATCAGTGTAACATCTCTGAACTGAAACGAAGTTATAGCAAAATATATTTTATTGAATCAGTAAAAAAAGGAACATTTGGAAAACTATAATCGCATTTGCCAAGATTGATTTTTTTGAGATATGACTATGTTGCATTAAAGGACCGATATCTGGTTGTAGAAATTTTTTCGAAATTGACTTCTTCGGTTTTTATGGTAGATAATAGACTTTTGTCAGCTTATTATTGCTTTGACCTACCGGCCATTTAAAAAAAATTGAGTTGGGTATGGACTTAATATATTTTGAATGCCCCTTTCTGAGTCTAAAACTTGTTGCACAAACTTTTTTATCGTTTCTGAGATATTATGCATTAATTTGCCTCCATATCAGCTATTTTAATGGTAATTGAGTATTGTTTTGCTCTACACGCCACTTTTTGGCAAGTGCTGAAAATTCCATATACAAAAATGTACAAAATACATTTCACTCTTGCTTCGCTTCATTGCCATAAGAAAAAAGTAGTAAAAGCAAAAGCAAAATGAAATGTCAAAAACTCAATACACAGCGGTAAGTATGAAGTAAGTGCAGCAGAAAAATCTAATTTTTTAATATAAATTTAGAAAAGTGGCGTATGCGGCACAAAACAATGATTTTTAGTTTCAATTAAATACAATTAACTTTTAAGTTCGTTAATAAACGTTCACAAAAATTTTTCTTCCAAACATATGCCAGAAGCAGTGGTAGGCAAGCTGGTAGCGAACTAGTCCATCAGCGCCGGGGTTGCGGGTTCGATTAAAAAAAAAATCTAAAATTCATTCTGGACGGGCAACGCCGCGGGATGGGCTACTTATTTAAAAAAAAAAAAAAATTTCTATCGGGTATGCGCCAAACTAATAATAAGCTGACGATTTTCCACCCGATTGCATTCTTATCTTGACAACTTTGTATGAAATAAAAAATTAAAGCCATTTCGAAAACAGCTTAAGCGCCATAAAAAATTTAATTTGCATACAAAATAAAATGGTTTTCACAACTTACCGATACCTAAAACTAGACTTTACCCGGCCTTATGAAAAGTGTTCCATAAATAAGACTTTACTTTAACCTAAAGTAAGCGATAAAGCTAATTAAGGTTCATCTAACTTGGTAGCTTAAAGTAAAGTTGTAATAATGGAACACTTCTTATACGGCCGATAAAATCCTACCTTTAGCTATCGGTAAGTTGTGAAAATGGTCCTTAAAGTTGGAAACGTTAAAGTCTCACTGACCAATTTTTTTGATTTTAAGAAAAAAAGAATATGGAAAGTTTCAGGCCAATCGGAGCATTTTTACTGCGGTGCCAGGCCCTCAAAAAGGTAACTTCAGTAAAATCGACACTTTTTGTTGAGTAACTCAAAAACTATATATCCTACACAGCTCAAATATTGCTCGAGCCTCCATTATTTTTATAAAATGCTAATTTTTTCTTGTATGCCAAAGCTCTATCTCGATACCTAAATATGGCTCTCCTACAAAGAATGTTCTGGTCCGAAATTCGTTTTCGGACCCTTAGAGGTTAACGCGTGTCTATTGGGGGTTAATTTCTAAGACGGATACCAAATTTTTTTTTATATAAAAACATTTCTTGTAAAAATTTAAAAGCTCTATGTTTGTTGCTAATAGAAGCTTCCATAAAAAATATATGGAAAAAACATGAAATTTGTTGAGTATGAGTTATTTTTGAAATTTTTCGAATACGAACCTTTTCACGTTGTGATGCATAAAACATAATTTGTTTGATGTTAAAAATTATAATCTTAAAATTGAAGAAATTGGGGTATCTGATTTAATATTTAGCAAAAATATTAAAATTAATAGGTAAGAGTGCTATATTCGGCTATGCCAAATCGTATATACCCTACACCATGGTGCAATAAGAATAGAAAGTTATATAAATCCTATTATTAAGACATTAATAGATCTTGTTTGACACGCCCACTTCCCAATCCCGCCCACATTTTGTCGGATGTTGTGTATCGAAAATTGCTTAAAGAAAAGTTATTTGGAAAATTTCGGGCAGCGCCAAACAGCTGGTTAAAAAATATATATAAACAACACTAAACGGCTGAATTTACGATGCCCAGTAAAAACTTAGCCTACAAAATAATGTGTTAAGTAGCCAGGAAAAAGTAAAAATACTACTTCCAATTCTACTGAAAGAACCTACAAATTTTACAAAGGATGTCCCAAAATTAACGCATTTTATTGTAAGTCATTATTTTCTATCAACATACATCTGAAATATAATTAGTTATAGAAGTAGTTATATAGAAGAACGCTACTAAATAATGAGTGAAAGAAGCTATTCATTTTAAAAAAGTTGGCGAAGTATTTACTGGGTAGCAAGTGTGTTTTAAATGTTACAGAATGGCAAAATTGTTAATGTTTGTTAATTTTTTTGAAAATGAAAACTATTGTTGTTGTTAGTACAATTAGATCACTCGGAGCAACAGGACCGCAGGCTTAGATGGCATTTTGTAAAATTTGGCATAGCCGAATTTGGCATATCTAATTGTTATTTTGCAAAATGTCTGAATTCCAAAAATTTTTTGTAATCAAAATAAATGCCGAATTTTGTGAGTGTCTTAAGAATTTTTTCAATTAGAGGGAACGATATCCTAATTCTAAAAGACATTTAGAGTTTAATGTTCTTTAAAGGTAACAAATTTTGCTGAAATAGTTTAATTAAAGCTAGATCTCATAATTTACCGGCCTCTGTAAAATTTTCATTAAACCATTATACTACCAATACTTGTACTTTTGATTGGGACTCCTTCTTCTTAAATTTTTACCATAAATGCCAACACTCGTTTATTTCACGTTAAAATACGCTGTATTAAATACTTTTTTTTGACATTGAGCAAATTAAATTTTAATCCTTGTTAGAGTGTGGCAAAAAAAAATAATTTTTTTCCAACATATTTTACGCAGGTCATGAAAACATTAATTTTAATAATTCTTTTCCTTTCATTTTCTCGTTCTCTATTTTATTTTCGTATTAACTTTTTTAAATATTTTGTTAAAAATTTTTTTTTCTAAACAATTATTCCGCTTCTTTTTTAATACATATTTTTGATCCTTTTTATAAATTTTTTTTTTTTTTGGAACTATCGTATGACAACCATAAATAGTTGTCATGAACCCCATATGTTGAGAATTGATGCTTAAAATATTTTTGTTCATGGCAAGTTAAAATAAAAAAAAAAAAATTTTTAAATTTGAAAGAAAAGTAGCAAAAACAACAACAAAAAAAGTTACAAAATGCATTCACATTCAGTAGTTTTCAATTTCTATTCAAACATGTGATACGGAGTACACAACACATCCAAGGAAGTCAAGCTTTAACTCCTGGTACCATTTTTAGTGTGACAACCAAACTACTACGACGATTTGTCTGTGAAAGAAACTTTCCAGTAAATATATTTGTACTCGTAAGTATGGATGAAAATGCCTCGGAGGGTGTATGTGTGCGTTTTTTTAAGCAGACTTGTATACAATTTCGAATATTTGCTTTTTGTGTAAATTTAAAGAAGAATGGAAGGAAGTCAGTATCAGGCTTAACTTTACAAAAATTGTTTATGAAAAAACGATACGTTGTTTGTTATAAAATATTTTATGAAATTGTATAGTCAAATATTATGATAATGCTGTAAAGAGCGTGGCATGTTCCAAGAGTTAAAAATAAATTATGATTTTATCAAAATATATAAAATGTATCTAAAAATTTAAGCACTCTTTAAAAGTTTAACTAAAAATTATACAATGCAACGATTCTATAGTTCGCGAGGAAGGATTGTAATTAAAAAAAAGGATTGTAACAGAAAACTATATTCATACCAGTCTTAGATAAAAATACATTTATTGTGTGTCACGCCCACTTCTCCAATCCTGTACGCTTTTTGTCGGATGTGGTGTATTGATAACCAAAATACTATGGTGTATGGGTTTACCGATTAAAATTATTTTTTTTTTTTATAAATATTTGTTGAATATTTGGTTTTTAAATAAGCCATTTTTTGGTATATTTTAAAAATGTTCAAGTTTTTACTGCCTATTTAATGCTATACAACACTTTTTTAGAGCATATTTCTGGTTTCCTTGCTTATCATAAAAACGTGAGCACAGTATGATAGTTCAACTGAAATCTAACCCTTCTGTACACTTTTTACGGATTCAATTGATTTTGGCATTAATCTAATGAAAATTACATTTAAAGTCTACTTATGTAACCCTTCATTGAATTAATGAAAAATGTAACATTAGCCCCCTGTTAACGAAATGTTTTATAAAATCGATTAAAATTTTGCTAATTATTTTTTTATAATAATATAAATGTTTTTAAATTTGAATTAAATTTTTTATATGTTCAATTACATAAATTCATTAAATTAATAACAAAATTTGTTCATTTTTATGGGTATTTTATTAGTTTAATGATTGTTATGGTTATATATTTATGTTTATTTATTTTAGCCATTTTTTCAATGTGCAAAAAAGTTGTTGTGAATTTAATTTTGTTCCTGTTTCAAATCATCAAGTTACATTAATTTTATTTCGTTTTTATATTTCTTTTGCTTAAATGCTTAAATTTTGTGTATTTAAATTAACAATTTAAGAAAAATGAATTGTGAGAATTTTGTATCTTGTTTTTCTTTCGCGTAAATATTATGTACTTACATTTAGCTAAAATCAGTCTTTCGTTATCGTAATGAATTTTTTTCATTGATGGTATGATACATCAAAATTCACAATTCTTTTCAAATATTTTATGCCGATCGCTAAAAATGTTTTTACAATAGTTATAAGAAGAATATTTTTTTGTTATAAGTGTTTTGAAGTTAGAGAAACTTATCTTGCTATCATTGATTTAGTTAAATTTTAATGGAAAATATGAAGTTACAAAAGATTACTTTTTTTCATTAACTTAAAAATATTCGAATATTTTAATTACAAGTTCATTTTAATCTTTAAAAACTTTTTAAAATAATGTATAACAATAAGTTGAATTTTTCTTTTGAAAGAGATATTAAGTTTTAATTAATTTAATAAAAAAAATTAGCGAAATTCGTATTCAATTTCGTAGTTTTAATGAAATTGCTTCATTATATTTGTAAAATTTCATTCCCGTGATGAAATTTTTCATTGGATTGATGAAAAAAATAACGAAATTGATTCATTAGAGTTATGAAGCATAATTCTTTCAGTGTAAGTTTTATCGGTTTTACCAAAGCTATCTAATCTCTACTAAAAAGCCAGCTCTTTCCGATAATATCAGCGAATGACCCAAACTTCGCCAATAGGACCAATTGAACCCTTAACCTTACTTTCTATCCAGCGGCTTGAATTAAAACCACAGCCACTATGTGATCTCTCTAAAATTACCAGTCCAGAGTTTTGCGGGATGCTGCTTTCTTTGGTATTTGTTTATACCCATCTTTGAGCCATCTGCATCTAACAAACATGAGTCATTGGTATGTATTTCCTGAAAGTCTCAAGGCGATGGTAATAAAGAGATGAATTCACATTAAATAGAAGTTATTATGTAAATTCAAAGAGTAAATATTATATTAATGTAAAACTTCTTAAATAATTTCAATGAATCGACGTTTACTAGTTATACACATCGCTCATTTATTTTAATAGTGACATAACTCGAAAAAATCCATTTCGAGATAAACGCACAGAAAGAAAAACACTCGGGATAAATCAATTTTTTTGGGATTACTTTAAGTACGAGTCGTACTCAAAAATTCAAGTACGAATAACACTTAAACGTACTCAAAACAATCCTAAATGGGATTACTTTCGAAAATCAATCACTTTTCAAAGTTTTTTTTTTAAATTTGAACTCATGCTACTCATTTAGTTTATATTTTTGGTTAAATATGTACATAAGATTTCTAAAATAAAAACCATATCGGGCATGATGTTGGTGTTTTATCATTCTGTAATGTGTAATACGGGTAAGTTAATCAATCATAATCATTTTTTCTTTGTAATTTATTTTTTTTTTGTTTTTTTTAATCATGAATTCGGGATAAAATCGCCATTATATTACTTGAATTAAGCTCATTTTGAGATTGATTCAATCTTAGTTTTACTTAAATCCATCAATCTCATTTTCGGATTATTTGAGGTACGAATTCGGATCAAAATAATTTTTTAATTTTTGAATGAAGCGCATTTTGAGATTGATTCAATCTTAATTTTACTTTAATCAATCTCATTATCGGATTATTTCAAGTACGAAAACGGGATTGAATATGGATAATTTAAGTATTTTGGGATTAAAAATCCATACTTGAATCAATCTTTCTGTACTTGATTCAAGAAAATCCGTACTCACCGTACTATTAATACCGCTTCGGATTGATTTGAGTACGGATGGATTGATTTTTCTTTTGAGTGCGAGTTTAAAGTTTGTGATTTGCTTTTACCACTAAGAAAACCTAACAACACATTCTTGCCAAATGGGGAAAATAATATAAAGATAAATTGTATAGACAATATAGAGAAAAACATAGCGAAAAATTATGCATAACTAACTCCAAAACTTCATGTTTTGAGTTATGTTACTTTTGAAGTAAATGACCGATATGTATGTTTATTCTTTACAAAACCAAATAATATAATTAAATTTTATGGAAGTCGCTTGATATTTAGCCATAGTAAGCGATGAAAATTTTTATAAAAATCATTCCAAAATTTATATAAACTGGAAAATTTTCTTAGCATTTAACTTTATACAAAAGTTATTACATAGAAACCGAGTCCATTAAACTATTAGGCAACATTTTTTTAAGACTTTTAATCAATACACAAATTTTAGAAACACTCTTTAAAATAATAAAGCAAAATGTTTGCATAACACTTTTTCTGGCCCACACATTCCAATCTTTAGCATTCCAACTTTCTTTATGTTTTTCTCAATTCATTATTTTTAACTCGTGATTTCTAAGATATTTTTGTCTTCTTATCAAAGTACTATTTACAAGTTCACTAAGGAATTTTGCTTACATTTTTAATAAACCCTGATTACTACTCCTACAGTTTCTTGGAAGGATAATAAGAAAAGTGTGTAAAAATAGAGTACGTATAAAGTATTTTTTGCATTTTAATTGTTATTTAGAATATATTAAATGCAGTGTTACCATCAGCAAAATTTAAAAATGCACTTGAGAGAAAATATAAGATACAATGAATATATTCACTTAAAACAGATCAATCAATATAAGTTACCTAGAGCGCAAAAACCCATCTAACCAAAAATTAAATATCGAATTTTTCAATGCTTCTGTTTTTGGCCAAAAATATCGACTTTATTATCAAAAAAAAAAAACAAACGACCCTATCTACACTCACAATATTATTACAGTCCGTTACTGCAGTTTATTTAAGTAGTATTCCGTTCAGTCATTTTTGAAAAAAAAAAAAAAATATTAAAAAATTCCAAGCAACTTTATTTTTTACTGATTCTACAGTTTATCCAAAAAACTAAGTGCACATTAATACGGATTTTCAGTTGCAGTTAAAATTGCTCGTTGATTAAGTTAAAGTCTTCTGTATGTAAAATTAAATGAAAATGTTATTTAAAATAATGAACGTCCATTTAATTTTTACTGCAAATAAATTCCGTAAAAAAAATGAATTTTCAGTTATTTTTTATAATTTATATATAAAGTTTTTTTGTAAGATGTGGTGGTATTATAATCAAAATAAATATTAGAATTAAAGGAAATCAGATTTTAGTTTGCCTGTTGGTCACGGTTGTTCGTCAAATATTTGCCACTTGTGACCGTAGCTCAAGTAAAATATATTAATATGAATCTGGGAATTTATTTCTCATGTTGAGTAACATTTATTATACAAACGTTCATATTATTCGAATGTGTATTCTAAGTCAAATTACAATTATCAAAAGCTTTTATACTTATATTTATATGATGTATCTTTATAGGTTTTTGGTTTTTTTTATATCTATGCCCCTCATTTAACGTTGGAAATCTTTACTGCAAAAGAAACAATGACTTTGGTTGTGTTTTAAAGCGAAATAATTTTAAATTGCATCTGCTCTACACCTAAAAGAAATTGCCGGGTGTTTTCCCACAAAGCGGCAGCACTGATGAAATGCTTTATATTTTTTTTTTAACAAATTAACAGGAATTTAATTATAAAATAGCGATTGTTTCTGCGTACAACCAACACGAAGGAACCTGAGAAGAAAACAGAATTATTTAAAGGAATTTTGTCTATGCAAAAAGGGATTAAATCATACTAGTTAAAGGCCATAACTTCTGGTAAAAAGTTACATATTTTCGTTTTCATTTATGTGTCAGAAAAATATATCTCATGAAAATTTTTAACATCACAGTTTGTTAAACATAAAAGTTTAGGTCAAAACACTTTTATCCAAATTGCGCTTTGCAAAATAGCACTCAATAAAACATATTTAATAATGAAATAGTTAAATATTTCTTTATATTCAATTAAAATCAATAAAATATTTCAAATATGATAATTTTTTTTGCTGTGTGGACTTAAATAAAGAAAATACATTCATATTTACAACATATTATTACAATTTAAATGAATCTGTTTAATAACTACAACAAATTGGATTACAGTGAAGTGCCAATTATCTCTACTTGCCAAGCAAATATTTTTTGCAATAAAAATTTTACAATATATTTATATGGGGGATTCACAAGGTGTGCTATCAAGTCATATCGTAATAATATATTACAATTGTTTAAAATTAATGTTGTTGTGTTTCAAACAAAATAAAAATTGTAATGCTGTGTTCATTGATACGTCCTAACTGTACCGTAGAAATCCAAATTATAAGCGGTAGCCCACAGCAGTCATATATATTTTTTGTAATTATTTTAAGGCATATGACTTTACAACGTTATGACTACCTTGTGAATACCCCAATTGATTTAATTTGCCGAACTAGTTGTATTACCGAAATGCCCCGGAATTTGTGAATCTTTTTTTGTCAAGTATGTTATTTCTTGAAAACTATTATTAAGAAAAAAGTAAATTCAATTACACTTTGCAACATATAAAATGCAAACTACTTATCATGTGGAATTTCTCAAAGTACTTATCGCAACTAACAAAACCCTCGCTTGTTCAGCTGCCGTTCGGATTTGGTGGCCTCATGGAGATTTTGGCTTTAACTTGATTTTTTTTGAAGAACAAGTAATTTTTCTTATGTCTATATCTCGGATGCCAAATGGAATTTTATTCTATTGTCTTCTTCACAATTGTTGCTATAAGCTGGGAGAATGACAGCGTAAAAAAACTATATTTAAAATTCATAATGCTGGAGTTCATAAATATTTTTTAACACAAAGCGATATCGCCATTCCCGCATGATTTAGGTATTTGTCTCTCATAAGCGAGAGAGAATAGAGAATTTTGTAGCAATTCGTGTTATCTATGTAAGAACTAGAGTATTTTTTAAGAAGAGGGCATAAGCATATACATATGTATATTTAATTGTGCCCCCTTGTTAACGCAATTTAAAACCCTAGAGCCGCTTAGACACAACTCAACTATTTTGGATTGGCTTTCATAATTCAATAGTCCCCAATTTCTTTATACGCCCAAAAATGTTGTCTGGTTTAATATTGTTAAAAGAAAATATGCACATATACTTTCGTTTATAAAAAGCACTTGTAAAATCTAAAGCAATAAATTTAATTATACCTGAGAATGCATAAAAATTGTACTTTAAGTTAAATGAACCATTAAAATTGTTCAAATGTATAAATTTTACACATATCGATACCCGTATTTACGTACGAAAAGTATTCATGTGCAATATTATCTTTAACTTAAATGGCTGAATGTCGGTAAATAAATTTAATATTTAATGGATGTACGAACATAAAATGCAAAATAACAATTTCAAATGAATTCATTACCAATAAAGAAAGTTTTGCATTAAATTTCAAAAGAGGAAGTATGAATTGGGGAAGAAAAATGTATAAAAAAGAAGGTCCTATGAAAATGTTTGTGTACAAAAGAAATAATCAATTTTAAGCTGGATACAAATTTGTTACTGTATCTGAAAAAATGCAGGTATCTGATGAAAATCAATCTATTTCAATCTATTGAATTAAAGACTTAGGCCCTAATTATATAAAACGTAACTCATAATTTGTGGCGTTGCAAATTTTAAAACGGTACATGAATTTATGTAGAAAGCAACAACAAAATTACAAAACATTTATTTAGTTCTTTTTCGTTGCGTTTTACATAATTTGTTTGTTCCAAATCCAGAATAAGATGAAATGAGTTTTTCTCAAAAGGTCATATGTATATACAGGGGTGTGCTGGAAATCGCAAAAGCAAAACGCAAGAATTTGGAAGTTATTTTTTAAAAAAGTATTAAATGTAATAGAATATAGACAGGAATGAAGAAAAAAATGTATTAGAAATAAATTTTTAAAGATACTGAAAATGACATTATCGATTTTAAATCCTTTTGTTATCCAAATCCTTTTGCATCACCTGATAAAAATAGAATTAATTCTTAAATACTTAAATTTCGATTTCTCTATATGCTTTTTTTGGCCTAAATCAATCTTTGAAACAAGTCAAATCAAATTAATTGAATTGCAGAAAGTAAAATTGACAATGTGAAAGGAAGAATATCCCGAAAAATTAAAAAAAAATTCAAAAAATTTTGCCAAAAAAAAAATTAAGGATTTCAAAAAGTAAAATTAATTTGAAATATTTGTGATCTGATCTAGAATCAAAGTGGGATCTGAACTACAAGACAAAGTTTTACTTTTAATAAAACAGTAGTTATTTATTTAAGCAAACAAAAATTTAAATTAGTTATTTAAATTTTTTTAAAGATAAGTATTTGAATAATAATAGACTTTATTTTATATATTTTTGTTTTTAGTTAAACTAAAAAACGATTTTTTGTAGAAATTTTAGATTTTCTAGTGCATATTTTAAGCGCATATTTTCGATTTTTTAGTGCATGAAAATCTTATCCCTAGTAATAACATAGATGTTACAATTCCAATGTTAGGGCACCATCAATATTAAGATGCATTTTCCTATGAGTGTAGATTATCAAATGGTCGGGCCTGACCGACTATCTTTTCTTACTTGTTTATTTTGTAATATAATTTTTCATTTTCTTTTTGCAGGTTATAACTGAATTCTTGGAAATTTATAATTAGTACATAACAACACATTAAAATTGTCAAATTTTTCTATTCTTTTCAACGATAAATTCAAATGACACTGCGTAAATATGGTCAGTATTCTGATTTAAGATCACCTCCCTCAGCCATACAAAATTCGAATTCTTCCAGCAATGATAGCGCAAGACCACTAAAAACTACTACATTTAAAATTTTTACACAGGAGACACCCTATATAAAAATGTTTACGAATTTAATATATTCCAACTCTTTTGAAACTCTAATTAAAACTGAACTTAACTATAAAGTTTTATTAAATTATAATTTGAATTTAAACAGTTTAGCCGCACATACGTCATAACCAATACAGAATAAACTAATTACAAATGAAACGTCCAAGGTTTTATATTTCAATAGTGATAAATATAGGGCGGATTTAAATACAAATGCTTGTTTTTTATAGGACGTTAAAGTAAAAAGTTTTGTAGTAATTTGGCCGCATTACAAATTTGGCTGAGAAATGATTTGTTTCGTTGGATAGTTTTTTTCGTATTTCGCCATTAATACTCTTGAGAAGTTTTTAATCTTCTTTTGAGCACATTCACATGTGGTGAAATGGGGTAGTAGAGTCAAGTCTAGTGACCATTAGAAAAAAATTATTTTCATATTTAAATACGAAAATCGAATATTGGAAAGTTGTTGCCCAAAATTACTTTTTTTCGACAAATTGTTTACGTGATTTGTTAAAATAAGTTGTTGGAAAATTATCACAGTAGTTTTTGGGTATACAAAATTTTTAATTAACAAGATTTCGTTTGTCGTGCTTAATTCCCAATTTTTCTTCTTGATAAAAACACTGAAATTTTTTGTTGAATTTATTATTTAGGCCAGATCATCAGGAAACCTTTTTCCAAAGAGTTTGAAAAACTAAAGATATTTTACAAAAAAAACTGTAAAGCAAATGAGAATAACAAACACTTAAAAGATCTACTTGTAACAAAACCAATCAAAATGGATAAGAGTTGTAAAAATCATGACTTTACTTTGATTAAAATATTTTTTTTTTTGAATATGAAGAAATATTTAATTATTTCATTATTAAATGTGTTTTATTGAGCAAAGCGCAATTTTGATACATTTTTTCATTGAATCAAATAAAAAGTCTGTTGACCTAAAATTTTATTTTTAACAAACTGTGTAAATTAAAAAATAATAATGAAATAAATAATTGCATTGAGCAACCTATAGAATTATTTGTTAAAATTAATTAAAATTGCTATTGAAAAAATTAATAAGAGTAATTGGAATTTGAATTTAAAACTAACTAACAAATTATTTTATATAAATTATCTTTAAATTTCTTGTTTAACGAAAACATATTTTTATATCCCGACCGCGAGTACAAGATCCTATAAAGTAAATATATTGCGGGTACTTGAGTAGCGCTCGCTAGGGTGGGCGCTACATCACAAAAACCATAGTTTGATATTGCCACCATATTTGTGGGATTTACACCACCATATTTCGTGAAGATCGGACCAGTATTCAGCGTAGGTCGGAAAATACCTTAATACTCCTAAAATCTATTGCGAGTAATGAGATAATGATGAAATATGACCCAAATTAATTTTATATGGTTTGAAAAAAAAACACTTTTCTGACACAGAAAAAAATCATGATTTTTTAGATCAGAAATTTTTTTTAAAATATACTACATTTTGCATGCAAAGCATGTCTTCAACAAAAAATGCACTTAAATCCATCCCCTACCAATAAATTATAATAAAATTACAAAATAATGCATAAAATACTGATTGTGCTTTAAAGCAATTAAGAAAACTTTTTTCTGATTTCCAGATTAAATTAATATAAAACTGCAATTATGAACATTTTACACCTACATACAATTCACTTAAAATGTAGGATTTAAATTGTTGAAAAAAAATCCCTAAAATAGCATAAAAGGGAGTAGAGACAATATTATTGTCGCAATCATTGCACCCAGTTACATACAATTACCATTTGAACCAATGATGCTTGAATAAGAAAATAAAAACCAATTAAATATAAAATGTTGTGGAAAATCATTAAGAGTAGATAAAAAAAAAAGGATTAAATAAGTGGAATGGAGATAAAAACTCTAGAGTTGAATTAATTTTTAATGCATTAATTAAAAGTTTTATTTCTGGAATTGTTGTCATTGTCACAATAAATATGTTGTTAGAATACATCAGCTAACTTATGTCTTTAAATCAGGGAAGGGTGCAGCTGTAAACGACTGTAATGTGCAATTTATTACTTTAACAAAAAACCTCAAGAAGATAATGATCGTGGCAGGAAATTTTTGACAATTTGTCAAATCTTAAAGCACTTATCCCGTGACCAGTGAACACAATATTATAATTAAAAGGAACGAAATGTGATAGGTGAAAATAAGACAAATCATTGAACTGGTGATAATGTGTTTAGTCTAGTTACTCGAACGGAAAGGTAATGGACACAAGAATGGTCATGTGACTGGCTTTAGTGCCGGTAGTGGCTTATAATATCCTGTTTTATTATTTTATGTTATGGGGGTCTACCATATTAATATGGTTCACTCGGGACATTATCTGTGACAGGCAGATATTGAATTTGTCCATTTAGGTTATTTCAGTGACCTAAGGTGACACTAAACAAGGTGTTTCAAAAGTACTGCATGGATTAACTAAAAGGGTTACTTTCAAAAGTACTCCATATCACAACTGAATGGAGTGCACTAAAGTAGTAAACTTTACGATTAAGCTTTTTTATTTTTGTTTATTAAAAATAATATAATAATAAAAACAATCCTTTTCTCACCCATATAATATATTTATGCATGTATACGGTGAAGGACTTAAGTTTGCATGTAGTGTTATTTTGAAGAAAATGTTTATTTAATGAAAAAATTAGTGTTCCATTTTTTCAAATTATCCTCATTAAAAACATAAGTTAAATTAATTAATTTGTCGTTTTAGAAAAAAAACCTAATAATTAAAATATAGTATCACGCCTTTATTCACAATCTTTCCTCTTTCACTTTTAAATTAACAATTAATAATGGACACCATCAGGGCTACCAATGTGTAATACTGTAAACTATAGAAAAGTATAATTCATGCAGTTGTTGGCAGCACTGTATGTTAATTTCTTATAACATGGTCCATACTATAGTACATTGGGCCATGTTGTAAGTAGTCCATTTAAGCCACAATGGACCACGTAATCCAATATTATCTGTAGGTTTATTGTGGGGTTAAAGCTGAGGTAAAAAATAATTCTTACTATTCGCGGCGAATTAAAAAAATGATATCAATATTTATGCAAGACTTTATTGATAAAAAATGATTTCTGAGCTTAAGCCTGGTACACTTTTCAACATTTTACGTGAGTAATTTCTATGAAATTATCTTGATAGAGTCGTACTCTGTTCAATTTGAGAAAAAGCTAAGAAATGTTTCTGGCAACATTTTTTAACTAATGCGAAATAATAAAAGCTGCACTTATTCAACGTGGCATTTGAAGCAAATCGAAAAAAGTTGTAACTTAATATTAAATGAGAAAGGAAAAAAAACATAAATAACACAGCCGGTGACAGTTTTCATCCATATTTACTTTAGTTTTTATTTAAAAAATTCTTTTTAGTAACATTCATGTGTGTTTTGTATACACACGCAAAACAATGTCGCATACTTCGAAGGTTAAAAAAGTCAAATGGTGCAAACTGACGAGATAGGTAACATTGATACATGTCAAATTTTTCATATGGAACAATAGATGTTGCTGAACCTTTTATTACAAATTGGAACATAGTACTACGCTTTAGGTATCACCACTCCTGAGTGTAAAGACTGATTGAAATTTATTGAACTGATTGAAAAAAAAAGAAATTATTTTACTTAATGCAAAATTCCAAAGTGTTACAGAGGCAATGACAAATTCAGACAGACGTGAAAACTGTTACAAACAAATTTCAAATATTTTTGCGAGATTTAGCAAGCCAATTATTTCTTTTGCACCCTAGTAACTCGGTAAAATCACTCTAGAAAACTTTATTTAAACTCGTACAATTCTATTACATTAAGCCACCTTAACACAAAATCTAACACCACTTTCCCTAATGCCAACCTAACAAACATGAATATTGAATAAGTTTCACATGCTTACATATTTTTTTTGGAAAATTTCATTATATCCTTTTTCATTACGAGAAAAAATAAAAGAATAGAAAAAATATCCATAAAAAGTACCTGTATATCAAAGAGATAAACTAACATCCTGTTAAAACTAACAATGAGTATAAAGTATGATTTAACTCAAAAACAAAAAAAGAAAAAAACAAATAAACTTTTGTAACTTAGAATCCTTTAAGGATTCTAAAGTTAAACTCATACATTCATTCATAAAGTCCTACTATGCAGTCTAGTAGATTCATTCGTGTTGGAGTATTTATGTTTTTAATACTTAAACACAAACACAAATGTATATTTTTCACACAGACACAGCCCACAAACAGTACCGACAAATGAAAGAAAAGTTTGGTCTTTGTTCTTACATTGTCTTTGTTTGTTGCATTTTTTTTTCTACTTTTTCTACTTTTTTGCTAAGCTGTGAAAAACATTGTCATTTTATAGCCCGAATTATAAAAAAAGAAATAAAAACTCTACGTAATTTTCAACATGAAAAACTAAGTGTGTGGTAAATACACGTATGAATGTATAGGATCATACACATACTCACTCATAAATATGTTCATAAACCTAATATATCCCCAGCGGTGACTAGAATGAGTAAAGAGGCCTAATAGAAGGCCTTATTTAACACACATAAACCCTTTTCGCCGCATTCCATTAATTTATTTTTTACTTTTATATCAACTTCGATCCCTTCCCAAAGAAGGATGTTAGGAAGGTCACTAAAAATACAAAATAAAAATAAGGGAGTAGCGAATGTGTACTGAATATTTTAGAAGGCCTTTTAAAAAAAAGTTTATACCATCTAGAAGGCATACTGCTGAAGGCAGGATGTCATGCGAAGTGAATCTTTTAGAAAGGAGTACAGAGGCTTTGGAAAAGGCCTGCCACTTGCGGTCCTTTCATTTTTTACCGCTGGGTCGTAATGTTCAGGTGTAATGTTGAAAATAGGCTCACTAAAAGTGCCGCTTTTAAAACAACAGGAATTTAAAAAATAAAGCTAATACTGCAGTACTTACTTGGCTGCATAAGTATAATATGTCTGTAGGATGGGTTATGAAAACAAAGAGCGTTTAAGAGAAACATTCTGGTATTAACAATAATTGTATAGAATTTTCCGTGCCCTACACTTAATTCGATTACGGTGAAATCAGTTTCATCCATAACAACGGCCCCATACATTAACGCCAACACACAGTTCTCAATTCTAATATAAAAATGTTTGGATATTAAATTTAAGCCTTTGCTTAGGAGCTACTTAGTCTCCATTGCAAAATAAACTAGAAAACCAGTCAGCAGGCAACAATTCACCATAGTAAAATAAGAGTTTTAGCACATCAAAGTACCTTTATGACGAAATTTGAATCCAATACTTCTTGTATGGATTTCTTTCTACCGAGAAAATTTTAAAATATCCATAATTTCAAATAGACGAAGTATATCTCCTAAGTAAAAGTTCTAGCTTAATTATTTCCTATAAATTAAGCAGACGTGGGAATTGCAATTTTTATATAGTTATCAAAATTACGTGTATTTATATTATATTAGGTGTATAACTTAAAAATATATGATTTACAGCACATGACGTATTTTATATACATCTTTGGGGTGGTTAATAACTTAAATGGCATTTTTTAAGGTAAAACATCAGTCTTTAACTTAGCCATTGAACAAAATTGCACCCCCTGGGGGTGTAGGGAACATCTGAAGAATAATTCACTTTTTGGTGTTACATCCTCCAGTGAATAATCGGGTACAGTCAATATCTCGGTTGCGGCATAAAACCAAAATTCAAAGTTCTTCACGCTGTCTTGCGATCGCGGCTGACTAGAGAGTGAGTTGATAGTGCACTGGACGGACTATTGGTTTTTAAGCTCCTTGCGGAAAATTATTCACTATTTTCGGGCAGATTTTCTTTGTCAAGTTTCGCCTGTGGTCTTTTTTTAACAATGACAAATTTTTTTCTGTCTGTAAAAAGTACGATTATGTTTACTCGATGTCAACGTACGAGTGATGGTCTGTGCAGTTTAGAAGCAAAATACCATTCTTTTGAACCAAGAAGTTGTTTGTTTTACGTAAGCAGAACTAACAAAATCAATAGGAACCACTTAAACACCAGTTTCAAAACATTTGCAAACAGCAGGATTCTTCCTGAAGCAAAGACAATTGTTGTCGCACGAGTTGCAGCCAAAAGACAGTGAAAGACATGTGCCTGAACATATGTACATATGTCTGCAATGTACCATAAAAGTAATTTTAACATCGAATTATTACTGCCGATAAATCATAGATACACTGGGTTACGCCTTTCTTCAAAACAGGGTATCCGAAATTAGCTTGATTCGTTATTGAGCTGTTCTTGTGTCTCCTTTCATGTACGCTTTCGGGTCTATGGACTATCATTTAAAAACAATGGAAACACTATAGAGCACCCAACTTCCACCTCGGTCCAACAACTTATTTTTTATTATTTTAATTCTTTCCTTAACTGTGTATTTTTTCAAATGGAAGCTAACATCTAATGTATGCTCTACATGCATCCTTGTTGAAAAACATATATCGTTACCTGTAATGCAAACGGCCCTCAATAGCCAAAAACTTAATATCGACTTTTTGATTGACTGTGATGTATTGCATCAACACTAATGTCCACAAAAATGTTAAGCAATTTTATTAATTAAAAACAAACGGCCCTATCTTTTAGTGATTATCAGGCCTGTTCTAAAAACCACTTTAACTTCAATAACGTGATTTCAAATCCCATGTGCATGTTTAAATCACACGAGTGATGTTTCGTTTTGGTATGTTTCGGTGTGATTCTCAATTGCCGAAAACACACCAAAAAACGATACGACTTTTAGAACACAGCAAAATCATACGTGTGATTTAAAAAGTACGTGACGTACACGATCGCTAAAAGACTTAACTTAGCGTTTGTATAATATTCAACATTGTCAATCGTCAGAACAACTGGTACAGGGTTGATAAAGTTGGTACAATTGTACTTTTTTGGTACAATTCAAAACTTAAAACCTACATAGTTATAATTGATATAAAATGGCAACTCGTATTACCCGTCCAATGAATATATGTAAGCGGAGTTTAGTATTTGGTGTAAATAACCTTGCGAAAATGCAAAATATCGTGGATTTTTATGAAATCTAAGGGAAACTCTACTTTTTGTTGTTGGATTTAACAAAACAGCTATGATATTTTGCATTTTCTCTTTTGCAAGACCATTTGCACGAAATATTGAACTCCGCTTTTGTGAATAAATTTTTGCACTTATGCCACATTCTAAATTTAGTATCAGCGGCAAGATATAATCATGCATTTTCTACTGATATTGACAAGTTTTTAAAAGATATAGGAACCCACTTCTGCAAAAGTTCTAGTAGAAGAGACGACTTCCTCTCATTTCAAGACTATTTTGGAACGAACACATAATATTTTGAAGTATTCGTCAACAGGATGGTTGTAACGTCAATAAGTAATCAACAGAATTTTGGAACAGTGGGAGACCACTCCATTATTATTTTATTCCGAATAATTTTAAAGGAGATTTTACACAAAATTAAATTGTATTTTCTACTCCTTTCCTGTTTCTGCATTACATATTGAAAATTGTAAACACAATAAATTTGGAAATGAATTCCGAAGATGTTCGTCTGCACATATTTTTTGAACTCTTAAACATTTTATTTCCCTTTAAAATACGAGATTACATTTTGAAAAGTCTTCGTCAATTTTCCCCCAAATAAGACGATAAATTCTAAAAAGTGTATGAAAACACTCTCTGGCCGCAATCAAAAATAAATAAAAATTAATGGATTTCTCGACCCTAAAAACTGCATGATACAGGTCTGGCTGGATAAAATATTATTTGTTTGCCTCTATTCTTGAATATCTTGGAAAACTAACTATTTTAAAAAATCCGGGGCTTGAAATTAATTTTTGACCTATGGTTTCTTTGGCAAAGTTTCTTGGAATAGAACAAGAATAGCGATGTGCTTTTGACGCGAAAAAATTTTACCCACCCTATTATTATGTATAATTACCTTTTTTTGTTGTAATAAAGTTTTGTTTTTAAAAATAAAATAGAAAAAAATTTATAAAAAACTGACTTAGTAATATTGGGGCCGAAAAAGTACAATTTTATTAGTTCGTTGGTACGCTATTGGTTTTTTCATTTATCGAAAATAAATTATAAACAATTTATCATTTCTAATTTTTTTTTTTCGCTTCGTATACAATTTTCAATGTGTTACAAAAGGCCGTTTGCGTTTTAGGCAACGATATGTATGTATGTAAATATTAACAAAATAAAAAACACATAAGTATTAGTATTTCTTCTTTTCATGATTTTAAATTTTTAAACAACATATGTTACCAAAACTATAAAGAATGAAATAAAGACTCCATATAATGCAGATCACATGTTTCTTGCTGTTTGTTTTCCCCTACATTTTGCAGACAGTTTATCTCTCTGAGCTGTATGCTACTGCAACTACTCGTATACACAAATTTCATGTATAAATAATGAATGTAAATCCTTTTACGTTTTCAAATAAAAATAAACAAAAGGGTTTGAAAAAACAAAACAATTTTACCATGAATTTTCTGTTTTTAGCTCTGCTTTAAGAAACAACAATATTTTGTTTCACAAATAGACAAAAAGACAGACTGACTGACGGACCAACCAACCACTTTAAATTGCAGCCAATCACAAGCTTCATTGAGTTTCTTGTCATCACTGTTTGCATAGTGAAATTGTCATTCATTGTTTGTTGATTATTTTCGAAATTTGTTTCAATTGTCAAACATGTCATCAGGTGAATTTTGTTAAGTACATGATAAGTACAATAATGGAAAATAAATTCGCAGTGTGCATTTTTAAAGAAAATTTGAACTTGCATCAAGATTTTGTATGTATTTGAAAAATTTCGAATATTTAAGGAATGTTGATGTTTCAAGAAATGTTTAAATTAATGAATGCCCTACTGGATATATTACTTGGTAATGAGAGGTAACTCTTTTAAAAACATTATTTTACTTTAACTTATGTGCTGTTTTCACAACACAAGTGAACTTATAGTAAAATGTATATGAAAACCACTCAGTTTCTCACTTGTGTTCTGAAAACAGCACTAAAAACGTCTATTACGTCCTATGATGGTCCGGACGAAACGCCAATGCGTTTCGTGGGGTATGGACCGTATTTAAGGGTGGATTTATGCTACAGCTCCAGTATATCAGCCAAGAATCCAAACACTTTGGTGATATTCCCTGAGAGAACGCCGATTGCGTTACTGGGCTTATGGAGTGTATAGGGTGGCTTCAAGATTCAACGCTAAAATATCAATCATGTATTTAAGCAACTAGAACAAGAAGTAAAAAAGCACAGATATTCAAACTAAAATAAAACACTCTAGACCAGGGTTCATCCGGACCGTAGACATATTTTATCCGGACCTTGTGTTAACAAAACAATTGGTGATAATCCGTTAACTTACAAGTAATAGGGAAACCTATGCAAAAAAAATATAATTGGGAGCGATAAAAGAAACAATTTCATTAGTAATATCATGTCATCATAAGTTTGTCTATATGTCCATAAGTACTGAGTATATATGAACCCAAATCTGCCATTTTAATAAGTAATGAGTTTTTTACTTTTATATATGTACATACGTTCAAATAAATTTGTATGCACTTTATAACTCTAAAAAAAAAAAGATTAATAACGTGGAATTCAACGGCTCGTTGGTCTAGGGGTATGATTTCCGCTTAGGGTGCGGGAGGTCCCGGGTTCAAATCCCGGACGAGCCCAAGTGATCAATTTTGTTTTAGCTTAAGAAAACTATTTTTAACATAATAAAAAAAAGTTTTAAATAAAAAAGTATTTTTATAATAATTTATTTTATAATGTTCGTTGCAAGGCCCATCTATCAGGTCTGCTTACTTGTACAAAAACAAAATACGATTCTTTTTAGTTGTCAAAAATTTACTACCACATATACAAAGCAAAAGGAAAAAACGTGTATGTGTGGCATACCATAAACGTAAACATGCACATGTAAACAACTATTGACAACTAAAAAGAACATAAACAATGATCATCGGGCTTCTTGCACAGACCTTTTCAATGGGCCTTGGTTCGTAGCCTGCTTCAATCGTTTGATTAACTAACTGACAATAATATTTTTGAATCAACTTTAAATAAAAGTCTTATTATTTTGATTTAAATATATTAAAGAGTTTATGAAAAAAACCATTATCAGGCATGTTCTGAAAATATATTTCTTCGTAAGTGATTCAATCAAAAGGTTTTGAAATTTCGTGATTTAAAACACGATCAGCTTTCAGCATGACGGTTTCAAATCAATTGAAGTTTTGTTAAGCATTTTTCTTTGAAATCTCTAATAAAATTATCACATATACTTTAAATCAGGGCTGTGGAGTCGTCAAGAAAAAGTGATAACTCTGACTCCGACTCCATCCGATGAAATTTTTTAAGTACTCCAACTCCGACGTCTTTGATTCGCAGTGTACATGAGACTAGTCCTTATTTGACTTTTAACACTTTTGTATAGAAAAAAAATTCCATAAAAATTTTAAATGGGTATTTCAATTTTAACACGTGCCGCATTGAGCTTTAATATAGTTATTTACATATGAGTAGGTGAGATGCAAAACTCGCTCGTTACACTTTATTCGAATTTTGGGAAAATGCAAAAAACATATAACGCCCGATTTAATGGACCAAATTAATTGAACAATTTTGATTCTGAAGTGTTATGCCATTCTTGATTAATAACTCAACAGTTGAAAAATTTAAACCAACTGAAATATCCAAAAAAATAGATTTAATTTTAGAACTAAAGAGTTTTGCTACGAAGTTTCGAAAGAAAGAAACGAGTTTTGCTACAATCCATATGGGATCGAACTAGTTTTGCAAAATACTAGAGACCACCAGGAAAATTATTCTTTGAGCTAAAGTATATTTTGAAAGTTTTATTAATTTATTAAATTTATGCAAACAGTGCTAAAAAATTTAACAATATTTCTGTAGGGGAGGGATAAACTACACCAATTCACATCTTTTTCAAAATACGTTGTTTATACTATTGGAATCAGAATTTTTTCTCTATGGATGTGTAAATTCCCATAAGTCTTATCTAATTTAGATTTCGAGATAGAAAAGTTTAAAACAACACCAACTCCAACTTGCTTAGACGGAAATTGCATCAAATTTATTTATAAATAAACAAAAGTGTGGTTTACCTCTGAATTTAAAGACAATTTTTATTTAAGAATGCAGATGCGCCTTCAGTTTTTACTTGAATAATTATTTGTGTAACACATTTCGAAGAGAAAATTAAGGTAAAAGAAATTGTTCTAAGCCTTGTATTATTTTTTGGGAAATAGCAGACCTTTTGTTGTTGGAGTTAGGACTGTTTGTCTCAAGGGATTGAACAGTACCAATACCATAACGGGAGGTAAAGAGCACCAAGTTCAATTTAATAAGTAAAGGTTTGTTACCTTATGTGACGTAATTTTATTATGGGTATCATCGACATAAAAAACATATTAGAGACATATAAAATATTCGAACAAAGACATATTTTTAATACGGAATTAGAAGTATTTGTAATTTTCAACATGTTTTTGCGGTCTGCTCTAAAGTTTTCAAAGTGTGGCTTGGTGTAGTTTATCTCCCACCTGTAGAGTTAAAAAAAATTAATTTTTAAACAAATAAATTTAGATCTTTTTCTTCAGTGTGCTCGCCATTGTTTTTTCGTCCCATAGTTATGTATGGATATGAACATCGCTACAAAAACATTTTTCAATATAAGATTTATTAAAACCAAATATGTATATCCAAGCGAACTTGTTAACAAATTTGCATTTTTAAATTCCCTAATTCGACTCTATTTCATCAACAATACCTTGGCGCACTTTTGTTACAGAAAATTCAGATATAGTTTTGAAAATGTCTGGTGAGTGAATCGAACCAGTTTTGTTACCACCTGCACTCATAAAAACATAGAAAATGATATGCTTTGATTTAATCTATATATTTATTCCATAAAGTTTTAAAAGATTTGTCAAAATCAATTACTATCTCAATTTTTGAAACTCACCTACTCATAACTTCAAAATTTTAAAGCAGACTCTCTTAAAAAAATTATATTTTAAAAAAGATTAGAAAAGTTTTTATGCCGAAAAATTTTGGAGTCGGAGTCGCGAGTTTTTGTGGGTACTTCGACTCCGACTCCAGTACAATAACCTCAAGTCCGACTCTTCAACTCCGACTCCACAGCCCTGCTTTAAATGATTTGTTCTTTATATGGTTTTGCAATAAAATTAATTATTTTGCACGGAAAAACCTTAAAATTTAAACATTTAGGAATACACCGTATTTTTTGAAGACGTTGATTAAGTTTTGTTTAAATTTATCATGATTTGCTTTTCCTTTTTAAGCCTGGTACTCTGTTTAACAATTCCAGTGAAATAACGTTTATGAAAGACGGACATGGCTAAATCGACATAGAATCACTCAAGGACCCAAAATATATACACTTTATGGGGTCTGAGATGAATAATAAAAAAGTTTCACACGGAATGACAAACTTAATATACCCTCTTCACAACTAATTGTGGTGGAGAGTATAAAAAACTTGAAAGGTTTTTTCAGCGTTTTTTTTTTATATGAAGTTTGACGTTTATTATGGGTAAAAATTGTCAGGTGAAGACCCCATGTTAAGTAAAAGTAAGAGTGGAATCTGCAACATAATTTGCATGCTTTTCTTTAACATACATATTCACAAAAGAACATGAAAAGTTTTCCCACAGTTGTATTTTTTGTACAAACGAATTTGTGTGCACACATGTAACATTAATGCAACATTTCTCAGAAAAAAATCGCCATTAGACTGCAAATGTCAATTTTGGATTAACCTTCAGTTGGCTCGTTGGTCTAGGGGTATGATTTCCGCTTAGGGTGCGGGAGGTCCCGGGTTCAAATCCCGGACGAGCCCAAGTTTAAACATTTTTTTTGTCATTTTGAAAGGTGATTTTAAATCACCTGATTTGAAATTAAACAGTGTAGGGCGAACTACTTGGTTTGCGGTATTTAAAAAACAAAATAATTGCTGGTCATGTATTTAAAATACAAAATACTTTCAGGTTATGTATTTAAAATACTTACAAATCTGTATGTATTTTAAATACAAAATACTTCCATTTATTGTACGTATTTCAAATACAAAATACGTCCACGTCATGTACATGTATGTATTTAAAATACGAAATACACCATTTGTATTCAAACCAAAAAATACATTAGGTAAAACTTATTAGCAAAACAATTGTTTCCTTTCATATACATATATCGGATTTTTGAATGTAGCATCAGACAAACAGTTTCTTGTTGGAGAATAAATATAACCTGCTGAAGAAAATAATCTTTCTACAGGTCCCGATGAGCACAGCCTTGTATTAAATTTTATGAATTCTCTTTTTATATTTGGAATAGCTGTCAAGAGTGATAATGTCTTTGCTCTTGTCACTAAGGAAACTGACAAATTCCAACTCCAAATTTGATGTCATGGATTCACCATCATTCCTATCTACGAAAACAACAAAATCCTCGTCTTCTTTACTGGTGCTTCTACTTCTGATATTCCCATATTCTGATAGTTACGTTTTTTAGTGATTCTAGTTTTTGGTAGACCTAAATGCTAACAACCATCAGTAAACTGACAAAATATATTTTGTAAACTATGTTCTTAAAATACAAAATATTCCCATTTTGTATGTATTTAAAATACAAACTCCTTCTATTTATTGTTTGTATTTAAAATACGAAATACTTGCTGGACATGTATTTAAAATACAAATACAAAATACGTATTTGTATTTTAAATACGTATTCCAAATACATGTATTTCAAATACTGCCCAGCCCAGAATTAAAATGATATTCAGAACAGGCATGAATATTTGATAAAATAAAAAACAAAACGTCTTCTTCTTAAGTTATCCCTTTAGGAGCCAACAGGGCTAACAAAGCTAATTCATTTTTACGTTACAGTTTGATTTGTGGTGGGCTAGAATCTAAATATTTGGAGAATAAATCAGAAATTTCTAGTCCTTTTGTAATAGTATTGAACGTAGACATTGCACTATTATTTTGAAAATAAAAAACTTGCTTACAAAAACTACCTAAAGTTACTCTGTCTTGTCCCATTTAGGTAGTAAGATTTAAAAAATCTATGCCCCTGGTGGTATTTTAAGCAAAAGAATAAATAAACTTTTAAGTTTTGATGAACGTCAGATATGTTGTCTCCAAAATTTCGTCTAGGCGCTGCTGAATCATATCTTTTGTTACGTGTGTAAAGATAAATATGAAAAGTCAAATTCATTTTTTTGAATATCGCATGCGATAAAGGTAAATATATTAAAAAATATCGCATGCGATTAAAAATTATATAAAGAAAATACGACTATTTTAAAAAAATCAATTATTTTGTTTATTTAACATTAAAAACTAATTACATATTTTATTTGTCGTTTTATACATATTAAAATTAATGATTTTTGAAAAAATATGGCAGAGTGAAATTCTCATGAATGTGCTCTGCGAGGGATATGGCCACTGTGTCCAAATTTTTCGATCTGAGAAAATCAAACCTAATGAAAAATTAAAACTATGGACAAGGTTACCATAATCAAAATGCCGCAACA
Organism: Pollenia labialis; assembly: GCA_949318255.1. Lineage (NCBI taxonomy): Eukaryota > Metazoa > Arthropoda > Insecta > Diptera > Polleniidae > Pollenia > Pollenia labialis. The sequence goes on from OX439141.1 coordinate 17,159,561, forward strand.
TGTTCATTGCAACTTTTTTAAATAAAACAGTCGAGCCATGGTGGAATAAGCTGGTGGCATCATTACGGCAACAAATCCAACATTAAAACAAAAATGGAAATTATATCCCAGCTTACGTCAATAAATACTTCAAATAAAACTCAAAGCGTGCCGCTGAACGTGATGAAATAAATAAATTGTTAGCCAATTTTTATTTAATTATGGTCAATATCTTATTTACTTTAATTTAAAGTTATCAAAAACTTTAATAAAATACAATAATTACAGCACAAAACGTGGACAGTACATAAACATAAACAAAACTTTGACATAAGATTAGACAAACAATGCAAGAGCAAAAAATCATAATCTGGCGTAGTGCTGCCGCCTTTATTATCTCACCATGAGTCGAACTTAAAAGAAAAAAAATTGTCAAACCTGTTGGAAAGAAAAAATCAGTTACAATAAAATGGATCAACACAACTGTTACTGTCTTATACGAACAAAAAAATTATCGAACTGGATGAATGATGTTGAATGAACGCAAACCAAATGCAAAAGCAAATAATCGTTACTAAAAACTTTCATAAGAATTTCACTCTGTCATATTTTTTAAAAAATCATATATTTTAATATAAACAAGTTAGAGTGCTATATTCGGCTGTGCCGACAGTTCGAATATTTCAGGAGTGATATCTATTTATTATTTATTTATCTTTATAAAAACAGACATCAGCATTAAAATTTATTGCGGTTTAGACCGATATTAAATTATTGACGGACAATCAGTAAGTCTAAATTTACACGTTTCATCTTTTGATGCTCAACTTCTTTTCAATTCCCTTTTAAAGATGCCAATATAATCACACGCAGCAATCGGTTTCAACTTTTTTCGGTTCAAAACAACAACAATTTTATGAACAGCGATTCAAAGAGAAAAAGAAAAGAAAACAAATTACATGCAGCCATCGTTGTGCATATACCAACGAATAAAAACATAAAGCGTACTGACCGAGTACAGGCATCTCCGTACTAACTCCCTTTCATCTTTCTTCTCTCACCTAAAAACATAAGAGTTGAGCACCAAAAGATGAAACGTGTAAAAGCAGACAAAGTTGTATGCTTTTTGTTAGCAATTTTAACCAGCTTGAGTAAAATATCATAATTCGAACTAAAATGATTTTCAGGAGGGGTATTTATATTGGAGCCATCATGGTTAGTTATGAACCAATCATCTTAAAATTATGCAGAATGATTTCATTCAAATTAGTTTTAGTGTTTACAGTGAATTTCCGAAGCCTGCTAAATGTGGAATCCAAGTAGGGGTTTTATGGGGCTTAGGGTAAATTATGGACCGATCTTCACGAAATTTCAAAGTGTAATTTCTATTCCTATGAAACTGTGACCTACCAAATTCTATTATAATACCATTATAAATAATGGTTTTAGGCGTACTAAACTGTTTTCGGGAGTAGGTAACTATTTTGTACTAAAATTTCAATTTAAAAATAAAAATATGTAAATGTTTTTCAGTTTAAATTTTAAAAATCAAATGCAAAATCTTTAAGCTCATCTTTTTTATAAGTAGGTGTCATAATTTTATTCAATTGTACTTTAAAATTGTTTAAAAAGTTCTAAAGCTACGGTCACACAAGCAAACTAAATAATCATTTCCTTTAATTCCACATCTTTAAAAATACAGCTTTTTAATATGGCTAGTAGTATAATAAATTTATTTTGTGATTTTAAGATCATGTTTTATCTCACTTACGTTTAACAAAAGTAGGGGTTACGATTATTTGTTCAAATATTTAAAAAGTGTGACCGTAGCTTTAGAAATTTTAATAAATGTTTTATTTATTTTCTATATTAAAAAGTATGGATATTTAAAATACTTACCAAAAACAAAATTTTATTATTTAATTTTTTTTTACCTATGTAAATTATAGGTATGTACATAGGTAGGTACTTATAAATTATTATTTTTATTCAATAATAAAATACCTATAGGTAGGTTTTTTTATATAATTTTTAAAATTTTACTTTATTTCAGAGAGTTTTATAATTTCTAATAAGAAAACTTTGATTTTTACAATGAAGACAACAACCCTTTTTATATTTTTTACTTTAACTTCCATAAACAAAAACAACACAATACGAAAATATTCTATTCTCACACACTCTCACTTTATTTCAATTACTTTTTTTTTGCTTCTTAATTTTTTTCTTCTTTACTTTGCTTTTTTACGAATGGCCCCAGAAAAGAAACACATTGACCGGCACAAATTTGCATACAAAATTCCGACACATTTTTCACTAATTTACTTGAAATTTTCCAACGATATTTTTACACAGAATTATTAAGAAACACTCACATTACATTTTTATGCAAAAATATTTTAATTTTCTTAATTATTTCAAGGTGATTTTGTTAAATTTTTTGGGACATTAATCAACTAGTTACCGAACACTTGTAAAATTTTAGAAAACTAAAGAGCAAGTGAAGATTGTTTGCTATGATTGTTGTTGTTGTTTTTGTTAATGTTGTACTGAAGAGTGAGTGAGTGTGTGTTTACTAGTGAGAGGAAACAAATGGACGAATAACTATAATGCGTTATTGGATTAAGTGGTGAATTGTAAAAGAGCGCTATCACAAAAAGGAAATAAAAATTGTAGAAATAAGACTGTTTTTGTAATAGAATAAACATTTTCGTTAGGGAACATAGTAAGTAAGTAGTATGTACCTACATACATATGTACCTATTGAAAACAAAATCAAACTAGAGTTTTTTTCATTGTTGTTTCAATGTAAATTCTCTGACGAAATTTTTTAATTTTAGTACAGATACAGTGAGTATGACTTTTTTAAACTTATGAGAATAAATAAATAAGAAATTATAGGTTATTGAGGCAAACGAAATAATATGTAAATAATAGCATAAGGAAAATATTAACGCACCTGTTCAACAATAGTATATCAACTTAAAACATATCATGCCATATTATCTCCTTTTTGGAAAAGAAAAAAAATTGATTAGCTGCTACTGAAAATTTTTAAATTTTGAGTTAATACAGTATTGTTGAACGAGTGTGATATGGAAAAATTAAAAGTTTAAGGATTATCTAATATTTTTAGTACAAAATTAATTCATATAAAAGAAGTCGTGAATACAACTCTTTAGATCTAATATATTTTTTGTATGATTTAATCTCAAATTTTAATTACAGAACGATAGTTTTTATATTTTTCACCATAAGTCGTAATATATCATCATTTTTTTTTATGTAAAAATCGAATTAAATTTTTAGAACAAACAGTTTATCCTTTCAGCCTCTGCGACGGCTGGCAGTCTTTGGTCAAACATTTAGCTGGACGTCCACACCATGCATTTTCTCCTTCACGCATTGCATGATTTTTATACGTACCTATCTTGCGTTCTTCGTCTCAAGTTATATACAATGCTTTTTTTGCGGCATCACAATAATTAAAAATAAATTTTCATATGTCAACATCAGCTTATTTGTTCGAACGCTGCTTGTGACGCTAACAAAACAAGAAATAAAACCTAGCTATTCTGTTTCATTTTTTTTTAGTTCGAAACGATAAAAAAACATTTTGTCAAAAACGGCAACATTTCAGCACCTCATAGCAAGAAAAATAAGAGTCATAAAAAATATGTGGCACTCAATATCTTTAATAGTTATATTGAAATTTGACTCGTAGAAAGAAGCACATTCTAAAAAACGGTTAATATAATTAAAATAATTTATGAACAAGAAATAATTATAATTCCGGCATTCTGTTGGAAAATTGTTGTATTTAATACACGAAATTTTTAAAGTGACTCAAAAGAATGCTGACGAAGGCCGTAGCGGGCCAGAAAATGCATTACTTTCTGCTTGTGTCTGATAATTTTTAAATGTTCTCTACAAGGCGAATTTAAAAAGGTAAGTGCAACTCTACAACTACAAAAAGCCTCATGTATTTAATTTTTGCAATTTAATAGATAGCTGCCAAAAATTTTTATTGCAAATTAAAATTATCACTTTTTTATAAAAGAAATTATTGAATTCACTTTAATTATTGGCAGTTTTGAAATTTTTTTATAATAAAAATAATATTTTTAGCACTTTTTCAATCAACTTTTACTCAAAACAAAATTATATTTTGACATTTACGTATTTTTTTTAATTCGCCGATAAACGGCTGACGAGTTGAGTTATACCTTTTTAAATTCGCCTTGGTTTTCTACATAAAAAATTTGCGTCATTGCTAACCAAAGGATAAAGTAAAAACATGTAACATGAAGATACAAGACATTCTGGTTTGGCTTAAGCAAAAAGTATGTGAAATATTGAGGGAATAAGACTTGTATTATAAAAACCTTTAGACATTTAAACTCGAAAAAGTGATTAATATCTGTGGCATTTTGACAAAACATCTTAAGTCAAATTAAAAAAGTTAGAAAAAAATTTTAATAATCATACGAATTTTCATCCAAAAAACAGTTTTGTTTACGGTTTTTTTAAATTTTGTATTTTTAACAAAATGTTTCTTAAACTTTGGTTTATATTATTACTTGATAAAAATGATTTTTGATCGAGTTTTTTCTTAAACTTTTTTGCTATCTTATCTCGACTTAAGATGTTTTGTCAAAACGCCACAGATATAATTTAAATAATTTATGAAAAATAAATTATTTCTTCATTCTATTTGTTAATACATATATTTACTGCCTGTTCAAAAATTTCGAACGTAAACGTTCGCATCTAATTTAACATGGAAACTATTTTTTAAACTGAGTGTTTTTCATACGAATTTTTAAAGCGAACGTTAACGTTTGAAATCGTTAAACAGGCAATTAGTAACAATAAACTAAACATAAGGAAAATCTTTGATAAAAGAAAAGCTAAAATTATCGATGAAAAATGCAGTCACTGTGGCTCATTGCTTTCAAAAGCTAATTTACGTAAATATTTGTGTTGTTGTCGTAGTCGAAATTAAAAATTTATATTTTGCCTTATCGTGGTTGGCGAATTAAAAATACGACTATTTGGTAATAGATTAAAGAGATCTTGATTTTATTTCTCTTAATCTTTTACTAACAGTCGCAGGCGTATTTTAAACTCGCCAATTGTGATAAGGGTGATTATGATAGTTGTAAACGACACAAGTACGACAAACTTTATATATGTTTACCATTCACAGTGTCGTAAATTTGAATTGATATCGACAAAAATTTGAAACGACTTTGACTTAGACCACTATAATGACTCTCGTGAAAGGGTCGAATATTTGTGTTTGCTGTTTAAGATTAAAAGGTCTAAGCAAAAATTTTTTTATAACTTTAATTTATTATTCATTTGCCTACTAAATCCATTTCTTTTCTCAACCCCTTTAACATTTAAATTACAATTTTATTCGAGAGTTTTTTTTGCTATTTTCTCCTTTGTTTGAATAAATTTATTGCTAGATGGAAATATGTATTTAAAAAATATTCGGATACAGCATTAAAAAAATTGCATGAGATTTTGTCAAGTGGAATTTATAACTCCATTACAATATTATCAACAGGAATAAATAAAATAAAATCAAATAAAATTTTAATTGCTAAAATAAATCTCTAGAGTAAATAGAGGAGACCCTTTTTTTATCGAATTTTAAATAACATTAATAACACTTTTTAAAAGGTGATATAAAGACAAACGCTTCTACATTACATTGAATCTCATAGTCTACAAAAGTCATAAACGACAATCCGGGTTACTAAAAATGTAATAAAATTGTTTTGTTTTTTTTGACGATATGCATGCATATACAAGTACATTATATGTACATTAGGGGTATAACCAAAAAAAATACCTATCACGACGGGGTGGCCACTGATGTATATATCAAGAAAACAGTTTTTTGAGATCAATTTTGATAAAAAAAAAACCTCCCCCCCCCAAACCGTTTTTTCCATTTTGTTCAAAAAAAGAGTTTCCGTGTTATTTTAACATAATTTTAACTGTTTGGATGTAGTATAATTGGTGGTATAAGGCTTATTTGTGAAATAGTAAAATAGAACTGAATGTTTTTTGTTCTTACAATAGAGATATTGTATTTTTAATTAACAAAAAAAATACAAATACTAAACTTCAAAGTGATTTGGGGGGGAACTTTTTAACGCCCGCGAAAAAGTGACCCCAATTTTTATCATAGATTTTCATGGTCTATATGGCATGGATAGCTATTTTTTGATAATTTAAAAAATTGTTCAAAAGTTATACCCCTAATGTACATATTATGTACCATTTAAAGAAATAGGTTTAAGTTGAAGCGTAAACAAGCTAAAGTCATTCATGTTTATAGTAATCATTTTAGGTATTTATAACTTTTTTTAAATATTGTTACTTAAAAAAAAAATGTAAGCATGAAATATTTTATATTTTATGTTGCTTACCTTTTCAATGCGTGTCCTTTCCCTGACTTTTTAACTACCTGGGAAAGCGCGCGGGTACTCCCGCTTTAAAAAAAACAAGTTTAGGTGCTATTTTCGGCTGTGCCGAATCTTATATCCCTTTCACAGCAGTATTTATAAACGCATCAAAGCCTTAAAATCGGGAGAACACTTGTATAAGTATGAGTCTGGAAAAATAACGCTCCGCGGTGCGCAGATTTAGTTCATTAAAAATATTTAATAAAAATTTCAAAAATATTATGTTTACTTTGACCATATTATTGTCGCCGACAACCATATTATGGTAAAATTAGGCCTCCATCAAGAAGCGACAACCATATTGTGGTTGCCTCCGAACATGTTATGGTTAAATATTTCGATTTCGGTTATTTTAACTACAAGTATTCTACTGAGTTTATTAAGGGTGAAAGTGAAAAAATAAAGTTTAAATATTATAAAAAGGCTTTTAAAAGTAAAGGTTTGTGTGTTAAAATAAAGATGTATGGGTAATTATTATCTCAGAAACCATAAAAAATTTGGTAAAACCGGTTTTGGATTCAGAAAAGTGGTAATTAAAATACCTTAAAATTTTTTTTAAAAATTTTCGGTTGGTCACACCAATAATGAACTGACGAAATATTTACTCACTCAGATGTCAATACAAAAGGGAACGCTTTTGTTTTTTTCGACTCGCAAAAACAAAAATATAGTGAGAGTCAAAAGGCGATCTCTTGCATTACTTGTGGCAAATGTAGTAGGTAGTCGATTTTTCCTTAAAGAAATACTTAACGATTCTGCGTCGATTTCTACTTTTAAAACCGCAGGGTACATATAACGATTAAGCGTTATCATTAGCCAGACAAATACATACAATGTTCTGAGGGCAATAGAATGTTTCTGAACACATACAGCCCAGTTATGCATACAAATTTCGCGGTAGTTTTTTTCCCTTTTCTCATTTTTAAAATTGAATTTACATGGGAAAAATGGGAGAAGGGATAAAACTCCCAGGCAATTTTTAATTATAATTGGTCTGATAAATTTTCTGCCAAATATTATAAAGAAATTGTGTATTAGACTTTTTGAAAATAGTGAATTTATAAAAATCGACATGCTACGAATCGCGTGGTCTAATAGAAATTTTCCAAATCAATCTGATTCTTTTTCTCTAATTCAGTAATTACATATAGCAACGTTTTGATTTTATGTATGTCTACATACAGTATGTACTAATGCACAGAAATATATAAGAAAAGTTTCTGTGTAAAAAGGATTCTTTTTGCTCTATTGTTATTTACGATGCAATTTAGTGAATACAACAAGATTTAATACGAAAACGTATTTTTCTCCGCCATTAAGTTTTTCTCAATGATATTCATATAAAACTGCATTTTTTTTGTCGGTTGAATATTAGAAAGATACTACACACATTTATTTGTACACGTATTCAAATCGATTTTCACATCAATCAACAAAACTATTTCGTTTTTATTCTTCTTGCTTAATTTTTTGTGTGTGAGGAAATTCCATTCATTTCTTGTTTTTCACATGTGGTAGAAATTTTTGTGGAAATATTTGAGAATTTTTTTGTTCGATTTTTGTTTGATAGGAGTTGAAATTTTTGTAAATTTTAAACATTTATTTGAACGAAATGGCCTTTAAGTTCAGAAATTAAAAAAAAAAAAATGCACACAATACTAAATTGTAGGAATGACGGAATTAGAAATGACTCTGAAAAGCAAAACTTAAAGATCTGAATTTAAACAAACTACGATAGAGATCCGATTTTTAAATTTATTGTTAAACAAAATTTGATGTTAACGTTTATTTTCGCCAGTTAAAGTTTTATTTATTTTTTGATATTTTATAACTTAATCTTGATATAATTTAAGAATATACAGATGCATATAAAAAAAAACATCATAATAAAAAATTTAATTATTTTAGAGTTAGCAAAATGCAACAATTAAAATTCTAAAAATAAAATGTTGAAACATAAAAATAGTGGTAAATAAAATAAACATAATTTTCTTTGTTCACCAACAATTTAGTCTTTGAGGGCGTTTGTAAACACCACAAAAACATAAAAGCCAAAAAGGTAATGCAATTAATTGCTCAGAAACGCATTTAATGCTTTCGTATGCATACACTCATTTGCTTTCAACAATAACTTTGCGTATATCATTAAAGGCTTGTTCTAAGCTGTTTATAAACTCCTGGCCATTACATCCATTTTCATAGGATGTTACAATGGCGCCGCACTCTTCGTTTTGTATGGAATAGCTGCAAACAAAAAGAAATAAAGCAATAGAAAATTTTCAGTTTAGAACTAATGAAATTGAAAATAAAAGGGAAACATGTAGTAATAGTAAATGGAAGGACTTACCCAATACCCAAGCCGTCACGTACAACAGGACCAAATGAACCGGCTAACAAGGCATCCGATGATAAGGTTGATGTACTAATAATATTATGATTAATACGTTTAAAGGCTGGTGTATTATATAAATTCGGCAAAGGTTTATTGTTTATAGAGGCCATATGTTTAAGAGCAAACAAATGACGATCAAATCCTTGACCCATAGCAGCATCTTTGGTTAACTGTCCATGAGTAGTAGAACATTGATCAATTAAAGTTCTTAAATATTTGGCATCCGAACTAGTTTTTGGATTCAGTAAACTTTCACAAAATAGTTTAGTGACATTGGTACAAGGACGCATTGTCTCAGTTCTTCCATGTTTAAAAGCTGCTGTACTGCAAGATTCATAAGTACCCACATATTTATTAAAGGCCAGTCTATAGGCCAATTGAAATGATAGTTGCATTATAGAGTCCGGGCTTAAACGATCTCTTTTACAGGCAGTTTTACTAAGATGGGGGTAACGTAACATCTGCATGTTTAAAAGCTTAATATTTGTTTGATTTCTACTATTAGACTGCTTTACCAAGTCTCTTAGTTTGTCATCGCTTTCAAATTCTAGAAAGCGAATTTTTAAATTATCTACATTATAATTCGAAGTAGACTTCAAATCATCGGTGCTTAAAAAGGGGCTGTTGAGGGTTTCTTTATAAACCTCATTGAAATAACGTAAAACGGCAACACCATCACCCCAGGCATGTTCAAAATTAATCGCAGCAGTGCCATCAGCACTTAATAATATGGAGACGGATTTGTCGAACCATCTGGAACACAGAAAATGTTATTAAAGTCCAATCATTAAAAAATGTATAAAGCTTACTACCTATTCGTACCCCTACCGGCCAATAAATGCTTTAAAACAGGCACAGGATTATTTTCCTCATAAACTGGGTCCTCTTTGGTATCTAAACATACACAAAATAAAGCAGCATCCACCTGTTCATTCAACAATCTACTATTCACTTTATTCGTTACAATATGCTGTCTAATAACCGCCCATTCATTACGTTCATCGGCAGTAAGTACCCCAAAAGGCACTTTGTTTTCAACTTTGTTTTCATCAATTTTTACAACTGCATTTAGACGGGCCAATATTTCTATGGCAGGTTCTATATTACCATTCGCATCCAAAACATCAACAGCATAGAAATTTCCACGACGCATAACCATTATATGTTTTGAGTTTGGATTTTGTACCAAACGATCCTTTTCCAATTCTGGAATGCGGGAAGTACCAAATAAACGCTCATATTGGCTCATGTCGAGTGGGAAAGCTTTAAAGGCATACGAGGCATATGTGGCTATAATTTGTGGAGCAATACGCATCCAACGGCGGTATTTTTCATTATCAGTCTTTTTGGGATTTAAGTGAAACACTTCAGGCTCGAGTATTCCATCTTGTAGGGAACGCCAGAAACGCAGAGAAGATACAATGAGATTGGCTGCTCGTACAGTTTGATGTTGATACTGCGGGCGAGAGTCGTTTTTCATTACCAATAAGGGGTTATAATTAAGGGGCAAAGGTACACGATCCCTTAAATACATATCGAACCTGTAAAATAAATAATTTAGAGTTTATTAAATTAAATGGAACATTTTTAATTTCAACACCCTAAAAGATTAGGAGGGGTGTGCAATGATTGTTGTTGTTCCGTTTGTAATACAGCGAAATAATCATATAAGTTCGTGAAATTATTTATTTTCTAAATTCTTATTAAATTTTAAAGCAATAACTAAGACAAGGTATTCAAACTTTTTGATTTGCATTTATATTTCTCAAGATTTATTAAAAATGCTTTATTTGCAAATATTTTTTTTAATTATAGTGATATCCTCTTAGAACTTTGTATTTAGTATTGGGAAATACCTATTGCCTCACTATTAATTTAAGAACTTAAATAAATCATTTTCTTGTTAAAAATTTAGAAAACAAAATTACAGAAATAAGTTTTTCCACAGTTTTTTTTATAAATATTGCGTACCTATGTATTTATGTTTCTTGCGTATTTTTGAGCATATTTATTTAATGTTAATTAAAATTTATATTTATATATTTGTTAATTAAAATATTTTGTTGTATATAAAAACATGACCTGAGCATTTAAACTAAACATTCTCAGTGCATACTACTCACCATGGTTCCGATATATAACTTGTATGTTTATTAGCCTCATCTTTGATCATGAGCATGGCATTCAATTCGGCCGCTTCATTCTTACGAAACAGCTCCACAACTTGTTGCGTTTCTTGATATTCATTTGGTGCGGTTATTGGTTGTACGGCAGCCAAAAAACGTTCACAGGTTTTGTCCACCAAAGGTATGGGTAAACGTGGTAAAGATTTTTGAAAGTACATTGTGGGCAATTTTGAGCGTTGTAAGTACTGATAAGAATCCGAATGACTAGAACCTTGGGTAGCCTTAGTTCTAAGCAAGACCTGCATATGGAAACATTTTTTCCGATTAATCGCCAGCATTTTGGTGGATGCTTGTAACTGACCCCGAACCATTATAAGTTTTAAATTTTTACTATAATTTCACTTTGAAATACTAATGCAAATTTCTGCAGTTGAATAACTAATTTACCTACATACATAAATACACTTTATAACTTAAAAATAATTATATTCAGCTGTGGCAGCTAAACAAAAAAAAATAGCCACGAACAAGCAAACTAATACAAAGTCCAATTTTTTTTATTTGTTTGTAGAAAAATAAGCAAACATAAACAACAACTACATGGTTAATAGACAGCTGTTTGATTATGTTTTGTTCGTCGTCATTTATTCTCTCTTTGTGCACTCATTCTCTAAGCAGCTGGGCAGCAGAAAAGAGTTGCCAGATCACTTAGATTTGTTCAACTGATCGATTTGATAATCTATTACAATTTGTTTAAATTTTATTACTAAATAATTGTTTTACAAATTATTTATGTTTTTTTAATGATTTCTCTGCTCTTAACACGTTAGGGGAACAATTGGACTCATACGAACCTTTTTTTTTTAACTGTTTTCTATTTTTCTATGTCTACATCATTTAATTTTTAATATCACAGAAGTTTTCTGGCTTAACGCACCAGTACTTTGCAGGCCTGTTCGTTAAACTGAATTGTTCGTCATATGATATGTTGTGAATAAATAAATGACAAGAACTGTATTATAAATCGTTTATTTTGAAATATGTTTTAAAATCTGTATAATACATTAACAAAAAAAAAAAAAACAAAAATGTACAATTCAATACACTGTTATAATTTTATATAAAAAATAGGTTCAAATTTCCTTGAAAATTTGTCGTGAAAAGTTGACATATTAACATTATTTTGTTGAGCCCATTGAATACATACTTCCAAGTTGACTACTAAGTCTTTCAATTCGATTGTACTGTGCGTGCTCAAGTCTCTTGACCAGCTGTCAAAATTAATGTTTGTAGTTTTCTTTTGCAAAAAAAAGATAAGTATTTTAAAAATTGTCTATTAATTTAGTAAATTTTAAAAATAATTAAAAATCTTTCAATTCAATTGATGAAGTGTGTGCCAAGCAATTGAATTGAAACGTTTATGGGGCGCATAAGACGAACAATTTTGGTACTTTTTTTGTTTTTCATCTGGTACTTTTTAATTATATAATTATATAATAATAAATAAACATGCATGGTCCTGAGTGAATAAGAACGTCTAAGAGGGGGCTTTTTGGTACTATTTTTTATATAAGACATAGAAATCGGTGATGGAAAATTGATATATATTTAGAAAGTACTGACCACCAAGCAAAAGAGTACTTTTTCAAACATTTTGTTACTTTAAAAAAAAAAATTTTTTTTACTTAAATCTCAGCCATTTATGGACCGAGCTGGCTTAATTTCAACAGCAAAATTCTGATGAGGATATCTTACCCTACAATAAATGAATGAGCGAGTAGTCACATTTTTCATTTTGGCGTTAAGAAAATGATAGAAAGAAATGACCGAATGTGACCGAACACTTGATTTCGGTCACTTCTTTCTATCATTTTCTTAACACCAAAATGAAAAATGTGACTACTCGTTTCATTTCTTGTAGGGTTAAATTAAAAAATACCAACAAGCAGTGTTGCCACAACCTTTTATAATAATTCATTTTGTGTAGGCAATGTTGTAAACAGGGCTGTGGAGTCGAAGCTGTAGAGTCGGAGTTAAGGTTTTTGTACCGGAATCGGAGTCGTAGTATCCACAAAAAATTCGCGACTCCGACTCCAAAATTTTTCAGGATAAAAATTTTAAAAAAATATTCTAATAATTACCAAAATAAAAATACTTCGGAATTTGCGATGCAATAATAAAAATAGTGATTCGATATGTTTACTGAATCCTTTTCTTGCTATATTTAATCATTTAAAAGGTACTGCAGTAAAAAAAGAGTTTAAAGTCAAATAAGGACCAGTCTCATATTCATTTAGTGTTAAGGTGAGATTAGGAGTCGGAGTTGGAATTTCAGCGGTTGGAGTCGGAGTTAGTACTTTTTGTTGACGAATCAATGTTAAAAAAAAAATCAACCGTGGTATTTTTGAAAGGAAAAAGTACTGATCATAGTACCATAGTACTGAATTTTCCATCACTGATAAAAACATTAAATTAAACATGCAGTGTCCTGAGTGGATGACAATCTATAAAGGAGACTTTTTGGTTTTTGTACTTACAAAATTAAAATAACTCACGTAAAAGATAAAATATGAACAGGAGGTTGGTCCCTCGCCAAGTCGATTTACTAGGACGGAAAAACCAATGCTAGAAATATGTAAATTCATATGTATATACTTAGATGAATTATGTTTTCTTCATACCTATTAACATAAAAATTTAAGATCGAATTCTGACCATTAGGCTAACACTAATATTCTTAAATTTATAAATCCCTTTACTTTTTTTCTGTTTATTCTACAAATGCATTAAATTTGTTTAACCAAAATCCTATAGAATTTTATCACCAAATTACATTTCTTTTCTAAGTTAAATAAAATCGTTAAAAGTCCATTCTAGAAAGTAGAACATTTGGTTTTATTATTCGTTACCTTCAAAATTGGAATGCTTTCGACTGTCGTTATTCATATATCAACATTTTTTTTTTCAGATTTTTGCTAATCTTTAACAATTATGTTAACCTTAGTGGCGGAATGGTGTAGGTGAAGGATGGTTAATTTAATTTGTTATACGTTTTGTAACACGAAACTGAGTTTCTCTGTTTATAAGAATCCTCTTATCTTACAATTCAGAACTTAATTTAAACATCTTTTGAATATAATATTCATACATATGTATGTATGTATGTATGTATGTACATAAGTATATACATATGTATATAAGTATGTACATACAATTTATTCGTGGCTGTTCTGAAATACGCGTCGAATAAGTGAACATTTACACGAAAACAAAAACAAAACAAAATTTGCGAAAATTGTTTTTGTTATCTATACACTTCTAATATCAAATTAACAAAAGAGGTATAACGCGTATCTTTCACTTTGAAAAACTGTAACTTTTGTATGATAAGCAAAAACAATTTTTGTCAATTTGGTTTTGTTTTGTTGTGTTTTTGTTTTAATGTAAATGTTCAGTTATTCGAGGCGTGTATTTCAGAATAGCCTCCATTGTAATTGATTTCTCAAAGAACGTACTAATAAAGTTATCTCAGCAATACAAAAACAACTAGAAAATTTATTGAAAAGGTCTGCGCAAGAAGCCTGATGATCATTGCTTATGTTCTTTTTAGTTGTCAAAAGCTGTTTACATGTGCATGTATACGTTTATGGTATGCCACACATACACGTTTTTTCCTTTTGCTTTGTATATGGGGTAGTACATTTTTGACAACTAAAAAGAATCGTTTTTTGTTTTTGTACAAGTAAGCAGACCTAATAGATGGGCCTTGATTTGTTGTTAGAAATTGTAATTCAAACTGTAAAAATAAAAAAAATTTGCTTTAAAAATTTGTGTTATAGACATTTGTATTCACGAAAACCAAAATTAGCTGACTAAATGTTCCAATCTTATTAAAAGGCAAAATAAACCACACAAAATGCTTGGCAAACATGTTAAAATTTTATGTTTGTACAAATATTTTGTGTTGGCAATTGGGGTTTGCAGAGTGAAGTTGTTGAAGAAGATGCCTTAAAAGAGATTTAAATCGTAAATTTTAAGGCAATAATTCTGTAAAACGTAACCGCAAAGCCAAAAATAAGATAAAGAAAAATTTTACATACAACAGACCTCGATTTTAACTGAATTATTTTGCCAAAAACATATTTGTGCTTTTTTTGCACGTACCCTTGTTGCGGCACGGGTATCACAAATGGGTTTCGTTTTTCTTTTTTCAAGGCTGATGGTATTTTTTTTTACAACAACTTAAAAAATTGTACCTACAATGACCACATTTCCATATTAAACATGTACCCGGGTACCTTGACGCGCATTTAACGCACAAAAGATTGCTAGAAGGCTGCAAAAATACAAAATTTTTTAAAGTTATTAGTTCCTTGTTGCGCACATATGTATGTTCATATGTATATGTTAAACCACACTTTACTCCAAATTCTATTCGCTTATTTTATACTACTCCTCTGCTTTAAACAAATGGCGAGCAAAATTGACGCAGCCCTACCGTCGTCTTTATTCGTTGAAAAAACAAAATAAAAAAATTAAAGTTGGTACGAAATATGTTTGTGTTGTATATTGGCACAAAGCAGGTACAAAGTGTGTGCTTTCCTATCCAATCGTTTAATTTGCCATTTAGGCATCAAGGCTCAGTTAGCCGGGAGTAACAGTAACGTTTCAACTCAGCTGCTTCATTTTGTTGTATGTAAAGCAATTGGAACGATTATAGTTAGTTAGCAGAAGATGTTACGTCTCAATCTGTAAGAAATAGATTGGTCTTATTTTTTACGGTAAGGTTAAGTTACTGTTAATCCGGTCTAACTTTTTTTTTTTTTTTTTTTAAATCCATCTAAACTAAAGGCTTGACGAGTCAAAATTGATATGTGCGAACCAGCTCTA
This sequence comes from Pollenia labialis, assembly GCA_949318255.1. Classification (NCBI taxonomy): domain Eukaryota; kingdom Metazoa; phylum Arthropoda; class Insecta; order Diptera; family Polleniidae; genus Pollenia; species Pollenia labialis. The sequence goes on from OX439141.1 coordinate 17,175,430, forward strand.
AAGCACTGTCGAAAAATTTAATAAAGATTGGGTTCTCAGATGATGTAAATTTTAGAAATGTTGTAAAATCTTGATTGTAATATTTGGCTACGGTTAATTTTCAAATGGTGCAACGTTGTCTGCATTTACCGACTAAAACCTTCAACCAGCTCCTCTTAGCATTCTTTTATTTCTTATGATCTTAATTTAACACACACACACACACAAAATGCCAAATAGTTTTATTGTTATTGCAATATTAATGGAGTTTCCATTTTCTGTGTAGCATCAACACTACCTAAACCATTATCCTCCAACAAGGAGTCAGCGAGGCACCGCAACAGCTATACTTACATTATTTTCTAATGGTTTTTCATCGATTGCAATTGGTTGCCAAATGTAAATTTAATAGGTTTCTAACAAAAAAAAAAAAAAAAAAAAAAGAGATGAACTAACGGAAAACGAAATCATTGTTGGCTAAAAAAAATTTAGTAAAATTCAAACACACATTTGTACACTCGTACACGAAAAAACCCACAAAATCGTCTGATTTTATGATTACAGACCAATAAAAACATTAGTGCTGAAGTACGATTTGAAGAAGTTTACAAAATGGTAAAAAATGCAAATGTCAGTTGTAGAAAATAAGATACGCACTAAAGTTTGGAGGAAAAAGGAAATGCGCGAATATTCGAATGGCGTGGCAGCATAAAATCCTTGCATACATATTAGTGATGTTATGGGTATTCATATTCGAAATGCCGAGTATTCGGATATTTCATGACATTCGTATTCGCCAAATTCAAGAGAAAACATCGAAAAGGTTCGAAAAAAAGAAAATACAAATGTTGAAAATTCTGATCTCTTTTTGAGCAATTTAATGGTAATTTTTATAAAAATTTTTTAGTATTTCCGTTTTATTTTTCAATCGTAATTTTTATAGTTTTTGATTATATTTTAATTCATTTTTTTATCGTCATGCTTTTAATTTTTTTTCCGATAAAAGCACAAATTGGAAATGCTATCGGTGCGGTAGAATCAGTGATGCCAACTCATCACTACTAAAAATTACTAAATTTATTGTAAAAAAGGCTAAATAGTGGCTAAAAAACTTACAAGGTGGCAAGTGAAAGGCAGACAGACGAAGTTTGTTAGTACGGGGGCGACGCTGTATGCGTGACACACTTTACTGTTTTCCTCTCTCGCCTACAAGGTTTGCCTGTCTGCCTTTCACCTGCCACCTTGTATAAGGGGACTTACAAAAAACGAATTAATATAATTAAAAAGCACTTGTAAAATACTAAATAGCTACATTGGAAACACTGGGTGGAATAAGCAATAAATTAGAAAATATGTATAATTGAAATGCATGAGACATTTTAAGAAACTCACTGAGATCTTTTCGTTCTGCTTACATAGTGTAGCATATAAAATGCAAACTCCTCCTCATGTGGAATTTCTTGAAGTATGTAAATACTTATCGAAAAAAAATTGGAATTTTGTTTCCCTGTCTGCGGTGCAATTGTAGCTGGCTGTGGACTAGAAGAAAAAAAGTGTTAAGCAAACTTACACGAAAATACTGCACCTAGTACCTCAAAATTGCTGAAATGTCGAAAATTTTTTTATTTTTTATATCTTTTTTCGCCATTTTTGGCCAATTGCTGCCAAACTGTGGGAACTTCTGTGAAGTTATCTTCAGAAAATATATTTCTTATAATATAACTCTTAATACTTCAGAACATTAGAATACTGGAAAATGCTTTTTACCATTTTTACATCAAAAATTCAAAGAATGTACGAAAAATGTATTAAAAGGCAAAAAAAAAAAAAATTTATCAGTATCATGTGGTTGTGCTAGTTTCGATAAATACTTCAAGAAATTCCTCGATGACTTCAAAAATGTTGCACAGAGTTATTATAAAATATTAAAGCTAAACAATTTGATTCACGCAAAGAAATCTTAAGCGACAACATTTTCAATTTTGGTTTTTTTTTAATAAATGACTTTATTGTCAACACTTGCATCATCTCCTAAAATGTCATGGTTACATAAGGTACCGTTTCGATTTTATAGCGAAAACAATTTTTATCGTAAGCGACAACCTTTATACAAAATTTATATGAAATAAAATAAAAAAAACCTTCTCTTGTAAAATTTTGTTTTGCTTTTTATGAAATATCGAGTTGCGCTAAAGTTCAGATTTTATGTTCATATTCGCAGATATTCGTATTGCGAATATTAATAAATTATATTCGTAACATCACTAATACTTATAAAAAAAAAAAAAATAGCATTAGCAGCATCTTATGCCATTAAAAATGCAAATTTATCATTTTTCTTACATTAGACATAACAAAAAAAAAAAAAAACGTGCTAAACATATTCGAATGTGCCGAATTTTTGGTACCCTCCACCGAGTGTAAGACTATTTCAGAATTTCAGAAGTGGAAGTTACTATACATACATATATGGAATCTGTAAGTTATAAACCAATTTAAAAAACAAAATAACTGACCCCACGTATTCCAAAAGTGCGATTCCGAGAGTAAGCTTTATATGAGGCCATTGGTATATTATCTTCACGAAATTTGATCGTGCGTTTTGAATTTTTATAAAACTATGAAATACCAAATTTTACCACGATAGCTTTGCTATGGTTTTAGGCGTACTAAAGTGTTTTCTAAGAATTGACTTTATATGGGGCCTCTAATAAACTATAAGCCGATCTTCTCGAAGTTTTGCAATGCAATTTCTATTCCTAGAGAGGCTTTTTTGTCGGTACCAAAGACGACTTATGTTACTGAAGTTGAGTTGCCAGCAGCGAAACCAGGCAACGCCGCGAAATTTTGTGATGCTTTTTCTATTTTTTTTTTATAATGACAGCCCTACATTTAAAACACGCTCACTTTCAAACAGATCAAAAGAAAAGAACTATATTGGTGGCAAATTCGGTTCAGTAGGATAAAAGCTATGAATGCTAATGTGGAACCACTTAAAAAAAATTATAAAATAATAATTTTGTATTTCTACCATCATATTTTAGATTTTAGTTTTTCTAAAACTAAATTTAAATTATATTTAAAAAATAATATTTTTAGCGAATAGTCTGTATACACAGAAACAAATACCAATGTAAAATTATCATGGAAAAATGTTGATTGAGAATCATAGTAAATTTCTGCAAAAGTATGCCCATTATTTAAATTTGTCATTATTTCATATCAATTTAAAATGAAGAATATTGAAATAATCTTAAATCACGCGTATTTAATGTTATTCACTGTTAAAAAAATAAAAAAAATATTAATATATAAAAAAATATGGATTCAATATTGAATCCATTAAAAAACCTGTTTTATATTAAAATCAAAAGTTTATCTTGTTAAATTAACATGCATACATAGTTAAGTATGTTAATTTTTTCATTTTCATTCCTAAAATATGTTATAAAAAGAAGACAATTCCCGTATTCTTTTAATTAAAATTATTTAGTTAAATAGTACATCAAGTTTTCAATTTAGAATGATGACGAAAACCATATCGGGCGATTCTGCTGATGCTTCTGTTAACAGAGGAGAATACAAAATAAGTGAAACATGTGTTACAGGGGTAAGTGTTTTGAATTATTCTTAAATAAATACCAATTTGATTCTACATGAAATTCACGTTGTTTCTACATAAAATAACTTTAATTCAACTTGATTCGGATTGTTATTTCAATATAAATGACATTTTGCTCTAACTTTACTGCAATGTTAAATTAACATGAATAAAAGTTATTTTAAAAGAAAGAAAAATGTTGTTCGCAAGTAATTGTAAAATCAGGTTGAATTAACATGAAAAACGTATAAAGCTAAATCAACACCGAAACATTTTAAATCAACCTTGTTTTCTACGTTTTTAACTTGATTTTTTTCTGTGTGTAAGGATATTTTGTAAATACAATAGACTTTAAGGAAATTAATTAATAAATGATAGCGAAATGCAAGGATTAATATAAGCTTTTGCAAAAACTCGGTTTATATGACTAAAAATCATAATATTAAATTTCGTGAAGATCGGTCCATAGTTTACCATAGGCCCCATATAAAGCCCATTCTCAGAAAACACTTTAGTACGCCTGATGCCGTAACGAATTCTATTCTATTAATGCTATTGCAATAAAATTTAGTCTGTCACAGTTTCATAAGACTAACAACCACTCTGCCAAATTTAGTGAAGATTGGTGCATAATCTTCCAAAAGCCCTTTATAAAGCGGCCTTCCATAAAGCACCTCAAAACGCATAAATGCTAAATAAAATTGTAGTATTGTTTTGAAACCTGGTCTAATTTAGGATCTTTTAATACCATACATCAGTCTACCGAATTATGTGAGGAACGGTCCATACTTAACAATAGATCCAATATAAAATTAGTTTGAATAAGAATTGGTTTAAGATTCATATATCGCATATAAAGCAAACTTTTGAAATATTCGAACTCTGGGTGGAGGGTATCAATGATTCGGCTCTCTTACTTGTTATTTCTACAATATAAGTTCGGAAAAAAACTGAAAAACTGCAAACGGCTTAAAGAAATACTTTTTTCAAATTAGATGAGTCTCTGTTCTTGACTTTAATTTTTTTTTGTTTATCAAATTTCTCCAAAGCTAAAAATAATGTCCCTTAACGAAATTACTCTCAATTCCACCTTATGTAGCGTATACCTATTTGATTATATAAAAACGACAAACAAAAATTTAAGCATTTTTTACGATGTACAATTTTATAGAAGGGAAAACAAAGAATTTTAAGATAAATTTTTGTTATAGCGGCTAAAGTTTGCATAAAACTAAAACGGAAAATTGATGATAAACATTTCAGCAGCTATGCCTGCAAATAAGTTATCGTAGTTTATATTAATTCTTTTTGGTGCATCTCTTTTTCGTGCCATCGCAAAAATTGGAGGCAGGATTTTTTTAGCTTTGTATATACTTTCTTAAACTACTTTAAACTATCTACATATGTATCAGAGAAGTTAACAAACAAACCAATTCGCAAACGTTTGCAAAATGTACAAAACAAATAAAGATTTTTAAAATGGTATTGTAGGTATATGAGCAACCAGAATAAAACTTTTTAATTGAGAAAGAGAGAAACGAAACAATTTAGGCTCAGTTAGCAACAAAGATGTTACGAAATAGATTGGTCTTACGTTTTTACGGTAAGGTTACTGCTACTCCCGGCTAACTGAGCCTTTAGCTTTTCACTTATCTGCATTCTTTAATTTACCGTTACAATCGTACATTTCGAGAATCTTTTTTTTTTGAGAAATTGATTTAGTTCTTGTTTGATTTAGTAGTGCAATAACCAGGGTTTAAAAAACTGCAGTCGAAACCAAATACTGACGAGCAAAAAACGAAAATTTGTGTACAACTTTTCGCTTTTTGAGTTGTTTTTACAGCGAAAATTTATATTAAATGAATCAGAAGTAAAAGCAACAGTTTTTCTTTGGCTAATGACAAACGAAGAAGTGGAAGAAATGGCAGTTTTTCTACCTTGACTGCAGTTTTTTTAAACGCTGGCAACAACAATGCATATTTTGCTAGTGACGTCAAATGTCGATTTTATATACATATCAGAGAACTGCAAAATCACAATTATTCTTGATTTACTCATACGCTTAAATTTATATTCAGTCTATGCAAAACAAAGTTTAACGTTGGTAATTTTGCCATCGTTTTGTACACATTTGATTTGTGCATGTGTGAGTTTTTTATTGCCCTGCAAATAATAGGACCAGTCCAAACACGCGTGTTAAGAGTAGCCCACAAGGGACTAGGACTAGTCCAAAAGTAACCCAAACGTATGGAAAAACATGGTCTATTTAACATTACGATGTCCTAGGGCAGGACCATATAACCCATCTTTGGAATACAAAGGAGTAGTTTTAAAACTACTCCATTGTGTACACAAGAGGATTAGTTTTAACTTCGTTTAAAAACGAAAACATGTTGTTAAAAAACGAAGTGATGTCGTCTCACTACAAACACTTTTTAACAATGACATGGTCCATGCTTGCATTACATCGGACCAGTCCATGGAGTAGTCCATTTCATGAAATTAAATCAGGTGGTCCAATAATATTTGCAGGGTCAAAGTACTTTGTTTGCATTTTTTTTTGCGGACGCTATAACACAAATGCGTAAAGTCAAAAGGCACACATTAATAAGACGCTTTGTTAACAACAATAAAAACAGCAATAACAACAATACATTGTTCATACAGAACTACTGTACGTTTAAACTTTAACCTCACAGCACTGAATTAGCAAATCTGGAATTAATTCTTTTCACACAAAAAAATGAATTAAATGAAATTTTAGTCAATTTAAATGAATTAGGCAGAAATGAATTTCAATTCGTTTTCCTTTTTAATTGTATTTCTAGAATGAATTGCAATTCGTTTCCAATTGAAAACGAATTGAAATTAATTTTTGCCTAATTCGTTTGATTTGATTGAAATTTCATTTAATACATTTTTGTTGTGAAAAGAATTAATTAATATATTAGCTGATTCGTAACGAATTAAAATCAAAAAAGAATGATTAATTTCCAACTCTGGTTTATAGTAATGTACATTTGGCGCTCACAGGCAAAAACAATACAAAACAAAATGGGACAATCATTTTCATTGTTTAGATCAGGGATTTCCAAAACTTTTTTGGTTGTGTATTAGTGAGTACCAGAAAGTAAAAAAATTGATAGAATGCATTTATTTACAGCCGCAGAAAAATGTTAGTAATATATTTTTTAAGTTGTTATTTTATAATTTGTATAACACAACTGACTCTAAATCAGTTTCAAATATCTTATCAAACAATTTGTAAAAAAATAGGATTTTTGTGTTTTAAAAATTCATAAAAAATAAATATTGCACGCAAGGCATTGGATGTTACCAAAAGCATTTTTGACCGCACAATATATTTTGAGTGTTAAGCTGAAACAAAATAACATAGCATCCACTAGACATGTACACTTGTCGAAGTCACATCGACGACTGAATTGAAGAGCATACAAATATGTGTTAGTATTGGTGTGCACAATATTGTGCAAAGAAATAGAAATCCCTGGTTTAGATCAAGGCCTATCCAATAGGTCTGCTTAGTTCTACAACAATACAACAACACAAAAAACAACAGGCATTTTGCTTGTGTAAAATTCCCCGCCGTTGTCAAAATCTTACTACTTACTACATAGGAAAAATGTGTTTTGTGTACATGTATGTGTTGCAAAAAACAAAAAACCTAAACAAAAATATACATGTATAAGGAACATGTAAACAACTTTTGACATCATTGAGGAATAAACCGAATTAACATTTGGCTTCTTGCGCAGACCTTTTGGATAGACCTTGGTTTAGATTTTGTTTTTATTTTACTAACTGCAACTAACAAAACAAGACAAAAGCAAGCGCATATAAAAAGTGTTGCATTAGTACAACTTTTCTTTAACCTACCAGGTAAGATGAACCCTAATTTACTTTATCGCTCACATTAAAGTTTTAATAATGGAACACTTTCTATAAGATCGGTTAAAGTCTACTTTTAGCTATCGGTAAGTTGTGAAAAAGGGCCTTAAACTACTTTATAATTTTAAAATACCAATTTCCCCATCCCGTTTCGGAATTGCAAACGCTTATTTGTTTGAGACCTGGGTTTAATAATTAGTTCATTTTCAATACCTAAGGTAAAGTCAATATTTTGTAAAATTTTATCTTATACCCATTTCACACGGTCCTTTTTAATCATTACTTCATGACTATTTCTTTGTTGGTCGGGGACTTATGTATATAAGGCTTTTTGCGTGCTGTACGAGCGTTGTACCCAGCTCTTTTGATTGATCTGCGAACTGTATCCGCGGAAACAAATGGGTCATTCCTAATTAAATACACTATTTTTTTCTTTTTCTTTCCGGATACTAAGCTTGCGATGACCCCAGAACTGGTCTTATTTTCAACTAGTTTTTCTTTTTAAAAGCGATTTATTACCGTTTGTATTGTTGACTTACGTTATTTGAGCAATTTCAGAATATGATATTACCAATCTATGATTATTAATAATAATATTACGCTCCTCAATCGATAGCTCCTTGCGAGTCATGTTATTCAACACTTTTTTCAATAAAAAACCAATTATTGCTACTGATATCAATAAGAAATAACTGTGAATACATTCTAAATGTACTGCTATTAATGTAGAAAGAAAAAAATAATAGAGATGCCAATACTTAAACATAGATCACTTTAGAGGGTACCAAGTCTTTTGCTGTGCAAAGTTATGGAGTTGCCAGGTACTTAGTCTGGGATCACACTATGAAAGTTTTCTTTCAGAAAGTCTGAGTTTATTGGTGAGAGGGAAAGAGAACATGATTTTCTTTTCTCCTCTCTCACCCATAAACTCAGACTTTCTGAAAGAAAACTTTCATAGTGTGAACCCAGACTTAAGGATATTTGATTTTAAAAGCTGCTTCACTTGAGATGAAAACTCTTTATTTTTATCTGAGCAACTGTACATATGTATGAATGTTTATACAGTGGCATTTATTTTTTATTTATTTAATTTTTCAAATATTTTTTATTTCACTAAAAATTGCACTGCCCCAAGCGCCATTGACATTTACGATTTTCTGAAGAAACGTCTTCTTTATTAAGTCCATAAACAGATCGTCTTTGAAAGCCGTGCTGCATATCAGCGCACATCAAATAGTCGTTTTGAGAAAATGCAACACGATTATTATCCAAAAACTCAATATCCCATATGCTTCCTTCAGGTGTTGTGTCTGCCTCCGAAGCAGCCACTACAAGGGTGTCTGACGGCAAATAGTAATACCAACCTTTAACAGTAGCTTGTAAAATTACTTTCAGTTTTTCCCCAATATTTGAATCCCATTTTTGAACTATTGCCCGTATAAAGCCTGAATCATCCATAGATTTATTGTCATTCCACAGATACACAAAGCGTCGTGTTTGAAATTTATCTGAATACATGGATGTGTAAATGAAAATTGGATAGTGAACATTCTTAAGACAAAAGTAATTCATAAAATATGTATATTTTAAATTTTCAGGAAGTTGCTTTTTTATATCTTCCATTTTTAATTTTAAGCTCGAACTCGTATTTTGGTAAAGATCTTCATTTGTCATTTTGAACAATCTGTATGCAAATTTTTGCAGAGACTTATGTTTGTCTGGGCTATTTCCTCTGATTACACTGGCGCAAAGTTCCAATTGGTTTAACAACATCATCTCAAAATTCTCACCACGAGTTTGTTCATAAAGATTCCATAATATGTCAGACAATAACACGAATTTGTCTCTCAAAAATGCTTGAATAATGGCTTCTCCCAAAATAGTTTGAACGCTTTTACTATTATAACCTTGAAACATTGCACTTATTTTGCTTTTTATTTGATAACTAATATGAACATATTTCCGATTGGTCAATGTATTTATATTTGTAGCTATTTGCTCTTTATTCACTCTGGTATCGTTACCATTGCCATAAACTGCCATAAATTGTAGAGAGCAAACGAGTAGAACGCTCAACATTATTTTAGATGTTTCCATTTTGAAAATTTAAGCTTAACTGAAATCTTTATTTTTATGTGAAGCATTTATAGTATAAAATAACTATTAACCCGTTATGGATTGAAAAGCAAAGGGGTACAAGTCCCAAAACTAAAAAAATTAGCACTTAATACATGCTAAATCGATCACTCCACCAAAAGTTTGAACCCAAACTGCCCAATATTAACCGAAAAAAATTGCCCCATAAAAAATTTTATCATTTTGCGAAGCAATTATGGTACATTTAAAAAATAAGCGCACAATGATGCGCTACGCAATAAGACATACAGAAATGCAGTAAAGTAAGTGAAAGAACTCTCAACAATTTTTATAAAAAAATAACATTACAAGTGCCACGACAGTCCCTTATTACGAAGCAGGTTTGTAAGGGAGAATACTAAAAAAATAACTGTATCGAAACATTCAGTGTGTAAAGCTGATCGTTACCTACATCCAACAATTTTTATATGCGCTGAATAATGCGCTTTATGTGTCAAAAATGTATTGCTTCAATGTGGGAACTCGCCATTTATTCATGTCTTCCGTAAGCGCAATGGTAAGCGAAACTCTTATGTTTCTCCCTTTCAAACCTCCCTACAAGAAATGAATGAGCGAGTAGTCACATTTTTCATTTTGGTGTTAAGAAAATGAAAAATTTGACTACTCGCTCATTTATTTCTTGTAGAGCTGCTTCGTGAAGCTCCATTTTTTTATTGGGTGCTTTGGAATATCCACGATCCTCCCACGGTTAATTATGTGTATCGTGTTTACGTGTAGGCAACTTATTAGTTCTCTTTATTTACACTTCTCTTAAAACAAATGTTGTATATGAAAGACTATGCGATCAGGGCTGCCAGATAAATTTGTCAGTTTCCTGAGAAAAATAAAAAAATCGTCTTTATCGTTTCGAAAAATCGGACAACTCAAAATGTAGTATTTTTGTGAACAATTTTTGTTCGATTTTTATAAAAAAAACATTCAAACGAAAACATATTTACTTCATACCCCGCTAGCATTTTCAAACGCGTCAGAGCCAATGGGAGTCTCATGAAGAGCGTTGTTAATCTTCGATGACCGCATTTTTAAATCGTCGAAGATTTCTCACACGGGAAAAACTGTAACACGAGTGAGATTATTTTATAGCACAGCGAAAGACGCTTCTCCAATCGTTGTGGGAATCGTTTGAGACGTGGGTAAACGAGACTTTCATGAAAGGAATCGTATAAGACTCATGTAAATATTATCTTACAACTCGTGAAATGCTCGCCGTATCATTGTGGAAAATATGATTTATAGAGAGGGTCGTAAAAAGTTCATTCGATGATGGTTTGACGAAAGATAAAAAAGTGTAACATTGTTTTTTTTATACTCTGAAAATAATCAAAGATTTTCTTTTGACTTGCATTTTACAGCTGTACCTCAACAAATCGTTTAATAATGGCAATTGAGCTATTTTTTTGTTCAATCTAGCGTTCTTATTTCTATTTTTATTTACAATTTGTTGGTTTTATTAAACAAGAAAGCTATAACTACTGTTTGTGACACAACGTTGACGCTCTTCCTTTCGTTTTGCATATCAGTGTAAAAGCTAAGCGAAAGAAAACGTACGGCTGTTAAACAAGATTTAAAAACGAAATTGTCAGAAAATGTAATGTTTTATTCAGACTTTGGAGACTGAAAAATCTTCACTTTTTGAAAAAAATCAGCATATCGGCACTTTGCTAATTTAGGAACAAAAAATCGTCAAATCTGGCAGCCCTGCCTGCGATAGTTAGAGTTAAAGCATAGGCTTTGTAATATAAATATAAATTTTATATTTTAAGCAAATAGAAATAAATGTAGAATAAAAACTTAACTTGTTTAAAAACCTGTGTTGTTATTTGGTTTTGCCTGGCAAAGCAAGCACAGGGTCCGCTTGTTAGTTTGTTTGTTTATTCCGCAATTACGCCCAAACGGCTGAGCCGATTTTGATGAAATTTTGTTCCAAGATAGAATGTTATTATGAAATTTCTATAGGTTATATGTTAACTAAATTGTGGACCAGGAAGATACAAAAATGTCAGAAAAAGGCATAAACCGATATCCAAACATTTTTTATTACGTTGTCATTATGGATGCCAAATGCAAGTATTAACATAATAAAATAAACTTAAAACAAATCGTCAGGTGATTATTGTTTTAGCCTACACGCCATTTTTGAAAAAAATGAGTTAGGAATGGATTTTTTATGGCTTCAATGCTCTCGTTCATATTCCAAAATCCATTTGTTGATATCTCGTATAGAATCTGAGATAATTAGTATCGACATTGGTCTACATCCACATTTTTTATTGAATAATATATTGCTACATATTACAATTTTTTGCATATGGAGCAAATTTTGCGCCATTCGAATAATGAACAACGTAGGTCAAAATAAAACGTCACAATAGTTAAAATTTATTGGACACAATGTGAAACTTGAGATGAATATGGAGCCCACAACAAAACTAATTGTCGAATATTGATTTGCGCTATCTAACATATATTTTCTTTCCATATTAAAGCATATTCTTTAGCTTCTCTTGACACTGAATTCTTGATAACCGCTATATTCATTAAAATTTCTTTTCAGCTTAGTTTTGTATCAGATGTGCTCCTGTCTATCACATATCAAATAATCAACAAGTTCGGGGAATATCATGCGATTTAACGCCGTTAGACTTTTTTCGGCGGCAGCGTCAAAGGCCGTTTCTAGGCGGATAATTTCCTAAAGTTGGAGCGATTGAAAACCAAAAAAGGGTGTTGAGTATAATTTCGTGAAACATTTATTTTTATATTTATGCCCCCTCCACAAAAGTGGATTTGCATTTGTGCTGTTGGTGTAGCACCTTAAAATATGGGTCCTGGATCCACCTTAAAGTATACCAAGTTAGGGGCAATTTTTGCCTCTCACAAACTTTCTAACCGATTTTAATGAATTTTAAAACTTGGATCCATATTTATATGGACACATAAGCATGATTCTCCATGTGTCCCGAACAGGGTGCGCTCGCGTAAATGTGCTTTAAAATACTGTGGTTTAGCGTATCATAAAGTCGGGCATGACCGACTGTACGTTCAGACTTATTTTTGTAAAAAAATTCGATTATCTCAAAATTATTTTTTTCGTAACATGTTAATAAAATTTTTATTCTAATATTTTTATATCTTTATGTATACATATAAGCTTGAAATAATTACAATATGTATTGAAGTCATTTCCTTTTGTCATGATTTCACAAATTTCTTTGGAAAAGAAAACAATGGCATCATTTGCTTCTCTGCTTTGTAAATCGCACAAAAACGTCTTCTGAGCCAAAGTTTGGCTACACGCATCTTGGTTATCAATACACATCATTTTGACAAAATGTGGGAGGGATTAGAGAAGTGGGCGTGGCTATTATATAAGGGTATATAAGATTCGGTAAAGCCGAATTTAGCGCTCTTACTTGTTCTTCTCAATTTGTTGCCAAACATTCGTTAAAGCCGGCGATTCACCATCCTATTCAGTCGTACGATTTGTCAAAAAAATCGTGTATGCTCAAAAAGAAGGATAGTCTGGCTAAAAAATAATTTGAGTCACAGATTTTTTTGACAAGTCTATCCGACTTGCAAATGTTTATGAAAATTTTCACAATATTATAGTTTCTATGCGATCAGAGTTGCATTTTCTTGTAAAGTAGCTGAGTCATTTGAGTTGGCATCATTTTTGGTATTGGCAACAGAATTTTAAGACATTTTTTTAATGCCGGATAGAATTTCATCAGATTTTCGTGTGAACGAATCGTACGATTGTGTAGGATAGTGAATCCCGACCTTATTCGAATAACAAAATTGTAGGTTTGAACGTTTTTGCTGTTTTGTTAGTTACAGCGTAGACTTCGCATTCGGTTCTCGTTTCAATCGAATGAGAATTCAAAAAAAACCATTCTGTATTTAAATACTGGGAAAATCATGGCCACTACAATGGCAATTTATGTTGCCCAATATGCGCCCGAAACAATAAAAATTGTTGATATATTGCGTCCTATACAACTATTTTACTACGATAATTGTTTAGAAAAAAGTAAATTCTTGGACTAATTGAACAAAAGTTAAATCGTTATGATAACGAACTTCTCCTGTCATCATTAACACAGCTTAGTTTTTCGTTTAAATATTTTTTTTTACTTATATCCTGACACTTCACAATTACCCTGTCAACTTTACTTAACTTCTCAAATAAGGTCCAGCCATTTGATACCACTACTCCATTTGTTTTTTATCCTCTCAAATTTCATTAAATTAAGTGAAAATGCAGCACATTTTTGTTTCTGTTTACACTTTTCACTGTTACTTGCATTCATTTGTTTTTATATCAACAACTTCATAAAAAATTGGTACGACAACGTGGCAGCACTTTAGTAAATTGATACAATATTCTTTGTAAGAGTCGCCATCGCGTCTATGCCTCCTCATACTCTTTGCCACATATCGCACTAAACAATGATAATTACTTACAATGAGATAAATTGTTCAGTATAATAACCTGTGATGACGACGATGACAATGATGGTACTTACTGCTGCTTGCTGATGGTGACAAACGGCTGCATTGTAGACAGACAGCTGTAGACAGACAGCTGTAATTTGTTGTTAGTTATTGCTAAAACTATTGTTGCTTGTTTTTTGTTGTTTTATGTGGACCAAAGGAGTAAGTTAGTAAGTGCCCGTTTCCATTGAACGGTATTTTGTGTCTGAAACTTTTGTCCCTGTTTTTTAAAGTAGTTTTTGCATTCACATTGGGTGGTTTTTATCGCAGCAACTTTTAATGTACATATGAACATATGTCCAAGGTAGGGTAGCAGCTCTAGAAATCTAGCTGTTCTTTTTATTAGATGCATCATTTATTCATTTACTTTTGCTCTAATTTTTATTTTATAATCCTCCTCCTCCTCTGGACTATAAAAGAATTTTATTCTTAATGTCCTTACACCCACCACACAGAAAAAAATATCAATGTTAAATTAACATTGCGCAATGTTGATTAAAAATCAAAGTAAACTTCTGAAAAGGATTAGAAAATAACATTTAATTTAGCGCTTGTTAAATCTCCTACAAAATTATTCGTAGTAAAATATCTACATCTAATTCAAATGATGCCTTTCAACCCAACAATGATGTCATATAAAATGATTCCTTTACACTGCGAGAAAAAGTTATACAAAAATTATATTAAGTTTATTTTTAAATTTTGTTTTAACATACTAGACTTTTGTGATAATTGTTTTTACTTAAATCTTTGTTTTCTACATTATATATTTTATCTTCAATGTGTTACTATTAGGGCTGTAAACTTTCAAAGCTTATTAATTAATGTCTTGATAAAATAGAATTAATATTAGTTTCAATGTCACAACAATGAATATGGTTAGAATACTATCTAAACAGAAAACTGGTGTACAGATTTGCCACTTAAATGCCCAAAGTATTAAAAATAAAATGGATGAATTTCGTTTCACCTTTGAAAACTCCGGTGTCGATAAAATATGTGTTTCTGAGCCGTGGCTTCATAAGAAAATTACAAATAGTATTGTTTCGCTTAATGGCTACAAAATGTATCGTGCTGATCGTGCTACTCATGCTGGTGGCGTCGCTATCTATATCAAGAATAACATAACAAGTAAATTCAAATGTTAATCTGATGGAAAAGAGAGGGTGGAGTATATTTTCAATGAGGTCCTATCGTTTGGTAAGAGGTTGTTAATTGGCTGTGTCTATAGACCAATTATAAGGTTTAAACCCGATGTTTTCTTTGAAAAATTAGAAGGAATAATAATGCCTTATAATGATGTCATTGTGCCTGGCGATTTTAATTGCAACACACTTGTGGATAGATCGCTTGATCTAGATATGTGTACTTTGGGTCTTTTGCCAACTAACACACATCTGCCAACCCATCATACTGCTACAAATAGCACATTAATAGATCATTTTTATGTAGGAAAGAAGTCGTGTGATTTAATCTACGATCAAATATCGGCATCGTGCTTATCTAAACACGACTTGATATTTCTTGCGTATAATTTTGACCTAAAACTACAGGAACTAACTTATATACATACATACATATATCGTGATTTTAAGAACATAAATTTTCAACAGTTATAACTCATAAATCTAAACCGTGGTTTACTTCAGAAATCAAATCTTTAATTGATTTAAGAGACTTGTCTTACCTGTACGGAACGGAAAAATAATTTTTCCAATTCAAACAAAAAATTTGTTGAATCAAAACATTTTTTGTCTGAAATCGGTCCTATAAACAAATTCGCATATTCAAACAATTTATTTGCATTTTGTTTACTGAAAAAAACACTGATTTTTTCAAACAAATAATTTAACTGAATCAAACAAAAAGTTTATTGAAATTCATATAAATTTCAAACAAATAATTTTGCTGAATCAAACAAAAAGCGCACCCAAGCAACCACTGAAAGAGAAGATGAAGGCAGAGCAGAGCGGCGGCTGGCTTTGATACACATTTTTTTGTTGGAATAAATTTTGAACGAAGTCTTTCTTGTCTTGTTTATACACACAATGTTTTTCTTCATCACTCACTGTTGCAGTATCCTTTCCTTGGCTCGGCTCGATATCTTTTTCGTCATCATTCTTTTTTGTATTTAATGTATGTATTAAAGTAAACAATTTTGAAAAATTGAATACGGGATTTTGTTTTTCAATATTATGTACCAACCAAAAACTAATTTATTTTTCTTATAATATTGTTGTTTCTGTTGTTTGGAAAGAGTGAGACGTTTTTTTCTACCTGCTATTGTTTTTGTTTTTTTTTACTACAAACCTCGTCATGCTATTTTAGCATCTTTCTTATTGTTGTACTTTTTTAAAGCGTCCCAATTGTTGTTGTTCTTATATTTTACATAAAGAAGTGTTGCTTACGATCAAATAAAAAAATGCAAAAAACGACAACATTAAAGAGCGTTAAATATTCCATACAAAATTATGGAAACTTGTAACCAATTACGCGTATATTATATTATTGAATAGTTGTCAACATTTTTGTTGGTTAAATAAAAATCAAACAAAAATATTAATTGAATCATTCAAAAAATTTGTAGAAATCAAAAAAAAAATTCAAACAAGCGTTTGTTTGAAAATAATTCGGCAATAATTTTTTCTGTGTGCGTTGGAAACGCTTTAAGACAACTGTTTTACGCAATGAGTATAATATTGCGAGACGTAATGTGACCAATAGAATAAAGAAAGCTAAATGTGACTACTATTCGAATCGTTTTTCAAATGCTATTAATAGTAAACAGACTTGGCAAACTATCAGGGAAATAGGTTTTGGTAGGGATAAGGATAATTATAATTATTCTGTTGATGTCAATGAAATTAATGAGTCATTTGTTAATACACCAATGATACTGTCTAATCCAAACTTTTATGATATTAACAATAATGCAGACAATGATAATGACGACCTAATCGATAGGTTTAACTTTCAATGTGTTGATCAAATGGATGTCTTATCTTGATGTTTAGGAATCAAATCGAATGCAGTTGGTGCACACAATATTCACCCTAAATTTGTTAAATTAATGCTGCCTCTTCTATTACCATACATAACTCATCGGTATAATGCTATCATTATTACAAGCTCTTACCCGGCCAAATGGAAACATGCAAGAATAATACCGGTTCCAAAGCAAATTTCGGAATTTAGGCCAATTGCTATATTGCCATATCTTTCTAAAGAACTTAAGAGATTACTACATAATCAGCTTGCAACTTTTTTGAATCAACACCAACTACTTTCTGAATACCAATCAGGTTTCCGCCCAAAGCATAGTTGTGTAACCGCTCTTCTTAATGTTACTGAGGACATACGACGGCATATTGATGATGGTTTTGTTGACTTTTTAATACTCCTGGATCACTCAAAAGCATTCGATACAGTGGACCACAATATATTATGTTTCAAACTTAAGAATATGTTTAAATTTTCAAGTACCTCATGTAAATTAATGTTTTCATACCTTGCAAATCGCACCCAATCTGTATGCATGAATAAGAACTCGTCTAATTCTATATCTGTAACGAGAGGTGTTCCTCAGGGATCAATATTGGGACCTCTTCTATTCGCTTTGTACGTTAATGATCTCCGTTTACAGTTAAGGCACTGCAAAATACATATGTATGCTGATGATGTACAGGTCTACTTAAATAGCACTGTGCAGTCAATTGATGAATCGATAGTGAAAATTAATGATGATTTTAATCGAATTCATCATTGGGCTTCGGGAAATGGGCTAAGCCTTAATCCTGGTAAATCTAAATGCATGGTAATCCATTAAAGAATCCTTAATCTAAATCGAGATTTTAATGTTCTTCTAAACAACAAGAAGATTGAAATTGTTACATTGGTAAAAAATCTTGGCATAATTATTAATGACACTCTTTCATGGTGCAATCATGTAAATAGAATTGTCGGAAGAATGTGTGGCATGCTACGAACATTATGGTCAACACATTATTTTACACCACTAAAAACAAGAATTCTTATTGCGAAGGCTTATCTAATGCCTTGTTTACTTTATGGCTGTGAATTATTTGCCAATTGCGACTCGACCAGCATGGGAAAACTTAATAAGGTAAACAATAATATTATTAAATATGTTTATGGTCTGAAAAAGTATGACAGTATTTCTTCGCAAAAAACTAAACTTTACGGAGTTACTTTTGAAAATTTTCTCAAAATTAGAAGCCTCATTTGTATACATAAAATTATATATGATAAAGTACCCGCCTACCTTTATGAACGAATTTCATTCACAAGATCAAATAGGGGAAATAAGATAGTTCCTTTGAGATACCGAACTCTTGTCTCTTCCTGGCATTTTTTCACCGGAACTATCAGACTTTGGAACTCATTACCTAACAACATTCAGCAAAATAGTAACGCATTCAAGTTTAAAAAAGAAATTTTAAAATTGTATTCTACAACTTAATTTTTTATACTGTTATTTATCATATTTTTCATGTATTTAGACAAAGATTCTGCATTTTAATTCTTCAATTTCACATCACTTTTGAATAATAATCTTTTTATCTTTAAACTAATTAATTTATAAGTATTTATATGTAAACTCTCTAGAATAATTTATAATCAACATGTTTATTCTAATTAAAATTTCTATGCTGTAATAATAAGATCTTATCTTGTTGCATAGGAAAGACACAAATAAATAAATAAATAAATAAAATAAAATAAGCTGTTCCAAAATTCTGTTGATTACTTCTTGACGTTACAACCATCTTGTTGACGAATATTTGAAAATATTATGCGTTCGTTCCAAAATAATCTTGAATTGAGAGGAATTCGTCACTTCTACAATGTAGAGCTGGTTTCCTATATCTTTTAAAAACTTGTTAATATCATTAGAAAATGCACGATTATATTCTGCCGCTAATACTTAATTTAGAACGTGGCATAAGGAATCGTTCAATTAACAAGAGCAAAAATCTATTCACAATATCGGAGTTCAGTGTTTCGTGCAAATGGTCTTGCAAAAGAGCAAATGCAAAATATCAAAGATGTTCCTTAGATTTCATAAAAAAACTACGATTATTTGCACCAAACACTAAACTCCGCTTATATTCATTGGACAGTTAATACGAGTTGCCATTTTATATCAACTATAAATACCTATGTGGGTTTGAACAATTTGGAAATAGTTCCTAATGAGTCACGGGGGTACCAGCGTACTTTTAATTTTTACGAATGCCATAATATTTTAGATTTTAGTTTTTCTAAACCTAAGTTTAAATTATATTTAAAAAATAATATTTTTAGCGAACAGTCTGTAAGGATATTTTGTAAATCCAATAGACTTTATGGAAATAAATAAATAAATGTTGGCGAAATGCACGGATTAATATAAGCTTTTGCAAAAACTCGGTTTATATGACTAAAAATCATAATATTATATAAATTGAAAACGAATTGAAATTAATTTTTGCCTAATTCGTTTGAATTGATTGAAATTTCATTTAATTCATTTTTGTTGTGAAATGAATTAATTAATAAATTTGCTGATTCGTAACGAATTAAAATCAAAAAAGAATAATTAATTTCCAACTCTTGTTTATAGTAATGTACATTTGGCGCTCACAGGCAAAACAATACAAAACAAAATGGGACAATCATTTTCATTGTTTAGATCAGGGATTTCCAAAAAATTTTTGGTTGTGTATTAGTGAGTACCAGAAAGTAAAAAAATTGAGAGAATGCATTTATTTACAGCCGCAGAAAAATGTTAGTAATATATTTTTTAAGATGTTATATTCAGGGACCGTAACTGTTATGACTTTTATCAAAAAAATCAAGAAATAAGAGTTATTTTTGATTTTTATATTTTTAGATAGAAAAGAGGAGTTATTTTTGATTTTTATTTTTTTAAATGAAAAATAAAAGTTATTTTTGATTTTTATATTTTTAAATGAAAAATAAAAGTTATTTTTGATTTTTATATTTTTAAATGAAAAATAAAAGTTATTTTTTGATTTTTATATTTTTATATCAATAATAAAAATCAATTCAAAACTCTTATTTATTTGTTGATGCCGTATGTATAATAATATGCTGCTTCATTCAAATTTCTATATGAATATAATATGCAAGCATATATGTATGTAACTACTGGCAGGATCAACCAGAATAATATTTCAAAAATATTATCTAAAAATAACGGACATTCAGCCATTGCCTACTGCGTCCACGTCATTTTTTCAATTTTACCATTCTCACAGAATTTGCGGAATAGTTTTTTATTTCATTTATTTAATTTCATTGCTAACCAAATATAATTTTCTTATTATATGGTTAGTGTTCTGATGTACAATTAAGAATTATACTTCTTCAAAATATAGAAGCTTTTATATGCCCTCTTATAGCACCTAAGCTTAGAGGTATATTATTCAGCTTACTACTTAGTATTTTAATAAATATTTTCAAGAAAACATCCAATTTTTAGATTTTTCGTTTATCATATAATGAAAAAATTACTTCCTTCCTATATGACAAATTACTTAAGGCAACATAATATATGACAGAGAATTGTTATTAGCATCGCAAAGAAAAGTAGTTATACGCTAAAAAATAGCATACACCCCAAAAATTTACGAAAACATTCCCATCGGATTATAAACATAAAATATTACGGAGAATTTGTACAAAAACCCATCCAATATCAAGTGAATTACATTAAACAATTCAATATGCAATTTTTGATATTGACGATATTTTTTGTCGACTTGCTTTTCATAAGCAAGTTCTTATAGAGAGTTACGTGTAACTTCACCGCCAATTTCAGTTTTTGAAAAATTAAAAAATTCATAACTTCGGTTCCAAATAAAATTTTTTAAATTTTTGTTTTTGATTATGAACAATAATAAGCTTAACTAAAAATTTGATAAACAAAATTTTTATTTTTTTC
Organism: Pollenia labialis; assembly: GCA_949318255.1. NCBI lineage: Eukaryota > Metazoa > Arthropoda > Insecta > Diptera > Polleniidae > Pollenia > Pollenia labialis. The sequence continues at coordinate 17,196,534 of OX439141.1, forward strand.
AAAATTGTGGATTTTTTTTTTTTTGAAAATTGCACAAAGTGAACATTGGGATAAATTCGTGTTGAAAGCTGTTTATAAAAATGTGAAAAATAAAAATTTTTTAAAAATTCTTTTTGCAAATGAACAATATTAATTTATTTTAATAATTTAAAAAAGAAATATCAAAATTTTTTCAAAATTGTAGATTTTTTTTTCAATAAAAATTTTATACTTAATATACATATCTGTATGCCAAAGTTTATTTTCTCATTCACTCAGGACCTTGCATCTTGAATTTGATGTTTCTAGGTCCAATACTAACGGAAATTCAAAAAGTACGGGTTAAAGAACATAAAAGTACCAAAAAGTTCCCTCATAGATTCTTATCCACTCAGGACATTACATGTTGACTTTTATGTTTCTAGGTCCAATATTAACGATAATTAAAAAAATACCAGTTGTAGAACCAAAAAGATAAACAAAAATATCAAATTTCCCGTATTTCCGGTTTTGGCACTATTTTTCCCCCCATTAAAGTATCAAAAATTTCAGTATTGTAGTGGGAGCCCATAATTTAGTACGAATATGCCAAAGAATGGAGGAAAATGTTTTATAAAAAAAGTACCAAAAATAGTTACGATTTTCACCCCTTAAATGTTCGAATTTCGAAAAAGTACCAAACTGGTATTCGTATTTTTTTTAAAAGTTTCGAATGTGGTATAAACTTTGGTTCTATGTTTATTGGTTCAAAAGATAGATGGGGTGTCAAAAAAGTACCAAAATTCAGGTTTTACCCGTTTATTTCCTAAAAAGGCCGAATTTTAAAAAAGTACCAGACACCTGCCCGCTTATTTTTCTAAAGAACAACGATAAGTATTACAGTTTTTTTGTATCTTTTTTAGTTTTGGAGATATAAGGTTACCGTATTTTCCCGTTTTTACCCTTTTTTACCCCTTAAACATTTGAATTTCCAAAAAAGTGGATCGATTTGGAGAGTGACCAATCTCTGGTCCAAATTTCAAGTTATTAGCTTCAGGCGTTTAGGCTGTGCGATGATGAATCAGTGAGTCAGTCAGTAACGTTACAATTTTATATATACATATATAGATTATGTGACTTATCCATTATCAGCTATAAAAGCATGAATGCATAGAAATAGCTTATAAGTTTTGGCTGCCATTCAAGACAGTATTCAGAGGTCGTTTTCAGGTGTTCAATTTTACCATCATAATTGATTTTAAATGTTCCTCAGAAAAATTATATCTCAAATCTCCCAATATTAATCTGAGTGCTGAAAATGTCCTTTCTACACTGACTTGAATGGCAGCCAAAACTTATAAGCTATTTCTATGCATTCATGTTTTAATAGCATATTTCCATAAATGTTAATAAAGCACGGTGTATTCTTGGTTTTATCAAACGATGGGCTAAAAAATTTAAAGACCCATGTGTCACAAATCAACTTTATGTTTCCCTCGTGAGACCTGTCCTAGAATATGCATCTATAGTTTGGGATCCTATATATTTGGTTCACAACAATTATATTGAATCTGTACAAAAGCAATTTTTGCTATTCTGCCTTCGTGGTCTACAGTGGAACCCATTATATCTTCCGTCATACACTAGCCTACTTGCTCTTATCAAACTTCCAACTCTTAAAAGCCGAAGGACTATGTTGAATGTGTCGTTTATATTAAATTTAATTAATGGTTATATTTGTTCTGATTTCCTGCTCGATAACATTTCATTTAATGTTCCTCATCGTCCATCTCGACACTTCGAATTGCTATCAATTAAATACTTCAGGACAAATTACGCAAATGCTGATCCATTTAGAAGGATGTGCAGTGAATTTAATAAATTTTATAAAGTTGTAGATTTTTCTTTAAATGCAAATGTGATAAAACGTAAAATTATCGTCTTATTAACCAATCAATAATTTTGTATTTTATTTTTATTAACAAGTAAATGTTATTATATTGTTTAACTGGCTGTAAGGATATGATATCCATAGACAAATTTGTAAATAAATAAATAAATAGCTGATAATGGATAACTCCCATAATATATTATATTCATATAGAAATTTGAATGAAGTAGCATATTATTATACATACGGCATCAATAAATAAATAAGAGTTTTGAATTGATTTTTATTATTGATATAAAAATATAAAAATCAAAAATAACTTTTATTTCTTGATTTAAAAAATAAAAATCAAAAATAACTCTTATTTTTCATTTAAAAATATAAAAATCAAGAATAACTTTTATTTTTCATTTAAAAAAATAAAAATCAAAAATACCTCTTATTTTTGATTGTTAAAATAAAAATCAAAAATTTAAAAATCATGCAATATGTTGGATGCATTTCGCCTAAAAATCATGATGGTGTAATTAAAAGTTTTCTACGATGTTCATTTATGTATGATTTATTTCTTCAAAAATTGAAAAATGACTCTTATTTCCGGTCCCTGGTTAAATTATAATTTGTATAACACAACTGACTCTAAATCAGTTTCAAATATCTTATCAAACCATTTTGTAAAAAGAAATAGGATTTTTGTGTTTTAAAAATTCATAAAAAAGCAGTTTTGACCGCACAATATATTCTGAGTGTTAAGCTGAAACAAAATAACATAGCATCCACTAGACATGTATACTTGTCGAAGTCACATCGACGACTGAATTGAAGAGCATACAAATATGTGTTAGTATTGGTGTGCACAATTGTGCAAAGAAATAGAAATCCCTGGTTTAGATCAAGGCCTATCCAATAGGTCTGCTTAGTTCTACAACAATACAACAACACAAAAAACAACAGGCATTTTGCTTGTGTAAAATTCCCCGCCGTTGTCAAAATCTTACTACTTACTACATAGGAAAAATATGTTTTGTGTACATGTATGTGTTGCAAAAAACAAAAAACCTAAACAAAAATATACATGTATAAGAAAAATGTAAACAACTTTTGACATCGTTGAGGAATAAACCGAATTAACATCTGGCTTCTTGCGCAGACCTTTTGGATAGACCTTGGTTTAGATTTTGTTTTTATTTTACTAACTGCAACTAACAAAACAAGACAAAAGCACGCGCATATAAAAAGTGTTGCATTATTAGAACTTTTCTTTTACCTACCAGGTAAGATGAACGAACCTTAATTTACTTTATCGCTCACATTAGGTTTAAGTAAAGTTTTAATAATGGAACACTTTTTATGAGGTCGGTTAAAGTCTACTTTTAGCTATCGGTAAGTTGTGAAAAAAGGGCCTTAAACTACTTTATAATTTTTAAATACCAATTTCCCCATCCCGTTTCGGAATTGCAAACGCTTATTTGTTTGAGACCTGGGTTTAATAATTAGTTCATTTTCAATACCTAAGGTAAAGTCAATATTTTGTAAAATTTTATCTTATACCCATTTCACACGGTCCTTTTTAATCATTACTTCATGACTATTTCTTTGTTGGTCGGGGACTTATGTATATAAGGCTTTTTGCGTGCTGTACGAACGTTGTACCCAGCTCTTTTGATTGATCTGCGAACTGTATCCGCGGAAACAAATGGGTCATTCCTAATTAAATACACTTTTTTTTCTTTTCGGATACTAAGCTTGCGATGACGCCCAGAACTGGTCTTATTTTCAACTCGTTTAAAAAGCGATTTATTACCGTTTGTATTGTTGACTTACTTCTATTAGTTATTTGAGCAATTTCAAAATATGATTTTACCAATCTATGATTATTACTAATAATATTAAGCTCCTCAATCGATAGCTCCTTACGAGTCATGTTATTCAACACTTTTTTCAATAAAAAACCAATTATTACTACTGACATCAATAAGAAATAGCTGTGAATACATTCTAAATGTACTGTTATTAATGTAGAAAGAAAAAAATAATAGAGATGCCAATACTTAAACATAGATCACTTTAGAGGGTACCAAGACTTTTGCTGTGCGAAGTTATGGAGTTGCCAGGTACTTAGTCTGGGATCACACTATGAAAGTTTTCTTTCAGAAAGTCTGAGTTTATTGGTGAGAGGGGAAGAGAACATGCTTTTCTTTTCTCCTCTCTCACCCATAAACTCAGACTTTCTGAAAGAAAACTTTCATAGTGTGAACCCAGACTTAAGGATATTTGTCTGAGATGAAAACTCTTTATTTTTATCTGAGCAACTGTACATATGTATGAATGTTTACACAGTGGCATTAATTTTTTATTTATTTAATTTTTCAAATATTTTTTATTTCACTTAAAATCGCACTGCCCCAAGCGCCATTGACATTTACGATTTTCTGAAGAAACGTCTTCTTTTTTAAGTCCAAAAACAGTTCGTCTTTGAAAGCCGTGCTCCATATTAGCGCACATCAAATAGTCGTTTTGAGAAAAGGCAACACGATTATTATCCAAAAACTCAATATTCCATATGCTTCCTTCAGGTGCTGTGTCTGCTTCCGAAGCAGCCATTTCAAGGGTGTCTGACGGCAAATAGTAATACCAACCTTTAACAGTAGCTTGTAAAATTACTTTCAGTTTTTCCCCAATATTTGAATCCCATTTTTGAACTATTGCCCGTATAAAGCCTGAATCATCCATAGATTTATTGTCATTCCAAAGAAACACAAAGCGTCGTGTTTGAAATTTATCTGAATACATGGATGTGTAAATGAAAATTGGATAGTGAACATTCTTAAGACAAAAGTAATTCATAAAATATGTATATTTTAAATTTTCAGGAAGTTGCTTTTTTATATCTTCCATTTTTAATTTTAAGCTCGAACTCGTATTTTGGTAAAGATCTTCATTTGTCATTTTGAACAATCTGTATGCAAATTTTTGCAGAGACTTATGTTTGTCTGGGCTATTTCCTCTGATTACACTGGCGCAAAGTTCCAATTGGTTTAACAACATCATCTCAAAATTCTCACCACGAGTTGGTTCATAAAGATTCCATAATATGTCAGACAATAACACGAATTTGTCTCTCAAAAATGCTTGAATAATGGCTTCTCCCAAAATAATTTGAACGCTTTTTTTATTATTACCTTGAAATATTGCCTTTATTTTGCTTTTTATTTCATAAGTAATATGAGCATATTTCCGATTGGTCAATGTATTTATATATTTAGCTATTTGCTCTTTATTCACTCTGGTATCGTTACCATTGCCATAAACTGACATAAATTGTAGAGAGCAAACGAGTAGAACGCTCAACATTATTTTAGATGTTTCCATTTTGAAAATTTAAGCTTAACTGAAATCTATATTTTTATGTGAAGCATTTATAGTATAAAATAACTATTAACCCGTTATGGATTGAAAAGCAAAGGGGTACAAGTCCCAAACCTAAAAAAATTAACACTTAATACATGCTAAAATCGATCACTCCACCAAAAGTTTGAACCCAAACTGCCCAATATTAACCGAAAGCACTTATGGTACATTTAAAAAATAAGCGCACAATGATGCGCTACGTAATTGAAACAACTCTCAACAATTTTTATAAAAAAATAACATTACAAGGGCCACGGCAATTTCTTATTACGAAGCAGGTTTGAAAGGGAGAATACTAAAAAAATAACTGTATCGAAACATTCAGTGTGTAAAGCTGATCGTTACCTACATCCAACAATTTTTATATGCGCTGAATAATGCGCTTTATGTGTCAAAAATGTATTGCTTCAACTCGCCATATAAAATTCATATCTTCCGTAAGCGCAATGGTAAGCGCAAGGCGAATTAACTACAGGTGGTGTTGAAAAGGCATCTGATTTTGACAGTTCGAGCTTATTTGTTCTGATTTGTTGCTGTTTTGCTAAGAATGGTTGACATTTCGAGCTATACGCACTAACAATGCAATGCAAAAAACCCTATGTTGTTTTTGTTGTTCTTGGATTGTTGTAGTTCCGAGACCACTTGTAGTTGAATTCGCTTTGGGTAAGCGAAACTCTTATGCTTCTCCCTTTCAAACCTGCTTCGTTGGAAGCTCCATTTTTTTATTGGGTGATTTGGAATATCCGCGATCCTCCCACGGTTAATTATGTGTTTAGTGTTTACGTGTAGGCAACTTATTAGTTCTCTTTATTTACACTTCTCTTAAAACAAATATGTTGTATTTGCGTTTAGTGGTGCGATTCACTAACTTTTAACGATCCGAAATTCGTTAAATTTGTCGACATGAATATTCGCTTGCAGTAACGATAGTGTGATTCTGTAACTTATTTTTAACGATTGTTAACAGCTGTTTTTTTGTAACATCTCTGTCTACAAAATGTTAAAAAAAAACGAAAAGCACAAAAGAGAATAAAATAAAAACCAAAGGAAATTGTTCTTAACCCCCCGTGTTACACATTTTTTTCATTCAAAATACATTGAAAAAGGTCTGGCGAGACTCATGAGTAAGACGAAGGGTTAATTTGTGGTTTTATATTTTTTTTGTGAATCTTACATTTAGAATTTTGTTTTTGTTCCTAATTTGCTTGTTTTAAATTAAGGATTTTGTGTTTGTTCTTACATATCCGTAGATCGAGCTTTAAAAATAATTCATAATTCTAGCTATGTATCGATTTTGATACATCCTACAGTGGATTGGAAATAATTTACATAATAAACCATTTTATTCAAAAGTTTTAATATATTTATTGATATTGATGCACATTCTAAAAACTCGTTCACATTGTTACACTTTTACGTCGTATTAACGCAATCCACGCAAATGTTGTTAGCATGTGTTTCGTTGCTGTATGGCTTTTGACAGAAGAAATAGGTTGACGGTTCCCATTTATTCTTGTTTTCCCCAAATGATAGCATTTTTGGCATCAAGCACGTTTTATCTTTGGCGATTTTTCGAGTTTCAGATTTTAGATGAGCCAGCTTTATTATTGGTTGAATTTCTTCCGCTTCTTCCGTTTTTCCATATATGGTATTGCCAATGATATTGCAAGCTCATGCAGAAAACATTTTCATTTTGTGTGTTTGCGAGTTTGCATCCAATTGGGATCGACTTCGTTATATATAATATACGAACTTAATGCAGAAATATCAATTATATTGGCAAATACAGCCATAGTCCACCGATTATGTTTACGTTTGCAACTATAGTAACTCAGCATTTTGTCAACCGCATCCGCTCTTCCTTTTGTTGAGCTATAAGAAGATATTATTTCGGGTAACTTTTTAGAATCATCCGCAACACTAGATTTGTGATGCATTGTGCTCATTACAATAGTACATTTGTCTTTGTGACTCATATTAACGAATTGATAGTAGTGTCTGCAGTAAAGGCGAAAGTTGAAATACACCGTGGAACTTTCTTGCATACCAATGGCTTTGGAAAAATAGAACTTTTATTTTTGCGCATGGTTCCAACCATTGTCAAATTCCTTTATAAAAGTCTTTGGCCAAGAGCGTGCGATGAAAAAAAATTGTCCATGGTTGTATTAAACCCTTTTAGTCCGTCGACTAAATCAAGAACAACCCGTTCTCCTTGATTTCGCTCAGAATTCCCAGATACAGCTTTGCCCAAGTAAGGCTGTATTTTCCACATGAATCAACAATTAGCCAGAATTTTAGACCATATCTCTCCGGTTTCGATGGAATATACTGACGAAATTTACAACGGCCTTGAACTCCTAGTAGTTGTTCGTCTACAGTAACACAATCATTAGGATTATAGAATACAGAATATCTTCCAGACCATTTTTCTTTGAGGTTCCTAATTGGCGCCAGCTTGTTATCACTTCTCTGGGCACGTCTGGTAAGCACATCATCAAATATTGGTCGTCCATAATATTCATCGATTAAATCATGCAATGTCTCGTTTTTGAATCTGGTTAGCGTAAAAAGATATATTTTTCCAAATTTGTATCTCTAATGTTACTGGTTTGTATACTCCGGCCAACTATAATACTGCCAAATAAGCATAAAATAGATCCTCGTCAATTTCAATATGACTGGAAGCATGTAAATGCTTTCCATATTTGTTCATGCTATCGAGTACACATTATGTTAGTTGCGTTGAGAAAATTAGAAGAAATGAGTCCCGAATACTATTTACGAGTCTGGATGCAAATCCTGTAAAACCTAAACAACAAAAAACTCAATTCTGAAATAATTTACACTTGGCAGTATACGACGGGTCACCATGTGTGTGACTGTCGATACTGTTATCTGAATCTGTGCTGATATTCTCTTCTTCCTTGGGACAAAATCATCAGGACCAGAAACATCAGGATAAGAAACATCAAGATTATAAATATCTTCATCCTCTTCACTCTCATTCATTACTTCATTCACAAGTTCTTCCAAGGACAAAAACCGTGGATAAGACATTATTTTCGATACGCACTGTTATATTGCTGGTAACTTTCACAGATAAAAATAATTTCTTACAGAATAACTAGAAAAAACTCAAAAATCTGGAACCCACCTTACAAATGATATGAACAACATGTATATGTATGAACAAACACAAAATCCTAAATTTAAAACAAGCAAATTAGGAACAAAAACAAAATTCTAAATGTAAAATTCATAAAAAAAAATATAAAACCACAAATTAACCCTTCGTATTACTCATGAGTCTGGCCAGACCTTTTTCAATATATTTTTAATGAAAAAACATGTGTAACACGGGGGGTTAAGAACAATTTAATTTGTTTTTATTTTATTCTCTTTTGTGCTTTTCGTTTTTTTTTAACATTTTGTAGACAGAGATGTTACAAAAAAAACTGCTGTTAACAATCGTTAAAAATAAATTACAGAATCACACTATCGTTACTGCAAGCGAATATTTATGTCGACAAATTTAACGATTGTCGGATCGTTAAAAGTTAGTGAATCGCACCACAGGAAGATACAAAAATGTCTGAAAAAGGCATAAACCGATATCCAAACATTTTTTATTACGTTGTCATTATGGATGCCAAATGCAAGTATTAACCTAATAAAATAAACTTAAAACAAATCGTCAGGTGATTATTGTTTTAGCCTACACGCCATTTTTGAAAAAAATGAGTTAGGAATGGATTTTTTATGGCTTCAATGCTCTCGTTCATATTCCAAAATCCATTTGTTGATATCTCGTATAGAATCTGAGATAATTAGTATCGACATTGGTCTACATCCACATTTTTTATTGAATAATATATTGCTACATATTACAATTTTTTGCATATGGAGCAAATTTTGCGCCATTCGAATAATGAACAACGTAGGTCAAAATAAAACATCACAATAGTTAAAATTTATTGGACACAATGTGAAACTTGAGATGAATATGGAGCCCACAACAAAACTAATTGTCGAATATTGATTTGCGCTATCTAACATATATTTTCTTTCCATATTAAAGCATATTCTTTAGCTTCTCTTGACACTGAATTCTTGATAACCGCTTTATTCATTAAAATTTCTTTTCAGATTAGTTTTGTATCAGATGTGCTCCTGTCTATCACATATCAAATAATCAACAAGTTCGGGGAATATCATGCGATTTAACGCCGTTAGACTTTTTTCGGCGGCAGCGTCAAAGGCCGTTTCTAGGCGGATAATTTCCTAAAGTTGGAGCGATTGAAAACCAAAAAAGGGTGTTGAGTATAATTTCGTGAAACATTTATTTTTATATTTATGCCCCCTCCACAAAAGTGGATTTGCATTTGTGCTGTTGGTGTAGCACCTTAAAATATGGGTCCTGGATTCACCTTAAAGTATACCAAGTTAGGGGCAATTTTTGCCTCTCACAAACTTTCTAACCGATTTTAATGAATTTTAAAACTTGGATCCATATTTATATGGACACATAAGCATGATTCTCCATGTGTCCCGAACAGGGTGCGCTCGCGTAAATGTGTTTTAAAATACTGTGGTTTAGCGTATCATAAAGTCGGGCATGACCGACTGTACGTTCATACTTATTTTTGTTAAAAAATTCGATTATCTCAAAATTATTTTTTTCGTAACATGTTAATAAAATTTTTATTCTAATATTTTTATATCTTTATGTATACATATAAGCTTGAAATAATTACAATATGTATTGAAGTCATTTCCTTTTGTCATGATTTCACAAATTTCTTTGGAAAAGAAAACAATGGCATCATTTGCTTCTCTGCTTTGTAAATCGCACAAAAACGTCTTCTGAGCCAAAGTTTGGCTACACGCATCTTGGTTATCAATACACATCATTTTGACAAAATGTGGGAGGGATTAGAGAAGTGGGCGTGGCTATTATATAACTTTCTGTTCTTCGTAAGCTATGGTGAAGGGTATATAAGATTCGGTAAAGCCGAATTTAGCGCTCTTACTTGTTCTTCTCAATTTGTTGCCAAACCAAACATTCGTTAAAGCCGGCGATTCACCATCCTATTCAGTCGTACGATTTGTCAAAAAAATCGTGTATGCTCAAAAAGAAGGATAGTCTGGCTAAAAAATAATTTGAGTGACAGATTTTTTTGACAAGTCTATCCGACTTGCAAATGTTTATGACAATTTTCATAAAATTATAGTTTCTATGCGATCAGAGTTGCATTTTCTTGTAAAGTAGCTGAGTCATTTGAGTTGGCATCATTTTTGTGGGATAGTGTGGTATTGGCAACAGAATTTGAAGACATTTTTTAATGCCAGATAGAATTTCATCAGATTTTCGTGTGAACGAATCGTACGATTGTGTAGGATAGTGAATCCCGACCTTAAGCGAATAACAAAATTGTAGGTATGAACGTTTTTGCTGTTTTGTTAGTTACAACGTAGACTTCGCATTCGGTTCTCGTTTCAATCAAATGAGAATTCCAAAAAAACCATTCTGTATTTAAATACTGGGAAAATCATGGCCACTACAATGGCAATTTATGTAGCCCAATATGCGCCCGAAACAATAAAAATTGTTGATATATTGCGTCCTATACAACTATTTTACTACGAAAATTGTTTAGAAAAAAGTAAATTCTTGGACTAATTGAACAAAAGTTAAATCGTTATGATAACGAACTTCTCCTGTCATCATTAACACAGCTTAGTTTTTCGTTTAAATATTTTTTTTTACTTATATCCTGACACTTCACAATTACCCTGTCAACTTTACTTAACTTCTCAAATAAGGTCCAGCCATTTGATACCACTACTCCATTTGTTTTTTTTCCTCTCAAATTTCATTAAATTAAGTGAAAATGCAGCACATTTTTGTTTCTGTTTACACTTTTCACTGTTACTTGCATTCATTTGTTTTTATATCAACAACTTCATAAAAAATTGGTACGACAACGTGGCAGCACTTTAGTAAATTGATACAATATTCTTTGTAAGAGTCGCCATCGCGTCTATGCCTCCTCATACTCTTTGCCACATATCGCACTAAACAATGATAATTACTTACAATGAGATAAATTGTTCAGTATAATGACCTGTGATGACGACGATGACAATGATGGTACTTACTGCAGCTTGCTGATGGTGACAAACGGCTGCATTGTAGACAGACAGCTGTAATTTGTTGTAAGTTATTGCTAAAACTATTGTTGCTTGTTTTTTGTTTTTATGTGGACCAAAGGAGTAAGTTAGTAAGTGCCCGTTTCCATTGAACGGTATTTTATGTCCAAGGTAGGGTAGCAGCTCTAGGAATCTAGCTGTTCTTTTTATTAGCATGCATCATTTATTCATTTACTTTTGCTCTAATTTTTATTTTATAATCCTCCTCCTCCTCCTCTGGACAATAAAAGAATTTTATTCTTAATGTCCTTACACCCACCACACAGAAAAAAATATCAATGTTAAATTAACATTGCGCAATGTTGATTAAAAATCAAATTAACTTCTGAAAAGGATTAGAAAATAACATTTAGTTTAGCGCTTGTTAAATCTCCTACAAAATTATTCGTAGTAAAATAATAATGGAGTGGTCTCCCACTGTTCCAAAATTCTGTTGATTACTTCTTGACGTTACAATCATCTTGTTGACGAACATTTGAAAATATTATGCGTTCGTCCCAAAATAATCTTGAATTGAGAGGAATTCGTCTCTTCTACAATGTAGAGCTGGTTTCCTATATCTTTTAAAAACTTTTCAATATCATTAGAAAATGCACGATTATATTCTGCCGCTAATACTTAATTTAGAACGTGGCATAAGCAATCGTTCAATGAACAAGTGCAAAAATCTATTCACAATATCGGAGTTCAGTATTTCGTGCAAATGATCTTGCATAAGAGCAAATGCAAAATATCAAAGCTGTTTTGTTTAATCCAACAACAAAAATTAGAGTTTCCCTTAGATTTCATAAAAAAAACTACGATTATTTGCACCAAACACTAAACTCCGCTTATATTCATTGGACAAGTAAATACAAGTTGCCATTTTATATCAATTATAAATACCTTTGTGGGTTTGAGCAATTTGGAAATAGTTCCTAATGAGTCACGGGGGTACCAGCGTACTTTTAAGTTTTGAATTGTACAATTGTACCAACTTTATCAACCTTGGTTTAGAATGTTTCTTAAATTAACTGTTAATTTTTTGTTTCTGAAGCTTCTTCTCACTGTTATTTCAATCTCAAACCAATTCGATTCTACATGAAATTCACATTGTTTCAACAAGACTGTGAATAATATTCTCGAAGAAAATAATTGGTGTGTCAAATTTAACATTTAAGTTACTATTTAAAAATCATAACTATAACTTTTACCCTACACCCGGCAGTTGTTTAAAAAAAGTTTACCCGAAGTCACAAATTGGTGTTCTATTGCTAGTGATCTCTTCGTTGTTATAATGCTAAATTTTTCTCTACACTTCCAAAATAAATGAAGTTAAACTAACCACCTCGGAGACCATATTTACAATATTCTCCGTCCTTGTGAACTATAAGGTCGTTCTTGACTAGATCTGTGCATCCCGTATGTGATGTGCTTGCAAGGGAGGAGTTAGAAAATTTAATTCAGCACACTTATTTTAAATAATACTTTTCTAATCTTTGTATATATACATGTATGTCTATCTTAAACTTGCTACATTGAAAAGCTTTTAAAGACAATATGCTTTCCAGTATATCTTGAGATTTTGAATAGGAAAGCTTTTAAAGACAATATACTTTCCAGTATATCTTGAGATTTTGAATAGGAACAGTTTTTAAATTTGGTTATTAATCACCAACGTCTGCCAAAAAGTAGGCTGGATTGGAGAAGTGAGCATGGCACCTCCCAAATACTATAAATTTCTTTCTGTATACTTCTTTATAAGGAAAATATAAATGTCTAAATATCTGGAGAAGGATAATTGTAGAAGTACTTAAATGCATTCCATACACGAGATCTGTTAAAAGAAAATGACTAACTTCATTTCAATTGGGTTAGCAAAGCGTCCCGGGTTGAGCTAGTGTATATATTAAACTGAAAATGCATTTGTTGGATCTCTATAGACTCCTAACCCAGTAAAACATGTTGGGTTTTTAAAGCACTTTAGAGAAAAAGCGCTTAGCTGAGCACTTCAATAAGAGAGCTCTTATACAGCAGCAAATTATAAAAAATAAAATATTCCAAAAATCTGCTATTTTAGTGCTGACAACGTAGAAGGTTATAAAGCGAAAAAATAAAAATGATTGAAAAAGGGCATTGAAACAAGTACAAGCCAACCATTAATGAATATGGTAATATAGTTATCCCCTAAAAGAGCAATTTAGGAGTGCTTTGTAAGCATGTTAAAAGAAGTTCTTATTGCTTGCAGAAAATAGTCCTCCAAACCAGGAACACCCCATACTAAAATCTGGCATCCCATCAACAGGTTTGAAGCGATTTGAGGTATGAATTCATACATCTTTTCACTGTAATTTTGTGATTACCCATGTTCACATCCTGTTTGAAAATATTTGTGATTTTCAAGTGGCGTGGCATGAAACAAAAAAAACAAGATGGTGCATTGCGCAGGCTGTTAAGGAGGTAGAAAAGCGCACCGGATTAAGGAAGTCTGCATATATAAAAATAAAAATGCGATGTTTGTTTTTTCCCTAAGGACCTTTACAGTAACTTCTTTATTACCCGGCGCTAAACAAAGGCTATAAATATTTGTGAGTTTTGACAAGGGCAAAATTGACGGAATCCTGCAAAACAGCAAACCACCATAAGGTTCCAGCAGGAAAATACAATATGCAACAACTGTAGATGGATAGATGTAGATAGCAGCAAACAATATGTAAACAAGCATCGCAATGCCAATACCGCCATGTTGATGACAGCACGGTAACACACCACCACAACACTAGGCGAGTTAATGTATTCTAATATCATAAATTAATTTTAGATGCTTTACCGATTGAAGTTTGACTATGTTACCCCGCTGAACTAGAGGCTTGGATCCGGATATTAATGTTAATCTCCCTAGCCCATGCAGGCTTATATTTTTAATGGTTAGTGGGTATTACTAATTCGGTGCAGTCGAATTAAAAACACTGTAAATTTTGCTGTAAAGTTTAAAGGAATTCTCCACTTGTCTTCTGCAACAAAACAACACTCTTTATCAGAATTAATAAATTTCCATAAAATGCTTTTAAATCTTAAAAAAAACTTCAAAACTCTGGTTTACAGATTTAAAGAACATCAAAATACCACAAAACTACACACAGCGTCAAAAGTGAGTCAACATCTGTAAAATTTTTCTTTTATTACACTCACAATATAATTACAGTAACGGATTGTAGTTTATTTAAGAAGTATTTCGTTCAGTTATTTTTAAATAAATATACATTTAAAATTCCAAGCAAATTCATTTTTAACAGATTCTAAAATGTACTCAAAAAACTAAGTGCACATTAATTCGGATTTCCGTTGCAGTTAATATCATCCATTGATCAAGTTAAAGTCTTCTGTATGTAAAATTTAATGAAAATGTAATTTAAAATAACGAAAAGTTCATTTAATTTTTACTATCAAAAATTCAACCGCGAATACCATAAAAATAAATGAGTTTTTAGTTATTTTATATATAATTTAACTACCAAAAAATACATTTTTAGTTATCTATAAAAAACCATTTGCTTGTTTTGTGTAAAAATTCCCATTTCCTATTTGTTAAAATTATTTAGTTAAAAACATAACACATTTCAAGTAAAATAATCGCGAAGACCATATCGGTCATGCTGCTGGTGTCTTATAATTGAGAGTTGTTCTGTAAACAAAAGGGCTGTGCAAGAAAAGTAAAACAAATATGTGTAACGGGGTAAGTAAATAATAATATTTTTTCTCTCTCTCTCCCATAAGAAAAACATGCAGACAGGTATCTGAATGGTATTTATTTTTAGAAATTCGGCTCTTTTGTAGAGTATAAAAGGAAAACCTGTATTTTATAAAATTTAATTTTCATTAAATTATTTTTATGAAGATAGGAATTTTACAACATGGAATTAATTGAAAATTTATTGATAATTTTTCAATCTTGACTGACATGAGGCTCAAAACGAAGCTTTTTACGGACAGGTTACCCTTACATGTTTCAATCGCAACCACTCGATCTTTTCAGAGGGGTTTGTCGTTTAACACTCACAGCCATCGACGACTGCTGGCAGTCAATATTCAAACATCAATCTTTAAACTAAATTGTATTTAACACTTGGTAGATCGAAATTTCCTTTTTTTGAATGATATGCTATTTTAAATTGATTTACATGTTCTTCCTTGCTTCGGTTTTTCGCACTTTTTGTCAAGAATTCTTCCATAGTACATTTATTTATTTTTTTAATTTTTGGTTGTTGTTACATTAAACAACTGAATATTCCTTTGTTTTTACAGAATATGTAGTTAATTTTTTGATGGTTAAATTATATAAAATAGCGGAAAATTCACTTGTTTTTAAGGAATATGAGGTTGAATTTTTGAAAGTAAAATTAAACTGAACTGTTCGTTTAAAATAAATGAAAAAAAAGAAGACAGTTTTTTTTAGTGCATTTTCATTTATTTTATACACACAGAAAAAAATACCAATGTAAAATTAACATGGAAAAATGTTGATTGAGAATCATGTTAAATTTCTGCAAAAGTATGCCCTTTATTTAAATTTATCATTATTTCATATTAATTTTAAATTAAAAATATTAAAATAATCCTAAATCACGCGTATTTAATATTATTCACTGTTAAAATAAATAAAAAAAAATATTAAAATTTAAATAAATATGGATTCAATATTGAATCCATTAAAAAACCTGTTTTATATTAAAATCAAAAGTTTATCTTGTTAAATTAACATGCATACATAGTTAAGTATGTTAATTTTTTTATTTTCATTCCTAAAATATGTTATAAAAAGAAGACAATTCCCGTATTCTTTTAATTAAAATTATTTAGTTAAATAGTACAACAAGTTTTCAAAGTAGAATGATGTCGAAAACCAAATCGGGCCATTCTGCTGATTGATCTGTTAACAAAGGAGACTACAAAATAAGTGAAACTTGTGTTACAGGGGTAAGTGTTTTGAATTATTCTTAAATAAATGTATATGTTGTCTCTGAAGTTTCTTCACACCAATTAGTTTCTACATGAAATTCACGTTGTTTCAACATGAAATAACTTTCATTCAACGTGATTCGGATTGTTATTTCAATATAAATTACATTTTGATCTAACTTTACTGCAATGTTAAATTAACATGAATAATAGTTATTTTAAAAGAAAAAAATGTTGTTCGCAAGCAATTATAAAATCAGGTTGAATTAACATGAAACACGTATGAAGCAAAATCACCACCGAAAAATTTTAAATCAACCTTGTTTTCGACGTTTTTAACTTGATTTTTTTCTGTGTTTACTACAATTTCAGTTAAATTACTTACAGAATATTGTGAGTGTACAATAAATTTATTTCCATTAATAACACTATGCCACAAAAAAATTAATCTAAATTGGGACTGCTGAATACGAATGTGTCTTTAATTTATTTTACTTAAGAAGTGTTTTCGAAATATTCGCGAAAAACCTGTTCGTATGCCATATTCGTATCCCACAATTTAGCTTATGGTGGCTTCTTTTCTGACAATAATGTTCCGTTCGCGCGGGATTTCGTTCTATTCGAAAAAAAATTTGCAAAAATTTGAGAAGTTGTCGTTTTTCTTTCTAAATATGTTGCAAAAATAAATGGCAATTTTTTTCCATTTCTTATCCCCCGTTATAATTAAGAGTGTGATGATACCCTTTTTTCCATCTGCTCTAATTACTTTTCTATGCAAGCAAGTGTTTTTCTTATTAACTTTTTTCTTGTGTTTGCCTACAATTTGTGTTAGATATATTGTGATTAATGTGATTATTTTTGTTTGTTATAACTTAATTTAAAAATTATTTTGATTTGGCGCAAAATTTTTAACAACAGCTGACTTTAATTGTTGAAAATCAGTGTTGTTAGCGCTTATTGGAATTTAAAGAAAATTTAATGTTGAAACTCGCTAAAGCAGCGGTGAATATCGCTTTAGTACAAACTTTGCATTCAATATTTAATACGCTAAACACACATAGGTAAGTGTTGGGTGTAAAACGTAGCTATTATATTGTTCAATTGTAATTTAGAAAAATATATCACTTTTTAAGGGTGTGTGTAACCTGATAAATATATTTCACAAATATAATGCATAACAATTTTTTAGAAAAGAAAACACCATTAGAAAACATGTAATTTTTGAAATTAGGGCATAAAGTTGAAAATTTGTGAACCAGTGTAATTTCTCACAATATATGTATGTAAGTCAAAAATGTATTTTATTCCCATTAAACGTACAGTTATTCTTGTGATGTTGACTCACTTTTGTCGCTGTGTGTATGTACTTACAAGGACATGTATGTATGTTTTCGTAAGTTTAAACATTACACATTTTGTGAAAATTAAATATTCGTTTTTTGTCCGAAAAAAAAGATATTTAAAAAAGGCGTACATTTGTATTCCTTTCATTTTTGCATAGACCTATTTTACATTTTGTTTGTGCCAAATTTAAAAGTCAATTAGAAACTAATGTTTTAATCAAAAAGTGCATGCAAGTTCAAATCTTGGTTCGTTTGTCTTTTATTCCAAGACTGTTTTACTAGTTTATTTTCTTTTTTCTAACGAAAACTCTTAATCCAATAATAAACTAAATCTGTATATTTGTCGCACTGTGTTGTTACGATTGTATTGGAGCAAATAAAATCTCTCATATTCTAAAACAACGTTTGGGAGTTTTTATAGGTATTTTCTGTACTCCATCTGTAGTACCATTTTCAGTTTTTAAGTATAAATTTACATAAACTGTCGTAGAAATTGCATTTAGAATGTGTGTCATACACACAAACTGCAAACGATACAATAAATGCATATAAAAATGCATAATATGAATAAATTTTTATCAAGCAGTTTACTGTGCCAGCAAATTCGAGAATTTTAAATTATATTTTCATATTTCTTACACACCTAGAGAAATGACATGAATCCATACAATAAACATACAATTGGGGGATTCACAAGGTATGCTATCAAGTCATATCGTCATAATGTCCTAAATAATATTTTACATTGTTAAAAAAAAATATTCTTGTGTTTCAAACAAAATAAAAATATTAATGCTGTGTTCATTGATTCGTCATAACTTTACAGTAGAAATCTAAATTATCAGCGGTTGTCCAAAGCAGTCATATAAATTTCTTGTAATTATTTTAAGACATATGACTTTACAACTGTATGACAACCTTGTGAATCCCCCAAATATAATACATTATATACAGATGCATTAACATTTAACCGGTATTTGAGGATGTAAAAGACGATTGCCCTTTTTAATCCGAGGCCACGTAATGAGCGTGGCCAAGCAATAAGCGGCATGAGAGCGGCATTTCTAAACGGCTAAGCCGCGCCGCTCAGGAATAAAACTCGTCCTAATTTTTTTAAGCATAGCAAAAGTGAATGTAACGCTTATAATTTCATCTGTACAAAGCCGACCGCTATTATTTATAATTTTTCTGTTAACTTTTTACCAAATCTGTTGTAAGCTTTTTGCAACAGAAAATCAAGGGATTTCACAAACATACGGCAGGCAACATGGAATTAATTGAAAATTTATTGATAATTTTTCAATCTTGACTGACATGAGGCTCAAAACGAAGCCTTTTTACGGACAGGTTACCCTTACATGTTTCAATCGCAACCTGTCTGTCTGGAAATTTGATTGATTTATAGGATGAACAACAAATCTTTTGTTTTTTCTTAAACGCATATGATTACGATTTTCGCGTAATAACATCAAACAAACTTCCCTTGACAATGTCATTTTAACAATTAACTGCTCAATAATGACGCTCTGCTGCTCGCCGCTTTTTTCGTGGCCTTGGCCTTATGGTTTTATTAAGGGCAACTATTAAAATGTTTTTCACCTATGTTTTTTAGAAATATATTTTAAAGATACTGTGAATAGATCAAGCCAAAAACTTTTGCAAGGCGAATTCATGCCGCGACCGCTGAGAGAGTTATGCTGACTGTAATTTTTTTGGTTTGGACTTTGACATTATGCTAGGAACACAACTGGAACGAACGACGAATTTTTGGCCGCGAATATTCGTTGGCAAAAATAAAAAATATGAAAATGCACACAATCAGGGCGCCGACGAATATTTGCCGGACGTTTAAAACTTTAAATAGATTAAATTCCAATTCTTACGCAGGCGTACGACGAACAAATCAGTACTGGGTAGCCATATTGTTTCAAAATGGTAGGCGTTTTAGTAAATAAAGTTACTTTATACTTTAGAAATTGTAAAATTTTAACTGAATATCATATAAAATACAAATTAAAAAAAATTAACAATAAAAAAAGTATTTTAGTTAAGTTGTTTTTAATGTTTTATTTGTGAAGTATTTTTTGTTCACACAATTTCTTGTTTATACAAAATATTTTATTTCCATTTTGTTTTTTCGTCGTTATTGTGTTTCATACGCCGAATTTATACAGCGAATTTCTTCTGAATAATTCGTCGTGCTGGACGAATTTCGTCGTTCATACCTACATACAAAAAAGGGACAGCTAGCATAACTCTTTCTCTAATGCGGTCACCAGTATGAATTCGCCTTGGTTTGGAATATGCCTCAGAAATTAAAGTTTTGCTTAGCTTGCCATTTGTTTCTTAATGCTTAATGCATCGTCGTCGAATCCCTCCATAGAATTAAAAACAAATTTTGAATAACAAATTAACATAAAAATGTCCTGATATCATCCAGCTTTTGATTGAAACCAGAATTCATATTAAAGGTGCATGTAGACGACATGTTTTTTACATCTGACTTGTCAACTATTTAGGTCACATGTAATTGGGCATGTCTGTCAAAATTGTTGTTTTACATAGGAAATATAATTTTCGGTCACAAACGTTCTGACATTGTCTATGTTTTTTTCGCAAAGTAATTGCAGAAACCAAAGTAGTTATCGGTTTCAAAATGGCGTCCGGCCGCAACACAAATTTTTGTTTGCGCCGAAAAAGAGTTCAGCCATCTAAACATTTTTTTTTTAAATTGGAAGATACCCATTTAGGATAAAATAATGAAACGTTTCTTCTTAATATGTGAACATAATTTCTATTCAATACGAAATTATCATGCATATATCGGTGTTGTAAAATATTAACTTCAGCCGGCTAATAATTCCGTCCGCTGCCGGTTTTTAACCGGCACATATTTCTGATGTCAGATGGTATGTCTAATTGAAATTTTGTCAGATGGCTTTGCGTCTGACTTTTATAGAAGCAACGCGACATGTATGTATTTTGCAGTGGGACATTTGACATGCCAGATGACAAATACATGTCGTGTACGGTCGCCTTAAAGATTCCTGTTTCATTATGTTAAACCTTTTAAAGAAAATTCTGCTGTGCAATAGTTAAACTTTATGTCCTCCGTTAAAATTTGTTAATATAATTTTGCTAATATTTGACCTTTTGTTTTTTTCATTCTTATATCCCTGATAAACTCACTTAAACTCTGGGGATTTTTCAAATGTTGTTGATAACTATACCACGCCTTGACAAACGAACACGGACTATAAAGTGGAGTACAAAATATCGAACATGAATGACACTTCTGATCAAATTTTCGCTTGTTTGATAGAGTTGCCACTAATTTTCGCCAGCCAACTATCAACCACAAAAATTATTTTGTGGTCGGCATTGGGCCTTAGCGGCTCTCATAAACCTTGAGAAATAGTAGTTTTAGCACGAAAGAAATCTCAGCAAGACAGTTTGATACATCACTTTGAATCAACTCAGTCGCGAATAAAATAACATTTGGCCATTTTAACACAATATTTATCTGCAAGACTGCTGTGGACAAGCAGACAATCCGTGTTTATCGGCCGTCGAGTGTTTTAGGTTCACTTTTGCATTTTTTTTAATGGTAAAGCGTTTTGGGATATTTCCATGAGCCTTTGATGTGGTTTCTCCAAAAAATGGCCATAGACGACCGATATGCACTTGTATTTGAGACCACCCTGTGCACGTGTTTGTTTATAAATTTACATACACAATATTTTTACTTTTATTTAAAGTAGTTTTGAAACAATTGTAAACAATTTACAATTGGTCATATGGGCACTTTAAAATCTATTTAAGTGCTTTCTTGTATGTCTGATTTTTCGTATTGTTGTTGTTGTTTTTGCACTTGCAAAATTGTGTTAAAAGGAATTTCACAACAGGGTAATGCATAATTAACGTTATGATTTAGTTATAAAATAACTTTTTTTTAGATTGAATTGAACCTTGACATTTATTAAAATTTAGATAATAGTTTGGAAATATGTTCACATTATGTTTTGAAGAAAATATCTTTTGTTTGCTTTGACCTGACGTGTCCTTTCCACAGCATTTCCTAAAACTTTAATTAGAAGTGCAGGTTCCAGCGTCGTCACTTCTTCCTGGATATTTGCTTGGATGGTTACTGGCATATTGACATATTTTACTAATAAACTCCAAATAATAATCATTTTTGCATTTCATTTATTGAAATTACTTAATTTACAACAGAACTTTATTAATCGGTTAACCGATCAATAACAAAATTAACCGATTAAACAAAAACATCGGTTAATTAATCGAGTAATTAACCGATTAAAGCAAAAGCCCGATTAAATGAATACCC
Organism: Pollenia labialis; assembly: GCA_949318255.1. NCBI lineage: Eukaryota > Metazoa > Arthropoda > Insecta > Diptera > Polleniidae > Pollenia > Pollenia labialis. Next base: position 17,218,633 of record OX439141.1, read on the forward strand.
TAGTATTTACATAACTTGTACTTAATTTGGAAACAATTTTTTCTAACAGGCATGTCTTACAATTTGTTACATTATTTTTTTTGTTTTTGTAAGAAAATGGGGGTGGAAATTTAATCATTGGTTGCAATATGGCTTGTAATTTTTTGGTGAAAGGGATGGGGGAATTAGAGAAGAAACGCAGTGAAAACATAATTTAAGAAAGTAGAAAATACAATTTTCAATTTTATGTAACTTTTATTAATAGTCTACTCTTTTTGCAAGGTTCTAGTCTTTAATGTAGGACAAAAAGTGTCTAGCTCAGTCTCGAGTCTGTATTCTTAACACTCTATAGTTTGGAGTTTCTATAGCCTCAAGTCTAGAGTGTTCTAATCTTCAGTTTCTATAGTCTTTTATCTGGACTCTCTTTAGTCTTGAGTCTAAAGTCTCTATAGTCTCGAGCATAGGCTCCCCTTAGTAGTAGAGAATAGTCTCCATAGCATTGACTTTAGAATTTCTAAAGTATGGAGCCTAGAGTCTCTATACCCTCAAGTTTCTGGAGTTTCTAGTAAACAGTCGAGAGTATTTAAAGGCTCGAATTTAGAGTCTTTCGGTACCCAGCCTAGAGACTCTGTAGCCGAGAGTTTCTAAAGTCTCAAGTCAGTATAAAGTTTTAGGAGTAGAGTAGTCCGTCTAGTCTTAACTCGACACTATAAATACAAGTCTCGGGTCAAGAGTCTCTATAGATTTTCTTGAGACAGTAAAGAGTATTTAAAGGCTCGAGTATCTATAGCCTCAAGTTTCTATAGTCTAGAATCTGGTTTTTTATTTTAGTTTATCTTTTTTTTAGTTTAGTTTTAGGAGTACAGTAGTCTATTTAGCCTTAAGTAAAGATTAAAAAGACTAGTCTCGAGTCAATAATTATTTTTGGATTTTAGGTGCCCATATCCTGCAATTTTGTTTATTCACGAAACCATTTAGCCGAAAATGGGCCTCATCGCTCATTATTCGAAATGGTCTTTTTGTCTTAATAATCGAATGCTGACTTTCAAAATAAAATCTAACATCTTTGGATTATTGTTCTGTGCTGAGTCTTTCCATCATAAATTAAAAAGTTAATTTTAAAAAATTAAAAATATTAACGTTACTTATACGCCACCCTGTAGTTATATGATTTAAACGAATTAGTATTTAATTGACTAAATATTTATTTGGAAATTTAAATTATCGAGTATTTTTGAAAATTTGTAAAGGCGTTGTTTGGTAAGCGCTGCATATAGATATATGTACTCAGTGCAGTGATGGCATGTACACTTAGGTCTGTTTTTATGCGGTTTTTTATGCGGATTTGAATTTATGCGGTTTTCAATTCGATGTTTTTACATATTTTTTTTTATTCATTTTTTATAATTTTTTTGTCGTATTAAACATTTTTAAACGTTGGCATCACTTATGAATAGTAGTTTTCAAAATTTGATGACGAATTATTTTGAAAAAACTGACGAAACCCTTCCAAATAAAGATTGCATGAATGTTCCGACTTTACCAACTGCTAATGTGCATGTTGTCTTATCTAGCGACGATGATTTGATTGGGTCCTCTAGCGATGAAAGTGATTTTGCACCAATTAAAAAGCGGATTAGAACGCTGCCAAGTAGTGATTCCGATAACATGTAATGTTTTACTTTTAAATATTAAATATTAATTTAAGTTTTATAAATATTTTTTTTTGTTTCTTATTCATTACTTATTTACGTATTAATTTAAATGTATGCCTTTAACTATTTGTTAACTTTCAAAAAACTGGTTTATATTGTAGTTTTTCTCTTCTTATGTATTTTTTATAATAAATAAATGAATTGTTTTTGGTTAATTTTTTTATATAATGACTTTTTTTATGCGGTGTTGGTCTAATTTTTACTCCCAGATTTGAAGTTATGCGGTTTTTTAGCTTTTCGGAACGAATCATCCATTTTGTGTGAAAATGGAGTCTTTTTTATGCGGTTTTTTTGGGAACGCATCTACCGCATAAAAAAAGACCTGAGTGTATATGCTTATTCCTGAAAAAGTTATAAAAAGTAATAATATTTTTTTATACAGAAATTAATTTTTCTTACATCCTCTTTACTGATAAACAGTTGTATACATAACTTTATTATCCTCACCACAATAGTGGAGGGAGTATAATGCGTTTGTGCTGATATTTGTAACACCTTAATATATTGGTCCTAACCCCACCTTTTACTGTACCGTTCGACTTAACCTATGGTCACACTTACCATATACCACTATTTATATTAAACATTTGTTCGAGTGCTAGATCAAACAGTGTTAAGCAATTGATTAATTCCTTTCTACGACAATTTTTTTTTGAAATAAAGTTTACTTGATCAACAAAAATTGTTTAAAGGAAGGTAAGGTTGATTAGAGAGAAAGCGAAACTTTTTTTCGGACTTTTTCGGCAAATATGTGTAAAGTGTGAACAAACCTTAAGAATTAAGAATTTGATATTCGCCTGTCCGTTAGGCTGGCAAGTAGAGTTGTTGAGTCAAGCATGACGGCCCTTGCGGTATACCTTCAACTCGACAAAAATTGCCCATGGACTTACCTCCACGCGATACTTGCTGGAAACATCTAGATATTTCTAGAAGGCTTTAAGACAGGACTAATGATATATTTCAACTAGAAATATGGTTAAAACAATGAAGGATAATGGACAATGAGCAGAAATGCGTACATATAACATTCACCCTGCGCCGGTAATCTTGCCACCCTATTAAAATCCATAATCAAATAATACCTCAACATTCCCACGCAAAATTTCTCGGTATATATCTAGATCGGCGCTTAACTTGGAAATGCCATATAGAGGCAAATTTAACTCAAATGAAACTAAAAGCCATTCGAATTCATTAGCTTATTGGATGAAATTCTGTCCTTAGTCTCGATTTTATACTTTACAGTATTCAAATATCGAAAAAATTCAAAGGCGCCAAAATAAACTTCTTCGAATAATCACAGCCGCTCCCTGGCATATTAAAAACTCAAACATTCATAAGGATCTCAATGTGCCACTAGTTAAAACTATGATTACAAAATATGCAGTAAAATATGTATGTTAAAACAACACCCAAATCCACTAGCTCAAAATATTTTAAATCATGGCGGCCACACTCGCTTAAGAAAAAGCAACACTGCAGCACTCACCCAATCAGAAGAGCGATAAACACCTATAAATGTGAACAAAAACCGTGACGAAATTTGTTGTCTGGCACTGGCAGGATGTTAAATTATTAGGATAAGATTTGATTAATTATTGTAAATTCATATTTAATATATGAAGATTCAACAAACAAATATTGAGAATGAAATGTAGTGAATATTGGTAAGATTTATAATCTTTGTATGATCATAATGGGAACCATACTGGGTTAATAAATCAGGTTGGGGTCATCCCTGGAACCAGGGACCGTAACGGTTATAAGTGATATCAAAAAAGTTATTTTAAGAATTAAAAAAAACTCTATCTTTAACAGTTATTTTTCAACGTAAAAATAAAAGGTCGAAACAAACTCTTAAAAATGAAGTTTTATTTTGCCATCATAAATGAGTTTTATTTTTTCCGTCTAAAATAAAACTCATTTTAGGAGTTTTATTTTTTCCGTCTAAAATAAATCTCATTTTAGGAGTTTTATTTTTTCCGTCTAAAGTTAAACTCATTTTAGGAGTTTTATTTTTTCCGTCTAAAATAAAACTCATTTTAGGAGTTTAATTTTTTCCGTCTAAAATAAAACTCATTTTAGGAGTTTTATTTTTTCCGTCTAAAATAAATCTCATTTTAGGAGTTTTATTTTTTCCGTCTAAAGTAAAACTCATTTCGCATTCATAAAATGAGAAAAAAAGAAAAGAAAAAATAAAACTCCTAAAATGAGTTTAACTTTAGACGGAAAAAATAAAACTCCTAAAATGAGTTTTATTTTAGACGGAAAAAATAAAACTCCTAAAATGAGTTTTATTTTTGAAGGAAAACATAAAACTCTTTTTTTTTTAAGATCACCACAGATTCTGAAAGAGCTCGTCAGTTCGAATCTATTGATATATGACACTATAAGTCTCCGTTGGCTCTAACATGAAGAGTTTTTATGTTTAAATTTTCCGAATAACTGTTATTTACGGTTCCTGCCTGGAACCAAAAGGGGACAATTGACTCAATGTTACTACCCGTGGTTATTTAACCTTGGCAACAGGTGTACCTGCATTCTTCGCAATCTCATACACCTTAATAAGTAAAAGCTACTGGAAAGCGCCATAAAACTATCGAAAAACAGTGTTATAAATAAATAAATTGCTTCTTACGAGAAATGCCTACGGCCTTTCAGGTTGATTGTCTTTCAGACAATCCACTCAAGTCGCCAGTGGATGGATACTGTTCAGGAGAGCACGTAGTGGATCTGGTTTATACCCAAAATCGTGAGTTAAAGAGAGGTTCCTGGGTACTGTTGCTATTCGACAAATGCTGCCAGAATTCAAACAAAAAAAAGGCAGCGTAGGTTAGATAGCTCCGGCTCTCAAGCAAGGGGGCCAAATAGGGAACGCTATCGAAAAATTTGCGTTTTATATTGAGGTGCAGGGTATTCAATTTGCTACACTGACCAACTAAACTTTCTTACTTGTTCATTTTCTCTATTTTTTGTTCACACAAGTGCATATTTATAGAACTTTTTCTAAAGTATTTATTCCTTAAGTATTTTCAATACAACACAATAAGCATTTCCTTATTACCACACTTAACTTCAACTACTTATTATTGTAAATTTTTATATTCTTGTTGTGAATTTATTTTTCCACTCATATTTTATTCTCTTTCTACATACTGGTATATACTATCATTATATTGCATTCCCTAAGTGGTCTTTACTGGTTTAAAATTTTATAAAGATGCAGTTTTTTGTTGTCCTTCGGTTTTGTTAGTTCATTGTTAGCAACAAAATCTTTGAAGTTTGCGTTTTGTTCACTGATTCAAGTATGTTTTTAAGGAAATAAAACTCAGATAAAAAATCATAAAAATTAAATGAAAATAACAAAAGTTTGTGGTTGGTATTTTTTTTTAGTCTTCTTCTTATTTACTTGATACAATAGCCACATAACGTATGTGACATAAGCCTGGTTTTTGAGAGGAAATATTGAAAAGAGCACTGTTTCTTGAGGGGAGTAAAGATATTGCTCTCAACAGAAAGTGCAAATAACCTTTTGAAAAGGTCTAAGGTTCAGAACAGAAAAGTTCTCTTTCATAGAACAATATAAGAAAAATGTCGAAAAAGGGAAAATGTAACCGAGAATATTTTTATGTTTTAAATTTAACGAAACACTTGATGTACCAAAAATTTATTATTATACAGGCATGTTCTGAAAATCACAAAATTTCAAATCACTTGTGATTTTAAAATCACAAATATTATTTAAGGGTGTTTTGAAAACCACAAAAGTTTTAACTTGGTTTAAAATGGTGGAAAAAATAAGCATGTAATTTTAAATCGGTGACCACTTAGCTGAACGCTTTAAAATCACAATTATGGAAAAAGTTTTTTGGCCAGAACACCTTTCTTGTGATTTCAAATCACTTTCACAAAAAATGATTTTCAGAACATGCCCGATACACTTCAGCACAGGTGGTGAATGAGGGTTTTATAATACCCCTGATAGACATAGGATTTGTATACTATACTAGCATAGTATACTACATGTGTCTCAACCTAAACTAGAATTAAACCACGAAAAAAGTGGTACAAATGTGGTATCTTATTAAACACAGCTTTTTAGCTGCGTTCAGTAAGAATTGTGGTATGAATACCATGGTATGTAAACTATATGTCTGTCAGGGATATAAGTTGGACACTAAATATTCTTCCCCGAACCCATTAGTTACATACTATACTTTGTTTCCTTAATATTTCCAAAATTAATATAGCCATGTTGAGTGCCACTCAATCGAAAAGTTTAATCTATTTTTTTACTTGGATTAAGAATTTTGTACTTATTTTAAGAAATTCCGGGATTGATTTTCGAAAGTAATCCCATTTAGGATTGTTTGAAGTACGTTTTACTGTTATTCGTACTTGAATTTTTGAGTACTTAAAGTAAATATATAAAACTTATTTATTCCGAGTGTTTTTCTTTCTGACCTTGAAGTCGAAACTTTAACAAACAAAAAAAAAAAAAAAATGTGTACAAATATTTATTTTTCGAAACATAAATATTTTTTAAATATGAATAATTGTTTGTTTTTATAAAAAAAATTTAAAAAAGCGGCTTTAAAGGTATACAAATCTGGTCTCTGTTTTTTTTATTTGCCAAAATTTCAATGTAAACATAAAAAACACAACAACCAACAAAAGAAAAAAAAAAACATTCGTACAAAAGACAAAATATTGTTTACCTCCAGTTATGTAAACAAGACGTTTAAATAAAAATGTTATAAAAGTAAACATTAACATGTGTTTTTTTTAAATTTTAAATAAACATGTTCATATGCTACGTTCACATTTGGCTTCTTAAATGCGTTTAAGCGGCTCGAACGTGATTAAGCTCTAATCACTTCAAAATCGAAATGATTACCCATACATTGAAGTGATTTGTTAATCACTTCAAATTGACATGATTACAACTAAATCACTTCATTAATCACATAGAATCCACTGAACATACCTCAAATGTAGAATCAGCCAACATGAGCGTGTACAACCGACCACAATTTCTGTTTAATGTTTTTATTTTTTCTTTAAACAATTTATATATTTTCACAATTTCATCATTAATATGTTTAAAAAAATCTTCTGATAACTTTATAAACGTATTTTTATCAATTTTTAGTACTTTAAAGAAATATAAATTTGTTTGTTGTGTTTTTTTCCTTATCATCTGTCATCTTAATCATCTCAAATGTAATGTGAACGGCTTTGATTAGCTAAATCAATATTTTGCTTAAACGCGTTTAAAAAACCAAGTGTGAACATAGCATTAGACATCAGTATACAGTAATACATGGATAAATGCATTCATGAAAAATGCCTAACACCAAACGCTTTCAACCGTGATACGCATTTAAGCCTGCCAATAAGCACAGCATAAAAACATAAAAAGGACGAAGGTAAAAAAAATTTACCGTCGGCTTAATATACAAAACTTCTAACTCCATTTCAACAAATTTCACTGGAGAGACAAAAGGCTTTTTATTTTTCCTATATGATGCTTTAGAGGAAACAAAAAATATAGTTGGTTTAACACACTTGAAGACTCAAATTGAAGAAAAACTACATGCGTTCGACGAGGCATATCTTTCTCTACCACACGGCATCAAAATCTCAATATACTTAAAAAGTGGATATTAAGCCGGCGGTAAGTTTATCATTCCGTTTACAATTACTACAATATTGATCAAAGACCCTATAAAGTGTATATATCCTGGCTCCTTATGAGTACCGAAGTTGATTTAAAGATGTCCGTCTGTCTGTGTGTTCACAGAAATGGGTTTCAGGCAGACCCCACATGTAGTGGGGTCTCGGTTGTTATATAGTTACACATCACATATTTTCCGAAATTGTTTGCTAATAAAATTCAGCACGATAGGTCAACTAATGGGCAAAAACCACGATTACCTCAAATTTAAGCCATAAATCCCTTCTTGCTGATTTGTTTTGTGTATAACTGGAGAAAGGCAATTGCCAAAGTATCTTAGTATGCTACAAAAATTTCTGTTTTCAATACACAACATCCGACAAAATGTAGGCGGGTTTGGAGAAGACAGTGTTGCCAATTTAGCCATTTAGTGGCTAGATTTAGCCATTTTTCACCCTCTTTAGCCATTAAAAAATGCGTTTAGCCATTAGCCATTTTTTTTTAGCCATTTTTCAACTTGTTTAGCCATAAAATTTTTCTTGTCGTTTTGTTTTTAAAAGAATAATTTTTATTTTATAATAAAAATTTATAAAAGCAAAATAAACATTTTTAACAATTAAAATGCCTTTAAAAATTGCTATAAACATCATCATCGTTTATCTTAAACATCTTTCAAAATAAAGGAACAGTAGTCCAATATTAAATTTAAAAAATGGACCAACACAAAAGTTAAAAGTTTTCCGTTATGTCGAAATTAAACCAAAATATAGTAATTTTAGAACGAAAATTACTTTTTAACTTTTTAGGCACGTTGTTTAAAAAACAAACTACAAAAAAAGAATGAATTTCCGTTCATTTAAAATATTAATTTGTTTTCTTTTTTCCTTAAAAAAAAATTTAAATGTATTTTATATTTTAAAAATTTTATATTTATTGTTGTTTTATATTTATTATTTGTTTTTTGATACTTAAAATTTTGAAACAAATGTTAAAATCAGTAATTTTAACTGTAATTAGTGAGTTATTTTATAACATTTAAAAATAAACTGATTTTAAGTTTGATTTAAAGGAAAAATGAGTTGACCGGGTTTTAAATGAATTTTCATTTGTTTTATATTTAATTTTCCGTTGATTTTACCTACATAATATTTTGAGTGCAGTGTTTCTTTCTGGTTGCAAATAATTCAATAAAGAGATGTAGGCGGCAACAATTTTTTTTTTGAAACTTCAGAATTTACTATAAAGTTGCTCTCTCTTTCATGGTCTAATGCTGAAGTAGAGAGGGTATTTCGCCAAGTAAACATGGTTAAAAGTAATTTGAAAAATAGGTTGCATTTACCAACCGTTAATTCGATTTTATCAATGAAATATTTATAGCAACACCACAATAGTGGAGAGGGTACTATGCGTTGTGCTGATGTTTGTAACACCTTAAAATATTGGCACTAAGCCCACCTTTTCGTATACCGATTGACTCACTTTCTGAGTCGAATAAACGATGTTTGTCCGGCTGGTTGGCTGTCCATGTAAACCTTGTGCGTAAAGTACAGATCGCAAATTTGCAGATATTTCAATAAAATTTGGTACACAGGTACTAATGAGTTGTAGGGTATCATATAGTCGGGGTTGACCGACTATATTTTCTTACTTGTTTTTTATTGTAGATCTTGAATCAAAAGGTTGGGTAAATGCTGTCGTGATTTATCTTCAAATTAATTAAAACTAATACGCACGAGTGATTTTTATGAGATGAACAATAACGTCATAAAATATATCGATGATTTAATTTTTTAAATATCTTTCAAAATATTAAATAACATTTATTCTTATTTGAAAAATTGATCTTAACTTACAATTTCATCGTAAACAACTTTAAATGAATTTTTCTGTTTTGTTATTGAATGTGAATGTGTTTATATTTAAAAAAAACTTTTAGCCATTTTTTAGCCCATTTTTAGCCATTTTTTAGCCATTTTTTCTCGTAAATTTAGCCATTTTTGGTCTCCAAGTTTTGGCAACACTGGGAGAAGACGACGTTTCACAAAATAGATTTATTTGTATCAAAAGGACGGTAAAAGAAAATTTGTTATCAATACACAATTTCTTCAAAAAAAAAAAAAAATGGGTGGGATTGCAGAAGTGAACTATTTTCTTTATCATTCTTAAATCCTCTAAAAAACTGTCTTTGCCAGCCGTACAGTTCTGCAGCGCACATTAAATACGTTTTGTGTGAAAATACGTCACGATTATTACCCAAAAACTCAATACTCGATGCACTTACTTCAGGCGAAGTTTTTGCTTTCGAAGCAGCAACTTCATAGCTTAACAGCAACATCTCAAAATTGTCTTCACGATCTTCTTCATAAATATTTCATAAAATTTCAGACAACAAAACGAATTTGTTTTTTCAAAAAGCATGAATAATGGCCTCTGCCAAGATAATTTGAATCTTTTTATTATTATAATCTTGAAACATCACCATTATTTTGGTTTCAACTTCAAAATTATCCGCGCTGGTATCGTTTCTATTGCCATGTACTGCCAATAATTTTTTAATAAATTTTTAACATTTAAGGCCTGCAATAAGAGTTTTTTCCCGCTCCATATAAATAATACAAAGTAAATTTTGTTTTTAATTAATGAAAAAAACTTTTATAAAAATACGTAAGGGAACTTGTTTACAAAGAAAGTAAAAGAAATGGTTCAATACTAAAAAATTAATTGAAGATTGAAATAGGAACTTGAATTATTATTACCTCACGCTTTTATTACCTATTAACTATTAAGTATTATGCTTTTATTCCTTATTATTATGCTCTAGGTACAAGATAAAAAGATAACATAAACATAAGAATTTAATTCATAAAACAATAATAAAAACAAAACAAAAATTGAGGTTCTCAAGATATGAGGTCAAAAAGTTAATTAATAAAATAGATAAAATATTTTTAATAAATATATAACATTTTAACGGCTTAGGAAATAACTGTCTGACACACTCAAAGCGCTTAGTAAGTCGTCAAAAAGTATATTTCTGATTTAATTTACGAATTATCATGCTGCCGAAAAATTTCTTTCATTTTTTACCCAGGTTGGACAAATAGTTAAAAGGCCACCGTTGTAGCATGCTTCGGATTCACAATCAGAAGCAATTTTTGCTTTTTTATAAACAACGTCCATGTCAGTCAAATGCATTTCAAGTTGTATGTGGTAGTATCTTACACGAGTCTCTAAAATGTTATTTTACAATTTTTTTTATATAGATAATTTTATTTACAATCTATTTGTACAATATTAAGTAAATGGTTTAACAAAAATTTCAAACATAACAATAAATCTTAACATGTGCTATTGAGCTATAATAGCTTAACAGCTAAAGGCTGTATGTAAGAGACTAACATACATTTAATGCAAATTTTGGTTTTATTTTCTAAAAGGGAGATCAAGTATGTAGAATCTTCTAAGTCGCTTTACCTCTTCTGACTCATCTAGTAAGGATATGGCTAATGTATTGGAGTGATTACTTAGTCTCAAAAGGTAACGGGTGCTAAATGTTTTTATTTCATCACTGATGTATGGTATTTGTAAATCTTCATGTATTCGTTTGTTGGTAAATCGCGCATCTAATTTGTTGAAAAGGCATTTGTTTGAGTTAAAAAATTATGAAACTGCAAGTTTTTTACAAAGAATAAATTATTCAAGAGATAATTCACACAGCTTGTGGAAAGCCACAAAATACTTAAAAAGCCCAATTAAAAAAAATGTACCAATTCAAAAAGAGGATGGCACTTGGTGCAGAACGAATAAAAACAAGGCGGAATTATTTTCTAAACATTTAGAAGAAACTTTCAAACCATTTCCAGCTACAAATTCTCCTGATGAAAACGATTTAATAGAGTTCCTTTATGCTCCATGCCAAATGGAGTTTCCAATTAAACCATGTTCCTTTGGAGAAGTTAAAAATGAAATACTCAAATTAAACAATACTAAATCACCTGGATATGATAAAATAGATGCCACTGTTTTAAAAAACTTACCAAACAAAGCCTTATTATATTTGACATTAATATACAATGCAATACTAAGGCTTTCACATTATCCTACTCAATGGAAGTGTGCTGTTATTACAATGATTCCGAAACCAAATAAGCCCGAGCACTCTATTTCTTCGTACAGACCAATAAGCCTGCTACCTTTGTTTTCTAAAATATTTGAGAGAATATTTTAAAATCGTTTAACGCCCCTGTTGCAAAAAAAAAAAATATAATACCGGAGTATCAATTTGGATTTCGCCATAAACATGGTACCCCAGAGCAATGCCATCGTATAATTCAAATAATTACAGACGCCTTTGAAAAGAAATTATACTGCTCAGCTGTATTTCTCGACGTCAAACAAGCTTTTGATAGGGTCTGGCATCAAGGGTTATTATTTAAACTTAAAACTTTTTTACCATTTGTTGCTAAAATCTTATTTGGAAGAGAGATCGTTTTATGTACGAGTGGGTGATGAAAGTTTTGAAATACGCTATATTTACTCTGGTGTACCACAGGGAAGCGTATTAGGTCCAACGTTGTACACTATATATACATCCGACATGCCAACTTATGAAAACTCAACAATTGCAACATATGCTGATGACACTGCCATAATAGCGTCCGATAAATCACCAATTACAGCTTCATCATATGTGCAAACTGAGCTCAATTTATTACAAGACTGGCTTAAGAAGTGGAAAATCACAATTAATACCAGTAAATTGACTCATGTGTCATTCACCCTTAGAAAAAATGATTGCCCTTCGGTCTTTCTTAATAATACCCAAATTCCCAAATCTGAGTGTGTCAAATATTTAGGTATGCATCTTGACAAATGACTTACCTGGAGGAGCCATATTAAAGCTAAAAGGGCGCATCTAAACATTATAACGAAGAAAATGTATTGGCTTTTGGGACCGAAGTCAGCACTGAATCTTAACAACAAAATTTTAATATACAAAGCTATAATAAAACCAATATGGACATATGGTATACAGTTGTGGGGAACGACAAGTAACTCAAACATCGAAATACTACAACGATATCAGTCGAAAAACCAACACAAATTAAAAAAATTTGTGTTTATCACCTAATAAACATATCGCTCCTTCATTGCATCATAGTCATATCTCAAAAAATCAGAAATTTTAAGTAACTTTAGCAAAGTTTTCCCTCACACCTTCTCGTATTATATCTCAAATTGAACCGAAATTATAGCAAAATATATCTTTAAATCGGTACATTTTGAAAACTTTAATAGCATTTTGCCAAGATCGTTTGTTTTTGTGGAAATGACTATGTTGCAATAATGGAGCGATATGTTTAGGTATCTTTTTTATTTTTAAGACTTGTTCATGGACAATTAAACTTTACTGCCTGCATCTTATTTTGAATTAATTTACTTTATTAACTCTTCACTTAATGTAATAACTATCAACTGTTGCACTGCCCATTCTGCTTTTACTAGATTTATTGCATCAGGAGACATTGTTTTAAATATGTACTCACTTCTTGTAATTGATCTAATCCGCAACCATCCACAGATGCTTAATTCAAGAGAATAGAAAACTAAATTTTACAGTATAAATAGCTGTTTTCTGAAATTATGAGGAATTTTTTATTTCCCGGGATTCCGGGAAAAAAGGGAAATAAAATAATTGAAATTCTCGGGAATTCCCGGGACGGATATCCCGGGAATTCCTACCTGCAATTCAATAACGTTTTAGACAATCAACACAATTGTTGTATTGGTTGAAAAAGATAGAGAGTGATACAATTTAAAACCGTGCTTGAAAGTTTCATCAATAAACAGAAACACTAAAAAAACCCAAAAGTTTAATTTTCGCGAATAACGCGTAGATGAATTTCATATTCGTGTTCCGTGACCTCGTGTTAGCTTAAACAATTGGGGTATTCACAAGGTGTCATAAAGTCATTAGTCTTAAAATATTAACATGAAATATACGACTGTTGTGAACAACCCCTCATAATTTAGTGTGCTATTTTGAATTTAAATCAGCTGATTTAAAACAAATATAAAAAAAAAATATTTAGCTTTCGTTAAAATATTTGTTAATTTTTATCCATGAAAAAATAAATTAAATTAGATCTTAACTGACTATTTTCCATTTTTCAGACGACGCAAATCACAAATACATTTTATTTTGTTTGTTTACCAAACAGCAGAGTCATAAATCGATCTAATTTGACGCCGATAGTGATGATTGCTAACCGCAGGTTAAATAAGGATGTTAGCCGGATAAAACTATACCATTAAGAGCTCAGCGCTGGTCTCTTCTGATTAGTTACGACAGCACGATAAGCAAAGCATGCAAAGTTCTATTAATTTAAGACACTTTTTGTTTACAAAGCAACAACAATATTTTTTAACCATTGTAAAATGTTAGAACATTATGGCAATACAACATGTCAGCACACCTTGTGGATATGCTTTTTTATTTAAGCTATGACAACAACTTCTTAGGAATTCGACAATTGGCATTCTAAAGTTTGTCTGAAATCTGAACTTTGTGTATAAAAATTGTGAATATTTTGTGTGTGCTGAGTGAGAACAACAATAAAACATGTTAAATGTTGCATCATTATATGATGTTTCAAAAAATTATCGATTTGTTATCATTTTCAAAATATTGATGCTGCGGCAGAGGGCTAAAAGTAGGTGCTATTTTCTTTCCATTATATACGATGTACCTGAGAAAAAAAATGCAACGTATAAGTTCTTTTCAAAATTGAAATTTTCAAAAAATGATGACGCTTTTTATGAAATTATGAAACAATGGCATACATATATTTTTATTTATATATTTATTTTTTTACATATTTTTGTTTTGGATCACAACCAATCAACGAAATTTGCACTGCCCCAAACGCCATTGACATTTACGATTTCCTGGAGAAAGTTCATCATTCTTAAATCCTTTAACTTCCCGTCTATACCAATCGATCGTTCTTGCAGCGCATATAATATGCTGTTTGTAAGACAATACAACACGATGATTATCCAAAAAATCAATACTCCATACACTTTCTTCAGACAATGTTTTTGCTCGATTAGCAGCAACATCATACGTGTCTGACGGCAAATAGTAATACAAACCATTATCAGTAGCCTGTAAAATAACTTTCACTTTTTCGCCACTATATGAGTTTAATTCTTGAACACTAGCCCGTATATAGCTTGCACTATCCATCGATCCATTGTCGTACCACAGAAACACCAAGTGTCGTGTTTGATATTTATCTGAATAAATGGATGTGTACATGTAATTTGAAAACAACTCATTCTGAAGACAAAAGAATGGTTGAAAATAAACAAAATTTAAATTTTCAGGAAGTAGCCTTTTTATATCTTCCATTCTAACTCTAAAGTTCCTATGCGTGCTGTTGTAGATGTCTTCATTTGTCATTTTAAACAATCTGTATGAAAATTTTTGTAGAGATTCGTGTTTGTCTTTCCTATTTCCTTTGATAAATCTGTAGCAAAGTCCAATTTGGTTCGCTAATAGCATCTCAAAATGTTCCCCACCAGTCTGTTCGTAAAGATTCCATTGAAGGTCAGACAATAAAACGAATTTGTCTTGTAAAATAGCATGAATAATGGCTTCTGCCAAGATTATTTGAATCTTTTCATTATCATAATCTTTAAATATCGCCTTTATTTTGGTTTCAACTTCAAAATTATCCGCGCTGGTATCGTTATTATTGCCATAAACTGCCAATAGTTGTAGAGAGTAAACGAGTAGAACGCTCAAAATTATTTTAGATGTTTTCATTTTGAAAGCTTAAACTTAACTGAATTCGATATACGTAATTTGCGGCATTTATATTGTAAAATAATACATTAACCCTTAATGGGTTACAGAAAATTTGGTTTATTTAACTGTTTATTAGGGAAATGCCATTTTTTTTACTAAAAATTTCCTAGGCACTACAGTATTATACTAGGGTGAGTGCTTACAAGTTATCTGAGAAAAAAATTTAATCCTATCTTTCAGCTCACCACCTAAAATGTGCCAATAGGTTAGAAAATTAAAGTAGCAAAGTTACAGTTCAATCTGATATCATTTACACGTGCATTTTTTTTAACTTTTAAGGCCTGCAATTCTATAAAGTTTTATGCATTCAACACAATTGTTGTATTGGTTGAAAAAGATAGAGAGAGATACAATTTAAAACAATTGTAAACCGTGCTTGAAAGTTCATCAATAAACAGAAACACTAAAAAAACCCAAAAGTTTAATTTTCGCGAATAACGCGTAGATGAATTTCATATTCGTGTTCCGTGACCTCGTGTTAGCTTAAACAATTGGGGTATTCACAAGGTGTCATAAAGTCATTAGTCTTAAAATATTAACATGAAATATACGACTGTTGTGAACAACCCCTCATAATTTAGTGTGCTATTTTGAATTTAAATCAGCTGATTTAAAACAAATATAAAAAAAAAATATTTAGCTTTCGTTAAAATATTTGTTAATTTTTATCCATGAAAAAATAAATTAAATTAGATCTTAACTGACTATTTTCCATTTTTCAGACGACGCAAATCACAAATACATTTTATTTTGTTTGTTTACCAAACAGCAGAGTCATAAATCGATCTAATTTGACGCCGATAGTGGTTTGTTGCAAAAATTGCTAACCGCAGGTTAAATAAGGATGTAAGGCGGATAAAACTATACCATTAAGGGCGATGTCTGCAAAAACTAAAGCGGCACGGCTCAGCCGCTCTGCGCTGGTCTCTTCTGATTAATAACGACAGCACGATAAGCAAAGCATGCAAAGTTCTATTAATTTAAGACACTTTTTGTTTACAAAGCAACAACAATATTTTTTAACCATTGTAAAATGTTAGAACATTATGGCAATACAACATGTCAGCACACCTTGTGGATACCCTAAATGCTTTTTTATTAAAGCTATGACAACAACTTTTTAGGAATTCGACAATTGGCATTCTAAAGTTTGTCTGAAATCTGAACTTTATGTATAAAAATTGTGAATATTTTGTGTGTGCTGAGTGAGAACAACAATAAAACATGTTAAATGTTGCATCATTATATGATGTTTCAAAAAATTATCGATTTGTTATCATTTTCAAAATATTGATGCTGCGGCAGGGGGCTAAAAGTAGGTGCTATTTTCTTTCCATTATATACGATGTACCTGAGAAAAAAATGCAACGTATAAGTTCTTTTCAAAATTGAAAATTGAAAAAAAAATTATGACGCTTTTTATGAAATTATGAAACAATGGCATACATATGTATCTATTTTTATTTATTTATTTATTTTTTTACATATTTTTGTTTTGGATCACAACCAATCAATGAAATTTGCACTGCCCCAAACGCCATTGACATTTACGATTTCCTGAAGAAAGTTCATCATTCTTATATCCTTTAACATTCCGTCTATACCAATCGATGTTTCTTTCTGCGCATATTATATGCTGTTTGTGAGACAATACAACACGATGATTATCCAAAAAATCAATACTCCATACACTTCCTTCAGACAATGTTTTTGTTATCGGAGCACCAACTTCATACGTGTCTGATGGCAAATTGTAATACCAACCTTTATCAGTACCCTGTAAAATAACTTGCAATTTTTCGCCACTATATGAATCCCATTCTTGAACTATAGCCCTTATATAGCCTGAACTATCCATCGATCCATTGTCGTACCACATGTACACATAGTGTCGTGTTTGATATTTATTTGAATAAGTGGATGTGTACATGTAATTTGAAAACAACTCATTCTGAAGACAAAAGAACGGTTGAAAAAAGGAAAAATTTAAATTTTCAGGAAGTAGCTTTTTTATATCTTCCATTTTAATTTTAAATTTAATAGGCGTGTTTTTGTAGAGATCTTTATTTGTCATTTTAAACAATCTGTATGAAAATTTTTGTAAAGATTCGTGTTTGTCTTTCCTATTTCCTTTGATTACACTGTAGCAAAGTTGAAGTTGGTTTGATAATAGCATCTCAAAATGTTCCCCACCAGTCTGTTCGTAAAGATTCCATAGAAGGTCAGACAATAAAACGAATTTGTCTTTTAAAATAGCATGAATAATGGCATCGGCCAAGATAATTTGAATCTTTTCATTATCATAATCTTTAAATATCGCCTTTATTTTGGTTTCAACTTCAAAATTATCCGCGCTGGTATCGTTATTATTGCCATAAACTGCCAATAGTTGTAGGGAGAAAACGAGTAGAACGCTCAAAATTATTTTAGATGTTTTCATTTTGAAAGCTTAAACTTAACTGAATTCGATATACGTAATTTGCGGCATTTATATTGTAAAATAATACATTAACCCTTAATGGGTTACAGAAAATTTGGTTTATTTAACTGTTTATTAGGGAAATGCCATTTTTTTTACTAAAAATTTCCTAGGCACTACAGTATTATACTAGGGTGAGTGCTTACAAGGTATCTGAGAAAAAAATTTAATCCTATCTTTCAGCTCACCACCTAAAATGTGCCAATAGGTTGGAAAATTAAAGTAGCAACGTTACAGTTCAATCTTATAATATTTACACTAAGGGCCTGCAAGAGTGTTTCATAAAGTATTGGCCAAAGCGAATTAATTACAGGTGGTGTCCAAACGCCTTCTGATATGGAAGTTCAAGCATAATTGTTTTGGTTTGTTATTGTTTTGCTAAGAATGGCTGACATTTCGAGCCGTAAACACTAACAATGCAATGCAAAACCCCCATGTTGTTTTTGGGTTGTTATAGTTCCGACACCACCTGTAGTTGAATTCGCTTTGGTATTGTCAAAACAGATATACCAGATATGTATCTGCTAGTACTGATATAACTGATATTGTTTGGTTTTGCTTTTGCTTTTGCCCGCTCACCAAATTTTGTTTTTGTTTTTAAATCTTATGGTTTTGCATTGAGTATGTCATAACTAGTGTTCGAAAACAACCTGAACATTATTTAGCGTTCGGCTTTCAAGCCCAGGACCGATATCTATTTTTTAGTGTTTGTGTAGACGAACACAGCCCTTAATACCGTTCGTTACTATTTTCAAGAAAGAGCCGAACATTTTATAGTGTTCTGTTCTTCGTGAAAAACAGACAAATTTTAGTGGTACTGTCTATGTATATTTTAATGTTCTATAATGTTAATTTTTTTTTACTTTGATGAAGAAATGAACAATCAAAATTTTTTTTTTGTTTTTGTTAAAAAAATTTTAATTTTTATTTCCCAGCTAAAAGGGCGCTCAGCACAACTAAAACGAACGAACACAATGAAGTTTGTGGTTTATTTTAAAAAACCGAACGGAATTAAATTTTCTCTTCTTTTTGGTGAGTTGGATAATAACAGTTTTATTTTTGTGCTCGAAGTTGACAAACAAGGAAACTTTATTTTTTTTTAATGACTATTAGCGGTTCTGTTTTCCACAATACGATATTTAATGTTTGTTTTCGAACACTGGTCATAACATACCGAAATTTTCAGAATTTAGAATTTGGGGTTATTACTTACATTTGATACAGCTTAACATCAAGACAGTTATTTTTGTACTGAGTCGTTCGAAAGTGATCGTGTGTTCACTAGAAGAGTAGTCTTTAAATTATTCAAAAACCTTAAATAAGTATTTTTTATGCAGTTCTCGATGAATATTTATTGGCGTTACATACACACTGACAGAGTTAATGTAACCTCATTCACCATTCTTAGTAGTGGAGAGTATACAAGTAATTTAGCCGAACTTTGTGAATATCGCGCTCAACTCGTTATTATTGTGGAATATTGTTGTACGGTTAAATAGTATCTACAACAATTTAGATTAATGTTTAGAAAGTGAATTCTTTTAAGATATTCCGTCATCTAAATAAACTTATTTCAGCTTTAACATTAACTTTGCTATTTTATTTAATAAATAAGCGTTTTAATTATATTATAATATTTCATAATTTGCTCATAAATTGTGTGCGGTTTTAAGAAGAAAAAAACTAAAATTTTTGCAAGGATTTCCTTTCACAACATTTTTTTGTTTCGTCGTCTTATTCTTTTTTATATACATTTTTTTTTTAACAATTTCTCTTGAATTTCATCTAAGAACAGGTTCATGTAAAAGGCGACTTCTCTGCTGGTTTAAATATTTTCTTAATAAAAGACAAGCTTATTATAATAGAGCTATAGAAAAAAATTAATGTATGAAAAAATATATGTAATGCATTTTTTGAAGGATAACTATATGTAACTATAAACACCCAATTTCACCATGTTCAGTTATAATTAACTGTCACTTTACCTGTCCAATATCAAATTGTTAACTGTCAGTTATAGTAATAGTTAATTATAACTGAACATAGTGAAACTGGGGGCGAATTGGTTATAGGCATTGCTATAAATATTAAGGTTAAAAGTGTAACCAACAATAAAATTATACTTTCTTTCTGTCAAAAATGATAGAAGCTGCGATACATTAACTAATGCAGATAAAAAAATAACAATTATAAGGCTGAAACATCTAGTTTTGCAACTCAAAATAAGTAACAATGTAAAGTCGGTCCACAGAATTTAGATACAAATTATCCAGATTGTTCGTCGCTATTTTAAACCCATGGGCTAAAAGGGATCCGTCAGAACAGAAATATATTATTTATGGGGTTAAGATTCATGTTAAAGTTCCTTGTGCGGAAAATTGGTATCGACATCTTTATTTGTTTTTTTTTATTATAAAGTGATTTTCGTGAAGAGGTTTCTATACGAGCTGCACTCAAAAAACTCCATGCCTTTTATGTACGAAAGCTGTCGTATATTGTACGAAATCGTTAGTAATTTCGTATTTATTGCTTTAGTAAAAAAGAATATAATTTTTTTTTAATTAAAAAAAATTTGTCTATTTTACAAAATATTTTTGCAAGTTTTAATATTTTCGTAAATTTAGTTTAATATTTTTGACTTATTCATAAAAAACAAGGGTTTATAAAAGGTTTATGAAACGAATTTTCTATAAAAATTTCTTCATTAAGGCTGTTTTATTGTTTACGGCTAATGCCGTTTATATTCTAATAGAAAATTATTTTGATTATTCTGGTTAAAATTGTATTGCGCAAGTGTAATTTTGCGGTCTGGAATTTGATTGCAAATTTTTACTAATTTGCAGTCGCTGATATAAAATCTAGTCTCTAGTTTTCTCTATCAGCTCTACTTTTTGAGATATACCGTTATGTCTAATTAAGGCACTTTCAGTACACATAGTGGAATAACTTAAAAACGGTTGACCATATTTAGTTAAAAAAAAATCCGAAACTCGGCAACAATATTATCTTTATGCACAATTTTTTTTGCCCAGTAGTTTCAGATTTAACGATATGAATTTTTGAAGAAAAGAAAAATTTTGAAAAAAAAAATTTTAGTGGTTTAAAGCTCAGTAGCGCGATTCACTAACTTTTATAACGATAATCGTATCGATAAAATAAATATAACGAAATTTTATCGAATATGGTATTCAGCAACATTTTTAACGATATTCGCTTTAAGTTGTGTTTATTTAATCGATAAAATGTATTTTATGTTTAAAATAACTTACATACATACAAAGATATATTCATATGTATATGTTTGAACAAAAACAAAATCTTAAATTTAAAATCTACAAAATAAGGAAATTAGGAACAAAAACAAAATTCTAAATGTAAAATTCATAAAAAAAAATATAAAACCACAAATTAACCCTTCGTATTACTCATGAGTCTGGCCAGACCTTTTTCAATGTATTTTGAATGAAAAAACATGTGTAACACGGGGGGTTAAGAACAATTTCATTTGTTTTTATTTTATTCTCTTTTGTGCTTTTCGTTTTTTTTAACATTTTGTATACAGAGATGTTACAAAAAAACAGCTCTTAACAATCGTTAAAAATAAGTTACAGAATCACACTATCGTTACTGCAAGCGAATATTTATGTCGACAAATTTAACGATTATCGGATCGTTAAAAGTTTGTGAATCGCACCACAGGACAGACGGTCAAACGGATTTAAACTTTTCTTCTCATAAGGATCCAGAATATATATATGTAGAAGTGGATCCGAACGGTTTAAGAAGGTCAGCAAGGCAGAGGGCAGGCAGAGGTAGAGACGGAGAGAGTAGTTAGGTGGAATGTGGGATGAGTGGGATTGAAGATGTAATTGACAGACGGACGTTATGGACAGATTAGTTAGTTGTTCTTGAGTGTTTGAAGTGAAAGACAAGTGCGGACAGTTAATTTTAAAATCGTAAACTATTATTCTTTTATTATTTAACGAAATTGAAATACTTATGTTTTGTTTAACTTTTATGTTTTAATAAACTTTTAATGAAATACCCTATGTTTCGTTTAACTTTTATATTTAAATAAACTTTTAAAAAATAATAAAAGTGTGAGTTTTATTTGGATAACCAATCAAGGGATCCTACATATATATATATATATATATATTTACATATATATGTACTAGGATTGTGGAAGTAACAAACGGAATGACAATCGTATATATACCCTTTTACCTTTGGCGCAGTGCAAAAATAAAAGCCAACTCGGAATTTGTTTTATGCCTTCCATTTATAAAGTAATTTTTGGAAAAATGTTTAATAATTTTTAGAGATTTACTTAAAGTACTATTTATTTTTCAAAAAAAAAGTTTGGAATTAAATTCATAATGAAAGTAGTCAAGGGATGTTCTTTTTATCTTTAAGTCTTTCGTTTATTATAAACTCTTCATTTGATGCTCTGAATGGCATTCGTAAAAAGGTGTTTTTATTTGGTTTATAAGGTCATTATAATGTCATTGGTTTTGTGTTTGACCAAACATAAATTTAATACGCTAACAATCGGATTTATGACATTTTCCATAAAATTGTGTTGGATATCAATAACATCTGTTTTTGCTTAATGATTTTTGCCTTGTGGAATAAAATATAAAATAAGCCGAAAATCCAGTGACACCTCTAAGAAATCATTTTGTTTGTCAATTAAACTTATACATATTTCTTTTCGGATTATCGACGAAGACATCTTTTTTATATTAAAACTTAAATTAACATTCAAATTTTGCTCAAAACACATTTCAAATTTAAATAAATTGTTTATGAATACTGCTGTTAAAGTTTTAATTAAAAAACCTTTGCGTACGGTAATTTCTCCTTAAAACGGCAATATTTAGAGGGCCGTACGGTAATGAAAAAATAAAAGTTAACATCACTGCTTAGCAGCAGCATTGTATTGTAGTGATTTAAAAATATGTTGACGATTATTTCCGAAATTTCAACGAACACAAGAGATGCTTGAAATTACATATTTTTTATTACGTAATCAGTCATCCCTCCTGGGATTTTATATTTCGTTTTCATGAGTTACTTCTTATCAAGGCGAAATATAAAAACCTAAAGGAAAGCATAGCTGAAGTGCTATGGGACGCCTCCACAGGTTGCGGATAGTGGATGACCCTAACCACGAAGATTGATGGGCAACTGCGAATAAATAAGCAGTGGCGGACAGTTCAGTGGATTAGAGAAGAGAGTCTCAGAAGGACACGCCTGGCAACGTGTATCTTAAAATTCTGAGTGTCATTGAGGCTCTAATTGTCATGGCGAATAGTTGGCGCCAATAACCAATGCCAAGTCTATTAATAAAACGGGTTCCCTGACCCATAAAACAGGTTGGGCTATGTGCTAATAACTCATACTCATAAAAAACAAATTATGGCAGAAACACCAACAAATTGAGGTGCCCTATGTTCTACTACATGGACTTTCTTTTCATTAATTCACAATCCCTGTGTTTAATTATTACGAATAAAGGCAATGTAAAAAAAAAAATCAGTCATAAAATTATTTTTGAGCAGAGATGAAAAAGTGCTTCTAAGTTGGAATTCGCTATATAAAAATCATACCTCTTGTTAGCAGACTTGTAAGGGGGAATTGAGCTTCCCTCCCTTACAAAACTGTTAACCTGAGCTCCATTTGTTACTGGCTAGTTTCAATACAAACGCTTTGCCTGAGTTCTAAGGGGAATTGCCAACCGTCATCAAGTAGTAATTTCTTGTTTTTTTTTAAATTTTATGTACGCACGAATGAAGTTGCTCTTAAGTCGTTTAACCGCCATAAGCCTGGTACTCTGTTCAACATTTCACGTGAAATGCTGTCATATCGAATATGAAAAGAACTTGTGCGGAATATCTATGAAATAATGTTGATAGAGTTGTACTCTGTTCATTGTGTGAACAACTTCCGAAACGTTTCTGGCAACATTTTTGTTACAACTGCAAAATAATGTATGCTGCACTTATTTCACGTGGAATTTTGAGCAAAAGCAAAAAAGTATGAACTGATTATTAAACAAGGAATAAAAAAAATAAAATAACACAACCGGTAACAGTTTTGTATCCATATTTACTTTCTTTTTTTATTAAAAAAAATAATTAATATTAAGTTAAAATGCTTTAGCTCGAGGTCTGTTGTATGTAATATTTTTCTTTATTTATTTCCGATATTTCGATATTCTTTGAATATCATCATCAGGGAATGAGTAATTAAAATTTACATTGACCAGAATAAAGGAGTAATAGCTCTTCACGTTTCAGCATCAAAAACTACACTCAATCAGTGAAATAATTAATGTTGCTCAACATTTTTTAAAAATTTGAACAGAGAACTCGGCTATAGCGGTTAAATTTGTTTTGTAATTTTGTGTTGCTTAACCCACTAACAACTACAATTAATGTGCGGAGAATGCCAAGCAATTGTAGTGGGGAATATAAGAAACGATAGACTCATTATTTATTGTTGTTATTTTGTTTATGCTTTGATATCGTTGCAAATAAAATTTGAGTGTTTGTAATTCTCATTCACTTTAGATTTTCTAAAGTTTTTTTTATTAAGATTTCCTGATGATCTGACCTAAGCTACCATTACAGTACGTATAGGAACTGGCTTATCCTCCAACAATAAATTTCAGTGTATTTACCAAAAATTTTAATTAGGAATTAAGCACAACAAATAAAATCTTATTAATTAAAAACAATAACATGTTAAATCAATAACAAAATGTTGTCAAAGACCGCTCTGTCGTCAAATCAAGAACAATGCGTTTTTAAATAAAAAACCTTTGTTGTGTTACAGTTACTTTCATTTTTAATTTTTTTTTTTTAAAGTTTTTTATTGTCGAAGACGAAATGAGAACTAGGATTTCTTAAAATTTTGACATCATCCGTTGTCAAATGGAGCACTTGGCAGTTTTTTTCTCTTTTTTTACTATTCATAATAATGATTTCACAGTTTAGGGATATTGGCGGAATAGATCGCACTTAAGAACATGTTGGAGGTTTTAAGCTGTTCAAAAGTTTGGATGGACTGAAAATAAACCATAGATGTTTAATAACATTTACCATCAGTAATCAATTCGATTATTTTTAATGAAATTAACGAATTCGCTCACCCATCCCCGTATAAATTTTAATGGAAAATGATCTTTAGGGCTCACACGAGATTGTAATGGAATTTTAGTTTTAGTATTATGCAAAGTTAATAAGAATATCACTTTTATAATTTTTGTAAAATATTTAATATAATTTTCGTGAGTTTTAAAAATACGACTTAGAATAAGTTAAAAAGGGTGTTTGTTTTAGGTCGGATAAAATTTGTTATCGTGAAAAATAACACAACAAAGTAAATATTAATCAAAAAAATGTTTTATTCGTAAGATCAATACATGACATATGGGCATCTCGGTTGTTTTTACCGAGTCGCATTCTGGACGTCCATTTTCGGGACACTTTTTTGAGCATTTCTGGCCGTAGTGCTTCTAAGGAATTAATTGTTGCTGGCTTACAGCATAGTGGCCTCACGTAGCCATACAGAAAATAACCTTGTGGTGTCAAATCTCATCACCTTGGAGGTCCAATTCTCGAAATCAACTTATAGCCAAATTTGAATTACAGTAAGCGCTTGTTGAAACCACATCTTACTCAGATTAATGTCAGCCATATCTTCAAACAAAAAAATCATAAATCATGGTGCGGTAGCGATATCCATTGACCGTTGTGCGAGCTACGGCTTCATTTTTAAAGAAATGAAGTCTATCAAAGCCACTTGTGTGTAAAATGCGGCAAAAGCTGCATTTGTCCAGTTATATTCAGACTTTCAAAATAAATTTTGGATAGTTTGGTAGCGTTGTTCATACGATATCTATTTATTATGTATTGGCAAATTATACAAATCGTAAATCAGATCATAAACAGTGATCACAGTATGGCAAAAAGTGGAAAAGATTTAGATGAGCGCCTGCTGTTTAGGGCTATTCTAATGGTAGTCCCAGCTGCTGGGTGGCAAATAATGCGTTTACCAATTGCCCCTGTGTGTGATTGCAACCATCACATCTAGCAATCAAAGTGTATAACGCGGCAGAATTATAGATTCGCCCCTGGCTTAGAAGCTGGAGCTTTATATTTCTGCTGCTTTTTTTCATGCTAGCTGCATCTCTTGAATAGCGACAGCATCCAATGAGACCTAGCAGCAGTCCGAACTTTCCCACTAGTGGTAAAAAATAAACTTTTTAGCAGACTTTTTAGGATATGCCAAAACTTAATCCCTTAGGTGGCCTTAGCGCAGTATGACAATTCGTTTGCCAGCTAATCCTTTCATTAGTTCTATCGAAATACCCTTCACCAAGAAAATCAAAACAAACAAAAATCGCTGATAACGAATACTGATAAGAAAAGACATTTTCTAAAATGTTACATTTCACTGTTATCCAATTCTATCCAGTTAGTTTGCACAGTACAGCGACTGCAAATTTAATATTTTGACTCTAGACAAACAAAATACTGAAGGCAAATTTTTATTAAGATGACCATTAAATGATAACGACATTTGCCTGTGGTTAAAATGGTTTGGCGGTTTTTATTTAAAAAGGAAAATTCCATTTCTGGTCGTATTCGCTTTTGTATTAATTTCATAATCTTGTAGTTAAATCTAAAATTTACGAAATTATGAATAGATATTTAAAAGTTTTACATTTTTGTATTCCATTTTATTTCTCATTATACATATTTTCGGGTGTTTGGTGATGGCGGTGAGAAGGACAGGAGATACTTTTCTTAATAAAGGTTAGTCTGAATGAAATTGCTTAAGCCAGAGGCAAACTTAATTTAACTTAATGTTTTTAGTTTTTACCTTGTAAAATGTCTATCTATGTAAAGTATCTTAGAGTTCGCTATGAACGTACACATAAACGTCTTGCTGTTGCTGTTGTTCTTGTTATTGTGTTTAAGAAATAGATTAATGTTTAAAAAAAGGAGTATGATAATATGTAATATCTTGTGAAATTTTAAAAACTTTTTAAGGGCAGAAGAGTTTATTGATTGGTTTTAATCAAAGAAGAGAAAACATTTAATCTTCCAAATCTACAGGTTAACAAAAGGCTTTATTGTGCCCTTTAACTTATGATATTCAATGTGGGCAGACTTTAATAAAAATAAAACGCCAATAAGCATTCAAAAAATGTAATCCTTTGATTTAATACATAAACAGTTTTTTAAATCATACTCCACGCCTCAATTCAAGGATGTTAATGCAAAAATGCGTTTTCGACAAAAAGCTGTTTCAGCTGGAATCTATTGTAAATTATGAACCGATTTTCGTTTAATCTGTTATCAGGAGTTCTACTATTATGAAACTATTGTGTACTAAATTTTATAACAGAATTAAAATTCGTTATGATTTTTGGTACATTAAAGTTTATTTCAAGTATGGGCCTGATGTGAGAATTATGGTAAACTGTGGATTCATCATTACAAAATGGTGTAATTCTTGGACATATAAAATTACAATTACCACAATTTAATTTTTTGCTACGGTTGAAGTTGTATTAAAGTATTATCCTAGAGTGGGCTTGTTATGATTATAACTATGGATAGAACATTACAAAGGGATAAAGCTGCTTAAAAGTTTGGGCAAGTATTTTAAGGTGGATTCATCCATGCATTCCGAACAATATTTTTGTTTAACTGAGAGTGTTCTGCAGAATGATTCACCCATTTCGGAAAATTTGTCCGGTAAAACAAAGTTACCATTACAGATTAAAACAATTTTACAAAATGGCTGCACAACTAGCAAATCATCTTTTTTGAATTGTTTTCTAAAATTGTGTTAAAGAATATTGAGAAAAGTGATTTTATTATTTTTTTTTTATTTACTTATTGAGATCATTTCAACTTTTATGTACAAATTGAAAATAAAGTGGCAACTCAGTTCCTTTTGTTCTGAACAGGGCTGCCAGAATTGACGATTTATCGTCATTTTGACGATTTTTTGTGTCAATATTAGTAAAGTGCCGATTTGCTGATTTTTTTAAAAAAAGTGACGATTTTATTTAATCTGCAAAATATGGTAACTTTGAGTCTGTTTTTAATATTTTGTGTGTTAGGCAGCACAAAAAAACAAATTTGTTAACAAGAAAGCTTTAATTTTCTCATGTAAAGATCATAAAGTGTAAATGCAACAGAGATATATATTCATATATTCAAAGCTTTTTATTGTTCAAAAAATATCAACCAAACAAAAATAAAGAATAAAGTTAACGGCTGTTTGTTTTTTTTTGCAAACATGTATGCATGTGTATATATCGAAGCAAAAGTGTTTTATTAAAGTACCAAGAATATTCTACTATTAAAATATGTTAAAATATCTACAAAACGATAAAGATAATGAAAAAAGTAATGAGGAAGAAAATGCTGGCACATCTCAGGCTGTAAGTTTAAGGATTTTGTGTGTAAAAATTAATCTAATATTTAAATACCCAATTGTGTGTAGATTGCAAGAAAACGACGAAAGGTAAAAGAGGATTGGATAAAAGATCCAGAAATAAACAGTTGGGCCAAAATGAAGAACAATGGAATTTACTGCTCGTTGTGCAACTCCCAGTTAAAAGCATCATCAGGCAGGGCAGATTTGCTATCCCACGCAACAACAAAAAAACATGTTAACGCATCAAATGCAATTGTTGACAGCCAAAAGAAAATAAATGAAGTGTTCATTAGAAAACAAAACGTATGTGCACAAAAAGCCGAAATTATGATGGCTTTTTTTATAGTAGAACATAATCTTCCGTTTTTAACATGTGACCACATGACCAAGGTATGTCAATATTCATTTTCGGATTCGGAATGTGCACAAAATATTTCTTTGGGACGGACAAAAGCCAGTGCCATCATAAAAAACGTTATTGGAAAATACCAGTTTTTAAATGTCTGCGAATTATTAAAGAATAATAAGTTTTCTCTGTGCATAGACGAATCTACGGATATTTCCAACAAAAAATCAATATGTTTTGTAGTAAGGGTATGCATTGACTTTAAAATACAAGATCTTTTTTTTGGGTTGTTGGAAGTGGACCAATGTGACGCTAATAGTTTGTATAAATTAATAGTAAGTCATTTTAATAGAAATAATATAAATTATAAAGAAAATATGATAGGCTTTGCAGCGGATGGAGCTCCAGTCATGACAGGGAAAACGCATTCAGTTGCAAAGTTACTCAAAAATGACATTTCTGAATTGCTAGTAATTAAATGTACGTGTCATTCTTTGGCATTATGTTCCTCGTACGCCTGTCTTAAATTGCCCTCAATGGTAGAAACTTTAGTTAGAAACATTTTTAATTATTTATCAAACAGCCCAAAAAGATGTAAACAATTTAACGACGTTCAAAAACTATTGGAATTGAAGCCAAAGAAAATGCTACACCCTAGTCAAACCAGATGGTTATCTCTAGAGGCGGTTATAATACGTATTTTAGAATTATATGAGTGTTTAAAAATTTATTTCTCGTTTGCTGCCAATATTGACAACATCGATACCTCAAAAACTATTTTTGAAAATTTAAATGTGAAAAATCAAATATATTTGTCGTTTTTAAAATATATACTTGGTGTTATCAATAGAATAAATCGAATCTTTCAAAGTGAAAATACTGAAATCCACAACTTACACATACAAATTGAAGAACTATTTAAGACAGTCGTTAATAATTTTATAAAATTGGATTTGCTAAAAACTTACAAAATACATTTAATAAATTACAAAGACCCAGCAAATTTCTTGAATAATAATCAAGTTTACTTAGGAATATTCGCTAAGGATATTATTTCGAAAACAAAATTAAGCGACTGTGAACTTAATGAAATAGTAACTAACTGCATCAATTTTTATGTGGAATTGTGTAGCCAACTTGTAAAACGATTTGATTTTGAAAGTAATTTAAAATGTTTAAGAATAATAAATCCTAATAATATAATGAATGAAAACAATAATTCAATTTATGAAATTCTTAAAGAGTTTCCTCATTTTATCAGTGAAAAAGAAAAGCAAGAATTAGATTCGGAATTTCGAGAATTGAAATTTGTAGATTTTAAATCAATGTTTGAAACAGGCGAAGTAAAACTTTGTAATTTTTGGAAAAAGATTTTTGAAATAAAACGAGGAAATTCAAGTAGAGCTTTTCCTACTTTATCAAAATTTATTCAAAATGTTATAACATTACCTCACTCTTCTGCTAACGTAGAGAGAATATTCAGTCAAGTCAATTTAAATAAAACAAAAATTCGAAATTCTTTAGGAAATGACTCAATTGAAGGTATTCTTTATGCCAAAGACTATTTAAAAATGAACAACTCAAATTGTTATAATATTGTAATTAAACCTGACTTAGTACAAATGTTAAGCCATAATATTTATTTGTAAAATTTTAAAATACATTATAAATGTATTATGTATATATATATATTTTGTATGTATATACATATGCTTCTTATATATTAGTATGTGTATATATAAATAATATAATTTAAAAATGTTTATTTTTTCTCGCCATGCACTTAATAATAAGTATGTATGTATGTATAAAACCCTATGAACTTGAATTGTTATGTTTTTGTTTGATTGTTTTTTTTAATAAAAACCAAAAAAAATATTTAAAAACTAAATTTTCAGTTTTCCGATTTTTTTGACGATTTTTTAAAACGAAAAAGACGATTTTTTCTTTTTTTCTCAGAAAACTGACGATTTTTTTACAAATTATTCTGGCAGCCCTGGTTCTGAACAAAAATTAAAATTAAACAAAATAATTTCTCTCTCTCTCTCTCTCTCAGAGTTGAGACATCAAACTCAATATAAAAAATTTTGTCCGGACAAAAATATTATTCGGAACGCATGGGTGAATCGAGCTTTTGGCGTATTCAATTGATTATCGGGAGGGGGCTTTAAATTTGATTTGATTTAAAAACTTGGCAGTATTATTTCTAGACATATAAAACGAATTTATGTATGAAACATGTTCCTTATTTTATATTTCGAAGTCTTTCAGCAAAAATAGCTTAAGCGACATCATGATCAATATTCCTTTTTATTTATTTATTAAATTCATTGGCAACACATGCATCATTTTCTAACATGTCATAGTCACATTAGGTTCCGTTACATGGGGTCTTGACCTGACAATTGCTTGTCATAACAAACGTCAAACTTCATATAAAAAAAAACCCTGACAAAAATTTTAGAGTTTTTTTATATAGATTTTGACGTTTGGTATGACAAAAAATTGTCAGGTGAAGACCCCCTGTTACGATCATGTGGCAAAAATATTTTACCTTAAGAACACCCTTGATACAAATTTTTTATGAGATAAAAAAAACCTTTTCCTGTAAAATTGTGTTTAAGTCGCTTAAGCTTTTTTGCTGTAAGGGCTCAATACGGAAAAATAAACAAATCAAAGGAAAAAGAAACAATATTAACTACTGTTAAATAGAGACAATATAATCGTGAAGCGAACAATCCAAAAATATACTTACATTTTTTGACGAAATTTGGCAAAACCTTACTTCCAGTAGATATGAAGAAACGTAGAGGGGTACATATAACTGTACCCTCTAAATATTTATTTTATGGATTCTTATGAGAAGAGAGCTTTAAATTACGATGACAATCAGTCCATCTGTCTGTTTAAATGGATTTCCCAAAGACTCAATATATGAAAGCGACCCAATAGTTAAATGTATAAATTTATGTCACAAATAGTCCGGAATTATTTGCTATTGAAATTTTAGCCTGATTGGCTCACAAATGGCTGATATATCAGCAAAAGGCAACGACTGCCTTTTATTTTGCCCATAAATCCCTAGTTGTTGTTATTTTTTATAATTTTTTTCATATATATCTGGAGAACCGCAACAGCCAAAGCTTCCGAAGTAGGTGCAAAGAATTTTTGCGGGAGTAGAGAAGTGGGCGTGTTACATACATGAAATAATAAATATTGCTTTACATTTTTCACAAATTTGAACAGAGCACAAGCAACATCACACAGAAAAAAATACCAGTGTAAAATTAACATGGAAAAATGTTGATTGAGAATCATAGTAAATTTCTGCAAAAGTATGCCCTCTATTTAAATTTATCATTATTTCATATTAATTTTAAATGAAAAATATTAAAATTATCTTTAATCACGTTTATTTAATATTATTCACTGTTAAAAAATTATTAAAATATAAATAAATATGGACTCAATATTGAATCCTTAAAAACCTGGTTAATATTAAAATCAAAAGTGTATCTTGTTAAATTAACATGCATACATAGTTAAGTATGTTAATTTTTTTATTTTCATTCTTAAAATATGTTATAAAAAGAATTTAAATTATTCTTAAATAAATGCATATGTTGTCTCTGAAGCTTCTTCACTCTGTTATAACACACTCAAAACAACTAGTTTCTACATGAAATTCACGTTGTTTCAACTTGAAATAACTTTCATTCAACGTGATTCGGATTGTTATTTCAATATAAATGACATTTTGCTCTAACTTTACTGCAATGTTAAATTAACATGATTTATAGTTATTTTAAAAGAAAAAAATGTTGTTCGCAAGTAATTGTAAAATCAGGTTGAATTAATATGAAAAACGTATGAAGCAAAATCACCACCGAAAAATTTTAAATCAACCTTGTTTTCGACGCTTTCTAATCGAAAAAGTATTCGATCACGACTGCCACAATTTGCACCCAGTATTGTATAATCCTTATATTTATTAATATTATTACTAAATGTGAAGTATTATGAACAGGATGTTATCCTAAATAAAAAAGAAGCAGAAGTGGATACATACATATGTAGATGAATATACTTTTTTTTATTTTTAATAGTTTTTAAATAGACCAGTTTTTTAGAAGCCTGTCAAAAAAAGCATGTTATATGAAGTCCCATTATTATCGCAATGATTACGGGACAGTGTTTAAGTGTTGATAACGCTTACCTTCCGCATATTTATTGTTGTACCAAATGCTTCATCTGTTTTTTTTAACTAATAACAATGTGAATTTTTAAGTTTCGGCCAACTTATGAAACTTTTTAAACCGTTTTCCTTAATAAGATTATGCAAATTAAAATTTGTGTACTAGTGTGTGTCTGTGTGGGGTTTTTCAAAATAGCGTAAAATTTATTTACACCGTTATAAACATTGGCCACCCCAGCAATTTGCGTCAATTTGAGTTTTATGAGACCAACTTTGAAACACATTAAATCTAACTTTTTGTTGTTTGATTTTCATGTTTTTTTTTCATATTAGCATGATGTGGTTGGTTGTGACGAAAGTCGATGCCACCCAACACTAGCAAAGGTTGAGTCACAACTTCGTCTTGAATAGATTTAATTTTTTTTGTTCGACTAGCTAGTCGGTTGGCTGATGATCTGGTCATTCAAAATATCGATCCCTTGCCGCAAAAATAGCTTAAGCGACATCATTTTCAATTTCGTTTTTTTTTTCATAAATTTATTGGCATCACTGGCATCATCTTCTAAAATGTCATGGGCACTCAAAGCAGCCCATACACTTGTAATATTATTGTACATAATATTCGCCATATTTTCTCGATTTTGTCCTATGTATACTATGCAATAAGTCGCACAATGATTTCATTCATTTAATAAAAAGATGAACATAACGTATAGGAATAACATAAACAGCATTGTACAATGTTGCCAACACATATCAAAATCTTTTTGTTGTGCAATAAAAATCAAAAGTCTTTTGATTGTTTCCAATATATTGTGCCACCTTCAAATATTATATACACATTGGCGATATAATTGTACAATACGTTTAATTGAACAATTTTATTGCAAGTGTGTAAGCCGCTTAAGATACCATTGCAATTTAATAGCAAAAAAAGTTTTAGCTTAACCTTAAGTCAACCTTCATACACAATTTTTATGAAATATAATACAAAAAACATTCTCCTGTAAAATTTTGTTTTTGTCGCTTAAGCTTTTTTTGCGGTAAGGGCTCGATATGTGAAATTACTTTTTTATTTGTTATATATTTCAAGCTTTCAAATTTAGACTGATTCTTAATAGGATTTCTCTATGACGTGCTAAATTCCCACTTTTTATTTTTGGTTAATATACTAAAATTTGTTGTTGAGGCCAAACTAGTTTCTATGCGCATTTCACTGGTGGCTTAGGCCAGATCATCAGGAAACCTTTTTCCAAAAATTTTTGACAAGCTTAAAATATTATACATACATATACAACTGTAAAGCGACTAAGAATTTCAAACATTCAATGTTTTATCTGTAACAAGCTTAAACAAAACACCAACAATAAACAGTGAGTTTATCTATTCTTACATTCCCTTACAATTGGTTGCCTTTTTTCCGACTCAAATTGTAGTAGTTAGTTGGTAAAAACAAAATTAAAAAAAAAAAATACTTCATTTAATTGTTTTCGTTACAAAACAAAAAAAAAGACCAGTTTGCCAGTTCAGTTTTTTTGCACGTGCACATGAGAATTTATTATCAAAGTTATTTTTGGGAAAACAAAATTTATTATTAATAAGATTTATCAAAGACTTGCTAAATTCCCTTTTTATTCCGCCTTTTCCCTTAATTGTACATTTTTTTTTAGAATGTTACATACCATTTCCGCAAACTTAATACACTACAAAATATTTACAGCTCAATTTGAATACAAGACAGCCGTTGTCATGTTAATTATTTAAATAAGGTAATAAAATCATGTAGAAATTAACTAACACGAAAGCTGTTTTGAATTCAGCTAAAAGTTAAATGTTTATAGTTTCCAATTCGAAACATATTTTACGATGATTTCGTTAAAAACTTTAATGGCGGTTAAACTTTTTAATTTATTTCACTTTTTTTGCTCATTTTTTTGTTTGTGTAGTAAATTAAAATTGATGTTAAAATTGTAACAGCCTGGTATACAAGATTAGCTTTTGGAATTTTAAATAAATGAATTTATTTTGATGATTGTTTAACTTGCGATTTAGGAAAATTTAAAAATTCTTTATCCTTAAAAAAAATATAATGCTGTCTTAAATCGGTGAATTTTTTTTTTTAATTTTATAACCTTTAATAAATTCGTTAATTTAAAAGATGTTAAAGTTTCAATTAATCACTGAATTATTAAACAGAATGAAAAAAAACTACATTTAAAGAAATTATTTAAAATTTTGTTTAGAAACACACACTTTCTCTTAAGTATTTTATTAGAAATGTGTTTGCATAAAAATGGAAAGTTATGGAAGTATGAGAAAATATGTTCACTGAAATGCTTTTGAAAAACAGGGTTAATCAAAAAGAACTTTGTTTTTAAAACTAAATTTGCCACTGAATTGAAACGAAACTCATTTAAAATTTTTATTTTATTGAACGAGTACAGTTTGGCGGCTGTAAATGAAAAATGATGTTGCACAGATGTCCCCTACGACCACACATACAGATGTCGACTTTCTTTAATTTTTGTCAAAAATTTAAATGACATTTTGGCAAAATGCCGTTAATCGTTTTATTTTAAGCCTGCATTCGATTCGAAAATTTATTTAGCATTCCGCTTACACACCCAGGAACGATATCTAGTTGTTAGTGTTTGTGCAGATGAACACAACCCTTAATACCGTTCGCAACTATTTTCAAGAAACAGCCGAACATTATATAACGTTTGATTCTTCGTTAAAAAACAGAACAATTAAAGTGATACTGTTGACAAACATTATATTTTAATGTTTTATAATGTTTCTTTTTTTTTAAATTGATAAAGAAATTAACTCGTCAAGTCTTAACTTTTTGGGAGAGAGGGGAAAAGTAATCGCATTCCGTTTTCCCTTCTCTCCAAAAAGCTCAAGACTTGAGAAGTCAAACTTGACGTGTGTCAACCGACACTAAAGAGCGATATTTAGTGTTTAGTTTCGAACACTGGTTTAGACTTTATTTTCAACAGAAGCAAAAAAAATCTATTAGTAAAAGATTGCATAATTGTGTAGGCAGATAAGAAATAAAATTTCGTGAAATTATGGGATCCGGAACTTTGATTTGCAATGAATTTATTTTTTCGGTGGCTATATGTACTCAGTCCTGTAATAATAACACTGCATTTCAATCCATTTCATCAATAATAAGTCATGTAGTCGTAGCCAACGCAGTCCACAGCTGTTATGTTTTCACTGGGACAACCAGGACAAACATATGCCAGTATTGTTTCAAATGTATCTACCAAATACTTTATAGTGTTGTCACAAGAAAAATAACGTTCAAAATATCACATACTTTGCGAATTGTAGATTTTACAAATCCATTTTACTCAAAGTAGATTTTATAAATATTTCACTTTGATTTTTGGTTTGATTTTAAGTTACCTCTTTAGCAGTAAACTCTCTGAAGGGGAACCACAAAACTATTAAACTACATACACCTACATATAGAAAGCCGAAACTACCAGAGTCTGTCTTTTGCATATATGTATATTAACAATAAGTGTTTGCTGGTACTCCTCAAGGACGATGCAAGTAGTAAGCTTAAATTGAGTTGTTAATGTCAAGCTCCGAAAACACGGAACGCGATACAGCTGAGCGACTTTAAACCCTTATACAATGCGGATGAAACGTAAAATGCGCAAAGGCAGACAAACAAGAACGGCATGGCCATAACGCGCGTGCTGCTTTTCCACTTATAACAGGTTTCTAGTGCAATGTGATCTTTAATCGAAATTTAATGCATTGTAAAAATGTCCGAAGCTTTTGCTACTGATATGTAAAAATTTAATATGTTCAAGCTGACATATTATTCTTATATGCCCCTGTTGGAAAAGAGTGTTCTTGTTTAAGCCCCCGTTGCTACGTGTTTTATGTTAAATGATAAAAATAAAACCAAATTGCTGTAAAATTACTGCGGAGATTTTCTATTCCCAAAACAAATATCCTTTTTCTATTTCCCCAAAGAGTTTTAAATAAATTTAACGTGAATAGACAACCTTGTCCCGTATATACTTTATTATAAGGGTTGTTAGTTATTTCTGTTTTAAGAAATAAATTAGAATGAATGTATGTACGTCTATTTTTGCCGTTTGCTGGAATGAGATTGGAGAAGTTTTTCAAGTCTATGGAATGTTTAAAGCAATAGTTTTAGTTGCAATTAATAATGTTTGGCTTATTCAATATTATAATAAATATATATTTATTTTTTCTCCTTAATACTGAATAAAAAGAATTCTTTAGAATTACTTTATGTATAAATATTAATACTATTTCGCATATTTTGTAACCCTCTACCTTCTGCTTAAACTTAATTACTGTTTTAATCATTAATTTCCCTATTTAATAGTTAATACCAAAAGCGGACTTAATTATCCATAATGTTCTTATTTATTTCGCTCAAATTTATGTGAAAGTATGTTGGTGACATGACGACATACAAACATAAATAAGTACGAGCTATTCGGTCCTATACTTAATGGCACTTTTCATACATAAGAATTTCACATAAAATAAAATATAAAAAAAAAATGTTTTCAGGAAAAACATAAAAAAAGTAAAACTATAAAAATTGTCAGTAACACTTGTTGTATTGTATTGTGGCTTTCAATTTATAATGATAATAAATTATCATCAAAGTTGCATAATCTAGAAAATTACAGTAAATTTATGATAAACGAATTGTTAATACGATAAAATCCTTCATTTTTAGTTTAATTAATTATTTGTATATTTTAAGATTTTCGAAGCCAATTCAATTCTAATGAAATATTTCATATTTGTGATCAACAAGACAAAAACAATTTTATTTAACATACGGTTAGCGGTCACAATTCTATTTTTGGATCTGTGCTCCGTCATTCTTGCCACATGATCATTAGCAAAACTTAGGCTCTTCCCCTTAATAAATGAGACTACGTCTCTACCACCATGCAGTGTTGCCAGAACTGGAAAAACAGCTTAATTGGTGGAAAAAATGGCTAAAACTTGTTTTAAAACTTTTTTTAATTAAAAACAAATTAAAATTTAATATCATTTTTTTTAACAATAAAATGATAAATAAGAGATCGATTAGTTACATAAAATTTCATGTCAAGTGACCCAATTTTTAAATCGATGTCTTCCGATTTGGATGAAATTTGCACCAAGGTTAATCCTATTGGATAGTAGTTTAGACGTAGTAGTTTTCAACAAGATCGGTCAAAAAGTTTCTATACCTATTGGCGTTAGCAAAATTTGTCCCAATTAGCTTCGATAGCTAGTTGATCAATCTTTTGAGAAAATTTTTTTTGTTTGTTTTAAAAATTTGTAAAAAATTTTTTAATTTTTTTAGCGGGAAGGGGTTTTTTTCCAAGAGAAAGTTTATGTCTTTCCCTTTAAGGTAGTTCTGGTCTTTTAGGAAAAAATTTAAGATATGCTAAAAATTTAAAAACCCTCGTCTTGAGTTAGAAATTATTTTTTATTTTATACTGCGACGAAATAGACTCATAAACCACAGAACCGATTTCCATGAATTTTCACTGAAGTACTATTGTAGCGAGAGTCTGCAAAATTGGTTAAGGCGGGGTAGATGAAGGAGGAGCTGTAGCTCCCATAGAAAAAATATTAAATACCGCATATCTGAAGCCAAAAGCTTTCAAGTTACCACTCTTATAGTAAACTACACCTTTCAAAATAAAATAAAGGTGGTAGATGCAGGGGGAGCAATACATTTTTCAGAAGCATCCTATGAGCCAACCAAATTAAAAAGACTACTTATTTTGCCGATAGGGGTAGGGGAACAGTACCCCCATAGGACGCAAATGTTGAAAACAATTTATGACTTAAGAAAGAAAGTGTAAATAGCAGTGATCCGGAGAACGGTTACAGGAAAAAATTAAATTCAGAAAAAATAGCAAATTCCTAAATTAGTTTTTTATAGCTAAACAAGGTAAAAAATGGTTAAATTAATTTTATTAAAGGCTTTACAGGTATAAAATTACTTAATCGAACCACTTAGGCTAGAACAAAGGGACATTTTTATTGCTGATGAAAATGGAAAATAATAGAGAACAATGTCCGTAAAGCTGAAGTATTTAATTCTCATTTCCTACAATCAGTTAAAATAATAAAACAGCTAATAGTTCAATCACCTTCCGATTTCTGTAACGGATTAAGAACTTGAAGACCTTTTCATAGCCGACCTTATCTTAACTATACCTGTAATGAGGAAGTTAAGAATACAATTACAAGTCTTTTACCTGGAAAAAGTTTTGGTCATGATAATATTTTTTCAAAGTATTTTTACACTGTTCGAATTGTATTTCACCAAATACTGTTTTTAATAGCATTGTAGATTCCTCAGTATACCCTGATGTTTTGAAAATCCATAAAATAATCTCTATTCCCAAGGAAATTAAAGCAACAACAGTGGAACAATATCTTCCTATTTCGATACTTCCCATTATTGATGAAATTTTTGAACGTTTATTGCACAAACGGATTTTCACTTATTTTATGGAAAACAATTTATTAAATGAGTATCAATATGGCTTTCGATAGGGTTGTAGCACTGAGGAGGCATAGTGCAGTTGCGGGAATATTTTATGATCTTACGAAGGCGTTTGATCTTAAAGATCACGAAAGATCATGTTGCTGAAGCTTAAATACTATGGAATTCATGGGAATGAATTTTTGCTTCTAGAGAGTTACTTAACAAATAGAAGACAATTTGTTAATGTTAAGGAAGGGAAGAGTAATCTGCGGAATGTAGTACATGGAGTTCCTCAGGGAAGTGTTCTAGGTTGAATGTTTGGGTATATGTTTTCATGGAAATCTTATCTGGGATCAGCATATAAGGAATCTTAATGCATTACTCTCGCCTGCGTTAGGTTTAATGTATAAGTTTAAAAACAAGTTTGATAAAAAAACTAAACTTTTAATTTATCAGGCTTTGACACAAAGCCATTATAATAACCTTGCATTAATATATTGATTCAGAAAATTAACTGAGTTTAAATCGCTTCAGAGAATGCAGAATAAAGCATTAAAAAGTGTAGCTAATTTGCCCAGCCGGTTTCCAACTGTTATTTTATACAGGCAGATATTTCCCACTGTATTGCCAATATACGGGCTTTATAAGATCCAGTTATTACTGTTCATGTTTAAATGTCTTAATTGTATTGGGCATCATACCATACAATTTACACGGAATCAGAATACTTTTAATACAAGAAATTTAAAAATAATCTTTTGCCAATCTGAAACAACTTAGCAACGAGTTGAACACTCTGGATTGTAGAGAATATAACAACTTGCCATATAATATTAAGCAAGCCTCTAGCCTATCGCAGTTTAAATCTAACTTAAAAATGTTTTTATCTCAACAAATTGATGATTGTCTGATATAACGTTTATTGGTATGTTTGAAATACATGTAAAATTTGTACATTAAAATTTATTATAATATATATTGAAATACTTTTGTTTAAATTTTGCCAACAAGACGCTATAATGCCAATTGTAATATTGTTATATTTTATAATAAAATTTGAAAAAAAATTGCTACATTGGCAACACTGTTGTCATGCATTGTGCCGTTTTCATGCTAAGCTGAGTTTATAAGATCTATAAGAATAAAGGCCAAACCAAAATTTGCATAGCCTTGCTTAACCTTCTGTCAGAAATCAACAAAAAGTCTTTCAAATGTTAAAAAAAAAACAAAATAAAAAACATTTGATTCCGTACGGAATGTGCAATTTAATTCGCACCTTGCTTAAGCAAATGACAGTTTCATTAAACTTAGCAAAAAGTTTCCTTAAGTTCAAACTGGTTTTATAATAAACATGTATTTGCATATTTGCTTAAGCCAACTTAAGCCCATTATGG
Organism: Pollenia labialis; assembly: GCA_949318255.1. Classification (NCBI taxonomy): domain Eukaryota; kingdom Metazoa; phylum Arthropoda; class Insecta; order Diptera; family Polleniidae; genus Pollenia; species Pollenia labialis. Next base: position 17,259,260 of record OX439141.1, read on the forward strand.
TTAAGCCTTAAAACTTTATACTCAAAAACTTCGTGAAGATCCAACATATAAAGTCTACTCTCAAAAAAAAAAAAAAAAAAAAAAAAAACTTTAATATGCTTAAAACCGCAATGAATAATGCCTTTGTGGTGATATTTGATCCAATTTAGTTTGTAAAACTAAAAAGGATACACAGAATATTGTGCTGACTAGTCTAGAATTTCCCATGGGCCCCATAGAAAGCGACCTTTCTAAAATCAATTTAAAACGCCCAAAGTTCTATAAAATTATATTATTGTCATGAAGTTAAGTTCAACTTAGTTTTATAAGTCTTGAAAGTACCATTACCGAGTTTTGTGATAATCGGACCATTTTCTACAACTTAAATACGCTTAAAACTTCCTAAAAGAAATGAATGCGCGAAAAGTCATATTTTTCACGTTGGTGTTAAGCAAATAATAGGAGAAATTACAGAAAATCAAGTTTCCTAGCACTTCTGTCTATTATTTTGTTAACACCAACGTCAAAAATATGACTATTCTCTTATTCATTTATTGTAGGGCTGTAACGAGTGATAATACTGTAATTTAAGATTTTATAAAAATTGATTCATAAATTATTACAGATCCCATATAAATTCTTATTCTCGCTCAAGGTTTTTAAAATTGAGCATTCTAACCTCTTTATTCCAGTTACTGTAATGTGGCCGATTGTATGTGTACAGTTTCTCTTGCATAAGTTCAACGTTATTTGTATCAATGTCCTTAAAATTCCGTATTTTTTAAATTAAGATATTTCATAGTGTGTGTGTGTGTGTGTATAAAATCCATTCGGATTTATGCTGGTATCTTGAGTATTTTACCTTAATGTAAATTATGTTTGTCTTTTAATGTCCTAGATTTTAATTTTTGAAAATTTAAGAAACATAGAAAACTTGCAGCATAAAATTGTATTAAATTGTTTATTTGATATTTTATTGTTTAAGGAATACATACAAACTTACAAGAGCAGAATAGTATTTTTATCCCCTTCAGTAATATATTCCAATATAAAACAAAGGCAAAACCGACCGACCAAAGAATAAAAGGTAAGAAATATAAAATTATTAAAAAAATAAGAAATTGGAAATAATTGAAGGTGGTAAGAAGCGCATCTAAAAGAGTGCTATATGTAGGAGATAATTGTCATTAAATAAGAGCATTTAAATAAGAGGTTTTATTGCCAAACATTTATTTGCAAATTAGACAAGAATAGAAATCTTACAACTACACAGTTTCTGGTGGCACTCGATCCCGCAACCCTCGCACTACCTTTATTCGACTGGGGCAATTAAAATTGGGTTTATACAAGATTATTAAACTGTTTCCAAACTTTGAAAGCAAACGCCTTAATTCACAATAGATAAAATAAGAAAGGTTTAATTTAAAAAAGTGCCAAAACATTTTTTTAAATTTTAAATTTTGAACTAATTACAGCAGCCCTTAACTGCAAATTGTAGGGCAATACATAAATCCTAAGAAATAGTACAAATTTCCATAAGCTTGTATAGTTTCTTATACCAGGTGCACTTTACTGCTTCCACAAGTATAATTCACATTCATTTAACATGCCCTGCCACTGTGTCCACAATAAAAATAAAAAAAAACATGAGAAAAAGTAGTTTGAAAATGAAAATCCATAAATGCAGTTTCCTTTTGTTTGGTAAATAACGAAAATTGAAATTTGTTATTAAAAACAGGACAAAACAAATGGCACCATTAAAAAAAAAATTTGTATTAAAAAAATACTTTTTTTCTTATGCACAAATAATGGTTTACGAAACGAAAAAAAAACTAATAGAATTTTTTGTAAGGGGTCACCTATAAAATTTCTATACAATTGGCAGACAAAAACGAATAATTTGATCTCTAAGAACAAAAATTTTTTTACAAACCAAAAAATGTATATTAGACTTGGAAGTCTTTGGTCTTTAAGCTTAACCGGCCTTAAGTCAGTTAATTTAAAGGTATATTAATTTAAAGATATACAGCCGTATTCATAATGAACATTTAGCAAGAAGTTAGCACAAAGTTTATTCATAATACACTATCAAAGTTTGGCTAGTGATTTGCTAGTCTTTTGTTAACCAGCTGACAAACGTTTGCCAACTTTTGAAAAACAGCCGTTTAATGTCATACTATTTTGCTGGCTTTTTTTTAATTTACTGTCTGTAATTTCTTTTCTTTTTTAAATTAATTTGATTTTAAAACTTCTTAAAATGTTTATATGTGGAGGGTAAAACAAAAAAAAAAAAAAATTAAATGACAAAACCAGCGATAATTAATGCAAAACGTATTGCATTTTTGAATAATTAAATATGGCATCATTAAAGTTTAGAGTTGATTTATTTAAAGTAAGCATATTGACAAAAGTTTATTATGAATTAACTCTGTGCTAAAAAGCTGCTAAGCTTAATCGACACCCTGGTTAGCAGCTCGTTGTACGTAGTGTACAAACTGTGGCTAACTTTTCGTTATGAATACGGCTGATAGTTTCTTTAAAAGTCCACTTAATTCTCTTAGTTATTAGAAGGGTTGCGATTTCCATGCAAATGCATGTTTTTTGTCGATAGTCTAAGATCGATGTCGACCAATTTTCTTTTCGGATCATTAAATTTGCGTTAAAATGGCATTTTGCATATTGTTGTATATTTTGGTCAAAATGCATTAATTGCTTATTTTGGTTTTAAATGCATATTTTTGAATATTTTTAACATTGTGAGTGATATATTTTTAAATTTCCATATTGTAAAAAAAGCTCTACAAAAAAATTCCGAAATTCACAAAAAAAATCTTAAAAAAAAAATTTTTAAATCAATAAATAATTTTTTTTGAAGCTCTGCTTAAAATATAAGATTTTCAAAATTTCGACAATAGATTCTTCTTTTTTTAACCGATGCAGCCCCTTACATGGTTAAGTCTGTCAATGGGCTTTAAATATCTTATCCAAAACTGTTTTTGTTATTTGTTTTTTTTTTTGTTATTTTGTTTATTTAATGCATATTTTGGAGTTTTTAGTGCATTTTTTATGCGCATATATTCGATTTTTTAGTGTATGCAAATCTCACCGCCAGTTATTATATATTAACAATTAATTACACTCCAGCTGGGCACATGGCGTTTTCATATAATTATGGAAATATGGCCGTTGAATGAAATTTTTAAATTTGGCCCTGCAACGCCTAGAATGCCCCTAGATGGGTCAAATGCATGACCAAACCCACTTTATTTTTAATCTCAATAATTTATTTCTAACATACCTACCCTCTATCTCCATTCCTTAAGGGGGCTCCCATACAAAATGTACAAAGCAGACTAGAAATATACGGAAGAAAAAGTCCCATAAATGCCCAGGAGCCGCCCCTAGTGGGATATAATGTATGACAGACCTCAATTATTTTTTTGTGCTAAGCAATTTCTCGAGACATACTTGCCCCTAATCACCACTTCTTAGGGCGCTTCCATCCATATATTGCGTTTTATGGAATTCTTATACAGTCGGGCCTCGATTATCCGTCATCCGGTTAACCGGTAACCCCGATTAACCTTGATGACCAATGATCAGTCTATTGATTTTTGTTTGCAATGTTTTCAAATTTTTTGCTTCGACTAACCATGATTACCTCTATTATCCGTGATGGCAGTTCAAAAATATTAGACAAACAACATTACACGACTTTTTTTAAGAAATTGTATTCTTTTTTTTGCTGAGTGTCCTTTTTTGCCTCATGTTTTTAGTAGAAAATTTAATGTGTACATACTTATTTAATTTAAAACTGTACATAAACTTCTTGAATTAATTTTGTTTTAATATTCACTTGTTAACAAATAAAAAATATTAACAAACTGTATAATCAAAATTGTTATTCGATTAACCTTGAAAATAGATTATCCGTAATGCTTATGGTCCCGAACATCACGGATAATCGAGGCTCGACTGTATTAATTACAATTTAGCAAAAGTTGCTAACAGATTTTAATTATTTATGGCTTGTTTTGTTTGCAGCTTCGTTTTTTAAATGACTGCAATTTTTTATGAATTTTATTTTTTTTAATTTAAAAATGTACATAAACTTCTTGAATTAATTTTGTTTTAATATTCACTTGTTAACAAATAAAAATATTAACAAACTGTATAATAAAAATTGTTATTCGATTAACCTTGAAAATAGATTATCCGTAATGCTTATGGTCCCGAACATCACGGATAATCGAGGCTCGACTGTATTAATTACAATTTAGCAAAAGTTGCTAACAGATTTTAATTATTTATGGCTTGTTTTGTTTGCAGCTTCGTTTTTTAAATGACTGCAATTTTTTATGAATTTTATTTTTTTTAATTTAAAAATGTACATAAACTTCTTGAATTATTTTTTTTAATATTCACTTGTTAAAAAATAAAAATATTAAAAAACTGTATAATCAAAATTGTTATTCGATTAACCTTGAAAATAGATTATCCGTAATGCTTATGGTCCCAAACATCACGGATAATCGAGGCTCGACTGTATTAATTACAATTTAGCAAAAGTTGCTAACAGATTTTAATTATTTATGGCTTGTTTTGTTTGCAGCTTCGTTTTTTAAATGACTGCAATTTTTTATGAATTTTATTTTTTTTTAATTTAAAAATGTACATAAACTTCTTGAATTATTTTTTTTTAATATTCACTTGTTAAAAAATAAAAATATTAAAAAACTGTATAATCAAAATTGTTATTCGATTAACCTTGAAAATAGATTATCCGTAATGCTCATGGTCCCGAACATCACGGATAATCGAGGCTCGACTGTATTAATTACAATTTAGCAAAAGTTGCTAACAGATTTTAATTATTTATGGCTTGTTTTGTTTGCAGCTTCGTTTTTAAATGACTGCAATTTTTTATGAATTTTATTTTTTTTAATTTAAAAATGTACATAAACTTCTTGAATTATTTTTTTTTAATATTCACTTGTTAAAAAATAAAAATATTAAAAAACTGTATAATCAAAATTGTTATTCGATTAACCTTGAAAATAGATTATCCGTAATGCTTATGGTCCCAAACATCACGGATAATCGAGGCTCGACTGTATTAATTACAATTTAGCAAAAGTTGCTAACAGATTTTAATTATTTATGGCTTGTTTTGTTTGCAGCTTCGTTTTTTAAATCTCTGCAATTTTTTATGAATTTTATTTTTTTTGCAAAAAAAAATTATGTTTCTAAAATTAGAAAAAAGTTTTACTTTTCTTAAAGCAATTTTATTGCGAAATTTCGGTTTTATTAATTATTTCAATAAACTTAACAGTTTTTGAGTTACGCGAACATATGTTGTGCAACCTCTTCCATTTTAGAAATAACGGAATTTCTCGAAAAACCAGAGCTAACGTAAAAAAGGGATTCAGCGTACCCGAATAAGGTTAAAACGCCAGGCGTCCAGCTTGTCTCAAAAAAAGTGTAAATTTCTTGCACAGTATTATTAAATATTATTTAGTATGCTCACGTTATGTGGCGAAAACCCTTCCATATTTCTTATAGAGTGCAATTGCAAATATAATTGGCATTTGGCCAAAAACAAAGTAAAAGAAATATAAACAGGAAGTGAAACGTAAAAGATGAGCGGCGACCAAAAAAGTTTTAAGTTTTTAAGTTTTTTAACTTTATTCCATACTTTTCAACATTTTAATAGAGATATACAAGTGAATATAGCAGATTAGATTTTCCCGCTAAATCTAGCGTTGAGATGTCAATCACGGGAAAAAATATTTTTAGCGGTAAGCGAGAAATCTAGCGACTCTTAAATATCTCTCAGCGGCTCATTTCCGCTACAAAAACTTTTCTCTCAATATTTAAATTTACAGACTTTATACTTTTACTCATTATGATTTTTTGTCTTTCTGCTAAAAATCAACTTGTTTATGTTCACGGTGTTACATACTTTTGTAGTTAACTTAGGATTGTATGTGACATTTTCAGTTAGTATTTTGTTGGGGCTGTAAGGTTGCTGAAACAATTTGAAACAAAAGTAAAGGTATTGATCTAAATTGTCTCGATAGATCCCAAGCAATATCATTCACTGACATACTTTCGTCTAACAAATTTTATCTAATTGATTAAAACTGCAAATACTTGCGAAAAATAGCGTTAGAGTTATACACTTTTCTGCGTTTTTTATAAATAGACTGGTCCTGGGAAAGAAAAAACTCATGACCAGTGAAAGGAAAACAACTTATTTAACTGGTATATGAAGAACAAAATGGTAGAAAAAGTAATGAATTACAGTACAGTCTTAACCAGGATGTGACATATTTTTTTGGGACTTTAAAAAATATGGTTCTTTAATTTAGTTCTAGGACTTGTTTTGCTAAAATTAAACTACATTGTATTGAAATAATCCTATATTGTAAGAACAAACACTAAACACGTTCATTGAGAATAGATGTGTGACTGGTCAAATGGTGTCAATTGTAAAAGTGATAGGTCCCATTCATATGAAGTGTTAGAACTAGAACCGGTCTCTTCCACCAAAAACCTATCACGGGACTTCTTTGGTGTCAGTTTGCTTCCCTCTAGGGAAGCTTGTCATTCCGTGTGAAACTGTTTAAATATTCATTTAAGACACCAAAAAAATATATATTTTCTAGGTTGTTGAGAAATTCTAAGTCGATTTAGTCATGCCCGTCTGTCTATAACTAGCGGCGGAATGCACATTATGAAATGATTTTGCACAAAGTCGCTCTTTATGACTAAAAATCATATTTATAAGATCAAGTACGCCTAAAACCGTGAAAAATAATGCTATTGTAATATATTTTGGTCTGTTTTATATGACTAGAAATTACAATGTCAACTTTCTTGCAGATCGGTCCATAACTTACCATTGCCCCCATATAAACCCTACTCTGGGAAAAAACTTAGGCCCTTAATATGTAAATAATAATATGTAAATAATAATATGTAAATAAATTAATATGAAAGCAAAAACAAAGTCATACATATTTTGTAATTTTGTTGTTGCATTCTACAGATACTTTTATTTCAAACGCCTCATAGCTTGTGGCGTCGAAAATTTTAAAACGGTACATGAATTTCTATAGAAAGCAACAACAAATTTAGAAAATATTTATGACTTTGTTTTTGATTTCAATGGAATTCTTTGGTGTTGCTTTGAGATTTACTAAGATTTCTCCTTGAGTTCGACGATAGTATTCAATGAGTAAGTACCTACATTTTTTTTGCGAAAACTGTATTGATTGTCGAAATCACTACCTCTAATCGATGAAGGATGTTCGTAATTAACTTCGGTAAATCATCGATATACTTCAGCACAAAACTCAAAATAAAACCAAATCAACTTGAAGGCGTATCAGACAAAGATATTCTCGCTCTCTCTCAAGAAGAGGGACGTCAAACTACATATAAAAAAATTGTCCAGAACAGAAATTTTGTTCGGAAACAATTGGTGAATTCAGCTTAAGCTATTTAAGACGCAAACCATGTGAAAAAGATACGCCACCTTGATATTGATAAAGTAGTAAATTTGTGGAGAAAAAAAATATTTTTTGCCTAAAAGTATACTATGGAAAACAAAATTTAAATTTTAGGCAAACAAATATTTTTTTTTCTGCACAAATTTATTTTTACCGGCAAAACTGTTGATTATAAAGAAAAACGTTATATGAGCGGATTAAAGAAATTGTAATTCTAAATTTTTTTCAGTTTGTCTTAGCAAAATCGGACAAGTGGTTCTCGAGTTACGTTAAACAAAAAAACATCAAGATAAGGAAAAAATTTAAAATGTCATAAAAAAAACTGACACATACGAACGCCAAACCCTTTGAGGGTTTTACAATACTGACCTAGTACCATCACCCTGACTTGGAATTTCTCACCCCCCAGATTGGCTGTTGTACTGTGTTATCAGAATTGAGTCCCGAATCAATCACCTAAAAAATGTTGTACTGTGTTATAAAAAACTTCCGTTCATTGGTAACAAATAACGAAAAAATCGTATTACAAAGTAGGTACAAATTATTCGAGCTCGTAAATAATTGTATCAAGAAAAGCATATACGCATTATTATTTTGGAAAAAAGTAACCAAAATGAAAAAAATATTCTTATCTCCACATTGAAAAAAAAATATAACCAATTTTGGTTAGAAATAACCAAAAACGGCAGCCCTAGCTATGAGGCAAAATATGAATGATGCGCTTGGCCCAGACCTTGAACTATTCTCGAAATGGGGTCGTGCAAATAGGGTCGATTTTAATGCCCGAAAAACCCAATGTTGCGTGCTGACGCAGAAACGCGTGACAGATCAAGGTGCCTCATCTGTATATATAAGTGGTATAATTATTGAGGAATCAGAATCTCTTGATGTTCTGGGCATGAAGATACAATGTGATGTCCGATGGACAGAAGATATATTGAAGGTGCTGAAAGAAGCATTTAAGTGCCTCGGTTTTTTAAGGCGGTGTAAAATATACTTCGCTCCATCTGATCTCCTTACTATTTATGCCACCTATATACAACTCTCATGTGTGGGCCGGTGCTTCAAAGTCTATTTTGGAGCTTTTTTACCTTGTGCAAGAGAGGGCGAAGGTTCTCATTGTTGACAGTAGGGTATACAATTCTATTGACTCCCTTTAGCTCCGTCGCAATGTGGGTTGTATTTGCCTGATTTATCGTTACTACAATGGGATGAGTTCTGACGAAATTAGGGATCTGGTTCCCGAAACCCGTACGTTTGCTTGTAATACACGTTTTTCCTCAAGCGTCCATCCTTTTTTGTCGATTGAGAGAATTCGTTTTTTCCCCGGACTGTTCGTATGTGGAATAACCTTTCTGCAGAAGTCTTCCCTATCACTTAAAACATGAAAAAGTTCAAGTCAAATATTCGCAAACACTACTCCCTCTATCCTCCTCCACATAACCTATTTTCTTAGTTCCAACACAATGCAATGCATAAGTAGGGGTCATCCCCTCAGTGCTGGTGCAAACAGAAACAAATATATGGTTTTTGTATTATTTAATTTCTATTACAGCCAGTTCATCGATTCCGATTGATTTGAGTCCGGATGGATTGATTTTTCTTTTGAGTGTAGAAATTAATTATGAACCTTGCAACCGTCAAAAAGTTTTCAAATAATTTTCGTTGCTGTTTTATTGATCAATAGTTCACTCAAAATGTGACAACACACTTCTTGTTCTTCAACCATCTCTCTAAAAATAAAACAATAATTTCCTAATTTTCTTTTTTTTTTCCAAATAATTTCTTCATCTTCTTAACACCACTCACTCCCAATGGTGTTGCTCAATTTCAAAACTATGAGTTAGTTCTGTTTCAATTTTGCCCTTTAGAGTGTTGTTTTGTTGGCATTTGTTTAGCTGATGCTGCTTTGGGACAAACTTAAACTTGGCTGAATTTTCAATGTGCCCATCGAGAAGTGCAAACAAATAGACAAATTAGTTTATGGATTTATGCATTTGTTGTTGCTCTTGCAAACGCTACAACTCTGTTGCAATCACACAAAATTAATCTTACTGTTTATGACACATTTTGGTGCATATTTTGATATGTTTGTAGAAAAGGGGGCCGAATTCGGATGCTCGTATAGATACATATGTTTATCAATAGCAATATTCGAAAGGTGTTTTATATTTCTGTCGAATGGGAAAATAAGTCCTAATTTGCTGCTTAGATTTTGAAATGAAGCAATCAAAAAGGAATTATTAATGTTGATTGGGTAAATTTCGATTTGTTTGTTGGCAGTGCTGAATATTGTTCATGATTGTTCGGTGACACTGGATTATTTCAAAGAATTATTTTTTGAAATAGAAATGGCCGATTTTTTGTCTTCGTTTTTAAATATGAATTTGGTAAATTTTTATTTAACTAACTTGAATTTAAATAGAGTTGTAGTTATTTAATTAAGAAACAAAGAATTGTAGCACTACTAAATATAAAAAACAAGTAGCAAAGTATAGTCGGTCAAGTCCGACCATATGATACCCTACACCACAGTATTTAATAAAAAATTTTCGAGAGCGTATGGCTATATGAATAGTGATCTATCTATGTTTCAAATTTTATTACAATCGGTTTGATTCGGCTAATTTTCAATAAGCTTGGTCCTTGTTCCAATAAAAGCCTATGTGCCTAATTTTCATGTGGCCCTGATGAGATTCATTTTGAAATATTGCATTTAATAGATGACAATAACATCGCACTTCTTAGAGAGAGAGAGAGAGAGAGAGTTGCTTAACTTTGTTTATGTTTCAGGTCAATTCCAACAAGATTGGCTTAAATCGACCTTTATAACAGTTTCCAAGAAAAGCCACGCAATACATTGCAATGATTGCACCTTAATTTGCCTAATGGGTCGCGCCCCCAAAATAATTCATTCCAGAATTTATGTTAAATGCGAAAAGGTAATGGGCAAAATTATAACATCACTAACTATATTAAACACTTTGGGTTCTATTTGTGAAATTTTGAACGAATTTGTATACAGTTGTTAATGCTCCTTGACCATAGCCCACCGCTTTAGTATCAAAATACTACCTTGATTAATTAGTCAATGTTATAATTAATCCAAATTCCATAAAAAAAAATATTTTATTCTGCTTTTATTCCATCTATCCTTCTATATTTCCACAACTCAACACATCAAAAAAAAAAAAAAAATTACCCAACACATATTCTTCATTCAATTTAACCAAGATTATCATTTTTATTAAACCAAAATAAAACAAAAATTAAACAATATTAAAAAGCAGCACTGTGTACAAGGGTATTCAATTCTTTCAAAATTAAAACAACAATGGAACAATTAATATCACATATTGAAAAAAAAAATTTAAGAAAATGCAATTTTATGGTGTTTTCTTTTCTACACAACAAAATATCGCCTTCTAAAAAGGTGCATGGATAAAATGTCTTGCCAGCCCTGTAATAATGCTATTTGATATTTAACGAGAACAAACCACACAATAAATATGAAAAAGTGAAATGTTCTTCATCATTATAGCGATATTTTTTTCATTATGTTCTGACATTTTGTCTTTTAACCGATTGAGAGATTACAAATACATTTTTGGGTTTGTTTCCAATATTGCAATTTTTCACGAATTTTAGCCATGTTGGCGATACAAGTGATTTTTATCTGTAAGGTTTGTGATTCTTTACAGCTTTAACGATTTTTACAAATGTCCGCTAATTTAGCAATTTTTACCGAATTTTTGCCATTCCTTATAGTTTTAAAGACTTTTTTTTATCAATTTTATGGCTCGTTTGAAATAAAACAAATTTTCACAATTTTTCTCAATTTTTGCAAACTTTTGCGAATTTTTGCATTTTTGCTCCTTGAAGCAATCGTGACCGTTATTAAAAAAATAACCTATATCACCTTTTTTCCAGGGCACTAACAGTAGTCTCGATTTATTCGGGGCGAAAAGTGCAAGGCCTTATGCCATAAGTAAGGGTGAATGTTTTAGAATAAAACATGTTTCCCTTTTAGAGAGCAAAACATTTTTAAAAAAAGAACACAAAATTCAATTTTTTAAATAAAATATCACATTTTTTTTTTAGAAAAGAAAAAACCGTAATTTTCCCAATAACGATTCGATAACACAACTTAATTATTTCCAGTTGACTGTTGAAATGTACATTTCAGCATCTTAGAAATCAATTATTTAAAAATGTTGAAGTAAAGAAGGAACAAATGAAAGAATCATTCCTAGGAAGTTCATATCGACCCCTAATCGCGAAAATAGTATAAGCGTCAAAAATCAAATTTTACAGGAGAGAGCTTTTTTATTTTATTTCCTATAAATTTTGTATGAAATTTGTCGCTTACAATAAAATTGATCTTGCTATAAAATCGTAACGGTACCTTATGTGACCATGACATTTTAGGAGATGATGCAAGTGTTGCCACTAAAGTCATTTATTAAAAAAAAACGAAAACTGAAATTCATGTCGCTTACGTTATTTTCGCGGTTAGGGCTCGATATGCTCTAGAAAGTTGTTTATTGAGATGGTAGGTACATTTTTGTGATGGATTATTTCCTTGAATTTTTAACGGTTTGCTACCTATGGACCCGAACAAGGCAAAAAGGTTTAAAAAAAATCGAATTTTTGAAAGTTTTTTGCGATTTTGATCTTAAAGATGAAGTTTTTTTTTATTTTTTTTTTCCTTATGGCAAGAGCTTCCTACTACTTTGTTTTAGAGGGTAAATCAAAATTCCGAACGGTTTGCAAGATATTAGCCTGAGCAAATTATCACTTTTTTCAAAAATTACACCAAGGCCCCAAATCTGTGGGGGCCCATAAAAAAAGTCCATAACTTTGGGGAAAACCGGTATTTTGGTCTTTTATCACGTAGTGGTGTCCGTATATGGTTATTTTTCGTGTTGCGCTTTGAAATGCAATAACTTCGTCTTAATTTGAATATGTTTTTTTCTCTCTCATTTTCCTTCCTTTTACTTATATATTTCCCTTCACATATTCAGCCCAATTATGAATAAAAATTTCCCCGGAAGGTTTTTCCCTTTTCTCATTTTTACAATTGAATTTACATAGGAACAATGGGAGAAGAGAGAAAACTCCCGGGGAATTTTTATTCATAATTGGGCTGATATTGCTTTTATATATCCTTGCACATTTGCATACCCTTGAACGTATCCTTTCACGAATGTTTTATTTTAGTTCAGTCAAATAATTCAGACGTTTTAAAGTCTTTCTCTATCAATCTTTTTAACTTTAATTTCATTATCCAAGTCCCTTCTTTTTTTTCAAAATTAATCAATCCCCAAAACAAGGCGATTTCATCCCAGGTAATCTCGATACTATTTACAACAAGTACAACTCGTACAAAAACCACAGGCAATTTGTTTTTGTAAAATAATTGTACAATGTCAAAAACAGAAAGAAAACAACACAGAAACAAAGATAAAAAATAAAATTTTGATATCCAACAATTTTAAAGCTAAAAAAAAGTCATCAGCAGGGCTTTTAAGACCACCTGTAATAAATTCGCCTTGCCCCTAAATATAAATTTTTAAAACCAAATGCCTTTCTAATTACACAAAGTTTTTATAGACAGGTTAAGCTACAATTTCCAATCAATATTAAAATTTTCAAACAATATACCAACACCAATTTGAATTACAAATTTTCAACAAAAAAACTAAGCCAACACAATGTAAATTTTTTTTTTTTTAAATACAATTTGAAAAGAATATTTGGTTTTAAAATTTAACAAGTTTCACCTAAACAAGTAGAAATTAAAAACCAACCCCAATAATATACAACATGAATTGCCTGTTTTTACAAAATGCAAACAAGCGAGTGAGTGAGAAATTATATTGGAAATGGTCTTCTTGTTGCTTTCCCTGAATAAAATTTCATTCGTTAAATTAATTAAAGTAGATAAGTATATTTATTACTTGTTAGGACGACGAAAACCTAGGAGCTAATGCTTCATATTTTTCAATAATTTCTTGTGTAATTTAAAAATAAACACATAAAATATTATTTTTCACGAACATTTTTGTGCTTTGCGAATGCTCTTTTGCTGTCGAATAAATTTTGTGATTTTGACAATTGTTTTCGCATTACAAAATACCGAATTGCCAATTTTTCGCTTTTTTAATTCGAATAAAAAATAATGCACGGTGAAACAAATTATTTTTATCAAATAATAAAATAAACCAAAACTAAAAATAAATACATAAATATTTTTTTTTTATAAATATTCGTATGATTAACAATATTTTTTTCAACTTTTTAAATTTGACTTAAGAAGTTTTGTCAAAATGCCACAGATATACATACATATTTTCAAGTCGCATTGATTTTCGCATCGCAATACAGAATAAGAGCCAAGTAGCTTTGAAAAACTTTCTTGTAAAACTTTAACGATTCTAATTAAAATAATTGAAATAGTTAGAAAACACAGTTTCTTCTTCTGTTCTTGACACATTTCTTCAAAATCAGTTAGTTATTTGTTTTTTATTTTTTATTATTATTTACAAAAAATTCCATCATGAAAATATTTCACTTTATAATAATAAGCTTTTAATGTCTAAGAAATCATTTTTAGTTTTCAAATATTTTAAGTAGTTTATGCTGTCATAATCATAAGTTTTGCTGCTTGCTTTTTTATTCATTTTGTTACTTTCATACCAAATTCTTTTTATAGTCTTTCCTAATACAATTGTATTGTACATTTCTCATAAAATGCAGAATTCATATTGTTTGCGCATAAAGTACAATTTATCCACGTAAATAACAATGAAAATATATTGGACAAAAGAAATTTCTAGTGCTATTTATAGAAGAAGAGAAAAAAAAAGAAAATAACTATTATTTACTTTAAATTTGTAAAAGATTTTTAGCTTTAAAGCTGTGCAACGGATCTGTGTCTCTGAAAAAAAACTAATCAGTTTTCTTGAAATAAATCTGGTAAATTGGCACAGAAGAGTTTATGAAAACAAGTAAGAAAGTACAGTCGGTCAAGCCCGACTATATGATACACAATTATTTTATTTTTCCACAAATCAAGGCGATGTGTTGATTAAGAGAAAACATTTTGTCAATTAGACTTCAAGGGCGTGCGAATAGACACCTCTTGATTGTTTTTCGCATAGGGCTGCGAAATTACTGGTTCATGCTGATAAACCAGCAACAATTGATGTCTTGAAGTTCAACAATGTTCATTTTATTCGTTACATGCAGCCAGCAATGCTCGAAAAAGAGAAACAAAGTTGGACTTTTGCTGCAGTTTCGTCAAGGACAATCGCGGTGCCTATTTGTTTAAAAATTAGTTTCAAATGATAATGCGGTGTATCAATCAGCGATTAAACTTAAATTTTTTTATGTTGTCTACCATTTTAAATTTCATGGTCTTAAAAAATACCCTTTATACCTTATTTAGTAAACAAAATGCGTTCAATATTCTTTAAACTAAAGCATTCAAAAGTTGCAAGATAAAAATAAAATTAATTATATGTTGGAATATTGGAAGCATACCTTTCCCCAGGTTAGTTTTTAGTTTGAATAACTTTTTACAATAAACTTCAAGTTCTAAATCACTATGATAGTCATACTTATCCAATTCTAAGAGTCCATCTTGCGGCATTTATTACCAAACTTTTGAAATACTAGATATATACTAAATGATTGAAGCCATTTCCTAAAAAGAAACCGAGACTTTGGTTCAAAAGACTGTGCATTTTTTTTATCAACAATATTTAAAAAGAAATAAATGTCATTACTGAAACCAAATCTTGATTTTATTTGGGTTTCTGAAGTAAGAATTTCAAATAACAACAAATAACGACAGTAAAAATTATACCAAATTCGGGTGATTACCCACAAAGTGGCAACACTGCTGACAATGTAAAATTCTTTTTTTTCTGCTTTTTAGTTAAAGGAAATCTATTACAATTTAACATATAAAATATTTGTGCTGTTATGTAAAAAAGCTTAAAAAGTTATTTCGGTAAATCTGTTAAACTCCCGTTTCTTTCCTAAAAAGCTTAAAAATATTAGAAATTTATAAAACCCTAAAATTATGCAATACAATTTTCATGCCTACAAACATTAGTTTACCATATAATCACACATACGTATACTTAACTAAAATTATCTATTTACACCCCATTGTAATTTAATTTTGCATAAATTGGAAAAAAAACTTGCATTTAAAATACATTAATTTACAGTAAAACACGCCCAGCCTAATTGTTGGTTTATTTAAATTTAGGCCCATACCGTATTGTGACCATTAAAAAATTATAAACTGGTCAACATTTCTTCCCGCACACAACGTTTCAAACATTTATTATTGTTTTTTCTTTTGTCGAGCAGATATTTTTTGATTTTGCCTTAACTTTCAGTTCTGTTTATGTTTAATGTTGGCTTTGGCTTTGTTTTTCTTTTGGAGTTTCATTGTATACAAACGTGTGTTCATGATGTTTGTAAGTCCATGCTGCTGGTTCTGGATAAAAGGCAATTTTAATGTTTGAATTTGGTAGTAATTAGGGATGTGTTTAATAGTTTTTTTTTTATTTTTGGATGAAAACAAAATTGAATAGTAAATTTGAAGTTGTGAAAGGGAATGGAGGTTAGATATAGATTTTCGAAACCAAAAATTAATAAAATAAATTTATGAAGCTTGAAAGTCGATTAGAGATTGTGGGAAGGAAATTGGTTTGTATGTTAAAGGCCTACGTTATGGTAGAAAAAGCACAGTGGGGTTGATATATGAAATGGAGGGTTTTTTTTTGCAGATTTTAATAAATAAAAGATCTGTAGTGGTTTTGTAAAGTTTACACTAAAACTTAGTTGTAAAAAATTAAAAAAAAATAGACAGACGTATTTAAGGGTTTCTCCAGGGTGCTCTTTATATGGGACACTTGGTAAATTCTAGACCAATCACCACAAAAGTTCATGGTCTTCTTTACAGGCATAAAATACTAGTTTGGATAATATTTTACTGTAATAATATTATTCCTAATGTGGGCTAAAGCTTATGGAATTGTTCTCGGACAGTGGGCTGTTTAGGGGAGTACGGTAAATATACATCGATCGTTAAGAAATGCGGTTGTGTGATTTCCAGTCTTTTTAAAGTTAATTGGAATAAATTTTACCACAGTATTACCATTCATTACGGTTTAACAGATTAGGAGTACTAGTAACAGTTTTTTTTAGCTTTTAACTGATTTATTGAATCTTAAAATCTTAAATTAGCTAATGGAAAATCCATTTTTCAATGCGCAAAGCGTTCCTCTTTCATGCGCTTCCGCTTAACGTGCCGACCCTCTTTAGGCGAGTAGGTTCATTATAATACAGTATATCCTATGCAAGGGGATTTGGATGAGTTGCCACTTTTAGTGCATATTTGGAGCAGAAAGTTTTTTATTTCGTCGCGAACAAAAAGAGTTACTAATATACCACGGGTTACTAGTAATTTGTCGCATATTTAATTTTATCGTCACAATCTTGACCTATATTTTGATACCATACACTCATAGAAAAACATGTTTAAATTTGGTCATCACCAACCAAGCTATTTTTAAAGAATATTTTAAACATATTATGTTCAATATAACAATATTATTGTCAGCGGTAACCATATTATGGTAAAATTAGGCCTCCATCAAGAATCCCAATCATGTTATGATCAATAATAACTAAAATTTGTTACAAACTGACAATAGCATGGTTCGTTTTCAACCATAGTATGTTGCTCTTGAAAAAGAAGAAAATACTATTTTAAATTAAAAAAACAAATTATTATCATATTTAACCATAACATTTTAGAGGCAATCATAATATGGTTGTGGGTTCTTGATTTAACTATAATATGGATGGCGATAACAATTATATGGATATATGGTTAATATAACCAATCATAATATATCAATTTTCAAAAGATTTTGTTATTCGTGCTTAATTCCCAGTTTTTATTATTGATAAAAACACTTGAAATATGTTAAAATTTTTTTTCAAAAATAGTTTGGTTGGAGGTGACCATATTTGAACACGTTTTTTCTCTACGTGTAGGATCGTACTGGCTTAATAATAGCTTTGTCGAGTAGAACCTTGCAGATTAGGTTGAGAGCAGAATGAGAACAAAGTAGCCACTGAAGCTGTAATGTTTTGAGTTAAAGTTGTTTGGATTTGAATTCAATATGTTCAATATGTTGAGACCAGGTAAGGTGACGATCAAGGTATAGATATAAATGTTTGCACAAATTGCTCTATTCTGTTGAGTCTTTCAGAAATGAGTGTGATTTTAATAGACAAACGGACATACGGACAAACTGAAGCCGACTTATTTTTTCTAATTCCTTTACAAGCCTAGTCCCGCAAAAAGTTCCACTATTCGTTTTTGAGGGTATATCCGCGATTAACAATTCGAATTTGAGGGTACAAAGGACTCACTCACAAAAAAATATTAATAACTTGCCAGAGTTCGTTGTGAAATATTTATTCTCTAGCGAATTTTTCGAAACAGTCTTGTAAACCTTTTACCTCTTTACCCGTTCCTGTCACCAATAATATAATTACTTTCATTACCTAAAGCTTACCTCGCAGATTTAAGCCCACTTGAGTTTGTTCTCTAGTGCTATTGCTGTTAAACACAAGCTGCTTTGCAGTAGTAGACTTAACATTTACCCAGATCCTTATCAAAAGGTAAGTGTGTAGTCCAGACTTTTATACACCAAGATTTCCATCTGTGTGCTAGTGTCCAAACATGGGAGTTTTAGTATACTTATTGTGTCTACTCTGTATTTTACGTACAGTGAGTTTAAAAGCAGGTTCGTGCCGCATTAATTATTCATATATTGCGCGTATGAGCGCAAGGACATTTTAGATTTATGCTCTTATGTTTGTTATCAATACCTCTTAGACTTGTTTGGAGTTGAAAATTGGCAGTATCTTTAGGAGATTAAAGCAATTTAGCCAGTTGATCGACCGCTTGACATCATTTCCAAACAATTTTACCTTAAAGCCGAAAATAACATAGCATGGACACTAGAATGTTCCAAGATTGTATGGAAGAAAAAAAAACCCAAGACATAGCCCCCCCCCTAAAATTTTTTTATGTATTGTAGATATACGTTTAATAAATGGATAATAGGATAAAGTAAACTGGCGCCACAGCGACGCTGAAGTTTGAAGGTGCATTAACAAGAGTTAAATATAAATTTTTTTTCGGATTTTGTTAAAAATGTTGCCATTAAATAATTACTCAAGCAATTCAATGACAAAGAATCGTAATGTGTACGTAATTATCGTTCTAATGAGATGTAAATAAAAACGTTTGGCTAAAAATATTAAAAAAAAAAAAAAAAAAAAAAAAAATTAAAAATACAAAAATTTGTGGATTTTTTATTTATAATTTTAATATATGACCTTAAGCCAAACAAAAAACAACAACAAAGATAATCGACACAGGTCAACAATAAATATTGAACAATATTAAAGATATTAAAATTTTCCTAGTCCATTATCGTGTCTCAGGCCCCTTGAAAAAGAAATGAAGGAACAAAAGTAACATAGTTTGAGAGATATTTGAATAAAAGCTAATCTTTACTTAAAATATACATGTATTTACTTTTATATAAGTATTAGCTTCGTAGGATACCTTTAACCTAAGCGCAGGTAGGACAAAAAAAATATTTTTTTTACGGCAGTTTCACAACTCGATTTTTAAACTTTTAATAATTTTGGCAGGGCTGTGGAGTCGTCCAAAAAAAGTACTAACTCCGACTCCAAACGCTGAAATTTTTTAAGTGCGACTCCGACATCTTCTCCGAATTCTTCTTTTTTATTTTTTCATTACCGTACGGCCTTCTAAAAATTTGAGTTTTAGAGAAGCAATTACCGTATGCAAACATTAATGTGCTGTTTCCAAATGACAGGCGATTGATTATGTAGCAAAATTTGTAAGGCGTGTGCTGGAAATCGCAATCGCAAAACGCAAGAATTTGGAAGTTGTTTTTTATAAACTTTAAACCTAATTCTTATAATTTTTGGTTTAAAATCCTGTTTAATAGGAAAATATTTGTTAAATATTTGTCATAAAATTCTTTTATTACAAAAATCTTATTTAAAAACGACTCTTAAAATTATTGCGTTTTACGTGTGCGATTTCCAGCACACCCCTATATGTGAAAACACTCAGTCCATCGCCTGTCATTTGGAAACAGCACATAAGATCAGTATTCATAAACCATTTATTTAAATTTTAAATGTGTTTTAAGAAGATCATTTTTATTTTGGAAATTTTTTTTAAATTTTTTATGCCGAAAAACTTTGGAGTCGGAGTCGCGAGTTTTTGTGGGTACTACGACTCCGACTCCGGCAAAAAACCATCAACTCCGACTCCGACTCTACAGCCCTGAATTTTGGTAAACAAATTCTAGAATTTTTTGATCATTGCAATGAGATTTCTTGAGCATATAATAGGGAATCAAAATATGAAAAAATTATGTTAATACATCTTAAAGTTTTTCCTAACCTGCGATTAAAATTTTGCGATTTTCAGCAAAAACTTTTTTAATTTTTTGGCCCTATTTTGGCGAATAAGACCAAACTTCCTTACTGTAATGAATTTCAAGTAAAACCAAGATTCCATATTCCAGGTAATTGAAAATAAATATACACTGAAGGTTCTACTAAAGTCGGGACACATTCATGCTTAAATCATGAAGGCCGAACAAGTGTTGACATATTTGGAATTTCTAAAGGTAGAAGTACATAACTCACGATGGTGCACGCGCCCCCTCTAGACTTCTGTCAAAAAAAGTTTAATTAGTGTTTTTAATAGAACAAGCTACATGCAATATATTTTGATGCGTTAGCGCCAGAAAGTTTGTTAACTTTGAACTTTTTAACGCGTTGTGTATTTTTTTACAAGTAATCAGCTGACAATAAAAAGAAAAAATTAACAAATTTGTGAAAGAAAATCTTATTGAAGAGCTTTAAAAACATACAATATTTATATAAAAAGAGTAAATTCAATAAAATAAAAAGTGTTGATTCACTTTTGAATCCGTTTTCAAAGCACAAATAAAAAAACAAATAAAAAAAAGCTTACAGGAACGGCTTTTGAAACGCGCGTTGTGTAACTTGCAATTTTTCATGCGCTAACATATTTAAACGCACGACAAACGTCGGCGAATAAACGCGTGTTTTAATACTTCTACCTTAAAGGAAAGATAGCGATAGATATAAAATATTATATTTTTGTACCAATTTTTATAAAACTCTAAATTGATATGAAGACAAAAAACTGTGCAAAAATGAAGATTATACCTCAAATGCACATGGGGTCATTTCGGCATTTTATACTTTGAAAATTGTTATATGCTTACACAACGCCAATTGTTTAGTTTGCATTTTTTATTAATTTATTTATGTTAACAATATTTAAATTGGCAGATCTTTTAAAGTTTAAAAAGTTTTGTGTCATTTAAGGGTTAATCTATATTTTTAGGTGCCGACAATTTACAGGACAAGTAATTGGTAAGATCAGTTTGGAGATTACAATGCTATTGACCACTAACTAAGGTTTGGAAAGGAGACCTTTAAGATATCCGGTTTTAGACTGATATTATGCTGGCTTATCCTGATGACAGGATACGATTGTTAACTTTAAAACGCTTAATTACCAAGTAAGATAGAAGTTTATGTTATAAATTCAGAAAATAATTTCTGCAAATAACATTTTAATGTGCAAATAATTGCCGGTTACCGATTTTTGCTTAACAGCTATTTGCCTTAATTGAAGGTATTTGTTTTCTGGAAATTCTTTTTCTTTTTGACCCTTTTTTCTGGCCAAAAATAAGCATGAAATAAAACACAAAACTCACTTAAGAAACTAAGAAAAACACAAATTGCATTTAATACATAAATTATTGGTTTCTTTTTTTTTTTTTGTTAAAGTCCTTCCAGTAGTCAACATTCCTTTTCAGCACAATATTTCGCCGTTATTACTCTCTAAGGATTTGGCCTTGGGGGTGGTGGTGGTGATGGCGGCAGTTGGGCACATTTATTTTCTTAATTTCTTTTTAATTTTCAAAGAGGCTTTTTTTTTTGCTGTGTATGTATATTTGTTTTTTTTTTTGGTTGTCAACAAGAGAGTTATTTTAAACATCATTAATCTTTAAAAGGGAATAACATAAAGCTTTTTGTGAAGTAAAAGGATATATTAGTGGTAGTAGTTAATATTTGTCCAGTTCTTGAGTTAAGTCAAATTTATACATCATAAACAAAATTCATTAATTTTGGTCTTTTGGATAAACCTTTTTGGAAGTCTTGATAAAATCATAAATCGGTTTAGGAAATTTTATCCCGTATAACCGATACCGCGCCAGTTTTTTGACCTTGTAAAGCTGTTAAATAATTTTATAGCTTGGGATTAAGCAATAAAAACCAAAACTTCATATAGAAAATAAATAATTTGTTTTCATCGGCTTAGGAAATTTTGTCCTGTATAAACGCTACAACCAAAGATATAATTCCGAGGGAAGTATTGTGTAATTTTTATTACAATCCTCCAATATTTTTTAACGATTTTTGTAGCGTTTACAGAATAAAGAGTAAAAAAGAAAGAAATAAAGTCTAAGTATTCCTGTTCTATTTAATCTAATAAATGTACGTAGCAAAATAAGGATTCTTGGTACTTTTTTTCCCCACCTCCATAGGTGGAGGGGGTATTATACGTTTGTACTTGCGTGTGTAACACTTAAAAATATTTTTAGTAAGTCGAACGACTCAAAATCAATTTTTAAATCGATCTAACGATGTGCCCAAAGTACAGGTCGCAATATTGAAGATAACTTGATGAAATTTGCTATAACAATGTTAAAAAAAATTTTTTATCGATGTATTGATTTATATAATATTTGGCACAAAAACTTTTGTTTTGCTGGGTCATTTATTACCCAAAAATATTGTCTGTTAATACTGTGGTGTGGGGTATTTTATCTTAATTCTTCCAAGATTTATGTGATTATGGTGGAAAAAAGTAAATTTACTACTTCGGAAACAATATGGTATTCTTATAAATCTGAGATTAAATTGGGAGTTTAAGTTCCGAAAATAAGATGAGCGTATTGTAATTTATTAGGAACGTATTGTCGGTAAGATTAGGTGTAGTGCAGGTTCCGAATAAAGCTGGAGTGCATGATTTTCCATGAATCAGTTTCAAAATTGGTCTGTTTAGGTAGAAAATTAAAGTATCAGAAAGATAATTTTTATAAACAAAATTTTAAATTTGATATAAACGGTGGTGGTTAAGGACCGATGTTAAATGTAAACCACACCTAAACGTCAAGTTTTTTTCTGCATTTCATTTGACATTTCTCAATTTCAGACTAACTCAATTTTCAAAATGAGGCCGGCCAGGCGGCTACTGTGAATATGGCCCGAATTGGAAGATATGGATGTGGACGATATGTGGTTTCAACAGGACGGTGCCACTTGCCACACAGCTTACGAATCAATGGCTCTTTTTCGCAACAAATTCTATGGCCCTAATATCATCTTACGTAGTGGCAATTTGACACCGTTGGACTTCCTTCTTTGGGGTTATTTGAAAGAAAAGATGCACGTCGATAAGCCAGCAGCAATTCAAAAGCTTAGGCATGAGCACATTAAGGGCTAGCACTTCCTTAGCGTGTTCGAAAATTTGGACCATCAGATGGGGCGTGCCGCCGAAGACGCGGATGCCATGTGGCCGATATTTTGTTCCATACATAATTGAACCAAAACAATATTATCACAATTAAAAGACACTTTGGAGACACTTTAAATTTTTATGTTTTAGAGTTATTCAATTTGTCTAAGACAGTTTATTTTTCGCTCTTAAGTTTTGCAAAACCTTTCGCTAAAGCTTGGCTTATCTTTTGAACCGTTGTTAAGGAACTTTGAAAAACTTCGATAAACTTCTAGAACTTTTGTAATTTTAACGACTTGAAAAGAGTTTCAAATCAATATCAATAACCTCCAAACACTCCTTCTTCAAATACTTTTTTTTATCCATCCTACATTTAATACAGTCCATTTTCTTATAGACTTTAAAAAACACTTTTGCATATTTTGTCTGATTTAAAGTATAAATCATTTTCTTTTAACAGCTTTATCAACAGCACCACCACCTACAAACTACAAACACATCTACAATTTACGACTGCAGGTACGTTGCCTACAAACGTGCAGCAAATATACGTATAAACTTTTAACACACTACCGTAAAACCAACAGGAGTTAAAAATGTTGTTGGCCAACTTAAATATGCTAAGTAAAATGTATTTGTGTTGGAGTATATGCGCGGGTTATGCAGGAGAGAATTTTTGGGAAAAAAACGAAAATTATGTAAATTTTTCTTTAAAGACGACACACACGTTTCAACTCAACTATGTTACGTTTTTGTAGTTGGAAGAACAAAAAATTCCAAAAAAAAAATGCGCGAAAATCTGTAAAAATATAAATGTAATAAACAAACTATATGGCTCCTCCGCCAACGTTAAATGTATGTAAATGGATTTTCTGTACCGAAAATAAACACACCAACTTGCATTTTTATATACGCGCACACTTATAGATTTTTTTTTTTAGTTTTGCATGAGCAGCAATGACATTTTGTTTAAACACCAGACCACTGCAAAATGGTATGCTGAGTTTATAATAGATTTTGTTATTTAAAGGAAATTTTTTAAAATTCGCCATTTATAGGGAATTTTTTTTTGCTTGTTTAAGGGAATTTTTCTAGTAATCGAAGTTTTTTTTTATTTAAATTCCATTTTTATAAAATACTAGCTTAACCCGGTGCGCTTCGCTACACTGCTTTAACCACTTTATCGGTTGAGAGATATTTAATATATGCATCCTATGGAAGGTAGTTCCCCCTGCGCCTACCCGCTATATTTTTATTTTCTCACTATAACAGTTTTTAAGATATCCGATATTAAACATTGGCGTCCTATGGGGGGTAACACTTCCCCCGCTGCTATTTTATTTCAATTTTGGGGCTCAGAAGATCCTATTACCAAAAGTTCAACAAAATGCATGCAGTGGCTCTTATTTATATTTCTATCTATGAGGGGTACTGCTCCTCCCCTGTCTACCCCGACCATTTGTATACTGAAATTTATAGTTAACCCTCATAGTAGCTTTAACCACTTTTGAAGACTCTCCCTTGAATGGTTCTTCAGTTGAGCGATATTTATTATATGTATCCTATGGGAGGTATTTCCGCCCTGCGCCTACCCGCTTTATTTTTATTTTCAAAAGTGTAGTTTACCATAAGAGTGACTTCTACAAAGTTTTAACTTTCTCACTATAGCAGTTTTTAAGATATCCGATATTAAACATTGGCGTCCTATGGGGGGTAACACTTCCCCCGCTATTTTATTTCAATTTTGAGGCTCAGAAGATCCTACTACAAAAAGTTCAACCAAATGCGTGCAGTGGCTCTTATTTATATTTCTATCTATGAGGGGTACTGCTCCTCCCCTGTTTACCCCGCCCATTTATATATTGAAATTTATAGTTTGCCATAGTAGTAGCTTTAACCACGTTTGAAGACTCCCCCTTTAATAGTTCTTCAGTTAAGCGATATTTAATATATGCATCCTATGGGAGGTTCCCCCCCCCCTCCCTTACCCGCTTTATTTTTATTTTCAAAAGTGTAGTATACCATAAGAGTGACTTCCACAAAGTTTGAACATTCTCACTATAACAGTTCATAAGATATGCGATATTAAGCATTGGCGTCCTATGGGGGGAACCACTTCCCCCGCTGCTATTTTATTTCAATTTTGGGGCTCAGAAGATCCTACTACAAAAAGTTCAGCAAAATGCCGCCAGCGGCTCTTAAGATATGCGATAATAAATATTGGCATCCTATGGGGGGTACCAATTCCCCTGCCCCTATCGAAAAAATAAGTAGCCTATTTTATTTTTAGGGCTCACGTGATGTTACTGTAAAAATTTCAAGAAAATCGGTTCAGTAGTTTCGGAGTCTATAAGCCAACAAACAAACACACAAACACACAAACACACAAACATACAAACATTTTTCATTTTTATATATATATGTAGATTCGTTTTTCACAAATAGCGAATTTTTGAAAATTTACAGTTTATAGGAAATTTTTAAAAAATTTGCATTTCTTGGAAAGTTTTGCTATGGTTTAGTATTATTAGTAAATTTTTCAGAAATTCACTATTTTTAAAAAGTTTTATATATTTTTTTCAATTGGACGCGACCTCGCCGACACACCTCCAGCCGATGGTCCAAATTTTCGATGACGCTAAGGCATAGTTGAGGTTCTATACGGCCCGATGATGCTGCCAGCCCTTAAACTGCACCAAACAGTTACTCTTTGTGGGTGCATTGCTTTTTCGACAATCACTCTTATCATTCACCCAAATTCGGTAATTCTGCTATTTGACGAATATTCTGAGGTGAAAATATGCCTCATCAAAAAATTACAAAGTGCACGATTAGCATTTTGATTTGAACGCCCATAAGCAAAATAAGCCTGAATAACTTTAACACATTGCTCGATTGCGTATCTTTCCATGGTTCAAATTGAGTTAGTCTGAAATTAAGAAATGTCAAATGAAATGCAGAAAACAAACACAGTTGCAATTCATGCAAACTTGTCCAGTAAAATTGGACAGTGATTTGACATTTGCTAATAGTATTCTAAAGAAAAACAAAAAATCAAAATGTAAGAAAAAAACAACTTATTGTATATTCTTACTGTCTTGCCACTACTGTCAAATGTAAACGCAGTGTTAGGTGTGGTTCACATTCAACATCAATCCTTTAAATTTAACAACCCTTTAGAAAGATTACGAAAATTATATCGGGCATGCTGCTGGTGCTTTATAATTGAGAGTTCTTCTGTAAACAAAGGGCGGAATACAACAAAAGTGAAACAAAAATATGTAACGGATAAGAAAATAGAAATATTCTCTCACTTTGACTTAAGTCAATCCCAATGACTCAATTGAATGACAAACTTTCTAATGAGTGCTTTCTTCGATGGTACTGAGTCCCCGTACTGATGACAGTTTTTATTAAACACACTCCTATTAATGACATACTTTAAATTTTTGACCCTGATGACAATTTGGCCAAGTCATGTTATGACTGACATCTGAATAATGAAAAGTATCATGGGGTCAAAAACGAGGACACTTGTCATAGTACATACTTCAGCGTTATGACGCCTCACACTTTCAGTGTTATAGAGAATTCTTTTATTTCCAAAAATGTTTGTAGTTAATTTCGTGTTTATAGAAAATTTCTCAATCATGCGAAATTTAAAATAAAAAAATCCTTATTTGACAATTTTTAGTCTGTTGATTAAAAAATGATATTGCACAAACCAATTTTAAAACTAATTAAGGAGTGTACTCGCATTTCTACGTCAAGTAATAATTGGCGCATTAGTGGTCTGGAGCATCATTTATCACTAGTTCTAAACTGATTTTTTTATTACTTTTTTAAAAACATAATGGTATGTTCATTTCGAATTATTTATAATCTAGACTAAAAACTTTTACCACATTTAAAAAATTTTCCAAAAACTTAAATAAGTGATTGTATTGCCTTGTACACACTATTTAACATTTCAATCGACTTTTCTTAACCCAATCGTCACCAAACTTCATATTAAATTGTTTTTTTTAAAGGAACCAATAAGCCCATTCATTGGCTTCAGAGTTCACTTTAATTTTTTTGAACACCTCTTATAAACATGAAGTTGTCCAGGAAAATGCAAATTTTGGACTTTTTGTACATACTCGAATTATTTACAGATTAAATTCAAACTTATCAGATATTTTTTTTTTTTAATAAAAACGAAACATTGTGCATTAAACTTAGTTGTCTTTTACAGAAAAATTAAGCTCATATTTTTTATTGCCCCAAAAAATCCTAAGTTTTTTTTAATATCCCCAATGCAAACTCCAAACCCCAAATAAAACTTTCTGTCCCTTTTAGCAACAAGAAACACCCTACTTTGGGATCAAACCCCCAAAACTGGCAGCCCTGATTCTTATGGCCAATTTTACCAATTCTATTTAAATATCTATTTAATTATACATTTAAATATAGTTTTTCATATAATTTTATTTTTATTTGACATGAAAAACGAATTTTAAACAAAAATTTATATATAAATAAATTGGTGAAATCGGCCATAAGTCAAATTACAATTTATAAAGCTTTTTATACTTAAAAGTCTTATTCCTTCAATATTTTCAAAATAATTTTGATATTTAAAAAAAGTTTGATTAATTGGCTATTTGTTAAAAAAATTTCCAAAAATTTGTCATTGAAATTGCTTTTGAGATTAGTGTACTCCTCGTGTTAATACATTGAATATGTGTTTTTCTTGCTTGGTTACCCTTCTGTCTATGTGACTGACTGCCAGCTAACAGGATTCTGCATGGCTGGCTGGTGCAAGCTTTGCCATTGTCGCTGTTGCTACTGCTATTTTGTTTTACTGTTATTGTGTGTGTATAATGTTGTTTAGCACTGCATAAATTAAGAAGTTGCTTTCCACTGCGATGAGTGCTTAAAATGCATTATTTACACAGCAATAAAGCGTAAAAATCAACCTACACAATTTAATTGTAGCAAAAACCAAAACAAATAGTATACGAAAGTATGTGACCCATGTTATGAGTAAAATAAAATTACAATAATACCGAGAGAAAAAACCAGCAAAGAATTTTTTGTTTTCTATTATTAAAGGAAAATGAAAAAATATAAAGAGAAAATATGAAAAAAAAAAAAAAATATTTAAAATTTAAATTTAATATTGTTTGCCTGAAGTAAGTTTTTGAGTAGGGACAAGTTAGTTAAGGACTTATACATAGTTTTAAGTTTTTGAAGTGTTAGTTTTATGTATTTAATTGAAATACATTATTAATATTTTAATAATTAAAAAAACATATTTCGCCTTAAAAATTCATAAAATAAGTGAAGATCTTTTCCAATACACCAAAGCCCAGATTTGCGCCAGTAATAGAAACCGGGAAAATGCGATGCAAATCGAAACGAAGCAATTTGAAACACTTTGTTGTTTTTGTAAATGCATTAATAATTCATTGATTGGGTCTAAAACTGAAATATGAATTAATTAAAACAAACATTTTTTTTTCAGATTATTGAAAAAAAATCATATTTTCAATTGAACCGTATTTGAAAAACAACGCAAATCGGAATCAAAACCAATTACGGATTGAGTTATAGCAACGCAAATCAGATTGACGCAAACCGAGGCTTCAGTGTACTGTTAAAATTACACAAAACCCTAAACAAATATTTATTGTTAAAAACAATTGCATCCAATAATCTTTAAACAATTTAAAATTTTATGGTTTTACACATATTAAAACCTAAAATTCGATTTCATTTGTCAAGGATAATATCATATGATTTCTCTGTTTAAGCACATCAAAACAAAAATTTCCCCTTGAAAATTATCCTTTCTGTGTATCCTTTCAAGTTTCATTTTAATTGCAAACACACTTCAAAGAATTTAATAAGAACTAGCAAAAAAATAAACGAAAAAGGCGAAACACTTGACAATAATGCCTTCCGGAAATGGTCCTTCTTCTACATGAACATGCGCATGAACAAAGACTTTTTATGAAAAAATAAAAACGTACGAAGTATCCGTTAAAGAAATAATTCTTCAATATCATTTAAGCTTTTTTGTTTGTGTAAGTTCGACTTTTATTTATTTCTTTACAACACTGTCTTATTCAACTACTTTGATTTTGAATAAAGAAAAAAAATCATGTAATTTATTTTTTCTGTAAAGTTTTACAACTCAGACACAAGTTGTTTAATGACATTTTGTTTTTGTTTTTTTCTTGTGCCCAGTAGACAAAAATGTTGCTGCAGCAAAATCTTAATTACATGCCGTCTTTTAAAAAATTAAAAAGAAAAAAAAAAAAAAAAAAACAATCCAACAACAAATTACAATTCATCATCTTATTTTGTTATTTTCTTTAAAAGAGATTTTAATGTATTTTGTAGTTGTTAGACAGCAGTAAATAGAAACAGTTCTATTGCAGTAGAAATTCAAGTTAATTGCAATTTAAATGAACATTTTGTAGAAAATAAATAGGAAACTGCCTGAGGAGTGTTTAAGAGTTAAAGTGTGTGGAATAAAGTCAGTAGCTATGGAACCACAAAAGAAGAAATACTTGTATCTCCTAACGTTTTAAGCTTTAAGATTAATTTAAAATAAAAAAAAACAAGTAAGAGTGCCATATTCTGCTGTTGCCAAAACTTATTCAGGAAAAAACGCTGGATTTTGTTAAAAAACATGCTAAAAAATGCTAAATAAATGCTTAAACATTTAAAAAAAGAGCCAAGAAGATTTTTAATAATATGCTGCATTTTGTCCTTCAGCTTTCGCGGCGAGGTATAAAATTGCCTTTTACAAATTTTTGTCAGATGATCGACAGGTTCAACTGAACTGTGTACAGCATTTAAACTTAATACCGCCTCTGATAAACGTTCTTAAGTTGTGCCCGTAGCATTCTTGTGTTTTCGTGTTTCTCCATGTTGTTCTAGGCCAATAAATTTAGCAAAAATATAGCATTTCCAGTGATTTCAAAAGGTTTTTGCATCTGTTTTTTTCACCCATTTTTTTAACCTTAAGTGCTTTAGGTTTTATTAATTTTGAAATTTTTTTCCTGTTTTTAATTTTTATTTCAGTTTATTTATATTCAAAATAATAGATGCTTTATACTATCACACAAGTCTTACTTATTTTGAAAAATATACAAACCTGTCATGTTAAGTTGTTATTGTTTTTTGAAAATTTTCAAACAATAATTAGGTCAGGGAAGCATTTTCGAAAAATAGTTAAGATTTGTGGGATAGTGTGTTTTCCGATAGGTGGCTTTATCCATGGCCTATAGGAAATTATGAAACGATGTTCACGAAATTTAACAGTACCATTTTTGGTCTTATAAAATAAGTTCGTGCAAAATTAATAACAGTCGGTGCATTATACCACCAATTTATGTTAGTTTTTATATCACAATTATTAACTTAAGGGTGGTTGTTCCACTCTTTTTCTACAGAACTGAGTTGAATGGATTTCCGTCGCATACTGTTTGTGAAAACTAGAAACTATTTGACAATAAAAGCGTTCTTTTTTCAAAAGACAGACCGACGGACATGGCTAAATCGACATAGAATTTATCAAGAATAAAGAATATTTATTGTTACGCTATGAGTTGTTAGGTGAAAATGGTTTTACACGGAATGAAAAACTAAGTACACCGTCATTCACCACTTGTGTTGGAGGGTTTACAAAATAAAAACAAGACAAGATGAAATATAACTTTGAATAAAATTTGGGTTGTATTTTTTTAACTTGACTTAAATTATAAGAAGACTAAGAAGACTTTAATAGTTTTTAAAAGTTAATGACAATTTAAAGAATTTTATATTTATACTAGCATTTAACCAGCTACTTCGTTAGCGTCTTCTTTTTCTTCGTTGCCAATGTATGCCAATGTTTATTTTCTCATTCACTCTGGACCTTGCATGTTTAATTTTATCTTTTCAGGTCCGATACTAACCGAACTTCAAAAAGTACCAGTTAATGAATAAAAAATACCAAAAATTTCCCTCATATAGATTCTCATCCAGTCAGGACATTGCAAGTTTGATTTTATGTTTATAGGTCCAATACTATCGGATATTCAAAAAGTACCAGTTAATGAACAAAAAAGTACCAAAAACTTCCCCTTATAGATTCTTATCAACTCAGTACATTGCATGTTGAATTTTATGTTTCTAGGTCAATTATTAACGATAATTAAAAAATACCGGCTGAAAAACCAAAAAGCTAAACAAAAATATCAAATTTCCCGTATTTCCTTTTTTGGGACTATTTTTTCCCCCCCATTAAAGTATCAAAAATTTCAGTATTGTAGTGGGAGCCCATAATTTAGTACGAATATGTCAAAGAATGGAGGAACATTTTTTGTAAAAAAAGTACCAAAAATAGTTACGATTTTCACCCCTTAAATGTTCGAATTTCGAAAAAGTACCAAATTTGTATTCGTATTTTCTTGATAAGTTTCGAATGTGGTATAAACTTTGGTTCTATATTTATTTGACACCCAAAAAAGTACCAAGATTCAGGTTTTACCCGTTTACTCCCTAAAAGGGCTAAATTTCAAAAAAGTACCGGACACCTGCCCGCTTATTTTTCTTAAGAACAACGATAAGTATTGCATTTTTTTGTATCTCTTTTAGTTTTGGAGATATAAGGTTACCGTATTTTCCCGTTTTTACCCTTTTTTACCCCTTAAACTTTTGAATTTCCAAAATACCCGTCTTAGGGCTAAAAAATCACTGATGGCTTAAACGTTGGTTTAGTTGAACTAAACTTGAATTTATATGTAGTTTAAACTCAACAACTATAAATCAGTGTCCCATGTATTATATGTTGTTAAAAAAATAACATGTGGCAGCACTACGATAAATCTTAGCAAATTCATATGGTCTGCATTGGTAGTTTAAACGCCCAATTTTATGCGTTTAAAAATGGTTTATCTCTTTGGTGATTTATATATATATAAGCACATTTTAAACCAAACAGAGAGTTTAACTCGCTCTGATTTTTAGCCCTTAGTGGATCGGTTTGGAGAGTGACCAATCTGTGGTCCAAATTTCAAGTTATTAGCTTCAGGCGTTTAGGCTGTGCGATGATGAATCAGTGAGTCAGTCAGTGAGTTAGTGAGTCAGTCAGTAACGTTACAATTTTATATATATAGATAAAATATATTTTATATATTATATTTTTTATTATTTACTTAATTTATTGAATTTTATAATAATAAAATTAAATTATGACCAAAATAAAATCCGACAATGGTTAAACCCCGACAAGTGTAAGTTTTAAATTGCTTAAATTTTTTGTAAAATTTGTATCTATTTTCCTCGAATTTTTCACCTTAATTGTTGTTTAAATGTAAATTATTTAAATGACCAGCAAAATACAAAAAAAAAAAACATCATTAAAAATAATCACCGAAACAAAATAAAATACAAGAAAAATTACGAAAAAATGCCAAAATCATTTTTATTTAAAACAGTTTAAACGTTAATGTTAAACAAAATGTCATCAACATGTCATGTAACGGTAAACCCTTTTTTCACTTTTTCCACATGTATACATAATATGTATATGTGTACTACAAGCCGCCTTACATATGTATTAGTGCTTACATTTGCGTAAGCATGTATGCATGTGTCGTAACTTTAAAGGTAAAAGGACGCAAAAACACAAAAATTCGAAATAGAGTTGTCTATAGTTCGTTTTCGAAAAGTTTAGGTTTACGCTTTTTTTTTAGAGCACTGGGATCATAAATGGTGTCTTTATTAAAGAAATTAAATTGCCAAGCCTACTTTCTAAGGAAGAGTTCCAAAACAGCAAAACACATTGCAGTGATGCAGTTTGCTGTTTTGTTTACTTTGTAAAAATAATTATAACAAAGTTTCGCCAAAATTAGTAATGCACAGTTTGCCCCTGTTTACGCATCGTTAACTGTTATTTTATAGTTAGGGACGTAAGACATAGTCAATGTTAAAATAGTTGCGTTTAGGAAAGAATTTTTAGAATTATTTATTATTTTATAAAGATTTTGGCTTTTCCTAAAAAAAAGTGTAGTTACGTCCGTTGGCCTTGAAGGTGACGATATGTTGTGTTTGTTAAGTTGTGTGTACATTTGCATGTTCATTTACCTCTTTAAACATTTATTTATCATAAAAAAATAAAAACAGTTGAAAAACTTACATTCATTTAATGTCTCCTGAGTTCGCTCACACACACAGAAGGATTTACATCTTCAACATGTCCATAAATTATTGCATTTCCTCAGTGTATGGGTTTGTATTGAATTAAAATAAAACAAAACAACAAAAAAAAACCTTTTTATGGCCTTCGTAATATTGATTTAAAGTGATAAATGAGCAATTAATGAAATCGGGTTGCTTTTATTTGCTTTCCCCATGTGTGTGCAACAAAAACTTGTTGTAGTTGATTTTATTATTTAACTTTTAAGATTTTGATTTTTTATTTAAAATACATTGATGTTTAGTCAAAGCCCTGCCATTGTTTATTTTTTTTAGTCTAGAATCGCCAAAATATGTATTCAGTATGTACTGAGAAACATGTACGATTCGACTTTGTACCTGATTTACTGTCTGCCGATCTTCCATCCCGTATTACTTCGCAGGGCTGGTCAGTCTCTGCTGCTCTTTAGATAATTCTGTACCCATGTTTTGTAACTTTAGTGAGAACTTCTTGCATCGAAAAGATGTAAAACAAAATATTCCATCGTTTCTCGAAAAGTAAGATAAAAATGTGTCAAAAAATAGTGTGTTCAGTTAATTAATTCTTGTTCGATTAATAGAACAATTTAAGAATAATTTAAAATTGATAATTTTTTTTTATTAATTTATTTATTTATATATTTGTTATAATTAAAATTACAATAAATCTTAAAGCAAACATCGATAATCGAATATCGATTAATCGAATAATAATTATATGTAGTATTTTTGTTAAATGTGTAATTTTTTGAAAGTTTTTAATCGAATAAACAAACCAAATGTATGTGTCCCTTGTAAAAAAACCAAAGTTATGTTGACTCTTTTAAAATCTTAGTGCCCGAAAGTGAAGCTACAATTTGGAGCTGCAATTACAAGTTTTTTTTTTTTAAAAGAATCCTTATTTACTCAAGTGCTAACTTTTTTCTAAATTGATCGAAAATAATCTCAAAATATATAAAATATCTGGACTTAGAATTATTCGATTAATCGATTAATTTTAATATTTTATTCGTTTAATCCAAAATGTTAAAAAAGCAAAAATATTGATTACTCGTTTAATCGAATAAAAATAAAAACCGATTAATGGAACACCATATCAAAAAAAAATATCAAAAAATTATAAATGTCATTACCTTTTACTCGAAGCCGGTGTGACATTGCAGGCGTTGAGAACGCCAGTCACACATATCGTTTACGGCGACCAGCATTTACTAGTATTGAAAGATTTTGAACGATGGCGGAGAAACTACAACCGTCGGCTATACCAACTAATGTAAAGTGCGACTTTAATGTTTGTTGTTTGCAAACGAGCTTTGAAAACATTCGTATATTTGATAGAAATGTTAAAAGCAAAATAATTAAGCAATGAAAAAATGTGCCAAGAACAAATATTATTATTATCATTCTATGCATTTTAAATATTGTTTTTAGTGTTAACATTTTTTCCCGTTTTTATTCGTGAGCTTATTTGACAGTTCAACAGGAATTTGACCGGAATTTTTTCACAGAAATTTTACAGATACACGTTTTCTGTAATTTGGCGAGTAATTTACTAACGTGACAGCTTTCACTCGCCAACATTTTCACAGACGCAGTTAAGTGAGAAAAACAGTTGCTTTATGGCATTTTTGTCTCCTTTTCGATGAATTGCGGGCAACTTGGTATGTTTTGTCGTCTGAAATGAAACAAGTACCCCATAAATCCTTCCTGTTTAGTAAGGAATTGTATCATTTTATAGTTAACTGCTCCGTGGAGTCTTTTAAAGTACACATTGATATGTGGAATTTATTTAAAGGTCCACCGAACTTAATGATGAAACAGAATTGAGTCTTCAACTTCAAGCAAAAATTCTTAAGCCCATAATTAAAACGTTGGCCGTAACTTCAAATTCTCTCTCATTTCTTTTGTTCTTATTTTTCTTTGTTTATAAAATGTATGAAATTGAATGAAAGTATGTTAGCATTGTTAAGAGAATAAGTGTCTGTATGTGAGAGCATTAGAAAAAACGTCCTCAAAATAAATTTGATTCTATTTCTCGATCGCATTCTCTGGCTTAATTTTATGTCAATCTGTATGAAAAACATTGTTCAGCCCCAGTTCTGTTTCATCATTTAGGGTGTATTCTGGATGATTGTTTAATAATTTTGGTAGCTTTTTGAGCATTTTTTTTGGGGAATTATTTCATGAGTTTTTTCCAAAATATTTCAAAATACTTTTTTTCTAAATAACTTAAATGTCCTTAAAATTCGCTAATATTTCAGGTGTGTAATATTTTTGATGCCAAAAAACACTTACGAACTTTTCTGGCTTTCTTTTAAACCCACAAATTACTCATAAAGTCAATTTCGTTGATCCACCAGTCATATCTCCCTAGATACTTTTGCAATCAGATAAATGGACAGAACTTTTTGAAATGTACAAACAGACTAAAAGTGCAGCATTACAACAACTCTCATTTTTAGTATATTTTTCGCTCGAGTGCATTTCGGAGCATATGGCATTTTTAGTTTGTTATTATTTTTTTTTTTTTAATTTTTCTCAAACAATCTAGTTTGCTTAATCCTGCTGCAGGTTTTACAAGTTCGTTTCTTTTTCTAACAAATGTTGCTTTTTTTTTTTGTTTTATTTTTCTATTTGGCTGTTTATTTCAAAGTTCACAGTCGGGTGCCTTAAACTTGAAAAAGGCTAGAAACAAAATTGGAACATGTTTACAACAGATTTTCATTTTGTTTTAAAGGTTTTTTCTTTCATTTTTTTCCTTTTTGGTTGTTCTTGGTTATTTCCGTTGGCATGAATTTGCTTTTTTCGTGATTTTTTTTGCTGGATTTTTTAAGTAAAAAATGATACATTGAATTTAGTATTCCAAACGAGTTTGCATTTATCTATTGTTGTTCTAGCACTTACAATTTGTAGTTGTTGTTAGTTAAGTCTTATTGTCTCAACCCAAAACTGTCAATTCGTTAAGTGGGGATAAGAATTACAGCAAGTCACTGTTGCCCAATAACCATGTGTTTGGTAAAGTTATTCGTTGCAGATTGGCTGTAAACACGTAGTTTTACTATAAAATACTTTTTTTTTTTAAGAATTTCGAAATCTTTTTGCGTTTTTTTTCAATAGAGGTTTAAAGAATCTTTCTAAAAGTTGTAAAATAAATTTTAAAATGTTTAATGAAGTTTAGGTTTACTAAAGATTTGTATTAGTTTTTCGTAGCTGCATAATTATTCCCAACAGTTTACAAATTGTTGCACACAGACGAGTGCTTTACTGCAGTGCTTTCAAATCTTATTTGTTATTGGGGCTTTATGAATTTTAATATTCTTGTAGAATATTCCTGTTGGGCTAAGTAAAAACTTAGTTTAGCCTTACATTATGTATTGTTTAACTTTTAATTGGTGGTAATAATAACTAACTTGCCTTAAAACTATAGTTTATAATAGAATATCAATTCCGAGAATTTTTGGGAAATTTATCCATATTTTTAATTCATGCTTTTGCTGGAATTTAATGCTTGATGTAAGAAAACTTTATATCTTCCTTATATTTAAACAAAAATTATTGAGATGATATTTTTAGTAGAATGAATTTGTATTCAGAGTGATGCCAACTCAATCCTTTTCGAGCAAGATTTTACCCTTTCTTAAGTTCTAAAAACGCCAAAAAAACATTTACCTAAACTAAAAAATGTATATGTAAATATAACTGGATCGGGATTGTTAAGTAGTTTTAAAAATGCAATTATTAAGAATCCCTTTATTTAAGTTTCTGCTTTTGCTATAAATAAAGGGTGGTCCAACCAAAATAAACGATGTTAATTGTGAGTCACACCTTAACGCCAAGTTCTTTGCTTAACTTAGTTTGGCATTTCTTTGTTTCTGTGTTCAACCATGGCGAGGTACATTATTTAGCAGCGCGTCAACCTTCTTGAAGCCATTTATGAAAATAAGAGATCAAATCAAAATGAATTTCATGTACATACTTCGTGATTTTTTGGTCAGAATAATCACCTCAGTGGATTCGTTAACAAGCAATAGTGCCGCATTTGGGCAAATGAGAATCCGCGGGTAATTGTTGAAAAGCCGATGCATCTACAAACAGTGACTGTTTAGTGCGGATTATGGACTGGCGGCCGTAATTTCCGAAAATGAGGTTGGCCATGCAGTCCATTTTAGTCATTGAGAGTTTAATTTAATAAAATATTATGTGTCCACTCGGTTTTAGTCTTAATTAAAAGTTTTTCGAGAATTAGTTCTATGCTTAATTGTCCACCGATCCACAGTGAAAAATTTTGGAACAAAAATTAAAATAATTCGTAATTTTCGAAAGATTGGAATAAAAGTACATGTGGCAGTCAAGAACTTGTATTGCAGCATAAGTTTTGAATTTCTAAATTTCTGCTTAACTATTTTAAATAAACTTTGGTTCCAATTGTTGATTTCTTTGTGTACTCGAAGCAACATAAGGACTTCGCTTCGGGTCCAGGTAGAGATATTATACATCTAATTTCAACAATATTTAATACTAGTGCAAGTCGTTGAAGAAATTTTAAAACTCCAAATTTAAAAGTCAGATATTTCCTTAACTAAAGGTTGGTGCAATTATAATGCACGATGTTGATTGTGTGTCAAACCTAAACGTCAAGTTTTTCGCTTAACTTAATTTTACATTTCTCTGTTTCAGTGTTTGACAAATTCACCCATGGAGAGGTAAACCATTGAGCAGCGGTTAAAAATTGTTAAAGCCTTTTACGAAAATTAACGTTCAAATCAAAATGCATTTCGTACACTAAGTGATTTTTTTTGTTCAGCATAATCGACTAAATGTGTATACAATCCAAAGAATTGTGGGCAAATCTTAGTAAATCGGGTCTGTAGGAAATGTGAAAAAACCTGTGCATGATCGCCCAGATCTTTCTGGGCTGGCGGCGACATCGGGCCGTAATCATTTTAAAATTCAGTCGGCCAAGCAGTCACTGTGAATGGTATTCGCTATCGCGAGATGATAACAGAATTCTAGTGGCCAGAAATTGAGGATATAGACCTGGACTATATGTCATTCTAACAGGATGGTCCCACTTGCCACACAGCCAACGGAACAATTGTTTTTTTTACGCGAAAAAATCAATGGACGTGTTATCTCATGTCGTGGCGATGTTAATCGGCAGCCACAATCATGTGATTTTACACTGTTGTACTTTTTTTTGGAGAGCCAAGAATAATTCAAGACCTTAAGGATGAGATAGTTCGGCACATTAACGAGTTTGAAACCCGATTAACTCTCAGTATCATTGAAAGTATGGACCATCGGATAGAGTTATGCCACTGAAGCCGTGGCAAGCATTTGACCGGTATTTTGTTTTACACATAATTGTCATAGATTTTGCTATCGTAATAAAAAATATTAAGATGATTCTCTGAAAACTTTTTGTTTCATTCAAATTTTTTTAATATTTTAATCAGGCTTAAGTTCATCAAATTTAATTTTCATTAAATTATTTTTATAAAGAAAGGAATTTTACAACATGAAAATTAATTAAAATTGTTATTGATAATCATTCATTCTTGACTGACCTGAGATTCGAACCCAGGCGGCTGGTTACCATGACATGTTTCGATCACAACCATTTGATCTCCTCAGATGGATAATTTAATGAAAATTAAATTTGATGAACTTAAGCCTGATTAAAATATTAAAAAAATTTGGATTAAAAACCATAAATAGTTCAACAAAATAACCACAATTCTAATTACTTTTTGTTTCATTTTCATCTAACATCGCGCGTTTTGGTTAAACCACCTTTTATATTGATTGGTCCGTTCTAAGATACTGATCTTGAAAGGAATTTTAGTATCAAGAATTTGTTTAAAATACCTGACGAGTTATGCTGAAAATTAGTTCTAAGTAATCATACAAAATGTTACAATACTAAGCATATTGTGACCAATGAAATAAAGGCGAGAATGACCAAGTACTGCAAATTTTACTAAACAATGACCACTGACAAAAGCACGTAAAAGCTACTAAAAGCTACAGTTGTATCATAATTTTTTGCTTAAAATTCTTGGTGTTTCATTTTAAAAAATATTTCTTAGCGCTTTTTTTGCACTTTTTAACACTTTAAAACGTATTTTTTCAATTTAGCCCTTTTTAAACCGATTTTCAAATGTTTTAATTGGCTTAGGGCTAATAAATCAGAGCAGGTCATACTTTATTTTTGGTTAAAAATGTGTTGAAGCCAACAAATCTATAAACTAGTAAACAGAAAAACCATTTTTAATTGGGCGTTTAAGCTACCAATACAGGCCATATGAATTTGACAAGCTTTAGACGTAGTGCTGCCACATTTTCTTTTTAAACTACATGTAATACATGAGACACTGATTTATAGTTGTTGAGTTTAAACTACACATAAATTAAAGTTAAGTTCAACTAAACCAGCGTTTAAACATTCACTAATTTATTAGCCATTACTGTCCCAAGAGTTGCCATCACTGCGTATTTATTATATAATTAAAACATTAATCATACGCAATGTGATACATTAAAAATAAACACACATGTGCGTACATTTGTATGTATGTGTTAATCACGGTTCCTGGAACGTTTCATTAAGTTTACATAAAAATCTATTTGTTTTTGTTTGTTATTTGTTGCTTTGGCAGTTGAAGAAGTTACACCACACAATTTTATAACACAATTTTCTAAAGAAATGTTTTTGTTTTGTTTTAAAAAACTATTACAACTTTTATATATTTTTTTCTCCAAGTTCTTGTTTCACAATACGTTTGCAATAAGAAATGCGTCAGTTGCAGTTTGTGATTGTTTTACGTTTTAGAAAAAAAAAATAATAATAAAACAAAAATAAAAGTAGTAAAACTGAAAAAGAAGCCATTGAGTAACAAAACTGCATCATGTTGCTTGGCATTGTGTATTGGAATTTCTATAGAGGTTTTTGTTTTGTAAGCGATCGTTAGAATAGAATTGGAACAGCTAAAATTTCTTATTGTTTTAGCCAGTGAACACTGAAAAAAAATAAATGGCAAGAAAATAGATTAAAATATCTATATTGATCCTAAAGTATGAGTAAAGTCTTTTATAATTTGAAATTTGTTAAATTAAAAAAAAAAGAAATATTCTAGTTCATTATTTGTTTTTTTATTTCCATAACGAAGAAATTACTCTACTGTTGCTATACACTTCTCCATCGTCAGTGCTAAAAGGGGCAAACAGTCGTATGTAACGCCACAAAATATTTATTTAAAACTCTTGGTTAAAAGCTCGCTCACTTTTCAAAGACTAAACATATGTGACCTTCTCCGAGAAAAGGGGCCTAGTGTGTCTAAAACGGTTTGGATTCTGGTACCTAAAAGGCTGTAGAATAAGATGAAATGCGTTTTTCTCAAAACTTTATTTTCACACACCAGGTCCCTTTTCTCGGAGAAGGTCATATATATGATTTCAAATATCCTTTTAGTTCTCCCTAGATCGCAAACTATTCAAGATCAGCAAATTAGGGTTGGAACTAAATTGTAAATAAAAAAAAAGTTGCAAAAAAATCAAAAGTTGTGCACCAATTTAAATGAAAAATTGCTCAGGGAATATATTTTGCTAAATGCAACTGGATTAAAAAACATGTATGTGTTTTTCTAATGAATTTTTAAAACAAAAAAATATTTTTTTTTTAAATTTATTTATTTTTGTGAAACTACTAAGCAAAATTAGAAGCAATGTTAGAAGCAAACGGATTTAAAATAATTTTAGTGTCGATTTTTTTTTACTGAATAGGGAAAATCCTTCTCAAGCTATGCGTCTCTCGTCCTTAAGACAACAAGGTTCTGAATGAAATTATTCCAAAAATGATTTATATATCGCATCGCTATAAATAGCCTACGCTCTATCGATTGGCTACGTCTTACAGCTTCTGAGATATTACAATACAACTGGGTTCTAACTACGCGTTTTTGGTTTCAGATTCATTCAACAAGGTTCTACTTAAGTTGTAGAACATTGCTAACTTAGAAAGCCTATATTATTTTGCAGATAGAAACATGTGGAAGCTTTAATCGCAAATTAAACCATGTTAAACAGGTACAAACTTTTATATTGCACAAATAAAGGGTGGGCACATGTTAAGGGTCGAAGTTGATTTTGAATAGAACACAAATTATTTAGGAAATTATTCACATTTCTTTTTATTATGATAATATTGGTATGGTTCAATTATGTATGGAACAAAATATCGACCTCAGCGGCACACCTCCATCCGATGCTTCAAATTTTCGTTAATGTGCCGAATTATCTCATCCTTTAGCTCTTGAATTGTTGCTGGCTTATCGACGTATACCTTTTCTTTTTAAATAACTCCAAAGAAAGAAGTCCAACGTTGTCAAACCCCATAATCTTGGCGGCCAATTGACATCGCCACCAAGTGAGATAACACGGCCGTTGAATTTGTTGCGCAAAAGAGCCATTGTTTCGTTACCTGTGTGGCAAGTGGCACTGTCCTGTTGAAACCACATATCGTTCACATGCATGTGTTCCATTGCACTATCCTCTGAAAGAACGTAAAAACGGGCAACAAACCAAAAATCTTGGAAGCGAAACGTGCGACAAAGGAAAGGCAGGCGAGATTTAATCTTGTGAAATTGTTGTTAGAAGTTGTTAAAATCAGGCAACACATTGCTTTAAATTTAAAAATATCAAGGCCCATTGAAAAGGTCTGCGCAAGAAGCCTGATGATCATTGTTTATGTTCTTTTTAGTTGTCAAAAGTTGTTTACATGTGCATGTATACGTTTATGGTATGCCACACATACACGTTTTTTCCTTTTGCTTTGTATATGTGGTAGTAAATTTTTGACAACTAAAAAGAATCGTATTTTGTTTTTGTACAAGTAAGCAGACCTGATAGATGGGCCTTGAAAAATATCATTTATTGAAAAAAAAACAAAAATATTCACAATTTTTTGTTATCTTTAAATCATTTTGGTAAATGGTTGGGTTGCTTTGGTCTATGAATTTGGTATGGATTTTGTGATTTTAATTTTTTCTGTGCATATCACTCTATAAAATTATCA
Organism: Pollenia labialis; assembly: GCA_949318255.1. Lineage (NCBI taxonomy): Eukaryota > Metazoa > Arthropoda > Insecta > Diptera > Polleniidae > Pollenia > Pollenia labialis. Next base: position 17,301,750 of record OX439141.1, read on the forward strand.
GCAACATTACGATTAGATTCACGTGGACGGACAACCAGTCTGCAAAAGAGCCCGGAAGAGTACGGACATCGTTAAATCGGAAGAAAATTGTTTTGAATTGATCGGTATACGAAAAGGTCTTAAATGAATATTTTTATCTGTAACAAACATAATCACAGACGCATAATACTCTTTCCACCAATGATAGTGTGGGTATAATTTCCCAAGGATCTATAAAAGCTTGATTAATAGTCGTATTATAAACAAGATTTTGCTAAGTGTACAAATGTAAGAACGTACATTGTAGAACAAGTCATCTGCACATGGCTCTCCCAGTTATTGTTGAAGGTGTTATTATATACATGTAAGATTCGACGGCAGTTTGTAGAGAACATGAACAATTTTCTATTTTATATATATTAGGGAATCTTTTGCTCATTCTTCAAATGACATCTGGAATATCTTTTAATATCTTCCCACCCTGGCCTCGTATTTGCAGAATCACGTTGATTTTGTTATAGTTTTTGCCTTTCTTTGTAGCTATTTAATACAGGGCGAGCATAAAAGGAACTTCAAGAAATATTGTATTGTTTTCAGCGTAAAGCACTATGATTGTTGTTTTTTGTTTATAGTTCTTTATCTTGCACTCAGTTAAGAACTTTTCATATGTGTGTGCATGTGAGGGACTATTTTGGTGAGCAAATGACTGTGTGTTATTGTATTTAATGTAATATAATAGACAAGTGTAATGAAAAGGAAACTTGTGTTGGTGAGAGAAAGCAAAAAACAAAAAAAAAAAAAAAGTTTTCATATTGTTTTAATTTTTTTTTGAAGTATTTACTGTAAACTAGATTCTGTTTAATGTGTGTAATTAATATATTTTCATTGATAAGTGTTATTCAAGAGAATTCATTCACATAGTGAATGGATGAATGAGTGACTAAATGTATGATTGTCTTATTTTTTACAACCTTGGACTGATTTTCCAATCTGTTACATAAGTAACAGTCGGAAGATTGAATGCTGTTGTCAGCTGTAGTTATTTTTTTTCATGCACAGAATTTACGATTTCTTTAAGAATTTATTTGCTGCAAGACACAGAAACAGTAAATTTAAATATTATTATATAAATATGATTTAAAAGTTTCAAACACTTAACAATTTTATATGGTTTTATATAAATAAAGAGTAACTATGAACAATTTGTTAAAGTGTAGATTCTATTCAAACTAACAAGCAATTTTGGAGAAAACAGTAATAGAAGATTTTTGTAACAGTAAATTTAAACTACCCTTTAGAGGTCATGTTACGATAGGGTGTCAAAGTTATGTGCTCAAAATAATAAAACAAGCTTCAAAATTAATCATTACACAAGTGAACAAAATTGAACTTTTTTTGTGTTGATTGAAAGTGTGATGCAATTTTTTTTTACTAATTTATATGAAACAATGGTAACTTAAAACAAAGTCCATACTTTTGCAGAAATTTACTATGATTTTTAATCAACATTGCGCCATGTTGATTTAGCATTGATATTTTTTCTGTGTGTACTAATCGTATTTTTGACTTTTTCAAAAATCAAAAATTCATAACTGTACTCTTCACTAAGCGATTTCCAAAAATAAAAAATCAATAAAATTTTCAAAAATCACCGAAAATATTTTTTAAAATCATGAAAAATAATAGTATTATTTTTAGTTCTATAGAAAGGAATAGGAGCAAAGTTAAAGACAATAATTTGTATTAGTCTTTTCCTACTTTCTACACGCCGAGAAAAAAATGGTTGGAGTATGGTTAAAAAATATTATGGTCCCTGCATTGGCAACAAACAAACTTTTGTTGTTTTAAACAAAACTTTTATCACGATTGATAATATTTTGTTTCTATTTAACAATAAAGTGTTTAACTCCCTTGAAACTTTATATATGGTTGAATTCAACAATACATTGTTTTAATAAAATAAAGCTACAACCATACACTTAAACATATTATGGTAACCTATACCATATTATTATCACTGGAACCATATTATGGTTAAATTCATCCACCTAAAAGCTTTAACCATATTATGGTTGCTTCCGACCATGTTATGGTAAATTTTTAATAACAATAATATGTTTGAAATTACAATATTTTAAAACATTGTATGTTTAACTTTTAATTTTAAATAAGCAACAACATTCTGGTCGTTTGCATTTTACTTGGTTTGCTTAAAATTCTCATTCATTTTATTTTAATTATTGATTAAAACACATTAATTTCCGTAGAATAAAATAGTAGAAAAGAAAAAATGGGTATGAAGGTCGTCACAGGCTGTAATATGAATGAAAAGGGGATTTTTTATATAAGTGGAACATAACACCTATCAGGAATAAAAAATTAAATAAAATTATAATTTGACACTAGAAATAATTAAAAAAAATTGATGAAATAAGTAACCATAATATGGTTAACATTGACCATATTATTGTTAATTCTGACCATAATATGGTTACTTTTGTCAAAATTCATGGAAATTTTGACCATATTATGGTAAACTTTAAACATAATATTGTTAGTTTTGATCATTATTATGGTTGATATTAACCAAAATATGGTTAATTATGACCATATTATGGTTGATTTCGGGAACATTTTTGTTGATTTTAACCATACCATGGTCATAGTTAAACATAACATGGTAAACTGCAAACATAAATATTGTTAAAATCGAACCATAGTATGTTGCTCTTATAATATGGTTACCTCCAACCATATTTTTTTTCTACGTGTACTTTTTCGCAGACAGTATAGGAAAACTGAAAACAATTTGTCATTGAAATCGTTAGTTTCTGTTTAGTTTTTCGGAAGTCACGTTATTTTTAACAGATGGATAGACAGACAGACAGATATTTATAGCTAAAAAGCCTTAGAATTACCCAAGGACCCAGTATTCTCTATTAAGTCTTAATAAATAATTTATAATTTCAACATAAGTTTTTTTGTTTTAAATGTTAGTTGAACGAGTCACTTTTGCGCTCGTGTTTAGAAAAACAGGCAGTTAGATAAATATTTTATTTTGCCCATTTATCACTCGTGGCAGTTGTGGTTATGAAAAGAATATTCATTTAAAATAGAACTGAAATATGATTTTGAATAAACCTTCTCTTCAACATTGTTAGATTTTAAAGTAGAAATACAAGCATCATTGAAAAAACAAAATATTCATTTTTGTTTTATTTTCTATTTTTTTTTTTTTATAAATTTAACGACATTAATATCGTCCTCCCACTCTTTTTTCTCTCTTTTAAACGCTACACATTTCAATCACTTTGTGTAGAGATACGTTTCATTTTAGCTCACCTAACGCGAGAGTACACAAACACAATTTAGACATAAATCAGCAGCCATTCACTTCCCTTTCCCATCCCACGCTATGGCAACAAAATTACAGTCCATTTCCTTGCCCCATTCCTTTTGACTTCCGGCCTGTTGAAAGCGTTTTAATAAGACAAAACATTATTATTAAAAAAAAATTATATGTGCACATATAACGCCACCTAAAACCCAAAAGACCGCAACTGCATTATTTTTAATTTTTTTCAGGAGAAGTAAACAACTTTATAAACTTTGTAAATTTCACCAAGTATCGGTTACACAGAAAAAAAATAACAAGAATTATTATGTAATTAATAAAAAATGTTTAAAATTTTCAAATATTTTTAACAATTTTCTTAATTAAATTGTTTGTAAATTGTCATAATAACAATTTGTTTCAGTTGAAAAAATATAAAAATTTTGTGTCAAAAATTCAATATTTTTTGAATTTAATCTCGTAAAGAATTAACGATAGGATTGAAAACTAAGACAATCTCTGGGGTAAGTGAAGCTTTTATTTAAAACTTCTTATCAACATTTTAACGGGGTTTTGTTTATTTTAGTTTTCAAATTATAGTTGATGATTGTGTCAAGATTCCGTTTTGTGCACATGTAAAAACCTTCAAGCGCATCCACTTCTAAGTATGTCCCTGCTCAAGCTGTTTGTAATGAGATCTTTAATATTTTTAAATAAAAAAATAATTTAAATCAACATTTGTAATGCAACAATATATTTTATTAATGTGACAATTTTGTAATAAAAAATTGTATTTGATTGCCAACAATTATTTTATTTATTGTTACAAACTCAATGTTAAAAATATTTGTTGAATGAGAACAATTTTAATTAACAAAATTATTTTTTAAATTTACAAAATCGGTTCTTGGTGCCTTTTCAATTAAAAAATTAATTGTACTGACGAATATGGTATTCAATATAACAATTGATTTGTCGTAATTTTTTTCTGTGTATAATTAACTATCAGTTATAACTAGTCTTTGAAAATAAACAGAAGATTATAAAGCGTTCAGCTCATACACCCAGGAACGACATCTTTTATAAGTGTTAACCACAACTTGTTTAGAGGCAACTTGATGGACGACTAATTTAAACATAATATAGTTATCGGTAACAATAATATGGTTGTATTTAACAAAATGTGTTTACAATTTTCTTTAAAAATAGTTTGTTGGAGATGACCATATCTAATCATGTTTTTTCTCTGGCTGTGGTTAAAGTAAAAGTTAGTTTGAACTGTATCGTAAATTGGCCATAAAACTATAAGACAATAAAATTTTTGAAAAACACAAAAAAAAAAAATGCCTGGGTTGTCTAAGTAAAAAAAAATTTAAAACTTTTTATTTTGTTCACGCCCAAAATTGATTGGCTGGGAGCCAATTGTGCTGTTTTTATCATGTGTCTGCATAAAAATCGAGTGAAAATTTAATGAGTTATGCTAAGTTCTATGATAACATATTGTTCCCCTTTTTTCATTGTATCTACAGAAAAATTAAAATTTTAGATTTTTTTGAAAATCATGAGAAATCCGGGGAAAAAGTGCAAAGTCTTATAACTTTCTTTTCTCGTAAAGTCTCAAAACCTTTGAACAAAATGAGACATAAATCCTTAAAAACGATGAACTAGTTTCACTTCTATTCACAATTTAGTGAAGATAACAAATTCTGAAGTTAATGGAACAACAGGAAAACACAATCGCGATTTTTATCAATTCAGTTTTCGCAGTAAATTGTGAACAAAATCCAAAGTTGACCACCGATTACAATGACCTGAAGCCCACTTCATTCGAAATATGTTGAACTTAATTTTTTTAGACAAAATCTGTGATTTTTGTTGCATTTTTATTTTTTATGAATTTTTCAAGAACAAAACAATTTTTTTGGTTTTTTTTTTAAACTTCACAATATCTCTGAAACTACTGGGCAAATTTAAGACCAATGTAAGCACGGCTTAAAGACAATATTATTGTTGAGTTTTGGATTTTTTCCTTTACTAAATAAAGTGAACAGTTTTTTAGTTTTTCCAATAATAGAAGTGGTAGTGCCTAACTTTTAGACATAATTGTGTATCGCAAAAAGTCGAGCTGATAGAAAAAAACTGAACACACATTTGGATTCAGCGTCCTTAATAACCTTAAAAATAACATTCAGTTTTTAATCAACAAAAACATTGTTACCTCGTGTAATCAATCAAAAAAATAAAAACCCATTTTGAATTTCTTGTTCGTAACGGCCTTTTGAATTTTGTTTGACGTTATATTTATATTCTTTCACTTTCCGCAATTTTATTTAATGCTTTGTTTTTATATTATTTTCGTACTTTGTTGTTTTTGCACGTTTCTATTTTTTTTGTTTGTACTTTTATTTCTATTTGCGATAATTTTATTTTTCTGTTTTGTGGCAGAGTGATGGCGGCAGTTATGGCTGTAATCATGATGAAAATGATGTTGAATCTGTGATGAGAGAATGAAATGTTGGCTGGCTGTCTTTTATTTGTTCTTGTTGTTGTCTGTTTATCTACTTATTTTTTAATAATAATGTTAGCGTTTTTTCTCATTTTTTTCCATACTTATTGGTTAAAATGATGTATGTCTTTTATTCTTTTGTTGGGGTTGTTTTCCCTGTTGATTGGTTGGGTCGATTGTTTAAATTTCCGTAAATTTTTAATCAATACTTTGATTTTTATTTTAGTCCATTTGCTGTTAATTTTGTTATTGTTGCTTTTGTTTTACAATTTATTTTGTGTTCATTTTTAAAATTCATGTTTCATGTTTTATTTTGTACGCCAGGAGACTGTTGTTTATTTAACTTTCATTTTATTTTGTGTTGCTTTATTTTGTTGGTTTGCTAACTTTGGCCTGAAATTTATTAATATTAAAATTTCTTTTGGCTTTAAGGTCATATTTAAATTTATTATCAATTGATTATATCCAATGAACAATAAATCAAATTTATGTAAATTATTTTAAATATTAATGAAACTTATAAAAGTTGCTTTTAGTAAAATTTAAAGAAGTTTTTGAAGTATAGACATTTTTAAACGAGTTTGGTTATCGATTGGAATTAAAATACAATTTTAATGGAAATTTTTGTATCAAATGACGTTTCTATGAGATTAACAAGGCGTATGAGTAATATTTATGTATTTGGCGTTATTTATACGTCGTAATGTCTTGAATTAACATTTTTATACCCTTCACCGAAGGCAAAAAGAGTAATATAAGTTTGCAATTTCTGCAATATTATACACTATAAAGTATACATATATGTATATGCTGGGTTCTTATAAGAAGCGACGTTGATTAAGCGATGCCTGTCTGTCTGTCCGTCTGTCTGTGATATGAGTTTACCGATTTGGTAGTTATAAATTTCTGTCACCCATATTTCGGAATTGTTTGCTATAGAAATTCAAATAGCTGAAATATAAGCAAAAACACCACGACTGCCTCCAAGTTTACCCTTAAGTACAAGCTTAGCTACAAGGTTATCAAGTCCAAAAAAATTCAAATTATGGGTGGGATTGGACAAGTGGGCGCGGCACAAAGTTGAATTAATTATATATTTAAAGAACAGTATTCATTAGAGTATCGAACAACGATTAATCGAGGAATTTTTCCGCCATTATTTGATCGAATAATTAAAATAGCCAATTTCGAATAAAGTATAACTCGAACAATTTATGGTAAATAATCGATTAAAATTAATTTCTTAGAAAATTCTACTTTTTTAATTTAAAAATATTTTGTTTAGATTTCTAACCTAAAAACTATATTACATGTTGTAAACTTTTGTATTTATTTTCATTACTCCTACTTTTAAACAAATTTTAGTCCATTTTTAGATTTGAGCGTGTGTGACAAATTATGTATATCACTATTAACAGGGTTGAAAAAAGCTACTCGCAACCCAAAAAGCGACCAAAACAATCTTAAAGGAAAAGACGCAAGCTTTCTTTTGAGAAAAAAAACATTCCCGCTAAAAAAAATTTTAATTTAAAAAAAAACAAAAAAAAAATGTTTTCAAAAGATTGATCAAATTGCTATCGAAACTACTTGGGACAAATCTTGCTAACACCAATAGGTAATAAGTTACATGGATGAGAAAGAACATCTGTATGGCCAAATGTCAAACATTGACCCCCTCTATCTCAGAAACTTTTTGACCGATCTTGTTGAAAATTTGTATCTAAACTACTACCCAATAGGACTAACGGTGCATATTTCATCCAAATCGGAAGAAATCGACTTAAAAATTGGGTCACTTGACATAAAAACCCCCATAAATTAAATATCGCGTAACTGAACTATACTATTATAGCGATAGTCTTCAAACGTGGTTACTATTATGGTAAGCTAGACAATTCAGAATAAAAATGGGCGGGGTAGACGAAGGAGTAGCTGTAGCTCCCATAGAACAAAAATATTAAATAAAGCTTTGTAGGACCCACACTTATGGTAAACTACACCTTTCAAAATAAAAATATAGGGGGTAGGTGAAGGCGGAGCAATAAATTGTTACAGAAGCATCCTGAGACCCAACAAAATTAAAATAGACTATTTATGGCGCAGCCCAAATGTCTGATGTTGGAGACATGAATTTTGGATGGTGAATAAGTCCTCGAACGAAAAGATCCACGGAAAAGAGATTTTTGGAAATTTAAATATTTAGAGGATAAAATTGGTTAAATTACCTAACATATACTATACATATTCGTAAAATTCTAAGTGGGCGTGGCACCGCCCAAACAAAGACAATGTAAATAACTCCATACCTGGCGAACGGTTACAGAAAAGTTTTCAAATTTAAAACAAATAACTTTGCTATCAATACAAAAGGTTGGCCAAAAAGTGGACTGGATTGAATAAATAGGAGTGGTTCCTCCATTACAAAGATAGTGCAAATAACAGTCATCCGGAGAACGGTTACAGAAAAAAAATTAAGATTTTGTACAAATATTTAGCTTGGTTATCAATACACCAAGTGAGCATGGTACCTCCCGTGCAAAGACAATTAAGATTTCTTTATATCTGAAGAATGTTCACAGTATCGATACCTGCCATGCCATACCAGGTCGTCGTTCTTGTCTCTGCATTTCTAGAAACAGTGTATCTTCTACAATCTGAATTTTGCCGGGCGTATTAAAGGTGCCAATATCAAACAACTCCTCAAGATGTTCTAGCAATGTTACAGTAGCTTGTTTTTGGGTATAAGATTATTTATCGTTTCGAATAATTATACAAATAAATTTTTGCATTTAAGAAAGCCGAGCCCTCGTTCATTTGAGAACAAAAATAATCAATATATTTTAATTCACTTCATGTTGTTAAATTTCTTCCTTCACTAAAAATTATTGAATGAAAATTAAATTTGATGAACTTGAGCCTGATTTAAAATAAAGCAGTTCGATTAGGAAATTTGAGTCGTAAATATTTGTTGGTGTTTTGATCGAAATTGGACAAATCGTTCCCGCCTTATTTCGAACGAAATATTCGGTATGGCCGTAAAAAGAAATCTGAGCCTGACCGAAAACAAAAAACTGAAAACTGATTTCCTTTTGCGCTTCTAAATCTTTATTTTCCATATATTTTTGCATTTCATTGCTTGAAATAAGCAGTATAATTAATTATCATATACAGTTTAACTCAGTTCAAAAACTGTCTTTAGTTGTAAGTCGTCGTTACTAAAAATAAAAATGTTTAGCAGATTGTTACTAATTAAAAAAATTTAAAGAACAAATATACATGAAAACTAACTTATTTAAATTAATTTTTGAGAAAAGTTCAATGTAACAATGGAGCATTGCTACCCCTTGTCAAAAATAATTTCAATCAAAGAAATATGTTTGATGTTTCTGTAATTGCATTTCAATATAAATATTTGTATTTGACAAAAAACGTATTTGCTTTTTGAGAAACATAAAAAGAAATACATTCATAAACACATACATACATACGTTTTCTTATTACGTATCACAAAGGAAGTTTTTAAAAAATAAATTAATAAAAAATAATGTAACATTGAAATCCATACACAGCGGCATTTGTAAAGTATTTCCGGTAAAAAAAAAAATGAGCCAGTAAATTGATATAAATGGGACGGAAAAATAAAATAAAAAAACGCAAATGCTGTTAAAAAAAAGTCCAAAAATATTTCTGTATTCGCTTTTTAATGTTGTTGAATGTTACAAATACTTATTCCCATCACATCAGGTGGGAGAAAATCAATTTATATTTGTATAACGAAATATTTCCTGTTGACATCTCATGTATGTTGAAGAGTATCAAACAGCTTGAATTAGGGAAGTGCGTTTAATTGTCTTATCAAAAAAATACTTAATTTATCAAAACGATGTCTAATCAATTATATAAATTAAAATAATTGATTAATCAGAGATTTGAATAAATTAATTATAACTTGATTAAAAATTTCAAAAGGAGGTTTTTTTAGATTTTTAAGTTGGGAAGTATTCTGCGCTTAGTTAACATGAGTCATACAAAAGTTAAGAAGTTATAAGGCATCTCGACAGAATTCAACTTATCAGAACTCTCACCGTAGAACCAACCTAAACTTTTAAAAAAAGTTCAGAATGCACTTCAGTTTAATACCGGAAATATTTTAAAATCCACCGAAAGTGGCGGAACCCATTTCGGCCAGTTATTTTCTCGGTGAGGCAAGAGAGTCACAGAGTGTACAAATGAAATCTAAATTAATTAGTATTATTGAGAAGTCAAAACAATAGCGATGTTAATAAATTCTGTTGAATAGTCAGAATACGTATTAAGAATATTTAACTTGGTGCCCCGGTAGACTATTCAACAAGCGTAGAAGTGCAGGGTTTACGAGTTCGAATCACGCCACAGACTCTGGGCGTTTGATTAATATTGCTCGGTCAGTTAAGTTAAAATAAAATGTGTGATTGTATTTATAGCTCCTAAAAAATAAATAAAATAAAAATGTAACTGGTTAATCGGACTTCCCTAATTTAAATTGGTTTTACGCCCTACAATGAGTATTTAACGTTTGTGCTTAGATTTAGATCACATTAAAAGGTTAGCCCTTAGCCCACCTTTAGTTCTTCGGGTTGGTCTCGGGTTGCCTGGCTATCTGTGTGGCCGTCTAAGCTTTGTGTACAGCAGAGAGCTGCAAGGAGTATGATCGAGCCGACTCAATCACTTCAGCTAAAAATTCAGTATAAATCAAAAAAGTATTCTACAGTTTTGTTCTTGTTCAAACGTCAACACGAACCAACAAATTCAGTAAGATGTATGAATCGATAGTAAAATTATGCTTGTATTTGTTTATTTAAAAGCGATGAATCTGTTTATGAACAACAGCTTACTTGTACTCGGATTTCGGCTCGGAGATTCGAACATGATTTTATTGTAATCAGTTGCAACCACCTCTCGAACTTTATGATTCAATCGTTTTTGTTCAACAACAAGAAATTACTTAAATGCAAAAAGCTCGTTTCAAACAGTCAGTTTGAATTTTTGTACTCGCAACGAACATGAATGTATATATTTCTTTTGTATGATAGAAGTAAAATTCATGTTATAAGCTCGAGCCACTTGTTTAAATACACATTGTGATTTATTTATATGTATAAGCAATATAAAGCTCATGTTATTGTGAGCGTTGCGTGTTGTTCTTAGTAGTACTGTTCCTTTTATAGTTATAAATTATATTTTGTCATATAATACTACTTGTATTGAAAACCGATGTTCCTTTTTACATTTCAATATAAAAAAATGTTTAAGAAAAGGTTTTTTTATTATTAACTTTTTTTAATATCTCCAAAAATTTCTTTGAAATTGATTATATGCCTAAAAAATAATAATACATGTATGTAAATACATACAGACAACTTTTTCGCAAATTTAATTTTCAAATAAATTTAGCTTGGGTTACGATTTTTTAACATTTTTTTTACTATATTCATATAGTAAATATGAAAAAACAATATGGGCTTACATACATTCATTCAAACATTTGTATTTTTTGAACCAATAATGTTGCGACTGATACATACATATGTACAATGCTCAAACGAGAACGAAACTGTAGAATACATGAATGGTTTGTACTTAAATTTTCGCGTTAATGATTGAAACGACTCCATCATACATGTTGCAGCTAAATGAACATAATATCGCATTTGAAAACGAATATTGCAAGATTGATGCGAACACCGCTTCATTTCCTTGCAGTGATCCGCAGTCATACAAAAAAAAAAATTACAAACGTTCATGTTCGATGCGAGTACAAGAATTCAAACTGATTGTTTGAAATGAGCTCGTTACTCAAAAATCATTTTTGTTGTTGAACATAAACGGTTTGAATTATAACAATTCAGAGTAAATGATTGAATATACTCCAAATTTTAGTATTCGTTGCAGTTCACTGGTGTACAGCTATCAATTTTTGTAAATATAATTTAATAAAGTTTGGTATACCCCTTTCAGACCGTGATGCATCGATTGGTCGAGTGGGTTTCGATCTCAATATTGTGGCTTCTATATGACCAATGCCAAATAAACAAGCATGCTTCTCACAATATTTAATGTTCACTGTATCGTTACTTGCGAAGTTCTTCCGTCAAATTTCAGTTTTGTTAAAATGAGCCGCGAGAGCAACACAAGTCACTTGATGCAATAAAAATTGGTTCTAGCTAAATATTTGAACGCGATGCATCTATTGTGCGTATCCTGAAAATCTATAAGGATATCAAAAGATAGGAAATAAGCATTGATTATATTTTTGCAAACTTTATAATTTTTTGATGGCAGTTCTAATAATCGATTCACTCTATCATTCTGTATATGTTCGAAATTAGTTTAGTGTTCCTTACGGTAGTCATTCAGATATAAGCAAATTAAGAATTTTTCTTGTATGCGGGGTGACTGTCTCCCCCCTCCTATGGCTCTAAGATTTAACTGGAACATGCAGTTTGTTCCAAGATTTACATACATCAAATTTAGTTCACCTCACTATTGTTGCTGGGGAGATATAAATTGATCCGCGAAAATACGGTTTTTGGCCCTAAACCATTTTGGAGGTATTGGACGGAGGAGACGGATACACCCACACAAAGTATTTATTATTTTTTTTAATGCCTGCAGAACAAAAATAGTGAGGCACACTAATTTAGATGTGCGTAGCTCTTAGAATGTTCCAAACAAATCTTGCAGGTATAGGAAGGGGCAAACGGCCCCCCATTAAAGAAGTATTTATTTATCTGAATAAAAACAATAGGGAGGCACACTAAATTTAATATGCGCACGTTCCAAAAAAAAATATTGGAAATAAAGGAGGGGGAGTCGTGTGCCTCGCATACAAAAAATTAATAATTAATTAAAAAAATTGATTTTTAAATCACGCACGCTTCCGCTGAATTGCCTTCCATTGACTGAGTTCGGAAAAGGTCAAGTTATTTCTTGAGTGCGTGGGAATTTAATTTTTATATTCACGTTTTCAACCACAACAACGCGTAATTCATAAATGACTTTTGCATATCTCTAATAAAAATACAAAACATTGGCAACAACAACAGCAATAAAAGTTAAAGCAGAAGTAGTGAAGCGCTTTTTGTTGACAAACTCAGTGCGTTTCGTACATAACTTTTAAGGCACACCGATTCGCAGCATAAGTTTTTCTAAAATAATGCTGATTTGTTAAACCTTTAAAATAAAGTTAAAATATCTGCTCAATTGGGCGCAATTGTTGACGTTATCTCCACCTAAACTGAGAAAATCCATTTTTATTGCATTTCCCATATAAACTTTAAAAATAAAAGCACTTCCCAAAATATTTTTCTTCACAAATTTAAGCAAAGCATTTGAATAAATACCACAGCTTGATGGTGGTTGCATGGCTGATGTTATTTTAACAAAATTTACTTTTAAAATTACTTTCGGTAAATCGGATTTAATAACAAAAAGATTTAAATTTTTTTATTGCCTAATTTTTCACTTTTTCTCTCAACGCTTCGCTACAAAAGCACCGCTACATATTTTACATTTATTTTTTTCGCCTACTGAATGTAGAACTTTGTGCACTTTAACAGAGTACTTTAAGTTTTCATGGTATTTAATTTTTTTTTTTAATTAATCCGTAAAATTACCGCCTATGGGGCCTGTGTTCGGCGGCTTGATCAGGCTTTATTTTCTTACTTGAATTTCAATGGCCTTTGCCACCGTAAGTAGTGCCTTTTGCATTCCAAGAAACTTTGGTTCTTGTCGGTCTCCAGATATACAGAAATCTATAATGTCTTTGTGCGTTAGGTGTCATGCCCACATCTCCAATCCCGCCCATATTTTAAGAGAGGATGTGTATTAATAACCAAGCAATTTTGCGCCGCGACCAGCTCTGCAATCGCGCCCACTTTTTTTTTAGGACGCTGTGTATTGATAACCTAAATGTTTGTACCTGATTTGGAAACTTGGTCTCTTTCTGTTCCCGTGATATACAGAAATTTATAATGCCTTTGTATGGGAAGTGCCACGCCCACTTCCTCAACACCACCCATTTATACGATGTGGTTGTATATTGACAACCAAGATGCTTGTACCTTATTTAGATGCTTTGGCTCTAGCCATTTTGAAGATATTCTGAATTTCATAGCAAAATTTAACGGAGTTAAAGAAAACTAATTTCAACAAACTTACGGACAGAGACACAAATGGGCATCGTTAGATTTACTTTGCTCCTCATGGGGTCTAAAATCAATAATTTAAAAATAATAAACGGAATAACAAACTTGTATATACCCTTTTAAATTCTAGTTTTGTATTATTAGAAATGTGGATGTCTGATTTCATGGAGATTGGTTGATAGTTTATCAATCAAATTGTAATGATTCTATTTTCTTGTGAAGGGTATCATAGATACGGCACAGTCAAATACTGCATTTTTACTTGTGTTGTGTTTTTAATTTCTTTGTTACCTATACAATGTAGATTTTCCTTGAGGTTTCCGGTATGAAAACAAAATATATGGGAGGAAATGCTTATTAAGTGGCCTTTAATGAACGATTTGTCGTTGAGGCGTTGCAGCTATTCATTGCGGTAAAGCAATGAATAATAAAAAGAAGTGTTTTCGGTTTTTATTTAAGTAATAATGATATTAATTTGATTCCTTTTAATTAACATGAACTAAATAATTAGAACAATGTTACTTGTTGAATGGGAAGAGGAGAGGTGATTTTTAAGATACAAGAAAAACATGTTGAAATCAAATTAAAAAAACAATTTGACTAGGTTTTTTAGGATTTAGAATCATGTTGCCAATTAGAATGCAATTGTTGGAAAGCTAAATTAGTGTCCGCGAAAGCAATTTTATAAGTATTTTGCGTTTTTGCTGAAATTCGGATTTAAATGTGCAACGTGTTTAAGGTTTATTTATTTGTGTCTTTCCTATGCAACAAGATTAGATCTTATTATTACAGCATAGAAATTTTAATTAGAATAAACATGTTGATTATAAATTATTCTATAGAGTTTACATATAAATACTTATAAATTAATTAGTTTAAAGATAAAAAGATTTTTATTCAAAAGTGATGTGAAATTGAAGATTTAAAATGCAGAATCTTTGTCTAAATAAATGAAAAATAAATGAAAAATATGATAAATAACAGTATAAAAGTTAAGTTGTAGAATACAATTTAAAAATTTCTTTTTTAAACTTGAATGCGTTACTATTTTGCTGAATGTTGTGAGGTAATGAGTTCCAAAGTCTGATAGTTCCGGTGAAAAAATGCCAGGAAGAGACAAGAGTTCGGTATCTCAAAGGAATTATCTTATTTCCCCTATTTGATCTTGTGAATGAAATTCGTTCATAAAGGTAGGCGGGTACTTTGTCATATATAGTTTTATGTATACAAATGAGGCTTCTAATTTTGAGAAAATTTTCAAAAGTAACTCCGTAAAGTTTAGTTTTATGCGAAGAAATACTGTCATACTTTTTCAGACCATAAACATATCTAATAATATTATTGTTTATCATATTAAGTTTTCCCATGCTGGTCGAGTCGCAATTGGCAAATAATTCACAGCCATAAAGTAAACAAGGCATTAGATACGCCTTCGCAATAAGAATTCTTGTTTTTAGTGGTGTAAAATAATGTGTTGACCATAATGTTCGTAGCATGCCATACATTCTGCCGACAATTCTATTTACATGATTGCACCATGAAAGAGTGTCATTAATAATTATGCCAAGATTTTTTACCGAAGTAACAATTTCAATCTTATTGTTGTTTAGAAGAACATTAAAATCACGATTTAGATTAAGGGTTCTTTAATGGATTACCATGCATTTAGATTTACCAGGATTAAGGCTTAGCCCATTTCCCGAAGCCCAATGATGAATTCGATTTAAATCATCATTAATTTTCACTATCGATTCATCAATTGATCTTTTTGAGTTACAAATTTCAGTAATACCCTTATTTGTACATTATTCTGGCATATAAACAGATACAGACTTTAGTAAAGCAATCGATAAAGACTATCATGTCCTTTACATGTCCCCATGTTAAAAGGAAAGATATCTGTGCAGATTGTTTAGCAATTGTAATTTCAAAGCGAAACCTATTTCATCAGGATTCACACAGTGTAATCACTTGGGCCCAGCTTTATTCCTTTTATTTGTATATGATCTACCATATTGTATTAAATATTCCAAAATATTAATTTCTTAGCTAGAAAAACTTCAAGATTTAAAACATCTAACAAAAATTTCAACGTTTAAGACAAATTTAAAGATATATTTACTGAATCAAATAGAAGAACTATTAGTATAAAGTGTTTGTTAAAAAAATTTAATTTAAGAAGTTCATTTAACTGAATTACATTTTTTAATTTTTTCCCTTCTTTTGTTTTTTGAAGTAATAATTATTTTTTATTCATTATTATAATAATTTTTTTTTTTTTTATAATGTAAATTTAATAATTTTATTTATAAAAAGATTGTATCTGCCAACCTGCTTCAACAATGCCTAAAAGGCGCTGAAGCTCTAAATTGTAAAGATTTAAGTAATTTAATAAATGAATTAATAAAAAAAAAGATGATTTAGGCCTAATGATCAATATTCGGCCACAAGTTATTATGAACATATGAAAAAAACATAGTTCATCTAAGTATATATGAATTTATATGTTTCGAGCATTTGTATTTCCGTCTTAGTGGATCGACTTGGCGAGGGACCAACCTCCAGCTCATATTTTATCTTCTACGTGAGTTAATTTAATTTTGTAACTTCAATATAAGAAATATCAATTGAAAAAAAAGCATGTCTTTTGTCAAATATTAACGAACATTAATCAAAGTACCAGATGAAAAACCCAATAGTACCAAAAAGCATAAAACGCGTTAATTCGTCAACGTTTGTCGTGCGTTTAAAAACTTTAGTGCATGAAAAATTGCAAGTTCAGCTGTTTTTTATTTGTTTACTTATTTGTGCATTAAAACGGATTCGAATATTTATTAAGATTTTTTTATTTTATTGAATGTATTCTTTTATATAAATATTGTTTGGTTTTTAAGCTCTTCAATAAGTTTTTCTTTCAGGATTCACAAATATGTTAAATTATCAAAAAGTAATTTCAATTTTTGGGAATACAAAATTTAAATTTTCAAAAGATTTTGTTATTCGTGCTCAATTCCCAGTTTTTATTATTGATAAAATGTAAGATGAGATGAACCCACTGTTTATTGTTGATGTGTTTTTGTTTAAACTTTGATATTATTACAGTAGATTTGTTGCTATAATTCTTATACGTTTACCAGTTTTATTTGGTTTAATATCTTTAGTTTTTCTAAAATCTTTACGGATGAAGTTTCCTGATGATCTGGCCGAAGCAACCAGTGAAATTTGCATAGGAATAGCTTATCCCATCAACAATAAAATTCCAAGTGTTTTTATCAATAATAAAAACTGGGAATTAAGCACGAATAACAAAATCTTTTAAAATTTAAATTTTGTATTCCCAAAAATTGAAATTACTTTTTGATAAAGTTTCTAAATTACATTATACAATTTATTATCTTCTTACAGATCATAGATGGGGGTAGTGCACTCATATTGCAGTTTCAACTCACACTTAGTGATAGTGCAAAAATGTTGTTAATGTTGAGTGATGAATGGAAAATTTGCAGCTTCACTAAGCAGGAGTGATTGCGATGCTAAAAAATTTTGCACTCAAAAAAAAAAAAAAAAAATTATTGCAACTTTTTTCTTCACTCATTTGAGTTCAACTTAAATTGTTGCACTAATTTTAAAACTTGATTTTTAATGATTAAAGCTTATAATTATACCGTTATTAACAAAATTTAATTTTTTTAATGTTCTTTACTAATGCATACACAGAAAGAAAAACACTCGGGATAAGTCAAGTTTTTATGATTTCTCTAAGTACGAGTCGTACTCAAAAATTCCAGTACGAATAACACTAGAACGTTCTCAAAACAATCCTAAATGGGATAACTTTCGAAAATCAATCCCGAAAGTATACAATGCGGCTCACGCATGTTTTGATTTTCTATACACATTACAAAAAGGTCTGGCCAGACTCATGTGTACCACGAAAGGTTAAAAAGTAAATTTTAACTCTTGCTTCTCAATTAGTTTATATTTTTGATTAAATGTGTACATAAGATTTCTAAAGTAAAAACTATATCGGGCATGTTGTTGGTGTTTTATCATTCTGTAATGTGTAATTCGAGTAGATAAATCAATCGTAATATTTTTTTCTTTCTAATTCGGGATAAAATCAATTTTATAATACTTGAGTCAAGCGCATTTTAAGATTGATTCAATCTTAGTTTCACTTAAATCAATCTCATTTTCGGATTATTGCAAGTATGAAATCGGGATTGAATATGGATAATTTAAGTACTATTTTGTGATTAAAAATCCATATTTGAATCAATCTTTCTGTACTTGATTCAAGAAAATCCGTACTCACCGTACTATTAATACCGCTTCGGATTGATTTGAGTTCGGATGGATTGATTTTTCTTTTGAGTGTTTCCTCAAAAGAATGTTGGATGTTTTAAATTTTAGTGTGACAATATTTGTATGCAGCTTTCTTGATTACATGCCCAAATTTTGCACTATTTGAATTGAGTGCAGATTTTTTGCAATCAATCTGCGTTTAGTGATAGTGAAAATATTTGCACTATCACTAAATTTTTTTAGTGGTAGTTAAAAATTAACAATCAACACTAAAGCTGGTAAAAAAAATGCAAACTAATTTTTTTGCAGTTTAGTTTAGTGATAGTGCACTGCTGATTTAAATCAATATTAAGTGCACTACGCCCAACTATGTTACGAATAAAGTTTAGTATGTCAATAGAATTTGATAAATTTATTGGTCACTTATATGATTTCCGTATGACGTGCTAAATTCCAAATTTTTCATACATGATAAATACACTGAAATTTGTTGTTGAGGGAAAGCTTCTATGCGCATTTCACTGGTTGCTTAGGCCAGATCATCAGGAAACGCTTTTTTTTTGATTTTTTCGACATATAAGAAATATAAGCTTCGTTGTCGTTTAAAATCTCTTATTTATGATTTATTGCCAAGTTTTATTAAATGAATTATTGACCTTTTTTAAAGCGGCCTTCTACATAAAACATTGTTTGGTTTCTTAAACACCTAAAAACTATTTGACCACAACAAATGTTAACAAAAACTAAAATGTCATCTTGGGTAAAATGTATATAAGTATATTGATTTATTCAAACCACTTTTCAAGTAAAAGTCCTTAAATCTTCTAAATAAAATTAATTTTTTTTATACTAAACCGACAAAATGTGGCCCATCTTCCTTTCAGGATTAAAAATAACAAAAATAGAAATACATTAACACAAATCAACACAACACATTTTCTTATTTAAATTCTTAAATCAATCTTAATTAATCGTTTTATTTGTCCTTAACCAACACCTAAAAGTAGCAAACAAACAAAACGAAAAAAGAATAATAAATACCATAAAACAAAAACAAAAAAAAAAGGAATGAAATGTTGTAACCCACAGGAATCTCATACTCTAACCTGACCTAGGACACACAAAAATCTATAGTCAATACAAAAGTATATGAATAATTAATTTTCATACACATCCAAATAAACAAACACAATCAGGCATACGTGAACAAATACACAGTCACATACAAACTATGGGTTACAACAAAAAAAAAAAAAAAAACACACACACACACATTGAAACTCATTTGCTTTTAAACGTTTACACATTTGACATGACAGTAGAAATGTGTAAAAAAAAGGAACAACGAAAACTAAAGTAGACCATTTTCTGTTGAAAATTATAAAAAAAGGAAAGCTTTTTATTCCTGTCATTTTCTCCCTCTCTCTCTCTCACTCTTTATTTTTAAACATATGTTTTTCTTAAGTTTGCAAATTTAAGAGAGCTATTTAAAAGAGAATTTAAAACCGGTTTCTTTAGTAAGAACAGCTTTCCTTGTGTAGAGTTTTTATTTTATTACTTGCACGTTGCTGAATATGTTTTTTTTTCTTTTGGAAAAGCTTTCGTTTTACATGAAACCTTAATTTATAACCAAGTACAATAGATATTTGTTTATTATTTAAAGAGGTTACCTCTTGCTTGTTTGGTACAATTTATAGAAATATTCATGAATATTTGTAAATATTTAAAGCACATGCAAGCATATAACATTGTATACAGTTCACATAAGTATGTATATGAATTTAATGTGAAGTAGGAAGAAACACATTCCAAATTTATTAATTCATCTCTTATATTCTTAAATTTGTTTAGTGTGTGGCAACACTGAAAGTCAAATAAAAGGATTTGACGATAGAACACAGTAAGAAAAACACTCGGGATAAATTAAGATTTTTTTAGTTGTTTTACGGGCCGTACTGAAAAATTCAAGTACGAACTACACTAAAACGTACTTAGGACAATCGTGAATTTGTAAAAAAGATCAAGCTTTTCGTTGTTGGTGCCACTCTGATAGTAAAATTACAAAGTGAGCATTTTAATCTCATATAACTTATTAGTCTCATATTTCTGAATCTTTAATGCGTGCATACGCGTGTTTTTTTCAAAGCTTGTAGTATACACTACAACAACACCACACAAGTAGTTAAAAACCGATTTGCTTGTTGCGTGTAGAAACAACAAGAACAACAGAACAGGACGATAACGCATTATTTTTATGTTTAAAAAGTAAAATTGAGAACTCTTATCATTTAGTTTATATTAAGTTTTTATAGTAAAAACCATATCGGGAATAATGCTGGTATTTTAAGTAACTAAAACAATCATAATAAAATTCTCCTTCTAATTTCACTTTTGGTTTATTTCAAGTACTAATTCGGAATTAAAATATTTCGGGAATGAAAATACGTACTTGAATCAATCTTTTCGTACTTGATCCAAGAAAAACTGTAATCATCATACTTTTATGACCGCTTCGAATTGTTTTGAGCACGGATGGATTGATTTTTCTTTTGAGTGTAGTATTGCTGAAATTAGATCCTTAAAGGTTTACTTTTAAGAATTGCTGGACAACAAAAAAAGAAATTTTAGTGTAATATATTTAAATATAATAAATACATTGTCCAAACTTGTATACTTATACTAACAACAGTAAACGTTTGATGATATTAAACAAGCCGGATGTTTCGATAGTTAATTAGCCAGTTTTCAGTCCTTAGAAGTTAATACCACAACTTTAGAATTTAGCTATATCTTGATTGACTGGCTGCTAAATTACGCGTACAATAGTGGCTATTTGCCTTTGATCCTTTTTTACTATGGGTTTTTTAGTTTTTATCTGATTTCGGTCTATTATAGCTTACAATTTGTTTATCAAATGGACTATGCAATAAAATTATAAAACTATGAATTTTGTAATTAATTGTAGTAAAAAAACATTTTCCGAAATGACATAATTTGGTGAAAAAAATATTGTTAAAATCTTAGATTTGTTTTACCCTGCAAGAGAATAAGAGTTAATTATCAAAATGCCACTAGTACAATTCCTTGAACATAAGGTTTTTATATAAAAATACTTATGAATACTAGTACTTGATATACATAGTATAAGAGCACCATTCGTAGACTTCATAACTTTGATTTCAAATCATTTATTTATGCCAATTTTATCATAAAACATGTTATAAAAGAAAATGCAACATTTTTCTATACAGACGAACTAATAACAAACTGACTCTTAAGCTACCCAACAAACACGAGCTCAAACCTTTAATATGAAATGACTTTATCATTTGACATCAAACACAAATCTCAAACGTTTTTCAATTGGTTGATTTTTTAAAATTTAAATTCAAATTGATAATGATTTGAAAATAAACATTTGACCACAAATTGATATCAAATGTTAAATTCAAATCAAGAAAACGTTTGATTTAAAATTATTTTTAATTTGAAATCAAACCTCCGTGTTTGTTGGGTAATGCTAATTTGAGCATTAAGATGGTATATAAAAGTTTACAGTTAATAACTGGTACTCGATATATTTGTACTAATTTGGTAGTTGTTCATTATCCGGCAGGGCATTCAACGCGTAATTTAGTAGCCCTTCAAACAACGTATAAGTCCTTTTAAATAAACCAGAATTTCACTCCGTATGGCTCCCAAAAGAGAAGTATATTTACATAAATAGCACACAAATTTACCATTATCTTGCAAATGTGACGCGGTTCATTTAAACGAAGCTTATATTTGTACCAACATCTACCTGTTTTATAAGAAATTATTTAAAAAAGTTTTTTCTTCGCAGACCTGTGTAATGTAAATTCAAAAAAACAAAAAATGAAAAGCAAAATTATACAGAGAAGAGAATTTAACAGAATATGAGAAAATCATGCGCAATAAAGATTTTATTTTACCAGTATTTTTAATACAGTTAGGAAGTTTTGTGCTAAATATACCTGCATTATAAACTGTTATAATTTTTAAATGTAATTTACAGTAGTTTGTTCTTTAACATATTCGTATACCCTTTTAATCCTCAGCAAGTAAAAAAAGTGTAGTTCGGTGAAGCCATTTATGGTCGGGTTATTTATGATGTACATATTTATTCCAAATTACACTCTGAATCTATCTAGCCAAGTTTGTTTATCTGTTTGTCCGTCCGGCTTGTTAGCTGGTTGTCTAACCATGTTGCATTGTGCTCAAAGTACAGGTCTCAATTTTGAAGGGGCTTTTCAACAAGAACTTTGTTTTCTAAAACAAAACATTTAGCTGAAGATGATTTAAATTTTTATTGTATTATGAAGAGAGAAGTTCGGCAATTATGAATGAAAAATTATATCTGGAAAATGTCCGCCAAGAGCACGTTGACAAATGTCGATTCTTTCATTAAAGTTTTTAATCACATTTTCAGAAAATGGCGGGGCTATTTCGCAAATCACATCAAGGATTTTGCCCTTAACATAGCCACACAAAAAATAATCCAGTGATGTTAAATCACACGATCTGGCTGTTCACTGGACAGCTGATGTTCGTGAAATGCGATCGGGAAATTTGGTTTGCAATAAATTGATCGTTTTATTGGCTGTGTGAATGTAACATGTGGATTTTAATTATTTTAATGCGATTTTCGTGCGAAATTGATTGTAACAATTGCCAAAGCATAAACTAAGAATGCGTTAAAAAACTAAATGTCAAAACTATCATGTTGTTGGTGTTGCCACAATTAAAAAACAAAGTTCTTGTTGAAAACCCCTTAATGAGGATATCATCGATGTATTGCGGTCGCGGTTGAAGGTGATGGTCTATCCTACATCGATGTCAATGATATATAAGCCGAAGGCGCCGCTTGCCCAAAATATCCACCGAACAGTCCATTTTACGGGATGCCGAGGACTCCGAGGACTGTTTGTTGACGTAAGTTTTCATCCAGAAAGAAGCTGAAGACGACTTTTCGGTTAAAATTTGGACCAGTAAAAGAGAAGTATAACTTTTCCTTGCTGTTGAACGCTTTACCCGTCCATGATGATGTGGCCGAATCTGTGGATTTTTTACAAAACATATTAATGGTGTTTTCTTTTCTACAAAAAGGCACACTTTTTTTAAAAAAAAATGCAATTTGGTGTCTGTTTCTTAAAAATTTTGCTCCCGAAGAGCATGAGTTTTTTAGAATAAGACCAGCCACCCTTTTCGGGACCAACATTTTTAAGAAAAATACACCAAATTGAATTTTTTTTTTTTAAAAAAGGCACATTTTTTGGTAGAAAAGAAAACACCATAAGTCAAATTTAAAAAGTTAAAAAAATGTTGTTAATCATACGAATTTTCATTAAAAAATATTTTTGTTTACATTTTTAAAATTTTGTATAATAAACGAAATTTTTCTGGAATTTTGGTTTATTTGTTATTTGATAAAAATGATTTTTTATCGAGTTTTTTTTAACATTTTTTTGCTACCTTATCTCCACCTAAAATGCTTTGTAAAATGCCACAAAAATTATTCAGATTCAATCATATGGCCGCTATCAACTAAGAACTTTCGGAAGGCCCTCTTAAAAGACCTTTTATATTCTAAAATAATAGTTAATTAAGTATATATAAAATTTTAAATTAATTAAACAAAACTTGTTACACATTCCAGCTTTCTTTAGCAGATCTTTTTTAATTTATCTAAGAACAATACAACCAAACTAGACCACTATCTAACAACTATCTGCATAACCATGACATCGTTTGTATGAATGGTAATTACAAAAGTTCAAATTAAACTCAAGGGATTAGAATTAGTTTTTAAACTAAACACAAAAATTATATAATAAAATCAAACTTTAGTTTTCAGCTCAAATATGAGAGGGTTTTTATGGACGTGTACCAAAGAAAAGATATCTTTTGCATTTTGAACTTGGGGACATTTGTAATGGAACTTTAATGTTTGTTTAGAATATAATTAGAGGAGATTTAAAAATAAATAGCTAAGAGTTGGGGAAAAATAGCAAACAAAAGTTGCTGAAATTATGTGTCTTATAAATATAAAGGGAAATACAAGACGCGAAGAAAAAGTAAAAGAAAAACATTAAAAATATGCATTTATTTAAGTTGCATGAAAAGCGGTAAAGTTAGTTTTAAATTAAAACAAAAACATAACAAATAACGATTAACACATATCCTGCAGAAACTGTTTTCTATAAATTCTTACTTTAGAAGTTTTATTCTTTTGTTTCTCTCGTTTACAGTTTCTTTAGAGTTAAAAATAAAAAAAAAAAAAAAAAAAAAACAAAAATAAAAAGAAAAATTGTTCCTGTATCGCATTTATGAATTTTGCAACAAAATTTAATTGTTGTTACTTACAACACACAGCTTGCAGTATTTGTTTTTCCGTTTCCAACGAACGACGTCAAGCCTTCAGCTGAATGCTTCACTAAAGCATTTATAATTTCAACTCATTTTAACAATTGCCACAAATGCTACATTACGCTCCATGTTTTTCTCATTTAGTGTTGTACCCAAAATCCATTATGATTCCTGGATGTGTGAATGTATTTCTGCTTTCGTATTTTGTGGAATAAAAAAGTGTTGCCAAACTATCAAAAAGATACACAACATATTTGGACCAAGAAATTCATAGCATAGAATTCAGATAATTTGACAGTAGAATTTAGGAAAAAATTAAAACATCGGAGACAGTTAGGCAGAGTTGTACGAGTTTAATATCGATTTATTTTGTGAGTAGTACTATGTTGCATATAGACTACATGTTAAAGATTTTTGTGTTCGTTTGTACAAAATTTACAACAGTAGAAACAATTTTCAACATCTTTTATGAATATGTTGAAATCAAGTCATGTAAACATACAACGTATTTATTTTTTACAGCTGAGGTACTCTTTACTTTGTTTGTAAAAGCAAGATTTTATTTTCTTAATCATAATACATGCCGCTCATAATTTTGAGGAAATATTGCATTAAGATGAAATGTAAAAATCATTACATATTAAAATGGAAACACGAGTAAAGTAAATATTATTATATATAAAAAGACTGACCGAATTTGAGGTATCATTTAGATGAGACGAAGATCTTGTGCCGGAAAATTAATGATTTAGACGTAGATCAATGGATCTTTTATTACTTATTTACTTTCCACCAATTTGCATACTTGTTAGTTTAACAACTTTAATTCGGGAATTCTTGCTTCTTATTTTACTTTTAAAACATGAAAATAATGCGCGTTTTTCTTCTTGCTGTTGTTGTTGTTTCTACACAAAACAAGCAAATCTTTTTTGACCTACTTTTGTAGTGTTATTGTTGTTACTACGATAAACTTTTACAAACACACTTAAGATTGTTTTAAGTGGTTTAATTTTATTCGTATTAAAAGTATGTGGAAAAACAGAATATTAGTACGAAGTTTCTCTTTCTTTGTAGGTACACTTATAAAATTATTACAGTAACCGATTGTAGGTTATTAAATTCGTTTACCGTACAGTTAAAGTTGAATAAAAATATAGTTATTTTACGAATCGTTTTGTATTTCAACATTTATGTTTGTTATTCAAAAAACAAACTACTAAAAAATAATGTTTTTCGTATTTATTTTGTTGTGTAGTTTGTTTTTTGTCAGTTAAAATATATTTTTTAAAAGTTAAAGCTTTTCAATTTTACGGAATATGCTGTTTAATAAATAAAAAATTTAAAAATAAATGTAAAAATCATTTGTTTTAAATGAAATGTAAATGATCCGTTTTTTAAATGAATTTTAAGTTGTATAAAATGAATTTTCATTTGAATTTAACTACATAATATTTTGAGTGTAACATTAGTGTAAAATTATAAGTATTGTTTCTTTTACTTATTTCTTTCGAGTAAATAAAAACTTAATGGGATATAATTTCGATTTGGATTTCTTAAAATTTAAAGTTTGTTAATTAAGTAAGTTAAATTTCACAGCTTTTCCATACTTTTTTTCGATATGTTTTAAAATATCGGTAGTAATCTTCCAAAATATATTAATAAAGTGACCTCATTGCTACAACAATGCTAGAATTAAGATGACAAATATCAAAATGCCTTATTAAAAAAGTAAATAAACAAAAAAAAAAAAAAAATACACTAAACGTCACACCACGAAGAAAATCATTGCAAACGGCTTCGACAATCTCTATAATATTATTTTTAAAAACATTTTTAAATTGCGGTTTTAATTTACATTCTAAAATAATTTGACAGGAAGATTATAACAAAAAGGAGGCTTATGCAATGTTCACATTTGGCTTCTTAAACGCGTTTAAGCAGCTCGAACGGGATTAAGCTCTAATCACTTCAAAAACGAGATTACATTGAAGTGATTTGTAAATCACTTCAAATTGACATGATTACAACTAAATCACTTCATTAATCACATAGAATCCACTGAACATACCTCAAATGTAGAATCGGAAAACATGAACGTGTACAACCGACCACAATTTCTGCCTAATGTTTTTATTTTTTCTTAAAATAATTTATATTTTTTTCACAATTTCATCATTAATATGTTTAAAATATTCTTCTGATAACTTTAGAAAAGTATTGTTATCAATTTTTAGTACTTTAAAGAAATATAAATTTGTTTGTTGTGTATTTTTTCTTAATCATCTCAAATGTAATGTGAACGGCTTTGATTAGCTAAATCAAAATTTTGCTTAAACGCGTTAAAAAAACCAAGTGTGAACTTAGCATTAGTCAAGTTTTATATTTAATGGACAAAATAAAAAAATAAAATAAAAAATTCTGTCCCATTCAATTTAATACCAATTTTTTTTAAATAACATTGAAAATTCAATATTTGATTTTAAATCTTAAATTTGTTCCGAAAAAGACACACTCACTTCGGATACCTAAAGTTAAGACGTTCGGAGTAACGCTGTAGCAGTGTGGCGGAAACTTTATTGCGCTGATGTTCCTGTGTGTCAAAAGTGTTGACTACCGCACTATCACCGATAAGCATCTTTGCCCTATCTAGACTTGGAAACACCGGCCTAACTTTTGGAGTTGTATTCCAGTTTCTGTCTTATTTTTGTTATAAATACAAATAAAAAACACCAGTAGGATTAAAGTCCATCTTGCACCACTGCACGGATTAACTTTATTTTTTAACATTTATATTTGTTGTTCAAAAAACAAACTACAAAAAAAAAAAAGTTTATCGTGCTTAATTCGTTATGTAGTTTGATTTTTTGTCGGTTGAAATATATTTTTTAAAAGTACTAATTAACATAAAAGAAGTAATTAATAAAGCTCGAGGTCGAGTACTAATTAACTATTAAATTTTAAGGAATATGCTGTTTAATAAATAAACAAATTTAAAAATTAATGTAGAATTATTTTAAATGAAATGTAAATGATCCGTTTTTTTAATGAATTTTAAGATGTTTAAAATGAATTTTCGTTCGAATTAAAATACATAATATTTTGAGAGTATATAAGATTTTTGTGTATATAAATATGATAAAAAATTTTCAGTTTCTGGGAGAGGAAAAAAGTAGTGCTCCCAAGTGGGAATACGCCATATAAATAACATGCCTCTTCTAAGAAGTTACGGAACTTTTGTATTTTATGCTTCTCTCCCTTACAAAACTGCTTACCAGTAAGCTTCATATTTTACTAAGCATAATCCTGGGGGGCTACTCTCTATTGCGATGCGAAAGAAAATGGAGGCAAATTTAGCGATTGGTACTCCCCTGCGGGAAATTTGTGACAATTGGTGCAACAGACTGGTCCTAAGATTTGTGAAAATAGAACAAGTACAAAAAGAAAGGACTCATGACAAATGAAAGGAGAACCAATCCCTTAATTGATTTATGAAGAACAAAAAGGTAGAACAAGTAATGAACTACAGTACAGTGTTCACCGGCGCTGTGACAAATTTGATTGGTACTTTCTAAAATTTGGTACTTGAATTGTATTCTAGGACTTGTTTTATTGAAATAATTCTACATTGTATTGAAATAATACTACATTTTAGTAACTGGCACTAAGCACGTTAATTGAGAATAGATCTGTGGCTGGTCAAATAGTGTCAATTGAACCCCTCCAATGACAACGCCATGTAAAAGTCTTATTCATATAAAGTGTTAGAACTAGAACCGGTCTCTACCACCAAAGACCTATCACAGGACTTCTTTGGTGTCAGTTCGCTTCCCTCTAGGGTCTTTAATGCGTTTTCGCTTTTGTCTTTCGCTTCTATTAATTCTTTTCTTTTCGCAAATCATCACTATTTGTTATATTTTAAATTTTCTAATTTCAAATATTTTAGCATTTCATTACTGTCAATCTGCAACATCTTTCATTTTACTTGCCAGTATTGCTTCATTTTCAAAAAGTTTTGCGAAAGTAATAGAGAGTACAAAGTTGGCATTTCGCATCGAAATTGCTTTCGCATCGCAATAGAGAGTAGCCCCCCTGTATTTTTTGAAAGGTCGCTATTAATGCTTTAGGTTTTTTTTAGTAAATGTGTCTTATTTTTTCCAGGTTCCTGGCAACACTGATTATGCGTACAGAAATAACAGGTTTTCAGACCTATGATTAATATTTGCAGTAGGCATCAAGTATACGTACTGTTGATTTAAGTTTTAGTGTGTGGACAAGAGTACATAAAATAAATATTTTAATAATTTATTAATTAAATATACTTTTTTTAAAAATTTATTAAAGGCAAACAAAAGTAGCCAACTAATAAAAAAGCCAAGCATGAAAAGACATTTCAAATATTTCATTTATATTATTAGAATTAACCTATTTTATTTACTACAATACGCAAATTGTAACGCCTTTATAATCTACAAAGCATTGTTTGTCGTTTTTGCAAATGGCTTAAGCCATTTTTATATATATTCTTTAATTCATAGGGAACTCGGGGACTGGATAAAGCATGGATTGAATAGCATAATTAAAGTTTTTGTGAAAACATTTATACATGGATGCATATAATTATGTATATCAGACCTTCTCCGAGAAAAGGGACCTCGTGTGTAAAAAAACGGACATAAGAGTAGATT
The DNA here is from genome assembly GCA_949318255.1 of Pollenia labialis. Classification (NCBI taxonomy): domain Eukaryota; kingdom Metazoa; phylum Arthropoda; class Insecta; order Diptera; family Polleniidae; genus Pollenia; species Pollenia labialis. The sequence continues at coordinate 17,331,132 of OX439141.1, forward strand.
CTGGTACCTAAATGGGTGCAGAATAAGGGAAATGAGTTTTTCTCAAAACTTTATTTTCACACACTAGGACCTTTTTCTCGGAGAAGGTCACATATATGTTTAGTATATTGGCTTTGCCGTAATGATGCAAGTACCAGTTTATTCTTCTAATTTATAACATTTTTAACTAAGATTATTGGGAAAAGTTTCAATAATAGCAATATAATTCGTTATTTTTAAAAATATCGGATTTTAAGCAAATAATCACCGATGTGAACTAAATGTTAATAGAATATTAACGCGAGATTTTCCTAAAATAACACAGTACAACACATGATTTCGGGACTCAATTCTAATGAAAGTAGACCCAAAAACAAGAACTTTTGCATCATTAGTTTGGTCATGGTACATCAAATAATAATTTAAAAATTAATTTGAAGTTAGTAAGGGGAATTTGTCACGTTTTAGGCTCTTTTGTTTGTCATAACTCGAGAACCACTAGTCCGAATAAGCTGAGTCAATTTAATCTGTTCATACAACGTTTCGCTACATAAGCAACAGTTTCGCAGTTATAAATAAATGTATGAAGAAAAAAAATATTTTTTGCCCAAAAAATTTAAATTTTTTATTTTTAATTCATAAAAAATCCAAAACGGTAATAAAGTGTCAAGTCCTATTACTTTCACGTAAAGTCGCATAACCAATGAACAAAATGAGATATAAATCATAAAAATCGATGAACGCGTTTCGCTTTTATTCACAGTTAAGTAAAGGTATGAATTTCAAAAATTTGCTGGAGATATCCACAAAATTCTTTGGAAAAACATTTATGACTTTTACTTACAATTTTAACATACTTCTGGGCATTCTACAATGTTGTACTTTAAAATTTCTTTTTGTGCAATATAAATCAAAAGTTTTTGATTTTATCCAAATAATTGTGGCATCTACAAATATGATATGCACACAGCCAATTTGTTTGTACAGTATCCATTATTAAACAATATTATTGGAAATTTATGGGTACTTTTAGAACAAATTTGGCAGAAAATAATTTACACAGAACAAAGCTCTAAAACACACTACTTATTATTCTGTATAATACAGTGCGGGTAGAGACCGTTATTATACTTAAGGTTTATAAGCTAAAATATATTATTTTTGAAATGACATTGCAATATTTTAATTTTTTTTTTTTATTGGGTGGCAACACTTTTTACACCGTGTAATATACAGTTCTTTGTGTGTAAAGTTTACATCTACTGTGTTGTGGTGGCTGTTGTTTTCTTTAATATTTTGTTGTTAAACACCACAATTCTCCTAGTAAACGGAAAATGTTTTTCATTTGTGATTTTCTTACTTTACGCTCACAAAATAAACACACACACACATTTGCAACTTAAGGTTTTCTTTATTTCGCTTTTTTTTTTTTTGTTTTGTTAAATTTTTTCCATTGTTTTACTTTTTTTGTTTTATTTTTGTTTTATTTTTGTTTATTTATTTTTTTTTGTTTTTCATACGGAAGTAGACATTTTTAATTAAAAATAACCAAGAATTATGATGCAAGCGGAATGTGAGCTTAATTTTTTTTAAAGTTAAATATTAAGAAACAAATCGTTAATAGTTTTTGAAATTTGTGCTTAAATTTAAACAAAATTTGGTACACAGATTGGTACACCAAGATTGACAACATCCGTGTTCAAAAGTGGGCCAACTACCTTTGTGATCAATTTGATAACAGATGGTGTCAATATTTTTAAGCCAAATCGTTATGATTTTGTTACCGTTTAGTTTACTTAAAAGAAAAATCAATCCATCCGTACTCAAATCAATCCGAGGCGGTATTAAAAGTACAGTGAGTACGGATTTTCTTGAATCAAGTACAGAAAGATTGATTCAAGTACGGGGTTTCAATCGCAAAATCCTTAAATTATCCATATTCAATCCCGATTTCGTACTTGAAATAATCTGAAAACGAGATTGATTTAAGTAAAACTAAGATTGAATCAATCATAAAATGCACTTGATTCAAGAATTATGAAGGTGTTTTAATCCGAATTCGTACTTAAAATAATCCTAAAATGAGATTGATTTAACTAAACTTAAGATTGAACCAATTTAAAATTGCGCTTGATTCAAGAATAATAAGGTTGACTCGGGATGAGTTATTAAGAAAAAATTATTATGATTGCTTTTCTTACTTGTATTAAACCTTACAGAATGATAAAACACCAACGGCATGCCCGATATGGTTTTAACTGTAGAAATCTTTTGTACATATTGAACCAAAAATATGAACTGAAAAAACCAAAAAAGAAATAAGAAGGATAAAACTATTATCATTGAATTATTTTTCAGTACTACACCTTACAGATTACAATATAAACTAAATAAGAAGCAAGAGTTCGAATTTTCTTTTTAACCCTTCGTGGAACACATGAGTCCGGCCAGACCTTTTTTCAATGAGTATATAAAGTCAAAACATCCGTAAGCCGGAGAGTTATACACAAGGAATAGTGTAATCTTTTTTACTTGAATTTAGAATTTTATACTTATTTTAAGAAATTTCGGGATTGATTTTCGAAAGTTATCCCATTTAGGATTTTTCTGAGTACGTTTTAGTGTTATTCGTACTTTAATTTTTGAGTACGACTCGCACTTAAAGTAATCATGAAAAACTTGATTTATTTCGAGTGGTTTTCTTGCTGTGTATAATTATGACAACATTCATTCTAATTGTGTCATTCCGTCAACATTTTTTTTAATTTTGACAACCCACCATTGGTTTATTAGGTGCTTTTCGTTAACTTTAGTAGCAGAAACTTGAAACGAGAGAGTAAATTTAAAATTTACAAAATTTTTTCCCAACTACTCAAAACTAAAAAGTAAATTAACGCTTTGCCAGTACAAACTAGCAATTAAGGAATATATCGGCAGTATTCAGCTGTAAGATACGCTATTATTTATTCTTGAATTCAATTGTTTTGAACTAATTGCGTAAAAATAATCTTAAATTATAGAAAATTTATATATGGACTATTTCACATTTTTTGAGTACCTGCTGAAACCGTCATACTATGGCTCTTATTTCGTTAAGTTTTATGAATTAAAAAAAAACTTTGTACAGGATTTTGATGATTACACTTGAAGGATATGACGTGCAAAGTTTTACTTTGGAAAGTCTTCACCTTAAGAATTGGTGGTCATCTTAAATTCGAAAAATTAAAAAAAAACGACTTGAAACTTGCAAGAGTGTTTTCATCCATTCCGTTTTCTTTGTAATAGTTTTTAGCTTTCAGATCCAAACCATTACAAAATATAGTCACTAGACTTGGGGGCTATATCAACTTAAAACAAAATTTTTGATATCGCTGGTGGGTGAAAAGTTGCATGTTGGTTTACAAGTGAAACCAAAGTTTTCCGAATTTTGAACTTTTTGAAGATTTAACATAGGGACTTTGCGCCGCTTAATAAAAATGAGTTTAAAGTGCAGAATTAAAAAAACTGTGTAATTTTATAAATTTCGAGGGATATCAAGTTGGTTTCAGCGCACCAATAACGTATCACGGACATCACAAACTTAAAAGAAATTAGCGTACATTTTTTGAAAATTTATCTTTTTTGCGTCTGATAAATTGTCTTTTAAGTTGATTTGTGTATAGCGTGATGTGAGTAACTTCGTAAAGGGTAACTTTGAGGCGAAAACGCATGTTATGAACTTTTGAAAATTTTTGCAAAAAAAACCAATTTTTTTTAACTTTTTTTATATCAAAACATGGGATTGGCACATGTTTAGGTATCTAAATAGATTCTTCGCGACAGCATCCTTGTATGAAATATTTGATTTGGTTTCAGATTAGACATTTTAAAAATCCTGAAATTCGTAAAAAAATAAATGCTATGGGAAAATAAGAATAAATATCTCAGTAAGGATTGACAAATATATTAATACTATACTAAACTGAGAAGAACTAACCATTTTAAAGGTATTGGTGATCTTAATATACATATAATTTGGTAAAAAAATCAAGAGTGGTAAAGCTTAAATGGTTATATCTCTTAAACCATAAGCGATTGCCAAATACAGCAGAATCCCGATAGTTCGTAATCGCAAGGGACCGGCCATTTCTTACGAGTTATAGGGGTTTTCGAACTAGCAGGGCTTAGATTTAACGGGGTTAAAATAAAACAAATACGAATTAACGGGGTTTTTCAATTTATTTAGTTACTGGAATGATAATAAAATTCATAAAAAACAATTGTTAAAAAAAAAATATTTACCCTTTCCCAGAAAAGCTAGGTAGGTCCCTTTTGTGTCAAAAAACGGGGTTGGACTTGAGAGTGGATTTTGCTACCTAAAAGGGTGTAGAATAAGATGAAATGAGTTTTTCCCAAAATTTTATTTTCACACTCTAAGAAAAGGTCACATATAGAAAAATTATTCAAGTAACAAACTGGTCTTAAGAAAATAAACAAACACACAAGCAAAAAAACACCACGCAAAAAAAACCGGTAAACAAAAAATCATTCTTTCGATGTTGCTGTTGTTTTGATTACGAATTATAAGAGGTAAACAAGATTTTATTTAAAAACAAAAAAACGAATTAGCGAGGGGAACAAAATGTATGGAAATTTTACGAATTATCGAGATTTTTTCAAGGGACCGACAGTTTATTACGAATTATCGGGAATTACGATTTATATTGGTACGAATTATAGGGATTTGACTGTAGTTTTTTTTTTCCAAAATATTGCAAATTATGTCTTATACTATCCGTTTTTATTTTTTTTCAGTGTATTTTAAAAAGTATTGTAGCTTTCACAAATATATGTAAGTGTTCTAAGAAAGCCCTTAAAAGTATTATCCACACGCGTTATCCTTTTTCAATTTTAACAAAAACTGTAATTTTTATATTTTTCTTAAAGTTTTAACTTTAAACCGCAGTAAAATTTGCGCTCAAATATCGGTATATTCACACGCAAATCAACATTGATGTCAGACAAAAAATAAAAAACGAAATTCTAGGTGCCGTAAATTTTTCAACATAAAAATTAAAATTAATTATTTTTTAAATTTTCATATTATCCAAATACACATTCTAATGTTGTTTTCTTTTCTGAGTAAAATTCTGCATTTAATCTGCCTTTTACATTTTTTCATATTCTTTTCTGAAAAACATGTGTTATTTTAAAAGTGTAAATAAAGCGTTCTTTTCTAATGATGTTCCCTTTCAAATTAAAAAAAAATGCTACATGTTCAACAATCATTTTAATTAAAGGGGCATGAGTGAGGCACTAGATCCAGGGGAATTCAGTACAAGAAGGTGGCAAGTTTCGAGCCGTACACAATAACAATGCAATACAAAAAACATCTGTTGTTGGTGTTGGCTTTGGTTTGTTGTAGTCTTGCCACCACCTGTAATTGAATTTACCTTGCGCTAATTGTGCTTTATTGTTTAATGTCGAAATGTGTGTTCTTTTGTAAACGTAAAAAGTGAAACACTTCTTAAAAATTAGGGGATAATTTAAAAATGTTGCCAAGTCACATGTTACACTTATGCAACACTTTTGTTTAGAAAAGAAAACGCCATAAGTCAAATTATAATTATTTTTGTTCAATCAAAATTTTGATATTTTAATTAGGCTAAAAAAGTTCATTAAAATTAATTTTCATTAAATTATTTGTATGAAGATAGAATTTTTACAACATGAAAATGAATTAAAATTTATTGATAACAGAAGGGAACAAATTTGGAGTTGTTTTGTTCGGTATGGAATTTGATTGCAAATTCTTACTAATTTGATTTCAAATCTAGTCTCCATTTTTCTCTATCAGCTCTTAAAGGAGGAGCTTGTCAGAAAATTTATAAAAAAAGTAATAAATAAAAAAAATTTCGATTTTTTCTTATTGTTTAAAAAGTTGTAAATTAAACACAATCGTCTACCAAACTGAAATTCATGTGAAAACTTTAACGTTCAAAATGTGTTATGTTAGTCCATAATATAAAAACCTCATCTCCTTAAAAACGACCTCTGCAACTAAAGATGTTAATGCAAGTGCATTGGCAAGATTAGCTAAGGGAATAATATATATTTTCTATACATAAAAATGAATTACTTTTGGAGATTCCTTATTTCACCTGGTTGCTATAAAAATGTCCTTTTCCTTATAAAGATTTTGCCACTAACACTTGCAAACTACACACAAAAACTTTTCAATTCCAAATGCTTTTTTCATTAAGTATTTGGCAAGAGAAATCTTAGAACACATCTAATTACTTAAGTTAAAAAACAAAGGAAATAACTTCATAGTTATCAAATGCAAGACTCAAATTATTATTATAATTACTTTTTCAAATAAATTTAAACTTAAAATGACTCCGGTTATTTATAGGTGTTTGTTTGAAATGTTGTACGTTTGGCTTCCAAGGAGTAACTTAAATTACAGCCATAATCGGCACATAAAAAAAAAGGTTTTCATCCAATTTGTACAAGTTTTAAGTATGTACTTCCTGTAAAATATGTCAATAATAATAAAATATGATTATTTTAAAAACTTTTATCTTTTGCTACATCTTCTTTGGAAATTTGACACAGAAAATTTTTTTTAAAACAAGTGGTGTAAAGGCATAAAATCATGTACTTGAAAAAAATATACCAAGTGTTTTGGAATAGGAAGTTGCAAAAAAAAAAAAAAATAATTTCAAATTATTGCAGATATAAACATAGATTTATATACATAATAATTATTTATATAAATCTCTAGAAGAGTAGGAGAAGTGCACACATTAATTTTTCATTTGCCGCGGATGTAACTTAGGAATTTACAAGTAGGCAGCTTAACACAAGCGTATGAGTACAGTAAGTGACAAAAATATTAAAAACAGATTTAAGAAAACACATCATGTGTAATTTTAATGTATGTTGCTTTTTTTTTGGCAGAACATTTTATTAGCATTTGTTATGGATTTTTTCATACAATTATTAAATGGAATAAAATAGAAAATCTCACAAAAAAAATATGTACTTATATATCCAGTACTGTACTCGATTCCAACTGAGTTTTATTTAAATGTGATAATTAGGGTGGCTCAGCCATGTAAGTATGATAAAGAAATGAGACAGAGATACAACGTAACCTGTACCGAACTAGAACTGAAATAAAACTGAACTAGAGCTAAAGTAGAACTGAACTAGAACTGAACTAGAACTAAAAAAGAAGTGAGTTAAATCGGAACCAATATAAACTTAAAGTTTATTTGAGACTTCAAGGCCCGTTTTCACAACATACCGATAGCTAAAGGTATGATTTTATCGGCCATCTAAAAAGTGTTACATTATTACAACTTTACTTAAACGTACCTGGTAGGATGAACCATAATTTACTTTATCGATCACTTTAGGTTAAAATAAAGTTTTAGTAATGGAACACTTTTTAAAAGTCCGTTTAAAGTCTACTTTTAGCTATCGGTAAGTTGTGAAAACGGGCCTAAATCTAACATAAATAATAAAACAAAAAAAGTTCGAATTAAAAAAAAAAAAAAAACTATAATAATTTGTAATAATAAATATTATTGTTGTTTTATTATTTTGGCTTGAGGTCTTTTATAAATAACAAATGAAAATTCAAAAACTTATAATTTTATTTTTATTTATTTATTTTTATATTTTTCCAATATTTCGGTCAAAATCTCTGACCATCATCAGGGGGATATTTAAATAAATAAACACAAAAAGTTTAAAAAACCGGACAAATTTAACACTTCACTAATAAAGTTTACTTTTACTCAATAGACAAACACAAATCAAAGTAAACTTTATTAGTGAAGTTTTAAATTTGTCCGGTTTTATAAATAATAAAACAACACAATTTACAGGTCAACAATACACAAGAATAAATAAATATTATTGTTTTACTAGAGCTGAACTAGAAACGCCAAAAACCATAAGTAAACTAAAACAGAATAAAAACCACAATTCGAGCTAGAACCATAACCTAAAAACCTAAATACTAGAACCTTAATTAAAACTGAAACTTCTAAAATGTAAGGAACCTCCTACCTACTCTGAGTTTAAAGATGGGCTGCAACTCAATCGCGTTGAGGATAAATTTAACTGATAACACGCATGTTTTTAATTTGGGTTAGTTCTCTATCTTTTCTTGCTTTATTTTTATTTTTAACGCACTTGTTTTCACAATTTTTACTCACACAGCTATTTCTCAGCTTACCCTCTTACTCCTTCCTACTTGCTATACCTGTTGCAAAAACACACTGCAAATAAAAATCAGGCCGTTGCGTTGTAATAGAACGGTTAGTACGGATTTCCTTAAGCCAAGCACATAATGCTTGATTCAAATACCGATTCTTCAAGTGCCCCGTACTTAAAATATTCCGAAAACGCAACTGCCTTAAGTAAAAGTAAGATAAACATTTATGCTAAACTGTGCTTAATTCAAAAACTTGGTTTTGATCCTAAATTCTTACTCGAAAAAATTCAAAAGTAAGATTTTGATTCTAACTTAAGGAGTTACCCCAGAGAACCAAAGAGAGAAAGTGAAAATATTACACTATTGACTAACCCCCGTTAACACATATGTTTTATGCACATTTGTTTATAGAAGAGTTCACAATTGTAAGACACCATGATGTATTTAACTATTACCAAAAAGAATTCGGGAACTTTTACTTTTTATACATAAAAATAATATATGGGTTTCTTCTTGTAGTGCTGTTGTTGTTGTTTCTACACAAAATAAACAAACAGGTAAAACTTTTACAAGCCACGCTTTTGCAGGCACATAGAATGCGATGGTTTTCGTAAGTAATCCCATTTTGGATTGCTTTAAATACCTAAATGTTGAAGCACAACTCTTGCTAAGAGGAAAGCGAAAAAACTTAAATTTAGTGCGAGTTTTTTCTTTTTAGGCAGTGCCCCGCTGTTTATTATCAAGTGACATTTACTATTTAATAGAACTGTTTATTATCAAAGGTTTTTTTGGAATTAAAAAAAAATGTTCATTAATAAGATTTAGTTTTAACGTGCTAAATTCCAAATTCTTACTCTTGATAAACTGAAATTTATTGTTGGTGGGATAATCTATTCCTATGCGCATTTCACTTTTATTCAATTTTATTGTTTTCTTTGTTATATTTTTTCACCTTTTACAAAAACCAAGAGAGCTCACTTATCCATTTCACCTGTTAAAAACCCTGCTACTTTGTAGATGTAGCAGCTTTAACTACATTTGAAAGGATAGCGGTAAACTCTCAACATACATTCGTGCCTACTGTATTTATTTATTTAATATAATAAGGTATATGGATAAATCCTTGCAGCCTAATACAAATGAGTATTTAACTTAAGTATAATATTACGTTTCACAATATTTACATCTAGGGACAATCAAAAAATTCAAATATTTCAGTAAAGCAGCAACATAGTTTTCTAAATGGGTCTGCCATAGCACAGTTAGTTCTAAAAGTTTTTATAAATTAGGGATTATAATACCGCACCGTACGACGTGTAATGTTAAATGATAATATACTTAATAAAAAATTGGAGCATACTTTTCCATTTATTAAGTTTATTACATCGGTTAAAGGCCTTCTGATATGCTTGACTGCTCTGTTAACACCTCTCTGCCAACGAATCTCCGATGTAAACACCCCTCTGCTGAAGCGTCTCTGTTCATTTCTCGGTTGACACATCTCTGTTGACACTGTTAGTCAGTCTGACCCTCCACCTACCCCAGACTTAATTCAACCTCTTGTACCTCATTGACCTCCAGCTTATCTGCAACGAAAAGAAGGAGAAATTGGCGGATGTATTTCCGCTCCCAAAGTGAACGGATGTTATCCCTTTTCCTTATATGTATTCATACCCCGATACATCATTATTCCAGATAATTCGTAATAAACTGTCAGTCCCTTAAAAAAATCTCGTTAATTCGCAAAATTTTCATACATTTTGGTCCCCTCGCTAATTCGTAATGCTAACTACCAATTATAATTCGTAATAAAAACAACAGAAACATGGAAAGAAAGATTTTTTGTTTACCGCTATTTTTTGCGTGGCTTTCTGTTTTTGCTTGTGTGTATTGTTTATTTTCTTAAGATCAGTTTGTTACATGAACAATTTTTATATATTTTATTTTTAACAAATTGTTTTTATGTTTTTTATCGTTTTAGTAAATAAATTGAAAAATCCCGTTAATTCGTATTAATTTTTTTTTAACCCCGTTAATTCGAAAACCCCCATAATTCGTAAGAAATGGCCGGTCCCTTGCTATTACGAATTATCTAGATTCTACTGTATTTTTTTTTTTTTTAAATTACCAATAGTTTTGGTCTTTATAATTGGAACTAAGTAAGACACAAGCGATACAAAAAACTGAACTAGATCTAAAATATGAGCCAGAGCAAAAGAATCTGAGCTGGCATCTGCAATGTTACTTAAACCTGAGCCAAAAGTAGAACAAAAACTTTAAATCTGAACTACAAATAGATACCGAAGCAGAATTGAACCTTAATCAAATATTAAGCTACCCCTAGAACTAGAACATTAAATAAAATCTTATCTAGAATTAGGCATAGAACATGAATATGAATCTAAAGTAACACCTGAACTAAAGCCTAAAAAACTCAACTTAAACTGAGCCTCCCTAATGTACGTAAATAAACACAAAATCAGATTTTTTTTAACAAGGAAAGCATATGTTTTAAGTTTATTATAATCAAGTTGATGATTATGAATAGGGTAACCAAGTCTATTTTATCCGTAATCGCAGTGATTAAAACGATTTTTGTCTGCAGTATTTTATTCATTTATTAAGACATCCAAATAAAGTTCCAAATTATATTCTTACATAATAATCTGAGAAAAAGTAATTAATACCTTCTGCCCGTTGTAGTAAAAGAGAATATTTTCCCTGGCTGAAATGAAACCTGAATCCTCTTACTGATAGACTAGCTCACTACCAACTAGACTACCGAGTGTAATGCCATTTTCCTTGTTCGTAATGTTTTCCCCAAAGTTCCATCAATTAATTTACTGACGCCAAAAAGTTCCCATTTATGATTTATGAGACCCTTCTTGAATTCAGTAACAATGATAAGGTTCCTAAAAAAAACACTTTCATGGGATGAGCCAGGCTGGCGGGACCCTTTACTAAGGCTAGACTTCAGCAGTCGGGGAGGTTCTTAACCCGCTACATTCCCAAGAACATTACAAAAAATATTATATAGAGTCCCTGAAACAAAACTAAATTTTCCAAGAAAAATATGGTTATTATGGATGAAGTTTTCTATAAAAAAAATCTAAGAAGGTATGCAAAATCCTCAAGAAAACGGTCAGATGTTTTGCCGCGAGCTCTTGACCCTCCCACCTTGTTCCAACTAGCTCGATTTTAAATGGAACCCAAACTTACTTTCATCCTATCATTTCCCTAGGGAAAAGCCACCAACGATTTACAAATTCATAATGAAAACTAGCTTTCTTTAGTAGAAATCAAAAATTCACATTATTTGTTTATTAAGAGCTTATGTAACATTAATAATTAAAGGTTCATAACGTTAGATTTACCAACAAATGAACAAACTAACCTATGTTTACTAATTGGAATAAATTCTAAAATAATTGTAAAAGCATGTTAAATTTGATCTTGGTGATTCATTGCAAAGTGGAGAGTAGCGGGGAGAAAAAAAACGATACACTTACAATAATAATAATTATTCGATTTCTTTTATATTTCTTGCTTTTTCACAAAAATATAACAAAATTTGCTTGGGTTAGGGAAACGGTTTCTTTCTTTTGTTTTAAATTTGCTCTGATTTTCGTTTTTTTTTTCTAGTATTTTTTTTTTTTTCATATAATTTTGTTAAGAATTTTATTTATTTATTTGGCAGAATAAAAACTGGTTGTTAATAAAAATTTTTAACTGATTTGTAATTTAGATGAAGATCAAAAATATAAATAATTTAGGAAAACGAAATAGAATATTGAGAGCTGTGTCTTGACTTTGCTTCCGTAGTTAACATATGAACAAAACAACATGGGAGGCAGAAAATAAATTAATTAAAAAAAATTCAAAAGAAAAAAATTATTTTTATAATTGTTGTTGTGTTATTTTTGTAATTTTGGGTTTGTTCAATGGTTAAGCACGGAGACAAAATCAAAATAAAAAAAAGATATTCAAAACAAGCAAAATAATAAAAATGTACACTTACGGTTACCTGCTAGTTGAATGGCCTTCCAGCGATGCGGGTGTATACGGGGAAAGGTATTTCTTTTCACAATTTTACTTCTCAAAAATATTGCCGTTAATTATTGACATACACTTTTGTTGTGTTTTATTTTTGGTTATTGTGGTTTGTTATTGATGTTTTCTTATGTTTGTTCTTATTTCTTTTTTCTATAACACTTAATCTCAATATTAAATTATTTCTTTTTGTACTTTGCAATTTCTTATATTATGGCACAACGAATTCTTTTTTGTGATTTTTTTTTATATGCATTGCTTTTATTTTAATTTCTTTAATTAATTTAATTTTTTTTTTCATTTAACTAATGAACAAAATTATTTTATTTCAACAAAAAAGTTTTTTTTTTTCTTAATTTTTTAAATTTTCCTCCAAGCAAATTTTATTTATATTTTTATCCACTGTGCAATGAAGAATAATATATATTAATATATATGTAGAACGAAAATATAAGATTTAAAACCTTCTTACGTTAATATAACGCAAACGAAAGAATAAAAAATACCGATATTCTAAAAATTTATACTATTTACTAAAATTGTCTTGTTTTTTTTCCATATAATCTTTAATTCTCTTCAATCACTTTTCACTGTTTCATTCACTTAATAAGTTTTTATTTATTTCTGTTCAGCACGAGTTCAATAGGCAAATTAAAAAGGGAATTTTGGTTTTACATCCACTTAAGTTGATATTTGCCGAAAGCTGTATTCCAAATTTTATTAAAGATTCTAGTGGAATTTCCAATCCTAGGTATTAAAAGAGAGCAAAAGAGAGTGGAATTCGTTACACATAAAGCAGAGATAAAATTCGATGTATTTGGTAATGATCTTACCTCCTCTATTAACTAGTGTGTATGGTGAAACTGACAAGAGAAGAAGATAACAATTCCCATAAGATGAACTGCCTTCTCGTTGATTGCTATGTGGTGATACTCCCACAAGATTTTTAGGGAAGTTGTGTTCTCCTTTTTTTCTTTATAGCTGTTTTTTCCAAAATGTAGAATTTGGAAAAGATATTTATAAATTTAGTTGGGATTACACCAATTCCGATGGTGTTTCTTTATTATTTACAATATTAATGTATCTATTCTTCAGTTTAGAGCTTTATCAGCTAAGTTGGATAAATTACCAAAATTTTCTACCCAACGATAATTAGGTATCAAGATTACCTGCAAAACTATAATTTTTACTTTAAGGCCTGAGAACCATGTGTTTTTTTTTTCTAGAAATCTTACCAGTAATTTGGCCGAATTAATTAAAATCCAAGTAATATTCTTCTGCAAGACCTTTTATCATGAGAGATGAAAACGGAAAGAAGGAGTTATTTCCTTTTAACTCACTTTCATGAAATTCTCGTTTAGAGTTTTTCGAAGTTTTATGTCAAAAAGTTAAAACAGCTGTGAGATACTTTGATTTTCACCATAGCAACCGGGTAGATCATAATGTTTATTTTTTATACTAATAATTAAGACACTAACATTTCTGTCAGACATTAGTAAAGTTAGGAATAAAAAAAAAACTATTTATTTCCAAATCCTGTAGCTAGCGAAAACTAGTTTCTTTGAAATACAAAATATATTTTATGTAAAAAAAATGGAATTTCCTGTTAATTTGTTATGATGGTATATTACACGAGGCAGACCTGTTTCTGTAGTGAAAGAGATGTACAGATGTAGGGCACCGACGAATGGAGCGTTGATATTAAAAGAGTAGCAAAAAATTGGATGAATGTAGCACATAACAGAACAACATGGAAACATCTTAAGGAGGCCTGTGTCCAACAGCAGGTGCAAGCGAAGCCTGTTATTTTATTAAAAAAAAAAATGCATTAATAAACTTTTTAAGAGGGCTAAGATTGATGTACCTAATTAATTCCTCTTTTTGATATTAAGAAAAAAAAATGATTGCTTTGTTGATGAAAAGGTGATCAAACTTCATGTGGATAGGCGTAATATAGGAATTGATTTTAAGCCCATGGTTTCTTTGGAAAATTTTCTTACAATTTCTCGTTGATTTCGCTAACCTTAAAGTTTTATTATACACTGTATACATCAATGTATATACTGAGCCTGTCTTTTAGAGTGCTAGAAGCAGGTGATTACAATTCGGGTGTTGTTTGGAATTTTTGCTCAATGGTATACCTTTGCATTGGGTTACCCTGCTTTCGATGTAAATAGCCTGCTTGCTTTTAAGAGGTTTGCTGGAGGCAAATCTTTTGCGTTCAAATTGTATTTTAGCATTCTTTAAGTCGTGCCTTTTGTTGGTCTAAGAGGCAGCTTGGACTAATTTGGTAATGTCTTTAACCACCATCGTTTATTTCGTCAAGCATTGCGTTTTACATCTTTATCGGCGCTGCGATATGGATCCTATATTTTTCCTGTTGCGATGCTTTTTTCGGGTTGTTAATATTCCCTTTGACGACTTTTGTTTGTGATACTAAAATCCACGTAGATTTTGAGGTTCCTCCCAGGTTTACTTATTCGGTATTATCTTTAGCAGCGTTTTTAAAGCAAATTTTGATTTTAGTTGAAGTGTTTCCAGTGTAAGTAAGTGCTACAGTGCCTTAGATTAGCTATTGTATTTTCAGATAAGATTAACGTCAGCCCTAGAGTGTTTTGGACTATTAAGTTTCCTCGCATCAAATCTTGCTTTTCACATTGAAGTTATTTTTAATTTGAATTATATCCTGCATTCCTTCGGCAGTCTAACAGGCAGTTTCGCCAGGTTTAACTAGTATCAATTTGGAATCTGGGTGTTATGAGTCTGCTTAAATATCAGTTACGGTTGATAGGGGTATTTTGAGCATTCTTTGAAAACTGAAAAGCTAATCCAATTGATCGAGGCTGATTTATCGATTTTCCGCTGTGTATGAGACTGAAGCCATCTCATGTCTTAAATACTCTTAATTTAGGCCCATAAAAAGCTAATAATTGATATTTATTTATTTTAATTGTCCGGCTTCAAAGCGATCGTATATTTCATGAAAAAAGTTAAGTCCGATGTTTTAAGCTGAAGGTCGTCATCAGGTTTATGGGTACGTTTTTGCCCATTTTGGCAGTTATTAAATTAACGATAAGCAGCTCATTATGCTTCTGCATCCGGTTCTGGAGAGAGGGAAATCACTTTCCGTCAGCGGAGAGAAAATTATACCATCCATTTTCGAATTTAGAGGCTCATTGGCTGTCGACACAATCATCAAAAAGATCGTCAGTATAAAACACAAATTGGAACAAACTTCTTTTGAAGGCTGCTTTGTATAGCAAATTCCTTTTGAGTAATTTTTAATCTTGCAAAACTAATTGCACCACAACAACACCAAATCACACCGAATCACACCAAATCGCACCAAATAACAGTAACAAAATAGGTGATATAAATTATCTAATTTTTTATTGTTAGATATGACTAGTAAATTTTTATGGAGCAAAAACAAATGAAGATGAAAAATATTTTTAAACAATGTTTAAGTTTTTATTTTAAATTATTTTATTCTAAAAAACACTTGCAGAAGTCACATCGACGACTGAATTGAAGAGCCAAAAAATATGTGTTAGTAGTGGTATACACAATTGTGCAAAGAAATGGAATTCCCTGTAATAGACTCACAATTGTTCCCTGCAAATAATAGGACCAGTCCAAACACGCGTGTAAAGAGTAGCCTACAAGGCACTAGGACTAGTCCAAAAGTAACCCAAACGGAAAAAACATGGTCTAATTAACATTACGATGTCCTAGGGCAGGACCATATAACCCATCTTTGGACTACAAAGGAGTAGTTTTAAAACTACTCCATTGTGTACACAACAGGATTAGTTTTAACTTCGTTTAAAAACGAAAACATGTCGTTAAAAAACGAAGACATGTCGTCTCACTACAAACACTTTTTAACAATGTCATGGTCCATGCTTGCATTACATCGGACCAGTCAATGGAGTAATCCATTTCATGAAATGGGATCAGGTGGTCCAATAATATTTGCAGGGTTGTGCGTTGTGTTTTCTTTCACATCAAATTATACATTGCGTTGATTTGTTTTTTTTTTTAATCAAACAACAGCTTAACACGGATTTGTTTGAAACCAACTAGTGCCTAACATTGATTTGGTTTTTCATTATGCACCTTTGAACCGATCAAAAAAAACAGGGTTTGACACAACAATAACTTGATGTGGAGAACTGCGAACAAGAAACAAATGCATTTGCGCAGGGCTTTACTTTATATCAGCTCTATTGCAAATTATGCACAGATCTTGATTAAACTAAGGTTCTGATATCTGTTCATATACGAAAACAAATTTGTACAAAATGTGTAACATAACAATCAGTGCTTTCCCCCCCCAAAATTTTTCTTAGTTTAAGGAAAAGAAATACAAATTTTTTATGGAGGTTGTTTCACTTTTGGATCCACAACTATTTTTCCACAAAACCGTTTGTCCTGGGCTTCAATCGTAAACTGGTTATGAAAACTAGAAACAATGTGTTCTATTGTGTAGAATTGTTCGGAAGGGAACGTAATACTATTAAATGGACAGACAGAGGCACATCGCTTAATTGAATAAGAAATTTAAAGGATTTCAGACGAAATGACAAACTAAGTATACCTCGATTTACCAGGGAATAATCTGGCATTCTTGTCTTGAAATCTTACAAGCAATCTTATCTTAACGTGACTAACTTTATTACGACTTGTTAGATTATAAAGCTCTCTTTATAAAAATGAATCGATAATCACAATTACCATAGAAAATATTTAATCGTAATTTTATTATGAAAATTTGCGATTACATGTATACCCTACTTATGATGATATAAAAATACGAGTGTATACGGGAAATTAATTTTTGCGTAATGTTAACATTTAAGTACATACACCTACAAAGATACAATTTGTTGACACACACTCCCATTAATATGTTTACACACACATGCACAAACAAAGAGAGCTACAAAGAACGCGTATATAGAAATGTGGTAGAAAAGTGATAAAGTCCTTATTATTTATTTGCGCCTGAATAAATGAAAATAAATAGAGATTTAATTATTAAATATGACGTATTTGTTTTGGAAAAGAAATCCAAAATACTTTTAAATTGAAAAGTTATACCAATTCGGATATAATTTAAAGGAAGCGCATGTAATTTATGATAAGGGAAGTTAAATAAAATTGAGTCTTAGGAGATAAATAAAAAGCAGAATTTTTTTTTTTGTAAATATCATAAGTATACATATGTGTAATATGATATTTATAAATGGTGAAGTACCATTTAGACATGTAAAATATTTCCTCAGTGTTTTTCTATTAACTTAATAAATTAAATACTTCTTGCAAAAGAATTAAAAGTAAGCCGACTCGATATTTTTGATTTACTCTCTCTTATGAACTGGTAATGTAAAAATTCCAAAAAATAAGGAAATAATGAAAAAAGTCAGAAAATTAGAGGTTATCTTTTCAAAAGACAAGAGTGTCTAGGCAACTCCTTAACTGATTAACTTTCTCGCTATTCACTAAATAATCGGAAAGCCCATATTTGCTATGCATTTTTGGAGATTTATATTTATTTTATACCCTCCACCAGCAGTACACTTTAGACAATGCTGCTTCTTTTTTGGCCAAAATTCAAATTTTTAGCAAAGCTTATATTTTTGTCATATCTTTTTAAAA
This sequence comes from Pollenia labialis, assembly GCA_949318255.1. Classification (NCBI taxonomy): domain Eukaryota; kingdom Metazoa; phylum Arthropoda; class Insecta; order Diptera; family Polleniidae; genus Pollenia; species Pollenia labialis. The sequence goes on from OX439141.1 coordinate 17,349,031, forward strand.
TTTTCGACAAACCTGATATTCTGTTACTTATCAGTTGTTTTGCTTGCGACTTTTAAATAAGTTATCAAATCACGATTGAGTACAGTGAATTTTGTTATGGTGTTCTCTTTTCTTATTAAAAAAATATATCCTTCGGAATAGGTGCATGTATAAAATGTCTTGATATTTGACAAAAACCTAACACTAGTTATGAAAAAGTGGAATGCCCTGTTTTTACCACCTGACAAAAAATAGTTTTTCATCATTAAATCTCATTTTGAATGCTTTTATTTTATTTTCCGACATTTAGCTTTTTAACCGATAGAGCGATTTCAAATAAATTTTTAGATTTGCTCCCAATTTCGGAATTTTTCGCGAACTTCAGCCATGTTCGCGATAGAAGCGACAGTTTTCTTTAAGTTTTCTGGTTCTTTAGAGCTTTAACGATTTTAGTAAATATTTGGCGTTGCTATTATGCCGCTCTTAGCAAATTTTTGTAACTTTCCGCTGATTTTGCAATTTTTGCCATTCCTTATTGTTGTAATGATTTTTAATCAATTTAATGGCTTGTTTGAAATGTTAAAAATGTTGTCGAATTTTCGCAGTTTTTGCAAACTTTACCGAATTTTTGCAATATTGGCGTAGCTGTGTTACTCTTTGCGGCAATCGTAGCCGTTATTAAAATAGCCCCATCAGTGATGGAAAATTCAGTACTATCCCAATAAAAAATTGTGCTTCGAGTGAAGCAGGTTTGTAAGGTAGAAATGTAAGAGTTTCTCTTACCATCTCGCTTACGGAAGGCATAAATTTTATATGGTGAGTTCCTACTTTGAAGCAATACATTTTTGACACAAAAGGCGCTTTATTCAACGCGTTTTAAAACTGGCGAGTGTAGCTATTAGATTAACCCTCTGTAGGATTTTTAGTATTCTTCCTTACAAACCTGCTTCGGAGTAAGAAAATGCCGTGGCACCTAAAATTTAATTTTTTTATATTCTGTAGGCCATATTACGTAGCACATAATTACGCGCTTACTTTTTTAAATGTTCTATTAGTGCGTCGCAAAATAATAAATTTTTTTATTGGGAAGGTACTATTTTCAGTACTTTTTCCTTTAAAAAATACCACATTACCCCCACGTCCGATTTAGTACTCTTTTCTGGTTAAGCTTCTTTGTTTAGAAATTTACCACTGATATTTTTTTTTAACATTGACAACCAGGGCAGTGAAATCGGCAACAAAACGAACTAACTCCGACTCCAACCGCTGTAATTCCAGCTCAGACTTCTAATCTAACCTTAATGCTTAATGTTTGTGAGACTGGTCCTTATTTGACTTTAAACTCTTTTTTTAATCCAGTTTCTTTTAAATAGTTATTTATAGGATTCAGCCAATTTCGAAATATTTTTTTTTTTGGAAAATATTACATAATTTATTAAATTTTTTGTGGGTACTTCAACTCCGACTCTGGTATAAAAACATCAACACTGACACTACAACTCCGACTCCACAGCCCTGTTGACAACATTGCCTACACAAAGTGAATTCTTATCAAAAGGTTATGCCAACCAACACTGCTTGTTGGTATATTTTAGTGTCGGATATCCTCATCAGAATTTTGCTGTTGAATTTAGCCAACTCGGCCCATAAATGGATGAAATGTGAGCAAAAAAACAAATATTTCAGTCGTCGATGGCTGCGAGTTTTAAACGGCAAACCCCTCTGAGGGGATTGAGTGGTTTCAGTCGAAACATGAAGGGTTAACCTGTCCGTATAAACGCCTGGGTTCGAGTCTCAGGTCAGTCAAGAATGAAAAATTATCAATAATTTTTTTATTAATTTCATGTTGTAAAATTCCTTTCTTCATTAAAATTATTTAATGAAAATTAAATTTGATGAACTTAAGCCTAATTAGATATCAAAATTTGGAATTGAAACCATGGAACAACAAAAAAACAGAATACTAATTATTGTTTTTTTTAAGTTTATTTTCCAAAAAAAAAAAAATACGTTTGAAATATGTACCAACATGTTAAAAAAGTACTCTTTTGCTTAGTTGCCTGTACAAAGTTTTCAATTTTCGATTACTGAGCCCCATATACATATAACCCGAAGACACCTATTTTATCTGGATTTATACGGGTTATGCTTCCCTTTTAGAGAGCAAAACTTTTTTACGAAACATCGTTAGAGTCTCCAATAAAAATTTTCATTATAAAAATTTATTGTTTTTGAAAATTTAGAAATGGAAAATAAAGTCGAAAGTGAATACTTTAATAATTAATTGGCAAATGTTGGTAAACTAACTCGTCTCCTAAATGGATTGATTTTAAAAAAATTGAGGTGACCTTAAGATGAAATAATGGAATTAAATATTGGAATTTATTAAGACCTAAACAAAAGTATGACAACACTATGATAGTCCTCTAAGGCAATCAATTGGAAAGTAATTATCTTTCGAATTTTATATGATTTTGCTGAAGGTATCTACGGACATTTTAAAAAACGAATTTTTCCGCTTTTTTTGTGGTAAATGGCTTATGATTCGTTGAAATCTACCAACAGGAAGACGAACAATATTCTGAGAGCGAAAATTAAGAAGTAGAGAACAATTTTTTTAAATTTATGTTTTTTTTTTAATTAAATTCTTTATTTAAACTTGTTAAAAACAAAAGTTTCTTTATTTGTGAACAAAAAAATGTAAGTGATTTAATAGAAGTAATTTCAACTTTTCGCTCGTGACCAAAAATTTTACTTGCAAGATTGTGAGAGCGTGTGTGACAAAACAAAACAAATATTTTTTACGTTAAGCCTGGTACTCTGTTCAACATTTCACGTGAAATGCTGTCAAATCGCATATGAAAAAAACTTGTACGGATTATCTATAAAATAATGTTGACAGAGTTGTCCTCTGTTAATTTTGTGAAAAAGTTCCGAAATGTTTATGCAACATTATTTTACAACTGCTAAACAAAATGTAAACTGCACTGATTGCACGTGGAATTTTAAGCAAAAAAGTATGAACTGATTATTAAATAAGTGATATAAAATTAAAATAACAACACCGGTAACAGTTTTTAATCCATATTTACTTTCTTTTTTTTTAAATTTTTTATTAAAAAAAATAATTTTTAGTTAAATACATGTGGGTTTTGTTTGCATACGCAAAACAATGTCGCATATTTTGAAGCAATAAAAACGTCAAATTGTGCAAGCTCGCAAGATACATGACATTGATACATGTCAAAACTTTCGTGTGAAATAATTAATGTTGCTCGACATTTTTTCACAAATTTTGGACAGAGTAATAGGCTTTACAGCGAGCGTGACAGTGCGTGACTAAAATTTTATTGGCTTTAAGAGAAGGGAGGAGACTTCCAAAAACCGAATCTAAAAAATCAATTAATTTAGCCCAGTCGCTTGGCTAAAATTAAATTTGGGCAAAAAAAAAAAGGACACATTTTTTAAATGCAGTGTAAAACATTTTTAGAATTAAGCTAAAACCCCATAAAGTATCAATATTCTGGGCGCTAAAGTAATTCACAGTCAATTTAGCCAAGTCCGTCTGTTGAAATCACGCTCACCTTTGAACGATTTAAACGAAAAAATCTACTTTTGTGTAAAATTTTTTTCGAGTTCTCCCAACTAATATGGCATTCAAGCTAAGGCAAATTACTTTAACAAGAAAAAATCAACATTTCTGGTACAAAAACTAACCTCAAATGGTGGCTGAATGCACCGATTGCTATTAAATTTTGGCCAAATTCGGTTGATATGATTGTAAATTTCACTTTTAGAGTTAAGAAAGTCGTTCTGTAATAAGCCCACTCTAGAAAAATAGTGTACAACGTCTAAAACCGCAGCGAATTAAATAATTGTAGTACATTTTGGTCTGCTATACCAAGAAATTTTGTTAAGTTCGGGCCATAATTTAACATTGACCTGAAGTAAAGTCCACCATCGGAAATTACCTTTAAATGCAAAAAAACTTCAAAAATAATCCGAAAATGACTTGACATTTTCTTCGGGGTTTTAATACAAAAAACTCTCACTTTGTCGGGATTGATCAATAGTTTACAATAGATCCAATAATAATTCCCTTCCTGAAAATGTTCTTAAAATGCCTTTAACTTAAGCTAAGATCCCACTATCGGCTCAGGTAGCACATTTAAAAACATTGTACAATTTAGGTGGTCCCATTATCTTCGAACATTGTGACAATTTTTTTCGGTTCATACTGAATTGCGACAATATTCGGTACAATGCGGTCACACTTTCGTCCTATTTGGGCAAATTATATCATATGTGTTAGTTTATTTGCTTGTTAGCAGACAAAATTCTCCATCTGAATATTCCATTATGTTTCCACACAATTTTAAATTAAATATTAATATTACAGTTATGTATTTTATTCGACCTTTATTATTATAATATAACTAAATTTTCAAGCTTGTGGTCTTTTTAATTTGCTTGATATATAAAAAAAAAAAAAAAACCCTGAAGAAGGCACTCAAAGAAGTGCCAAAATATTGGTTAAAAAAAACGTTTAAAGTTGTATTTATAAAATTAAAAAAAAGACCTTAAGCTTGAAAATTTAGTTATATTAAAATATTAATATATTATAAAAAATGTATTCAATTTTATTCAAACCTACTGTACTTGTTCTTTTTTTGTAATTGTTGTTTTATAAACAGATGTTTACAAACCAGGGATGGCAACATCGATACAACTGCATTGTTTTCTTTCATTTAACAGTAAAAATGTACTATTTAACGACTCAATACATAAATAATAGATACAACAAAAATTTAATTTTTGGTACAATAAATCTCAAAAAAGTAAAATTTAAGTAGCCAGTTGGTGCAATTTAAAAATTTCGTTTGACCATCCATTGTATTGGCACTGATTGGCGACTGTGATTGACGCACAAGTGGCCGATTAAAATCGGTACATATTAAACAATTTGATTACTCGACATTGTGCAAAAGAGTGTTTACATTAACAGGGCATCAAGGTTAATTTTAATTGTCCACAGTCAGCACAATTTCGGCACAGATGGTCAAATTTTAAAAAATTTTGACCGTTCACACTAACGGCACATTAAAAACGACAAGAATTTGTACATTGCGCCGATAGTGTGATATTTTATTTAAATTAGTAAGTTTTTATTGATAAGATATAAAATCATAAAATTTTTATAAACTTTGTGTAGATCGGCTTATAGATTACCATTAACCCAACTCTCGTATTTAGTACGCCTAAAATAGAAACGAATAAGGTTATTATCGGAAAAATTGGTCCAGTAAAGTTTAAAGGGACCAAACATTTTGCTTACAATTGCTACAAATACAATACTCTAACGTTAGTTTAAATAAAGTTTTGTTCATAGTTTGTAGATCTATAAACAAGCCTACTCCTGAAATATTCTTACTGTTAGTGGAGGGTATCAAAGATTCGGCACATCCGAATTTACCACTTTTACCTCTTTTGTATTGTAAATTTTTAAGAATTGAAGAAAAAAATGGTATTATCGAGCATAACGTTTTTTCTCGCAGACTATTTTACATCACTGCAAAGCTGGGAGTTCAAATTTGATTTCTTTAATCATAAATTACTCCTTTAAATTTCCAGTTCGTCAAATTCTTTCTTTAATAGTTATTTTTCCATAATGTGCATAAAATACCAAATAAAAGACTTTTGCTTAAATTGTTTTGACAAACTCATCTTAAATCCTTTTTGACAATTCAAAAAAGTCTTCATGATGATTTTCATGATGATAAAAAGTAACTGCTGGTGCTAACATTACAGCATAAAAACGTTTATGTATTGCAAAACCTCTTCACAATGTATGGTAATCTGTTAAGAAAACTTTCTTAATAATTTCTGTTGCATGCACAAGCACATGAGATGTCATGGTTTTTGATTGCAGATCCAAAAATTGCGAGATAGTTGATTGAATTCGATTGATATCTAGCCTACGTTAGGGAGCTATTTAAAAAATAAAAACAATAGCATATCTAAAAATAGCATACAAAAATAATTGAATTTAATTTAAATGCAATAATGGAAGAGTTTTCGTGTTCGGATAAGTCTTTATTATATTAAATTAGTCCAAGTTATACACATATTCCTTTAAAACGTTTGTTGTAGGAAATTGATTATAAAAAATCTTTGTTGTCTGTCAGTAAATTATACCTGGCAAATTTTAAAGAAGTAGATTTATAATGTTTTTGAAAGTCCTCATATAGTAACATGTTGCGAAATAACTGTATTATTCCAGATTTCACTGACCCCATTAACCACATCAAACTAATGTTGGTGTAGGGTATGAAGTCGCACTTATTTTTAACAAAAAAAATATCATGCTCTTTACTTTCTCACATATAAATGTTGAAATAAGCCACACACATACGTCAGTATCATCATAATCACCATCATTATTATACAATGCACTATAGTTTATCCGTTGCGTTTTGAGTAGGTCTTGTGAAAACTGCTTAAAAATTGACTTAAAAATATGTATAAAAGCAAACATGCTTGGGTATGATGGCGTGGACGACATTGTCTGCATGCAACTGACTGACTGACTTCAGTCGTACCAGCATAAAACGACAAAAAAAAAACACCAAAAGAAGAACTTGAAGATAAAAGGATTTGGTGGATATTAATGTTATAAGATATTGTGATTTATATGAAAAGATTATGGAATATAAATGATAAAGAAATTTACTCATTCTTCTATTTTCATTCTTCACTCTTTTGAAAAGAGACGATAAAGACGATAAAAAAGGGCGGCAGTTGTTTAATGAGAGAAGTGGCATTTTAAGAAGTGGGTTGTATTATTTATGTTTAACTAAATTTACTAGTTACTAGATAAAGAAAAAATTTAATGATTCATTGAAATAAAAAGAATAAATTTAATTCAAGTTATCAATGTTTTGCTTGTAACGCAAGTGACTTTTTTTACAGGCCCCCTAAGTCAAATCAAACAGACGTATCTTCGTATTTATAATTTTAAATTTAATTAAATACAATTTGGCATCTCAAGCAATTTCTACAACAACAAAAACTACCTCTTACTAATAAATTAAAATACTTATGTCACGTTTTTTATGTGGTTTTGACCCAACAATAGTATAAATGACGTAATTTACAGCACGATTTTAATATACTGTTAAATACGAGGGTCTTAGTAGAAAATAACTGAATTATAAACAAACGAAAACTATCAATTTAATTAATTGTATGTTTTTTTTTTTACAAATCGTTAAAAAATAACTAGAACTGAATGCTATCAAAGTTTGCCTTGGGATTCAAAAATTAATTATCACGGTTTCGTTTAAATGTGTTAAATTCCCATTCATTCTATTGATAAACTGAAATTTATTGTTGTTTATTTTTTTAATAATTTTTGAGTATTTTGCGATTGAAAATCGGTACTTAAATCAATATTTTTTTTACTTAATTCAAAAAAATCCGTACTCACCGTTCTATTAATACAGCTTGCGATTGATTTGAGTACGAATGGGTTGATTTTTCTATTGAGTGTACTTTCCCAGCTTAAAGGGAATGTGTCGTTACGTTTTCTAAGCGGTGCAAGCAAATCAAAAACTTTAAACACGTTTATGTCGAAATGTTTTTTTGTTTTACATATGTAATTGTAATGATTATAGTTATTAAATTGTAAATGTCTGGCCGCTTTCTGATCGATTTCGCATGGGGATATTAATGTACCGATATGTCTTATAGACTTATGACTAAATGCATACTGATGTCTCTAGCAAAACTTTTTATTTTGTGGAAGAATTACAATTATCAATAACTTAATAGCCTTTTTACACTGAACAACAGCCAACATCTACCATCAATTTGGGAATACATCTTTCCATAAGAATTACGTAGGGCTAAAAACCAACATCTATAAAAATTGTTCCTTTCTCATTTTATTCCACTCTACATCTTTCGATTACTTTAGTGTCATTACTAGAAAAGTGTCAACAAGTTATATTATTATTCTGGCATCACTGACAAAAACAAATTGGTTTTGAAAACAGTGTCACCATTTGTCAAGTTTTCTCTTTTATTGCAATTTTTTTTTGTTTAGTATTTTTATATGTTTAAACTTCAAATACATTTTTGTGTTTTTTCTTTTTAAATTTTGGCACTTTTGTAGCAAAAAACATTTTTTATTTTAAAAACTTTTTTTTAAAATATGCTGACATTTTTCTTTGATGGTAGATGTTAGATGTGAGCAATGTAAACGAGTGTTTCACATTTTCTACATCTTTGATGATTGATGTTAAATGTGGATCAGTTCAAAAATGTGCCCGTGCAAAAAAACTGAATTGGCAAATTAGTTTTTTTTTTGTTGTTTTCTTACGAAGACAGTAGAATGAAGCAGTTTGTTTTTTAATTTTGTTTTTTCTTTTTACCCACTTACAGCTACAATTCGAGTCGGAAAGAACCCAACCAATTGTAGGGGAATGTAAGAAAAGATACACTCACTGTTTATTGTTGGTGTTTTGTTTTGGCTTTGATATTGTTACAAGTAAGACTTTGAGTGTTTATAATTCTTATTCGCTTTAGGGTTTTATTTGAATAATATTTTTGGCCTTTCTAAAAGGTTTCCTGATGAGCTGGCCTAAGCAACCAGTGAAATGCGCATAGAAGCTAGCTTTCCCTCAACAATAAATTTCAGTGTATTTATCAAATATGAAAAACTGGGAATTTAGCACGTCATACGGAAATCGTATTAATAATAAATTGCTTTTTTTTGCAGTGAAGCGGCAATGTGAAAATGCAAGCCAGAATAATTTGTACACAAATTTCGTGATCAAACCAGAATTACCAAAAGCAAACCAGTTTGCTTTATGTTCATTGTTTGGGCAGAAATATGATGCAAAGAGAAATGCAAAAGGCAGCTTTCTTAGAAAGAGAAAAAAAAAACGCAAAATCTTTTGTCTTGTGACATATCTGTTAGTAATCTGTGCTAGACTGATTAATGTTGTTTCATTCTCTACAATGTGTGTGCACACGTACGTAGTAAAAAATAGAGAAAACGCGGCGCCCGGATTTTGCCGATCGCAGGTCTATCGCCAATATTTTTATGTATTGCATAGAACAGCACAAGCAAAAATAAAAAATGTATGTTTGTCAAATTGTATCCAGTTCTCCGTATCAATGAAATGTAAAAAAGGTTGGACACAGCATTTTGAATTATTATGTAGTCAATCAACTCCTGGTTGTGTCCCATTTTCAGGGCCTTGAAGTAAGACATACATACAAGTTTATATCTCTGTAACAAATAGGACATACGTTCTTTAAATTTGTAGCTCAATTAACTGTTTAAAAATAAATTTTGCACTTATCAGTATTCATAGCAATTAAAAGCAAAGTATAAATAGCTGCTAACATTTTATCCGAACTAAACAAGACAATATTAATCATTTTATTAGTTTCTTTACAACAGTCAATACCTTCGAAAATGCTTAATAAAATATTCGTAATTAATTTAATAATTTTGCATATTTTCTCAGTGGCAACGACACCTCATAAGATTTATTATATAGAAAACAAAAAGTTTTTAAATTGGGGAGCATCTAGTCAGGAATGCAAGAAAATTGGTTTGAATTTGCTAAGTATAAGGACAAGAGATGAGTTTGATTATCTCAAGGAATATATAAAAACAACTTATGGTAATTCAAAATGTGTTTTCGTATGACCTATTGCAAAGATATTAAAATTTGTTATATTTTAATTAGGTCGAATTTTTCCCTATTGGATAGGTGCCTTCAGGGTTAATGGCCAATTCCAATGGACTGCAACTGGTGAAGAGATCAAGCAGTTCTTCTGGCATGCTGGCGAACCAAATGATAAAAGTGGCAAAGAGAATTGTGTTCATACGTGGGAAGAGGATTTTGATTGGAATGATAATGATTGCGAAAGAGAATTACCGTTTATATGTGACTTAGAAGTGTGATATAAAATCGATTTAGTTTTATGTAAAAAAATACAAAAAATGTTCGATATGCCCCTTTTACGGTTCACAACTCCACTCAGTTTAGTTGTAATTTTTTAATTTTTGTTTAATGGTTTACAACTTTGCTATATTGCGTTGAACAAAAACATAACAAAAATCACAACTGACCACAACCTTAATTACAAATCAACTGAGTTGAGTTCTGAGCCATAATAGGGGCCATAAGTTGTGTTTTATTTGGGGGCGTCCGCCACTCAAAGTTTGCCTTAAAGCTAATTTATTCAAATGTAATTTGTTTACATATGACTACCTTGAAAAGAACGGAAAGAATTGCTCTATTTTACCGTTATTTGGCAGCGCAATTTGTGAAACTAAGCTGATTTTTATTACCATACAAAGCAATATGCTTCCCTAAATGCTTAAAAATTTAAAAATTTAAAAAACCAAAAAATTAAAAATTAGAAAGAGGAAATAATTATGATTGATTCACTTACCCTTTTTACACCAGCATCATGCCCGATATGGTTTTCACTTAAAAAAATCTTATGTTCAGATTTGACTAAAATTATAAACTAAATCAGAAGAAAGAGTTCAATTTTACTCTTTATTCATGAAAATGATATCCCAATAAGCAATTTTGTTGGAAATCAAGTTCAAAACAATTGGTATTCAAGTGCGAATTTTAAGTTTGAAGGGTTGAAATATTCTTTTTTTACACTTTATTTCAATAGCATTCTCCAGTAAAATGGGAGTTTGAATTCAAGTGAAAATTAATAAAATATTTTGAAACTTAAATGCCATTCAAAAATACGTGTAAACTCATGTTTATTTTCAGTTAAATTCAAGCACTTGAATGCCAAGTTGGTCCAAATTTCTGCTTATTAAACATGAGAAATTTTATTTGTTGCTTAGTTTTTGTGCAAATACTGTGTTTTTTATTCCTTGATACACACAGAAAAAAATCAATGTAAAATTGTCGGAAACAAGGTTGAATTTACTGTTTTCGGTAGTGATTTTTTTTTTATTGTTACTTCATGTTAATTTAACATGATTTTATAATTACTTGCGAACAACATTTTTTTCTTTTAAAATAACTTTAGTTCATGTTAATTTAACATTGCAGTTAAGTTAGAGCAAAATGTTATTTATTATGAAATAACAATCCGAATCACGTTGAATGAAAGTTATTTCAAGTTGAAACAACGTGACTTTCATTTAACACATGTTTCACTTATTTTGTATTCTCCTTTGTCAACAGAAGCTTCTGCCGACAACATATGCACTTACTTAAGAATAATTCAATACACTTACCCTTGTAACACATGCTTCACTTATTTTGTATTCTCCTTTGTCAACAGAAACATCTGCAGAATCGCCCGATATGGTTTTCATCATAATTCTACTTTGAAAACTTGATGTACTATTTAACTAAATAATTTAAATTAAAAGAATACGGGAGTTGTGTTTTTTTTCATAACATATTTTAAACATGAAAATAAAAAATTTACATACTTAAGTATGTATGCATGTTAATTTAACAAGATAAACTTTTGATTTTAATATAAAACAGGGTTTTAAACAATGTTATTTAAACAATGTAATTTTAACAGTGAATAATATTAAATAAACGTGATTTAAGGTTATTTTAATATTTTTCATTTAAAATTAATATGAAATAATGATAAATTTAAAAAACTGAATACTTTTGCAAAAATTTACTATGATTCTCAATCAACATTTTGCCATGTTAATTTAACATTGGTATTTTTTTCTGTGTGTACTTGTAAATTTTAACCCCCATATTCATAAAAAAAGTTTTTGATTTATAAGAGGCGCATGAAACATCTTTTCATAGAAAATTCGTTCCATAAACCTGTTATAAGCCCGAAATATTTATGAATATGGTGGTAAGGGTTTATTTTTTCTTTTTTTAATTTACAATTTAATTTTTGGTTGCAGCAGGAATCTGGTTTTTTTGTGGTTTTAAATTTTTTTTGCGCTTTCTTGCTTGCTTCGATCTTGTGTTTATCTGAAGTTCGAGGTTCATTTTGGAGTTGTTTTAAGGCCGTCAGTCAAAGTCGATAACGTTGTCATCGAAGTAGATAAAATCTTCGAGGTCAATAGATAACGGCTGATCGATCTTAAAAATAAGAGTGATTGTGGCTGGATTTAAATCTCATTTAGATTTTCTTGAGAAAACAATAAAATCAAGCAATTTGTTTTTTCTTTACCCACTTACGTCTGCCTACATTGCGCGTTGGAAAAAAACCCAAACAAATGTTGTAGGGAAAGTAAGAAAAATAAATTCACTGCTTTTTGTTGGTTGTTTTGTCTTAGCTTTAATATTGTTGCAAATAAGACTTAAGAGCTTGTGATTCTCATTCGCTTCACTTGCTTTTGTTGTATAATATCCTTAGCTTTTCCAAAGTCGTTGGAAAAAGGCTTTCTGCTGATCTGGCCTAAGCAAACAGTAAAAGTGCTTAAGAACTTGCTTATGCCCCAACAATAAATTTCAGTGCATTTATTAAGAAAAAAATTGGGAATTTGGCACACAACAAAATGAAGATTGATTCACAATTCACCACTACTCCCATTAAAAGTCCAGTTCCTAACGAATTCTTATACTTAATGGAGGGTATCAACGATTTGGCTTAGCAGACTATAAATTTTTTTTAAAACCATTTTTAATTTCACTGAAATATTTTGAAATTATTAAATAAAAGTTATGGCATTATAAATTTTAAATATGTCATACACACGTAGGTAAACTGTTATTCAATTTATAAATTATTTTATTTATTGCAAAAACTTTATGTTTTTTTCTTTTTTTAATTTATGTACATGTTTGTATGTAAGCATTAAAAAAAAGAAACAAATCATAAGAGTTCCTTTTGTTATAGTTTTTATTGGAAATACAATAAAAATTAAATATTTGTAAAAGAAAAACTAAAGTGATAAATTTTGTCAATTGCATGACATTGTAAAATTGTTTTGTATTCTTTGTTTTTTTTATTTTTTATTTTTTTTTTTTTTGTGATACAACATTTTTTTTTTGTTATGTTTAACACATGTATTTATGTTGCCTACGTTCTGCCTGTCGTTTAAAAATATTTTACTTTTTGTACCATTGTAAAAGTAGAGTGTGTGATAAGTTTAGAGAGAATTTTGCAAGCACTTAAAATTATTGGAGTTTATAAAAGTGAAAGAGGGCAAAAAACAAAAGTCAGTTTTTTTCCCACTCAATGGAAGATGCTTTGTGATAGAGGTTAAACAGCTTTAGGTCCTAAGCAAGGGCTCAGTTTAAGTGTCAAATTAGTAGTGATCTTGGGCCTTATTACAAGAAAGCCCCATTAAGCTACAACACATCAGAAGATCTCGCTTGAAAAAGTGTCCATTTCAATTTCAGCCGTACTTTGTCAGCTTTCTCCTATTCATTGAAGGCATTAGGAATTATCAACTAGGTTAAAACACGTTTGCATATTCCAAAAAAGTAATATTGTTCTTTATGGATTTTTTCTTGCAGAAGATCGTAATATACTCGTATAGCAAAATTTATATTTCTGTCAACAGCAATGAAAATTCAAAGTAAAAAATAATAAAACAATATATGTACAATACAATAAAAACAACAAAACTTTTAAGAAACATAAACAAGATAAACGAGTGTATGTACAAGTTCTTGTAAACAAAAAAAAACTTAAATATTTGCGTAGTTTTACATCGAACAAGAATGCAAAAAAAAAAAAAAAATTATTTGTTTAGTAAATGTTTTTACTTATAATAAGAAAAATAACAACAAGAACAACACAAACTCTTTATGCACATTACAATTGTTTACACAGGCCTACTTACACTACAAGAAGTATAAACAAAATAAGCCATATATTATAACAAGTGTTATTATAGGAGGGCCGTTTGAAAATTCACATGAAAATTTAACCAAAAATTATTATGGATGTCGTAAAGGGATGAAATACTTTGTAACTTAATTTTTTTGATATCTTTGCTATATAAATTTCCATACTATTTCGAATGTGTATTCAAAAGGAGCATATAGACGACATGTATTTTACCTCTGACTTGTCAACTTTGGAAGTCACATGTAATTGTGCATGTCTGTTAAAATTGCTGTTCTACATAAGGTTTTTTGATATTCGGTCACAAACGTACATGTAATTTGCTTCTGATATTGTCTCTGTTTTTTTTCGCATAGATATTGTAGAAACCAAAGTAGTTCTCGGCTTCAAAATAGCGTGAGGCCGACACAAAAATATTTTTTGCGCCGTGAAAGAGTTCAGCCATCTTAAAATTGTTTTCTTTAAAATCGAAGATGCCAATTTTGGATGTCATAATGAAACGTTTTTTATATGTATATGGGCACTTCCAAAATTGTAAACGGGACATTCGCACACGTTTATATTGACAAAACTGTAAAAAACAACCTGATTTTCATTTTTTAAATTAATGATTCTTTTAACTCTCAATTAGCTCTTTAATTGCCGCAAATGAAATTTTTCGCTTACTGTCGTGGTTTCCGAGATAATTGCAAAAAACCAGTGATTGTAAACGGGTCAAAAAACGGAAGTGGGTTTTAAGGGGTAACCGTTTAAACAGTGATTTCTGCGAAACCTGACACAATATTTTATTGGGATTAATTTTAAAATGTTGCGTACTAATGTGCCCTAAAAATGGTTTCGATTTCAAAATTAAATATGAATTACATTTTTTTAAATAAATTATTAAAGAAATTTTAAACGGGACATTGTAAACGGGACAATTTTTCCATCATGATTTAAAATTTTTTTATGTTGCTATTTATAATCCTTTATAAAAGAAACTTAATAAAAAATGTTTTTCAGATCATAAATATGCCTTAGATTAGAGTACTGTTGTTCCAAATGCATATTTTCTAATATACACAAGTATGTGCTAAAAGTTGTAGTACTTCGTTTACCATTTTTTTTCGAATCAATTCATTTATACGCATTTTTTAAAAAAATATAAGCAATTCTCTAAATAAATCTTGAAAAGAAAAATTTTTTTTCCATTTTTTGTGGTTGGCGTTTTTTTGGAAATAGCCATATGTATGTATGTACATAATTTCTATTAAAAGGTTGAAAGAATATATATTTATCGGTTTTGTAAAATAACAACCTTAGCCGGCTAATGATTCCGTCAATAGTGCCAACATGTTTTTTTCAATATAACAACAGTGATGTCGGATGGTTTGTCAGAAGAATATAGAGCACACTCTTATTGAAATTTTGTCCGATGACTTTGCGTCTGATTTTTACAGAAGCAAAGTTAAAAAGGTAACACACGATATTTATGTATTTTGCAGTGGGAAGCTTGACATGTCAGGTGACAAAAACATGTCGTGTACAATTTATAAAGCTTTCATACTTTAATAGTCTTACGGCCATTTTCTCAACAACGCACATGCTAGAATTCTATATGAGATAAATTGGCACTTGGACGTTGATAACATAGCATCTGAGTCAATCTTTGATCCTGGCTTCACCGTTAGCACTTTTGATTACTTAGTACACTATGACGACCTACGAGTTTCGGCATTTTCTGGCATTTACTCCGAACAGTTGGACTGTAGCTTTCCTCTATGGCTGCCCGATTATTGCACTGCCATTTAAGCTGAGATAATGGCCATCTATACAGCCGCGAGGCACATTCAATATGGTGAGATATCTGGCAAGAATATTCACAATATTACTGAAAGTAAAGCGGCCATAAGTTCCCTGGAGAATGTATTTATTACATAGAGAATGATCCAATAATACCGAATGTTTCTGAAGCAGATAGCCAGTCATTCAATGGTTACACCCTGGATACAGGGACATATATGGGGAAAAACTGTAATGGATTTTTTTTGGCGAATTTCACGTGATTAACAACTATTACCTGCACGAATGTTGTAAAATAGACTTCGACTTTATAATTAATAACTTACATATTTCGATCGTATGCCATCCAAACATTCTAGAGGTATTAATACATGGCCGGTTTATCGTTACAGCTCAAGCAGCAATAGTTTTTAAACTGTAGTGGAAGCAGAAATAAAGTCCTTTAATGGCCCAACAAAATTTTGTGGCTTTCGTTGGATCCATAATTCACTATTGATTTCACTTAAGGCCCACTTTTGAAATACACACTAATAGGCCTTAAACCAAAAAAAAAAGTAATTCTACAATATTAAATATTATTTTTATTAAATTTGTACTATCACAGTTCACTCTTCAAAATTCTAAGTTTTAATGGACGGTATCACAGGCACACCTAACTAGAACATTTTAAGTTGTTTTAGATATTTAATCTATTTATCTTTTAAAGGGACAAATGTCGTAACACTTAGGACAAGATCCAACAAACACTAATATTCATTTCAATTTACAATAAAAGCACAGTTTGAAACAAAAGTCTTAAAAGCTTAAGGCTATCACACACTTCAATATAATTTCAAGTAGTTCTTTATAAGTGCAAATACGTGTACCGATTAAAGTGCGAGTGTGTGTATTGATGTTTCTTCCTTGTACAAGTATTTGTATTTATATGTCTATTTGGCTACACTTAACAATAAGTCAAAAAAAACTTTTTACAATAAATAAAAACATAAAATTCTTTTGAATTCTTTTTATGTATTTCATTTTATTTGCTTTTTACGTTGGTATACATTTCAATGTAGGGCCTGTGGTTTGGTTTGGTTTGGTTTGTTTTGTTTGATTTTATTTTCTTCTTATTTGAGATATAAAAAGCTCCTAGATTTTATTTGCATTTGGTCACAGGATAAATAAAAAGATAGTTTATTAGAAAAGGTGTCTTTAGTTTGTATTAAGTACTAAGTATCTAGATAAGGTTAGATTAGAAAATGTTATAAGTAATGCACTGCGGGGCCATTTGGGCCCATTGTGTTACTCAAACTATTACATATAACAACTAACAATGTTATAGTCGGCTGTGCTAAATATCTGATATTCTCTATTAAAGATTAATTAATTGAATATACATGGGATAAATTATAAACCAATCAAATTAGACATCACACACTAAAGTCGCATTATGCAAAATTTAGGAAAGTATTTTTCGAAACTGTAAAATCGCTGATTTTCACAAAACGTATATTTAGTGTTCCCTCTGGTCGTAAAAAACATTCATTTTGGTACATTATTTTGTTACGAAAAACGTGTGGCTTGGCTTTTATTTGCAATCAATTATAGATCATCCAAAAATTGGGATCTACTGTGGATAATGGACCGAACATCACAAAATTTGCTAGTGTGATTTATTTGACCTGTTTAACATTATATGACATGTCGCACATATAAATATTTTATTATACAGAAGATTAAGGATTGGGAAGGGTGTTAATACACTGGCGGGGTAAACAAGCTCTGATTTAAATTTGAATTTAGTATCTAAACGTAAAATTTTACCTTGTGGTTTGCAATAAAAACCATAACGTCTGAACGTCTGCGAGTTTTCGAAGGGATATCAAAAGAAAATACAAATGTACATAGGTTGTTTCACACAGTCTGAAATAAATCTCTGCTCTTCTTCTCTTCTCACAGAAATATTTTGTAACATTTTGTTTAAAAATTTAACTATTTTGGTTTTATGCATAGTATAATAAGTACCTACCTGGGTGCATTAGGGAGAGTTGTCGTTATTTACCCATGTAATGTCAAATTTAATTTTTAACATTGATAAACTACTTTAACCCTAGAACGTCATACTCCGTCGATATAGATGAAGGATGTTTCAATTTCGTACTTGGTATTTCTTTTCCTGTATTTATGTTCTTTATAAGCTGGGGTCCAATTCTGGCAATCGTGATCGAGTACTTTCTCGATATGAAAGCAATTTTATTTCAGTCGATACTTAACGAATCGAAATTGTTTTTTCAGTATTTTGAAATTCAAATTAAGGCTTATAACACTGCCAAAATAATTCTGATTCGTTTAGTGTTGACTGAAATAATTAGATAATAAATTGCTTTCGAATCCAGAAATTACTCGATCACGACTTCCAGAATCAGGCCCCATATCTTTTATGAGGGTGCCGCTGCTATACTCTTTTTTGTGTGCGCATGTGTAGCTGTCTACGAATTGGATAGACAAGTTTTACTTTGCATATGCGTCGTCGAAAGGGCAAATCAGTATAAATTCTAATGCATCATAATTTTTTTTTGTTATGTTTTGAAAAACAAGCCAAATTAGTACTCTGGAAACTTCTGTTTTCATTATATAATATTAAAATAAAAATATTTATTTATAAGCGAAATTTCAATTATATTTAGTACGTATTTTATCCTTTTTGCTCTTGTGAGTATCACTTGTGAGTATTCGACAAAGTATTACGTTTACGTCATAAAAATAAGTATGATATTCTAGGGTTAATAAGTCTTATGACTGTTATTTGTTTTTTGTTGCAATAAACTAAACAAACTTATTAAGCGGGAATTCCCGGAAAATCGAATTCCGCTTTCCTGGGAAATGAAAAAGTCCGGGAAAAGAAAAAATTCTACTTCAGATCTATTAATGCATAAAATTACACCATAAATTAAAGCTGCCTGGATCGGATTTAAAAAATCAGCATTTCAAAACTGCAGTCAAAGTAGAACTGTAATTTCTTCCATTTCTTTCTCTTCTTCATTTGTCTCCGGCAAAAAAAAAACGGTTGCTTTTACTTCTGATTCATTAAATGTAAACAGTCGCCGTCAAACCAACTTAAAAAGCGAAAAATTGTACACAAGTGATCGTTTTTTGTTGGTCAGTTTTTGGTTTCGACTCCAGCTTTGTAAACGCTGGAAAAAATATACAGTTCAGTTCTATAGCTAAGGAATAGCTATACATCAGCCGTTTTCATCAATATTATGGAATGTTTAATACAAGATATGATTGATGTATAATAGGAACAAAACTGGACCCAAGTGACTGGCTTAAGGAAGTGCAGATGGAACAAGTGCAGGTATTGGAAAAAATAAAAATTAAACAATATGCACATACATTTATTGAACCCATTTTTCAACGCATTCGTGTTGATCGATGTTTAAGATAATAACGAATCACATTCCAAGTATCTAATAGAAGAAAACATTAAAAAAGCCAGTAGGAGTGCTGATTATTTCACTCCCCGGTCGGCGAAAAATGGATAACAGAGTGTCCGATAATAAAACGTATGCATTAGAAAGTTGTTATTAATTTTATCAGTTTTCTCGCCAGAATAAAGGATTAAAGTATTACTAAAATTGGTAATGGAGAAAGCAGGAAAATACCGAATATAATGATATTGTTGTTTACTGTTATTAAAAAATTATTAAAAAATAAAATACAAAGTATATTTCTTTTATATTTTAGTGGCTTGATTTTTTTATTATAAATTAAATATTTAATAAATAATAAAATTTAATTTATTGATATTGGTAATAAAATTTTACTGACAAAAATAAGAGCAATTTTTGTGGTCTCTTTTTATGTTTGCGCGTATAAAAAGTTTTTAATCAAAAATCTTTATTAACTCAAGTTAATAAAGTTTTATAAAATATACACAATTTATGAAATCAAGCTAAAAAAGGAAAAAAAAATGTTGTTCGTTTGTAAACCTTAAAGAAAGTACACAACAATGATCAGCTTACAGATAAGCTTGGTTCGTTTGACAATTAAAACGCAGTTTCATCAAACTAATTGATTCAGAAAATTAATTTTTAGTACTTTGAAATGTCAACGCATAAGCAATATTTCTATTTGTTACGAATGCCATTAAAAACTCAAAATACCCACCCTGACAAATTTAATTATAAAGTTTATAAAATATTGTTTTCAGCGTAGTGAAGAGTGAGTAAATTAAACTTAACCCAACAAAATAATAAAACAAAAAGGAGGAAAACTTTATTTTTACATTTATTCTTAAAAAACTACAAGCTTAAAAATATTTGAAGAATTAAAACCAAAACATATTTGTGGTATTTTGACAAAACATCTTGAGTCGAGATACGACAGCAAAAAAGTTTTAAAAAAAAGCTCGGCGAAGCAATCATTTTTATTAAATTATCAAAATAATTTTCGTGGGAATACAAAATTTAATTTAAATGATTTTGTTATTCGTGCTTAATTCTGACTGGCAACCTGTTTTATAGTTTTTTTTTGCGAAAACAATAAAGCAAGTTTTGTTTTGTTTTTATTTTGTTTTTTCTTAACCTACTTACAACTACAATTATTGTTGGAAGAATTCCAATCAATTAAAGTGGGGAATGTAAGAAGAGATAAACTCACTGTTAATTGTTGATGTTTTTGTTTAAACTTTGATATTGTTACAAGTAGAACTGTTGCTTATAATTCTTATAAGCTTAACGGTTTTATTTGGTTTAATATCTTTAGTTTTTCTAAAATCTTTTTGGATGAAGTTTCCTGATGATCTGGCCAATCAACAATAAATTTTAGCGTTTTCCTCAAGAATAAAAATTGGGTATTAAGCACGAATAACAAAATCATTTGAATTTTTTTTAAAAAATAAAATAAACCAAAATTAAAGAAAAATTCCGTTTATAATACAAAATCTTAAAGACGTTTACAAAAATGTATTTTGAATGAAAATTTGTATGCTTAACAGTATTTTTATCAACTTTTTCGACTTAAGATGTTTTGTGAAAATGCCACAGTATTGTAAATCTACCATGGATGAAGTATATTGCACTAATTTTAGTTAAAGTGAGTGTTGAATTGAAAATAAGCAGGCTCAATAAACAGGAGTGATAGTGATGATAAAAAATGTTGCACTAAAAAAAAAAAAATTGTTGTGATTTAAAAAGAAACAATCATCAGTGTATTGCAACTTATTTGTTCTTCACTAATTCGAGTGCAACAAAAAATTTCATGGGTGCTCCCGATTTTTACATAATTACATAATTTAATTAAATTAAATTAAACTTTAATATAAATTCCGGTGATAATAATATGGTTAAAATAACCATGATATGTTAAATTATTTTTCATTACAACTTGGTTTGTAAGAAAAATTGGTTTTTGTTAAGTGTATAACAGACAAAAATATTTTCCAAATTTCAAAAATCGATCCACTACAATGGAAATTCGAATGTTTAGGGGGGTAAAAAGGGTAAAAACGGGAAAATTTGGTAACCTTATATCTCCAAAACTAAAAGAGAAAAATAAGTGGACAGGTGTCCGGTACGTTTTTGAAATTCGGCCCTATTAGGGAGTTAAAGGGTAAAACCTGAATTTTGGTACTTTTTTGGCACCCATTCGAAACTTATCAAAAAAAAAATACGAATATGAATTTGGTACTTTTTCGAAATTCGAATATGTATATGGCCTTAGAATTTAAAAAAAAACTTTTTTTTAACATTTTTTAAGAAACAATTATTTTAAATTACTCCATTAAGATGTTAAAATTACTGAGTATAGTTTTTCGGGCCTGTATTCCAAAGATTTTTTCAATTATTTTTTCACAATTTTTTTTTTCACTTTGTTTGCGTCGAAGCTAAAGACAGCGGTGTTCCCAGCCCTGGGGTCTACTTAGATGGAGCGCTACTGATGTCTAGATACGTCACGTTATCAAGAATTAGATTTTTAAGTTTGATTTTAATTTTTATGTATGCTGGCTACGTTTTTATTTTGCTTTTTAAAAATGACGTTGCACTAGAGTTTTAAATCGTTGTTATACGGTCATAGCATTCAGCATATTTTTGATCAATCGATTTTTATTCAACTAGTGAATTCAAATTGAAGAAAAGTTTAATTCTGAGTATTAATCAATAAACGATTTATAACGTTTATAAATACAAGCAGGAAAGTGTGCCTTATTTTTGGAAAGGGGACTGTTTTGTGGCTCAATTGGTATTGCCTTCTTTTTCTTTATTCCTTAGAGAAGTTGAGTGGTTCAATTTTGGTGAAGTTAGCCGTCTTGATGCCGTAAAACTTTCTTATTTTTTTCAAATATTCTCGATTTGAAGTTTTTTTTATTCATCTTAAAATTGTCTTTCGTTAACTTAAGACTTAAAGAAATAATTAATAAGATTTTTTAAATTTATTCTTTGCATTTAGGCAAAAAGGTCTTAAGTCAAAAAAAAAAAAAAAAACGCATTTTATCTGCTCTTAAGGTTAAAATTCTGTAAACTACACCAAATCAATACTTTTCAATTCAACATTTCAAAAATACAGAATTAATAAAAATCACAAAATAACTCCAACTTCCAGCCCTGGTAGAGGGCTAAAAGTTATGAAGGAATAATTAAAAAAATTTATTTTATGTAATTTAAGTTTAGGTAGATGCAATATTCTGGAAGTATTTGAAAGTTATTGGATGACATTTTTTTGTCATACGCTAACGCGCTCCACCCTTTGCGATTAATAGATAATAGCGATTAAATCGTAATTTTAATCGTTATAGCGGCAATAAAAAATTGTGATTAAATGCAAACCCTAGTAAATATATACACTGTATATTATACAGTTATGTTGACCGAATTCATGACACTGTGATCTAAGTATGTATGTATATGTGATAATAATTTTTTCATGCGCATATTTAGTCCATAGTCCAATATACATATAGCATTTTACTACATTACAATGTTTCTGCTTGGCTTCGTGCAATTACAGTAGCAGGTCGTTTCAAATTCGCCTTAAATGTTGTGGGGCATTTTAATGTTGCAAAGTTGTTACTGCTGTTTTTAGCTTAAACAAGTCATAAACAAACTACTAACGTTCTACTCATAAATTAAACATAAAATGCGCAAGTTGCATTTTATATTATTTTTTCGTTTATGTATTTATTTCATTTCATTTTCTTTTCTTTTTTTTTCTAGTTTTTGCTACTTATGTTTAGGATGCACTAAATGTATTTATTTATGTATGTTAGCGGAATTTTTTTTCTGCTTAGCTTTAGTAGCTAAAATGTGGTGCTTTCTTTTTTGTTGTAGTGCATATAATTTTTATGTTTTTTGTACGAGGGTAAAATATTTTTCAGTTGCGTTATGAATTAATAATTGTGTGTGGAGAAAAAAAAATATTTAGAAGCTTTTAAATAAAATGAACCTATATACATACATACAAAGCGGTAAATACTAAAAGGACCGCAAGTAGCAGGACTTTCTGGGGCCTTTATGTTATCCTGCCTTTAGAAAAACGTCTTTTGGAAGGCATACATTAGCTACTCCCTTCTTTAAGAAACTTACATTCTTAGTTAACATTGTTCAGTTCGACCTTTTTTTTGTTCATGGGTCATTCGTTACTTTGGGAAAGGTAAGATGTTTTACTGTTCTTACATTTTTTTGTACTCTTACGTAAACGAATTCGTTGCGAATCAGCTTTTCCGTTTCCTTACTAAGCTTTTGTATAATTAGGTGCTCTTACGCAGACGTGACTTTGCGTTGCGGATAAACCTGATAATATTAAAAATTTTGTCCGTTTTTACGTTCACAGAAAAAATATTTTTCACGATCACGATATAATCAGTTTTAAATACAAATGTAATCAAATGAATTAAACGTTTATGAAGTGAATTTGTTTACTGGTGCAAATTAATAGTATCAATTAAACGTTAAAGTCACTTAATTAAATCTCTTATTTTAAAACTGGACTGAACTGGCAAAATAAAATAAAGTGATTTGTTTTTATTTTTCTTTTTTGCTTTACCCACTTAAAACTACATTTAGAGTTGAAAAAAATCAACAAATTGTAGTTGGGACTGAAAAAAAAGATAAACTCACTGTTTATTGTTGTTGTTTTTGTTAAAGCTTTGATATTTTTACCGGTAAGACTGAGGTTTATAATCTTGAGCTTTTCTAAAATCTTTGAATGAAGTTTCCTGACGATTCTAAGCCTAAGCAACCAGTGAAATGCGCATAGGAATAGCTTATCCCATCAACAATAAATTTCAGTTCATACTATTGATGAAATGGGAATTTAGCACATTTAAATGAAACCATGTAAATAAAACTGATTTAATTTTTCAGTAATGCTTTAATTAGTGAAAAATATTTTTCTGTGCATTAGTTGGGGAAAAATTTAATTTTTTTTAAATTGTGTTTATTGATAAAGCGAAAATTTTATCTATTTACAAGATGTTGTGTTATATTTTTATACAGGAGCACAAACAACAAATTTGACAAATTTTCTGTTTTCCTTTCAACGCAATTTAACAACTTTGCGTAAGGGTACCTGTTTGCAAATAAGTTTAGCGTAACCTTGTTTGTATTCCCTTTCACAAGTCCTTCATCTGAATGATTATTAGAATTACTGTAAAAAGAAGGGAGTGTGGAAGGGTTTGTCACAATGACAACCTGTGTAAAAAATAAATAAGCATGTAATGCGGCGAGGAGTGATTGTGTTTGCTTATTAAGGCCTTCTATTAGGCCTTTTTACTCTTTCTTTTACGGCTGGGTAGATATGTAGTTTTGTCTACCGAATATATAAAATATGCTAGAAGTTATGAATTAATCAAAAATAAAAAGAAGTATATATATTAAAGAATAGAACACCATAGGAATATAAATAGTTAATGAGAAATATGTAGAAGGTGGTAAAAATGTAGACGGGATACATGAATTATTAAACAAAATTACGTTTTAATGATGTTTAAAAGAAAAACTAAACAAAATAGTTTGTACATTTTTTAAAGGAAGTTATGAAAATATATTGTAAATAGTAATATATAAAAGTATTAGCACACAGCAATTCCCATTAATGTAAGGTCGGTCTCATTATAATCTATTGATATATTAAAAAATGTATGGTATATAATTTTTTTATTTGCTTAATTTTGCTTTGACACCATAAAGGAGGAACATTTAATTAAATTAAAAATATGGGATTCACAATCAATCGTGCATAGTTTGAGTCTGTAACAGTGTTGCCAGAATTTGTTTACGTAGTTGGATAGAAAATACGATTTTTCTTCCTTCACGTCATTTAGGTTATTTTTTATTTAATTAATTTGAATTTTCATGTTAACGACCGATTTTTTTTTTTAATTAATCTTTTACACCTTAAAGGTAAGAACCTTAAATTTAATTTAAAAAGTAGGAGTCACAATGGATCGTGCATTGTCTGAATCTGTCTACTGGACCATATGTGGTATGTATACCAAATTTATCAAAAAGAGAAAAAATACCAAAAGTACCAATTTTTTCGTCCTCATAAAAAGATCCCTATGTTTAAATCTGGGCCGTATGCCATGTGAAAGTACACTGTAGGCTATAAACTGTTTGTATAGAAAATTTTTCGAAAAAAGTACCAATTTTATAACGTTTTTAAAAATTTTAACCAATATTTTAATCTGTCGAAAAAAGTACCAATATTTTTCCCGTTTTCAAAAAATTTGTCCAATATTTTAATCTGCATAACAAATTTATCAAAAAGCCGTATGCCATGTGAAAGTTCACTGTAGGCTATAAACTGTATGCATAGAAAATTTATCGAAAAAAGTACCAATTTTATACCGTTTTTAAAAAGTTTACGTAATATTTTAATCTGTCGAAAAAAGTACCAATTTTTTCCCGTTTTTAAAAAGTTGATCTAATATTTTAATCTGCAAAACAAATTTATCAAAAAGAGAAAGAGTACCAAAAGTACCAATTTTTTTCGACATCATTTTGACATCATAAAAAGTACCCTATATTTTAATCTGGGCCGTAAAAAAATGGAAGTGGATTATAAAACTGAAAAGATGTTTTGTATAAAACCTTTTTTAGTAAACTTTGGACTAATACAGATTTATTTTTCAAGCTATACAATTTATAAATCTTGCTCGTTTTAAGGAGCATGTTGTTCAATCGTTATCCCTTTTGTAACTAAATGTAGAGCTAGTTGCGCTTTACACCAAAATATAAAAAAATACATATACAATTTTTTGAGAAACAATTTAAAATACTTCTGGCGTTACGTTTAATATTTACAATTTTATCCCGTTTCTAAAAAGTTTAACCAATATTTTAATCTGCATAACAAATTCATCAAAAAGAGAAAAAGTACCAAAGTAGCAACTTTTTCCCCGATTTTGAGAAGTATCATATATTTGAATCTGGTCCATATGCTATCCTTCTACCAAATGCCATCCAAATCCATTAAGCTGCTTTCGCATGATTGGAGAACAAATTATTAACCATCCAAATATCCCAACATACAAAGTTTCACACTTATAATATGAGTAGAATTTTGCTTATTTTTAGTCCCAATATTCTAACACTCAATTCACATGAGGGCTTTTACGACGTCGTTTTTTTTACCTTGATTCCCTTTTAAAGCAACTTCCAAAATCCCTTTGCGTTCATACGATGATTTTTGGTTGCATGTTCTTTTTTTTCATTTTCAGAAGGGCCTTGATTATCCGTCATACATTTAACCGGCAGCTCAAATTAATTAGAAAATAAAAAAAAATTTTGCATTGATGAAAGTTGCCACTATTATCCGGCATTACCTCTGTTATCCGAAATTAAAAACAAATTATCTTTTTTTCGTTTACATTTGAATCAAAAAAAATTTTAATAAACGAAGAACGAGAATTTCCCAACGTACTGAAAGGATTTTCTTCCAAAATTACTTTTTTTTTCTCATATTTACATAATAAAACATTATGTATTTACATACATAAAATTAGAAACACACAAATAAAAATTAATTTTATCAAGAATGCTACCGGTTCTATCTGTTATCGATAATCTAGGTCTCACTGTATTTTTAACCACACATTTCAAAGTATGAAAAAGATAAAAACGTAAGAAAAAAAAGTTAAAAGAGACACATAAAAAAACACATGAAAACACACACCGAGTTTTTTGTATACTCCTCGTTCTTCACTACACCGTTTGCAAACAAACAAAAAGAGACGTCGAAAGCGACGTCGTTAAAGCCCTCATGCGAATTGAGTGTAAGCTTATTTGATGTGGAAGTGAAAAAATATTGTGCATAGATTGTAAGAAGACTTCAAAAAGGAAAGGTTTGTAAGTAAAAATTTAAATTTATTGATAAAAATTAGAGATAAAAACAAAGGGCAGTCGATGTTTCTTGCCTATGTTTTAGTCCTTTGCAGACCGCTCGGGTTAAGTTTTAATCACAGTCCATTTCGGATTATTTACATAAAAAAATAACGCCAATTCAATTTTAATTTTGAATACCATTTTCGTCAATAAAATTAATTATATTTATGTTACACAAGTTACGGAAAGAGGATGAATATTAATTTTACAAGTCGGAAATGTTTCTTTAACTCCAAGCCTGATTTTTTTTTGCATTGAATACAATTTGTTCACAATAAGTGGTCCCATTACGACTAACATAAGCGGAAACAATTTTTTGTATGTCAAGTTCGGCTCACAGAAAAATTTATTTTTCCAATTCAAACAAACATCAAAACATTTTTTGTCTGAAATCGGTCCTATAAATAAATTCGCAAATTCAAACAATTTATTTGCATTTTGTTTACTGAAAAAAAACACTAATTTTTTTAAACAAATAATTCAACTGAATCAAACAAAAAGTTTACTGAAATTCATAAAAATTTCAAACAAATAATTTTGCTGAATCAAACAAAAAGTTTTTGCACAAGCAATGACGCGCACCCAAGCAATCACTGCTGGTGAAGATGATGGCAGAGCAGAGCTGCGGCTGGCTTTGAGAAACATTTTTTTGCTGGAATAATTTTTGAACGAAGTCTTGTTTATACACACAATGTTTTTCTTTATCACTCACTGTTGCTGTAATTTCAATGCGCATTTTCTTTATTTGCTTAGGCCAGATCATCAGGTAACTATTTTCCAAAGAATTTCGAAAAGCTAAAGAAGTTATTCATATAAAACCGAAGAGCGAATGAGAATTACAAACAGTCAGGTCTTATTTGCATCGATATCAAAGCTTAGACAATACAACAACAATAAACAGTGAGTTTATCTGTCCATATATACCCGACTACGATTGGTTGGCTTTTACCCACTCGAAATGTAGACGTAAGTGTGTAAAAAACAAAATTAAAAACAAATTGCTTCATTTTATTGTTTTCAGTTTTGCAATTCAGTTTTTTACACATTCACCTGCATGTTCATTATCAAATTGCCGAATTGCCATTAAATCTATTGAAATTTAATGTTTGGCGCAGTTTACACGCTCTTTCGAAATGAGAAATGCGATGCCGTTACAGTGAATGGCGAGCGCAAACGTGCCATGCTGACTGAATTTTTGTTCTGAAAAATTAAGGAGGTGCCAAATTATGGCATGAAAGCCATATGAAAGCAATTTCATTTCTAATTCTTTTTGTCCACACTGAACGGTTCGAAATTATATTTTTAATGTTGCAAAGCATTTTTTGAAATTTTACAACGCTGAAAAATTAATAACGTTTCGTTCAGTATTGACTGAAATAAAATAGCTTTAAAATCGAAAAAGTATTCGATCAGGACAGCCATAATTTGCACGCAGCTAAATTTTAACGACTTTTGGTTCCAACAAGATTTATCGATTTATTGCAAAATCAATTGGGTGGCTACTTAATTGTAGAAGTAGTGCTGTTCACTGACCCTCTTATTCGCGCGATATTAACGTCTTTGGATTAGTTTTTGTAGGGGCGACAAACCAGGAGTTCTTGAATTCTTGCCAGATTTATTGCCAAAAGTAGTCAAAAATTGGACTGATCGAATAGACCATGAAACTTGTAGCCGCGGCGGACATACGCCAAAAATCGTACTTAAAAAATAAATGTTTGTTATGCCAAATTAGCTAGCAGATTATAACAAAAAAAATTTCATTCCAACAATATTTCTGTTTTGTATTATCATTTTAATTTTGCAGCTAAAAAAACACCCTGTATTATAATTTAATTTATCAAAATGTATGTAGTTAATTGAAATGCAAAATTTACATTTAACTTGGATGTAGCGGTTGGCAGGCTTTAATGTTTTTTTTTTCGTTTTTTTTTTTGTATTCAGTAAATAAAATAAATAATTTTGTACATCAGCTTAAATTTTAAAGTTAATTGTTAACATTTACATATTCCGAAACAACAATTTAATTCGACGGTCGAATTTACATTAAATGCATACATACATATGTACATACATATATTAACATGATTATTAAAATGTTTCTTTATTCTGTCCTACATTTAATCATTAAAATAATTTTTTCACATTTAAAGTCACTGTTACAAATATAATTAAAGTTATGTCAGGTGCTCTTGGTTTGTAGTTAAGTTTTAAGTGGTTTACAATTTTATAACATAAAAAAATCATTACCAAATTAAAAATAACGAATGAAAAAAAAAACAATCTGTAGCCGGACAAACGCAGCCATTAGATCTCACTCACCTTGAATGTCAAGCAAAAAAAGTAATGACTGAAATTAATTTAATGTATGTGTTAATTTTGAATTTCTTTTTTTTCCTTTTTTCGGTATTAAAGAACACAAAACTTCTTCCGATAGGGGCTTGCGAACTTTGAAAGCTGGTAGAGACCATATTGTTGAAGCTACATCTTGCTTCAATCCAGGAACCACTGACTTCCTGACACCTTGAAAAGGAGGTTAGCATTATTGCAAAGGTCCTGAAACCACCACCCCTGGGAAAAAGGTAGGAATCAAAGGTAAGCAAGTTTTACCACCACTAGAACAAAATAGGCAGAAGGCGTTGTTTCTAGGTAACTACAGATATGAGCCCCATCATTCTATCAACTGCTACAGCTTACCAATCATCTAAATACTTAGCTGGATCAACAACCGATTAACGAAACTGATTGAAGGCGAAGTAACACTGCTGAATGGATCGATATTTAAAGAACAAGGACACTGAAATTTTACTTGGAAAAACAGGAAAATAGCCGCAACAAAACATAGCAGATACACACAGAAAAAATCAAAATAAAATCCATGAAAACAAGGTTGATTTTCCATTTTCCGGTAGTGGTTTTTTTTTATACTCAGTAGGGACATAAATACTGTTACTAATATGTTGGGCTATAAAACAAAAACTAATGAATGGTTTTGGCACAATTTTTTTTTATATATTTACTGATATGTATTGTATACAAAAATCATAGTTTCATTCAAAATGTCCGCCCTTGGCCTTCACCCGCGCCTAAAGTCGTATTGGCCAGTCATCAATAGCTGCACGCACCTCATCCATAGGAAAATTGGCTACAGCACGAACCAGAGCTGTCTTAAGGGAATCAATATTAGGGCATCTTTTGTGGCAGACCATGTCCTCTAAAACCGTCCACAATTTGTGATCCAAAGGGTTCAAATCAGGGCTGCCAGGTGCCCAATCTTCAGAGCAAATTAAAGCTGGCAATTTGTTTCGAAGCCAGGTCTGTGTCGTTTAAGCCTTATGAGCTGGTGCAGAGTCTTGCGGGAAAGTCCAAGGCTGGTTTTGGAACAGGGAATTGTTAAGCGGCTTCACAACTGTTTCCAAAACGGTTGCTTGGTAAACTTTGGCCGATGTTTTGACCCCTTGTTCACAGAAGTGCAAGTCAGTCATCACATCGTAAGAGACACCCCACCAACCCATGACTACAGCTGGATGATGACCCTTTTCGACCCGTGGAATGAGTTCTTATGCTTCTTTAGATGACCGAGCATAAACCCGATCATTTTGTTTGATGAACTTTTCCTGTACGGTAAAAAATTTTTCATCCGTAAACAAGATTTTTCAATGAAAGTTGTCAGCGTACTTCACCAAGAGACGTTTCGATTTTTCTATCCTGTACGCCGTTTGAAAGCTCCAAGACCCAGGTCTTTTTAAAAGTACGACTCATGGACTTTTGTGTGATTTTCATCTCACGGGCCATGATTTTCTGTTTCCGGAGAGGATTTCGTTAAATTCTTGCTTTGTCGGCTTTAATTACTTGCTGTGTCCGAACGGTACGTAGGCGGCCCGGCCGTCGGAGATCTTTTATATCTCCGATCTCCTCGAACAATTGTATGCACCTGTAGACGAACATGCGATTAAACCCGAGCGGGCGGAGCGTTTTGAAAATATAATTTTTTTTCTTTCCACACTTAAAAAGTGCTATAACTGCGATACCGTTTTCTTTATCTGAGTACTCCATGGTTAAAGTAAACACAATTTCAAATTCCCGTAACTGACTAACGCTTTAGAGGTTATCTTTCAAAAAACATGCGATAATAAAAGGGTATGTTCAATTTTACTATTCTAATGGGTATGTTCAAAGTAGTAACAATATTTATGTCCCTACTAAGTAGTTAATTCATGTTAATTTAACATGATTTAACAATAACTTGCGAACAACTATTTTTTTCTTTTAAAATAACTATAATTCATGTTAATTTAACATTCCCGTAAAGTCAGAGCAAAATAACATTAATATTTTAATAACACACCGAATCACGTTGAATGAAAGTTATTTCAAGTTTGAAACAACGTGAATTTCATGATACTTTGAAAATTTGATAATTTTACCAAAAAGAATACGGGATTTTTTTTCTTTTTATAAATAATTTTAAAAATTAAAATAAAAATAAATTTCAGTTTAGCCTAATTAAAAAATTGTGTTTTTCTTTTTATAGTGTTTTTATTGTTTCTTTGCAATACAAATAAAACCGGATTTAATGGATTCAATATTGTACAGTGTTATTGTTACATTTTTCGTTAAAAATTAATATGAAACCATACTTTTGCAAAAATTTAGTCTGATTTTAATCAACATTGCGCAATGTTAATTTAACATTGATATTTTTTCTGTTTGTATGCTTTGTAGAAGACATTTGCTCCCAAAGGTGGTAATAGAGAAAAAAATGAATCTGACGAATTCCAAAAAATCAACATGGGCAGATAGAGATATTCAACAACATGACGATTCATTACCGCACAAAAAGCTTAAGTGACAAAAACAAAATTTTACAATGGAAGGTTTTTTTAATCTTATTTCAGAAAAATTTTGTATGATGGTTGTCGCTTAAGATAAAATTATTTTTGCTTTAAAATCGTAATGGTTTCTTATGTGCCCATGACATTTTAGGAGGTAATGAAAGTGTTGCCAATAAAGGGCTTTATTAAAAAAATTTAAATTAAAAATAATGTCGCTCAAGCTATTTTTGCGGTAATGCGTCGATATGCAAATTGAGTGGCCCGGTAGGCTAGCTAGTAGTGAGCTAGTCTATCAGCCCCGGGGTTGCGGGTTCGATTGCCGCCAGAGACTCTGGTTTCTTTCCTGCAGACAAGCGTACAGCTTCGCGGGAATTAGCTTAGGGAATTAAAAAAAAAAAAAAAAAAAATGATAAAATTGATTTATGCAAATGATCTTCAGCGCCAACAAACAAAATCTTTAAATTTGAGACGAAACCAATCCATATAAGATCTAACAGCATCTTAAATATCCCAAAAAAATCAATGTGTGATGAGGAATTTGGGCTGACGGCATCATTTCGTTGAGAATGACGTTGGCCAGGTCATCACATCAGCACTAAAATCCGCTGAGTTCATCATTTTTTTTTTGCCCTGAATTGGTTGATATGGACTTAACGGCTTTTGGCTACAAAAGGACAGAGCTAAAGCTGTGGAAAATATTTACACGAATACCTGCCTTAGTGCCTATTTCATAGTGAATCTTAACTATTGGGTGACAAATAATGCGTTTTCCAACCGCTCTCAAGTGTGATGGAAACCAGCACACATTAAAAGCAATTTGAGTACACAATACGGCAAGATTATACACTCGCTCCTTGTTAAGAAGCTGAAGCTGCTTTTGAGAAAGTGCTAGCAGCATCTGAGGAGTAACAACAACACATAAGGATAGTCCTCCCTCGGGCCGAACCCACTTTTGTGGGATTGTCAGGATATCCCTCCGCAAAACTTTGTGTTGTTAACCATAACTACCGCATGATCCCCGAAACTATATTTTCATCGGAAAAGGGAAACTTCCGCAAAGACAATTTTCCTGAAAAAACGAAAGCCTATCCTGTTAAAAGCATACAAAGGGGACCTTAACCAATATTCAATTTAGTGCCTTGCCCCGGTGGCTACTGATTGCAACGGTGCAAGATTGGATATTTGACTAGCTGCGGTTGCGATAGATCGTAAAGGTTTCCTGGGATCTGTAAATTTTGGAGTTTTACCGAATTCCATGCACCTGAATTTAACGGAGCATGTAACATCAAGAAGTGAAATATTCTTAACATTACCCCCACAAACCCCCGAGGGAGTACAAATCAACGTGCCACACAGCTCATGCATGGTCATCTTATATGGAGGTCATCGAGATCATCCTTATGCCGTAGGTCTATGTGAATACCAACCGCAGCAGACCTCAAAGCCACTGTTATCCATGATATCAGTCAAACTCAGGTTGACTAATGCGCCAGAGTCTTGAAAAATTGACAGTTCGGATGCGCGTTTCCCATCAAAGTTGTGGTGAAGCAGTATTCTATGCACATGTGCATGTGCCACTACAGTGGCCTCGACAGCTATTTCAAACGAATATAAAGTTTGGATAATATCTCGCATATACTTTTTTAAATTTCTAAGATATAAAGCGCTTAATAAAAGGCATTTTGAATTCTTTCAATGGTCTTTGATGAATTTTTTGGTGTAACACATGGATTGGCATAATTTGAACTCCTCACAGCGTTGGTCCCACTGCGAAGACAGTGAAGAAAAGATTATCCAGACAACAAGTTAACCAGCATTTCTGAATTTTTGAAAATTGTTTAAAAAAAAATTAATTTCTGTAGTATTTGATGTTCAAACTACAATCAAATAAAGTTTAAAGGCAAGGCGAATTTATACCAGGTGATCTTATCTTGCTACAAAAGCAACAGCTGATTACTAACCTTGTGTCTAAATGATATACCGTTCATGTGGTTCTGGGGAATATTTACTACATTTTATAAGTTTCGCTTAAAATTATGAAATTAGAAATTTTTTAAATTATTAAATTTCAAAACAAACAATTTAAAAGTAAAAAGAAAATGAAATATTTGCTTAAATAGTTCACTACAGTGTTGTATTAATTTTGACACAACGTTAAAATACTTTACAGTGTTGTAAACGTTTTCAAAATAAGACCACCTTGTATGAATTCGCCTTGTTTAAAGGCATTTATTTTAGAATTCTTCTTCTTACTAAAAGTAATGCATGTATTGATGATTAAATAATCAAAGATTGTTCATTTCTATAGTTTGTTCACTTCTTTTTTTAAATTCTTCATTAAGTTGATTTAAACACTTTGTGTACTTACTTTAGCCCGTATGAGTGATGAAAAGAAAAACGGGTTTGAGTTGTATTTTGCAGAAAAAAACACTTCTGGACGAGCGT
Source organism: Pollenia labialis (assembly GCA_949318255.1). Taxonomy (NCBI): domain Eukaryota; kingdom Metazoa; phylum Arthropoda; class Insecta; order Diptera; family Polleniidae; genus Pollenia; species Pollenia labialis. Next base: position 17,383,271 of record OX439141.1, read on the forward strand.
TAATCAGGAGAATTAAATTTGTACACATTAATTCATCCGACACATTTTCACATGTATGGATTGTGTGTTCTACAACATTCAGCCTTTTGGCCATAAACTTGATGAGTGTATGTGTGTGGGTGTGGGTGTGGGCGAGTGGGTGGATGTGTACTATCATAATTACATGAAATGAATGAATGCATGTATGTGTTTTGAATGTTGCATTTAACATACAAATATTCAGACGAGTAAATGTGGTTGAATACTTAAATTACTGAATGTGTGTGCGTGTGTGAATTGTTTTTTATATTTATTTTTAAATTGTTCATTTTTGTTTTCTGAGCATTTAATTGAATTTTGTTGCATTTGTCCTGTGTATGCTTGGCTTTGCTGAAGGATGTTTTTTTTTTTTTTTTTTTTTGAGTGGGTGTGTTGGCTTTTGGCATCACCAAAACCATTGTGCATTACTGGTGATTATATAACTTGTGTTGTTGTTGCTGCTGTTGCTGTTTTCGTTTTTTCTTTCATTTTTTTATTTGAGTTGTTGTTATTTGCAAAATTTGTTAAAAGTGTGTAATTATGCTTGAAGTGCACAGGCATTGTGTGGTTTGACAATCGACATGACATTTTACCACACATAAGTGTATAATTTAACATATAATTTGTTTCTTTCTTTTTTTTATTGCTGCATTTTGTCATTTAATTGAAAAAGTTATTCAACAAGATAAAAGTAACTGAAAGTTTTTATTTATTTTTTTTTTATTTAAAAAGTTTTATTAATGAACGTATTCACAAAACCAATTATTATTATTGAGTTTGCATATTTTTAATTGGGTAAACGGTTAGAAGTTAATAGAAATTGTTTTACACTTTAATTGTTGGAAAATTAGAAATGACTCTAAGGGGCATACATACACATTTGTATACCCCAAATCACAATAAGAAGTATGGATATGAGGCTATATTGAGCTTGTCTGTACATGCGCACTTAATACCAAAAAATATTCATCTAAGAGCCTGTAAAGTTTATATGTCTTAAAGCCAAGTTTAATTAGCCATATGCTCATCTAAACAGCTGTGCTCCGGAGCACTTAAGAAAAAAATCAGTATTGGTCTCCTAAGCAAATTTGTGACTTAAATTCAGCACAAGAGACTTTGTAAGAAAAGAGTTGTAGGCGAACAACCTTCTTAAAAAACTGATATTTCTACTTTTTGGAACCAACATTTACTTGGTGTATCCAAGCAATTTCTTTTGAATACAGCACAAACATTTTTTGACCCTCCCACTGAGGTCCATCGATTCAAAATAAACTGGCTGAAATACGCTCAACTTTAGTTGAAGGTTTTCCGTATAATTTTCTCTAGCGAAAACTACAAAAAGATGAAATTTATTTAAAATAAGATTTCGCTCAGGCTTTCAAAAAATTTTTCTTCCGAAGAGTACAACAAGCTTTGCACAACTTTTAACAGTGGACATTTAACAAGAACTCAACATATTTAACTTTGTTGTTATAAAGACTTACAAAGTTTCATAATGTTAGATAGAAAGACAGACTTAGTAGGAACGAAACGTTGGGAAAAACAAATAAATTAACCATAAATGTTTTTTAGTTACATTTGGTAAAAAAAGGATTGATCATAATTAGCCCGTGAGGTAAACAAAAAACCTCAATAATAATAATATTTGATAAAACATTGATCATAAAACAATAATAAAAATTAGATTTGTTGTACATTTTTCACAGAGAAGAAAATTGAAAATTAACAGAATTTTTTTAATGGTGTGCCCAAAGATCATGTTATTTAAATACAAATATGTAAAAATTTTTTTGATTCCAATCTTTAGATGAAAATATTAAAAAGGAAAGGTGGTTTTGAATGAATTGGAGCTTTAGCAGAGACTATTATATCAGTACCACCAGGTATACGTTATGCGGTGTCCAGATGCCGTTTTGTCGAATTTGCTGCTACTTCCCCCCCTAATTAGCAAACAAAATAATCATTGAAAATACGAATAAAAATGGTGAACTTTTGTTCTCAAAAAACTGAGTGCTTTTCATATAAATTTTACTACTCTTTCAATCACTTGTGTTGTGAAAACAGCAAATAAATGTGAAAGCAAATGGAAAGACTTAGAAAAATCTTGTGGGGATATGGAAATCGATATATACAATTATTTTGATCTTGTGTAACGTAAAGTGCCAATCATGTTTTGTCGAGCAATATTCTACTCCATTATGAGCAAGTGCTCTCCGTTTCGATGATGTTTTCAACAGAAGACAACAAAAATTAGGGAAAAGTTTGCTCCTACTATTGAATTATGGGACAATTGGGAAGCTCTTCTTCCAGTGTTTTATAACTGTAGTAGCTAATCCTACAGCAAAAAAAAAATTAATCGATGGCCAAATGTTGACTTTTATATACAGAAATCGATTCTTCGTGGGCTGCAAATGATGTAGATTGCAGAAACCTGAGCTTTTACGTCCGCTACCTAAGTGTCTATCATAAGAAGACAACGTGTTAAAAAGGACAGTAAAAAACCTTCTACAAGCAGTGAAATAAAAATATTTGCTCCTAGAAAACGGAGAATATGCAATTGCTGTAAATCTAAATGTGATGCAAAATGCAAAATGCACAATATGCAATAGATTTGTATGCAATAGATTCGGAAAACAATTTGTTCATCTTGCTGAGCCAAAAACAATCAGCCATAACTATTTTTACTTACTCCTAATCAGGTACAAAATTAAAGAAATTGCATTGACCAATATCGTCCATAACCTAAGATTTGTATATTTTAATTTTGTTCTGTTCGATTTTATCCCAGACTGCTAAAAACTTACTTAACACTTTAAAATATAAAAACAGACATTAGATGACGTTTCAAGTTGATATTCTAGTCCATTGCATGTTTAAATAAAAAATAAAAAAAATTTGACTAAAATGGTCCAAACCTAACAGCAGGGTTAACCGAAATTTTATCAGGAAACAAAATAAAATCACTATTTGTTGTGTGCGTCAGTAGACAAAACAAGAAATAAATGTACGATACAAGCCTCAGAAAAGAAATACTTACGATGAAAAGCAGAAAACACGTGACGGAATTCGGTTAACCCCGACTATATGATACCCTACACCATTAGTACCTGTGTACCAAATTTTATTAAAATATCTGCAAATTTGCGATCTGTACTTTACGCACAAGGTTTACATGGACAGCCAGCCAGCCGGACAAACATCGTTTATTCGACTTAGAAAGTGGTTCTGAGTCAATCGGTATACGAAAAGGTGGGCTTAGTGCCAATATTTTAAGGTGTTGCAAACATCAGCACAAACGCATAGTACCCTCTCCACTATTGTGGTGTTGGTATAAATATTTCATTGATAAAATCGAATTAACGGTTGCTAAATGTAACCAATTTTTCAAATTACTTTTAACGATGTTAACTTGGCGAAATACCCTCTCTACTTCAGCATTAGACCATGGAAGAGAGAGCAACTTTATAGTAAATTCTGAAATTTCTAAAAAAAATTGTTGCCGCCTACATCTCTTTATTGAAATACTTGCAACCAGAAAGAAACACCGATGTTTGTGTTGATCCATTTTTTAAATTTAATATTGAACTACTGTTCCTTTATTTTGAAAGATGTTTCATCATCATCGTTTATAGCGATATTCAACATTTGTAAAAGTTGTGATTTAAATTAAAGGCGCTTTAATTGTTAAAAATGTTTATTTTGCTTTTATAAATTTTTATAATAAAATAAAAATTATTCTTTTTAAAGCAAAACGGCAAGAAAAAGTTTATGGCTAAAGAAGTTGAAAAATGGCTAAAAAATGGCTAATGGCTAAACGCATTTTTTAATGGCTAAAGAGGGTGAAAAATGGCTAAATCTAGCCACTAAATGGCTAACTTGGCAACACTGCTTATAAGTCCCAAATATGGTACACTACCGAAAATTTGTATGTATGGTTTCGTCGGGTTTTGAGCGACTATACTTTCTAACGTGCTTTTTTTTATGAATTAAATTAAAATGTCTCTAAGTATGTTTATCGTAATTCCTTACTTACTAATACCAGTCAAACAGTTCAACTTTGTATCAAGTATTAAAACAAACAAAAAAACCTAACCTTGACTACAGCAAAGTTTTTGTTCAAATAAATAAAAGAATAACAAACAAATGTTTTAAGCTATTTCTTGTGATAAAGTTAATAACATTTGTTTTATTATTTTTCTTGATAACTGGCCAAATACAATGTTTCTTAGCAGTTTTGTTTTGTTGTTTTTTTTCTGCCACTACTACAGCCACTTCTTCGGCCATGGTTGCTATTTCTGTTAATATCGATGCAGTGGTGGCAAATAAACAAATACAATGTTGTAAATATATTTGAAGAAGTTCATGATAAAATAATGACATTGTTTATATAGACAGAGATTTGTCAAATCAGAGCCATTTACATAATATAATAGATTTACAATTTTTTGCTGTATTTTTTCTTCTATTTAGTAGAATTTATTTCGTTTATTTGTAACAGTGATAAATTGAAGGAAAAAACAAAGTTTATGTTCGGAATAAAATTAAATGAAGAAAAAATAATGAACTTGAAGAAGATCTTAAGAAAAAAACTTTTTATTATTGTTGTATGAGGAAAACAATTATTAAATTTCATTTAAAAATAAGCTTTTTAGAGGGAATTTAAAAGACGTATAAGTAATATTATTATATTGTATTCAACGATAAGCATACGTGTCTGTGTTATTTAGGCTTGTAAATAGAGACCTGCGCCATCAAGTTTTGTCGGCGGCGGCGGCTTGCAAAAGTATTGCCGGCGGCGGCTTAAAGCCGGCTTAAGCCGATTTAAACTAAAAAATATTTTTTTTAACCAAATTTTATATTTTAGTTTGAATAATAAAATAAACTTGCATATATATTTTTATTAAAAAGAATGGAAAAACATTTTGTCAATAAAGCCAAGAGTGGTATATATGAACGTTAATCTTTTTAAGTAAATATTCTGAAACAATTTTACCAGGGCCCAAATCATTGCACACGTGTACGAATGAACTTTTATATCGAATAAAACTTCGTGACGTGTTAAAAACGGGATTGCGTCATTCGAAAGCTTTCGAATCAAAATTTGTTTACAATATGTAATAGATTTTTATGCTTGTATAGTAATGACATAAGGACATATAAATCAACAGTGTTAATAGTGTCCTATAAAACAGGTGACTTCGGTTAAGTGGTTTTCAGCGCATGCCAAAATGAGCAACAAAGGAACGCAAAAATTTTTAAAATTCGAAAACTATAGAAATTCGGAAAAATTTTACGAATTCAGAAAATTGGCAAAAACAGCGAATGTTTTGAATATATCAAACAAGCCACTTAATTGATTAAAAGACCCTAAAACTACAAGTAGTGGTAAAAATTCGATAAAAAATTTAAATAAGAGGAAATTCGCAAAACATTACAAACAGCGGCATAATAGCAAAGTCTGCTATTTATTAACAATGGTTATCGAAAACTAAAATTTGCGAAAAAATTGCAAAACTGAATGTTATTATTTTTCTTCTTATTGCTAAAAAATGTTTAATACTTAAATTTTTAGATATTTGTTGAAGAAATCTAATAATTATTCCCAAAAAGTGTATAAATTTTTTGTAAAAAAAACAATTTAATGTTTTAACGAAAGTTGGTAACCTCTCGAATGACATTTCGAGTAACGGCATTCGATCGACTACTCGTTATCGAATGGCATAATCTTAAATTTCGATAGAAGTTGTTTGATAACGAATGGGACGATTTCATAAAGTAACTTTCGATCAGTCACTCGATCACGACTACGACGATTAAAATTTTTGATTAATAAAAGATTCGTAACTAAAGTCAAAAAACTAAAAATTCGTAAAATTTCATAATTCAATTTCATAATTTTTAATTGTGAAAAAAGTAAGGTGGAGACTGCATGTTACCACTAGCATTCCAGCAAATTTTTTTAGCTCTACTTTAATATTACAAAGTATGCAAATTATATAAGAAGTGTACCACTTATATAAAATTATTGCAAATATGTTAGTAAACTTTTTTTTTAGTTTTGGTTATGTATTTATTGTAGGGAATATTCTATTTAATTAAATTGTGACTGTAAGCGGCGGCTGATTTTAAGCCGACTTTAGTCGATACATTTTCGGCGGCGGCGGCTGTAAATAATAATATTCGGCGGCGCGGCTCAGCCGGCTTTAGCCGTCAAGGCGCAGGTCTCTGCTTGTAAGGCATAGAATTTATAAAACTCAGAATTTAAAAATAGCAATAATGTGGGCAAATGCTTTTTAAAAAAAACACAGAAAATATGCAAAAATAAATACTCAAGTCAAAAATTAAACAAAGATGGGGGAATGTAAGAAAAGATAAACTCACTGTTTATTGTTGTTGTTTTTGTTTAAGCTTTGATATTGTTACAAGGCAAGCTGTTGCTTATAATTCGTTTGCGGTTAACAGTTTTATTTGTTTAATATCTTTAGTTTTTCTAAAATCTTTGGGTGAAGTTTCCTGAGGACCTGACCTAAGCAACCAGTGAAATATGCATATGAATAGCTTATCCCACCAACAAAAAATTTTAGATTATCAATAGTAAGAATTGGGAATTTAGCATATTTAAACTAAATCTTATTAATAAATTATATTTTTTATACCCCAACAACAATAGTGGAGAGGGTATTATGCATTAGTGCTGATGTGTGTAACACCTTAAAAGATTGGTCGTGGACCGACCTTAAAGTTTACCGATCGACTCAAAATCACTTTCTGAGTTGATCTAACGATGTCCGTTCGGCTGGCTGGCTAGCTGTCCATGTTACCACGAGGGGGGATAGGAGATCTATATTTATATGGACACATAAGCTATGCATTTTTTTTAAAAAATAGGACCACCAGAAGATTTGGGGGCAATTTAAGATTGTAATGAAATTTTAAACATTGATAGTTCCTATTCACTCTCGAAAATTTGTTTTTAAATACTGTGGTGTAGGCTATAATATGGGTGGGCTTGACCGACTATACTTTCTAACTTGTTTATATATGATTATTATTAAAATAGCTGAGATTGTCTATTAATTGTTCTGCGTTCTAAGAATCGTGTCTATTCAGAATCACGTCTGGGTCACCATTTATGGAGAGGTTTTAATAGAACAAACTTTATTTAGCCGGTTTTTTGATATCTAATTCTGACAAATTCTTCAACTTTACTACTATGGTATAGCAATAAACAGATTCGCTTTCTAATGCTCCTCTGTATAGCTGGCCATTGGCCGAGAACATGGATTTTCAAATACCGGCTTCCGGTTTTGCGTGAAAACATTTAAAATTTAACATTCTTAAATCGGTGCCTTGGTAGTTCCCAACGATTCTGCAAGTGTTGTTTGAGTGTCTGAAGTAGTCAATGCTATCCATTTTTTGGTTAACTGGTATGTCTTTGTCTCCGTACCAGAATCACCATCTTTGGCCCGCTCAAACCATTGGAGAATTAAGACAAAACTTGGGAAACAATTGAAGTATATATATTCTGGATCCCTATTCTAGGACGATCTAGTCTTGAAAAAAAATCAGATGACGGATTAGTTTCGCCATAAGCTTAAGAAGAAAAACCTGTTTTAATGCTGGTTTTAAATAAATATATTTTGCTATCATAAATGAGTTAAATCGAAACATTTTTCCTCCTATTCCCCATACAAATGCCATCCGGAAATAAAACTTTTAACACAGTAAAAACATAAGTAAGAAAATCCGTTTACTTTTTTGCATAGCCGGAAATTGATTTCTGACAACGGAAATAAGGAAAGGGATTGGTTGGTTGGTTAACGTGGTAGCACGCACAGGTCCAGGCGCGCAACAAGTAGAGCCGACGGTGGCTCCGTTTTGACACCACACAACTCGTCAAGAAATTTGGAACCCCCCGATCAAACTTGACCCAGGGGCAATGTCGAGGTGGCTAGAGCCAGCCCGTTGCGTTGAGATATTTCAGCAGGCTGTTGAGCCCCACCCGCGATATCTCCGAGAGTCCTTGTAGAAGGTAATTCCCGAACAGTCCATGTCGCATAGAGTTAAACGCCGGGCAATCACATAGAAGATGAAATACTGTCTCCTCAGTTCCAGGTTCCCTGCAGCTGCGGCAGCATTCATTAAAAGGGAGGCCGAGTCTCATAGCGTGCTTGCCGATCGGCCAATGACCAGTAAGCACGTATGTAAGTCTCGACACGTCCTTCCGACTGAAATTCAGAAGTCGCTCAGAGCGACCTATGTCATATGTGGGCCACGTTTCCTTGGTAGCCCTGCAGCCATCTAGTTTCCTCCATTTATCGTCAGCCATATCTAGATAGTGCCTGAAGATTTCGCTCCTGATAGTTCCCAGGGGTGTTGCGACTGGCACAGCCTGTGAAATATCAAGAGCGGCTCCAGTTTTGGCCAGCCCATCCGCCTGTTCATTGCCATAATGGTCCCTATGCGCAGGGATCCAAATTAAGGTAATGTCAGATAGACTGCCCAGTCTGGACAATTCTTCCCTACACTGGTTGACGAGTATGGATGTTATTTTGTGTGACTCCAGTGACATCAGAGCTGCCTGGCTATCGACGAAGATGCCAATTTTGCCGCTGATGTTCCTACCGTATAGCGTTCTGCATGCCTCTCTGATCGCCAGTATTTCAGCCTGAAATACGCTGGCCCAATCCGGCAGACGAAAAGAGAGGTTCACATGCAGCTCCTCCGAGAAGACCCCGGAGCCGACACCACAAGTCATCCTTGACCCATCTGTGTAAACCCTCGTGCGGTATTCCTCGGCCAGGATACCCCTGCTCCATTCCCGTCTTGACGGGAATATGACCTTGAATTTCCTATCAAAGTCCATACGGGGTATCATATAGTCCGTTTGTCGTTTCAGAGATGTGGGTTGCTTCTGTAAGATCCCTGCATGACCATACGTCCTCGCCTTCCAACATCCCGATGAAGAGAGCCTGACCGCGCTATTGACGGATACGGCCATAAGGTGTATTTCAATTGGAACAAGGTGCAGTATAGTGTTCAGAGCCTCTGAAGGACTAGTACGTAGAGCGCCTGTTGCTCCAATGCAGGCTGACCTTTGAACTCTGCCCAGCTGAACCACGATGTATTTCTTTCCCGTCGCGGTCCACCATACCAGAGATCCATATGTAAGAATGGGCCGTACTATTGCCGTGTATAGCCATTTGACCAGTCTAGGATTAAGGCCCCACCTGGTGCCAAACATTCTACGGCAGGCGTAATAAGCCACCGTAGCCTTCCTAACCCTGTGTTGAGTATTCAATTTCCATGACAGTTTCGAGTCCAGGATGATTCCCAGATATTTCGCGTGATTCGACAAGGGGAGTTCGCAACCCCCCAGCCGTGGAAGTCTAAAAGCCGGAATTTTTGTCCTTCTGGTGAATAGTACCAGTTCCGTTTTGCTTGGATTCACTCCCAGTCCGCACTCAGCGGCCCAGTTGCTGAGCGCCCCCAACGCACTGGACATAATGTCACTCATCACATCCAGAAACGCACCAGATACCAGTAACACCACATCATCCGCATAGGCTACCGTCCTAAAGCCCCTGTTATCCAGGTCAGTAAGAATCGAGTTAACAACGATGAGCCAGAGCAGAGGAGAGATCACCCCACCTTGGGGTGTACCCCTACTAACTTTCTTTGACCTTACACTGTTGCCAAGACATGATGTAACGATCCTTGACCTCAACATGCTCACTAACCATCTAATGATGTACTCCTGGACATCCAGATCAGTTAGAGCCTGTTCGATCGCAGTGATCGTGACGTTATTAAAAGCGCCCTCAATATCCAGGAAGGCGGCCATAGTAAATTGTTTATATTCCAGTGATCGTTCTATGGTCCCTACTACTTCGTGTAGTGCCGTCTCCGTAGACCGACCCTTGAGGTAGGCATGTTGACTACATGAGAGTCGTGATGTACCCTCCAGTCGATGCCTTATATGTGAGTCCAGAAGTCTCTCCAGAGTTTTGAGCAGAAAAGATGATAGACTGATTGGACGAAAGTCCCCTGCAGTCTCATGACTACTCCTTCCGATTTTGGGTATAAAAACCACTTTTACTCTCCTCCAATTAGCCGGTACATAATTGAGGGATAGGCAGAGTCTATACATTAACTTCAACCAGGGAGTGACATACCTCCGTGCGCTCTGCAGCATCTTAGGAAAAATGCCATCCGGTCCTGGGGATTTATATGGGGCAAAACTTCCGATCGCCCATTGGATTCTTTCCTCCGAAATTATATATTCGTCAATCTCGAAGAACGAATCATCGTATACTGGCTCCCCATCAGCAGCGTCCAAGCAACCGGGGAAATGAGTGTTAAGTAGAATGTCAAGTGTTTCCTCCGATGATTCCGACCAGGTATCATCCGTTCTCTTGACATACGTTGGGTTCGAGTGGCCCTTGGCCAAAACTCTGCTAAGTCTGGCAGTTTCTTTGGTATTATCTATTGATTCGCAGAAGTTCCTCCATGATCTTCTTTTTGCGACTGCTATTGCCTTTTTATATGCCCTCTGTTTTTCGCGGTATTCCTGCCACGAATTACTGGCATAACCCGTGTTGAAAGCCCTACGGGCTTCTTTTCTCAGAGCCGAGAGTTCCGAGTTCCACCAGGGAGGGAAGCTCTTCCTGGCCCTCGTGATGGGGCAGGAGATTTCAAACGCCCTAGTCAGGGCGCCACTGAAGGTCTCCTCCACCCCCTCGAGTGCAGAGATTGAATCCCGAATCATCGGCACTCCACTGAGTCTTTGTTCAAGAATTCCGTTAAACTTAGCCCAGTCCGTTCGTCTCGGATTTCTAAAGCTTAGTTTCCCGGTATTACCTATGTGTCCAATGTCGAAGAGTATCCAGTTGTGGTCCGAGAAGGACCTACTGCTCGATACCCCCCACCTATCAACTGATAAATTAGACCTATCGTTCATAAGCGTTAAATCCAGAACCTCCTCCCAACCATTGAAATTACCTGAACTAGGAAATCTAAATGTTGGCCTTGAGCCAGAGTTACAAATGGTAATTTTGGTAGTATTTATGAAATCTAATAGACACTCACCTCTATTGTTGATTTCACTGCTGCCCCAGATGGTGTGCCTGGCGTTGGCATCACATCCAAGGATGAAGTCCTCTTTGGCGCCTAAAGAGGATAGGAGCACCCGTACCTCGTTCGGAGGGGCGTCTCTGTCATGTGCCATATAGCATGAGGCAATCACAAAGCTTCTTTTTTCCGCCATCTCGACCCTTGCGACTGAAAGGTCTGCTGAGCTAAGCTGTGAACAGAAGAAAATATTAATGTGTTTTTTCGCAACAAGACATGCTCTTGGCCTACCCTTGTCTTTCGCGTACAGTATATTATATGTTTTGGCCGGGAACCCTTTCACCATTCCGTTTACCGTCCAGGGTTCCTGAACCAACGCTATGTCGAGGTCCTTCTCGGCTAGGAGGACCCCGAGGTTGTCGGAAGCACATCTCGAGTGCTGCAGATTAATCTGCACGACTCTCACTGCCATCGGGTGGCTTCTCCTCCGACTCGGAGAGCTGCATATCGGTGAGCAGGTTGTGGGCGACCTCGACCTCATCCTTTTCACCACTCGCCGAGCTTGTTGGGCGGAACACCTTTACCTTAGCGTCCCGCACACCAAAGAAAAGCTTCAGGCCTGCCTTCTCGAGCTCCGTTGAGCCCCCCTCCGTGATGGCAAGCGTAAGGCAAGTACTGTGATCTTCGGCCCGGATAACAGTCCACTCCTCCATCGGGATACTGGGGTTCTGTCTCTTCAGACATCCCAGTATTTTCTGCCCGTCAGAGCCTACCTTCGGTAACCAAATCTTTGCTCGAGGTCTCATTGGAATTTCCTCGGCGGGGATTAGCTTAAGACTTAAGCCATCCCATGCATCGCTTATCTTAGCAATACACTTGCCTAAGAAGTCCTGTGAGAAGACGTCCAGACATTTGATTACCCTGTAGCCCCGGTGAATCTCACCGGAGTCAAAACGAGGCGCAGGACTATCCACATTGGTGAGGACGTGCTCCATGACGAGCTCAGCCAATTTGGACTCGATCGCGCCCCATTCTGTTACCACAGGGGTAAGATGACCACTCTTGTTGTTTGCCAAGGCCATCAGTAGGTGATCCTTTACAACCTCATTAAAGGGTCTCCTAGTGGTTGCAGAGCTCGATGGTCCCGGAGTGATCGAGTTATCTCGGATCTTCCTCCGTTTTGGCGGCTTTTCACTCTCTGCTTGAGAGCGATTTCGCTTGGACCCTTCTTGAGCGTCATTTGATGTGCTGGGCATGTTGTCCTTAAACTTAAGGTACTCTTCTACCACAGCCTGATATCTAACACGATCTACCTCATCGCGTTCGTGTGGGGTACCGTTCGCAGCGTTCTTAGCGATCTTGCCGAGAATAAATTGCGCCTTGTTATACCTTTGCCTGAGGATATCACCAGGACTTCTCCTCTTTTTAGTGTTTGGTTTCTCACCCGGTTGTCCATCAGACTTGACGGTCGGTTGGGTGAGATTTGATTGGTTTTTCTGGGGCAGTGGCGTGCTCTGGCTGTCACCCACACTGCCGGAGAGTCCGATCAAGGTCTCTTGACTAGAGGCCAGGAGATCGTCCTCAGATGAGAGATTTGTCTCATCTTGTTTTTTCAAAAATTGTTTTTTATTCAATAAATTCTTCTTCATCTTGTTCCCACGAGTAGGCACGTAAGGGGATGGACCATCCATGCAGTGAAGGCGTACATGGACTAGACAATAACTTACAACCGGCCCGTGTCCTAGCACCGGAGGGGAGCTGTTAGCGACTAGTCTTCTTTTACCACTAACTAGTCATTCAGGTTCTCGGCACTGCTACCAACCACCTTAACCTTACAAGTGGGGGAGAAGGGATGGGGTTCAGAGGGATAAGAAGGGAAAGAGGATTTGAGAGGGATGGATAACCATTAGTTGCGAAGGCCTTTGGGTTTACTAGTTCCTGACAAGATGCAGTGTTGACCAGTCACCCACTGTTTCAGGGCACAAACTAGTAACAATAGCCTACGCTTAAGCCACCACATCACGACAAGATTGTTATCCAGGTGGGGAGGAAAGGGATTATTTGTAGGAGCATGGAACTTCTTAATTTAAATATAACAACTGAAGAATAATGAATTGAGGAAACTTCTTATTTTGTGAAAGAAAATTTAATGGCATTAACGTTTAAAAAATCGTTCTTGATAAATGACTAACCACGACCAGTTGTTAAATAACACGTGCTATTATTCTATTATTCTACTACTTTAATGCTTTTCCTAGAAAATGTGGTGTAATTTAATTAACGGCTTGAGTTATGTTGATCTCTATTTGCACTAGAGTTTTTTGATTATCAGCTTAACATCGCCCTATTATAACCATCTTATTAAATTTGATGTTAATGCACAAAATTTAGCAGCAGTTTGCTCTTAAGTTAGCACGATCCTTATTTTTCATTCAAATACTTTCTCATTATCGCTTCAGTTATTTACGAATTTACAAAATCTCTAACAAACCACCTCAATTTGTTCTTAATGGATCCTGCTGCTTGAATTAAACTCTTTTTATATTTTCCTTATTTTTAGTTTAGTTTTTCTACAGTTTATTCAGTGTCTGCTTGAAAAACAAAAGAAAATATTGTGTGTATTTTAAAAAGAAGAAGAGATACAGTGGTAGACAAAGTCAACCAAGTTGTATGACATGGAGTCTATTAATGGACACAATGCATTGAATTAAAACAATGGATGTCACTTGCAATTGTACCAGCATGAATTAGAAACGATAAAATAAATTGTTAAGATAAAGAGCAAACTAAAAAAAAGCTAAAAATAAAACAAATTTGTATTAAAAGAAAACCAAGGAAGGGTTTAATATATTTTTGTTGTAAAAGGAATAAAGAAGTTACTAAAACAAGAGACAGGAATAATATAAACACGCCCTGTAAATTTGTAAACATTTTTTGTAAATTATTTAAATTGTACAATTTTTTGTTTTTAAATTAAAGTAATTTATTTTAAACTCGCTTTTACCAGTGACTTCGATCACGTTGATTTTAAGAAAAGGGTGTATCCTTTAAAAACTTTACAGAAATTTGATGTAGTTTTTATATAAAACATTGAAGGAATTATTTTTTTTTTGCCAACACAAACATGGAAAATTCTGAGCACTCGATTGAGCACCGGCCTAGTGCTAAGCCTGCTGATAAGGGCTTATTATTATTATTGTTTTATTTAGAATAAATACATTTTTATATCTAACTTTGTACTGACATCATTGCATAAGATAAATCTTAGGAAATTAATATTTTGTGCAGCTTGGAGTAGTTAGTTTGCTATGCGTGTTGCACATTTGCCGTTAACAGCAATCACATATTTTTCGTGCCTTGCGATCCGATTTGGGATCAGGAGCCGACCAGCTTTATCTCGCATTCATGTTTCTGATGGGCCTGCAGCATCCCGATAAACTTCTTCTGGGATGGTTTCATTTGTGATTAGTTAGCGTATCGTATTATCCGATTGTCATAGGCTCTTTTGTTCATGTTTTCAGTGGAAAATTCCACACCAAGTGTTTAAAAAACCACGACGGGTGCTATGGCTTCTTGGCACTTGTATACAAAATACACAGAAAAAAAAAATAGTTTTCATATTTGAATACGAAAATCGCATATTTGATAAAAATAATTTTGAATTTCTTGAGATGATGATTTTTGCGGTATTGATAAAAAAGTCAACAACCAAGTTTATTAATTCAATTAAAAAAGCTTGTTTCAATAAAATAATTACTTGATTTGTTAAAATAAATTGTTGGAAATGTTGAATAAATCAAACAAAATGTTTATCGAATCTTAATTAGTTAATGATGATGTGCTAAATTATCAATTTTTGTTTTTAGATAAATACACTAACATTTATTATAGAGGGGGCGGGGGGTGGGGGGGATAAGCTAGAAACCTTTTACCAAAAACTTTGGCAAAACTAAATATATTTTACAAATAAAACTGTAAAGCAAATGAGAATTACAAATGGAAAATACTGTACTTACTTTGATTTTTTTATTGAATATGCAGAAATATTTAATTTTTTCTTTATTAAATATGTTTTATTGAGTGCTATTTTGCAAAGTGTAAATATAATAAACTTTTTCATTTAATCAAACAAAACATTTGTTGACCTAAAATTTTTGCTAACAATTTTCTTGAGATATTTTTTTTCTGTGTATGGGTATCAGTGTTATTATTATTTTTTTTTTGAGTATCGGAATAGTGTCGGCAAAAAAGCGTATCTTTAGTTGCCTAAACAAGACATTAGATGAATATCTCAAAACTTTCTTTTTAAATTAAAATCTTAAAATACCTTAATTCGCCACATCTTGTGGAGAATAACCCAAATTCCAATTAAGAAAAATACTTAGTATTTTATTTCATATAAATTGGTTTGCCGAAATTTCAATCTTCTTATTTATTAAACATAATCTTGAATATTAGTTTATTACACGATTTCTTAGCTGTTTGCGTTTTTTTTTTTATTTCCTTGACCACTTTTCCTTAACCATAAATTCATTTGATTTTTTATGAAAATCGCAAATCCTACATTTTAAAATGTCTTTAAAAAAATACTTTTAAGGCCTTCTTTAAACATAAGTTTTATACACTTTTTGTACTTTTATTGAAAACTAGAGAAAAATTAGTCAAATTATGGTAAGTTTACCCATTGTAATTGTTTATGATGAATGGTTGTGTACATCAGTAGGTACTTCTTTCCATATCATTAGAGCCAATACTTTCATTTTCATTTTTAGAAAATTTTGTTAAACAAAATTTTTTTTATTGTTTTTGGTTGTTACGCCTTTATAATGAGCGTTACAATACATCATTTTAGACTGTGTTGTATAAAACACATGTAACACTTTCAATTGTGACAGTAATCATTTGCAACATGCGAGTCCTACTCCAATTTCTCAGACGGCAACATGGCTAATGTTTGTAAACGAACGCACGCAGTTTGTTAGATGTATAAACAGGCTGTTGGAAGGGTATTACAAATAAGATTTTTTTTTTCAGGAATAACAATGTCATCAGGAGACTATGGTTTATTGATATTAGGGTGGATCTTGTTGATTTATGTTGTTGTTATGGACAAGGCTAAATGTTTAAATAAAGAGTACAGAAACGTTTAAAAGTTTGCTTTTGTAAATATTGTAGAATTTTTTATTTCGAGAATTTTTTAAATTCCTCTGCGAAGAATTCTAATATCTGAACATGAAAATAAATACTACCCTATGAAATATTACGTACATGCTTTTCTTAATGTACTTCTCTAAGTACATACTGTGGCATTATTTTTCAAATACATATGACATATTACAAATCATATGACATTAGAACATAAGCGACTTAATCATATTTGATGAAGATGAAGATTATGTTGATGCTTGGTTGGCTGGTTATACTTATGCTGTTACAACAACATCTACAAATGCGACTTTAACTGAGGATTTCCAAAATAAAACAATATAAAACGATAAAATTGCACTTGATTTTTTTTATACTGCAGTAGTGATGCAAATATGAAAATGCTGGTCCTAGGCCCGCCGATCGACTGCAAATCCCTTTCTAAATCGATCTAACAATGTCCGTCCGTCCAGCCGTCTCTTTACTTTTTCGTGTAATCTTGTGGGCAACGTACAGATAATTATTTTTAAATTTTCAAAACTTTATGTACAAGAGTTTTCAATTTAACTTTTTAAACATGAAAATAATCAGCCCAATTATGAATAAGAATTCCCCAGGAGTTTGTTCCCTTTTCCCATTTTTACAATTGAATCTACACAGGAAAAATGGGAGAAGGGAGAATACTCCCGGGGAATTTTTATTTATAATATTTTATTTAATGTGTTTTCGTCTTGTGCACAACAAGCCAGCGCTGCCAAAAGTAAGATTTTACCTTATTTTTTAAGATTTTTTAACCGAAAAAAGGTTTTAAGATTTTTTCCCCAAAATCAAGACTTTTTGTTTTGTCTAGACGAAGGTTAGGTTCAATTAAAAAAACCTTCTTTGTTCCCATTTAAAAATGTTTAAACTAAATAATACAATTTAGTATAAGAAATTAAATTTTTTGTAATGTTTTTTTTTGTTTATTTTGTGTATTAAATAAAATATGAATTGTTTTTATTATTTATAATAAAAAAAAATACTTTTTTCCAAAAATAAGATTTTTTCTTCAAAAATAAGATTTTTTTTTGGTGAAATTAAGATTTTTTGCTGAAAATTTCTGGCAGCCCTGCAACAAGCAAATCATTTTTTAGCTTCTTGTTTGGTGTTGTTGTAGTGTCTACAACAAACTTTGATAAGTTAAATGAGATTAAAACGTTCACATTGTAATTTTACTCTCAGAGTGGCACTACCAACGAAAAGTTTGATATTTTTTTTACTTTGTTTAAGAATTTTGTACTTATTTTAAGAAATTCCGGGATTGGTTTTCGAAAGTTATCCCATTAAGGATTGTTTTAAATACGTTTTGGTGTTATTCGTTTTTAAATTTTTGAGTACGACTCTACTTAAAGTAAGCAAAAAAAAAAAAAAACTTAATTTATCCTGAGTGATTTTCTTTCTGTGAACGTTTTCAAATTTTTTAAGGACAAAGCCTATTGAAAATCGGTATCGCTCTTAAATTTCACATCACGCCAGAATAGTCTTTGTTACCGAAACTATCTAATTATAATCGTATTTAGAAAAACTTCGGTCCAGAACATGAATCCTCTTACCAAATTTTGTTATAGCCGGCCCATATTCGATCACAGCTACCATGCGACTCACGAGAATATTTTTAAGGGCCATAACTGCCTTATAAATGTTGATATTGATATGAAAATTTGCAATAATAACTTAAATAATAGCAACTATGCCATGGCAGAATTTTGTATTGGTAGGTTTAGAATTTGGTACTTTAAAAATGCTTTTAGGCGAACTAATTTCATATAGATGATGATTTTTTTTTTTTTTTTAATCGTTTATTTAATAACATTCTTTATACATAAACTATTGTAAACCCTAGTTAACAATAACAATTCCTATATACAATGTCTCATAATCGAGCTCTCAAGTATTTTAATTTAATAATCATTTGGTTTTTACAAATTGGATATACACATTTTTAATTTTATTTACAATAAATAAATATATATCACCAGCTTTTTGCAATGAAAATTAGTTTAAAAAAACATTGCTTATATGTTAATGAGTGGGTAAAGAAAGGCTAGTGTCAAAGGATAAAAAAGAAATAGATGATGATATTGATATAAAATTCTGCACAAAGAACTCGTATATGAATCTCGACACAATTGAATAATTAAGTTTTTCCGGCGCGCCGTCTCGCTAAACCATTTCTCCTCCAAATAATTTGCAATGACATGAAAGAAAATCGTGAATCATTTGCATGTAGCTATCGCCATTAATGGTAATGCAGGCACCGGTTTCGGATTTAAGGATAAATGAGCTGATGACGACTTCAGCATTTAAGGCGCACCATACTGTGGTATTTTTAAAATGTAATGGAGTTTTAAAAGCCTTCTCGCCAAAAACAACAATTCTGAATGTTAACATACCAATTAAGTCAGAAATGCACCTAACCGCTGAAGTTGATCTAGCCATAAAAATCTGGTATAACTTCCAGTTAATTTTCAGCACATTTACCAATCACACAACGAAATTGGCGGTCCCCTGGCTATAGTTTTTGCACCAGTTGGATTTTATATGGATGTAGGCCAATATATTTCCTTAAAATTGTCCAAGTAGTGGACGGGTAGAGGCCGAGATGCATAGTACGCCTTCAAGTCGATAAATTCGAGTTTTCTCTTAAACGATACGAACGGTAAGGGCTTGATTTGGATGAATATTATCTAAAAAAGCAAATATTGTCGTGAATCGGACCGTAGTATTGCGTATTTGACGCTCAGATGGACGAAGTACTTTAAAAGCTTGGCAAACAGAAGCCGAATTATGGAAATAAATTTCGACGATTTGTTAAAGTTATTCTGGAAAAGATAATTAGTGTTGTTATTTTGTTTAAGCTTTGATATTGTTACAAGTAAAACAAGAGTGTTCATAATTCTTATTCGCTTAATAGTTTTTTTTTAAATCTTTAGAAAACATTTTCTGATGATCTGGCCTAAACAGCTAGTGAAAAGCGCAAAGGAATAGCTTATCTCACCAATAATAAACCTTGAAACCTTGTAAGTAAGTCTGACTTGCCAATGTATAGTGAAAAAAAAAACTGAATGGAATCATGTACATCGTTTTATTATGGAACTCTCCAACAACATACATCTACTGCAACATAAAGTGTGTGACATTTGTATGTCCTTATTAAAATACTACTCCTATCAAGTGCTACTGCTACTCACTGCTACTGCTGCTGTGGTTTTAACAAATTGTTGGTGTTGCTCTTTTACTACTTTTTGTTTATTGTCGTTCGTTTGCTGATTGTTAAGACACATTTGCATGAAATCGTTTCATTTTATTTTCCTTCTTTGGTTTGATGATTATGATGGTTCTAATCTTCTATACACTGACAAGTATTAAGAATGTAACATAAAGTCACACCCGTGTTATTGATGTTATGTTCTGGCGGAAAAACAAAGAGTTAGAAACATGTGTTTTGAATAAATTTTGGTAATTTGAGTTTAGTGTTTTTTTTAACCGATATAAACTTTTTCGAAATATTTAAAACATTTATGTCTATATCTAATGATTAAAATTTAAGTAGTTTACTTTCTATGGCTAAGCAAAGAGAAAAAGGTTGCTTTAAGTGAATAAAACGAAGACATTTTATGTTTGAAAATAATGTACTACTGGAATAATAGTAATAAGGGTGCCCCAGTTGGGTAGTTGGTAGTGCACTGGTCTATTGGTGCGAGGGTTTCCAGAGAGTCCTTTCTGTTTCACTACACCGGCTGAAGGTCTTAGTTAGTTTTGATCGGTTAATAAAGTTAGAATATAATTTGTTATTGTGTTTGTTACTCTTAAGACATAAAAAATAGTACACAAAGGCTTAGCAAAGTTTAAAGATCGTAGAAAAAATTATAAATATTTCCGTAGAATTTCATGTCTTTTTGACATAAAAATAGTGCGTAATTCTGCCTAAAAGCTCTAGGTGACAAGGCACAGGTCTGACACTTGGTTGGTGCCCCTCACGTGGTAGTTGTGATTTTATCCCAAGGTGGCAGCAATAGAGATATAAATAAGTTGGCATCAAGGGCGAATTTTCTGGCACTTGTGGGGAAGTTCGGCTTTCTGAACGATTTCCCTAGGTGCTCTTGCTATTCAACAGATGCTTCTGGATATTAATAAAGTAGCAGAGGTAAGATAGCTCCGGCTACTTAACAAGAAGCGGGTGCATATTCCGCCGAATCGTACACTTAAATATGTTACCTGGGTTTGCAACACTTTGAGCTTCTCCTCGTCCTACTCTCACCCACCAATTTTTTGACTTATGATTTATTTCTTAACCTTATAAAACAAAGAGGTCTAGCTCATCTAAATGCTTTTACTGAGGCACTCCATTCATCACTATCCAATAGCAAATGGAAATATAAAACTTTATATTAACCGTAAATGTAAAGTGGTCAAAACTCGACCACTAAGGATTCCTAGTAGACTTTTATGAGCCCAAAAACCGCAACAAGGTGCGAACAGGGATAAAAGATTTACTAATAAATTAAAGACCCCATATAATGCCCATTCCTGAAATATTCGTGCTCTCAGTGAAGGATATCAGAAATTTCGAATAAAGAAGTTTTTTTTTGTGATGATTAAAAATGTCATTTAGGTTTTTTTTAACTAAATAATTAACACTGTCTTTACACATGAAAGTAACGTATTATCAACACAAATAAAAAAAAAATAAGAGCATTTCGGGAAAATCTACATTAAAGTGAAACCTCATTTTCAAAGGGAAAACTTTTAACAAAAATGTCTTTTCTTGTTCTCTTATTATTTTGCTTATTTGAAGTTTCAGAGTTGCGAAGACAATTACACACGCCGAACATCAGGCATTCGTTTAAATTAATATTTATTATCAAAGTAATTTTTGGGAATACAAAATTTTCAATGAATTGTTAATTGAAAATTATTAATATTTATTTTTATTAAAATAAAAAGAAATAATAAGATTTAATTTAATTTATTTTTATTTATATTTTTTTTTAATTAATTTTCATGTTGTAAAATTCCTTTCTTCATAAAAATAATTTAATGAAAATTAAATTTGATGAACTTAAGCCTGATTAAAAATATTGAAAATTTGGATTAAAAACCATAAATAGTTCAACAAAATTACCACAATACTAATTATTTTTATTTACTTTCATAATATTTATACATTCCAGTTAGAATAATTGTGTTCTTAATATTAAGTTGAAAAAATATATTAAGGCTCACTTACCGACAGCTTAAAGTAGCCTTAAACCGGTCTTATAAAAAGTGTTCCATTATTACTTTACCCTAAAGGGATCGATAAAGTAAATTAAGGTTCATCCTACCTGGTAGGTAAATAAAAGTTATTACAAGTTTTTTTGGAACACTTTTTGTAAAGCCAGTTAAAGTCTACTTTTAGCTATCGTTTTTTTTATACTGCCGATAAAATCCAACCTTTAGCTATCGCTTTGTTGTAAAAACGGGCCTTAAACTCTTTATACATATTTACTCAAAAAAAAAAAAAAAAAAAAAAATTAATTGGCAACACTGCTTAGTTTTTGTTATTTGCTTTCTTGAAATTTTCATTAAAAGCTAGCTAAAAGTTGGATTGAAAGTAAAAAATTGTAAATGTGTTTGTGAAAAATTGTGAGTGTTTTGCGACTTGCAAGAAATTATCAGGGGTGTCATGAAAATCGAAAACGTAAAACGAAAGAATTTGACAGTTCTTTTTATTTAACTTTTAATCTAATTATTTAAATTTTTGTTAAAGAATTCTGTTTAATAGAGCATTATTTGTAAAAAAATTGTCATAAAATTATTTCATTACAGAAACCTTATTGAAAAACGACTCTTAAAATTATTTCGTTTTACGATTTCAATTTCCATGACACCCCTGTATGTTCATGTGCATATGCCCAGTAAACAAACATTCAGATCTAACGTAGAATAAACCAAATAAGTTTTTTGTATTTAAAAAAAAGCATCTCTTTTTTTTCTTACATTTTATTGTGAAATATTAATTTTGTTTCTTCTTTGAAAAATAATTATAAGGTTTATTTTATAACATCATGTTCAACCATATTTCATATTACATTCAA
This sequence comes from Pollenia labialis, assembly GCA_949318255.1. NCBI lineage: Eukaryota > Metazoa > Arthropoda > Insecta > Diptera > Polleniidae > Pollenia > Pollenia labialis. The sequence continues at coordinate 17,405,623 of OX439141.1, forward strand.
ACATTTTTGTTCGCAAGATATTGGCAACACTGTTTTGCATTATCTCCAAAATAAAATGTTATATTCTGTTAAACAAGTTTTTTACAATGTTTTTCTTTTATTGTCTTGTCAATTTTAAAGAGGGGTCTTAGAGAACTACAACAATATTAATGAAATTACAAAGAAAAATTACAAAAGGAATAAAACAAGTAAATGACAACATTTTGTTTTATCTATAACGACCTTGAGACAATGGTAAACAATTTTTTTTTTAAATAATAACAAAAAAAAAACAACACTGACTTAACGAAAAAAAAACAAAAAACAGTTTTTAATGGTTCTTTTTATTTTATTTTCATGCTTAATTTCATTTGAAACATTAAGCAAATAATTTTCTTTTGAACATTTTATAATTATATTAAAGACAATAACAAAAAAGATTTGGGATACGACAGCAAAATAAATTGATACGAAAAAGTTGCAAAGAACATCATAAATTTTTGGTGTAGAAATTGTAGACAAAAATTGTACATTAAAAGCGTTCGTTGGCTGTCATAGACAAACAAAATTTAGTTAGGTTTAATATACATATTTTGAAATAATGTTTATATTGGTAGCTAATATGGTTATTTACGGATTTTGGCTTGTTGTTTCAGGCACGACAATGCAATTATTCATTAATTCATATCTACAGTGCCCACCATGCAACATTTAGCTTATCATAAATAAACTGTTTGTTGCATTTATTGCACATTTAAGTAAAAACATGCCCCTGGCTTTTAATATGCTCTTTATTTTTGGTCCACCATCTTTCACTCTGTTGTTTTGATGAGACACAGTGGCATAGAAAAAAAAATTGTTAAATTTGAAAATAATATTTCTTAGTTATGGTACAATCACAACTGGGACGAACGACGAATTTCGCATAGTACGACGAATTCGTCGGCAAGAATTTGTCAAATGAAACACAATAAGTTCGTGAATATCAGGTATTAATGTGACTTACTTTTTTTTTTAATTTATAAAAATTAATACCTTGGACGCTGGAAACAGTTATTATTCTTAATTTCTTTAAATATTTTCATCTTTTTTAACTAGCAACACATTTTATTAAAATTTATTGCTTGTTAACATTTATCAAAAAATCATAGGTTGAACATATTTCAACAAAAAAAAAACCTAAAAAACTATTAATCAGGTGTGTTCTAGAATTTGAATCCACTGGAAAGTGGATTACTTCAGCGATCGCAAATTAGTTTTTGGGTTTGTTTCAAATTCTGTAATTTTTCGCGAATTTCAGCGATAAAAACGAATTCTTCCTGTAAGTTTTCTGATTCTTTACAGTCTTATGAATTTATTAAAATAATTGACTTTGCTATCATGCCGCTTTTAGTAGGCTAGTAGGCATTTATAATAGAAAACATGCTGTAACAAATTTCAAAATCATTACTTGTAATGCAATCCTTCTTTATTGGATTTTTAAAAAAGTCAAAATTTTGTTAATATTTTTTTAAAAATAAGTTAAATTTTCATTTCTAAATCAGCTAAGAAGTTATAAGATTACGCCACTGTGCTGTTGGTGTAAATATTGCAATATCCTCTTTGAGCATTGAGTCACGTTCAAAACATCATTGTTAACACTTGTCTCTTAAATGGCTGAAGTAAAAAACAAGGATAAAACAGCGACCAAAAGCATTTATGCGTTTTAATTCCAAAGTATTTATACTGTTGCAGTATAGAGGCCAACATAAATCAGTGCAACATTTAAGACAACACCACCAGCAGCAGCAGAAGCAGCAGGAGTAGCAGTTGTACGTGGTGCTAGAAAAATAAATTGTAAATTTATGTAAATTTTATTTAAAAGGACATACTCCTTTTTTTATTTCCTATTTTTTTTTTTTGTTGCTTACTGCCGCCTCCTTATAGTCACAAACACGCCAGGCAGCAGCCAGCAACTTTTACTGTGGCAACAATTCTAATATGTTGCATGTTTAACATTTAAAGTACATAAACGTACTTACAGCATCTAGGAAAAAAATAAAAACGGCAAAAATACTGCACAATAAAATGTACTACATTTAAATTGGACATTTAATTTTTTTCTTCTTGTTTTTTTTTAATTTAGATTTTTTTTATTGTTTTATCATGAATATTTTATAACAAGTTGCATACAAATGTTTTTGTTACATTTTTTTTTGTGTATTGTATTTAACGGACAAATCTGAATTGTTGTCCCTTTTTATATATCTGCTGTATTAGCAGTTAAAGCCATAAATTAATTTTTATGAAATAAGAAGATGATTTTATAAATAAAGAAGCCTTAAAAACAAGTTTATATCTTCTTATTTCTTAACTTTTACTTGACATTGCGGAGTAAAAAATTTATTATTTTCCGTTTCGTTTTTATCTTTGAACTTTTACGGAAATTTATGCAAACAGCAAAGTAATGAAAAATACTTAAAATCTGAAAAAAAAAGATTTTATCTAAAAATTATACCTATAAAACATGTCAAATGTCTAAATACTTTTGATAGTTGCGAACTAAAGAAATAATATCAAACATTTAGAAAAATATCTTCACTTCTGCATAACCAGCAAAAATAGCCACAAATTAATTAAAACAAATAAGAAATTCATATTCACCTTTGCCGATCCGTTAATACTTTCCGCCAAGAATTAGAGTTTTTTTTCCTTTTGTGTCATAAATCACGATTTCTAGCACAGAGCACACAGAGGCGTCACGAGACAGAAAATATAGTGTGTTTTTTCTGTATTTTTTTGTTATTTTTAAAGGAATATTGTTGACGTTCATGTTGTTTTTCTAAAAATAGACGGTCAACTTTCTAACCTCATGAATTTAAATAAAGAGGGCTGATTTAGTTACTTAAATTTTGGCAAACCTTGTTATGCGTGTATATGCAAAGGCCACTTTCGAAACTTCTTAATATATTTTTTACAACGAAAATTAAAAAAAAAACTTCTTATCCAGTTTAAACTTTTTTATAGTCCAACTTAGCGTTCGTATGACGATAACGATAAATATTATTACTTTTCTAATAAAAGAAAGGAGAAAATTCAAAATAGTATCAGCAGCAAGCAGCTATAACGACATCAGCTTACCGGTCATTCAAAACTTTTTTCTTTCTTTCTGCTCCATGCACCAACTGCTCACTGTCACTGCTGCGTCTTTTAATGAAACTAGAAGGAACTAACGAAAGAAAGTAACGCAGAAAGAGAATCATCAACTTTTATTTTGGCAAAGTTTTATATTGCTCCGAAATTAATTTTTAAGTGTTTAGGTGGTTAAGGGTGTCAGTTGGTTGGTTGGCTTTTAGGTTGTTTGGTCTGTTTGTCTATTTGTCTGTCAGTCTAACCAAATCTTATGAAACTTTTTTTAAAGGACGGCAAAAAGGAACAAGCAACAAAAATTCGTCACGGTTAAAGTTTTCTGCTGTTGATTGTATAATCTTGTTTAATATGTTTTTTCTTGTTAGTCAGATTTTTTTTATTCTTTTGCCATTTTGTTATTAACAATGAATTTATTATTGTCATAGAGAAATTAGTTTTTAATCAGAAAAAAGTTAAAGTCTTGCAGAAAATGTCGAAAAAAGTTTTTATGATAACTTAAGAAGATTTGATTTCAAAAGCTCTTAATCAATAAGAAATATTATGTTATAAAGTAATACGATTATGTTTTAAACAAGGCAAGGAGATGGAAATACAAATTAAACAAGATCAAATATCTAAGAGATATTGGATTGATGTCAAGTATAAAAATGTAAATGTAGAAACTGAAATACTAGAAAGTTAAGGAACAATTTCACTCAGTACGTAAAACAAAAACTTACAGTATATACATAAATAGAACATTTTAAAAGATTTACCATTTATAAGAAGTTTTGGGAAAATTTACTATGCAAAGGATATTTTGTGAAACTTTGGTATGTAAAGAATTTTTTTTTTTAAAGTTACTATTTATAGGAAATTTTGTAAAAACTGGCTAATTTTAAGAAATTTTTTAAAAATTTTCTTACTATAGGATATTTTGTAAAAGTTTATTTGCTATAGGAATTGCTATATTTAGGAAGTTTGTAAAAATTTTTTAAAAATTTGCTTTTTATAGGACTTTTTTAAAAAATTGCTATTTATAGGATATTTTGTAAAAATTTTCCATTTATAGGAAATTTTGTAAAAATTTACAATTTATAGGAAATTTTGCTATTTCAAAAATAGTTAATTTTTACAAATTTAATAATTTTGTTATTCGTGCTTAATTCCCAATTTTTATTATTTGATAAAAAAAAACACTGAAAACAATACATACTTTTAAAAATTTTAAGACGGTTTCTAGATTCCGCCACCGATTCAATGCTAGTTTTCGAACCCAGAATTTAAGATACATATTTCTTGGTGTTATAACTACACCGATAAAGATACTACTTAGATCTTTATTCACAAATCTGCCAATTCTTACAATGATCGAATATTTCCGATATTTTATTAATGTTCTTTGAATTTGAAAGCATAAGTTCCTTTAATTTTTTTTAGCATATTTAGCTTGCATATAAAAACTTTCCCTCGTTACACTCGTCGGCAAAAAATAAAAAAGACGGGAGCAAACATTTTATTGCCCTACGTCTATACGCGCAATTTGTGTTTGTTAACATAAGCAATAACGTCGGCAGAATGACGTCACAGAAATGTTCTATGTTTAATATTATTTTCCGAGTGGAGTTTTTTTAGTTACTGCTAATTTTTTTTTTTTTTTTTTAATTTTCCTAAGCAAGTCCCGCGAAGCTTTATGCTTGTCTGCGGGAAAGAAACCAGAGTCTCTGGCGGGAATCGAACCCGCAACCCCGGCGCTGATAGACTAGCTCGCTACCAGCTAGCCTACCGGGGATTATGACAGCTTGTGTTAAAAGATAATTGCTTAGCAATGTATTATAACATTTGTTGCTAAACATGTGTTCAAATACATATTTATGCAGTCCACACGTTAATATCTAGTGTTGGCAATAGAATTTGATAGTTGCTACAGCAATAATTGCCAAAGAAATTGCTCGTCTAGACTTATACCATGTTTACACGGACAGCAATATTCGTGTTTCGCTCTCTTATTCCTGTTTCGCGCCCCAAACATGATTGAAACGAATTGTTTTCCCATACAAAATTTTGAGAGCGAAACAGGTCGTTTCATTTTGAAACAGGCTGCGAAACAGGAAAAATGTACTATCATCTCCAATTTTGATAACAGTTATCGTTAGTTTATCTGAACTAGCTCTCAAAAAATATCAAAACATGGAAAAAAACAAAATAAAAATTGACTTTTAATAAAATAAAGTGATAATTATAATATAATAATATTAATAAAAGTATTAAATAATATATTCTTAAGTTTTATTTACTTTTTTATCTATTTAAAAAAAAAAACACACTAACAACACAAAAAATTGTCAAAATGAAACAGGAATAAATCGTATATGGCTTCTACGAATAAAGTACGTAATATAACTAGACTTTTGATGAACCATAAAAATGTTAAATGTTTGTTTTTTATTTAATTTTGAAAACAAAATATAGCATTTATTTTGCATAAAAAAAAATGTAGCACCGATAATATCTGAATAAGTCGATATAACAAATGTTATATGGATGACTCAAGGGAAATTTTATTACTAATCATTTGTAAGAGTTTTGATCAATCGGACAAATACATAGTTCTTAAGTCAAGATAAATTGTTTTAGCATAAGCGCTTTTTTTTGGCAGCCAGTGTTTTTATTAGTGAGATCGTAGTTCCTATGAGTAGCATGTCCAGCATATATACAAACAAAATATGGTATAAATTTTGGTAAAAGTTTTGACATTTACTTATTGTAACATATTGACGATTAAAAAACCAAATAATATTCTTACGTATGAGTTGTACGACATTAGTACATATTTTATATCTATTTAATGTTTGTAAGGCTGCATGAAGTGCTGAGTTTATTTTTATATATTTACAAACAAACATAAAAAGACACATAAGTACATGCATATGTATGTGTATAAGTCATTTATTCAATATTTAATGTAATGCATGCAATAACTATAAAAATGAATGTTGTCTGTTATGATTGGCAATAAAATATCCGGAAAGTACACATTACTACGAATAATAAAACTGTCGGTAAAAAAAATAAATTAAGGAAAATGAATGTACAATGTTTTTATATTGCACATATGTTTATTTTGTGGGCGTAAGAATAATATAAGTAAAGTTAAAGTAAAGGATTTGCCACAGAATACAAGAGAATAATGTCGGTTATAGTTTCCTTGATAATTGAAAGGAATCAAGTTGAAAGTGGTCAATTTAATTCGCGATAGTGTTTGTAAAATTGTTTTTGTTTTCTTATGATTAATCCGGTGTTAGTTTGAAAATCTGAACATTAACGACTTCCAGACACATTCACTGGTCACTCTTTATTGGGTCCCCGGACACGGGGACATACAGGGGAACTGCATTGCGGATTCGTTGGCGTTTGCAGCAACCACCTGGAATCGAGACGGTTCAACACATAATGTAGGTGCTTCACTCCCAAGGAGTAAACAACTTATAGCGCACAAGTTTCATCCTATTGCCAGTCAGAGGTGGCACGATGAAACTACCATGTGGGGAAACCAGGAAAATCTGGATCATCATAGATGAAAAAAGGACATGGCGGACATTGCTGCTATCCAGACATTATCTAAGAAACCTAATCGCGGTTGTAACTGGCCACTGGCCCATTGGAAGGCACGCCCATAGGCTGGGGCTCCCTTATAATGACCTGTGCAGAAGTTGCGGCGACGAGGAGGAGGAAGATTCACCGGAACATCTTCTCTGTAATTGCCCGGCATTCGGAGATTTAAGACTCGAAATGTTTGGTCGAATGGCCCTTGGGGACAATACCAACATCTCTAAGGAAACCATAGCATTGGTAATATTTTTGGGATTGACAGTTGTAGAGGACCTATGGCTTAATAAAGACCGATTCTAATAAAATTAGGAGAGATGATTAAAGTTGTAATAGAATGTTTTAAGTCCAAATTTAGTCTTAATACCAACACAATAACATGGTATACCGGCACAAAGATTCTAATCCGGTAAGAAGTTTGTATGGGATATATGTATAAGCAATTTTGGACCGATCAGCACAATTTTCAATAACAATCAAAACTGCGATCTGTACTTTACGCACAAGTTTACATGGACAGAAAGTGATTCGAGTCGATCAGTACACTAAAAGTTGGTTATGGGACCAATATTTTAAAAGGTTACACACAATATGGTGGTGTGAGTATAATAATGACACCATAAAACATTCGGCTGGTCGACCCATAATTTACCAGAGGCATAGAACTGTAAGAAATTATAAAACTGTTAGGTTTAATTGATAATTTTTAAATCCCATCCAGTCCTTAAATATTTTAACTATCTGCAGACTCGGCCCAGAATTGATGATGAGAAAATACAAATTGATTTTAAGAAATCCAAATTAATGTTAAGAAAATACAAATTTATATTAAGAATTCCAATTTTATATTGAGAAAATACAAATTCAAATTGAGATAAAACAAATTAATATTGAGATTTTTTTCATTATTATATTTTGAATATGTATTGTATACATAACAAAATACATTGTCATTTTTTTTATGCATATAATAAACATTACAAATTGCAATACATATTGCGCTGCATCAATATTGTCATTGACATATCTGTCAAAAAAATATTAAAATAAGTTTTTATTTCTAAAATGGAATTTAAAGACAATTGATACTCTGGAGTAATTCTTATGACGAGAAAATGAGGATCATTCAGAATGCAAGACGCAAGAGACTGGGATAAACAGCTTGATCAATCGATGGGAACAATTAGAAGACATCTCACAAGATTTAGTTGTTGTGTGTGATAATGCACCATGTCATAGCCAAATGGAAATACTTTTTGAAAATTCACCAGCGACTCTTCATCGACTGGCTCCTTATAGCCTAATGTTGAATCCAATTGAGTTTATATGGTCCAAAATAAAAACATACACAAAAACCCACCTTAGTATACCAAATGTGTGTCCTCCTGGTATTTGCGAACAACGTCTTGTTTATTTGGAAGGTGTTATCGACAAAGCTAAGGCTACTATAACCACAGTTGGCTGTGCAAGAGCAGTACAACATTCTACAACATTTTATCAAAGGGCAATAGAACTGGAGAATATGCCTGTTGGAGGATAATTTTTTATACATATGTACATACATATGTTTTTATAAAACTTGATTTTAAAATATTTTCAGTTACTTGTTTTAAAACTCATAATTTTTTTGTTTCTTATATCAATACAACTATGAATTTATAACTCAATATTATCTTGGGTTTTCTTAATATTAACTTGGGTTTTCTCAATTCCAATTTGTATTTTCTCAATATCAATTTGGATTTCTTAATATCAATTTGTATTTTTTCAATATCAAATTCGAATTCTTAATATCAATTTGTATCTTTTGTCAACATCAATTCGTTTTTCTTAATATTAATTTTTTATTTTTGCAATTTCAACTTAAAAAGGTGTAGAAATCACTCAACAAAATTTTGGTATGATTGGTTCATAGCTTATCATGGCTCCAATATAAATAAATCCCCGTCCTGAAAATCATTTTAATTGTTACGAATCATGATATTTTACTTAACCCTAGAGTACTAACATGATTTTTTTCTACATTAATACTAATTGTTAGTCAAATCGGCTAACATGAATATAACTCCGATTTTTTTTGTTAGCTTCACATGAAATAATTTTAATATTTTTTTAATTTGATAACTTATTTTGTCCAGTGTCTAAAAAAACATTAATATGAAAGTTTTCCAAAATAATTTAATTTTTGCATTTATTTCATTAAAGGTGCCCTTCTAGGAACACTTTCGCAAACACAGATTTTTTAATGAAAAATATAAGTAAAAAAATAAAAATTAAAAATTTTAAATTCATTGGTAATTTAAGAAAACATGTCAAATAATACTGAAAATGCAAAAAAAAATATTTTTTAGAGTTTTATTTACATTTGTGAAATGCTCCATTCATTCATTTTGACTAACATGACTTCAAAAACTCAAAAATAGCATTACTTACTGCAGCAAAGTGACCGTTATAAGCAAGAGCGTACCATCGACTGAGATTACAAAAAAAATGAGATCTTTTCATAGCAGCAAAAAAAAGTTACACGCAAAAATAAAAACAGTGTTACTCAAAATGACTAACATTAGTACTGCAGGGTTAAGCTAGTTATATTGCTTAAAAAAAGCATAAAACTTTCTGATGGTCGGTCAATAATTTTATATAGGTCTAAACCGCAACCAATTTTAATGCTGATGTCTGTTTATAAAATAAATTAATAATAAATAGATATCGTGTAGATATCACTCCTGAAATATTCCAACTGTCGGTGGAGGGAATCATCGATTTGGCACAGCCTAATCTAGCGCTCTAACTTGTTTTTATATAATTCGAAAGTTGATGTCTTTCAAATGTAAGATTTTTTGAAACTAAAATTTTGATTCATTCTTTATAACTTGCAATAACCTAATTGCCTTTTTTTTTGTTGCATATATTTCATTATACTCCAGAATATGCGATCAGTTTTAATTTTTTTCATTTTTGTGGGCAAAACTTTAAGAGACTTTTACTACGTTTATACGCACCACTTATACGCAAATAAAAATATTGCAAGTAAAGAAAATTGCCGCATAAACAGTGAATTAAATTTTTATTTGCGAATTGCTAACTCACGAAAACAATTCCTGATTAACGACACTATTTGCAAATAAGATAAAAAGCATTGCCACACTTTTAACCGTTTTACGTTTTTATTTCGATGTGGCACATTCATACGACGACAAAAGTAAAATTAATTCAAAATTGTGGAAATACAATTAACAAATACACAAAAAATTTTAATTTTCTCATTATTCATTAAAAATAAAAAATTTGTATACATACAGTGCTACCAAATGCATAAATTTTCCGTCCGGCATCACATAAAAATAAGAATTTTCAGTAACAAAAAAGACATATAAACAGTAAGTTTGTTAATCGCAAATAATTTTTATTTGCGAATAGTCTACGTATAAACGTACTATTTCTTAAGTTAACATGATTAAGAGAGAGCGATTCATTAGATTCATTTTGAAAGCTTCACAATCAAGGGTTATAAATAACCTCCTCTTCGGGGATGCTGTAACCGTGTTAAACATATTTAAAAATCGTTTGAAAAATATAGTTCTTTTCTAAAACTTAACTAAGCTTTTGGTAAAATGCAAAGTACTTATTGTAAAATACGTACTATTTGGTTTATCTCTCCTAAAAAATGTTAAAGACCTTTTAATGAATCTTTTAAAAGTTTAGCAACAAAATTGTATTTAAACTCTGCTAGCAACTGGTTTTCATGTTTAAGAAGTTAGACAAAGTACAAATATTTATTAATAAAATGTTGTTAAACGAAAAAATTTATGCAGAAAAATAAACAAAAACCTTTAGTGTTATTGGCCCGTAATTGCTCTTTGCTTTTAGTGTAACATTAAAACTTAATATTGTTTTGGTAGCTGTTGTTTTATACTTTTTACGTTAATCGCCCAATTATATGATAAAACTTATTTCGGTTGAAATACCGAATCCTATTCACAATATAAATAACATACCCTGATATTTGTGCAGAAAGCAAAGTGAAAGAATCGTAAAAAAGTTATTTAGTTATTTGCAAACATGCTAGTAAAACAAAACAAAACAAAGAAAAAGAAAATATTGAAAAAGTTTTCATTACTAAATATTTTGAAAAAGTTTGACAATACATCATGTTTATGTTACAATACTACAAAGAACATGATGTTTTTATTGTTATTTTGTTTTTTCTGGGTGATAGTAACGGTTTTAACATAATATTTGAAAAAAATAAAGTTTTGTAATCTTTAAGTAAAAAATGTGAAGTTATCTATCGTAGTATTATTTTGGCCTGAGTTAAATTTGTATGTGGAGCTACAAAGTTGCTTTTGTAAAGTTAAAAATAATACTAAAGAGCTTATGAGGCAGGGTTCACAGTTTTATATTATACCTTATCCCCAATATTCGTTTTTTCATGCCCCAAAAACCACAAAATAGTCATTTTATTATTCCAAAATATTCCCACAAATCATTAAAAATAAAATAATAAAAAAATAAAAACTAAAGCAAAAGAAAAATATGCATTCTATTTGTATAAATGTGCATTTACACTTGCCATTTTCCAACTAGTTTATGATCGTAAGCTACTTTCATACATTATACCCTTTACATCAGCATTTTAGACAGTTAAGTGTTTGACTCGTCAAGTCTTGATTTTTTAGGAGAGAGGGGAAAATAAATGGCATTCCATTTTCTCTTCTCTCCTAAAAGGTCAAGACTTAAAGAGTCAAACTTGACATGTGTGAACCGGCACTAAGTTGTTTGTGTTTGACACGTCAAAAAAAGTTTAGCTTCCTTTTTCCGTTGTCGTAATTAAAAAAAAACTAACATTTTTTTTAAATTTGGACTTTTCTTTATTAATTTTATTTTTCTTAATGAATTGTCAAATATCACTGGCGTTGCCAGAAAAAAATTTAAAAAAACAGAGTTGCATTAACAAAAACTGGTCGTTTGTAACTAGTCTATCTCAAAAGCTAGTTACAATCGTGTTTATGATTTGTATGGATAAACAAGTTTCTCAAACCAGTTTATCATCATAAGCAACTTATAACCTGTTTATGCCGTAGGATGTAAATGAACTTTAATATTATTAAAACTAATTTTATTTGTTCCTTGAGTTCTACCTATTTGCACACACAGATCTCAACAGGGGCACTAAGTCTTTTTAAACATGCTTATTAAAATGTGTGCTTAAAAATCACAGAAAACAGTCGATTTATCTCTTTTTAATGATATCCCCCACTGTGCACTGTTAAAGAGAGTTGCACTTTCAAAAAAAGTATTAAAAACAATTAGGCAATATTAAACACAATAGTTAAGCTTAACATTTTTATTTATACCTTATCTGTCGAAGAGTAAAGGCATAATATGCATAGCCTTACTTAACCTTCTGTCAAAAATTAACAAAAAGTCTCCCAAATGTATTTAAAAACAACAAAATTAAAAACTTTTGATTCCGTACTGAATGTGCGATTAGATTCGCACCTTTCTAAAGCAAATTACAGTTTCATTAAACTTAACAAAAAGATTCATTAAGTTCAATATGGTTTGCCTCATATAATCAACATGTTTTCGCCCATTTGCTTAAGCCAACTTAAGCACATTGTGGTTGGGCCTTAAGGCTTGCAATTGTAACTGGCACCTACGGAAACTTTCTTCGCATAAGTAGTTTTGACAGCATAAATGATTGTCATTCCTTAAAGTAGCTTATGAAATATTTACTGTCCAGATATTCCTAATAGACTCAATTTGATTTTATCGTTATGATCCATTTTTCATAATATCATTATTACATACTTTCTCCATTTTCTATCCACCTTTGGAGAGTAATTAAAATATGAATGTTCCGATACATAAAAATTATATACACAAATCAATTAATTAAATGCTTTTACATGACACAGTAACTATCACATACACTTTCCATAACAATTTTCCATATTATTGGTTGTGTCTTTCGTTCTGCTTCTTTTTCTTCTTTTGCTCAAATTCAGCTTCTGATAAATGCTTTGCTTGCATTAGATAGATATTGTGCTTTACTGGCTGGTTGGCTGGCGCATCATGGCAAAGTCATGTAATAAGCCAATTTAAATTCTGTTCCAGTAAAATAAGTTTATTAGAAAACGTTTCTTTTCTAATTTACAGAATTTTTAATTGGCATTAGAGTTTTTACTTTTCATTATTTCTTAGTTTTGTTTTTTTTTTTTTTTATTTTTTTGCTAAGCTTTTACTGGCAAATAGAATTAATAGAGTATTGGTTGTAAGTGTAGAAAGTTTTTTGTTAGATTCTTTGATTTTTATTTTTTTGTACTTACGTTCAATATTGCTCCGCATTGTAATGCAGACATACATAAATGCAGAATTCCATTTAAATTTAATAGAGATGTTTAGAAACAAGAGTAAAAACTGCAAACAAAAAAAAAAAAAAAAAAAAAAAAAAAAAAAAAAACAAACAATGGAAAAAGTATTACAAAAAAAAGTTTTCTAAAACACAAGGTAAAGTTTTGTCCTGGTAATTAGAGTACAAAAAGTTCAGCTGTGGTAATGGAAAGAAATAAAAGGTGGAGTTTCAAGTAAGTGAGCGACTAAGAGCGAGTTAAGTGTGAGTTTTTATCCCTCAGCCAGTGTTGCCTGAAAACTTTTGGGTTAACGTCCCCAATTAAAATTTTAAAGTCCCCAAAAAGTTCGTATTTCAAGACATAAAATTGTGGACAAAAATTGTTAACTCTAAACAAGTTTAGCAATTTCAAATTTTCAAAATTGAAGTGTTTTCATATCAAAAATAATAAATAAAACACCAAATATCGCTCCTTAGTGTTTGGTTCGGTTGATTTGTGGAAAACACAAACGCTTGTAGTGATTGTTTACAAAATTATTAAAAAAAATAACGTTTCCATGTTTCTCATCTTTCGAACACAAAAATTATACTGTTCCTATTCAACTCATCAAAAAGATAAGAACATTTATTTCCGTTCGGGTTTTTCTAAACCACAAACTTCGTTGTGTTCGGTTCAGCTCTTTGGTTAGAAAAACCAAACATTTTGTACGAAAAACAAAATACAAATACGAAAAAAAACAAAAAGCCAGCAAAACCATTTTACACAAACAAAACATATACACAATATACACACAAGCTGTTCGAACTGCGGTCGTTGCTAAAAAATTTTGTTTGTTTGTTCATTTCTTAATCAATGTAAAAAAAAAACGTTATAGAACTTTCAAAAATATAATGTCTGTCTACGCTGAACATAGTTACGAACCATGAATCAAAAAAACAAGACTGCGCACTCAGCCGGACAAAAAAATTATACTGCGCATCTACGTCATCATAGACTAAATATGAGTGTTTGTTGTAAAAAATGTAAGACACATTCAAATACACATACACAAATTCTATTTCTTCGTCACACACACAAATAACGGAACTGCGCAATGCGCAATCTTGTTTCTTTGATTCATGGCTACGAACGATATTAAGGGTTGTGTTCGTCTACACAAACACTTAATATATAGAAATCGTTACTGGGTGTGTGAGCCGTACTTTGAATAATGTTTTGTTAATTTTCGAAAACTGAAATATTTCCAAATCATAGTTTGTTGTTCTGAACAAAATATTCACCCCTATTATGAAAGTCGTCGTCGACGTCGACATTCATTTTAAATTGTTGTCACATCAAGTCGACGACTACACCACTTCGACGTTAATTTGGTATTATATAAGAGTGTTGAGTCGACGTCGACTAGTTATCGAAAATTTGACAAAAAAAAAATCCCATCTCCAATTATTTTTTTGTTATTTTTGTTCTTCACTCACCTTTTAACGCTATTTATGCTATTTCCGACACATTTTTTTAACCGATTTAGCTTTTTAAAATAAAGTGTAGAGTTTGTTTCCAATTTTGATTTTTTTTTCGCAAATTTCGCCATGTTTTGGATAACAGATATTTTTACTGTAAGTTTTCTGATTCTTTATTGCTTTAACGTTTATTAATAAATATAAGACTTTTCTATCATGCCGCTGTTTGCAAATTTTTGCGAATTTCCGTTAATTGAGCAATTTTCACCGAATTTTTGACATTCCTTATAGTAAAATGGACTTTTAATCAATTTGATGGCTTGTTTGAAATATTAAAAATGTTCGCGAATTTTCGCTATTTTTGCATAATTTTTTTTGTTATTTCCCGACATTTGGTTTTTTTTTAGCCGATTTAGCGATTTCAAATCAATTTAAGGGTTTGGTTAAAAGTTTGCCATATTCGCGAATTTTAGCCATGTTCGCGAGCGATTTTTTTACTATAAATTTTCTGATTCTTTACATTTTTAACGATTTTTAATAAATATTAGACTTTGCTATCATGTCGCTGTTAGCAATTTTTTGTAATTTTCCGCTAATTTTGTAATTTTTAGCAAAGTTTTGTCATTTCTTATAGCTTTAGGGACTTTTAATCAATTTTATGGCTTTTTTGATATATTAAAAACGTTTGCAAATTTTCGCTGTTTTTGCAACCTTTTCGGAATTTTCGCAATTTTGGCTCTTTCAGGCGTTCGTCTTAAATGAAACATTTTCGCCATTTTAGCAAATTTTTATAAATTTTCGCGTTAAATTTACTAATAAAATTTGTGCCCTAACTGCTTTTTAATTTGAATTTTTTATTTTAATAAATATGTTTACATTCAAAATTTTTTAACTTTCATTTGAGTCGTCGCAAAATTTCCTGTCGACTAAAACAGGGACAATACTACTCGACGTCGACTTAAAAGCGCCTTAGAAAATATCAATTAACTGTCAATAGTAATCGATTATTGCCAATAACGACTCACAAAATACCATTAATGTTCAGGTGCCGTCGACTTGTGTCGAAGTCGACTTTCATAATAGGGGTGATTGTTTTTAAAAAGCAAATCGTATGTTTAAAATAATCGATACCTGATCTAAGCAAAAGGCCTTTACAATTTTCTATTCTTTAAGTTCTAAGATATCTAGTTGAGAAGCCAAAACCGATTTTATTTTTGGGATTTGGAAGCGAAATCCATATTTTATCAGTCGCGAAATTGTTAACAAATTACATCCATTTAATGTCATAAAGTATCTAGAAAAATAGTTTCTAACTTAAAATTATATCAATTTGAAACATTATTGAATTATTATCACAGTAATTTTTGGGAATACAAAATTTTAAATTAACAACATTTTAGTTTTTCTTAAATCTTTGGATGAAGTTATCTCATGATTTGGCCTAAGCAACCAGTAGTGAAATGGACATAGGAATAGGTTATGCCAGCAACAATAAATTTCAGTGTTTTTATTAACAACATGTATCAATTGGGAATTAAGCACGACACAGAAAATCTTGTTATTTTAATTATTGACTTATTTTAAAATAATTTAAAAAATTCAAATATTAAATATGTTTGCCAAAAATAGTTCTTCTAGTCGAGCATCATTTAAAAAATTTGTTAAGAACTTAAGCAATTAACCGAAGAGCAAGATAAAGTGTCAAAGCTTTCAAAAGAACATAACAATTAAAAGTTCTAAATAACTAATTTTGAAATTTGACGTCTTAACCGGCCTTTGAAACTACAGTTCAAAATCGTGTTTTGCTTTACAATTGGAAAGGGTGGTCCAACCATAATGCACGATGTTAATTTTGAGCCACACCTAAACGTCAAGTTTTTCGGCCCACCTTATTTGACATTCAGTGTTTGACAAATTCAGCCATAGAGGGGTAAAACAATTGAGCAGCGTTTTAAAATTGTTGAAGCCTTTGGTGAAAATAGGCGTTCAAATTAAAATGCATTTCGTACACTTCGTGATTTTTTGGTCAGCATAATCGACCAAATGTCTCCACAATCGGGAGAAATGTGCACAAATTTCAGCAACCCGAGTCTGTAGGAAATGTGAAAAATGCGTTTGTTGCCATAAATGGTGTTCGCTATTACGAGATGGCATGGACCTGGACGATATGTGGTTCCAGCAGGATGTTGACACTTGCCACACAGCCACACAGCCAACGAAACAACGACCCATTACAAAATCCTCTTACAAACAATGCTTATTAAATAAAAATAAAAAAAAATAATAAATAATTTTTGAAATATTTTCTTTATGTTAAAGATTCCCTGGAATAAATATTTTATTTTTTAAACTAATTTAACTAAATAAAATGAAGTATTCCTACGTTTTGCAGAAATTCCCAAATCCCCGCACTCGGAATTTTGTCCCCGATTTAATGTTGAAATACTTTATAAGGGGATAAATCGCCTTATCTGGCAACGCTATCCACAACACAATAGTGTAAACTTTACACTGTAAAGGGTATTGTGTGCCTATGCTGATGTGTGTAACACCTTAAATTGTTGGTCCAAGGCTAGCCCATTAGTAAAGCGATCGACTCGAAATCCCCTTTTAAATCGAGCTAACGATGCCCGTCCTTCCGGCTGGATGGCTGTTCATTTAAACCGTTTGTTCAAAGTAAAGGTAGCAATTTTGGTGATAACTAAATGAAGTTTGGCAAAAAGGTTCTAAGCCTATTGAATGTAGTGCGAATCGATCTATAATTTCAAAGAGCCATCATACATGATTCTGGGCGAAATGGAGTCTTTGTGGCTATTCATCATCTTATTATTATTTTAGGGTTATATAAGGATTAAGTTTTGAATATTGTAATTTTCCACAAGAAAGATTCAATAAAAAAAAATCTTATTATGTTGTTATTTAGATCGAATTTTGTTCAAACTTATTTTATTGCAATCCCAAATCATCTAACAAATATAACTGGAATCTACGAAATTTAATTGGAACCAGCGTATATTTTTAATGCCATAACTTCCTTAAAACTTTCGGTATTGATTTTAAATTTGGCTACTAATTCATAACATAATTTTGCGCTGGTAGGTGCATCATTAACCAAAGATCCCATGTAAGCACACGCTCTGCAATCACGAACATACTTTATACGGATGGTGATATCAAGATGATATTCGGCACAACGAACTCTTGAATTAATTTTCACCTTGATAACACTATTTTGTTTTGGCGGATCCATGATTACCCAGGGATCACAAATCGGGAATACTCTCGAAAGTTGTCTTTATATACTGGGGTGTAGAGTGTCATATGGTCGGACTAAACCCACTATACTTTCCTACCTTACTTGTATTAATGTGTAATCAGATAAACACACATAAATTTACATTTAAAGAGCAGCTAAGGACCACAATAATAAAATTTTATTTAGATTGAAATAATTAAATAAGTTGCTTTTTAACGAAGTTTAAAGAAAAAAACAAAATAATGTTTGCGAGGAAAACTTTTTAATGAAATCGTATTAATAATAAACATTTTTATGCATTTTTAATATACTTATGTACATACTTTACAAATAACTTATTTAAAAGAGGCGGAGTAAATAAAGTACATTTTTTTATTATTTTAAACATTTTTGAAATGAGAGAAGCATTTTCGAAGTCTTTTTATTAGTAATTAAAATTGTTTTGATCACAAACTTAAGTTTAATAATAATAAGCATTAATTTTTGCTTCAAAATTAGACTTTTGCATATTTCTTCTTTTTAGCAAAAACTTTTGACAGAATCATATGGTTTAGAAAATATCAGATCAAATGATTCTTAAAATAAGGTCTTCTTATTTCTATTACGGTTTGTTTTTTCGAATCTCTTGTGATAAAATGAGGAAACATATTAAAAATTCCATCAATTGGTTTTTTTTTTTGATTAATGGCGTGTCAACGATTGATTGCATCCTGTAGACTTTTTGTAATTTTTTATGATTATATTTTGGTTTAATTTTAACATAACGGAAAACTTTTAAAATAAACTACAAACAGTAAATGCAAAACTTTGTTGAGTGTAGTTATGGTATTTAAAGCATTTTTCGGGGTGTTATTTGTATGGAAACTATAGTCAAATTTGGACTGAAGTAACTTAAGCAGCTTATTTTAAGATTTGACTTTTATACACCTAAAAGTGCAACCAATAAGAAAACTGTGAGGTCAGTTTTTATAAAGACTTAGGTCCCATATTACGCCCACTACTTATACATATATTCGAAATCTCGATGGAAAGCATCAAAGATTCTGCGTAGCAAAATATATAACTTTTACTTATTTCTTCAACTTTTGGTTCGACGCGCCGAAATATGTATGGTCAGAAAAAAAATGCAAAATTTTTTAATGAATTTTAACTTCAAAAAAGTTTTAATTAAAAATAAATAAAAACACAAAGAAAGTAAGACCTAAAATTTGGGTTAAGTTTATTTGGGCGAAACCAAAAATACCAAATTTAAAAACCCGAATTTTAAAATGCAAGTTTAAAAATAAAGAATTTTAAAATCCGGAATATTAATATGTATCTGGAATAATTGTACAGTTTTGATAGTTTAGATGGCATGGTTGGGCCTTCAGCCAGGCGCAACGATTTCCTTCTCTATGGCATAACAAACACCGGCTTCACTAACTAAAGCATCTCTGCATAAACTGCAAAGATTTTCTCCACTTTGGTATAAGAATTCGGGTTTTTGATACTATCCCTAGTAATTTGTTAAACAATTTTATAAAATTTATATAACATTTTCTGGGCTAATTTTTCTTTTCTTTAAATTTGCATTTTTCATAAATAACTAAATGAAAAATGGCCCCTAAGTAAAAATTATGATTTTGTTTGGGGCCATTTTTAATTTCTTGATATTGGGGTAATTTTTCATTCCACTTAAATGCAAAAACACCCCAACGAAAATATGAAAAAACCCAAAAAAAAAAAATGCGCTTACGTAAAATTTTGGGGTCATTCTTCATTTTCTTTTTCGGACCATATTTCCTGGGGTACACATAATCGGCAGAATTGATTTGTCAACTTAAAGGACATTTGAAATTAATGGATAGAAAGTTTTAGCGAAATTTAGTGTTTGGTGCATATTATCTTCACGCAGAGAAGAAACAAGTTTAAATATGGTCACCTCCAACAAAACTATTTTTAAAGAAAATTTTTAACATGTTATGATTCATTTGACAATACTATTGTCAACGACAACCATATTATGGTTGAATTAGTCCTCCATCAAGAAGCCACAACCATATTATGGTTGCCTCTTAACATGTAATGATAAAATAAGACAATAATTTGTTTAAAATTAACAATAGTGTTTTCCTCTTAACCAAAAGCAAAATGCTATGGTTGAAAACCAACCATGCTATTACAAGTGTTTAACATGTTTTAGTTATTTTAAATCATAACATGTTCGGAGGCAACCATAATATGGTTGTGGCTTCTTGGTGGAATACAAATTTAACCATAATATGGTTGTCGGTGACAATAATATTGTCAAATTAATCATAATATATTTAAAATTGTCTTTAAAAATAGTTTTGTTGGAGGTGACCATATTTAAACATGTTTTTTCTCTGGGTGTTGCGAAAGGGCAAAAGCAAAATTAAGCGTAGCTCTTTAACGAAAGCTTAAAAAAATTCTGTGTGCATTTTCTAAACAACAAAAGAGCTGCGATATTTTGCTTTTTGGCAAGGCTATTTTCAACAAACACTGAGTTCCGCGCATGGCTTTCGCATCCCAAGTTAAATAAAACAAATGCAATTAAATTCTGATCTAAAAGTATTTCTTTCCCTAAAATACTTTTAATATGCCACCAAACCACCTTCGTCATGGGAATTGCCCATTTACATTACTTGCCTTAAAAAAATTAAAATTTTTAAATTGCATTTCTAAATAAAACGAATTCAAATAAGAAAATGCCAAAAAAATTCTTGAATTCAAGTACAAATGCTTTCATGCCTGCGTATTTCTGCCGATTATATAATTGAAAATGCTTTTGGAAAAAAGTATTTAATTTATGCTAAATAACAATTAAAATGCAAGAAATTCAACAGTTCTTGGTGGTAAATAAATGATATGCGCCATGAACAAGTATTTGAACAAATAATACAGCAGAAAAAACGTAAAAAAGACCAGAAAACATTTTTCTAAAGGGAAATGAAAGAAAACTGCAGAAGCAGGATTAAGAAATTTAATGAATGAACTTAATATATGTAAATGTGTGTAAAGGAGTATGTGTGCGAAATACAATTCAAATCTTAAGACGTAGTAAACCATTTCAAAAAAAAAAAATTGAAATGGATGGTATGTTGAGGGTTAATTTAAACATGCACTTGACATTTGTAATCTTAAGAAGAAAAGGGTGACAATTTGTTATGCAGATTTCGTTTTTTTTTTATATTAAAAAAAAAGGATTAAAGAAAGTGTTTTAAGTAGTTGTAAATTTATTTATAGAAGGCATTTGTATAAAAATATGTTCATATCGCACTTGGTCATAAAGGGGTTATTAACTTGAAATTTAAAAATATTGAGTAGAAGTAAAAGAATTTTTAATTTAATATTAAAGGCATAGGAAAAATAATTTTCAAACCAACTGTTTTTTGTTTTTTTGATTTATTTATATAAACTTTACTTATATATACAACAATATAATGAATTGCCTCAGCGTCACTTGGACATTATTAAGGCGGGCTGACAAAATATTTACAGTCTTTAATTTTGTAACAATTAACTTAATATAAAAATATTTAAAAAAACATAAGAAGTTTTTTTTCTTCTTGTAAATACTTTTATATAAAATTATTTAACTTTGTATTAATTATATGGGAAGTGCTTCTAAATAACAAAACAAGTAGTTTTTCACTCTATTCTTAAATACAGAATTTCTTTCAATATTTCTTATATCTTAAGGAAGATTATTAAACTCAAAAGAACCCAATCAGTGTTGCCAAAAGTATGTAAATTGGCCATTAGAGTATAAAAGTGATGCTCAGGAGGGGACCTTTTTATGAGAAGTATTATAATTTATAAACTGATCACTTTGCAAGTTGTTAGTTCAATATCTACGAATATACAAATAAGGAATTTTAGCCGAATTTTAAAACTTCATTAAGACTAATTTTTGCTCTCTGTTTTCAGTCAATATATACAATTTGTTTTTGCATGGGCAGATAAAAAATTCTTTCATTTAGAGTTTAAAAAAAAAGAAAGTTTGGCTAACATCTGAATTCATAACTGAATCTTTCTATGCAGAATCTGCTGGGTTTAAGTCACCAGAACTGGATAGATTTGCTTAAGGACTTAGATAACTTTATACTTTATGATGCATGAGATGAATATTTCTTGATTTTGCACACGGAATTACAAATTTTGTCCCATACGCATCTCATGATGGTGGCTTTAAATTGTATAAATAAAATTAGTTACGTCAATTGACATCAAAATGTTAAGCCAACAATCCAAGTTCCCTTTACAGAAAAAATAAAAAATTGCTCTAATCACCAAATTCATTCCAAATTCATGGAATCAAGCACACAATTTTTTGATTTTGCTCCAACTACCAAAATGATTATATAGATTACCAAAAATTGTAAAAATTTGAAATTTTAAATATATTTTTTCAATAAATGATATTTTTAATTTTATTAAAAAATTATCAAAATACTTTGCCGTTTCAAACAATATGTTAATTGACTCAAATAAATATAGCTCAGGTTTTGACAATTCTCAACAATAATTCTTTTAAATGCAAAAAATCAATTAAGATTTTTTTGTTATTCAATTAACATTTTAATTAAAAACGTATTTCAAAACATCTAAAATGTTAATTAACTGCCATAAAAAACTAAAATATGTTTTTGTTTTCAAAACAAATATACCAAGAAATTGCTCTTGTCGACATCGTGGGCCTGGGCCTAAGTCAAAATTATATTTTTAATTTTTTTTCAAGAAATTGATTCAATTATTACATTAATTTTTTCAATTGATAAAAAACTTCTGATCATTTTTTCTGTGTTCGAATTATATTTAAATATATCTCTGCAAAATTTGTTCTTATTTTTTAACGCTTATTTTTGTATTACAAAAAAGAAATTTCTATCTGCATGTTTTTAAATACATACTTTTATAATACATAATAATTTTTTTCTTCAAAAAAAAAAAAAAAAAATTCATGTCAAAATCAAATTTACTTGCAACCTGTTTAATGCTGCTCGTATGTACATGAAAATGAAATTCTTTCATTATGGAATATTTTAAAAATTACACGCCACATAATTTTCTTCGTTTTAATTTAAGTGAACATAATTTTATTAAATTATTTCTGAAACCTGTAATTTTTATAATTGTACCACTTTAAGCCCAGAAGTGAAAATAATGGAAAAATTAAATGTAATTTAATAGCATGCAACAAAAGTGTAAAATATTTGAAATGTTATTTTGCTAAATTACAAGAGTAAAGTTATGTTTATTTGGCATTAAAAAAATATTTATATATATTTTTTTAATTTATCATGCAATGAAGATGCGGTATATTGAAATTGAACTCAGTGTTCTATTGTTTCATTTGTAAAATAAATTTGTTCATTGGAAATAATCGTCAGATATCATGATAAAAACATTTTATGTAAAATATACTACCACCCTTACAGCTTTTGCTTAGTTTTTCATATAACAGACGGCGAGTGCCATTCTTGACAGGGTTGTGCTTAGCTGTAATTTTTTTGCGGGGACAACTTTACATACCAGCGAGTTCCATTAAGGTTTATTGTTGTGTGGTTCAAAAGCCTTGTCAGGGTAATGGTGAGATCACCATTACAGTGATTGCTCAACGGTTATCTTCAGACTGCTTACTTGGTCAACACAAGATTTTCTAGAGCGAAAGCCAGCTTGATTATATGCTTATTTCTGAGAAATGGGGCAATTGTTAGCTAGTATGTGCAATTATCTTATCAACCATGCCTAAGAAGCTTATGCCTCTCCACTTATTTTTGTTGGACAAATCACCTTTGTTGGGAAGATTTATAATGACTTTAGACAGCTCTTTAGGAAAAGATTAATAAGCCCAAAATGCCCTAATAATGGGTTCTAGCAGTTGTGCACTGATAGTTCGGTGGACTGTAAGCAGATATGGAGCGATATGTGAGATAAAGTGGATCATGAGACAACATTTCCAATATATTTAACATTACAAAAATGCAATACGTCCCAATTTATTAAATGCTAACCAAAATTTGTTTCTTAAAGAGCTTCTTAAAGAACAAATTTAATGGCATCATTTGAACTTGTAATCTGTAATATTTGAAATAATATAGTAACTGAAAATACCAGCTGCTTGTATTACAAACATTTTTTCCACACTTGTCTTGCTGTCTATCTGGCTGCAGTTTCTCCGTTAAAAGCCATGCTTAATGCATGAGATATACAAAGTATTGAAGTAATGTTGATACATAAGTACGTCTGTAGAAAAATATACACAAAGCGTTACTTACACATGGACATTTACTACGACAGCCATAAACATTTTATTTCAATATTAAAAATACTTAAGTGTCTAGAAGTATCACATATGTTGCTGGCATATTTGTGTGCACTTATCAAACGACAACATTTAAGTTTGTCTTTCACTATTTACTATCACTTACAAAAAAACAGTGTATGTTTATACTGTGTATAAATTTTCATATACATACAACTGTGTAAATACTTATGATTTTTGATACTAAAGTATTTGTATCCGTTGCATAAGTGTAGGTACAAAAATGTAAGAGTATCTTGTTATCACGTAAAATGTTATTTTAAGGAATGATTTGTTAGATCACCATAAAAAGTTTAAAGTTAAAAAAGATATTGAAAAACTGTATATTTTGATTGAATTGAATAGTTCTTAAGTTGTTTTATTTGTAATCTTAGCAAAACCTTATCACACCTTTAACTTTTCGCTATTTAATTCATTAATTTTACTGACTTTTTAACCTGCGAACAGTGAAAATAAACACAAGATTGTGCATATAATAAAAATAACTTTATGTAACATGCATTTAGTCAGTTGTGATAGTGTAATGATATGTAAAAGTATTAACAAGTATAAATTATAAGATTTTTCAGAGAAACTAAGTAACTTTTCAAGGAATGCACATTTAACGATAACGTTGTGAATGCTGTTTGTCGCTAGAGAAAAGGGTTAATGTACCGAGTAGAATTAAGTAAGTATTTAAGAAATATTAATATAAACACATTAAATGAAGTACTCATCAAGATGCGATAGCAAATAAAGTAAATTACAAATTTTAATCTCGATTGTGCAAACAACAGACTGACGGAGGGACAGAGCTAAATATTATTCTTTAAAGGTTATTTGGATGCTCTAAATTTTTTTCTGATGCGTCGAAATGAGCTTCGCAAAACTAAGGAAGAATATGGGATTCTAAGAATAACTAGCGTTGTCCATCCGTCCGGTCTGCTGTTTGCGCAAAAGAGATTTGAAATGGACTAGTATAATTATGTTTACATGCTAAATTTAAATTTGTTCAAAGTAACTTTAAGATATTAAAATTAACACTTTTTCATATATAACCCTGTAAGGTTCCTCCTTATTTTAGTATAATAAAATTACTCTTCGTCGATTGGACAAAGTATTTAACAAAAACAGAAAAAACAAACGATTTTCAAGTAAAAAATTGTAGTTAAGCCAAGGTATATTTATAGCAGGTCGTCTCGGAAAGCCTGCTGATTATTTTTTATTTGCTTGTTTTGTAATATGAACTGTCAAATGTTGTTTAGTAAACAAGTTTTTATCTTTTGAATTTTTTTGTCTCTTATCAACCCCTTTGCTGTGTGACAGTTCGTATCACATAACAACAATAAAAAGCCCTGTTGTTTGTTTTATTGTACAATTGTTGTAATCTCGCGGCTACCTGTTTCAAATATACCTTGAGTTTAGCATTTTATTCGGCCTTATTGTGGTTGTCGTTGTCGTATACGACTGTGTAATAGATTAAAGTAAAACACAACATGTGTTCTTTAATCTACTACAAAAAACAACACGTTTGTTTACGAAAACGACAACCACAATAAGGCTGATTAAAAATATAATTAAATTAAATAAAGCACAAAACATTAAAGTTCTTTTTCTCTCTCAAAATCCGAGACGAACTTTTTAAAGCTTTCGTCATCAGCTAGCGTTGTTGAAGAAAATACCATAGTTTGAATACGCATAAAGCACTTATATCAAACAGAGTAAAGGAGTTTTGTCGATTCGACCGAAAGAAACCATCTAGGGTTATAAACTAGTAAACAATTCTGAAAAGTTACTTTGGAAAAAGTATACAAAAATTATAATCTTCATACTTAGTTACAGCCTTGAATAACGTGAAATAAAAAACTTACAAATTTAAAAAGGTTTTCTAAGATCTTACAACATTAAACATAAACTTTTATGCTGTGTTCACAATAGGAGGAACAATTTTGTTTTTTCTTCTATGTTTTTTCTTCACAAAGTATTTCATGTATTTGCCTTTCATTTTTCAAACAAAAATATAACTTGAGAATTTTTAGAAAAGTTGAGTCGACTGAAGACGAATTTATGTAAACGGTGGTGGCGATACTACAACTAGTTCAACACCAAAAACACAACATTGTATTTTATTTTTTGCTTTCGTTGGTCGATATGTCAAAAACACGAGTAAGTTTTGACATTCCTCTCTCTGAATACCATATTCGTCAATACAATTAATTTTTTTAATTGAAAAGGCACCAACAATCGAATTTGTAAATATAAAAAATTGAACTGGCCTAATAAAATAAAGTAATTTGTTTTAATTTTTGTTTTTTCTTAACCACCAATTGTTGTCGGGACTGTAAGAAAAGATAAACTTACTGTTTATTGTTGTTGTTTTTGTTTAAGCTTTGATATTGTTACAAGTAAAGCTGAGGTTTATAATTCTTATTCGCTTAACAGTTTAATTTGTGTAATATCTTTGGCTTTCTAAAATCTTTGGATGAAGTTTCCTGATGATCTGGCCTAAGCAACCAGTGAAATGCGCATAGGAATAGCTTATCCCTTCAACAATATTTGAGTTTCTCAATAGTATGAAATGGGAATTTAGTACATTTGAAAGAAACCTTGTTAATTAATTTCTGAATTCCAAGAAAAACTTTAATTAAATTATTCACATTCAAAAAATATTTTTAACAATGAGTTAAAAATATTAATTAAAATATTTTTTAGCAATCAAATAAAAAATTTATGACAAATTTGTTATTTTAATAAATTGTTTTGTTGCTCATTAATTTTGAAAAATTTATGGCAATTTTAACAAAGGGAGGAGTTGCATTAAAAAAGTTGATCTAATTATTTTTTAATTAAATATAAAAATAATCTCATCACAAATATCTTTAACATAAACGGACTTAGAAGGGGATGCAGAAGAAGATTTTAACACGTACTCAAAACGAATTCTTGACGCAATCATCAAATATAATGAATTAAGCCGCGTTAAAATTTCAGCATGAAGTTTCACTTACCCCTTAGATGGACTATGTTTTCAATAACTGTCCTAGCGTTCGTTCTTTACGAGATTTAAACAAAAACAAAATTGATTTTTTTGACTTTTGTATTGAAAATTATTGACAGAAAATTATTTTATTTTTGTCAACTAAAACAAAATGGTTAATATGAGTATTTACAAACAATTTAATTAAGAAAATTGTTGAATATTTTAGAGAAGTTTAAAAAATATTTATTAATTACATAATAAATGTACTATAAATGTAATAAATGTGTACGAAAAAAAGTATCAAGTAGAGTCAAGGCGAATTCATAAAGGTGACCGCATCATGAGACAGAGCTATGCTAGCTATTCCTTCTCTTTTAAATATGATATGTACATATTTTGTTTTTGTATAAAGTTAGAGTGAATGTTAAAATTATTTATTAAAAATATGTATACACAATTTCTTTGGAAGGCAAATCTTTTTCCCGTATTGCAAATTTATTGTGGTTCCACTTATTCCTTGCGCCCTTTTAAATCCTTGTGTTTATATTTTATGTTCACTTTGCTTTTTATATAAAATTAAAATAAGTTTTTTTTAATTCAAATTGTTTTTATTCGACCTTTTTATATACGTATAAATAAAAATGCTTTTGTTTCAACCTCGAGGCCAGTATTGAAAATAAATTTTTATTTTAATATTTGCCGAGAGTATCGAATCTTTGAGTATCATCTTCTGGGCTTGTAAATAAATAATAATTTATATTTAACACGGACTTTAAAAAAGTTTTACTATTGCTTTCTCTGCATCGTCAGTTGAATAACAGAGTCTTAAAAATGTGCTTAATAGCGATTTAATTATGTCCATTTTTCCGTTCATCTATCAAAGAAGAATTAAGCTCGCAGGATTTACATTAAAGAGATAAAACTTGGCAAAAGAAATTTTCGAACTTTAAATTCAATTTGCTCATTAAATTTAATTTTTATTAAATAATTGACTGGGATCTAGGGAAACATAGGGGATACTGGGTATCGCTTCCGGGAATGCGTCAGGCAAAGGAATTCATCTTTCCCGGGAATGTATTGATGACGAATGGTCTCGGCAGACGGGATCTGCGACTGTTGGTGGCTTATCTGACTGGTCACCACACGGTCAAACTAAGGGGAGTGGGTACAATAGACCTAACCTGGTCGCGGTACTCGTCATTGTGTGGGAAAACTCCCCGCTTTATTGTTGGAAAAAAAAAATTATTGATTTCATTCTTGACTGAGCTGGGAATCGAACTGATGCTTGTCTATTGACTACCAGTCGTCACCAATATCGGTGAGAGGTACACGTCAAACCACTCTGAAGACATTGTTTGGTTAAGATCGAAACATGTCAGGGCAACCTGTCTGTAAAAAACCTGGGTTCGATTCCCAGTTCAGTCATGAATGCAAAATGATCAATACATTTTAGTAAATTTCATGCAGTAAAATTCCTTTCTTAATAAAAATAATCTAATGAAAATTAAATTTAATGAACTTTAGCCTGATTAAAATAACAAAATAAATAGTTCAATAAAACAACCACTAATTATTTTAACATTTGTTATTTTTTTTCAAATAAATTTTTTGTATCTATAAAAAAAGCGAAAATGAAAACATTTATACAAGCAAAAACCTTAAATACAATTAATATTTCAAGCTTAGCAGAAATCTTAAAATGTTCTCTTCTTTTTATTTACTAGATTTCAACGAAGTCTAAATCTACTTACTAAATCCAAACATTTATCATTTAATACTTAAAATGTCACCAAATATATGTTCCAAAAACTTTTTAAGCTCATCTTATATCACGAGCAAACAAAATTTCGCGCTGATGTTTGCCAAAGCAATAAAGAAATAATTTCCACTGTGGTCATGTGTTAAGGCGAAAATGTGCTATGCTTAAATCCTCTTTCAATGATCCTACAAAGAAAGAAACTTGCTGCAGTGTAATAAAAAGGATTTAAAGAGAAAAGATTTTTACGAACATAATACATACAAACGTATGTAGGACATTTCTATAAATTGTATGTAGGAGAAAGAAGTTAATTTAAAGAAAGTTTTGCAGACTTAAAAAATTTATGAAGTTGATAGATTTGACAAAGTTCATAAGAAAACGAAATCGTGAATGATTTTAACCAAATTAGAAATGTCCCTAGAGCATATGTTTTTTTTTAAATATTTGAAAGTTGTTTACTGTAAAAAAAATAGTAAATTTTTGTATAAAAAACAACTAAATCTGGCATTAGACAAGGCCTCTAATACAAGTAAAATTCAATGAAAATTCAGTTAAACAGCCGGTCTTCTTATTTTTAACGATTTTTAATTTTTAATGTCAAAAATTCAACCACATATTCCGTAAAGACAAATTAATTTTCAGAAACATACATTTTTGTTATTTTCATGTTTAAAATAATTTATAAAAAGAAAAAAAAAATCCCGTATACTTTATGCAAAAATTATTTAGTTAAATACATCAAATTTTCAATGTAGAACAGTGATGGAAAATTTAGTACTATGGCACCATTTTCAGTAGTTTTTCCTTTCAAAAATACCACGGTACCCCCACGTCAGCTATAGTACACTTTTCTTGTTATGCTTCTTTGTTAAGAAATTTAGCGTTGCTAGTTTTTTTAATATTGACAACATTGCCTACAAAAAATTTTTGTTCTTTTTCGTTCATGTAATTTCTACAATATTGGCCCTATTAACTATATATTTTCTCGATTCTTATGAGAACAGAAGTTCAAATACGGATAACTATCTGTCTGTGTGTCTGTTTAAATGGGTATTCTGAGACTGCCGAAAAAACAAAAATTTAACATGATGCCGCTTAAGCTATTTTTGCGGTTATGGCGAAATCAAAGCAAGCAAAAAGTTAGCCGTTAGAGCGAACAAAAATTCAGTCGAATACTTTTTGCTTAAAGGCCCCATTAGCCGACCGTAAATGTAGTAATGTAAATGTAATGTTAACAGCTGATCGTTTCTGTTATATGGAATGAAATGCAAATGCTTAACTGACTGTAATGTCACTTAACCGTAACGTGCCAACCTGTAGAAAATAGAATTTCATTACGATTTTACGTGACAGTTGTAGATAGTGATGGGCTGCTTATATATTAAATGGCATGCGGGTAAAATCACTCTTTTTGTTTGGTACATTCTTCAGTAATATCTGTGGACTTTTGACAAAATAAGTTAAAATACGTACAACTTTTCGTTTATATAAACATATGTTTAGATGCATAAAATAAACGAATGCATACATATCCACAAACAATAAAGTGTTTTTTTTTAATGGTATCAAAACCTTGTTTCGTGTATGTACATTTTGAAAAAAATGTAAAAACATGGGTACGAATATGATATAATACATATTTGTTTATTGTAAATCTATAATATCAATATTTAATATTTAATTATTTATTTATACATGCAAGAAATTTAGTTTTAATACTATTTAAATCTCTTGGTACTTTTCTGCTAAACGGTCACCATTTCAACATTTTACATTTTCATCACTGTGTGTGTTGTTTTATGTTTACTAATGCTTTTTTGTTTATGTTTGTGAAAAACAGCTGACACGTTCTTACATGTTCTATAAGTGCACAAAAGAGCTAACCGTACGTTACGGTACGTTACATTGCATTTACGGTCGGCTAAAGCCGCCTTAAATCAAGCCAAAAATATCGGGGTTATCAACAAGAATTTTCTTTTTTAATTGTGGAAACATCAACAATGTGATAGTTTTGACATTCATTTTTTTTGATGTATTTTTGAAAATCGCATTAAAATAATTAAAATCCACTATTAAAATGTTGGTGCTGATTTTTCTGAAAAAAAAACATTTTGTTTATTTTTAATAAGGACCGCGAGTTAAATATATATTTTTTCAATTTATAACGAAAGTCTGAGTTGAATCTCCTGAAAATAGTTAAAAAATTAAACATTCTGAAATAACGCGAAAATCCAAAACGTCTAGCTGCTTACAATGTGTGTAAATTAGTGTGCAAGACGCCTTCCACTTGCCCACGAAGTAAGCAAGATTGTGTAGACTGTAGAGTGGTTCGATCCCCTGACAAAAAAGAGTGAGCCAGGACCAGATGGCATAACTGGTGCCAAGAATTTGATGTCGGATTAAAATTACACCAAAGGCCATGAGTAACGACATGCAATATGTTTATATTCGGCCTTTTAATGGCGACGCAGTATACAAAAAACTAAAAGGGCGGTTTCTAGAGGCGTGACAAAAAATAAAATAATTTTTTCTGCAATTCTTTTCAACTAATATTTAATCTTAGAGGGTGACTGACTCAACTTTTTTTTCGAACCACCTTAAAAGACTGTCTACTGCCTGCTTACAATGTTTGTGAAACAGTATTGCGTTTATATTTAATAAATGAACACTATTCCGCTTACTTTGTGTGCAAGTGGTAGGTGTTTACTCCATTAATGTGGCAGTGCATTCGAAAAAGTGTAATTGAGATGGTGTGCATTACTATCTTACTCGTGTCTATCACATCATCGCTTCTGTAATCGAAAAATTCTACCCTGGGAAAATGTTGTTGGAAATTCCAAACAAATTTATAAGGAAAAGCAATATTTTTATCGGAAAACTGTTTAATTTTTAATCCCGTTAGGCGTAATATTATTTAATACCTTTATTTAAGTGATCAAATCATTATACCATAACATCATTCTTCTGTCATTTTAGAGAGAATTTTGAATCAAATCAACAAAAGTTTAATTACTATTCAACATTTTTTTATTTTTTTGAATTTATTCTATGAGCTAAATTTCAGTTATGTATTTAATAAAGCTTTTTTGTAATAGTCCTATTCCTCTAATTTTTAATAGTCTGGTAGTGTATAAAGTCATTCCTAAAAATTAGAGGAATAGGACTATTACAAAAAAGCTTTATAAAATACATAACTGAAATTTAGCTCATAGAATAAATTCGAAAAAATAAAAAAATTTTGAATACAATAAATTAACCTATGAAAGGAAATAATTCCCATTTTCTATTTGTTTAATTACTATATTTAGCGAATTTAACGTCCCTTCACCATAGTATTAAAATTCGTACCAACACTTGAATTTTGGGAGAACACTTGGCTCATTTTCAACATTTAATACTCCCCAGCTTTTATGGATGCTGTTTCGGAAAATATTAGTTCCTCGTTAACCGTGGTTAAGATTCAAGGCAGCCAAATAGGGCATTTTCTCTTGTTTTAAATTGTTTTCTTTTTTTACTTTTAATCTTTTTACTTGTCGTATCATGTCCTTGGCAAAGCATGATGTACAATACGTATTACTGTTAGTATGTCATTGAAATATTAATGTGCAGTAAATGTAACACATGTGATTGCACTTTAGTTAAAGTTTTTCCTTTTTTCAACACATTTTCTTTTTCTTTGCTTAATACCTTCCGCAAGAACTCCAATGACTCAAAGAGTTTTATGCACCCTGCCAGTATTAAAGTGTATGTGTAAGCAATCTTTATGTTTGCTGTTACGGCATTGAAAACAATATTTTTTGGAAAGGGTAGTGCAACAGTTGTAAAAAAGTATGTTAATTCAAACATGGAATAAAGAATTTCTTTCCTTTTTAATAATATTGTTTACTTAATCAAAACTGCCCGCGGGATGCCTTTGGAAAGTTTGGTCAGAGTTATGCGTAAAACCACAGAATTTTTGCTCCCAGTGTAGGAGGCCTAAGAATTTATAAATTTTTTTTTGTTCTTATTTGTTCAACTTTCAGTATTTTTAGAAAGTGGACAAACAACGGAACGATAGTAAAAATAATGTAATAGTGAAAATAGAGGTGAACTTATTTAATCAGTTAAGCACTAGTCTCCAGAAATAGAAATAATTTTTTTTTTATTTTAACGCAACCTATCCCTACTGATGAGAAATCTATAAATGACCATTGTGAAATGAACTGCGACCAGTTGCCAATCCATTTAGAAGCTAATTCATGTGTGGATTATCAGTTAGTTTAATTTCTTTATTCGAAAAATGGTTTTTAGAAATATGTATATATTTATTGAAACTACATGATAACCTCATTTACGATGCCCTTTTGTGTGAGGAATTAGGTTTTCCGAAGTCCCCATAAATAATGGGAACTAGGTTGTTGTATGTTTCAGCTTCATTTTTCATCGTCAATTACGGTGAATGCGAAAACCCAGCTTTATCATTAATGGACTCTGGAGATTATAAATATTTTTTGAATGTTTTGCACCGTGTTTTATTTTTTTTAAAGGACTTAGGGCTAAAAAATCAGAGCAAGTTAAACTCTCTTTTTGGTTTAAAATGTGTTTAAACCAACAAATCTATAAATCACTAAACATGTAAACCATCTTTAAACGCATAAAATTGGGCGTTTAAACATCCAATACAGACCATATGAATTTGATAAGATTTATCGTAGTGCTGCCACATGTTATTTTTTTAACAACATACAATACATGGGACACTGATTTATAGCTGTTGAGTTTAAACTACATATTAATTTAAGTTTAGTTCAACTAAACCAGCGTTTAAACCATCAGTGATTTATTAGCCATTAGTTAGTATTTTAAATATTTTCAGCAGACAAAGGACATAGTAAAGTAAAAAAAAAAAATTCCAATATGTACACTAAAATATTATTTTTTGGTATTAAACATACTAAATAAGTGATTATAAGTTGAAATTAAAAATTCGTTGGCATTTTTCTATTAACTGTATTAGGTGAATTTTTCCTACTGAAATTACAAAAAACCCTTTAAGAAAACATGTTTCCATGTGTCGCAAATTCAGCACTCCCTTCTTTAATATTCTAGCTAGTAAGTATGGAATTTTGTCAATATAATGCATATGCTGCATTAGCATTTTATGTACTTTTTGTAATTTTTTATAGTTCACTCTACATTAGAAATACTCCTATACGCAATTCATAAAAAAATTCAATAAATTTTTTGAGTTCTTGAAATTTACCCTATAAAAAGTTGAATTAGAAAAAGAAATTCGTGGACAAAAACCCACGACATGGGGGTTTTTTTGTTACGAAAAATTGTTGTACTCTACATCTCTTTCACAGAAAATGCACTAAACTAAAAAGGACTTTGGTTGAAAATAAATTTTGTTTCTAGAATTGTGGTTATTTTGTTGAACTATTTATGGTTTTTAAGGAAAAACATGTAAAATCAATTAAAATGGATAATCATTCAAAAAAGAAAATTTCGATCTACCAAAGGTTAAAATACAATTTGGTTTAAGGATTGATGTTTGACTATTGACGTCAGCAGTCGTCGATGGCTGCGAGTGTAAGACGGCAAATCCATCTGAGGAGATCAAGTGGTTGTGATCGAAACATGCCATGGTAACCAGCCGCCTGGGTTCGAATCTCAGGTCAGTCAAGAATGAATGATTATCAATAACAATTTTAATTAATTTTCATGTTATAAAATTCCTTTCTTCATAAAAATAATTTAATGAAAATTAAATTTGATGAACTTAAGCCTGATTAAAATATTAAAAAAAAAAAAAATTTGGATTAAAAATATTGTTTCTTCAATATTTTATGCAAGATAAATAAAATACTACTCTCAATACTTTCCATTTTTAAATGCTAAAATTTTATTCAGAAAATTAATTTAATAATAACTAAATTTAATCAACTTTAGCCTGATTACAATAAATGTTTCCATCCACAATTTTATAGTAGAGTTCAGTATTATTAAGCTTGCAAATGCAAAATATCTTAGCTCTTTTGTTAAATCCAACAAAAAATTCATAGAATTTCCCTTGATTTCGTTAAAGTGCTACGAAATGTTGCATTTGCTCTTTTGCCAGCCAAATACTGAACTCCACTAATGTATTTATTTTCTTTTTTAAAACATTTTCTTAAAATTTTCACTCAAAACTAAATAAAATTATTATAAACTTCATTAAGAATTTTGTACTAAGTGTTGCTAAAGTAGACTAAACCAAGGTATATTTACACAAGGTAGACTCGTTAGGCCTATAGTACATGGAATGTAAAAAGTCACATGCACATGTGGTTCTGACGTAATTTTGCCGTCATCACACAACGCTATTGTGGCTTTGTAGTGACGTCAAAATAACGTCAGAACCACATTCGCATGTGGCTTTTTACATTCCGTGTACTAAAGGCTTTAGCCCATATGTTTGTCAGCTGTTTACCCCAGTTAAAACTCAAACGTCTAATTTCGTGTATATAAGCCAAAATTTGTACAAGTGTGCGTTAAATTATTATTGTTTTATACGAAGACAATTTTGACAACTCGGTTCTTTTTATAGAGCAGCATGTCTACACTCCCAAACGAGTCTACCTTGTGTTAATGTATCTTGGATTAAACTTTAAAAAAAACTATAGTTTTGCTCGAGAAATGAAATGAAAATATGTGAAGTACTTTGCGAAGAAATAAGATTTAAGAAAACAAGAATATGTTTCTGCCATTGCGAATAAACCTTTAAAACTATTGTTTTAAATGAATCTTATAGCCGTACGGTCCCTGTTTTCAAATGGACTCAGTTTTAACGTCTGTGCTTTCCATTACGACAAAAACCACAGGTGGCGCCTTACAAAATAATTTTCTACTGTGCATAAAGTCATTATGACGTCTCAAATCTTAAAACTGTTTAAAATTTTGCAATCAAAATATAACACACTATTTTTTTTCTACGTCATTCAAATCATAACGGACCAGAGCAATGCGTTTACATTTGTTTATTTGATTTATGCTGGATTTAGCACAGAACCTTAAGAGATGGAAATATTTAATATTTACAGCAAAATCAGTTTGACCTGCATATTAACCTCAATCTTCCACTAGGCTAAACGTTATTCTAGGTTTCGGAGAATTTTTATCCCGGTAAATGATTATTAACAAACAACAAACGTCTTTGAGGAAATATTCATACAAAATTTGTTTTGTAAACCTTTATTAAATATAAATTTTTTTTTTTTATACAGACGTTAGACTCTTACTTTATCTAAAAAATCTATTTCCCAATTATTTGGGTATAAACAATAGCGAAATGATACCCCTGGTGTTTCATTCTCCGGGAAAATGAGGTACTGCAAATACCTTAAACTCGGCCGTCATTCTAAATTGGCAGGCTTCTTGAGATCCTGTGATCATGATATCCTGTCTGACCAGAGATCCTATCTGATACCACGTAAGCCAGTAGCCGCTGGTGCTTCACAACCAGAATGAGAGTTGGCTGAGGCTTTCGGTAGAATGCGGGATGTGCTTTCTGTTGAGTTTACAGAAGTTTCGCTTTACTGTTGAAAATATACTTTCGGGTATCGTGTGTTGGTTGTGGCTAACTATCAAAAGTCGCTGAAAGGGGTATCCTAGAAGGGCCACCAAGGAGTAGATTTTCACCACTTCTGGGAGGGGTTTGCCTGACGAAAGATAATTCCTAGGTGCTGTTGCTACTCAACAAATGCTACTAGCATATTTTCAAAAACAGCGGAGGCTGTATCGCTGTATCTCCTTAACTATTGGCGAGTGTATAATCTTGCCGGATTGCCAATTGCTACCTGGGTATGTTGGTTGCACTAACACTGAAAAATGGTTGTTAAATGCATTGTCTGTTAGCCATTATATAAGATCCACTATAGGGCAAGCACTAACGCTTTCCACAGCCAACACATGACGACCTGAAAATTTATGCTTTACTTAAGCTAAATGTATTCGCTTAACTTACATTTCCTGAGAAACCTGCGCCATAACGTTGAAAGATCAGCAACACATAGGGCTGCGGTAATTTTTTTTATTTTTCTGTATGTGGATTCCGTGTCAAACTTTCTTCGTATAATCCAAAAAGAAATAAAACTAATTTTGAATATTTTATCACGAAACATACTTTTTTGCCGGTCCCTTTTACTAAAGTTCTTTGTTGTTATTGCGTTCTTGTGCTTGTCAAGTGTTATCTGGCAGCGGTTAATCGTTTGGCCCCTAGAAACGCCCCAGTTTCGTATTTTTTTCAATTGTTATATCCTTCCATTTTGTTATATGGTTAACGAGGGGACCGTGAAGGTGGTTGTTGAATGTGTTATAATATATTGTTATAGGCTTTACCCTTGCAACCTTGGCTCTGTCCTAATATGTCTGAGGCACTGTGAGTTTCGGCTTACCTTTTGTCTGAAGTAACCACGATTGAGCCATAAGGTTAGTGTGCATAACGTTCTATCATTCAACCGCTAATGTCTTTCAGGCTGTCAAATTAATTCTGCCGATTTTGTGTACCAAAAGGTAAAAAAAACAAAAAACAAATCAAAATTCTATTTGTAGACTTTGTCATTGTAGCAGCATTAGTGGTACTAAAAAATATCAATAAAGTTAAGGAATAAATGTTTTTATTTTGGTTCGTTATACCTGCATATGGAGCGCAAAAACTTCATCTGTAAACACAAGATCATTCAAAGAGCACACATAGCTAAATACACACATTTTATTTCGCTTACTCACACATAAACAAACATTTATTGTTCGAAACAAGATGTGTCTGTTTCTCGATGTTTGCAGGGAAGCACGTTTTTTAGTTTGTTCGAAACTAGTTAAATAACTTAAAGTAAAAAGTTACACAAAGCAATATACACAAAGATACAGACATAAACGAAGGCAACTGGGCAAGTAAATTTGTGTTTTTAAAAGAAATAACTGCGGAAAAGTTTTTGTATATACCTGACTTCTGAATTAACAACGGTAAAAATTAGTAGATTTTCCTGGTGGTTTTCAAAAATGTTATTACAAGAATAAATAAATAAATCTAAAATAATTTTGGAAATATTTTAAATGCATAATTTTATTTTTTTTAAAGTTTAGGAACCTTATTAGAGTACCCACGTACCAGTCAGAAAACATATTGAACAAACTAAAAAAAATTCTTAATTTTACTATGCATGATGTATCATGATGCAAAGACTATTATGTAAACTTAAAAAAGTTTTTGTAGTTGCAGGTAGTAGCCAATCACAGGCATCATTGAGTTTTGTTGTCAACACGTAAATTTTTGCCATTTATCGTAAATTGTTTTTTTTTTTTGCTTTGACGTCCCGGCAATATCGTTTTATATAAAAAGGATGAAGTTATTGACAGAATGATTCGCAATTGCTCAGCCTGAG
The DNA here is from genome assembly GCA_949318255.1 of Pollenia labialis. Classification (NCBI taxonomy): domain Eukaryota; kingdom Metazoa; phylum Arthropoda; class Insecta; order Diptera; family Polleniidae; genus Pollenia; species Pollenia labialis. The sequence goes on from OX439141.1 coordinate 17,443,838, forward strand.
CATCTGAATGCAGGAAGATGAAAGTTTTTCAAAATTAAATGGCAAAAGAGGGAATTTTAAGCAATGCGGATGCAAAAGTTGTAAAAAATGGGGAAAATAGGCGTGTCATCTAGGGAAATAGGTCCTCGTGCATGTTCTGAACATGTGCTGCAAAACGTTTGAGTTGAAATGTGAAAGAGTAAAGTGAACTTTGTTTCGTGAACAAGCACTGTTATTAAAAAAAAAAGAAGATGATGAATGAGGTAAGTCATACATGCTGACTACTTAAACTGCTACAAAATAAGAGTTTCATTGTATGGGCACGGATGCGTTTTCAAACGAGAATTAAAATCAATAATTTCTGCAGCAAATGTTTTACAATATGGGCCGGGACCAATGGTAGGGAATTTTCCGTTTTTTGGGGATTATTTTGGGAAATTTTAAGCGTTGGGAAAAAAGGACAGATGTTTTATTTTAAGGCAAATGTTGGGAATTTCCAAAATAATCTCAAATTTTTAATATTTTGTCTAAAAATATGTAAATATTCGTCCTATTTTCATTTAAAAATTGAAATTTTTTCATATACAATAGCAGTAAGTATAAATGTAGTATTTTTTCAACAGAATCCTCATACTATGAGTCCAAACGGCGTGCCAATCTTTAATAATTGCTAAAAAAAATGTACCAAATTATTCGTTGCCCCCTAATATATAATTAGAGGGCGACGAAAATTTGCGTTCGCATTTGTCAACTATTCTCTTAATTTCGCTATTTGCGTTCGCTCTCACATTCGGTAAAATGTATGCGGATGCTAAACGCGAATATCTAATGAATAAAATTTTTACATAGAAATTAATTTGTAAAAGAAAACAATCACATCTTCTGAACTAAGAGAAATAAAACAATACAATTTCGAATTTTTAAATTTTGTTTATATATTTTATGATATTCTTTAATTAGGCTTGAGTTCATCAAATTTAATTTTCATTAAATTATTTTCACTGAGGGAAATTTGTACTATATAAAAAAAAAATACTATTAAATTTACCATTGTCACAATTTTGAACGGCTTAAGTATATCGTAGCTCTTTTAAGAAACCTAACGGAAGCTCTTTATACTTTGTTGTCAGTTTTAACAAAAGGCCTACGATTTTATGCATTTGCTCTTCAGTACTCCGCTAATGTATTAAAAAAAATTATCTATTAATTTTTAGAAATTGCATTTGGTGGGAAGGTTTTCCGCTAAAACTTCCAGCAAATACGATTTGTACCACTTATTTTTTATTGGCTATCTCGTGGTGGTAGGTGAATTTTTTTTAAAAAATGAGTCATAACCCTAGTGGGGCATACAGTATGGAAACTTAATCTTACAAATGAATAAATATGGGTTTAATTTTTTATATTTGTAATTTTTTATAAACATAATTTTATTATTAGTAAGAAGCGTTAAAATCGCGTTTCTATATGAATATCAATTGAATTTTTAGTTAACAACATTTTTCTTTAAATCTCTTCAACCGAAGTACGTCGAAAGTTATAATACGATAAACACAGAAAAAATTATTGCCGATTTATTTTCAAACAAACGCTTGTTTGAAAATTTTTTTAATCTCTACAAATTTTTTTACTGATTCAATTAATATTTTTGTTTGATTTTTATTTAACCAATAAAAATGTAGACAACTATTCAAAAATATCCCTGCAAATATTATTGGACCACCTGATCCAATTTCATGAAATGGACTACTCCATGGACTAGTCCGATGTAATGCAAGCATGGACCATGTCATTGTTAAAAAGTGTTTGTAGTGAGACGACATGTCTTCGTTTTTAAAAGTTTTAAAACTACTCCTTTGTAGTCCAAATATGGGTTATATGGTCCTGCCCTAGGACATCGTAATGTTAAATAGACCATGTTTTTTCCATACGTTTGGGTTACTTTTGGACTAGTCCTAGTCCCTTGTGGGCTACTCTTTACACGCGTGTTTGGACTGGTCCTAATATTTGCAGGGATAATATACGCGCTATTGGTTGCAAGTTTTCATAATTTTGTATGAAATATTTAACGCTCTTTAATGTTGTCGTTTTTTATTTTTTTTTATTTGATCGTAAGCAACAATATAAGAAGCAAAATATAAGAAAAACAACAAAAAACACATACAGTCTATTTTTGGAAGTTTTAAAAAAAAGTACAACAATAAGAAAGTTGATAAAATTGGGTGACGAGGTTTGTAGTATAAAAAAAACAAAAACCATAGCAGGTAAAAAAAACGTTTCACTCTTTTTAATCAACAGAAACAACAACAACATTATAAGATACATAATTAGTTTTTAGTTGTTTTCAAAGTAGGTAAAAAAGAATGAAAAACAAAATCCCGTATTCAATTTTTTAAAACTGTATACTTAAATATGTACATAAAATTCAAAAATAGAATGAGGACGAAAAACATAACGAGTCGGTCTGCTGCCGTTTTTGGTTACATTTCTTCTTCTTTAGCCAAGAAAAGGATACAGCAACAGTGAGTGAGAAGAAAAACATTGTGTTTATAACAGGACTTCGTTCAAAAATTATTCCAACAAAAAAATGTGTCTCAAAGCCAGCCTCCGCTATGCTCTGGCTTCATATTCTCCTTCAGTGATTGCTTGGGTGCGCGTCATTGCTTGTGCAAAAATTTTTGTTTGCTTCAGCAAAATTATTTGTTTGAAATTTATATGAATTTTAGTAAACTTTTTGTTTGATTCTGTAAATTATTTGTTTGAAAAAATCAGTGTTTTTCAATAAACAAAATGCAAATAAATTGTTTGAATATGCAAATTTTTTTATAGGACCGATTTCAGCCAAAAATTATTTTGTTTCTACAAATTGTTTGTTTGAATTGGAAACATAATTTTTTCTATGAATGGCATTCCATTTTTTAATTTCAAACTAACAAGAATCTTGAGCCTTGAATCTTTTTCTTAACGCTTATCCCATCAACAATAAATTTCAAGTGTTTTTATCAATAATAAAAACTGGGAATTTAGCACGAATAACAAAATCTTTTGAAATTTAAATTTTGTATTCCCAAAAATTGAAATTACTTTTTGATTAATTTTTTATTTTAAAGTAGTCACCTAAAATGCAAAATAACGTAACAATTTTTGATAATTTTACAGGAGAAGCAAAAAACTTTACAAAATCAATATCAACAAGGTGTACTTGGCGTTTGAGTATCTTTAATAAAGTCGCTATATTTGATTGCAGGTTCAAAAATTGTTTATGAGCATGTAGTTTAAGGCTGATTTACACTATTGTACTTTGTACTTAATAGTGTGAATGCATGTGTGATGAAAATGCCAAGTATTAGGAAAAACAAGTTTGACATCCCAAACGACTTTATCGTTTCATCAAGGTTGCATTTAATTTCATGTGTGAGTGTTTATACTTTGCGTGATAGTGTGAACACAAACTGTTATGTTTAATTAGAATTTTTGACAGTAGCAACAGAACTCATTAGATTTAGATCTCACAAAGTATTTTGGAACACATAAGACTAGTGTCAACTAGCATTTGATAACACATACAAAAATCAATCAAAAAGTCAATTTCGAATTGTTTGATAGAACGCTGTTTGAATACTATTTGAATACTTTAAATTTAACGAGAAATACAAATGTAATACTCAAGCTTATCGGTATTTTTTTTTATTGTTTTACACTTAAATATGGCAAATGGAGAATTCCGAAACAGACACAAATTTAAGAACACTTATAAATTAGTTATCAGAAAGTATTTCCTTCGAATTTCAGTAGAAATTTTTTAAGGAACTCGCATTCTTGTAACAGCAGAACCAGAAGATGAACCAAAAGCATCATATGGTAGTCGTGGTTGGAAGGTGTTATATTTGCCAATGTACACAATGAATGCAACGCAAAACCAAAAAGTCATGTATTGTCTGTCTGTTCTAATCCCGTCTGTGATGAACAGTCACTAAAGAAAGCAACATGTCGCTACCCAAGGACAACAAGATTCCATTTGCACCTAAGCAAGATGCAAGCTAGAACCATGTTGTTCTAAGGTCGCAATGTGTTTCATGCAACAAATCTCTGTGAACATATTTTTAAAAATTTTTTATGTTTATATTTGCACAAAGTTTACTGCCTTTTAAATAAAAGTCCTTGTTAACAAATGGTTTTATTTTGTTTTCTTGCTTCTTTTAAGTACAATTGTACCCATATGGTCTCATAAGTCCGGGGTTTCCATTCGGATTTTTCCGGCGAAATGTGATTGTTTTTTTATTATTTCATTAAAGACCCACATTTTAAGCAAAACTAATTTAAAAAAATATATTTTGTGTTCGATTCTAAAAATGCTTCGCTCTCTTAACGGGTGGCTTGAATTATTCTAAAGCATATTGCACTTTACGTCCCATTGAAAATGTCCTGTGAAACAGCTGATTTCTGTTTATATATATAGGGCTATCAGACGAAGTTCGGAAAAATAGCTTTTAATCAGGACATTAAAAATGTTAAATTTTAAAAGTTATTTTTTCTATTATTTTTTTTTGAAATATAAGAAATCATTATATTGTTGATAGTAGGTTGTCAATGATGTAAAATTTAAGTGGATTCGGTGTTATAAAATTGTTCTTAAAAAAAAATCGTCAAATCAAAAAAATCTTATAAACTTTGGCAATTTTCTTGTTTACATATTTTATGAAATACAAACTTAAGAAACTTTTTAAAAATTTCAAGACAAAAAGTTAAAAAACTTTTTGATTTACTATGCATCTGTTAACATTATGAAGAACAAACTCAGCAATTAAAAACAGGGCGATCCAATTTTGTGTTTTGTTCTCATCAAATAACAAATTGCATTATTACAGGGTTGCACCTTTTAACAAGGTGGGATTTTTTTTTTTGAGGAAAACAAAACACCATAAGCTGTTTCGTCAACATTTTATATACAAACTTGCTATTACGCGGCACAAATCTGCTTTCAGATTAACTAAGCCTAGCTTAACTGAGATCTCGAAAACTCTGCCTTATGATTTTAAATTAACCAGGCCTTATTTTTAGGGAATAGCCACACAATATTTTTTAAAACTTTCAAGAAATGTACTGTGTATTAAAACTGTGGAGATGTCACAGGACTTAAGGCATATAACAATTAAGGAAGACAAGTTAAAGCATATCATAAAAGGAAAAAAGTACAATTGAACCCTTTCCGCGTGACAAGGGTTATACAATCATATTCCTCCTACACACCGCATTATATAAAGGGATTATTAAGATTTTTTTCCTGCAAAAATACAGTTAATATTTATTACCTTTTTGAAATTCAAATATTTATAAGAAGAAAAGTCTATGTAATCTGTTATCTTGTTCTTCAAGAATTTCATTATAGTTGGTATTTAATGCTTAAAAAATGGTTTATATGCAGAGCTGCCAGATAAATTTGCGGAAAAATCGTCAATTTCTTGAGATAAATTAAAAAAAGTCGTCTTTCACGTTTCGGAAAATCGTCAAAAAAAATCGGACAACGTAAATTAATCTGATCGTCGATGACAACATTTTTTTTATCGAAGAAAATTCCTCACATGGGAACAACTGCAACACGAATGAGATTCTTCCATAGCACAATGAAAGACGTTTTAACAATCGTTGTGGGAATCTTTTACTATCTTACAACTCGTGAAATGTTCGCGTTTATTTTTGAAAATATAATTTATACAGAGAGTCTCAAAAGGTTTATTCGATGATAGTTTGACAAAAGACAAATAAAGTGTAACATTGTACTTTCTTAAGACAGCCGTACGGCACGGGTCTTCTAGTTATCAAAATGTGTATGAAGCATCCCTAAATAGACCTGCGTCAATGCTTGGCAGTTGGAAAAACCGATTTTACAGCGTGTTGAATAGCGAAGTTTGCCGCTATTGTTAATTAATAATGTCAATTTAGCTATTTTTGGTCAATCTAGCGTTTTCTCTATTTTTTTTTATTTGTGGGTTTTATTAAACAATAAAGTTATCACTACTGTTCGAGGCACAACGTTAACGCTCTTTTTAGGTATGGCATATCAGCGTAAAAAAGAAACGTTCTGCCTTGCGCTCTTATTAAGGAACGACTTTTAACAATTTTAAAACGAACGTCTCAGAATATTAAATGTTTTATTTAAAATGACTTTAAGAGAAATTGGAGACTGCAAAAAATCGTCACTTTTTAGAAAAAAATCAGCAAATCGGCTCTTTGCAAATTTCGGAATAAAAAATCGTTGATATGAAATTGCACGAAAATTATTGACATTTGGTTTGCTTTGTAACAGAGAAAAAATACATTTTATGATGTTAAATAGCTTAATACTTAAAAAGTGGAATTATGCAGGGTGGCGCATACGAAACGTTGTGATTTAGTGAATACATTTTTTGTTAGCCTTTTTTTCAGAATTAGCTTGGGAAATTTATGATGGAAATGCTCAGAAGCGAACAAAAAACCAAAGTTGTTCGAATTTATTTTGCAAGTCAGCATTCGATTATTCAGACAAAAAAGATTTTTTCGAATAAATGGCAATTAGGCCTATTTTCACCTTAACGATCACGTGAATTAACAAAATTTGAGAATATGAGGCACCCAAAATCCAAAAATAATTGATAAACATCAAACGCACCCAATTAGATGAACACGTTTTTTGTTGTTGACAATATTTTTTAAAAAACGACGAACAAGTTGTGGATAATGTGAATGGCATTTAATACTGGGCAATGTTTAAGAATTTTTTAAAGGCCCGAGGTAGATAGCAATACAGAATTGTGGTTCCAACAAGATGTTGCCACGGCTGGTACAACCATGGTTCTCTTGCAAATAAATGTTAGCGATCGAATAATATCCACGTTCGCCCGATTTTAGGGCTTCAGATTTTCTTCTTTGGTGCTACCTTAAAGGTATAATCAATTAAGAACCACCCAATCAATCAAGAACCACCCGACAGCTTAATGTGAATATCCGAGAAGAAGTAAAGGCGTTGGGGTCTGAACTTCTATAAAAGTTAAGGGGAAATGCTGCGCAAAGAGTACTTCCGATTCGTTGACGTGGTTCGGTTCAGCTCTGAGCCATCCATGTATATTAATGTATTCGAACAAATAAACGCGGTTCAATTAGTCGATTATTTTGGGCGATAAACTGTTGGAATAATTAAAATTGGCTTATTGGCGAATACTTTATGTCGATTAATCGTAAATATTTTTTTTGTCAGTATTGATTCTCTTCTTTTATGTAAAATAGCAAGCCGGTACGTTCTAAATACCCCTTTATTGTTTCCTAACTCAGAAACATTTCCCTCCAGCAACAATTTTTTGAAATATGTAAAGTACAGTACAAACACTGAAACCGAAGGAGTTTGGGAATAGTTTACTTTTAAAAATAATTAGTACAGACTTGTAGCACAATGATTCAGATTAAAAAGACGATTTTTTTGAGACAAATGAAAACCACCTTCCTATTTAACCTTTACAAGGCTCTTAAAAGTATCCCATCAACAATAAATTTCAGTGTTTTTATCAAGAATAAAAATTGGGAATAAAGCACGACAAACAAAATCTTGTTAATTGAACATTTTGTACTCCAAAAAAATTACTTTGATAATATACTGGCAAGTGTACGGCTAAAAAAACTAAACTGGCAACATGCTTGATTTTTTGAAAAAACAATAAAGCAAGTTATTTTTGTTTTTATTTTGTTTTTTTCTTAACCTACTGTAGTTGTTCAATTAATTCAAGAAAACAATCAATTACAAAAATATACTTAAGATCCAAATAAACAACTTTCTAGAGCATATCAACTTCCTAGGAATGATTCTTAACACCGTTTAGGTAGCCGCAAAAGTGAAAAATTTCCCGACAATTTTTTAATTTCATCGGTTTTTTCTTTACTTCAACATTGAGATACTTTGCTACCTAAACGGTGTTAGGAATCATTCCTAGGAAGTTCATATGTTCTAAAAAGTTGTTTATTTGGATCTTAAGTATATTTTTGTAGTTGATTGTTTCCTTGAATTTTGAACGGTTTGCTACCTATGGACCTGAACAGGGGGGAAACAGGTAAAAAAGGTTAAACATTTTGCTGGGTTGCTTCAATATTTAAAAAAAACCATAATATTTTTCAAGACTTGTAAAAGATTTTTTAAATATAAGCAAGAGTTTTAAAGATTTCGTTAAAAAAGTATTGAAAAAAAACAAAACGATGTCTCTTCCTTGCTAAGGTAAAACGGTAGAGCGTATGAGTAACAAAAATTATTATTTAAGAATACTTATGCGCCTCATTGCTGTTTTATATCCAAAATTTATTGCCAAGATGTTAAAACCCTTTTTTGAAACTCGTAATGGGTCCTAGTGTATTTTTTGTGATATTTTTTTATTAAGGCTGTGTTTTTGGGATCTCAGTTAAGCCAGGCTTAGCTAATCTGAAAACGAATTTTTGGCTCCATTACCGAATTTCTATACAGGAACATCTTAATTTTGTTTAAAATGTTGATAAAATAAAAAAAAATCACATTTCGTCAAAAAAATACGAGTTTCAGACTTGATTCAACTAAGTTTAAACTTAATCCATATCTCAAAATTCGCCCTAGGAACTACAAATACAATTGAAAATTATGTTCTAACTTAATTTGCAGAGCAAAAGTAACTTAGACTTTAGCGCATTGTAGTAAAACAGACCAGAGTTTTTGATGGGAATTGAACCCGCAACCATCTCACTGATAGACTAGCTCGTAGTATAATAAGTACCAGGTGTGTTCATTAGGGAGGGTTGTCGTTATTTACCCATGTAATGTCAAATTAATATATTTGCTTTTTGACGCTTGTTTCAATTTTTTCCTATTTTTCTTTTGTTTGACGTTATATGGGTTTAAAAATTGAGAACAAGTATTATAATGCTTATACCTTGGACTTATTCTACCATGGACTAGATCCAGTTAAGACAAGTACATATTAGAGATATTTTTACCCAATATGATTTTATAGAAATGCCAACGTAATAAAAAAAAATAAAAGAGCTTAAATTTTACTCTAGTAATGAAGGTAGGTAGAACTAATTACCGCCATCTCTATCTAAAACAACCTGTCTCTTGGGTTTAATTAATAAAACGTTTATATCAGAAACAAATTTTCAACTTCTAAATTCTCCATCCTTTTCTAAATATTTTTAAAACAAAAAACATTTTTTGGGGCCTTATCCTTGTCATTAGTCCGCTTAGAATAATGAGAGGCAAATAAGTAGAAAGAAAAGGAAAGTAAAGGGAAAGTTAGTCATTAAATAAAAAAAAAATAAATTAAATTATACCTTCACTTTTCTCACTTCATTTAAAATAAAGCACAACCCTTTAATTCTTCCATTTATTTTCGTTTCTTCCCTTTTTATATTTCATTAAAGTTTTTTTTATTTTTTGTTAAAAAAAAAATTTTGTTGTTTCTTATTGCCGATTGTCTTGATGACTTTGTTAATATTTACACTCTGCTGAATTTCTTAGTCAGTTAACAGTTCTCACTTGCTTTCGAATTAAATTTGACTTTCTAATAAAATTGAAAAAAAAGAAAAAAATAAAACAAGAACCAGCGACAACAACAAAGTCTTAAGAAAAATATAAAAAAGAGAAACCGTCAATCTAAATTTCATGATTTAATTAATTGACAAAGGTAAAGTATTTGCCAGGATGATGAAAAACAAAGAGAACGATAATGACAATAGAGTTGGATTGATTTTTAAAAAGAAAATAAAGGGGAGTTTGAACTGGCTTGATATTTACAAAATTTAAGCATATTTCAAGCTAAAAATTCAATTAAAATATAGAACAATGTTGAGAATTTCTAAGCGAAATTAAGAGATATTGATTGAGATCTAAATGGAAAAAACCTTTCGAATTCAAAAAACACACTTGAAAATTACTTTTCTTTTAACCCTTAAAAATACGTTTTTTGCAAAAAGAATGTGTTACCTAAATTTAACTATACATTCTTACACATCCCTTCTAAGGACTGTTAAAACTCCTTAATCAATAAATATTCACATGATTGTACTTGTATCAATATGAATTCGTTTTTCTTTCCTTAATAATAATATTCGAATAATGTTGTAGTTTTATTGAATTTTAAAATGTATTCATGTGTACGAAATTATTTGTATGCGAATAAATTGTGAAAACTATTTTAACAGCTTTCAATTGATTAAGTGCTTAATCAAGCGATTTTATAACACACACACACACACACACCCACATAAATACTTAAAAACACGTTTGTTCTTACACACATCTTTGAATGTAAATGTGTTTGTTTGTATATTTTAAAGCTCTTTTTAAGAATTTCTTGAACAAAATATAAATTTAAGAAAATCATAATTTCTGATTGGGGAGAGATTGTTGTCAACGAAATTCATTTAGAGGGTGTGAAAATCATTTGCAAGCTATATAATTGTCTAAAGAAAAAAAGCAAGAGAATAAGAGAGAAAGAGAATTTAAATAAAACAAATCAGTTAAATTTAAGTATTTAAATTGTGGTAAACAAATTTTTTGCAAATTTTTTATATTCCCGGGTACACAAAGAGAGAAACAAAATGAAATAAATAGTGTAATAATACCCTGAAGGAAACCTGGGTGCAAGTGTCTGCAAGTCACCAGTTTTGTCGACTATTTTGGTGACTTTTTGGTAGAGGTCTGCTTTGAATAACTCACTTGTTTGCCTTTACTCAAAGTGCACAACATTTATTCAATTATAAAACATTCAAAAAGATAAGAAGAGAGTAAAGCATATGCAAAAATAAGAATGAATGAATTGAATAAAAAACTTGTTTACTGTAAATGAATATGAGAGTAATTCGAAAATAACAAAACATTGGAATGACCCGTTAGAGAGAGCAAGTTTACAAAAAATATTCAAAGTATTTATGAATTATTGAATGTGCATACATTTATTTGAATACTTTGCCATAATATGTGTGTAAGCTTGTGGCTTCTTTTATTTATAAGAGTTAAGCTCACACATAAGTACATACATAATGTGTAGGTACATATATTTAACATTCAAATTATATTTGCATAATTTACTCATTCGACTTGAGTTGACTGAATAGAATGAGTTTTTGTTGTTTTGTCTCTGGCTATTTTTTAATTTGTTTCGTTATCATTGGGTGATCGACACATTGTAATTAAAAACCAAATGAGTGTGTTGAAATTGCTTTTTATTTATTCTTGCAGACCTCTACTTTTTGGCGACATTGTCAATGAAGTGTCCACACTCTTATATTGTCTTTAATAAGCAGAAAAGACCATTTCCTAGTGGATAGTTTTAGAAAGTCAGAGAATATATCGCCTAAAACCTAGTTTTTACACGTTTCATTCCTTTAGGACTTCTCTTGGTAGTTTCTTAATAACCCTTAAAGGTATCTCTCCATTTTAATTATGTTATATCGACCATTTTCAATAGCTTTTCTTTATAAAATTTGCTATTTAAGTTGAGGCTTAAAATCGTTAGTTCAAAAAACTCAAAAAAAAACTTGAAAACTTTCCTAAGTATTTTTAAGAAATACAAAAAAGAAAAAATTATACCTGACTTAAATTGATAATTTTATGGGATCTTAATAAAGATATTCTAGATTAATATTGTTTCAAAAATTTGCTGCAGAGACACTTGCGACTATTATGTATATGCTTCAGTAATTCTAAGTCGGTTTAGCCATCTCCGTCTGTTAAAATAATGATTAACTCCGAACGACACAGTAGAAAAAAAAACAATTTGAGTGCCAAATTGTTTGTAACCCATAAAAAACTTAGGAAAACTAACATAAATTGGTGTTGAAATGCACTGATAATCATTACATTTACTAAATTTTATTATTAATTTACTTAAATTAGACAAAACAAACTCTAGGTAAAGCTTAAGACTTGAGCTCTTAAACCGTTTAAAAAAATCTCATCTGCAAGTCAGGGATCACACTAGCCTTCAGAAAGTCTGAGTTTATTAGTGATATGGGAGAAAAGAATATGGCACCTTTCCCCACTCACCAATGAACTCAGACTTTCTGAAAGAAAACTTTTATAGTGAACGCAGACTCAGTAAATTTTGCGTTAGTCGAAAAATTATTTTGATTCCATTTATAAGCAAAATTCAATAAAATCAATGCATAATTGTCTATATCCTCAAACTGATAATAATGCCAAACATTTCTTTTAGTAATGACTTTGTTCATAATAAATTTTCAACTATAATTAATTTATTATTAAATAATTATCAAATACATTTATCATTATTCAGTTCTACCAATTTTACATTATAAATCTCTTTTATTTAATATATAATTAAACTATTATTCATTTATTTCCTTTTTTCTATCATGCAACTAAACCAAGTCAAGTCAAAATCAGGATTTAAATTTAAAAACTAAAAGAAAGAGTTTCGAATGTCTGTTTGTGTTTGTGGAAGATTGTCGTTAAATGCACCCACCCACTGCTGACATAGAAAAGAAAATAAAATAAATGTCTTTTTACTGAATTATGTTTTATGCAAATTTGTTGTATGTATGAGTTTGTGTTTTTTTTTTGTTCCTCTTCTTTTCCTATTGTTTTCATATCGTTTCTTAGATGTTGTAAATGTATGAGTAAATAAGAGCAACTTATTTATAGGAATGTGCGAGTGTTGTGTACGTATGCGTGTGTGTGTATGTGTGTTGCGATATAAAATGCAATTGTTCCATTTTTTAGGTTAGAAAAACAAGAATGACTGCCTGCAACTTCTACTATCAACACAAACAGGCAAAAACTGACACACACAAATACATACACACTTTTGACATATTCTCATGCTTTTATACATAAACTTGCATAAACAACAGCAACAAAAACAAAAATCCACACACAACACACAATTAATCAAAAAGTTGTTGTCTAAGGAATATAAAATATAACAAACGGAAGTGAGTATGTATTTAAAACAAAACAAACAAAAAACATTTACAACAACAACTGGAAAAGCTAATTGTAGTCAGTCGTAAGTAACTGTATTTGTTCGAATGCATTCCATGTGTAATTTTTTGCTGCTTTTACTTCTATTGTTGTTGCTATTGTTTTCTTTGTACGAGCGTATTCCATAGTTGCTGTATAAATAACTATAAGAAAAAGTTATAAACCTCGAAATGCATTTTATAGCAAAAATAACAACAACAAAAATTAGGAAGTATCATATAGGATTATAAAAAGTGGTTAGTAAGGTACCCTACAATAATAATAACTCCAAAATTTAGTGTTTATGTTAAAACCCCGTATTTATAAGCGATTATTAAATTTAACAAACGTTTATTAAGGCAACTTTTCATACAAAATTTGTGTTGCAAAATTTTTTATAAATACGGGCGTAGTAAATCTTAAACATAAAAATACTTTTTTTATAAAATAAAGTATAGTGGGTACATGCAGAAAAAAAATATGATTGGAGGTTACCACAATCTATGGTTAGACTATAATAATGCTATGTGTGTATGTAACCATATTGTGGCTAATTTGTACCATGTTATGGTTAGTTACTAAGGTCAAAGTATGACTAATTTTTAATATGTTTTAGGTAATTTTAATAATTATATGATTAAAATTAAAAATTTTTTGGCAAACAATATCAAAAATATCATAAATTTTAAATAAAAATAACTGTAAGGGATGCGATTTCCATGCAAATGCATGGTTTTTGTCGATAGTCTAAGATCGATGTCGCCCAATTCTCTCTCCGAATCATTAAATTTGCGTTAAAATGGCATCGATTTGTTTTTGCTAATTGTTGCATATTTTGGTTAAAATGCATAGTTTTGTATATTTTAATTTTAAATGCATTTTTGAGTGATAAATTTTTTTAAATTTCCATGTTCTTCAAAAAATTTCAAAATTGTACACAAAACAATTTTTCAAAAAAAATGTTTTAATTCCATAAATAAATAATTTTGGAGCTCTGCTTAAAAAAAAGATTTCGACAAAAGATCCTTAAATTTTTAACCGATGCAGCAGCTTACATGGTTAAGGTTGCCTGCCAATTTGCCTTAAACTTTGAAATTTATCCAAAACTGTTACATATTTCATTCTTGGCACATGGGTAACACCGAGTTGCAGAGGAAATAAGAAGTACATTTGATAATATACTTCGGATATATTGGTGAAACAATAACTTAATTGGAGGGATTTAGTTCACTTAAAAGTAAACTCAAATCAATTGATATGGCAGAACGGGAGAACAAATTTAAAAAAAACGTTTAAAAAAAATATGGCATTTTAAAAAATAAAAAAAAATTAGAACTATTTTTGATCTGGAATCCAATGTGGGATCTGAATCAAAAATTTAATATTCTCCAAATGAAATGGCGGCCTTCAAGTATGCTTCAACTTCAGTTGACGTTGAGAGATAATTTTCCATCTCTCAAAGGTTTAATTTTGATGATATAAAAAAGTATTTATTTTATTATGCAAACAAAAATTTAAATGATGTAGTTATTTTACCAATGAATACCAATAGAATTTTTTGTTTCAAATAAATTTAAAAAAGCAAACGCTTTTTTATTGAAAATGTACAAGTTTTTAGTGCATATTTTTTTAATTTTTTTACTACATATTTTGGAGTTTTTAGTGCATATTTTATGCACATATTTTCGATTATTAAGTGCATGAAAATATCATGGACGAGTTCTATTACCCTGCAAATATAGGACTCGTCCAAACACGCGTGTAAAATGTAGTCCACAAGGGACTAGGAATACTCCAAAAGTAACCCAAACGTATGGAGAAAACATGGTCTATTTAACATTACGATGTCCTAGGGTAGGACCATGTAACCCAGCTTTGGGTTACCAAGGAGTAGTCTTAAAGCTGTTACTACTTCGTAAATCTCATGTTTTTCAATCCACAATAAAAACAAAATTAAAGTGTTTTATTCGTCTGTGCCGAATCTTTGTTACCCTCCACCCAGATTAAGGTTACTTTAGGATTAGATTTTACATCTAAAAATAAAAAAAACTAAGAGTATTATTTTGTTGGTGGCGGCTTTATTTCAAAATTACGCTTCATATGGGACCTATGGTAAGTTAACGACCGATCCTTACGAAATTTAGCAGCGTCATTTCTAATCGTATAAAATTATGACAGGCTAATGATGCGGTTTTATGCGTGTTTTTCGAGATTGGTCTTTGTATAACCCCCTGACAATTTAAAGTAAAATTTTTAAAAAATTTAGTTTTATGAAAAATTTAATGAGACAAAATTTATGTAAGTAGTTGTAACAATACTATAAATTTTTATAGGAGGGTTGTTGTTCCACATTTTAGTTTACAGATCTTTTCTTACTAATATCCAATAATCGCAAACTGCTTAGAAACAATTTTATATTTCAATTATTATTTTCTGTTGAGTATTTTAAAAGTGACTTTATGGTCAATAGACAGACAGACAGACGGCCATGGCAAAGTCGAGAATTACTTAAGGACCCAAAATATATCTACGTGATTTTGATATAACATCTTAAGTCAATTTTTAAAATTGCAAAAAAAAGCTGTTAAAAAAATTTTGAAGTGTTTTTAATGCTCACACAGGAGTTTGCTTTACTAAAAATATTTTTTTTTTTATTTCTGTGCATTAAGGATTTTTGTTATTGGGTCTTGTATTTTGTCCAGATTGTAATATTTTTGGCATTTATACGGAAGCAACGGACATTTATTAAGTCTAATATTAAAAAAAAATTTATTTTAATTAATAAATGTTTGATTAAAACAATAAGCACTGTTTAAACAAGTGTTCGAAAATAAACACTAAATATCGCTCCTTTATGTTCGGTTCGGTAGATTTTTGAAAAAAAAACAAACGCTTATAGTGTTTGTGTAGTAAATCATTCAAAAAAAAAACCGTTTTCCTGTTTGTCATCTTTGGAACACAAAAATTATACTGTTTTTATCCAACTCAACAAAAAGATGGGAACATTTAATTCCGTTCGGTATGTTTTTAAAAACCATAAACTTAATTGTGTTCGATACAGCTCATTAATGTTCGTTTGTTTGTATTGAGCGTAGCGACCGTTTGGCTGGTAAAAAAATTTAAAATTCTTTACAAAAACAAAATACCAACAAAATAATTTTACACAAAAAAAAACATATATACAATACACACACAAGCGGTTTGTGCTGCGATCTTTTTTTGTTTGTTCATTTCTTTATCAATGTTAAGACAAGTAAGAAAGTTCAGTCGGTCAAGCCCGTCTTTATGATACCCAACACCACAGTAGTTTAAAACACATTTACGAGAGTGTACCCTATTCGGGACCCATGGAGAATCATGCTAATGTGTCCATATAAATATGTTTTAAATATCATTAAAATCGGTTTAAAAGTTTGCGAGAGGCAGAAATCGCACCCTTACTCTCCTCGTGATCCTGCCATTCGGCCCATTTGCAATAAGCTTGGTCCTTGTAGGTCCAATAAGAACCTTTAATCTAAATTTTATCAAATTATCTTCAAAACTGCGACCTGTACTTTGCGCACAAGGTAACATGGACAGCCAACCAGCCTGCCAGCCAACCAAACGGACATCGTAAGATCGACTCAAAGTCGATCAGTATACTTTAAGGTGGGTCCAGGACCCATATTTAAAGGTGTTACACACATCAGCACAAATGCATAATATCCTCTCCACTGTTGTGGTGTGGGTATAAAAAGAAACATTCAAGAACAATCCAATATAATGTTTGTCTACAATACCACTACAATTGTTCCGTTTTTTAAAGAAGAACAGAACACTTTATATTCTTCGGCTCTTTCTTGAAAATAGTTACGAACACAATTAAAAAAATAAATATCGTTCCTGGGAATGTGAGCCGAAAGATAAAAAATATTCTGTTTATTTTCGAACACTGGTTTAAACAGATAAGAAATACATTAAAAAGGTTGGTTAACATTTGTGTCCTTTAAGCACAAAAAATAATTTGAAACTAAATTACCTTTTCTGTGTTTTAAAAATTTGCGCATTTTTTGATTTGATGCAAGGTTTAAACACATGGAAATATATCTAAAGACGATACAAGTCCAACACAAAACTAAAAAGTATTCAAACTAGCTTCTTTAGATTGTAATCTGACAACCCTTAACTAAACCCTGAGTTGATATCCATTGTAATTCTAACATTGTACTGGAAACTAAAGAAACAAAAGTCTAATAAACCTGCTCTACTCTATTATTGTATGCCACACATAGTCGTAGTTGTTAGATGTTTGCACACAGGATACTGTTTAGTTGCATGTTTCATTTCCTGATAAAAACAAATTCACATACAAATAGTACATGCAAAAAATTGTGTTCTAAGCCATATGAAAGAAAAATACAGTAAGCAAAGTAGCTTTAGGATTTAAGCAGATTTTAGTATTGCAAAATAAATAGAGCGAACGAAGAATAAACATTTCAGGATAACTTTTTTCTAATATTTTCAAATAGAATAATTCTAAGTCTCTTTTAACTAATCTTCATATAAAAACTTATGATTGAGTATCTATTTGCGTTTAGTTTTCGTTGCAGCATAGAAAACTTTCTCAGCTAATTGATAAATACAAGAAAAAATATAAACATATTTTGTCAAACGTTCTTAAGTTTGAAATTGAATTAAATGTGAAAAATTTAGAATTTTACAAGTCTGAATGTTTTTTTTTTAGCGGTATGAACTAAGTCCCCTATGAACTAAATCCCCAAACCCAAAATGAACTAAGTCCCCAAACGACTGTATGTGCAACTATGTGTGTGGTGAAAATTGCTTTAAAAACCAATATGCTTAAAGAAAGTCCTACTTACACAATCAACGAGTTAATTGTTTTAACCTAAGTTAGGCTTTTCTCTTTTCTTATATGGCTAACAGGAATATTATGGGTTTCCTGTGTTCAATTTAAAAAATTATAAAATGCCATAAAACGGAAATCATTCCTTTGACGTTACACATTTTAAGTGTTTTTCGTTATATTATTGTTGCATATTCAATCAAAAGTTTTAAATATATAAAAATTTAAATAAATAGTTGTGTTTTCGCAAAAAAAAAACATGTACTGTTTTTTTCTTGATTGTACTGTTTTTTTGTGTTCAATGTACTGTTTTTCCAAATTTAAAATATGGCTACCCTAATCCCGGTACACTTATATGTGTACCGAAATTTATATTGAATACACTCTGCAAATTAAATTAACAACTTTTTTAAAAGTGCATTATTAATTCGTTCTGCACAGTTTTTGTTGCCTTTGCCTTTTGTCTCTTTACTTTGTGGTTAGCCTTTTTTTGTATTCTTTGCCTTTTATTAATGGTTCCGTCAACTGACAAACAACAATGGCAAATGTGATAAATATCGTGGTTTTTTTCTCTGCTGCGGTTTCTCGATAGATTCACACTGACAATCATTCAGATTGAAAATAATGTGATGATTGGTTTAAAATATCAATCAATGGTGTTTGGAATGACATGTTGGTGTTTTATGGTTAAAAAAAATTAAATAAAAGAATAAAAGATACAAAAAAAGAAAACAAATGAACAGAGTTTGAAAAGAATGAAAGAAAAATCAAATCAAATCAAAAGAAACTCAAAAAAAGAACGAACAGTAAAAGGTAAAAAATTAAACTGAAACGAAAAAAAATTAAAGTATCAGAAAATGTTTGAAGAACGAAATGATGAAATGAAAGAACCAAGAAAAACTATTTCATCAAAACTAAGTTTTTTAAAATACTTTTTAATATTCTCTTTAAAACCTATAACAAATTATTTCCTTTTCCAAATTTCATTTTGAAATCTCAGTGTGAAATATCTGTGTTTGACATCTTTTCTTGCACTTCTTGTTGTCATATTCTCTATACGAATTCATATATTTATCTTGTTTCCCTTTTATCAAAAGTTAATGAGAAATAATTTGCTTAATTGATATTGAAACACTTATCTATCAAACCAATCACTTCACATGTTAGTTTGACAATATTAGTTAATGTGAACGTCGTTCAGATAAAAGGAACAAAAATTATACAGTTAATTGTAAAATAAAACTATTGGCATTAAAGGAGGGAAAAAGTTAAACAATCTTTAATTTTAGGACCTTCATAAATAAGAAATGCTAAAAAACATTTTAAACAAATAAATGAGAAAGATTTATGCGGCCGTTTTGAATCCGACATACTGCAATTTTTAAATCTACAATCAAATTAAATTTAGGCAAATTTTGGTAGCAGCATCTCCAAACAGTAAAAGGATTTATTAGTATTACCCGTCCTAGCTCTTCTTTTATGCCGCTTTTTTACACTAAGTTTGAAAAAAGTAAATAGAATAATTTTCTTGCCATACGGAACAGGGCACAGTGCTAATATTGTACTTAAGCTTCATATCATGTAGAACATTGCCAAGGAGCTAGTTATAGGGAAACTTTTTAGCCCTAGAATACGAGTCGATTTTAATTCGTCCACATGTTTAATAGAGCTTCTAAAGCATTCTCAGCTAATCGGGTACACTAAAACTAAACTTCACAAAATGGTTACGGCGAGTATATTTTTCAAACGCAAAAATGACATTTCGAAATATAGTAAAAATGATAAATACTATCAAGGTTATTGGATAATTCAAAGAATATGATATAAGCAAGTAGAACTACTATTAATATTGTGTAATTTAATGAACTTTAGCCTTATTAAAATATCAAAATTTTGATTAAACCCATAAACAGTTCAACAAAATAACAACAATACGTATTATTGTTAAACGCATAGGCACGAGCTCTATGTTTACATTTGTCCTTCAAGTTGTGCTGAAAAAGCTCAACAAGAAAAAGAAACGCATATAAAATGAAAAACAAACAAATTTACAATACAATTAGGCATAAGAATTTCAAAATATTACAACTAACCGATAGCTAAAGGTAGGATTTTATCGGCCGTATAAAACGTGTTCCATTATTACAACTTTTGCTGATTCAGCAAAATAGAAGATAGTAAGAAGAAACACCCAATGCAATGATTAACTCAAAACAGGAAATGGAAATTGCCATTGGCCCTTTTAGCACAAAGCCACAGATATAAATGACTAGAACTTTTATGACGATTTAAAGGGGTAACTGAGATTTATATGGGACGGACGTATGACAAATTTTGAAGCGATCATCACTATATATGACTGTGTAGCTTTTTAATGTTTCAAATAGGTTGGCAAACATTTCATTTCAATATTGCATTTATGAGTGTGTGTGTGTGTATGTCTTTACATAAAACAAAATTTTTCAGTATATTTTTCATCACGGTTTTAGACTGATTAAAGTGTATTCTAAGAGTAAATTTTATATAAGACTTCCAGTAAATTATTAGCTGATCATCATACAATTTTAAAGTTTTCTTTCTTATCGTATTGAACCAAATACCACTGCAATATTTTTATCAGGAAAACCAGAAATATGCTATAAAAATCTCGTTTTATGCGCATTAAATATGCATTAAAAACTTGAAAATATACTCTGAAAACTGTTTAAAATATAACCCAAAAAATTTAAGATTACAATTTTGAAAACAAAATACTCAACAATATAGTTCTATATGTCCTTAGTACTATTAAAATGTATTTACCAAATTTGATCAAATTATCTGCAAGATAGCAACTTGTACTTTGCGCACAAAGTTAAAATGGACAGAGAACCAGCCAGACGGATGGATGGACATCGTAAGATCACTTTTAAAACTGATTCAGAGTCGATTGGTATACAAAAGAATGGTCCAGATTCTATGTATTACACACATCGGCAAAAACATATATAATTGATTTTTCCTTAATTTTTGCTAATTTATGAAATTTTAAAGTTAAAATTAAACACTACTTTTTTTCGCCCGAATAACTTTGATATAAATATCATCATATATGTATATACTAAGAATATTTCTTCCACAAAAAAATCAAACTACATATTTTTGTTAGACGTGTCCATAGAATTCAGTACTTACAATACACTTAGTAGAAGTAAAAAAATATCTAGTTAATAACCCTAATAAGTAGTTATTTAGTACGTTACCAGTTAGTAAATATTTTTACTAAAAACAACACAACTACTAAGTAGGTGTTGAGCTGATTATCAGTAAGCAAATGTTCAGAAGTGAAAATAATAGAAGTACTAAGTAGTTGCTGAGGTCATTGCTAGTAAGTACTTATTAAAGTTTTCAGAATAATGACAATTATAATGGCAACTAATTACCAGGTAACGTATGAAATAACTACCATATATTACTAAAAATCAAAATGTTGTGTCTAACAATTAAGTTAAACAAGTTAAAATTAAATGTAGATGTCGAAATTGAAGCACTTTGGGTATATATATATATATATATTTATTCCTTTTATTCCTAGGAGGAACATAGGGCCACTTTCAAAGTATTACAAACAGAAAACCAGAAAATAGCAAAAAAAAAAAAAAATTTTTTGCTACGAAGCATTTTAAAAAAATTAACATGTATCAACATATGCCTCAAAAATGCAAAACATGCGTTTTAAACTTAAAAATATGCTGCAAAAAGGATCTTTTAACTAAATTATGCAAAAAATACTGTATACGGTAAAATTTGCAAAAATATGCTGTGACAAATCGATGCCAAAATTCATAAAAATCTCTTAAACGGATACATTTTTTGTTTCTGCCTTCATTGGACGCACAAGGAAAAATATGCAATTGCATATTTATGGTTTCCCTGATAATTATTCGTTTCGGTTCAAGCGTAGTGTGTTTCAAATGTGGGACCTGACGTAAATTATAGATCGGTCATTACAAAATTTACTGATTTATTGTATATCATTACAATATCGTTATTTGTTAGAATTCCAGGCATAAAAAGTCAATTTCATTCAAGTATTTTTTAAGTATCATTAAACTAAATTGTGCCAAATTTCACCACATGATTAGCTGTCACAAATTTAGTTACACCTTAGTGCTTCCATAGCGGTGGCTTTATATGTATGGGATCTTTGGCAAATTATGTATTAAAAGTTGGCAATAACATTTTTTTGCCAAATATGAACGAATTTTTCCCGATTTCGATTCGAAAGCAGCATTTTTTGACTGATTTTATGCTAGCTTTGAAGGCGTGTTAAAACTATTTAAATAGAATAGAACAGAATACTGTCAAAATAGATAACGTTTGTTTTCCACAGTAAATATTCTTTAAATAGAACAGAAATATAAATTTTTTTTATGAAGTGTTCCACATTTAGATCCATGACTTTACACAAAACCGATTGTGCTAGATTTTGATGGAAAGCTACTTAGAAAAACTAGAAAATTTTTTGCAACAAACTAGCAATTTTCTGCTAAGTTCCTTTAATGTGAGCGTGATTTCAGCAGACTGACGGAAAGCCCATTATTGCTAAATCGACAAAGGAATACCCAAAGAATCACCCAGAATGTACCTATATACTAGAGGTCTGCAAGAATAAATAAAATGCAATTTCAACACACTCATTTGTTTTTTAATTACAATGTGTCGATCACCCAATGATAACGAAACAAATGAAAAAATAACCGGAGACAAAACAACAAAAACTCATTCTATTCAGTCAACTCAAGTCAAATGAGTAAATTATTCAAATATAATTTGAATGTAAAATATGTGTACCTACACATTATGTATGTATGTGTGAGCTTAACTCTTATAAATAAAAGAAGCCACAAGCTTACACACATATTATGGCAAGGTATTCAAATAAATGTGTGCACATTCAATAATTCAAAAATTATTTGAATATTTTTTGTAAACTTGCTCTCTCTAACGGGTCATTCCAATGTTTTGTTATTTATGAATTACTCTCATATTCATTTACAGTAAACAAGTTTTTTATACAATTCATTCATTCTTATTTTTGTATATGGTTTACTCTCTTCTTATCTTTTTGAATGTTTTATAATTGAATAAATGTTGTGCACTTTGAGTAAAGGCAAACAAGTGAGTTATTCAAAGCAGAGCTCTACTATATACTTAATACAACCTGAATGATGAAAAAGTCTTAATCTTACCA
Organism: Pollenia labialis; assembly: GCA_949318255.1. Lineage (NCBI taxonomy): Eukaryota > Metazoa > Arthropoda > Insecta > Diptera > Polleniidae > Pollenia > Pollenia labialis. Next base: position 17,466,863 of record OX439141.1, read on the forward strand.
ACAGTATGACAAACTAAGGATAGCCTGAGTCTGATAGCCTGATCGTTGAATTGTAGAAAGAAAGGGGTGGAAGCAAACATAAATCATAAAAAAATAAATATTTATAATTTCACAAAAATTAAAAAAAAAAAAAATACTGAATAACAATTTTTAATAGTTGGGAATTATAAAATTAAACCAAATTTATTTTTTATAAGCTGTTGCTAATTTAAAAAAAAAATTCATTTTCTGCTCCATTTGCTTTTAACTGTTTATCGAAAACGGTAATCAGCTAGAAAACTATACATAAACTTTAAATGTAAAATGCCTCTTCAATAAATAGCTTTTACAATTCGTCGCCTTCCTTCCGTTCCGATTTTCCAGAAGAAAAAAAACTCCCAATGCATTAAATCTAGATCGATGCCTATAGCAGTAAATATGGTTAAAAATCATTATAAAAAAATGACAACATGACCTCGACTACTTTGTCAAATATTGAGCAAAAGTTAACAGAAAAACAAAAGGACAACATCCAGTGCCACTATAACGATAACCACCATTGTTCAACACACCATGCATGTCCTCATACACGAAAACAGCAAAAAAAAAAAAATGAAAAATAAAATAACGAGAAGCAGGAACACATTCATCGATGCAAGTTTTTCATGTTTCCAATTTTCCAGTGGCTTTTTTTATTGTGCTGAAGAGCAAACACAAACATATTTTTTCCTACTCTATACGTTTGTAACTTAGGACGGTTTGAGGGTACTCGTGCTAGCTTCCAGAAGTGATCAATTTTAAATAAAGAAAAATATAGTTAACCTTAGACTGACATTATTCTTAAGTAAGAATTTTTCTTTTTCTATTAAAACTATCAAGAAATCAGCTAAATATTGTTAGATTTTAACGTACTACTTCTTAGAAATGCTAAAACGGAGTCCTTTCGACTGTTGGCACAAGGTGGACTACTTCGATAACATCCAATAAAATAGTGTAAACGTAATATTCATTTACATGTATCGTTGTAGTGTATAAGAAACGACCTAACGTAAAAACTTGAAAAACCCCTATACACATATAAACACCTAACGAACTCTCACACAAATAGGTAGCCATATACAAATACATACACACACACACACACACACACACATACACACACACATAAATGAGAAAACATAAAACTAGTAACGTACGCGTATAAATAAAACATTAAAAGTGGAACAGTAAATTTTAACAAAATGTCATCAAGGCAATTTAACAAATGTATTTACACATGGACCTACACTCGGACAAATTTCAATAAGGACATTGTATAGCTTTACTTTTACTCATACACATACACATTTACAATCACTTGGGAATATCCGGCATACACATACTTACATACATACGCACTCATACTACTGTATACAAACTATTTACATGTGTCCGGTGAGCACTCCTCTGTTCTGTTGTTGATGATGATGGCGGTGCATATGAATTAATTCAATTGTTAGGCAAATGTATTTTTGTGCAAGTGTGTACGTATGTCTACAAAGACTTTTTATACCCTATAGAACTTGACTGAGAATCCCTTCCCAGCGGTAACTAGAATGAGTAAAGAGCCCTAATAGAAGGCCTTATTAAGCAGACAAAAGTCCTCCTCGCCGCATTCCATACTTATTTAGTTTTTACACAGGTGGTCATTGGAAGTGAGCCCTTCTTCAGTCCCTTTAATAACACCTTAAATTCCTTTCCTGTTCCAGCTTTATTATATGGCAGCGAGGTTTTTGCAAGCTGTGACCAAAAAAGCACCAGGAAATTAACGTCTACGTATAATGCCATTCTGAGATATGTCTTTAACTTAGGACGTTTCTCTCATGTTACACCCTACGAAAGTTAACTTTATGGAGTGCGTTTTTCTGACATGTTAAATATTTGATGTCTTACTCTTTTGAATAAAATTATCTATACTGGCGAGCCGACGTATCTATTTAAACGTGTTACTTTAACGCAGTCAAGAAGAAATAACAATCTGATCCCGATAAGATTCAAGAAGTTAGTATCTGAATGGCAGTTTTTCGTTCACAGTATTCGTCTTTGGAACACTCTACCAGCAACTGTTCAATTTACTAGTAATGCAACGCAGTTTAGGAAATGTATTTTTAATTTTTATTCCCGTACTTGAAAATGTGTAATCTATTGTATTTAAAAACGCTTTTGAATGTCCTTATGTTTAAAATTGTTTGATCTTCTCACTTTAAAAATTGCTTTAATGTATTAAATTCATTTATTTTAATGTTTATTGTTAAAATCTTTTATTGTGTGACACATAAGAAATTGCTACGAATTGTTTATCCTGTACTATAATTATAAGACTTTAAGTCCTGTTGTATAGGAATACCAATAAATAAATAAATAAATAAATAAATAAATAAATAAATAAATAAATAAATAAATAAATAAATAAATAAATAAATAAATAAATAAATAAATAAATAAATAAATAAATAAATAAATAAATAAATAAATAAATAAATAAATAAATAAATAAATAAATAAATAAATAAATAAATAAATAAATAAATAAATAAATAAATAAATAAATAAATAAATAAATAAATAAATAAATAAATAAATAAATAAATAAATAAATAAATAAATAAATAAATAAATAAATAAATAAATAAATAAATAAATAAATAAATAAATAAATAAATAAATAAATAAATAAATAAATAAATAAATAAATAAATAAATAAATAAATAAATAAATAAATAAATAAATAAATAAATAAATAAATAAATAAATAAATAAATAAATAAATAAATAAATAAATAAATAAATAAATAAATAAATAAATAAATAAATAAATAAATAAATAAATAAATAAATAAATAAATAAATAAATAAATATATAAATAAATAAATAAATAAATAAATAAATAAATAAATAAAAAAATAAGAAGAGAGTAAACCATATACAAAAATAAGAATTCCTTTCCAAAGAAGGGAGTAAGGGAGGTCACTAAAAATTAACAAACAAATAAAAATGAACACCTTCCTTTCTCCCTTCCTTAAGAAGGGAATAGCGAATGTGTACTGAATATTTTGGAAGGTTTTTCAAAAAGAAATTTATTCCTTCTAGAAGGCATACTTCTGAAGGCAGGATATCATTCGAAGCGAATGTTTAAGAAGGAATCAGGAATCATAGAGATCTTCAAAAAGGCCTGCCACATGCGGTCCTTACAATATTTGCGTACAAAGTATAGGACGGAAATATAAGAATTATTTTATAAAATTTGGCTGAAATTAAAGCCCATTAGGAATTATTAAAGTTATGTAAACCTTCCGCAATAAAATATAAATCCATATACCGCTTAAAACACTGCAGTCAAAGTAGGAAAACTGCTATTTCTTCGATTGTCATTGACAAAAAAAAAAACTGTTGGTTTTACTTTTTATTCATTAAATGCAAACGGTACAAACCAACTTAAAAGCGAAAAGTAGTACACAAATCTACGTTCTTTGTTTGATAGTTTGAGGTTTCGACTGCAGTTTTTTTAAACCATGTTATATTCTTACAGAATCAAAGGTAGTTTTTTGAAAATAATCAAACGCCTGAATGCTGCTAGCGAGCATTTCGAATTTTTCAAAAAATATTTACATTATTTTTTCTAAACCAATGCAGAATTGAATATTCATAATTTTATACAACGTTTTTATTCATTTTTAATTTTTTTTCGTTAAAAAAGATTAAATATACGTTATGGTTTGCGGAAACATCTCTTATCATCTCTTAATATTAATAAAATTTCATACTTGGGTTATTTTGTGTTTTAAGCAAACATATTATTAATTTTTCCTAACCAAAAATAAAATTTTAAATTTTAAAAACTTAATCGCGGTTGGGGTGTGAACTTTTTTTGGCGTTAGCGAACAAATAAATATACATTCCCTTATAGTTTTTTAAGCTCTATCAAATTGCGCTATGCCAATTTTCACATTTTAAAAAATTATTTTCAATTAAGAATCTACGAAACCCTTGAATGATTCTATAAGCGTACTAGCAAGCTGAGCAAAACAAACATCATCTATATTCCTTATAACATGCGATAAACCTTAAGACAAATCTAATATACCCTAATCTACCAATTATATCGAAAAAGCAACGAAAACTTTTGTGAAACATTGTTGTTTAGTGAAATATAAAAACAAAAACTTATAAAAAAGATTGTAAAGGAAACTGACGCTGCTGATTCAATATATATAAAAGTTTTATTACGGGTAAAGAGTTAACCAAAATTTGTACATACATATGTATGTATGTATGTATATTTAAGTATATTGTAACATAGTTTGTTTTTTTACGATTACTTTCAGCCAAACAGGAAGAATTTTTTACAAAGATCAAATCTTGGATATTAAAAAAGAGAAATTTTATTTCTATTTTGGGTATTTAAGGATATGCGTACAAAAAAAAATCGACAATTTAGAAGGTCCTTTGATTATTAAACAATTAAATTCGCTTGAAATATTGTTGGTGTAATACGTGAAAAAGGTTTCATAAAATGTTTTTTAAAATATTTTCCAAATAGATTTAACTAATTCTGGAACGTAAGGATGATGTTTGCGTAAAATGTTTATACATATTATGGTTTTATCAACCATACACATTGTGGTTAACCCTGCTGTTAGGTTAAAAAAAAACTTACAAATCTCAGGTCAGGGACCATTTTAGTCAACTTTGTATTTTTCATAAGTAACAAGAACTTTGAAATTATTTATGAACGAAATAATAATTTTGTTATTCCCACAATCCTCTCCAGTTTGTGATTATCCTTTTGTCTGCTCACTTTCTCCAGGAGAAAAAATTAAAAATCGACTAAATTTAAGCAGCAGTGTTATTGTTGAAATTCTTAATGAAAATATATTAAAAGGGAAGGTGGTTTTGAATAGATTGCAGTTTAAGCATAGAATAGTTTATCAGTACTACCAGGTACACGTTATGCGGTGTCCATATACCGTTTTGTATTATTTGCTACTTCCCCGCCGAGAGTAAAAATAATAATCATTGAAAACAGGAATAAATATGGTGAACTAATGTGCTGAAAAACCGAGTTGTTTTCATATAAATTTTACTACACATTGAATCACTTGTGTTGTGAAAACAACACATAAATGTGAAAGAAAATGGAAAGACTTAGAAAAACCTTGCGGGCATATGTAAATAGTAATAGAGAATATTTTTGATTTTGTGTAACTTAAAGTGCCACTCTTAACAATTTTGCATTGCAGATGCAAAAAAGAAAACTTGCATGGTTGTTTGATGCATGTTTTGGTCGTGCAGTATTCCAGTCCATTATGAGCAAGTACTCTTCGTTTTGATGATGTTTTTAACAGAAGACAACAAAAAGTAGTGGCAAGTTTGCTCCTATTATTGAGTTATGGGACAATTGGAAAGCTCTTCTTCCAGTTTTTTATAACTGTCATGATTATCTACTACAGCAAAAAAATCAAACGATGGCCAAATGCTGTCTTTTATGTACAGAAGTGGATTCTTCGTGGGCTGCAAATGATATAAATCGCTTTTACGTCCGCTAGCTATGTATCTATTATAAGAAGACAACGTGTTAAAAAGGACAATAAGACCGAAACTATAGACTCAACAACAAGCTTCGTCATCAAAGTGTGTAACATCTACAAGCAGTGAAATAAATATATTTGCTCCTAGAAAAATAGAAATTTGTAATTGCTGTAAATTTAAATCTGATGCCAAATGCAAAAAGCACAATATGCAATAGATTTGTATGCAATTGAATCGGAAAACAATTTTTTCATCATGCTGAGCCAAAACCAATCAGCCATAATTATTTTTACTAACTTTTACTCATGTACAAAGTTAAAGAAATTGCATTCACCAATATGGTCCATAACCTAAGATTTGTATTTTTAAATTTTGTTCTGTTCGATTTTATCTCAGACAGCTAAAACCTTACTAAACACATTAAAATATAAAAAATACATTAGCTGTCGTTTCAAGTTGTTGTGCAAACTTTTAGGGGTTTATTTTATTATTTTTTTGGGGGAGCTTTAAAATCAACTTATACAAAGCACAAGCTCATCATAAAATTTTGGAGCAGTACGTTTAAAATGAAAAATTGCTCCAAATAAAAAAAGGGATTAGATTCTCCACTCTCCTTGTGTTAAATTCAATGTCAAGGGAATTCTGCTCCTGTATAATACAGATCTACATCGAACAAATTACCGATTTTTCCGATTTTTTATTAAATATGTTTCCGATATTTTGGTATATAAGTCATATCCATAGGACGTATGGCAGCCCTAAAATTTAGGGTTTTATAAAAATTTTGATGTTTTTTAGCCCATTTTTCAAATCGATATATCTCGATTCCTAGACGTGACCCAGTGAAACGCCGGGACACGTATGAGTTCTTTATAACCGATATAACTTTCCCCGGTAGTTTGAACCCATCCCGATTTTGACTGTCGCATAGTGTAAGGAGCAACTTGTTTTGTTGGAGATCATAAGAAGGACGTTCATATAATTCTAATGAAAATTTTTTTTACTGATTGAAAATTTATTTAAAATAACGACAAATAAACAAAGAATGTAATTAAAAAGAAAAATCAAAGTAAGTTAACTTTTATTGCCCAGTTGGCCATGTCTTCAAGACAACTTCGACGACGCGTACAATACCCATAATAAATCCCTGGCGACATGTTGTCATCAAAGTGGTTTGAAACACGACGAAATGCATGCAATGGTCACTTACATTGTCCCCAATGAAGTATTATTATTTTAGACAAAAAAAAAGACGTAAATACGATTTCAAACACGACAAACTACATGTTCTGTTAATTTAGTTGTCGTCATCAATGTTATTTAGTGCCCATCATTATACGATTTTTGTCGTTGCGATTCTTACCTTATGGAAGAGAGGGGAGAGAGGAATTAAAAGGGGTACACAAGCGAGTGTACTCTTCGACTCATTTTGTTCGCTAATTCGTTCTCTCATTGTTCTCTCATTTGACGAAAAATGTATTGAAGTTCGATTGCAAAAGAAAAAGTCATAACGACGAAAATCGTACAATGTAAACATCAGACCGACTTCAAAGAGGAAACGACAATAATCGCAACGACAAAAATCCTATAATGTGAATTGGGGCATAGGCGACGAATTCAAAAATTTTCTAAAGACACAGTTGACGACAATTACGTCTATGACCATTTTGCCAACTGGGTGTATTAGGCAGAAATTTAATATTACGAAATATTAATTTTGTGAATCACCCTTTCCCATCACGGCCTAGACACATTAACATGAGCTGTATCTAGCCATAATTTGTGGTTTAAGCCAAAAAATTTAAACAAAAAATAAATAATAAAATAATGTTGTTAAAATATAAATTTTGTTAGTGATTTATATTGCAATATAATAAACCTGTTACACAAAACATATTTAAGTAACAGCAAATGAGAAAAGCAGAAACAAAAAATAAAAAAATATCAGCAAAAAGACCTGCTACAACAGACCCAGAACAATAAGAAGGGAAAAAATAAAATAATGAACCGACAAAATATATAAAATTTATAACCAACATGATGAAGTAGACTCTCGTTAGCAAATTTATAACATAGAAATAACTAACAATTAACACTTAAAGCAACATATACAAGAAAATTTATACGTATTGTTACATATTTATTTAAGAATATAAAACATGTGTTAAATTTCGATTTAAACAGGCATGAGCCTACAACCACCACAACTAACAGCTTCAAAACAGGTTCGCAAATTACAAAAACACCCATATATCAAGAGCTTCCACACTGACACTTCCTTACTGAAATGTTCAATTAAATATTTTTATGTGAAAAAAAGAAAATCAAGCCCATATAAGAAAATTGTCAAATACATTTTTTCAAAACAATAAACAGCAACAACAAACAGGTATATACATACAAACATAAATTTAAAAAATAGAAAGGACTTTAAAATGTGTTTAAGGGTGTTGGTCCAAAAAAAACGTTTCATTGTTATACGTGTGAAAGACTGAGAATACATACATACATATTGTTTGCGTGTTTGCAAGTGTTTGATGGAGATGTTGTATTTTATTATGGTTAAAAATGTTCAAACAAATTTATTGTTAACACTGCGCTTGAAAAGTTTCCCTACAGTGGAAAAGATGCTCTACTTTTTTTGTTTTCTACGTAACCCTCACGCAAAGAAAAAACATGGTTGTGGTAAACATATTCTAAGCACTGTCAAATCGGTCAATTTCGGATTTTCTTCGCGTTCCAGGTATAGACTGCATCTGATTTCACCGGAGGTTGTAGTGCCAGAAGGTAAAATATCCTTTGTATTACTCATCAGAACAATAACAAGGTCATATATTTCTAACTTTCAAGGGCAGAAAGAGAACAGACAATGAATTTTTGACGTATATATCGTCCGCTTAATATAACAATAGCGTATGTGCTCATACGCTATTATTTTTTATTGCATATTTAGAATCTCCATCATTGATTTTATGTCTGGTCAAAATTTCGTCAAATTCTACTTCCAAAAAGTGGATCAAAATGTCGTTGGAAAAAATAGTGTATAATTTCTTGTTCAAAATTTTCCTTCAATAAGTGTGTATGCTCATATGCGCTATTTTACTTGAAATTGCCACTCCAAAATTGTTAAAAGAATAATAGTGTATACGCGTTATACTCCATTTTAGTCTGTAGAAAAAAAATACAATTATAGAAAACTTTAACTTTTAAAATAGCTTATAATAATATACACTATTGTTTGAGAAATAGTTGCATACCGACCTTCGAAAGCTGCATGATCTCCAAAAGTTGTGCAAGAAGAATGTAATTCGTCGTGGCTCGCAGTCAATTTTTTATAACTTACAAGGTGGAAAGAAGCGATAATGTTTAGATGAGCCAGATGAAGCAGAGGAAGAGAAAGAAGACGAATGAACTTCTAGTTATTTTTGATTTACGCAATGTATACCTTTTGTCATAATTTTTTGTTTTTAATAACCCAAATTGAAAAGAAATGAATATATGCCACTGAATTAACAAAACTATGAATTAATCACTGTTTTATAATGTTTCAAATTTATATTTTTGAGATCAAATATTTTAATAAAAATACCGTAAAATTATTGAATAAAACAGCGTATACCATACAAAATAAAATAGTGTATCAGATTCATCATACGAATTCCTTTGAATGACAAATGGATGGTCTTAAAAGATGCGTAGAATAAAACAAATTGGTCTCTTTAAAGACAAGAAACGGTATGTATTCGTCGAAAAATCCAATATGAAGAATTTTTATTTACCGCAATATTGAGTTTTTAATAGACATCCGATTTGACAAAAACTTTAAACACGATTTTCTCAAAACCCCAAAAAAATTATACGCTATTGTTATATTGAGGGGACGATATACAGTTAAATTTTTCGAAAACTATTTCCTGTCTGTCCGTCGGTTTGCCTGAGTATGTTGAATGGGGCTTCCAAAGACCCCAGATATAAAAATCGGTCATTATCCTGCGAATGATCCTAAAATACTTTCTGGATAATTAATCTCGTACAGTTAAGAAGAGTCACACTAGTAAATAAATTCGGCTATCTTACTATTGCTACGTAACATAAATGATGTATGCAACAATATCAAAAATATTTGCACTCGCCGACAAAAAATTTTGTCTCTAGTGCAAATTACATAGAAACCAAATATGTGTGGCAAACCACACGAGGGTAACTTACGTCGGTTCTAAAATATTTCAATACTAAAAAATATTTTTAATCAAAAAAATGTGTTTTCAGTACTTAACCCTTATGCACTCCTTGGGTCAATTTGACCCAATTTTGGTTTTCAAACGCAAAATTTGTCCCTTTATATATAAGATATGGACGTGAAACTTTAATTTATCCATAACAGGGACGAAAATTATAAATTTAAATGAAAATTGTTCCTCCCCCCTTCACATTGAAAATAACGATTTACACACATTTAATATCCTTTGGGTCATTATGACCCAACAAATGATATTGCAAGTTTAATTTCACTTTAAAATTTTGTTTCCTATTGAATATAATTGAATTGAGTTCAATAGTATGAAATGGGAATTTAGCACATTTGAAAGAAACCTTGTTAATTAATTTTTGAATCCCAAGAAAAACTTTGAGTTCATCTCCGTTCAGAATCATCGATCCATAATTTTTTCAGTCAAATAATCAAAAGAATCGCTTTTATTTTTTATTGTACTTATATATGAAATATTGTTTACATTTTATTGTTGGGTCATATTAAACCAAAGGATCGATTGATATTACTAACAAAGTCAAGAAGTTATTTAGTGTACCCTAACAATGTTTTCTTTATCTTCTAAAAATGACTGTGTGGTTTTTCACACAAGGGTAACTTAAAGGTTAACTGATTCTTATGTATCTGCTGATTACGAATATTATATTAGTTTATTCAACCACCTTTTAATTTAGAGATATTGTGCATTGATTTAAAAAAATACTTTAACTTTGTCCATTTTTAACGCCATTTAAAATAAATTGGTAAAAATAATGATGCCATATTAATCTTAATTTAACCAAAAACAATGGACAGAAGGCACCAACTTTTGGTGTGTTGTCCAGGCGAATATGCAAATCTATTATATCTCAGATGACTTTAAGGGCTAACAAATCAGATCAAGTTAAACTCTCTATTTGGTTTAAAATGTGTTTAAACCCACAAATCTATAAATCACTAAACATACAAAACATCTTTAAACCCATAAAATTGGGTATTTAAACTATTAATACCGACCATATGAATTTGATAAGATTTATCGTGTGCTGCCACATGTTATATTTTTAACAACATATAATACATGGGACACTGATTTATAGTTGTTGAGTTTAAACTACATATAAATTCAAGTTAAGTTCAATTAAACCAGCCTTTAAACCATCAGTGATTTATTATTTGTATAACTTTAAACTAGATTAAACTATAAACGTAATATTGTGCTAAGAAAATTATGTATAAAACTATTTAATTTTTTCACCCACAGTACAATCTCTTCATCATTTGTTCAATGTTTTACACCCATTTTTGACACAATATTCAAAGCAAAACAATAGAAATTGTATCAAATAATAAACACTCCCTAATTGGGAGGACATATACAAAAACTCTAAAGAAATTATGATAGAAAAAAAGGTAAAATAAATTTACGACAAGTCTGTCAGTTTTATTCATGTATGGCATGCTTTAGTTAAATATTTGCTAGAATTAATGCTGAAAGGTTAAGATTAATTATTAATTATATTTGTTTTTAGTATTTTCCAAATGAATTAATTTCGAAATCTTTGCAGGAGAGGATTAAAAGTAAATTTTAAGACATCATTTCCAAAAATGTCTATATTCATTAAAATAAAGTGTTTGTTGTGTTTAAACGAGTTGAGAAGATAAAACTTTGAAATATTTTAATGGTAATGGTTTTTGAAATTTAATATGTACAGTAATGTTGTGCAAATTGAATATCTATTAACTTTTGTAATGCAATGAAAGATAAAAGGCCATGTTTTTCTTATTTGACAATTAAATTGTGAGTTTTGAAAGAACATTTTATTGATAAGCAAATTGGATTTATTTATTATTATTATTAAAGCAATTTGTATTTTAAGTATCACATTGAAAAGCTTTTAAGATAGAAATTACTTCGGATTAAAAACATTGGCGCATATTGATAAATTGTCACTAAGTTTAAATATAGTTTAACTTAGACCGCAATTAGATTATGCAATTAACGCCTAGTTTTTTTTTCTATTTTCTTTTCTTGCTAACAAACAAAAAGTAGCATGCGAAAGTTGCGGCGTTAATTGCGTAATGTAAATATGGTCTTAGACTGAAAGTCGGATTTTTCCAGTGAAATGTGATTTTTTTAATTTATTAAAGACTGATATTTAAAGCAAAACTAAGCTGTTCCGTCAAAGTTTTGTACACAAAATTGGTTATGGTGGCCCAAATCTGTTTTCAGATTAACAAGACCTTGTAACCCACCCTAAGAGCTAATAAATTAGTGCAAGTTAAACTCTCTTTTTGGCCATATGAATTTGACAGCATTTATCGAAATGCTGCCACATTATTATTTTTTGCACTACATATAATAAATGGGGCACTGATTAACAGCTGTTAAGTTTAAACTACATATAAATTAAGTTTAGTTTAAATCAACCAACGCTTAAACATTCAATGATTTATAAGCCATAAGTGTTAACTTTTGTAAGAACCTTTTTTAGGGTTAAGGTACTGGTTCAGCACGACAAGTTTCTCTTAATTATGAGTTAAGCTGTAACTAAATGACAGCTACACAGAAAAAAATAATGTTCATATTTGTAAAAGAAAATCGCATATTTGATACAAAAGATTTTGGAATTTTCTGCGATGACCATTTTTGCGGCATTGATAAAAAAAATTTTTAGTTAGAGTTATTGAATTTTTAGTCAACAACCAAGTTAATTGAGTCAATAAAAAAAATTGATGTACAAAATAATTTTTTTCAACCAAATGTTAACGTAATTTGTTAAAATAAATTGTTGGAAATGTTGAATAAATCAAACAAAATGTTTATCGATTCTTTAATTATTTATTTATTAATTATGAGGCGCTAAATTCCCAATTTTTATTTTTTGATAAATACACTTCAACTTGTTATGGAGGGATAAGCTGTTTCCTAAAGGCATTTCGCTGGTTGCTTAGGCCAGAAAACCATTTTTCCAAAGATGTTGGCAAAACTCAATACATTATACAAATATAAGAGTTGTAAAAATACTGTATTCACTTTGGATCAAATATTTCTTTAATTGAATATAAAGAAATATTTAATTATTTCATTATTAAATATGTTTTATTGAGTGCTATTTTGCAAAGTGTAATGTGTTGTTAAACATTTTCTTGAGATATTTTTTTCTGTGTAACTAATACATTTAAAGAATAGCAGATTCTTGTCTTTTTATTTAATTTTTTTATTCTGTGCACTTTTTATTTTTTTAATTTCAGTGCAGCCCGCCGCCATACTTTTTTAACAAAAAAAAAAAAAAAATTCCATTCTGCAACACAATTATTTTGAGGACCCATGTAGTAGAACCCGTTTTTGCATTACGTCAAAAACTCTATTTACAGTTTTTTTTAACCTCTTTCCATTTTTCAAGTGATTTTTTTTACATAAAAGTGAGAGAAAAGTGAACGCTAAATTTGGACGCGTTTTCTGATTGATATATACACATTTTTTGGTCTTTCAAAAGAGATAGCTTGAACTTATATATAGTATTTAGTGAGACTAATATGTACTTACGAATGGCATATATCATAATTTCTTAACAGGTTGCGAAATAATTGATCAAAATTTTTGTAACGCACGCCACAAAAAGGGATAGTAACTTTAAAAGTTGTAGTGTGTTTTCCCAATTTTTAGTAAATTTTGTTATACAACATCTAGTTTCTAAAAGAAAGCTGAATTTTAGAGAATTCTTAAATCACTTGGTCGCAGCCAAAAAATTTTTTTGAATTTTCGACAAAAGCCTTGAACCCTTTGTGACGCAGGCCACACACCGCATGCTACAATTTTTCCAGTAGTATAGAAACCCAATTTTATTTATTTTAACAAAACAAATTATATTTTTATGAATTGCATTTTTTAAACTAATTTTGTGGTTATTAATGAATATAATTTTTTTTTTACGAAATTTATATTTTTATCTTTTTTTATCTGTCTGCTGTAAGTGTTATTTAAAGCCCATAAAGCACCTTAAATAATGTTAAATTAATGTAACTACAATATTAATAGATCAGGGGTTTGGTAGGATTTGGCAAGAATTATTGTATTATTGATCATCGAGATACATGTTTTTTAATATAAAAATTAAATCTAGTCTTATATTTCCTTAAAAAAAAATTTGAAAAATTTTTGGTTGGTGGACTGTTTCTGGGATTTCTGAATTTCTATTTTTTATTGGGCTAATTATATGGGGTACATTTTAGCATTAAATTCTATTAAGACTGAAATAAAAAAATCAGGATTAAAATAATCTTGTAAACTAGAAGCTTGAGGATATTGAAAAATTTTTGGAAAAATACACATTTTCTTCCAAATAATATTTTGGAATTTTTATATAAGACAACTTTTTTAAAGTGTTACACTCTTAAGTACAAACTTATGGTGGTGTAGGTATAAAAATGCGAGGAGAACAAAAAATATTATCAGACTAAAGATCTTTTAGATTTTTCTATCTTTGTCGGATGCAGAGAAGAAAAAAAATGGTTAAAATATGTTTAATGAAAACATATTTTGTATGTTCCCCGCAATGGAAACAAACAAACAATTTTTGTTTTTTATATTACTTTTTCACGATTAATAATAGTTTATTTCTATTTAACAATTAAAGGTTTACCTCTCTTGAAACTTCAAATATCTTGGAATTTGACCATATAATGTTTAAATAAAGTAAAGCTACAACTATATACTTAGACATATTATGGTTACTTTAACCTTATGATTGCCACCGGCAACCATATTATCGTTTAATTCATCCATCCAAAAGCCATAAACATATTATGGTTGTCTCCAAACATGTCATGGTTTTTAATAACAATAATATGTTTGAAATTATAATATAGGGTAACCAGCCGCCTGGGTTCGAATCTCAGGTCAGTCAAGAATGAATGATTATCAATAACAATTTTAATTAATTTTCATGTTGTAAAATTCCTTTCTTCATAAAAATAATTTAATTAAAATTAAATTTGATGAACCTAAGTTTGATTAAAAATATTGAACATTTTGGAGAATTTTGGATGGTACTGTTTTTAATTAAATACTTTCTTGGTTTGCTTAAAATTTTCAATCATTTAACATATTTTAATAATTGATTTAAACACATAAATTTACGTAGTACCATTAGCCAGTAAAACAGAAAACTTGCTAATGAAGGTCGTCAACGGCCGGAAAATAAATTAAAAGGGATCTTGCTTATAAAGGGCCTTGGAGACTATCAAATAAACATACCAATCACATAGGTTTGTGCGTGCAGTCGTTGTCGGCTGGGCTTGATAAAAATCAAAAAGTTTTTATTTCTTATTTGATGGCTGATTTTTTGATAGTGATTGTGATTGACAAAAATGTAATAATTGCTTTGTGTTAGTTGTCATTGAAAAGTGAAGTTTGATTGACGTGTTATTTTGTTCGTCTCCGAAAAAAACAACAGAAACACATATAGACTGATTGACGGAATTATTTTATAGTATCCAAGGCCCTTAAAAGTGCAACAAAACACGTAACAAAAATTTAAACGAAATAAAATTATAGCTTGACACTTAATAAGTAAATTGAAAAAAATGGCTGAAATAAATAACCATAAAATGCTAGACGATATTATTTAGAATTCTGACTATAATTTGGTTACCTTTATCCAAATTCTGGCAAATGTTGTTCAAAATAAACCATATTTGGTCGATATAAACCATAATCGAGGTCAACAATAACCATATTATGTTCAGAATTAACCATATGGTTATGTTTAATATTGAACATAATATGGTTTATTTTGAACAAATAGTGGTTAATTTTTAACATATCACGGTTGATTTCGGGCAAATTATTGTTAATTTTAAACATACTATGGTCAAATTTAACCATAATATGGTTACCTGCAAACATATACATTGTTTAAATCCAACTATAGTATGTTGCTCTTAGCATACCATACCGACCATATTTTTTACTGCGTACGAAAATACCAAAAATATATTGAAATAACCTTGACATAACTTTTAAAAATTTTGTGTTAAATAAATTTTGATTAATTTTTAATTTGTAAAGCTCTTGCGGCTAAGTTAACTGTTTTTAACTATTCATATGTAATATGAGTGTCTAACTCTTTCTTCATTAAATTTCCCCAATTGACACTGATTGATGAGTAGCAAAGAAGTGTCTGCTCTGCGTTGACTTTGATAATTGAAAAAGAGCACTACATAAGTATGTTTGTGTCTAGTTTGGTAGACATGTTGGTTTATCTAGAAAATATATATGCAGGGTTGCCAAAGTGTTTGTTTTTTTTTCTGTGAATCAAACAGAAAAGCCTTTAAATAAATAATATCCTAGTATTAACCCTTGTGTTAATACCCGGGTACCATGGTACCCACCAAGGTATATTTACATGAAAAAAATGTATTAAGAATTAAGATTTTTAAACAAGCTTCAGGATCGTCGTTATTGAACTTAAAAGAAAGCGAATTCAGATTCTAGATTTATTTTTTTGCTTCTTTAATATTCATAAAAATTTGCTTAAACTTTAACCATCACATCATGCGCACCCGGGTACCCTGGTACCCAATACAATACAATACACTTTATGGGATAACACAAACACGATTTAACTGCTCAAAGAATTCAATAAACTAAATTCTGTACCATACAATTACTTAAGTTTAGTTTCCAAAGCGTTAGTATTCTAATACGAGGAAGTCTCATTTACATATCATGTTAATCATAACTGTTATACTAAAAAATACTGTCCTGTATAAAAAATTTAAAATTTTAGCCGTTATGCACTACAAAGTTAAAACTCATATTTTAACATAAATATAAGTTAATACGCTTTTAAAAAGCTTAACAATTTAATTTTATTTCATTAAAATAGTGATTACTAATACATTATAGTGTATGGGTACTCGGGTACTCCGGGTGCTAAACAATGTGGATAAAGTTGGGCATTAACACAAGGGTTAAAGTTAATTAATAACCATTTTATTTTTCGAATAAAAGCTTTGCAAAGTATACATTTTTTTTTCTTTTCAAGGTCTTCCACAAAATCTAAACTATTAATATGGGCATAACTTAAACTCCCCAATGACTCAGCATTAAATAAAAGGGTTACAATAGCCACTTTTTATATTTTTGTATTTGTGTAGAGAGGCATTGCTGGCACGGCGAAACAAAAAAAAAACATGAAACGGAAAGAAATTTAAAAATAATAAATGATTCTCTTAATAGTCAATAAAGAATGATGAACACAATGACTGATTTCAATTGGAACATTCTTCTTATTCTCCTTATTACTGATTTGAAAGAGTAAGTCTAAGCTATTTACGGAGAAAATTTACAAAGGCACACTAACACCATTTTGCAAAATACTATCAGAAATTATTGATGCAAATGCAAATTTATTGATATTAAATTTTTTCGCAATTTCCCTTTATCTGATCGATTTTGTAACGAAGGTCATGGAAAAGTAGATCTATTGTATTTTGAGCTTTTAGAAATATTAACAATAAGAATATACAGACGCTCAAACCCAACCATATTAAACCCTACATTACGTGAGAGTGTAGAGATTGTTAAGATAATTTTGTGTAAATTTTATTCAAATATAACCTGGAAATTAATTTTTCATGATAAATAACATTTTTTAGGTATATAAACTTTTATATTATTTCGTGTTCCGTAAGTCAAATTACAATTTATAAAGCTTTCATTCTTTAATAGTCTTATTTTTTCAATATTTTCCGGCAACATTTCCTATGAACTATCAGAATTTTTTTGTTTGAATATTTCTTTAGATAGCTAAAGTAAGCCTCGAAGCCTCCTGAAATATTCCAACTTTGGTGAAGGCTATCAAAGTTTCGGCCAACCTGAATACAGCACTTTTACTTATTTTATTAGAATTTTAAGATTTTTCTGTTTTGAATGTAGAATAAAGAAATGTATCTAAGGTTATTAACCTTTATGTCAACAGTAACATACCCGGGTATGTTTTCTGTATTTCTGAAAGTGGCTATCATAGCGCTCTGAAATTTCATGATATCCTCACTAGAACATATTCTAAAGCTTGAACAAAATTGGACAAATCAGATCATAGATGTTGTAATTTTTTCATTCCTACCTCTTACGTTAACCGCAGTTCAAGTAACGACGAGCAACTATCAAGTTTTTGCTAAAAAGTCACTAATTGTAAATATTCCCACATGAAAGCAAAGAAAAATGCACAAGTATTTGCTTAAACACCCGTTATTTTAAGTATTCATGCATAAAAACAATTTAAAATGGGAAAAAGCGCAAATAAAATACAAATAAAACGAAAAAACACTAACAACAATATGTACTTGTATACCCGGGTATGTTTGCTGTTGACGTAAGTATAATATTTCAGCTGTTGACATAAAGGTTAAATTAACAAGTTTCAAGTATTCCTAGTCTGTAAAGTATTTTGTATGTTTTGATTAACCAAATTCTTTTCTAATCTTTTAGAATTTATATGTGAAAGACGAAATTAAATATAAAAAACTCTATATATAAATAATTGAGTATGAAAACTATCTGATAACATTTAACTCATTTTTGTTGCATAAATATAAAGTTTTATTTTCAAGAAACAAATAAACATAATTAAAAAATTTATTCAATCATTCGTATTAAATCTTATAAAAAATACTTTTGTATAACCAAATACTTAAAAATAAACAATTTACAACAGTATTTCATTTCAAAAATATAAATTAAGATAAGAACTTATCAATGTAATATTTTAAAATTATTATATAAATTTATAATGAGTGCTTGTATGATATGTAATGTTTTAAGTCTATAAAATTTACTTATGCATTTTGTTAATTTCGTATGTAAGTTTTAGTCTTATTGTATGTGTTTAATAAGAACACATATAAGAGACTGTTTTCAAATAATTGTTAGTTGTAACACAAAAAAAAAAAAAACAAAAACATTAGAATAGCATTACGATGAAATACTAAAACATAAGCAAAATTCAAATTTATAATTTATATACTTCAGGATAATTTAATTAAATTATCATTATTTACAAACAAGCAAGTAAGTACTTTTGAAAGATAAAACAAAATGTGTATTGCAAGGACAGAGAACAATAAAATGGTATAAATATAAGAAATTGAATCAACTTTAAAAAAAATACTCTTATGTTTCTTACAGTCTTGTCATAGTTTTTTTTTCTTAGCCTAGTCATAGTCTAGTCATAGTCTAGTCATAGTCTAGTCATAGTCTAATCATAGTCTAGTCATAGTCTAGTCATAGTCTAGTCATAGTCTAGTCATAGTCTAGTCATAGTCTAGTCATAGTCTAGTCATAGTCTAGTCATAGTCTAGTCATAGTCTAGTCATAGTCTAGTCATAGTCTAGTCATAGTCTAGTCATAGTCTAGTCATAGTCTAGTCATATACTAGTCATAGTCTAGTTTTTTTTTTTTTTTTTTTTTTTTTTTTTTTTTCCATTAGGCAGGTGTGAAATCTTGCATAAGATTCCCGTGTCCTTCTTGACCCCAGGATATGTCGGATTCCTACCGACTAAAAAACACCTCCTGCGTCATTCAGCACCCTGCGGAACTGTCCCTAGAGATACTGCATCGCAGAGTCCGAAAGCCATATTTAGGCTTCGTCCGTTGTTTGAGCTTTCCTTAGTCTCTCCTCCATTACTAATTTTTGATGAATGTTTCTAATCATTGAGCATACTATGTCCCAGTATTCCTTTCTGCTGAGAATTATACTTATAATGTTTTCAACGTGCAGCTGTGTCCCAATCTCTTCTTCTGCTTTCTGCCGATCGTACCTAAAGCGTGGGCAGTGGAACATGACGTGTTCAGGATCTTATTCTTGATTCGAGCATGTAGGACAGTATGGACTACTGTCCAGGCCAAATCTGTATAGGTAGCTACGGTAACCTCCATGACCAGAGAGGAATTGCGTCAAGTAGTAGTTTACCTCTCCATGTCTTCTATTTAACCAATTATTTATTTCCGGAATAAGTTTGAAAGTCCATCTCCCCTTGCGGCTGGCTTCCCACCTACTCTGCCATCGTCTTATAGATTTTTCTCTCTCAAGTTTACGCACACTATTGCCAGGTTGTGTTGAGGTTCTCCTTATATCGTCTAATCTTTTAGCTTCATCTGCTAAAATATCTATGGGAATCATTCCCGATATGACTTGGGCCGCTTCATCAGAATTG
The DNA here is from genome assembly GCA_949318255.1 of Pollenia labialis. NCBI lineage: Eukaryota > Metazoa > Arthropoda > Insecta > Diptera > Polleniidae > Pollenia > Pollenia labialis. Next base: position 17,486,885 of record OX439141.1, read on the forward strand.
GTTCGATATGAGCAGCATACTCGTAGGGCAGATAGTCTGTATACCGACTTCAGTTTTTTCGCTATGCTTTTTATATTCAAAGCTCCTGTCCATATGGAGGCGGCGTATAATATAACTGAGCTCACCACTGTGGATATAATTCTCCTTTTGCATTGCCTAGGTCCGCCCACATTTGGCATCATTCTTTCCAATGCTGCTCTGACGTTTGCCGCCTTGTTGGCAATGTACTCGACATGTGTTCCGAAGTTTAGTCTCGCATCGATAAAAACTCCCAGATATTTCAAACTCGGTTTTGAGGCAATTTGATGCTCTCCCACCAGGATTCTGATATTTTCTCGTTTTCGCCTGCTTGAAACGAGTACGACCTCAGTCTTATGCTCCGCGAGCTCAAGACCTGCACCCTTCATCCAATTTTGGATGGTCCAGACTACTTCATTGGAGATAAGCTCGACTTCGTCTACGAATCTTGCCGCGACCGTAACAGCTATGTCGTCGGCGAAACCTATAATGTTTGCTTCTACCGGGATATCCAACTCGAGTACATCGTTGTACATTATGTTCCACAGTAGCGGGCCAAGCACCGAGCCCTGCGGAACTCCTGCAGTGACTTGGCGTGTTACGACACCTTCATCGGTGTTGTAGCATAACTTCCTGTCTGTGAAATAGCTTTCTATTACCTTAGCTAGGCATGTCGGAATGCCAATTCTCTTTAGCTTTTCAATTATTTTTGCCCAATTTGCAGAGTTAAATGCGTTCTTTACGTCCAGCGTTATTATGGCACAGTATTTTCTATTTGCTCCCTTCCCTTCTATCGCCGTTCGGGCATTTTCTATCACCATAGTCATAGTCTAGTCATAGTCTAGTCATAGTCTAGTCATAGTCTAGTCATAGTCTAGTCATAGTCTAGTCATAGTCTAGTCATAGTCTAGTCATAGTCTAGTCATAGTCTAGTCATAGTCTAGTCATAGTCTAGTCATAGTCTAGTCATAGTCTAGTCATAGTCTAGTCATAGTCTAGTCATAGTCTAGTCATAGTCTAGTCATAGTCTAGTCATAGTCTAGTCATAGTCTAGTCATAGTCTAGTCATAGTCTAGTCATAGTCTAGTCATAGTCTAGTCATAGTCTAGTCATAGTCTAGTCATAGTCTAGTCATAGTCTAGTCATAGTCTAGTCATAGTCTAATCATAGTCTAGTCATAGTCTAGTCATAGTCTAGTCATGGTCTAGTCATAGTCTAGTCATAGTCTAGTCATAGTCTAGTCATAGTCTAGTCATAGTCTAGTCATAGTCTAGTCATAGTCTAGTCATAGTCTAGTCATAGTCTAGTCATAGTCTAGTCATAGTCTAGTCATAGTCTAGTCATAGTCTAGTCATAGTCTAGTCATAGTCTAGTCATAGTCTAGTCATAGTCTAGTCATAGTCTAGTCATAGTCTAGTCATAGTCTAGTCATAGTCTAGTCATAGTCTAGTCATAGTCTAGTCATAGTCTAGTCATCGTCTAGTCATAGTCTAGTCATAGTCTAGTCATAGTCTAGTCATAGTCTAGTCATAGTCTAGTCATAGTCTAGTCATAGTCTAGTCATAGTCTAGTCATAGTCTAGTCATAGTTTAGTCATAGAGTAATCATAGTCTTGTCATTGTCTGATCCTAGTTTTGGCTGTTGTACTTGACTCACTCCTTAATATTTACTGCCAACACCAGCTACAACAGCTTTAGCACCATTTCTAACCATTGTTAAATAAAAACAACAAATACATCATAATAGCTAATGAAATGTAAGCAAAAAAATTGTATGCATGAGTGTGTGAATGTATCGTCAAAGCAATAAACTCAACGTAAAATAAGAAAATGTTTACATATATTGGTGTTTCTATCTGCTATCTGTATATTTAAGGAGTCCTTTTAATGTGTGAATGGTCCTTATGCTTTGTATTCATACACACATGTTTGTTATTCGCTTCTCCGTTATTTCTGTATTGTTTTCCAGTTTTATTTCTTTTAATATTTTTGAACATGTTGAAAATATCTTCATTAAATAAACTTAGCGGTCATAATATTGTTGATGATGGGTTTCACTTACCAACAATTAAATTTGTGCACAGAACCAAAATAAATCCCTTAATTGGTAACCAGAAAATGTACGAATGCATTGTAAGTTTGTACATGTGTTATGTTCACAATACCAACTCATCTTACATTCCCATAGTTTTGTTTGGTGTTCTAATGGCGAAACATATAAAATAACCCAACAAATAAAAGAATTTAAGGAATGGTAGTAGATAATAAAGTATAAACTTTGTATATAAATTTTTAAATTTTTTTTAGAGATAGACAATTGTAAAATTGATATCGGGGCCCTGTTTCTCATTGTAAAACTTTAGAAGTGCAATATCGGTTGCTTAAATTATAGCCACAATAATTTAACAAAACTTTGGCTTCAATAAAATTAAATATAAGTCATTATTGATTATTATTAATAGAGAATATTTTTTTTAATTCAATTATTAAAAATTATATCTCACAAATGGTAGGCACTTTCTGCTTATAACATGCGTGCTCTTTTTAGCATATTTTCTAGAACTTTTCGCAAAATTTCGTATGTAAATATTGTTGTTTGATTGTAATTTATTTCTACTTAATTTCCCAAGTCTTCCTCATACTGAAAAAGAAAAGAAAAAATAAAATTTAAAAAGTAATAGGGAATTCAAACTCCTTTGGGCATTTTGGACCACCTTGTATGTGTAGTGCTTGAATAAATGCTCTTAAATTTTCTTTGACTTTTAGTTCGAATTTTATTAAGTGGAAAACAATTTTATGCCCCAGTATTTTTAAATCAACGCTTGAAACGCTTGTTTCTTCTTAATAGCAATCTTAGCCCCCGGTTCCACATGCAAGTGCAAGTTCGAAAAACACAATACTCTGGAACTTTTTTACTTTTATTCACACAATATTTGTTCTTTCCTTGATTTTTCGTTGGTAATACTTAAACACTGCTATAGTAATTACTTGCATGTGGAAGCGTTAAGTTAGGGATAGAAACTCATATTGAAAAGTTTTTTTAATTTTTTCGAAATTGTTTGCTGTATCGTTTTGTTTGATTTTTTTGTTGAAGAAATGTTTTTAGTATGATGTTAAAGAATATTTTGCCTCAATTCCAGCAATTGTCAGAACATTTATTATACATTTTTTACACCCAGAGAAAAAACATGTTTAAATATGGTCGCCTCAAACAAAACAAATTTAGCTATATAACTGTAACCGACAACCATATTATGGTTGAATTAGTCGTCCACCAAGAAGCCACAGCCATATTATGGTTGTCTCCGAACATGTTCAAGATAAGCTTAATGTTTTTAATTTGCAATTTTAGTGATTTTAATACAGTTGGTAAAGTTTTTGTGTGCGTTCTATTTTTTATTAATACCATTCTTTTTTATTCAAATACGGTTTATTTTAATTAGTATTAGTTGGCTTTTGCGTAATATAATATATAAATTAGCCTAAAGCTGTATGAGGTTAAAATCCACTTAAGCAAAAAATGTATAGATATACAGTTTTAATTCGAGTAGAACTAAATTGTTTTTTCGACCTTTACACTCATACAGCACCTGATTATTATGTATAATCTCTAGTTTAAAAATAAAAATTTTTAAAAAAGCATATAAGTTTGTATATTCAGGGGTGTGCTGGAAATCGAAAACGTAAAACACAAGAATTTGAAAGTTGTTTTTAATACACTTTAAACTAATTTTTATAACTTTTGTTATAAAATTCTGTTTATAAAAGAAATAGTTGTTATACAATTATTTTGTTACAGATGTCTTATTGAAAAACGACTTTTAAAATTCCTGCGTTTTATGTAATCGATTTCCAGCACACCCCTGATTGTAGTACTCAAACAAAAATGTAATAATATATTTTTTTTTTAAATTATTGTCAATGGATGACTTTGTTGAAACAATAAAATGCTGTTGTTTTATATGCTTTGATATTTTTAATGATTTCGATGAAAAACATCTTCATCTATTTGATAAAAATCTTCAAATTGGTTTCGAAATTATTGGAGTGTCGAACACATACTGCGGTATTCATAAAAAATTAAAATGGATTTGAAATGCATTTTAAGAACAATTTGTATGAAAATTTTGCCTTAAAACACATTTCAAACTCATTTTATTATTTATGAATACGGCAGATAATCTACAATCGGTTCTAGAATGGGTTCAATTTTAACAGCACTTTTATTAATAAGAAAAATTTTAAATAGAAACACTTTTTCAATCGAATTGTTTTAATGCAATAAAAAATAATTAACACGATTTTGTTTGTCGTGCTTAATTCCCAATTTGTATTCTTAATATTTGAAGGGATATTGTTGAAGGGATAACCTATTGCTATGCGCATTTCATTGGTTGCTTAGACCAGATTATCAGGAAACTTCATCCAACGATTTAAGAAAAACTTAAGATTTTATACAAATTTAACCGTTAAGCGAATAAGAATTATAAGGAACAGTTTTACTTGTAACAATATCAAAGCTTAAACAATAACCTTAAAAATCAACAATAAACAGTGGGCTTATTTTTTTACATTCCTCACTATACTAAGTATAAAAATTTGGAATTAAGCACGACAAACAAAATCTTGTTAATAAAAAATTTTGTATTCCCAAAAATCACTTTAATATGCAATGAAAATTATCTGTAAAAATATCGCTGTGTATGGGCTAAAATTTTTGTTACAGCCAATAAAATTTATTTAACTATTAAAATATTCAATGTTTGTAAGTAATAAAGTCTTACTTATAAGTATGATTGTACCAAATATCAAATTAAAATGTTATGTAGACAACAAATTGCACTACTTGCAATAAGACATGGGTGTGCAAACACTCATCGATAAAATAAACATTTCTAAAAGGCTGATATAAAATATTCCAACTGCTTGACAAACTCAAGCTTTCCGCGAATAAGCTACGGAAACGTAATTATAAGGCTTCCAGTAAAATTTCCAACTTTTCATTATTCTTCTTCTTCTTCACTCTGTAAAACTTTCCCTGAAGTTATTAATATTATCACTTGGCAGCGCGAAAAGCTTGTCAACATGTTTGTACATAAATCAAAAAATTTTTATTTTTCTACAAACATTAAAACGTTTGTCCAATCAATCAAACACAATAATTAACAACGCATAACGCTTGTACAAAAGTAAAATATTTTAATTGCTTGTCAAGCCGTTTAAGTATTTTAATTTTCCCCTGTAGTGTTGAGTGTGATGTGTGGTTTGATCATTACAGTACGGTCTGGTGGTGTTTAGATTTAACAATTCGACATAGACATTCGCGCACTCACTTGTTTGATCACAAGGTTTTTTTTTTAGTTTGATTTTTATTTAGTATGTTTGTACTTTCAAATGTTAACAAAAGTTTCTTGATTACTAATACAAATGATATCTATTCTGAAAAAAGCTTATTTATAAAACAATCTCTTCGACAAAAAGCTTAAATTTAGCTTTTGTGTTTTCTACCATAATTGTTTATTGGGTACTAAAAATGAGTATTATTCACGTTTTGTTGTATATTTATTAAATTATTTAATTACTTTTTTCAGTTTGCGTATGTGTAGGTTCATCGTATGTGTTTTTGTTGCTGATATTTACAAAATACTATTTAAGTGCAAACGATAGTGTCAGTGGTAGAGAGTTGTTATACGTATTTGCTGTTAAGTACATTTTGTATTAAGACAACAAAAATACAAAAGAATATAAATACATAAAAAGAAAACTTGTACCAAACAGCTAAAAGAAGAATCATTTTTAATTTGTTAAATAAGCAAACAATTATTTTATGCAGTCTCAGTGTGTTTAATTGTACGCTTACAAGAAAGAATAAGTACTGCAAGTTTTGTGATTATACATTTAGATAATATTTCAATTACATTTAGTAAGAAGTATGCATGTGTATTGTACAATACAAAAATGATTTCTCCTTAGCAGAAATTAAAGAAGAAAATACTTTGATTTTATCTTAAATTTGGCAAATATTTATGGTAGATGTTATTTAGTCTAAACTAAACTTTATTCTAATACAAACTTTAATTTTTTAAATTACATGATGACGCATAAGTACATAACATTATTTTTATATTTTATTTAATAAAAAATTTTTTTATAAATTTTCATATTAATTCGAATGCGTATTTTAAGTCAAATTACAATTTTAAAATCATTTTTTATACTTTAATAGTCTTATTCCTTCAATATTTCCCAGGAATATTTTCTATGCACTATCAGAATTTTCGTTTGTTTATTTCTGTTACTAGGCTTACTTTAGCTATCGTTTGGCTAGCAATGAAGTAAATTGTACAGAAAATTTATACAACTGTTAGATACCAGTAGAATGTAATACATTTTCTGGCCCGCTACGGCCTTCGTCAGCATTCTTTGTATCTTTTAACTGGATTGTGCCTATTGTAAATTTTATTTCACTTAATTATTTAAACAAATAGAATCTGGGAATTTATTTCTCATGGTGAGAAACATTTAATTTTTTATAAATATTCTTATTAATTCGAATGTGTATTCTAAATCAAATTACAATTTTAAAAGCTTTTATACTTTAATAGTCTTATTCCTTCAATATTTTCAAGGAATATTTTCTATGCACTATCAGAACATTATAAAATTTTAAATAAACTAGTTTTTAAATTTTCATTTGTTATCAACTTAGCACCTGAAGGGCATAACCGAAAATGTTTAAATTTTTATACGTGGTGGTATGTAAATATTTAGTATATTTTTATTTAGTGACATCACCAGCGAGTGATCCAAGCAAGCGAATCTGTAATGGTGCGGGAATTATTTACACACAGTATTGCAATAGGCTTAAAGGAGAAAAGGCTTTAAAACTTTTATTTGTAAGTTCAATATTGCTCTACTGAGATTTAATTACACATGTTAACAGTTCATCGTGTTCCGAGAATATTTTAGCCGTCGCTGAATTCTTATGATACACAGATTTTCAATTTAAATATACAAAGGATTAGCGTTATATTCTTCAAAATTAAACACACTCGAGAAGGCTTTTCACTATTCAGTAAAAAAAAATCAAAACTCTACAACAAAATTATCTTTAAGGCGTGCACAGTCGTTTCAGAGATATCGGTAAAGTTTTGGTGTTGCCTATTCACTACAAAATAATCCCTAAATGTCTTAAGGCCGTGCAAACATTGTTTCTGAATTTGCACTGTAGCGGTATCAAAGTAATTTCGTGTGAAAAAAAATTTTTAATTAAAAAGATTTAATACCCAAAATACTGAAATTTATTGTTGCGCAGGCCAGATCGTGAGGAAACTTCATCGAAAGATGTTAGAAAAAATAAGATATTAAACAAATACAACTGTTAAGCAAATAAGAATTATAAGCAACAGCTTTACTTGTAACAATATCAAAGCTTAAACAAAAATCACAACAATAAACAGTGAGATTATCGTTTCTTTCAATCCCCACTACAATTTAGGAATTCTTCAAACATTAATTGTAGTTGTAAGTAGGTTAAGAAAAAACTAAATGGAAACAAAAACAACTCGTTTTATTGTTTTCGCAAACACAAATGAAGCATGTTGCCAATTTAGTTTTTTTTAGCCGTGCACTTGCCAGTTTATTATCAAAGTAATTTCGTGGGAATAAACATTTTTTTTAGTCGTTTCAGCAATAACATTTCAATTTGACTCAAAAAATAACAACTTTATTAAAATTTAGTAAAGGTTTACAAAACCAAATTTTCTACGAACAATATCCTAAATAAACGCTTATCAAATAAAATAAGCGTTTATGAATATGTAGAATAGTTTTTAAGAATTCATTTAAAATAAATATACAACAATGAGAGAGTCTCTTGTCCAGTGCCATTTTTCATTGCAATTGCTGAATTGAAATTTTGATTAATGCTAGGAACACAACTGGGACGAACGACGAATTTTTGGCCGCGAATATTCGTCGCCAAAAATAAAAAATATTTGTGCATATGAAAATGCACACAATCAGGGCGTCGACGAAAATTCGCCGGACGTTTCAAACTTTAAATAGATTTAATTCTAATTCTTACGCCGGCGTACGACGAACAAATCAGTACTGGGTAGCCATATTGTTTCAAAATGGTAAGTGTTTTAGTAAATAAAGTTACTTTTTACTTTAGAAATTGTAAAATTTTAACTGAATATCATATAAAATACAAATTGAAAAAAAATTAACAATAAAAAAGTATTTAGTTAAGTTGTTTTTAATGTTTTATTTGTGAAGTATTTTTTGTTCATATGGTTCCACTATTTCTTGTTTATACAAAATATTTTATTTCGATTTTGTTTTTTCGTCGTAATTGTGTTTCATACGCCGAATTTATACAGCGAATTTCTTCCGAATAATTCGTCGTGCTGGACGAATTTCGTCGTTCGTCCCAGTTGTGTTCCTAGCATAAATTCACAATTTTGTGACAGCATAAAACTAAGAGAAATTGAAATGTCCATACATCAGTACCGCACACAAACACAAATTCAAGAGTCCTACAGTTTATATCCCAGCTAGCATTTTGCATCATAATCTAATCATTTAGGAATCAGCTTCACGAGCAAAACACCCCTAAATGAGATAATTTTTCAATAATAAATGATACTCTCGTTGTGAGAAAATGTCACTCTGCCGATGAATCACCTGAACGAATCATTTGTAATACAATTTTCTGATTCCTTTTTGAGCATTTTAATGTTAGTTTTTGTAATCATTATTAAGTCGTTTTCGTCTCTCTTTTCAATCATAAATTATATAGTTTTTGATGATACAATTTCATGTAATTTTTTAATTGTCATGTTTTTATTTTTTCTCCGATAACATCAACGCCATTATAGCTTTTGTTTATTCGATCCAGCTTTATTTTGAACCAAACAAAAGTTATCGTTTTTCCGTAAAGAAGAGAGGACACCATTTCCACTAACATTTATATTCATAAAGCGTCAATAATTTTTGAGCCAATCTTTTTATTTGATTGGCAGATACGAAAGCTTCTATTTTTATTTCTTTGATTTGGCAAAAACAAAATTTCAAAATATTTAGAAATCATTATTTTAACATATCTATTGCTCAAATGTAAATCAGATTTCAAGCATCAAAACTGATCTGAAAAGATTTATTTAGCAGATTTTTACAACAAATAATCACCCAAATGCTAGCTGGAATATTACTTAAATCTTTAAAGTTTAACGCCCGTATTTATAAAAAATTTTTAAATTTAATAAAGGTTTACGAAACAAATTTTGTATGAAAATTTGCCCTAATAAACGTTTGTTAAATTTATTAATCGTTTATAAATACTGGGGTTAAGCTTTTAGCTGTTCTCTCACTAAATTGTTAATAAAATCAAAATGTGTTCGCCAATTTCTATTCTATTTATTCGGAATATATTTAGCTACATGGTACAGGATAGAAAAATGGCTCGTTGCTGTATTTTTATTTAAAGCTAGCCGACAGCCGCGGCTTCGCTCGGAAGCTATTTACTAAGGAGAAGTAAAAAAGAGGTAGCATGTTAAAAATGTTGTTGTGCGATTATCTCCTTAAATTTTCTCATACTTAGAAAAATGAGAAGTTAAAAGGAGGCAATGTATTAACTTCTTCGCGTTTCTCCTTAAAATTTCTCTTATTAAGAAAAATGAAAATAAAATAGGAGACAATGAAATTAAGTTCTTCGAGTTGCTCCTTAAATTTTTATATACTTAGAAAAATGAGAAATGTTTATCCAGGATTCTATTGATAAACTGAAATTTATTGTTATCAAATTTTGTAAACATGTGTTAAGCTTTGTTTACACCTAGATCAAATATTATTTAACAGTTTTCAAATTAAATTATACTATTAGGTTTTTACACATTAAGCTAAGTTAATCAATTAACATTGTTAAAAATAAAGCTTAAGTTTGATCAATTTACTGGTGATATGAACAAATAAGACTGGTTTTAAAATACATTTCTTATTTGTTTTTTCATTTACAACAAAAATTATTGAAAATTAATTAGAATTGTGGTTATTTTGTTGAACTATTTATGGTTTTTAATCCAAATTTTTAATATTTTTAATTAATTAATATTTTTTGTTTAATTTTATGCACTTTTTCACACTTTTGCTTTTTTTTGGAAACGTATTCTCAAAATATTCGGTTGAGTTTCATGATTTTTATCAAACTTATTTTCAAATTTCATGAAAGTATAAGAATAATAATTAATATCAGTCTTTTCAATACCTTCTTATGATATTACACCCACTTAACTTGACATTATTATTGTACAAAAAGTTTCAGCTAAAAACGATAAAAAAAAACCAGTAAGAGAGTACCAAGATCTACGTATATTAGTTGTTTGTTTTAAATGCAAATTTTCTTTAAAAATATCGTGAATTTTGTCACAATTTCCTGATTAAAATAAGATCAAAAGGGGACTTTTATTTGTTTCTTATTAATTTAATCGAATAACAATCAAAGTCCAAAACGAAGACAAAAAGGGACTTTTTCTTTTTTTTAAATGGAGGATTTAATAAAGTCTTAAGATTTGCAAAAGCAAAGCACATATGTATGTATGTTAGTAGAAATAAGTAAGATAGTGTAGTCGTTCGAACTCTTTTTGTACCCTACACCGTTTTAAATTAAAATGGAATGATATTAAATACATAATTTAAGTTTGGTATAAATTTAAATCAGTGTCATCACAGCACAAAAACTGAAGCTTTTTAAATTTTCTGAAATAAAAATAGCTGCTTTAGTTTTACTGATGTAGTGGCATTTATTGCTAGTTTAATTTTCACCATTTTTCGGTCATTATTTTGCGAACGGTCCTCCAAACTCTCTTTCAAAGTTCTCTTTCAGCTGAGTAGAGCCACATTAGTGAATATATCAAGATCTGCAAGCATCCTTACAATTCTTGTTTTTTGCTTAAGTCCTTTAAACGTTTAAATTTTAAAACTAAATCAAATCCCTTTCTTCGCCAAAATAATGTAATGAAAATTAAGTTTGATAAGCTTAAGCAGGAATTTAAAAATACCAAAAATTTCAATTTACCCATAAACAGTTCAATATACCTCATACTCATTGTTATAAAAATAAAGGGTGGCCAAATTGAGGTAACATCGGTCAATTAATTTCGCTACAGGGAGAGGTCCCGAAGTTTTTTTTGTGGCAAAAAATTGATAATTTAGGCGTTAAGAATATGTGGTTTCAACAGGATTGTGCCATTTGCCATACAGCAAGCAAACGAATGGATTTTTTGAAAGAAAAGTTCGAAAAAACTTAATTTCTCGTAGAGGAGATCGTGCTATTTGATACCTTAAGATTATTTTTTGTGAGGTTTTTTTGAAATCGAAAGTATACAGCAATCATACCACAACAGTTCATGAGCATAAAAATAACATTATCGTGCAGATTTCAAACATTGACAGCAGCTAATGGGAAAACGTGATTAAGAATTTTGGCTAATCTTTAGCGAAAGCCTTTCGAGCCAGTAGGGGGTCACTTGACAGACCTTTTTTTTAATTTTTTACCAGAACCTGTTAGTAATAAACTGAAATAAAAATATTTTCAATAGACCAAAAAATACAATTTTATTAAGGAAATTTAAATAATACATCAACTTTGGACACCCTTTAGCTATGCCACAAGTTCTATGCTTACATTTGTGCTTTAAGTTGTGCAAAAAAGATCAAAGAAAACATAAAAAAAAAAAATAAATATGTAAACAAAAAGAATGCTTGAAAAAACCAAGTCAAAAAATAGAATTGATGAATAAACAACCGATGGTAGGCGAAATATTGAAAAATAAAATAAAATATTATAACACAGATCTCGAAGCTGATTTTTTACATCATTTATTTAAACTGGACACAGACAATCAATTACAGAAAATTTCAGTCCACCAATACCATTGGTTAAAAGAGTGATGTTTGACTCTAGACTACCAGCAGTTGCAGTGGCGGAAAGTGTAACACTTCAAAGAATTCTGAAGATGAGAATGAGGTTGTTCTCATAACATGTAAATTTGACCTGAGTTTGAGCCCCGGTTCAGTCAAGAATGACAAATTATCAATAAATATGAATTAATTTCATGTTACAAAATTCCTTCGTTTATTAAAATTATTTAATGAAAATTAAATTTGACAAAATTATACCTGGTTTAAAAATATTAAAAATATCCAATTAAATCATGAAACGTGCAAAAACTACAGACTAATTGTTTTCAAATTTCTTTTTAAATAATTTAAACATATACTTTCTTTTTTAACTTTATCCACGATAAAATGGTTAAGTGTTAAATTTAATATAATAATATAATGCCTACGAAGAAAAGCTGTTGTACAAATAATCCAGACAGTTTTTTGTTGTTTGTGGTAATTATATCCTCGAGCATTTTGTACGTATTCACACTGACTCTGAAAAATAAATTTTGTAAAAATATATTGTATATATACTTTATTTAATATAAGTTATTAAGTTATTAAGTACATATTTAATGTGAAGTTGTTTTCTTAATATATTTGGATGTTTTTAATTGATTTACTCAAAATAGTTCATTTAAACGTCTTGTGCCTGCAAACATTGCAAAATGGGATTTTTTTTTCAAGTTTTATGGACTATCCTTAAAAAAAAAAACTTAAATTTGAACATCCTTGCAATACAAGTTCAACTTCAAATTTTTATTTTGTTCTGTGTATAAAGTGAAAGAAAGGGCCGTTAAATAAAATCGTTTTATTCTTTTGTCTAGCTTCTTTCGTTCTTCTTACTAATATTTCATAAAATATACAATTGTATATTACAATATTCCGCAGATATTATTTACTCCTTAAAATATAATTAAGCAGTACGAATGTAATTAAATTACAACAGGAAATAACAAATTACGTTTATCATTTTTATTTTAACGGGAATGTTTTGTATAGGAAAAAGGAATGACAGATATTTTCGTTATAATTTTTAAAAAAATTTGTTCTTATTGAATACAATGACAACAATTACTTGACCTACACGGAAAAAAATCCTGAAAGGAATAAATAAACCAAAAATGACTGAAATAATATTATTAAGTGATATTTTGATGTATGGTCCAAGTATTTCGTCAATATAATTAATTATTTTATCCATAACAAATTATCGATTTTATTGATTTCATTATATTTTTTAATGGTGATCAACATTTGGCTCTATACCCTCTTTTCCTGCTTAATCGATAATGTTCGATTTCAATCCCAAACTGTTTAGGAGAAGTATGTATAAATAATTTGACATTATAATGTTTTTGTTCTGCTAAGTTGTTGGGATATAAGATTGTTTTTAACAGGCGAAATCGAATTATAGTTACTGCGGTATCTAATCATTACGGATACTTAGAGAAATAATTCTTCGTCTTACAAACGAAATGACAAACTTAGGACACCCATATTCACCACTGATTGTGGTGGAGGATACAAAAATAGTTTAAATGCAATTACTATGAATCGTTATACTATTAAGATTCAAACTATTTTTTTCTGTGTATCACGAGTATCTTCATACTTACTAATTTGCGTTGCTGTTTGATATACAAAAAGTGTATTTTCCGTAATTAGTGGATATTCTACATTGGGCTCTATGGTTGTATAATTGATGGCAACTTGCACGTGTAATTGAATATGTAGTTTGCCGTACAGTAGACATTATTTCAAAACAATTAATTTCATTGAGAATTTTACTTAAGTGTATATTGTTAATTTGCGTGTTGCTTCTCAGAAATTAATAACAAATAATAAAATAGTTAATGCAAACGACTGAAAGCCGCAGTAGCGATATATTTTTTTTGAAATAAAAGGTTTAGTTCATACATTATTTTCTTAAAAAAAACTCAAAACCAGTCTTTCAAAGATTTTATTGTAGTGCATTCAAGAAAACAGGTTTAGTTTGTTTGATCATGTTTTGTGCAAAAATCTCATCTATTTTTTATATTTCCTTTCTTTTTTTTTAGCACTTAAAGGCATTTTTGTTTGAGAATATTGATTGTTAATTAAGATACACAGTAATGCCAATTTAGAGCTTTTCGGTCCTAATTTAGCCCTACCAAAAAGACGAATAAAAATGTTGTTCCCTACCTTTGGTTTGGTATGGTCACTTTTTTGATTTTTATGAAAACAACATAGAAAAAATTCAAAATGTGATAATTGAATTAATTATTTTTTTTTTGTTAAAAGAATATTAGAAAATTTTATTATGATTTAATAACCATTTTTGTTGTTTTGAATTAAATTATTAAAATTATATAACAAAAAATCTCAATTGATTTTTTCGTTTAAAATAAAATAATTTAAACTTGCAGAATCGTTGTTGGGATTTGTTAAAACATGAGCTATATTTAATTAAATCAATTAACACAATGTTTAAAATGACGAAGTTTTTTGAAAATTTTTATAATTAAAATTAAAACTGGGAGACACGGGTCTATTTTTTGGTCCTTTACGGTAATTTTATGTCCGTATGTGGTTATTTTCCATGACTTAAAAAATTACACAAAGTAGAATTTTCGGGAAATTTTTCACTTTTGCGGCTACCTAAGCGCTACTTAAACGGTGTTAGGAATCAATCCTAGGAAGTAAATATATTCTAGAAAGTCTTAGGTACATTTTTGTAGTTGAATGTTTCCTACGGACCTGAACAGCGGGAAAAAGGTAAAAATAATCGAATTTTTTAAAAAGTTTTTTGCGATTTTGATCTGGAAGATGAATTTTTTAGATTTAATATGTTCACAACTTTGGTTCCTTTTAGAAAGAGCTACAACTTTGTCTCAAAGTGTAAATCAAAATTCCGAACGGTTTCCAAGATATCAGCCTGAGAAAGTGATCACTTTTTTGCAAAATGACACCGAGGCCCCAAATCTTTAGGGGAGACACGGGTCATATTTTCTGGTTCTTTATGGTTATTTATTATCAGTATATGGTTATTTTTCCCTGCTTAAAAAAATTACACACAGTGTTATGAAACAAAAATACCAATCTCTTCCCACTAAAGCTCGGAGAGAACTTAAAACAATTTTACATTCGAAATTGTTCTTTTCTTTTAAGTCTTTCGAGCGTGAGCGTGTTTTCAACAGACGGACTTGTCATAAACAACTTAAAATTACTCAAAGAACCAAAATAAAAACTCAAATCAAATCAGAAGCGGTATAAATAGTACGGTTGGTTTTAAAACTCTGTTTCATATGCTTTGAACACTTAATTAAAGGGTTTTTACTGAAAGTTTTTAATTAAAACGTTATTTTTAAACAAGTGCGATATACTTTATAGAGTCTAAGGCCCTAATTGTGTAAAACGCAATGCAACGCCAAAAATAACATTAAAAGCAAAAACAATGTCAAGAATTTGTCATAATTTTGTTGTTGGTTTCTATAGATATTCATACTGCGTTTTAAAATTTTTCAACGCCACAAGATATGCAGCTTTTGAAATTTAAAAATTCAATATGAATTTCTGTGGAAAGCTTGTTGCTGCTGTAATGAAATATTTTTTTATTTATTTTTCTTTCAATGTAATTTTTGGCGTTGCGGTTCCATTTTGCAGAATAAGGGCCTAAGATATATATTGAAAAATTTCACACGGAATGACTTATGGGTGGATTACGGATAGCAAACAACACAGAAGTTGAGTTGCCAGTAGCTAAATAAGGCAACGCCACTCATAGTTAGATATACAACTTTTTTTATATTTTAACTGAGTGGCGTTGCCGAAATTCGCAGCTTCAGTTCAGTTGTAATCCTCAATTGGTCCATTATAGTGTTCACCACTGGTGGTATAAAAATAGCTGGATAATAAAATTAAACCGTGATTTTTTTTAAATATAGCGTGGTGACATTAAAACAACTGGCTATTTAATTAAAATGAATCTACGCGTTTAGTGTTCCCAGAGTTGGCATCACAGATATTTGCTTTTTTTACCTATCAGCTACATAGATTTACTTTAATTTTTATTCTCTCTTAACATTTGTTATAAACAAACGTCATAAACAAGCAAATGATTCATATCGTAATTTCCCAGCTTTTACTTGATTGAATTGAGTTAAATTCAAAGAATGCACTCTTGAACTGAGTTTAAACAGAGTTACCAGCATAAAAATGGTACAAGTGTTTTACAGCAAACTGTTTGACGTCAGTAAAATAAAAATCCTAAAAATATCAAAGTAATAAATAAATAGTAAAAAATTACTATAATTTTCAAAGAAATTTAAATTAGTTATAAATTAATATTGAATTCTAAGAAATGTCGATTTGATTAAAATTAATGCCCATATTACGATTTACAACTCAACACGGTTTAGCGATGAGTTGTCATTTTTTTTAATGTTTTTGAACTGTAAAATTTTCACTGAACTTGAGTTGAGTTGTTAATCGTAATAGGGGCGGGGCGTACACACAGAGAACAACATGTTTAAATAGGCTCGGCTCCAACAAAATTATTTTTAAACTAAATTGTAAACATGTTATGTTAAATTTAACCATATTATTGTCAGCGGCAACCATAATATGGTTTTATTTCGATTTTTGGGACATGGTGGAGTAAATAATTTTGAACTTAGTTTTTTTTTTACCGATTTGAAAGATTGAGCCAGTGCTAAATAGAGTAACAGTAAGTTCTTTAAGTGCACTTAAACAATTTAATATTAATTAAGCATTTCAAAGATATATTAGCAAAAAATAATTTTTTTCCCATTTTTTCATATTATTAGCAAAAAAAAAGTTAGATGTGTGTGAAATAAAATATCAATTTATGTATAAAATTCGTTGTCAAATAAAAATAAACAAATATGGAAAATCATATTTCAATATGAATTGATATTAAAATAGAATTGGTTAAATTAGCCATAAATATATTTGAATCGGTTGAGTATACAAACTTATTATACATAAGCTGAGTTCCAAAACATCGTAGTTCTACAGCCAAAGTCAAAAATGTATCATGAAGTAAAACGATGTACAGTTTACTTATTACATATGTATTTTTCAAAAACTTTGTTGGTGCATTTTGGGACAAATGTAAAAAAATACTGAAATGAATCATAGGCCGAACTTTCTCACAAGAGTGACAAATCAGCTCTCTAAAAGGGATTCCTCTTTCCTGCGACTTTGGGTTTAAGCCACAACCACATAGTGATCCGTGAAAATATCTCTTCGTTAAAAAAGCAGCATTTCGTTGAACCTTTTAGCACTTTCCTACCGGACAGCAAACAAGTTGTTGAGAAGCAAAATTCTATCATTAAAGTTAAGTTTCCGCAAAAGCAATCTCCCCAAAATATAGGAAGCCAACGAATGTTACACCGAACAATGTTACACCACAAGGTGTTATATCCTAGGGATAGTCCCTACACAAACAAAGACTGCCAAATAAAACACAGCAAAAAATTCAAGTGAACTCTAAAATAAAAATACTCTAATATACCAATATCTGAAAAACGTTAAGAAAATCATTTCAGTTATTTAAAAAAAAGTCTCATCACTTAAGAGAAAATTACGATAAAACAAAGAATAAGGTTACAATAGTAAAAAATCTTATTAGAGATTTTCTTTCTTGGTAGTAAAGTAACCTTGTATACCTTATTATTCCTTTTAGGACAATTATTACAACTTGCCAATAGTTAAAAGTCGGATTTTGTTGGACCGATAAATAGCTTTGCATTATTACAACTTCCATTTTTTATTGCTGTTATTTTCAATAATAATAATAATATTTAATAGATGAAAACATAATAAATGAAGGTTTTGTAATGCAAAGTTATTTATCGGTCCGACAAATGTAATAATGGCCCTTAATGTAGTAAACGTTCTTATATTTACAACAGCGTAGCAACAAAATGTGTTAAGACTCAGTTAGTTGGGAGTAACGGTAACAGTAACCTTACCGTAAAAAAGTAAGACCAATCTATTTCTTACAGATAAAGACTTAACATCTTACTGCCAACTGTAAGGCCTGAAACAGAATACAGAAGTTGTAGTAGTAGCTAAAGCTGAAAAATGCACTGTAGCGCAACAAAGTTCAAAATTTCGATCTTTAAATTTAACTGCATCGACCACTACAACTACGTATTCTGTTCACACTACATTGAAATTTCCGTTTTTAACTTTTGGCAGCTCTCAGCACTATTCGAAAAGTTGTACTACAGCGACTATTCTGTTCCCCACTTAATCGTTCTAATTGCTTTGCATACAACAAAATTAATCAGCTGATTTGCAACGTTACTGTTACTCCCGGCTAACTGAGCCTTTAAACTATTATTCACTACGTTGTTTGAAAAAAAAACACCCAAAAAGCTGCAGTATTAAACACGTGTGTTAAATCTACCAGAATAAAACAGTTGCCGAAACTTTAACTCTCCCTTTCCCTCTCTCCCACTCATGCAGATTTTTAACTTGAAGAGTGTGAACCAGCACATACATACGAAAAAGACACACACCGCTTGTAGTAGATCAGTGTTGCCACCACATGTGTAACTACACATATCATGTGTAATTTTTTTTTTAGTGTAGCCCATGTGTAATTTAAAATTGTAACGTTTTGTAGCACTAATTTTTGTTAGTATTTTGTCACAAAATGTAAAAAGTTTAATATTCATGGCAAAAATTACAAATTTAATTAAAAGAATGACAGCGTTAAGAGACCTGGGGGCAAATTACGGCATTCGATATAAATCGAAATTTCCATTTAAACTGTATTGTATTTTCGATCGATATCGAATGCTGTAATTTACCCCCTGAACAAAAAATAATTGGATCCTTAACTGCTAACCATTTGGCATTTAGAGCTAATGACCGAAGATGCTAGTGCTCTAACAATTCAATTGTTTAATAATGATAATATTTTATAGTTATAAAAAATAAATAAATAAATAACATTTGGCATTTAGATAGCGTTTGTCATAATTTAAGAAACATCCCGGGTACATTATTCTTTTTTTATTTCAAAAGAGTGGATCATTGAATGCAAAAGAAAAGATGTTAAGTTGCTAAAGGACAAAAAAAGATAAAATGCTCGTGACACCTAATGCATTTGGTAGTGTCGAAGGCCTGTCTAAGCATTCCAACATATTTGGAAACTTTACATCGTAATATTAGATCTTGTTTTATTAGAAGTAATACTCGGCACACTTAAGGAATTTTAACAATATTTTCGCGACAACATGCACTCTTACATATTATCAAACTTATTTTCGGGAATACAAAATTTATTATTAATACGATTTCCGTATGACGTGCTAAATTCCCAGTTTTTCATATTTGATAAATACACTGAAATTTATTGTTGAGGTAAAGCTAGCTTCTATGCGCATTTCACTGGTTGCTTAGGCCAGCTCATCAGGAAACCTTTTCCAAAGATTTTAGAAAGGCCAAAAATATTATACAAATAAAACCCTAAAGCGAATAAGAATTATAAACACTAAAAGTCTTACTTGTAACAATACTCTTACATTTTGAAAACTGTTAGCTTCATAGTCATTTGGACCCAAAATATTATTGGAAAACAATTTTTTAAATAAAACATTCCTTAGCAGACAGATTTTTTCCTACTTTGCAAATAGTTATTTTTGTTTTAATCTTTTCAAATGCTGCTGCTTAAAGAATATTGAGCAATTTAAACAATTGTACGACAGATTTAAAAAGGAATACATATAAAGGAAATGTGGAAGCTTTAAATTTCTGGAAAATTAAAAAAAAATATGCATTTTAATGTAAATGTAATGTATTTTACTTTGTTTATTTGTTTGTTATTAATTACTACCAAAAATTTACGATTTTTTTGTTTTTAACCGTTATTTTTAGGGAATAGAAAACGATGACTAGTTAATTTTTTTTTAACTAAATGAAAAGTTAATACATTCAATGAAATTGAAAACAAAACTCATGAGTTTGCGGATAAAAGATAGCATGTGTAATTTATATTTTCATGTGTAATTTTGGCATGATCCATGTGTAATTTACCATTTCATTGGTGGCAGTACTGTAGTTTATATTAAATCGTATTAAATAAAACTGAGTTGCGTGTACACTAACATAAAATGTAAAAACCCTATAATAATTTAAATATATTTCTATCGCAGTAGGAAGATGAAACTGATGAAACACTTTTGATATTAAGAATAAATTATTATATTTATGCTAAAAAAACAGTTTAAATTAAGATTTATTGTTTTCTGTTTATAGATTACGTATTCAATAATTTTATCTCTAATTTATTTGACTCATGCTAATTTAAATCCCATTCGCCACAACAGAAATGGTAACACTGATCAATCACTACAAGTTTAGACTACTAAAGCTTAAAGCTTGTTTCTATCAAACTAAGCTTAGAGAGTGTTTTGATCAAAGTAAATAAATAAATGCATTTAGTGTGAATTCGTCTCTAAGATCGTGCGGTTGTGGTTGTCTCAGAATTGTTATTAGCGCGTGTGTACTCTTTTTTTTGTCGTGTGAAGAATACACGTATAAAATAAAAAGAAACAATAATAACAACAAAATATATATGTACATATAATTAAAACGCATACTAGTTGCTACGATCTTGTCTTATCATCAACTTCATTAGCATACAGAACAAGATTTTGTTTTTTATTAAATAAAAATTTTTTATAATTCATATTTTTGAAAAAGATTTGTTTTACGTTTATTTAATTCACAAATCTTAAGAATTATAAAATACAAATAAGTGATCTTTTAAACTAAGGAAGCAACATTTCTTTTACATTTACCAAATCAACTGTTTTGTGTATACAAAACATTAACCGAGATATAAACAAAAACACAAAAACAACTACACCACAATGTTGCTTTATAATAAAGGTGAGAACTAGTTACAAATTCATTAAGGTTATTTGCGAATTTAATTAAAATAAAAATATTCGTCATCATAATAAAAATATAAAATCATTTAAATAAAAAATAGCCAACGTTTTTTTTTTTGAATGAACTTGAAACACTTAACAGTTTTGTGTGCTGGGGCCCAAACTTTTTATCATTATACCCTACCCCATTTAAGGTGAGCAGGTTGCTTGTTATGTAAGTTTAGTGATTGTTTAACTCCGAAAACAAGAATAATATTCCCACATTTAAGTAAACGACTCAAAATCATTTGCTAAGTAAATTTCACACAATCTCTCCGTCCTCTACTTAAAGCTTTTGAAAAATACGTTTCCACATGCAAGTAATTACTTGCAAGTAGTGTATACGTATTATCAACGAAAACTCGAGGAAACAGCCGATTGGCTTAAAGTACACAATTTGTATGAATGTAAGTGAAAGTGTGAGTGTATGGAGTTTTTCGAACTTGCACTTTCATGTGGAAACAGAGGGGTTAAAGATAATTTGATGAAATTTGGTATATCGAGCCCTAACCGCGAAAATAACGTAAGCGACATAATTTTAAATTTTCGTTTTTTGTAAAAATTGACTCTGGCATCATCTTCTTAAAATGACATAGTCACATCAGGTGCCGTTAGCGACAAACTTCGCTGAAATAAATTAAACAATCCTCTCTCCTGTAAAATTCGATTTTTGGCGCTTACTTAATTTGTATTCCTAAACGTATTCACTTCCTTTTTGTGGGAAAATATTAAATAGCCGAGAACTCCCGCTTAAAAAAGTAAGAGTTATTTAGACGAATAAAGCGTCTGTGCCAAATTTTCGATACTCTTCACAAAATCTTCAAGTTATGAACTATTCAGGGATGTGCTGGAAATCGCAAACGTAAAACGCAAGAATTTTAAAAGTCGTTTTTAAATAAGATTTCTGTAATAAAAGAATTTAATGTCAAATATTAAACAAATATTTCCCTATTTAACAGGATTTTAAACCAAATATTATAAGAATTAGGTTTAAAGTATATTAAAAACAACTTCCAAATTCTTTCGTTTTGCGTTTGCGATTGCCAGCACACCCCCGAATAGTAATTAAAGTTGACCTCACCTTATTAAAACTCGTTACGGTTTCAAGCGTACTCTAAAAGAACATTTTCCAGAAGTCGCTTAATGTAAATTATGGATCGATTTTCACGAGATCTTGTGGTGTGATTTCTGGTCTTATTAAACAATGACTTCCGTAACCATCCGTTATGTATGAAACCGAACAGTACTGCATTTTAAAGATTTGTTCTGTGGTATTGTCCTAAAATCGTTAATATTCTTTTTCGAATTTTTGACAAATCTCTCCTTAATACTCATCTAACTTCGAGTTTGTATTGTTTCTTATTTGCTTAAAATCCGAAATTATCAAAAACACAGATAAAACAGCCATTGTTTTTAACAATAGTTTTGGTTATAAAATGGGCTAATTTTAAAGAATGAACTCATTACTGCAACTGTATTTTATCTAGGTAGAAAGTCTGGTGCGAAGTCAACTTCACAACCTCACCTAGAGACCAGTGTGGTCCATTGTAATCAATATAACAAACAACAAATTTAATTCTGTTATATGAAGTCTTATTATACCATCAATGCTACTTAGCTTTATCCTGTCTGAAAGTATTAATTTAAAAAATATAAAAGCAATATTTGAAACGCATTTATGTGTGTCTTTTTGAAGTTGGCTTAAGCCTAGAGCACACGAAATTTAAAAATCTACATGCGCATGTAGTTCTGTTATAATTTTGACGTCATTATAATTCCACAAGGGCCGCTGTGTTTTTTGTGTGGTGCCGTCGAAATTACGCCAGAAACACAAGCGCATGTGAATTTTTCACTTTCGGTGTACTCTAGGCTTTGCTCTATTTTCTATACTAAAGAGCCAATACTGTATTTTATTTTTAAATGTAAGGTCACCGTTACTATTACAGACCAAATTTTAATACAATAGCCGAGAGCGGGTTTTATATGGGGCCAATGGTAAATTGTGGACCGATGTTGATGAACTTAAGTTGTACGATTTGCAGTCATATAAAATTAATTCGTGCAAAATTTAATGACAATCGGAATGCACCGATTGCACCCTAAAATTTATTTTAGTTGATTTAACAGATATATATTTTTTTAAGGTTGTTGTTCAACACTTGGGTCTATAACTCTTTTCCTACTGAACCGATTGGCTGAAGTTTAATCTAAAACTTTTTATGATAACTAGAAAGAATTTGATACCAAAATTATTAATTTCCTTTGCTCTTTGGGAAGTGAGCATGTCTTAAACAGACAGATGAAAATCGTTAAATCACATGGAATGACAAACTTAGCATACCGTCATGCACCACTAGCGGTGTAGGATTTAAAAAAAAAAATTATAATAAAATAATAATTTAAAAATTTGGAGTTTTAAAAATAAATTTACTAGTTTCATAAATTAATTGCCTGTACTTTAAAATAAAATAAAAATTTTTGCTTAGGAAAATATAGTAAAACAACAAGAACTTTGATATAAATATCATCATATATATACTAAGAATATTTCTTCCACAAAAAAAAAAATCAAACAAAAACAAACAATTAAAAACTAAATTTTGTTTTTGTTTTCAATAAAAATTTCTAAACGAAAACTTTTTTTAGTTTGAAAAACAGGCAGCTAAACTTTTTGATGATTCAGAACACACATTTCACTGCATAGATTTCTGATAAATATTTGTATACAGTCAATAGTCTCATAACCGTGCTCCAAATGGACCATTAAAATGTGTCGGCACTGTTTCTATTGAATGCTTCCGGCTCCAGGGAACAGTGTCCGTCCAATTGAGTGTCCGCCTAAAGCACATTTAAACCGTTCAATGCGTTGTTAAGTTCACGTAAATTCAAGTTAAATGTAACGTAATGTAATGAAATTTATGCATCAAGTTTTTGTTTTAATGAGCTTTTGTATAAATACTTTTAGAAAATTAAGCAAATTCGTCATAGAACTCCCAGCAGCTGCTCGCTTAAACTTGTCTCTATAGAAGAGTAACCTTTAATTAAATACAATTTCGCGATTTTTCACAGCATCACTAAGATTTTTTTTCCATTGCACCTGTTTAAAAAAATATTAAACAAAACAATTGTATAAAATCTATTGTTATTTTTACTACAATAAGTATTTAAAGAAATAAAATCAAAGATTAAAGTACAATAAATTAAAAACATAAAAGTAATCGATAACCAAAATGCAAATTTTTTTTAACGAAAATTGCGCTAAAAATGAATTTTAATGCATTTAAGTCCTGAGCAGTGTTCGAAAATAAACAGAACATTATTTAGCGTTCGATTCACACACCCAGGAACGATATCTATTTTTATGTGTTTGTGTAGACGAACACAACTCCTAATATCGTTCGTAGCTATTTTCAAGAAAGGGCTAAGCATTATATTGTGTTCTGTTCTTCGTTAAATAAACAGAACAATAGTAGCGATCCTGTAGACAAACATTATATTTTTATGTTCTATATTGTTTCTTTTTTTAACATTGATAAAGAAATGAAAAAACAAAATATTTTGGCAACGACCGCAGCACGAACAGCTTGTGGGTGTATTGTGTATGTGTTTTGTTTGTGTAAAGTTTTTTGCTGGCTTTTTGTTTTTTATCGTATGTGTATTTTGTTTTTGTAAAAAATGTTTAGTTTTTGTCTAGCCAAAAGGGCGCTTTGCACAACAGAACCAAACGAACAGTAATGAGCTAAACCGAACACAGTGAAGTTTGTGGTTTAAAAACAACCGAATGGAATTAAAAATTCTCATATTTTTGTGGAGTTGTACAACAACAGTATTATTATTGTGTTCGAAAGATGACAAACAGGGAAACTAATCTACCGAACTGAACACTAAGGAGCGATATTAAGTGTTTATTTGCGAACACTGATTTAAAATTAGTAAATACCAAATTCTGCTACAAAAACATTATTCGTTACGGTTTTCCAACTAAACTGTTTTCCAAGATTAGACTTAAGATGGGGCCTATTTTAATTATAAACCGATTAGCATGAAAGTTGACAGTCCACTAAAATTGTAACACACCAAATTTTATTATAGTATCATTATTTGTTGCGGTTGTCGGCGTACTAAACTGCTTAACGAGAGTAGGCTTTTTATTTGGGGCCTATAGTAAATTATGGAATTATCTTTAATATGCATTAACCTTTTTAAATTAAAAGCGAGTTTGAAAGAAAAAGTACCTGAAATACAAATTTAGACCCATAAATTTCCCTTCTCGTCAAGTCTTGAGCTTTTAGGAGAGAAGGGAAAATAGAATGACATTTCTTTTCCCCTTTCTCTTAAACTTAAAACTTGACGAGTCAAACTTGGCGTGTGTGAACCGGCACTTAAGTGTTTCAAACAATGCAACACATCTTACAGAAAAATTTCATGAAACAGAAGAT
Source organism: Pollenia labialis (assembly GCA_949318255.1). Taxonomy (NCBI): domain Eukaryota; kingdom Metazoa; phylum Arthropoda; class Insecta; order Diptera; family Polleniidae; genus Pollenia; species Pollenia labialis. The sequence goes on from OX439141.1 coordinate 17,512,238, forward strand.
TGTTGACGAATGCTTAAAAAGTGTCCCACAAAATTAACAACTAAGCAACATTTCAATGTTCTTCATTAATATGTTTGTAACAGTTTTTGAAATTGAATTGAGACTTAAAAGTCAAATTGTAGCTTGTTGTGTGCAGCAAAGAACACATTGTTTGAGCGTATACGAGTTTTCGAAGGAAAACCAAAAGAAACAATTAATATTGCTGCTAGGACATGTTGCACACATTAAAATAACGGTTAAATCAATATAAAAAATTATGAATAATTTTTTTGTTTCCTAAATAAAAGTATTGCATCAATACATTGAATAACATCTTTATCGGTTCAATATTAAATTGCTTACGAATTAATAAAAACAGACTGTATTTAATTTCAACCTTAACCCATTTCCGGCCGCGAAACATAAAATTAGTCCGATTTCAAAGGAAATTTGAGTTCTTATCTAATTTTGTGTTCCTGAATTCAAATCCGTTCACAAAATTCAACTTGCCCTACTGGGGCTATCAAAACCCGATGTTCGCATGTGCGAACGTTGGCCGCTATTCACCATAATTTTTTTTTGCTCTGTAAGTTTAAAAAAAAATTTTGTTTTAATTACATAAAACATATTTTAACACAAGTTGCTTTCAATTTAATAAAATATGTTTATTGAAAATATAAAAAATTATAGTTTTGAATTTTATAAAAAATTACTTGTTATGGCTGCAAAACGTTTTGGATGTAAATATACATTTCAATTTTAACACATCCTTTTAATTGGCTTTCTAAAGGTTTTAATCTGCAACGTCTAGTTTTTCCATCTTCCTGTTCAATATAAAAATACCACTTTTAAGACCGGATATTTATGCTATAATTTTGAATGGCCTTGTCATGCAAAATAAAAAAAAAAACACATGCCTTGGAAAACTATAATAAAAATTATTTGTGGCTGCTGAATTTTTTCTCCTTTTTTGCCATTTTTTGACAGCGTCAAAATTAGTAACCGTTGTGACTTCTTATTATCAGTCCAACGGCAAACTTATATATTTTTCGTTTGATCGAATTGGAAGTCAGAATCACTCAATCTTTCAAGTTAATGTCTATAATTTTTTGTTATTTGATCCTTTTATGATAACTTCGCAAATTTTCTGGGAAAAATACTGCTTTGCTCGCAATTCTTTAATTTCAGAAAATAACTTTGACCGATCTCTTCTGAATTTGGTTGTAAAATAATTAAAATTGTTCCTGACCTGATCTATCAGTCCAATCATTTCATGTCCGTATGGAACTGTTCGTTATTTTGACACGTTTTGTTTTTCTTATGGCTTCTACAGATGTTGATGGTTAATCGGTAATATCTAAATCCTACAAAGGCTCCTCTTGATTGCAAATGTATATTTTAAACGTCCCAACAACTTGTTGCAAAACTGTTTGATAGATGAAAAAATGAGCTACGACATACATACAAGCATACATGTAAGTTTGTATTGGAACTAGTAAATACGATATGATTTCGGGGAATTTCCTTTTTGTCTTTGCATTCCTAACCTGTTGGGTCATCGATACTATCTGGTGAAAGCACACAAACGGTGTCCACACCATCATCTTATTCCACAATTATACCAATTATTTCTTCAATGGTAAAAATTTTACGCGTCATATTTTATTCAAAATACGATTCCCAACTTTTAAGACACAAAAAATACAACTAAATTCACAACTAAGGTACGAAAATCTAAAGCCACAGCTCTTCGTTAATCCACTAAATATCTTTCAACACGCAGCCAAAAGTAAATTTTATATGTTGAATAGCAGCCAACGTTCGCGCTTGCGAACACCAATATTTACCCCTGTCTGAATGAACTTTGTTGTATTTTTTTGTGTAGTTTTTTGTTTTGATTTTACTATTTTCATTCTTTGCTGTAAAAACTGCATAGTAACAATTTAAAATTTTGGACAATTTATACATACGACTGGTTGAACGATCCATCTAAAATATGTGGTGCAGAAAAACAATGTATAGCTTAAAAAAAATATCGAGCCCTAATAGCAAAAATGATGTAACCAACAAAAATAAAATTTTACAGGAGAAGGGTTTTTTAAAATATTTTTGCTTCAAGTCTAGGGATTCGTTTAAATTGCTTTTGCTCTCATTTGGTAACGGTACTTCCCAGAGATATGAGATTTTGAGCGATGATGCAAATGATCAAAAATTATCGATTTTTATCAAAAAACAAAATTCTAAAATGTTGTTGGGTACATCATGTTTGCTATTAGGTCTCGATATTATTAATAAAATTGTTAATTATTGTTTATTAAAGCTAAGAATACATACGGTACGTGTTCTATAAAATTTTAGGCATAACAGTTAAAAAAAGCAGAAGAAAACTACCGACGAAAATGAATGAATAAATGAATGGAAATGGGTTAAACCAACTATTTTTTGAATGACGTGTGTAAACCATTGGCTTTTATATGGGAGCAAAACACACACAGGCCCACTTCAGCCCACCCCACTCTTTTTCCCTTCTTTAATTACTGTTTTCGTTCGACATTTTTTTTTGTATTGATATTTTGAATAGCCGATTAAAAATGAGTTTGTTAATACACTTCCTTTAAACATAAGATAAAATCCAAAATTAACAATAATACATATCCAAACTTTGCTACTAGTTGCGAAAGAAGTTTCTCAGCTATGCGTAGAATCTACAAATGGTTTCTTAATCTGAAGGCCAAGACCATGCGTTTGTGCGTCTGTCCTTTTTATGCATCTGACAAAAAAGTAGAATCAGTGTAATTGTATATGACAAGTTACACAGAAAATCGCATAGAATACACAGTTGTATCAACGCATGAAAGTAGGTTTTCATTCTACTTTTGTATCCGTCGGATGTGTGGTGAAAACAAGTCAGCTGTTATTGATGGCCATGGATGACAAATCATATTTTATTTTCAATGTTATCGATAAATATGTTTGTATGGTGGATTACTTTTTACTATTTTTTTGGATTAAAAACGGTTTTTAATAAGAGAAAAAGCCTTTCGTTATAAAGATTGTAAAAACTTTAAAGAATAAAATACATTAAAATTAATTTTAACCACAATTCTACCACGAACAAAATTTTCCATTCTAGTTATCGATTAATTTTATGTTCTGAGTGCCATCTTTGTGGTGTTTATTATTTTTAACAAATGCCATTAACTGGAAACTTATTGATACCGTGAAAAATCACGAATATTTTTATAATAAAAGCTTACTCCTCTATGAATTCTTTTAAATAAATCCTATTTCGCGCATAAAAGGCATGGCACTTGAAGTTAGAAACAAAACGTATCATACGCATCTTTAGTGCAATGCTTCAGAGAAGATTTTAAAATTTAAGAGTTTTAAATATTGATAATGAATAAGTCAAATGCAAAATAACTTCAGGAGTGTTATTAAACGTAGATTTTTGTAATTTTGTTTATTCTTAACCCACTAACAATTATGGTGGGGAATTTAAGAAAAGATAAACTCAATGTTTTTTGCTGGCATTTTGCTTAAGCTTTGATACCGTTGCACAAAAAAAAAAAACATTTTGTTCTTGTAATTCTCATTCACTCTTAAGTTTTATTTGCTTATGCAATATTTTTAGCTTCTATAAAGTTTTTGGGCAAAGGTTTGCTAATGATGATAGGAACTAGTTTATTCTACAACAATAAATTTCAGTGTATCAAGAATGAAAATAGGGAATTATGCACAACAAACAAAATCTTATTAATTAAAAATTATGAATTCCCAAAAATTACTTTGATAATTTACATAGAAAAATAACGCTAAATTAATTTTTTTAATAACAAATTGATTTTAATAAACAACCATGTTCTCGAAACCGAACTTGAGGGAAACTAAAATCGAAACAATTTTTAAAAAGTTCCTGTTATAAAACCGCAGTTATTTTTAAAAAAATTGCACCAAATTTCTCCATCGATTTCAATTTGACTCGATTTCCCCAACAAGACCGATCATGTTTATTTATATAATTTTAACTTGAAAACACTAATTACCTTTAATGTTTTAAAAACTTTGTTTTTTGCAACAAACTGAATTATTGTGAAATATTTTTAAGTTTTGTTTTAAAAAAGATTTATTTTGTTTTTATAAAAAAGTTTTTTTGTTATCTTTTTGGAAAGAGGGGTGCATTTACCCACCCCTGAATAACAGGCTAGCTACGCTTACGATGCTGACCTAGATTTTTAATCTCTGAAATTTGTATATTTTTTTCTAAACAAGTTTTAGAAAACAAATTTCTTTATTATTTTAAAAATTTTTTTGTTTGTTTTTTTTTTTGAATAATTAGTGGGACTTTTTCTTGTAAGCACATGCCAATTCGGAAGTATAGTAAATTCTCAGAATTTGTTCTTATGACTATTTACAATTCATGTAAATTAATGTACTTAAAACAAAATACAGGAAAATTATTTAAATATTTACCGATTCTTAATTAGCCATGTGTTTTAAACCCTCACAGCACAATCATTGATTAAACTTGAACACTGGTGTAATTCTTTTATTTAAGATACAGTCATTGCGTGGTCTATTTGACTTACAGGCTGTTCAACAATTTCGAACGTAAACGTTCGTATAGAATTTTATATGGAAAATATTTTTAAAACTCAGTGTTGTTCATAGAAATTTTCTATGCAAACGTTAACGTTCGAAATTTTTGAACATTTCTATAGAATATACAAAAGCGACATATTTGTGGCATAACCTTAAAATACAAGTATAAATAACATTCTTTAAGATAGTACTCATTTCAGGAATTGATTCTTAACCGGTTGTGAGAAAATCCCTTCTAGATACAGCATTTTTGGGAATTCATTAAACAGAATATTAGATGAAAATTAAATATTTATAAAAAAATCTTAGTTGTTTAAATAAATTTTCGTTATTTTTCAGTACGAAATTTCAAATTAAGAAACTGAAAAGTCAAGAGGTACTAAGGCCAAAGCAAAAGGCACCCACATATTTGCAGTATTTTTTGTTAATAATTAATATTCCAATAAAAAATTGTGCTTCAAACGAAGCAGGATTGTAAGGAAGAAATGTAAGAATTTCGCTTACCATCACGCTTACGGAAAGCATGTATTTTATATGGTGAGTTCCTACTTTGAAGAAATACATTTTTAACACTAAACGCGCTTTATTCAATGCATAAAAGAACTGGTTAGATTTACCCACTGAATGATTTGTTGCATTAATTTTTTAGTATTCTCCCTTGCAAAACTGCTTCGTAGTAAGGGAATGCCTTGGCACTTGAAATGTGTTTTTTCTTTTATAAAACTTATTACGAGTTCGTTTACTTAATTTACTGCATCTCTCTATGTGTTATTGTGTAGCGCATAATTGTGCGCTTCTTTTTTTACATGTTTTTCTTCTTTAAAACACAATTTTGATCTATGTATTTAATTGAACAATTATAAAGAAATTTTAATGTTAGAAGTGCTGCAAATAGTGAATGAAAAAATTTATTAATGAAGGAAGTGTTTCTTTTAAGTGCACAAAACAAAAATCAAGACCTAAACTTGCGTGAGGTTTTATTTTCTAATTGATTAAATCGATGCACCAAATGAAAACTTTAATTGTTAAAGACGTACGAAAGTAAGGAGTATGACAGGTATTTCCCAGAGTTGGTAAAGGACCTTCGTTAAATTACAGTGTAATTTCTACCACTAGTTGTGGTGGGTACAAAAATGTGTTTTTGTTTTAACACGGTTTTTATGCTTAGTTAAATAAATTGATTTTGTTACTTAATTTTTTATGAACTGTCATATTATTCGAATGTGTATTCTAAGTCAAATTACAATCCTCAAAACCTTTTATACTTTAATAGTCTTATTCCTTTAATATTTTCTAGGATTTAATTTGACTTAGAATACACATTCGAATAATATGAAAATTTATATAATAAAATGTACTCACCATGAGACATAAATTCCCAGATTCTATTTGTTAATTTTTTATGGAAATTTTATTTATTCATTTAAATTATTTATACAGTTTCCTAGTATCAGGCTTTAAAGGTTGTTAACTTAATAATAATAAAGGGTTATACATTTCATTGAGTTTTTATTAATAAAATAATAATTTTTGTCAGTTTTTTCCATTTATAAAATATATGAGAATATTTTTTGAAGGATACACAAAACCGCTCATTCGTCCTCTTTTGATCACTTAATTATTGCAATGGTGTAGTTTGCATTTATTAATTTAAATTCATTTAATGAAAAATGTAATTGAATCTTACAAAAAGTAAATTCAATGACTATGAACACTAATTAATTTTTTTTATTTATTTGTGTAGAATCAACTGCGCTTATATGATACAAAGAAAGATTTATGTTAATTATTTTTTATTGAATCAATTAACACATGATTTGCATTGGCACAAGTTTTTGATCATATTTTTAAATAAATTAATAATTAATTAAGAAAAAAAAACACAACATTAAATTTTGAAATATTTAAGTTATCAATATAATCAGTTTGGCGATAGGTGGAAAATCAAGAAATTTTTTGCTTGATTAGGGAATTTGGTGTTTAATATTAATTTTTAGTTTTTCTGTGTACTTAATATTCTTTATTATATTCCAATAATACATTCGTTTATGTATAAAATATACAATTTAATTTTATTTAACTTTCTAATAATAAATGAATTAAAATACTTTTGTTTGGAAACCTATTTTAAAGACTTTTTTTAAAGAAATATCTAAAAAATACATTAATTTTTTAATTAAAAAAAAAACACCAAAAAATCAACGGATTCCATTAAATCCAAAAAATTTGCATAACCCTGCCACGATTCGCATCCCTAATAGAAACAGGTACAGTTTCTTGTTTAACTGAAGTGCAAATAAAATTTTATTTCTTATACATAATAATTTTGGTTACGTTTTTATACATTTTGGTGTCAATTTTATTTTTGTCGTGGCAACGCCGGTTTTATTTACTTCCATATACATATAAACATATCGCACTTGATCATAAAGAGGGTATTAACTTAAGATTTAAAAATTTTTTTTAGCAGCAAAAGAATTTTTAATTTATTAATTCCGATGAAAAAAAAATTTTAAATTTATATTTCCAATACATATTTAATTTAGTTTTAGCTTCAACATGCCTACTGCTGCAATTCCTTTCCCACATAACAGCACAAGGCCCACCCGTATTTGTTACTCAATCATCCACTAACAATAATGTTGCTCAACTGAACGTCAACAGATTAGGACTACAGGACTCAGTACAATTATCACAAGGTGCTGAGAAATTCTCGTTAGATTTTTTAAAACAAATATCTGATGCACATACCAGCGTACCTAATCAAAGTTATATGGTGTCGCCATTTGCAGTGTGGTCCCTACTACTGTTGCTAACAGAAGGCGCTGGTGGTAATACTTTAACAGAGCTTCGCAATACTTTACACACCGGTAATGATCAGAATGTTGTTAGGGCAGCTTATCATATTATATCACGTTATTTAGCGTAAGTAATACTGGAATTATTAAAAAAAAAGAGCATTAAATCTAAATCATTCTTCCATTAGTGTTAATACTACAACCGTTGAAGTGGCGTCTTACAATGCCTTATTTACAAATATTAATAAACCTGTTAGCAGGGATTACGAAGACATAATTGAACGTGATTATGGTTCAGCTTTAATACCCGTTGATTTTGATGATGTAAACAATACCTATGTCAAGATTAATGAAGATATTAGACAGGCTACAAGAGGCTTGATACCGTATACGGTGACTCCACAAGATTTTCAAGATGCTAATATTTTAATGATTTCATCGTTGTACTTTAAAGGAAAATGGAAGGTAAGTGTCGTTCAAGATTTGGTTAGTTAAGATTATAATAGGATAGGCAAATATTTTTATATCGTTTATAACAAGTAAAAACTTTATCCAAACATATTAACCCCTATCGTGAATAAAAATTCCTTGGAAGTTTTTTCCCTTTTCCCATTATTACAATTGAATTGACATAGGAAAAATGGAAAAAAGGGAAAAAACTCCCAAGGAATTTTTATTCACGATAGGGGTGATCATAAATTTGTTATACCGATTCAAATTTTGACAATCTGCGTCATACGCTAATACGGACTCACGGTGCAAATGTGTTCCTACGGTTTCTATTTAAAGTTGCCGTGATATTAAAGGATTTTAATATCCCGGTTTCCCGCTAAAGCAGACTTTATGTTAATGCGTCTAAAATTTGTTGACCAAAAATACCCATAAGCCTGTCTAGCGTTTGCAACAAATATGACAGAAAACTTCTTAAAGCGGCCCGGCCCATACACTTCCAATATTATTAAATATGATATTCGCAATATTATTTCCATTTTTTCCTATATTAGGCAATAAGTCGCACAATGGTGCCATTCATTCAATAAAAAGGTTAACATAGCCTATAGAAATGACATTAACAGCATTGTACAATGTTGCCAACACATTTCGATTTATTTTCGTTGTGCAATAAAAATCAAAAGTCTTTTGATTGTTGCCAATATATAGTCATACCTTCGAATATCACATACACATTGGCGATATAATTGTACAATACGTTAAATTGAACAATTTTATTGCAAGTGTATGAGCAGCTTAAATAAATCAAATATTTAGAAAATTTAACATAAAACGTAACGATACAATACAAGTATTCGTAAAGTTTAGTTAAACTCTCTTTTTGGTTAAAAATATCGAGCCCTAACCGCGAAAATAGTGTAAGCGCCAGAAATCAAATTTTACAGAAGAGAGCTTTTTTATTTTATTTCATATAAATTTTGTATGCAATTTGTCGCTTACAATAAAATTGTTCTTGCTATAAAATCGTAACGGTACCTTATGTGACCATGACATTTTAGGAGGTGATGCAAGTGTTGCCAATAAAGTCATTTATTAAAAAAAACGAAAACTGAAATTTATGTCGCTTATTCTATTTTCGCGGTTGGGGCTCGATATGTTTAAGCCAGCAAATCTAAAATTCAGTAAACATTTAAACCATATTTTTTGATCGTTCAAACAACCAAAATCCCACTTACGGATAAAACTTAAGCACATCTAAGCACTAATCGAAAACATCTATTGTTGTACAATTTTATCTGGCACAATGGCCATAGTGTATACAAAAATTAACTGAAAGTCCAAATCGCAACAATGAATGTTTTTTACATACATTTTTTTTAAATTTAAAACTTTAGAAATTACTTTTTCTTATACATAAGCCACTCGCAGCCCAAGAAGCTACCAAAACTACCTTAAAGAAAAAGACATAAGCTTTTTTTGAGCAAAAAAAAAAAAAAAACTTTCCGGATAACAAAACATTTTTTTGTTTTCAAAAGATTGATCAAATGGCCATTTAAGCTACTTGGGACAAATTTTGCTAATCAATAGGTAATAAGTATCATGGATGAGAAAGAACACCTGTATGGACAAAATGTCAAACTTTGACCCCCTCTAACTCAGAAGCTTTTTGACCAATCTTCTAATGTGTCTAAGGTACTATACAATAGGAATAACCTTGGTGCAAATTTCATCCAAATCGGAAGATATCGATTTAAAAATTGGGTCACTTGACATGAAATCCCCCATATACAGTTAGGGACAAAATTGTTCACAAAATTAGTGTTATTGGCAAAATGGGCTATACATTTTTGTTTAATTTATAATTATTTAATATTTTTAACTATATGAAATGTTGAACATTTCAAGAACTTAAAAATAAAAACTTTACCAAAATATATGTCTTCATAATATTTTACACGGTATTAGTATTAACTTCTGAATGGGAACAGTTTTGACTGCAGCTAGAGATAATTTTTGTATTTGGGTCCATGTGCTTGGTGTGTTGTCCCTTTGCTCTTTTAAGCTGCCTTAATCCTTTTTGTCATACTGTTACAAAATTTTTTAGCATTTTCCGCTTTATTTTTGCAAGCGCTAACGGCAAGGTCCCAAAGGTTATATGCAGTGTAAGGCAGATTCCTCTGAGCAAAAAAATTTGGCTTTTTGGAATGGACCAAAGATACTCAAGTGGGTACAACTCTAGCGACTGAGGGGGTAAATTTATTTTCGAATTTTTATTTTCTTCAAACTAACTTTTAGCTATTTTTGAAGTATGCTTAAGATCGTTTTCCTGCATAATGATATCACCCTGTCGTGGTTCTTAGCCGAATATGGCTAATCTTGTAAACTACGGGTCTTTAAGGATGGTTATGTAGTACTTGGCACTCATTTTTCTTCGGAATAAGCGGAGTCCTCGAAGCTGGTTCCCACGAAAACAATCTAAGGCACTTATGAGATCATCAAAATTTAAATATTTCGAATTAGTCCGCTATTTTACCCTAACACTTCTATCCAGCCATGTTTACTACCGTCCAACTGGCTCCAATCGCATAATTTTTGTCCGATCTAAGCATGTTATACGCATTGAACCTTTAAAACTGAAATTTTCTTACTCTTTTGCAAACTTCAGCCGTTTTCAGCTTTTATTTTTGCTGAATGATGGGTTGTCGCTCTTTATTCAAGCTACTTATCTACTAGAACTTAAGCAACTTTGTACGATTTTAGTGCTGACATCTAAATTGTACTCTATGGTCAGCATTTTCCGAACCTTAATAGCTATATTGACTACACCAGTAACAATAAGTCGCTTTGATTCGCGAAAATCTTTTGGCGAAAGTTTTTTTTGGGCGACCAGCTTTGTTTCTTTTGATATCCAAACTACACTTTTTTTTATTTTACATACAAATCTTACTAAAATGTTGTATTTTTTTTGTGTTCTTGCGATGTGAGAATCCTTATTACATATACATTTTTCACAATGCTTTGTTTTAAAAGTTCCGCTTCTGACTTGGCGTTCTTGAAGACACTAGGCAAAATTTAATTGCTCAATTTATTTTCAAATTTTAAAAAAAATTTATATAATGATGTTTTCTTTTCTACAATAAAATGTGCCTATTTTTAAAAAAATGCAATTTGGTGTCTGTTTCTTAAAAATTTTGCTCCCGAAAAGCTTGAGAATAAAACAATCCACCCTTTTCGGGAGCAAAATTTTTAAGAAAATGACACCAAATTGAATTTTTTTTTAACAAAAATGGCACATTTTTTTGTAGAAAAGAAAACACCATTAATGAATTAATTTACTCCCTTTAAAAGCAAATCCCACAGATAAAACTTGAATTTTTTTTTGGAATTATTATGATAGATTCACACTGGGTCAATATTGTTCACACAAATGGTTTGGATATTAAGTTAGTGTAAATATAAAAACTAACGGTACTTTTGAAAATAAGTTAACATAGAATTGTTATAAAATGTAGAAAGTTTCCAAGTTGATAAACATATATTTTTTATAATTTCGTGAACAATTTTGTCCCTAACTGTATATCTACATTAGTTTGTTCTTAATATATGAAATAATAGAACAATTTAGCAAGCTAAAAAAACACGTCAGTTTGACGCGTAATTATCTTTAACGTATACCAGTTCAATTTTATTTACACTGGCACATGCATTTTAGTTATCAAAGTTTTTCTTTGGATTCCAAAAATTAATAAACAAGGTTCCGTTTAAATGTGCCAAATTCCCATTTTATACTATTGACAAACTGAAATTTATTGTTGATGGGATAAGGAATAGCTGTTTAATTAATTTTTTGAATACCAAGAAAAACTTTGATTACTAATAGGCATGTGGCAGTGTAAATAAAACTGAACATGCATAATAAAATAAAGTAATTTGTTTTTATTATTGTTTTCTCTTTACCCACTAACAACTACATTAAGAGTTGACAAAAAATTAACCAATTGTAGTCGGGACTGTAAGAAAACATAAACTCGCCGTTTATTGTTGCTGTTTAAGCATTGATATTGCTGCAAGTAAAACTGGGGCTTATAATTCTTATTCGCTTAACAGTTTTATTTGTATAATATCTATAGTTTTTCTAAAATCTTTGGATGGAGTTTCCTGATGATATGGCCAAAGCAAGTGAAATGAGCATAGGAAAACCTTATCCCATCAACAATAAATTTCAGTTTATCAATAGTATGAAATGGGATTTTAGCACATTTAAACGGAACCTTTTTAATTAATTTTTTGAATCCCAAGAAAAACTTTTAAAAGTTTTTATTGATTTATATTTATAATGGCTAATAAATCAGTGAATGTTTATACACTTGTTAAGTGGGACTAAACTTATATTTATATGTAGTTTAAGCTCAACAGCTGTAAATTAGTATATCAGGGGTGTTCTGGAAATCGAAAACGCAAAACGCCCTAATTCCTTTAAATATTTTTTTTATTTAATGTTTAAATTCTTTAGACACTGTCACAATATATTCTCAACTGCACTTAATACTATTTACTCTATATAATATTTATTTTTAGTATCCCTTTGAAGCCTCAAAAACTCGTCCTTTACCATTCCACGATGAAGATGGCAAAGTCCTGGGCAATGTACAAATGATGACGCAAATGGGTTTCTTTACATATATCAATGCTAAAGAATTAGATGCTCATGTTCTCGAACTACCTTATGGCATAGAAAATCGCTTGTCTATGTTAGTAGTTTTACCCAAAATAGGTAAATTTGTGGGCAAAATTAAGTTTTGAGCATTTTATAGAATAATTATTTGTCCATCCATTTTCTTTTTAGGTGTCAAACTAAATAAAGTTATCAATAATTTAGCAGCTGTTGGCCTCAAACAAGTTCAGCAACAACTACAGGCTGCTGCTCAATACTATGACGTTGATGAGGACAAACCTGAGGTTGAAATATTTATACCTAAATTTACCATAGAGTCCCATTTCACATTGCGGCCCATTTTAAGAAATGTAAGTTTTCTTTATTTAAAAATTTCATTTAGCAAACAAATAACAAAGTTATTTTATTTTGCTTATTCGCAGATGGGTATCCAAGATTTATTCGATTCATCTAAAGCAAATTTGGATAAAATTGCTAGAGATAATTATGTTTCGAGTATTTTCCATGCAACTCGCATTATTGTGAATGAGGAAGGCACTGAAGCTGGCGCAGTAACAACAGCTGTTCTGGTGAACAAGGCATCACCTACACGTTTCTTTGTCGATCGTCCATTTGCGTATTTGATTGCGGAGAAGACAGCAAATGTTTTATTATTCGCTGGCGAAGTTAAATCTCATATTTAAAATGAGTGCAATAAATTTAAATTTTAAGTCGATTAAATCAATTAAGAACAAAATGTTATGATGTGTGTGTGCGTTGTTTTTTTTTTATCGAACCTAAAACTGTTCTGAATATTGTTCGCAATATTGAAAGTTTTCTAAAATAATTTAATATTTTCCAAAACACCAAGTTCATTTCATTAATAACGACTTTGCTAAATAATTTTGAAATTAAGGAAACAAAAACTACATTTTACAACATTACTATGAATTAGTGAATTCAAAAATGAAATGTTCATTTATTAGGTTTGTCAAGGTCGAGTTTGTCGTTTTGAAATTCTACTAAAGCTAAGTTTAAACAGTTGTCGTCGTATGGCAGTAGTACAGCAACCACTCGTGGTAGATGGTACAAAAACGATCTGAAAATGTAATTGCTTTGTCTTACAATTAATGCTTTATATATTTCAGCATTTTGGGTTAAATAAGAAGATCAAATGAATGATGGGAAAAAACGGGAACTGTTAGGGGTAAACAGAATAAAATATTGTACCCTAAGTATATACATTTTACACCCACTAGATACACTTTTTTTACAGCCACTAAGCAATTGTGGAGAGGGTATTATGCGTTTGTTGAGTGCAGCATTAAAATTTTTTGGTCCGATGGTATAAGAATCACTGTCTGAGTGGAACTAACGATGTCCATCCGTTCGGCTGGCTGGCTGGTTGTCTGCCCTTGTAAAATTGTGCGCAATTTTGAAGATAATTTTTTGGCATTCGGTTCATACATCTTAATTGTCATATGGCCCCCAAAGCAAACCTCTTTGAGGAATAATTTTTTTATTTCAATCGGTACATATCTGACCTTAGCTCCCATATTGATACGACTCCCAAAAAAGTCTTAAAAGGCCATAAATTTCTAATAAATCTTAGGTAGAAAGTCTGGTGTAAAGAAAATCTTCACACCCTCGCCCAGAGACCAATATGGTCCATTGTGACGTTCTAACAAATGTTGGTATTGATAATAATTTGGGCGACGATAGCTTTTGTAATAATTCAAGCGGCTTAAAAGGAGTAACAATATGTGCTAACTGTACTTTTTATGAAAAACTCCAACCAGTTACTGAAGTACAATTCAAAATTAAAGAAATATATGTACATATAACAAGTAAGAATGCTCAATTCGGCTATGCCGCATCTTATATACACTTCATCATTGTGCAATTGCAACAGAAGCCATTTGTTCCAGATCTAGAAGTTTTTACTGCTACGATTCTCCATATATACAGAAATTTATTTTATATTTGTATAGGAGCTGTCACTCTAATTTCTTCAATTCCGCCCATTTTTTGAGAGAGGTTGTGTATTCAAAGCCCAGCTACGTGTACCAAAATGGACAGTTTTTCTCTAACCGTTCTTTAGATAAAAATACATTTTTTCTACGCTCTCTTCTCAAATCGAGCCCACAATTTTTCGGATGGTTTATATTGAATATCAAGATATCTATACCTAATTTGGAAAGCTAAAAATAAAATTAGTTAAAATTAGAAGCAGTCGTGGTTTTTTGCTCATATCTCAGCCATTTGTTGCCCGGTTAGGCTGACTTTCAATAGCAAACTTAAAATGTGTAAACGTGATATAAATATGTCACAACTAAGTCCTTATAAATTCTGAGGTGTTCGGAAAACCCAATTCAACATACACACGGACAGACGGACATCGTTAAATAAACTTCCCTACTCATAGGGACCCAGATTATAAATACTAATGGGTCAATATCCAATATTGTTGAAATTACAAATAGAATGACTAACTGATATGTGTACAGTTGCGAACAAGATAATAGCAGTAGGCCTACTACGAAATTTAAAAAGGCAATTTGTTTAAGGCATTGGAATACACCACTTGTGGTGAAGAAGCAAGAGGCAGAAACATAGTGTAAAAAGTTGTAATTTTACTGATCTTTGGGAAAATAGCACATACACGCAGAGAAAAAACATGGTTGAAGTATGGTTAAAAAAACATATTATGGTCCCTGCAATGGCAACAAACAAACTTTTGTTGTTTCAAACAAAACTTTTTTCACAATTGATAATATTTTGTTTCTATTTAACAATAAAGTGTTTACCTCCCTTGAAACTTCAAATATGGTTGAATTCAACAATACATTGTTTTATTTAAATAAAGCTACAACCATACACTTAAACATATTATGGAAACCTTAACCATATTATTGTGACGGCAACCATATTATGGTTAAATTCACCCATTGAAAAGCTATAACCATATTATGGTTGCTTCCAAACATGTTTTGGTTAATTGTTAATAACAATAATATGTTATAAATTGTAATATTTTAAAACATTGTATGTTTAACTTTAAATTTTAAATAAAATGATTAAAAATCAAAAACATTCTGGTCGTTTGCATTTTACTTGGTTTGCTTAAAATTCTCATTCATTTTATTTTAATTATTGACTAAAATACATAAATTTACGTGTAATAAAATAGTATAAAAGAAAAAATGGTAATGAAGGTCGTAACAGGCTGGAATATGAATTAAAGGGGATTTTTTTTATAAAAGTTTATTTAAATAAAATTATAATTTGACACTAAACACAAATAAAAAAAATTTATGAAATAAATAACCATAATATGATTAACATTATTGTTAATTCTGACCATTATACGGTTACTTTTGTCAAAATTCAGAGAAATTTTTACCATATTATGGTAAATTTTAAACATAATATGGTTAGTATTGATCATTATTATGGTTAATATTAACCAAAATATGGTTAATTATAACCATATTATGCTTGATTTCGGGTCATAGATAAACATAATATGGTAAACTGCAATCTTAAACATTGTTAAAATCCAACCATAGTATGTTGCTCATAGAATATGGTTACCTCCAACCATATTTTTTTTCTACGTGTAGATCTTACGCTTGAATAGAGAAGGTTTCAGTACAGCGTAAAAAATCAACCAATTGTAGTCGGTACTGTAAAAAAAGATAAACTCACTGTTTATTGTTGTTGTTTTTAATTAAGCTTTGATATTGTTACAGGTAAAACTGTGGCTTATAATCCTTATTGGCTTAACAGTTTCTATTGTTTAATATCTTTGATGCAGTTTCCTGATGATATGGCCTAAGCAACCAGTGATATGCGCATATGAAAAGCTTATCCCATCAACAAAAAATTTCAATTTAAATTTTGAATCCCAAGTTAAACTTTGATAAAGTTTAAAAGTGTTGGGTCAAAAAGTCTAAAAACTCTCCTTCTACTTTTTGTTAAAAAAAAGTTTTTCTAAAAATTATTTTACAAAAACTTGAAAGTTGTGATTGAAGTATAACCCCAATTTTGAGCAATATAAAATTAATGATCACAATATAAGAGATGCGTTATTAAAAAAAACTTAAAAGGTTAAAATGGGAAATTGTAGTAATCTTTGTAGTTAATAGTAAAGGGACTTGAAATATGATATATTTTTATTAAGAAATATCGAGCATTCAACGCAAAAAAGGTCAAGCGACAAAATCCAAATTTTAGAGGAGAAGGTGTTTTTATTTCATAAAAATTTTGCGTGAAATTTTTCCCTTGAGCTAAATTTTTTTTTGCTTTAAAATCTAAACGGTATCCCTGCAGATAATATTGTAGTACGTTATCCATTTTGATAAAATGGACTACTATGTTATGCAAGCGTGGACAATGTCATTGTTAAAAACAGTTTGTAGTGAAACGACATGCCTTCGTTTTTAAACGAAATGTTTTCGTTTTTAAACGAAGTTAAAACTAATCCTCTGGAGTATACCATGGAGTAGTTTCAAAACTAGACCAATAGAGTATGTATGAACATGACTACTCCGTTGTAGTGCTTAACTGGGTTATATGGTCCACTCCTAGGACATCGTAATGCTAAATAGACCATATTTTAACCATATATTTTTTGGAGTACTCCTACTTCTTTATGGACTACTTTTTACATGCATGCATGGACTAGTGTCGTTATCTGCAGGGATCTTATGTGATCATGACATTTTAGGAGATTATGAAAGTGTGGCTAATAAATTCATAAATTGAAAATTATGTCGCTTAAGCAATTTTTGCGGTTAGGGACCGATATTATTAGAAATAAAAAACATTATAATTTAAAGGTGGTTATATATGTTTTTACAAAATTATTTGGCAAAAATTTTAAATAATAATGCAATTAAATCAAATTTAGAGCAACACGTAATGAAAGTTTTTCAGTACCTTTGTGCTTATATGAGTAACGCATAAACATGTTAGCACGAAGGCTTTATTTCGAAAGGATTCTAGCTTTTTTCTTGCGGAAATAAAATCGCATGATCCAGATTTAATCAAACTATCACAAAATAGCTACCTGTACCTTGCTCACAAAGTTTACATCGTCAGACAACCAGATAGCTAGCCGACGGACAGACATCGTTCGATCGATATAGAAAGTGAGTTTTAAGTGAATCGGTATATTAAAAGAATGTGTCTAGAATAATCAATTCTATGTGTTACACAGTTCAGCACAAACGCACAATATTATAACTTGTTGTAGAGTATAAAATGACTTATTTTTTAGATCTCCTACAAGGCGCATTTATACCAGGTGATCTTATCTTGCTACAAAAGCAACAGCTGATTTCTAACCTTGTGTCAAAATGATATACTGTTCATGTGGTTCTGGGGAATATTTGCTACATTTTATAAGTTTCGCTTAAAATTATGAAATTAGAAATTTTTTAAATTATTAAATTTCAAAACAAACAATTTAAAAGTAAAAAGAAAAAGAAATATTTGTTTAAATTGTTCACTACAGTGTTGTATTATTTTTGACACAACGTTAAAATACTTTACAGTGTTGCAAACGTTTTCAAAATAAGACCACCTTATATGAATTCGCCTTGATCTCCTACAATAGAAATATTTGCTAAAGAATTTAATTTTCCTTTTATAATTTTTCTGTAATTTAATTTTTATTTCGTTTCAACGAATTTTGCTTTTTCTATCAAACGTAACATTTAAATACAGTTTTTGGTATTTTTATTCCATTTATTTAAAAATCATAGTTTTACATCTCACCATCCAACCACTATTGATCCTCTCGTAAATCTTTAAAAGGATTTGTATTGTTACAAATCTCAGATTTTCAATTGTAATCTGCAACAGCCACGCTGCCATTGCATCCATCCACAGGCCATAGATATCAGAAAGAGCAAAACTAGACATTACAAGTACTCGTACAAATACATGGTGCACAAATAGTGCCAACAGTACTTTATAACAAAAAAAAAAAAAAAAAAAAAATACAAACGCATAACTATTGGAATTACTAGTACTTGTATCCACTGGCAACTGGCTGATGTACAAACAGTTTAGGATGTGTTTGTGTTTGTATGAATATATAAAATCTACAGTATAGCCGAATGTATTTATCCAAAGTGCAGTTTGCAGTTCATACAACATCTGTGCGATGACATAAAAATGGTCTAAAATGAATTTATTTTATAGATTACGTGCACTCTCGAACATTTAACAAAAAATGTTTTATACCTATGGAATTGGATTTCTTCCTTTTTTTTGTGTTCTTAGTTAGTTACTTATTTATTGTCAGCAGCTTTAATGCCACAATGGTATTTGCTATAAGAATTTATATTAAAACCATCAAGTTTTTATGGTCGCTGAGTGGATTTAAGTTGCAATAAAAAAATATCTCTATAAACTAAAATCATAACTAAGTGGACAGGTTTAAGCAAAGAAAACCAAGGGAAAACATAACATATACACATGAGTGATAAGTGATTATAAAATTGTTTTATTTTATGAATTTTTCAATCCTACTTTGATGATAGACAACAAGTTTTATTTTTATTGAAGATGAGGGCTTCCATAATAAAATGACAATTTGAAGGATAAATCAAATGTATTGAATTATTTAAAAAAAATGCACTTTTCTAAATGTCTTCTTTTTCAAGTTTAAAAATATATACATTTATAAGTTTGTAATTTCAAGGTGTCCGGATAGTTGTCAGCCAATGTTCTTTGAGTTTTTTTAATAAATGCTAAATTTTTATGCCAAGCTTCTTTTCAGTTAGTAGAAAAAAATTATATCGGCCTTGCCACCGTCAGAAATAATGACAATACGGCCCGTATTATCAGGCCCTGATTTATGCCATTTTTCATCAGGTTTGCCCGAAATCCTTGCGAAAGGTTCCCGCATACCTGTATTCATAAATGACCGGTTTACAGACAAATTACTACCTATTGCTTCCTCCAATAATGGTTTTGGCCCAATATCGCTTACACTAAATTTTAACGAGTTTAGAGGTTTAGTCCCTACAAAAGAAACTAGGTTAATAAATATAGCATAAAAATCTCTTTTCTTATGTAAAACTTGGTTGGTTAAAAAAATCAGCGAAATCTACCAGTTTTTTTTTACCTTACCCCGATAGGAATATTCTCCCCTAACAAGGCAAAGCGGTGTATTTTAAAAACTCTTTTGCTCAATATGTATTTCATTTTACAATTTAAAGAAATTTTTTCATTTTACAAAATATTTCCAATATAAAAAAAATTTACAATTTGTTATGAAATTAATCAGTTTTTATCCATTACTTAGTCCCATATCACAATTTTATTTAGTTGCACTTGTTACAAAAAAATTGCTTAAAACAAACAAATTCAAAGCTGATATCAAATTATTATTTGTTTTAATTCAATGAGTCCCTATAGAAAAAATTATCGCTAATTTTTTTTCCAAAATAAAATCAGTTTATTTAAAAATTTAATCAAGTGAATTCTGTGGTTTTCACGAATAATCGCGTACGTCGGTTTTTATCGAAATTAAGATAATGATGTCAAAGTGCTACATTTTGCATTAGCTTTTTATAAGTATTAAGCTTTTTAGAATATAATGTAGTATTATTAATTTTTTTCTGCTAAAACAACTTAAGTTAACTGTTTAATAAAATATTTTGCTATTATAACGATTTATGTCGACATACATCGCCAAAAATTGTACAATTGCTGAATATGTTTCCAAATAAAAAAGCATATGTGATGTTATGTTGTTATTCGTGCAAAAAATTTGAAAGTATTTTTTGAAAATGTTTCTATTAATAACAACTTATATGTACATGTGCGATTATTGTTGACTTCTTTAGTTGCAACAACAGCAGATGAGCGGTTGTTTGTAATTTTAAGTCCCGTTTACTGCATACGTTGTGCTATAAGTATCAAAAACTCTGAATATGTCGCCAACTTGTGTGCAAAAAATAACAACGTAAGTCGTCATGTGTGATTAAAATGATAACATTTATTTTCACAAAAAAGAACTTATGAGGAGATATGATGTTATATTGCACACACTTAATGAGTCAATCAAACATATGCATTTTTAATCCTTTTACAGATTGTGATCCTGTGAGGATTTTTTCATGAAAACTATGTATAATACGTCACTGTTAAGAGGATAGTAAAGAAAAAAGTTTAAAAAAGCATCTAAAGAAGCCGCAATTAAAAAAAATAATTGTTTTTGCTCTCCTGAAAAGTTTGGTTTTATAACTTACGCGATTATTCGTGAAAACCACAGAATAAAACGTTTAAGCAAATAAATAAAACGTTAAATTGAGACTATTAATTTTTTTTTGCTAGTGCAAATTTAATTATGTTTTTAGTTAATACCACAATTTTTTTAATTGAAATCAATTTTTATTGTTTTCTGTGCATGTAAGATTCGGCATAGCCGATTGTAGCACTTTTACTCGTTTCAAATCTCTTACCGTTGTAAGGACATAAGAACATTTTCCGTTTTGATTCGAAAAATTGTATTAATCAGATCTTGGAGAAATGCAATACATACACAGAAAAAGTTCAATTAACATATCGAGCCCTAATAGCAAAAATGATGTAACCAACAACATTTTAGATTTTTGTTTTTTGATGAAAATCGATAATTTTTGACATCTGGCAAGTACCGTTACGAAATAAGAGTAAAAGCAACTTGTAACGAAACCCTAGACTTGAAGCAAAGATATTTAAAAAAAACCTTCTCCTGTAAAATTTTAATTTTTGTTGGTTACATCATTTTTGCTATTAGGGCTCGATATAAGTTAGAAATTTGTACTATTCCGTTCTGATTTTCCACCTGCAAACAAATTGATCATATCAATTAACGTATTTGTAAGTTTGAGCTTTTCTCGCTGTTGAGGTTTAATTGAACTGAGACCACTAGTAAAAGAGACTATATAAAACCTAAGCACAAATCAAAATATTTTTTTCCAATCAACGCAATTAATTGAAACAATTAAAAAATTTTTTGAAACTTTAAAATATTTTGAAGTATGTTTTCATATTTGCAAATATACACGCAAAAATTATAATTTTTACTTTCAATTAAGGCAAATTAATTGAAACAATAACAAAAACTATCAAAGTTATTTTTTGGCAATACAAAATTTTTTATTAATAATATTTCTGTACGACGTGCTAAATTCCCAATTTTTTATATTCGATAAATACACTGAAATTTATTATTAAGTGAGAGTTGTTTTCTTACGAAAACAATAAAATTAAACAATTTGTTTTTTAATTTTGTTTTCTTTTCTTTTTACCCACTTACAACTACAATATGAGTCGGAAAAAAAGCCAACCAATTGTAGGAGAATGTAAGAAAAGATAAACAAACTGTTTATTGTTGGTGTTTTGGCAAAGCTTTAGTTACAAGTAAGACTTTGAGTGGTTATAATTCTTATTCGCTTTAAGGTTTAATTTGTATAATATTTTTAGCTTTTCTAAAATCTTTGGAAAAGGTTTCCTGGTGATCTGGCTTAAGCAACCAGTGAAGTGCGCATAGAAGCTGGGCAATTCCACGCAAAAGTCTACCATAAATGGAAAAAATTAATATCTGACTTTGGTAGTAAAAATACTTAAGTATGGTGGCAACATTATGTTTCTTTTACTTTTATAGTGGCAATCAGAGAACTGCAACAATACATAATACTTGCGAGCGCACTCGCTGTTTACTAAATCATTTTTAGTCTCGAATACTTTTAAACACTCGCTTTTACTGATTTGGTTGGATCGTTGGCTACTTCTTCATACAAAGCGAGCTTCATGCATGAAAATATTACACAATAACTTTTTACTTGTACATGTGTTAACTACATAAAGTAGTAAGAGCCCAGAAAAATGTATGAACAATATCACAACCACGCAAAGCTAAGTTTCGTGCTTTTTCTATTTTCATATTCGGTAACTTTTTTGTATATAACTTACACGACTTAGGTGTTACGACCAGCTCGTAACAACAACATTCACGGCATATTCATTTAGTATATGTTCGTGTATTTAAAGTTTAACATGAAGTGAAAACGTGGCTGCCAGATTTTATGATTTGTCCTAGGTTAGACGATTTTAGGCGTTTAAATGATTTGGTGCATGTTTTGTTATTTATTTTATGGATGAAAACTAGTAAAAGAAAAAAATCAATTAGCAGCCGATAGTTATCGTTAATAAAGAGCGCACTCAGCCGTTTAAAAAAATTTTCTTATGTGCATCTTTAGCATCATAGAATATAATTGTGTGTTTGTTGTAAAATTTGTTGTCAAAAATTTATAAATATATAAAAAGTAAATTCTGTGTTAACGTCGCACATTGAAATAACGGACAGCGCTGCTTTGAGATTGGTCAATATTTTTGTAAAAATATTTACATATAAATGAAATTGACATTCGTTATATATTTTAATTCAAATTTTCAACGAAAATTTTTCTTATAATAACTTTTAAATTCATTTTATGTATTTCATAATGAATTTTGCCCTACATGTTTACATAAATATACGATCATTGTTTTTTTCCTAAGCCGTCTGGCAACGCTGCTTTAAGTATTACTACGAATGACGAATGCTGCGAGTAAACACTTGTGCACTCAGACAATTATAACTCTAGGTCAGCGAAGGGCAGATAGAGAACATTGAATAAAAGAGAGTAAATTAGTTGATTTATCAGAAGTTCGAATGCTATTGCCGAATGTTGATATAATATATTTAAGAAACAATACAAAACAGAACTCATATAAATTTCATTGCGTTTGCTAAAGGCTCGTATGTTGAAAACACAATTTCCTACGAGCCTGGCGAGCACATACAAAAACAATAGGCTGTATTAACTACACCGCAACTCGTTTTAAGGCGAGTATCATCAATCATAAAAACGGGTGCTCGTTGCAGTTCTCTGGTGGCAATAATGTTTTGATATTTTTTTTTAAATATTTTTTCTCAAAGTAATTTTGTATCATTATTAAAAACACTAGCAATGAAATATGCACTATAATTTGTCTTCCTAAGCTTATCCCCCAAAGCTTTACGCCTGTCTACAGGCGACCGGAATCTCTGGCGCAAATTGTAATTGCAACTTCTGCACTGAAAGCCAAGCTCACTACCAGCTAGCCTACTGGGGTACAACTATGTAGGGCTGTAACTTGTCATCACTGACTTGACAAATAAGTTTAAGTTGGTATTATATAGATATGGATATGTTCCATTGTGATCTATACCGTTATTTTAGGTATTTAGTTACAGCGAAACTATTGTTGAATATAATAAAAAAAATGTTAGAGTGCTATATTTGGCTATGCCGAATCTTTGATACCCTCCACCGGCATTTCGGATACTTCAGAATTGTGCTATAAATGGGATCTATAAATTATTAACCAAACTTTATAAAATCCGACGACATTATTATAATTGGTTACGGTTAAGACCTTTGTTAAATTATTGGCCTTAATGGTCGGCTTTATGCTTTCATTTCTAGTCATGTAAAACTAAACTTAAACTAACTTAAACGAAATATCATGATTTGTACAGTTTAATTTGCTTTGGACCCACGATAAATTATGGATCAATCATTACAAAAGTCATTAAAGTGATTTCCGGTATTAAAAAACCTGAATTATACGAACCTCAGGCGAGCCATGGACCAATTATCACAAAAGTTTGCTACGGATTTAGGCGCATTTAAATGTTTTCCGAGAGGGTTTTTTTATGTGGCCTATTATATATAATGGACCTATTTTCGCGAAATTTTGCTACAATAGGATTATTTGATACGCTTTTTTGGTGCACTAAAGTAATTTCCAAGAGCTGGCTTTATATGGGGTCACTTTAAGTAAACCTATGACGGACAGAATTTTACCACAACATCATTATTAGCTAACAACAAATAATTTGACACCAACATTGTTTTTTTTTTCTTTTGCGACGTTTGAAAGTGCACGTATTTTTAACTGCCAGACAGACAAATGGACATGGCTAAATCGGTTTAGAATTACTCAAGGAGCCAGAATATATATATACTTTATGAGATTAATAATTAAAAAAGTTACACACGGAATAACAAATAAAGTATACTCTTATGCACCACTAGCTGTGGAAGATACACAAAAAAATAAAAAAAAATATAAAAAGTGGAACTCTGTCGTGTTCTTATGGAACTCCTCAATTTATTGCAAAAGCTTATGTAGTTCTTTGGAGTTTTATGATTATGTTTTTTGCTTGGATCTTAAAAATACGTGACTTAATTGTGCTTATGCGTTTTAAGTAGAAACATCCTTAACAGTTTTTTTTGATATATATACATATATCTCTACACCAGCAAAACGATGTGAACACAATCTACATATTTTGTTTGCAATGTATCGATGGTCCTATAAGCCCACCCCTTTAATGTTGTCTAAAGTCTCAAGGTCGCAGTTTTTGACCCAAATGAGCTTATTTAACATGGGATAAATTTGTTCATTATTTCATTAGGATTTCCTTAAAATGTGCCTTTTAAAAAATAATATTGGCCTCGCTGGAGGAGCTAAGTCAACAAGATTAGAGGTTCAAAGAAAATTATTATGTCCCAATTTCCACAATGCAAGTCTTATTGATAAACTTATCATATTTTCTTCTTTGAATCAGCTTCGGCGTTTTCACGAGTTAAGCAAGTCTTATTATTTATCTGTTATTCTATTTGTTTGAATGTATATGTGCGTTTTGACATTTCGTTTAAAACATATTTCTTATTAAAATGTATTTAAATTCAAATTCGTGTTGAATATTTTAACAATTGTTTAATTTAAAATTAAGTTGTGTAAAGTGTACATTTAATTATAAATTTCTTTTCTTTTGTTAAATAACAAATATTTAAAAAAATTCACACACAACAAATCACACACGCTACGAAATGAACTTTGTACAACGAAATTAAATATGAAAGATAATTGTCAAAATGCTGAAAATTACGAATGAGAAAACAAAACTCATATGACGAGTACAGCAAGCTGAGTACTCGTTTCTTTTCCCCTCGTCACTCTCGCCTACAAAGTAGCAAGCTGATCAATAAGACTTGCATTGTGGAAATTGGGACTAATCAACAAAATATGGCCATAATAATTTCTTTATAAAAACTATAATTTATAAAATACCAATTTGATCAATTTGCAAATACCAGTCGTAAGTGAATTTAATTGGTAACTTATTTCTCCTACCCCCAAAAAGGGAGCTTCAGTACACTAGCATCAACGCCGGATTGGTCTAATGGACCAATATTCGATCAAAAAAGTTCAATCAAACAAAGTTTGTTTGGCATTTAAGCTAATAAACCAAAATTAAAGAAACCTTTCGTTTATAATACAACATTTTAAAAACGTTAACAAAAACGTTTCTTGAATGAAAATTCGTATGATTGAGAGCATATTTTTCAACTTTTTTAATTTGACTTAAGACGTTTTGTCAAAATGTCACAGATATAGATTCTCGTATGTCTTCTACACTGTAGTATTTGATTTTATTATTCTGATATGTCCCAACCAGCGCAATCGTTGTTTTATTTTGAATCTAAGTATGTTCACAGTGGTGAACAACTCATACAGTTTTTGATTTATTCGTTACCTAAGCTCTCCGTCAACGCATAACAGCCCAGACATTTTGCGAATTATTTTTCTCTACAAAACACCATACACATCTTTATCGATTTTAGGAATTATGTTTCGGGACAGGTATCACAAGCGGTTTTATGCTTTCTGGAGATTGCTTTACTTTTAAGATGCTTCCTTAGGCCATAATAACAACTGGTTGCAAGCTTTCTTTTATTTCAATGCTGATGCTATTTTCCTTATTTATAGCTGCTCCAAGGCAGGTAGATTCTTCTACTACCTCAAAACAACAATTGCCTGTTTGAAATTCGACGCTATAGTTTATTTGAGTGGAATTTTCTGCGATCAAAATCTTTGTTTTGTTCTCGTTTAACGCCAGATGAATTTTAGTTGAAGCTTTCTCAACCTTCCAATCGACAGCAGTTAAATCTCGCAAGCGTCTTACAATAATGCCAATATCATAAGCGAGGAGTATATGACTTTCGTCTTGAGCGTTGCCCTTTTTCCCCAAATTGTATTCATCAATAGGCTAAAGGTCTTAGACAACCATACCATTTGTAGTAGTAAATGGTTCGAAAATGATAGTTCCAATTCTTATTTCGTGATTTCGTGATCACAGTCAGGCAACAGATACTTACATATATAATATTGTTAAGTATTCTACAAATCGTCCAATGTAGTCAAACTGGATCTGAGTTAAAATTTTATTACTTTTGTTTATATTGTTTTTCGAGTTTGGCTTTCTTAATGTTTCTTTTTCTCTATTGCACGAAATTAATTGTATAAGTTTATACACCAATACCCCTGTTTGCGTCGTTTTCGAAGTTGCGTCTTTTGAAAATGTCCGTGATTTCGAAGATGCGTCGCATGGCTTCGAAGTTGCGTCGCTAGTGATTCGATTTGCGTCGTTAGTACATATTAAAATGTTTATACAAAGCTACATAAAAAGGGGATTTTCCGTTTAAGTCTAATGCAAAACAGCTTAGAACAAAAACTTGGCATTTTGACGCGTTCTAAATCAGGAGAGAGGGCTCTTGATAGTGAAAGAAACCTTGAACTATGCCCTTCAAAATAAAATCCATTTGCTGCTCCAGTGACGCTGAAAAAATTAAGAAATTCGTTGAAACAAGAACATAAACAGGTGACAAAAATGAGAAGTCTCTAAATGAAAAAATGGAGCCACTTTTTTTTACTATTTGGACTGAAGATCAAAATCAGCGATGAACGGCCCTTACAACAAATTGTTATTCCAAAGAAAGATTTAAGTTTATTTAAAGATCTAAAATAAAATTATCCTTTATAAAGTCTATTAAATCAAAATTTATTTTTTCAGCTAAAATTGTGAATCTCGGAACCAATTAAATACAAATGTATGCAAAATCATACTCGGTTTGCATCGAGTTTTTCCGGTTCCAATTAACGACGCAAACCAGAGTGTTGGTGTATTTTAAATATGAAGACTGTCACTGGCTTATGCAAAGCTATTCACTAAGTTTTTTAAAAGTTGGTAGTTCTCAAGAAGTTTCAGTCATACGGATTATAAATTTCTATGAAAAAGTGTTGGTTTAAAACTTCAAAGTTACCCGGGTACCTAGGTGCTCACATAAGGGTTAAAATACGAAATATTTCTCACGGCTTTATCATGTTAACATTTTTGTTTCTAATTTTTGACTGAATGTTCCCAATCTGAATCTAAGCTAAGCCAGAAAACCCCAACGGGTTGTGATTAGTATTTTCAGAAACTTCAATAACTGTGTTGCCCTAAGTTAAACAAAAAGCATAACGATATCCACGATTGAGCATTTTTTTATATATTTTCATTTATTTTAAGCTTCATATATAAACCTAGCTTTAGAACTATAGGAAATGTAAGAATTTTCCTTTTATATGTCAGATATGCCCTTTGTAAATTAAATCCACGATATATGAGCAACTTCAAACATTTACGACACCTAGACATTTTTTTTTTTTGTCTGACATCAATGTTGATTTGCGTGTGTATAAACCGATATTTTAGCATGTGAAATCCGTTCGCGTTAATCATTTTTATTACACGGCGCAAATTTTACTGCGGTTTAAAGTTAAGAATTAAAAAAAATATAAAAATTACAGTTTTTGTTAAAATTGAAAAAGGATAACGCGTGTGGATAAAACCCCTTAAGGGCTTTTTTAGCACACTAAAATATTTGTAAAACCTTGAATACTTTTCAAAATACACTGGAAAAAAATATAAAAAAATTTTTTTTGATCGTGTATGCATATACAAATTTATTTAAAATTGTTAACATTTTACAAAATTACGGCTAGTATAAGACATAATTTGCAATATTTTGGAAAAAAAAACTATTTGGCTATCGCTAATGGCTTAAAAATGTATAATCTGAAACCAAATCAAATATTTCATACAAGGATGCTTTTTGAGGTTAGAAACATTTTGTTTCCTCCATAAAATTTAAAATCCTTGAAATTTTTTGGTGCGTTTTCAATTTTAGTATCATGCTTAGTAAAGTCTTCTATTCGATGTACGTTTGAGCGGAATTGATACAGCGCTTCAGTTGTCACAAACCGAAATGTGTTTGGAAAAAACTGCCGCTGCACGCGCCAGGGTTGAAAAAAATTATTTTTTTTTGCACTTTATCAGTTTAGTCCGTCGCGAAGAATCTACTTAGTTACCTAAATATGTTCTCATGACATGTTTTGATTTAAAAAAAGCTTAAAAATAAATTTTTTTTTTGCAAAAATTTTCAAAAGTTCATACAATTTTTGCGTTTAAAAATTATAAAGTGCGTTTTCGTCTCGGAGGTACCCTTTACGAAGTTACTCACATCACGCAATACACTAGCCAACTTAAAAGGCAATTCAGATTGTCAGACGCAAAAAGATACATTTTTAAAAAATTTACGCTAATTTCTTTTAAGTTTGTGATGTCCGTGATACGTTATTGGTGCGCTGACACCAACTTGATACACCTCAAACTTTATAAAATTACGCAGTTTTTTTAATTCTGCGCTTAAAGCTTATTTTTATTAAACGGCGCAAAAACTCTATGTAAAATCTTCAAAAATTTCAAAATTCGGAAAATTTTGGTTTCACTTTAAGACACCATGCAACTTTTCACCCAGCAGCGATATCAAAAAAAAAAAGCTTAAAACTATTACAAAGAAAACGGAATGAATGAAAAAACTCTTGCAAGTTTCAAGTCGTTTTTTTAATTTTTCGAATTTTAGATGACCACCAATTCTTAAGGTGAGGACTTTTCAACGTAAAACTTTGCACGTCATATCCTTCAAGTATAGTCATCCAAACCCTATACAACGTTTTTTCAATTCATAAAACTTAACGAAATAAGAGCCATAGTATGTCGGTTTCAGCACGTGCTCAAAAAATTTGAAGTAGCCCATATACATTTATATTTTATTATCAGTAAACTTCTAAACGTTTCTGTATAATAATGTGTACTTTCCTATGCAGTATGCAAAGCAAAAATTAGTCTAAAAACTAGTTTTAAATGCTTAATGCAATGCAGCGTGTGTTTTATTTTGCAACTTTATAATTATATCAGCTTTCTTGAAGCTCAGCATAAAATTTCCTATTTAATATTATGTCTGAGTTAAAGAACTGGTTTTTCCCAAAACAAAATAAGCTTTATAATTCTGTTTAATTCTGTATAATTCTGATAATTTTATTCTATCAATTATTACTTTTATGTGGAAAATCCCCAAATGGAATAACCCATACAATAAATAAAGAAAAAAATTGTTTAACAAATAAACATTTACAAATGATATAAAATGATTTTTGCAAAAATAAAATGAGAGCTAAACGTAGAAAGAAATAAAAAGACTTAAAGAAATGACTTCATACATCTATTTAATTGCATATAAATGATGATTTGCTTTACCCTCAATAACGTGTGGTGGTAAATGAGAGTATACTAAGTTCGTCATTCCGTGTGAAACACCATAAAATATTAGTCTTAAGCCCTTATGACACTATATTTTTAATGCATTGGTGTAATAGAAAAATTTACCAAGTGCGAAGGGTTCAGCTTTATTAAGAAAAATGGCAAACTGTGAACAATTTTACTAAAGTTATCGATAATAAATGAAGTTTTGACAAAAAAAAAATTTAAAATTGCTCAACTTAAAATTGACATTTCAAGCTTGAAATATTAAAAGTGTTGCTGAATCAGCGGTTTATGGGCAAATTCAGCGGTTTACTGCTTTTTTGTTTTTAGGTTTCTCATAAACAAAACGTTGGTAACATTTAATAAAATTAACAGAACAGGGATGGCTAAGTTGTTTTAATTGTACTTTTTTGTTGATACTTTTTAAACTAAGATTTATAATACCTTTTTGTGGTGTTTTTAAGAACATAAATAAAATTAATTTCAACTAAAAAAATCTTTTAGTACAATTAGGGTAAAAAAGTAAAATTTTTAAAGGTTGTACCAATTTTAAAAATTCGCAACGCCATCCCTGAAACAAAACCATAACAAGAGAAAAAAAACTAAAAAAACTTTGTTTACATTTATGTTGGTTTGTCTGGGCCGATTTTTATAGTCGAAATATTCGACTGTCGAATTATCGACCACTCTATTTTTTTTTTTGTATTGGATAATTGGAAAAAAACTAAATTTTTTATTTATGCGTTTTGCATATGTATGTATTAGTTTTAAATCTAAATGCTTATAAATCTGAGAAATTGAACAGCTTTTAATAAAATATTGTGCACTTCTGGCAGTAAATACCGTTCAAATAGTGTATTTTTTATTCTAGTCGCTGGGCAATCAGAGGAGAAAACTGTTCTTAGCTGTGGGCGATGTGTAGCAGATTATACAGGGTCCGCCAAATAACTTTTTTTTTGAAAATGCTATAAAAAAAACACTGAATATTTTCTCAAATTTCTTTTTCTTATTTGAAAGTACAATCCTTCCGGTTAATAAAGGAAAATAATTTCATTCAAATGGTTGCCTCGGCTGGCCATGCAGTAGCCTACACGATCGGTCCAATTTTTAAGCACATTATCGATTGCGTGCAGCTGTATATCACCAATGGCTTCACGAATATTGTCCTTTATAGCGTCAATTGTCTCTGGTTTGTTGTCGTAACACTTATCTTTGACGGCACCCCACAAATAATAGTCCAACATGTCAAATCGCAGCTCCAAGGTGGCCAAACGACATCAGCTCTGCGACTGATAATGCGATCTTCAAAAACAGGGCGCAAAACATCGAGTGTAGCTTCGGCTGTGTGTCACGTACCGCCGTCCTGTTGAAACAAAATGTTGCCAATATCCTCCTCTTCAATTTTTGTGAACAAAAATTCGTCCAACATGGCCCGATGACGATCGCCATTGACTGTAACGGCCACTCCTTTCTCATTTTCGAAGAAAAATGGCATAATTGTGCCTCTGGACCAAAATCCGCACCAAACAGTGACTCGTTCTGGGTGCAACGGCTTTTCAATGCATGCGTGCGGGTTTTCTGTGCCCCAAATGCGACACTTCGCAAAGCGAAAACGCATATTTCCCAGCGTTGTTCAATCGTATACACAACCGTATTTCTTCAGGGGAAGGATAAAACTAATTATCTGTCAAATCAGACATGAGCTAAGTGTTACCATTCACGAAATAAGCAATAGTTGAAAAAAAACGTTAGATGGCGGACCCGTTACTTGGCCCCATCAATAAAGAACTTGAACCAAAGTACAGAAAAAATGGGTCATTATTAATTTGGTATGGGTGCAAATTTCAGGAGAATTAAGTTCGCGTAATGCAATGACCATCGCAATCATCAAAAAAAATATATATGGGAAGTCTTGAAAAATTAAATTGGTCCACTTAAATGCAAAAGTAAACAAGAAATGTAAGGTAAAATTAAAGATGTTTGTTACACCATTTTGCCGGATGTTTGTGCTTATCTTGTTGCCTAATTGTTGGTCTCAAAAGGTCAAAACAATGAAAAGGGCTTATGCCACTTAATATAATATTAGGATTTGATAGTAAAGTTTAATAAAAAATTTATGTTTTTTTGCAAGACATAAAATGTCCCTTTTATTTTTTCCTGGCATATTTTACAAAGACAAACAAAAGGTACTAACTTGAAGTCACATCTTTAAGTTGCATACAAATTGTGGACTAAGCCTAATTTTTTTTTTATTTCATGATGAACGGAAAAAATTCTTAGTTCTTAGATTGATTGTGGTTTCGAAAATTTAAAAGGACTTAGTAAATTTTGCCAATGTGACTATAAGGTCCATAACATGTTTTACGTTTACCTTTAATACATGTGTGGCTTAATGGACCAAAGCGTTATTACTTTGTATTAAATTTACTTACTTGAATTTACTTACTAATGTGCTGTATTCACAACACAAGTGACTGAACGTGTAGTAAAATTTATATAAAAAGCACTCAGTTTTTTGAGTGTTTTCCATATTAATTTTACTGCACGTTCAGTCACTTGTATTGTAAAAACAGCACATAATTCAAAAGAAACCGAGCTAACTGACTTTTTCTACAGCGAAAACAGCCAATGCTGAATTTTTAAGGACAATTTTGATGCACTCATATCTCCCAAACTATGTACGCAATAACTTTTTCTTTTCCTTTATATTAAAAACAAGGCTTCGGATTTAAATAAAATCGACACTCAGATTTTTCCGCTCGAAACATCTTTGATATATAAATCTCTGAATTTGAACAAAATTACCATATATTTCCCTTTCACATCATTAACCTGATTTCAACCGATCTTTTCTAAAAATATATATACATATATCTTATGAGAAATGCAGAGTTTTGTTTGCTAGACTCTTCTCTATAAAATAGCATCATTAGATTTTTTAAAAGTAATAGTAAAAAAATGCCTTTTTTGCAGCAGAAATCCCATAGTGCGCCCTAATAAAATCGGTGGTGGAACGCATTATTTGTCAAGAGAGTTGGCAAAGATTTGTTCTATATGACTAGAAGTTATATTACCAACTTTTATGAAAATCATCCATTATTTTCCATAAGCCTCTTCGGAAAGCTCACTCTCCAAAAACACCTTAATACGCCTAAAACCGTTAATGTAAACAACATTGCGGTAAAATTCCGTGACTCGGTGGAGGGTATTCAAGTTTCAGCTAAGCCACATAAAGCAATCTTCCTTTTTTAAATTTCCAGTTGCCTGATTATGGAGGAGTTAAAAAAAAAAGAAATTACGGGGAAGATGATAGAGAAGAAACATCAATGAGAAATGTTTAGTAGGACACACAAGATTTATGTAAACAATTTATTTGTTCAACTGAAACTAACAAAATGCAAAGATGAAATGAAATAAATGAGCTTTGGGTTAAATAAATCTAACAAATAATAGAAGTGGAAAAAAAGGAAAAAAAAATTAACTAGAATATAGGACTACAATTGTGATAAATTGTTTGCGAAAATGTGAAGAGGTTTTAAAGGAGGAGCATTTTTTTCGTAGTTCTTAAGCGGTAATAGTGATTTCTGGTTGTTTTAGAATCAAATAGGATTTTTTTTTATCTTCATCAAAAAATTTCTTAGTGATTTTTTTAAGTCTTTAAAAGACCATTTCATTCTTAAATTTTTTTTATTTTTGTGTTCATTCTTAATCGAAAATGTTGTAGTTGTGAGCGCACTACAGGATTTACAAGCTGTTGTGGCGCAAGGAAGTGTATTCTGTTCCAATTCTGTACAATTTCTACACATCTGATGTGCCTTTAAATGAAAACAAGTTAACATATATACAGCTCGATTTTAAAGCCCATTTGTGGGTATGTTATACAATTATGAGGAACTTCGTCCGCCTCTAATATAGAAAAATTGTAAAGATGTCAAATTAAGATTTTAAGAATGCCATGCGGGAAATTTGTGTCAATTGGTCCAAAAGACTGGTCCTGGAATGTGTGAAAATAGAACAAGTACAAAAAGAAAGGACTCATGACCAGTGAAAGAAGAAGCAATCCCTCAACTGGTTTATGAAGAACAAAAAGGTACAAAAAAGTAATGAATTACAGTACAGGGTCCACCGGTGCTGTGACACATTTTTAGGTACTTCCTAAAATTTGGTTCTTGAATTTAATTCTAGGACTTGTTTTATTGAAATAATACTACATTGTAGTAATTGACACTAAACACGTTCATTGAGAATAGATCTGTTACTATCCAAATGGTTCCAATTGACCCCCTCCAATGACAACCCCATGTCTTATTCATATAAAGTGTTAGAAATAGAATCAGTCTCTACCACCAAAGACTGACTTTGGTGTCAGTTAGCTTCCCTCTAGGGTGATTACAGGTGCTTCGTTGTATAAGAGAACCCAAAAGTTGCACAGAGATTTAGTTTAGTTAATCAGATATAGTGAAAACTATTTTGTAAAGTTGGAATCTCACCCGAACCTTCTGACACGAAACCAGATTAATAATCGCATACACCAACACATACGAAGAAGGGAGACTCGTTACGTGAAAATGAAGATTCAATAAATAAATACATAGAGAAAAAACTTTAAATCCTACTTCTAAAATATTTCTACCCTCGGTGGAGGGTATACCAAATTTGGCACATTTCGTATATAGAATATATATAACTATAACATAACATAACATATATGTATATTTTTTAAAACCCATTGTAATTTATTTTATTAAATAGCAGACAATTTTTTTTCAATATTTACCAATCGATTTTATGACTTAACAATTTATTGTCTTTAACAGTTGCATTTTCGGTTAAAATTTTTAGACCAAAAGCAGAAAAAAGGTTGGTAATAAATCAGAAAAATTCATATGCATTTTATTGCCATACATTTATGGCTGACAAAAATAAAACGATGTATGGTCCAAACTTTAAAACACACACACACACACAGACACAAACGCAGCAGACAAACGCTTTAACAAAATTTATGAGTTTTTTGAATATTTTGTATTCAATAAATTATAGAAATTATAGTTTTTAAAATTTATGTTGGCTGTTATGATGAGCACGAGCGAGAGAACACTTTTAATTGTCTAAAAAAGGGATTAAAATCAAAAAGGCTGTGTGTGCTTAAATATAAACAATCGTTTCTTTCGTTAATGAATAACTTAGTTATCTAAGTTATCATTAATACACGGTGGTGCATAAAAAGCTAAATGGCTTAAATTATAAACATATTTTTTGTTAGAATTTTTGTTTTTTTTTTCACAGCCCTTTAACAGTGAAGAAGACTTGGGGAATTTAATATCATTACTACAAAGAAAGAAAAACTCTCGAAATTCATTAAGTTTTTTATACTTAAAAATACCTTAAAAATTTAAGCACGAGTAACACAAAAACGAACTTAAAACAAGCCTAAATGGGATAAATTTTTAAAATCAATCACGGCATTTCTTAAAATAAGTGTAAAATTCTTAAACCAAGTAAAAAAAGATTTACTTTTTTGTTGGAATTGCCACTCTCAGAGTTAAATTACAAATTGAGCGTTTAAATCTCACATAACTTATTAGTCTAATCTCTCAGCAATTAATTATTCGTACATACGCTTGTGTTTGTCAAGGTTTGTTGTTGAAACTACAACTACACCACACAAGTATGTAAAAACGATTGATTTCGTTTGATTTTTTTTTGTGGAAGAACTTTTTTTTAGTTTATGTATGTATATGTATTATATTTATATCAAAGTATATTGCCTGTTTTGTTTAGAAACAACAGCAACAGCAGAACAAGAATAAAACATGCATTATTTCCATGTTTAACCTTTATGTCAACAGCTGAAAAATTATACTTACGCCAACAGCAAACATACCCTGGTATACAAGTACATATTGTTGTTAGTGTTTTTTCGTTTTATTTGCGCTTTTTCCCCATTTTAAATTGTTTTTATGCATGAATACTTAAAATAACAGGTGTTTAAGCAAAGACTTGTGCATTTTTCTTTGCTTTCATGTGTAGATATTTACAATAAGTGACTTTTTAGCAAAAACTTGTTAGTTGCTCGTCGTTACTTGAACTGCGGTTGACGTAAGAGGTAGGAATGAAAAAATAACCACATCTATGATCTGATTTGTCCAATTTTATTCAAACTTTAGAATATGTTAGAAAACACTTCTAGTGAGGATATAATGATATTTCAGAGCGCTATGATAGCCACTTTCAGAAATACAGTGTTTTTAAAATTCAAAACATACCCGGGTATGTTACTGTTGACATAAAGGTTAAAAAGTAAACTAAAAAGCAAAAATTTCTATTTAGTTAAATACATTAAATTTTTAAAGTAGAAACCATGTTGAACATAATGCTGATGCTTTATAATTGAAATTTTTTAAGGTCAAAACGGATAAGTAAATCAATCATAAAAATATACTCCTTCTTTCTCTGGATCTCTGGGGTAAGTGTTTAAGGTAACAACCAATCTAATTTCACTTTCGGATTATTTCAAGTAAGAATTCGGGATTACATCACTTCAATAATGCTTGAATCAAGCGCATTTTTTAAATGATTCAATCTTAGCTTTACTCAGATCGGACTATTCAATTTAGATAAGTTAAGTATTTCACACTTGGATAATCCGCACATAAATCAGTCTTTCTGTGCTTGATTCAAGATTGATATTGATAACGCTTCGGATTGATTTAAATACGGATGTATTGAATTTTCTTTTCAGTGTACACTATCGAAGAACTTGCAAAATCAAATGAAGTTAATTTTTCAATACAACAATTCAGATTGTATTCACAATCTGATAGCGACTGATTATATATATTTTCTATTTAATGCCTATGGCAACAAGTAAAACTGCAGAATTGGGGCTAAGAAGTATTCAATAGCAGCTCATTAGTCACAATAACACCCACATAAGTGTACTTTTTGTATTTCATAAAATTCAAAGTTCTGTGAATGATTTTTAAAATTTTATTAAATCTATATGTATGTACAGACGAAAATGCTTTTGTTGGTGCGTTTGTTCAATATCAGCTGCTAAACTACTGAACAGATATTCCTTAAAAATTCTTAGTAATATTTTAATAACACTGCGCTAAAATAGGGCTCCTACAAAGTCAGCTACAGAAGTCACACAAACAAATGGTACAAAAATCAGCAGAACAACACGCTAATCATTATGGCACTGTAAAATACCACTGTACGATCAGCTAATTGCAGCTAAAAGCATTATAAACCGTGTTCAAAAATAAACACTAAGGCCCTAATTTTGTAAAACACAACGCACGCCAAAATATTATATTGAAAGCAAAAACAAATTCCTAAATATTTTGTAATTTTGTTGTTGCTTTGTACAGAAATTTATTTACCGTTTCAAAATTTTCAACGCCACAAGCAATGAGGCGTATGAAATTTTAAAAACCAATGTGAATTTCTGTTAGAAGCAGCAACAAAATTACAAAATATTTATGAATTTGTTTTTGCTTTCAATGTAATTCTTTGTCGTTGCGTTGTGTTTCACAAAATTAGGGCCTAAATATCGCTTTGTGGACAATACAAACGCTTTTATTATTTGTGTTGAAAATAATTGAAAAAAATAACGTTTCCCTGTTTGTCATCTTTCGAACGCAAAATGAATGCTGTTCTTATCCAACTCAACAAAAGATAAAAACATTTAATTCCGTTCGCTTTTTTAAAAAGTACCAGTCCCTTTTGACACATACGAAAAAAAACAAAAAGCCAGCAAAATAATTTTGCACACACAAGCTGTTCGTGCTGCGGTCGTTGCTAAAATTTTTTTGTTTGTTCATTTCTTTATCAATGTAAAAAAGAAACATTAAAGAACATTAAAATATTATGTTTTCCTACAGTACTACTACAATTGTTCTATTTTTTTTTAACGAAGAACAGAACACTAACTATAATATTCGGCTATTTCTTGAAAATAGTTACGAGTGGTATCAAGGATTGAGTTCGTCTACACAAACACTTAAAAATATATATCATTCCTGGGTGTGTGAGCCGTACGCTAAGTAATGTTCTGTTTATTTTCGAACATTGATTATAAATAAGTTGGTATTTATTAACACAACATGTGCTTATATATAAATTGCATTTGCTTGTTTCCTGAAGACTTCTAAAATACTGAGCCGATTTGTTTTGAAATTTTCATGGTAATTTCCTTATTATTATTTTTTATTACCCCTCCTGGGAGCATATTGCTTCCACAAAGTATCTTTATCTTACTGTTGTTGTTTCCGCGTCTTCCCACAAAGAATTGCATAGTGTTTATTCGTTTACATGTGTCCTTGCGTCGATCACAGCCTCTTGAACTTTGGGTGTGTGTAAAACGGTAGCAAAGTTCTATGGTGAATTAAAATTGTCAAGAATTTCTGCGCTAATGCCAAATTTATACCAGCTCCGAAGGCTAGTGAAATTTTATTTACCACAACGGTGTAAACATATAACTGGCACTACAAAACTCTTCCAAGCAATCCTATCATTAGCTAGTCGTTTTAATTCGACCCATCTGCATCCAGTAGTCAGGTTTACAGGCTTTTACAGCTTCCACCTCCATGTGTGCGCTAGTCTTCCAATGCATCTTTAGCCTTGGGGGTTCCAATCTAAATCAAGTTTGGGAATATCGCCGAATAGTTTCCTAAAGGTATGTCCTATCCAGAGCCACATATAACGAGTCTAAATGTTTGGTACAATTCCATTGACCGCTCCCAGTGGATGTTTTTAACTCCAAAATCGTACGTTCCAGCTACCAATAGGCTATAAATATTTATAAATTTTCGAGTGAGCATAGAAAGACAAAATAAATAACAGTCTATTTGGAGGACGGTTACTGTAAATGTTTCCAAATTTGGAACAAAAAATTTGTCAAGAGAGCAATATAAATGTGGTACAAGTTTATCAATACACGAGATCTGTTAAAAAAACAATTTTAATTAGGGCAGCAAAGCGAACCGGGCTTAGTTTGTTTTACATTAAAATTCATTACTTATGTATTTCATCATGTTTGTTTAACTTAATTATATTTGCTTTTAGATAAGACAAACACAAACAAAATGTGTTCAACGCTTTCAACATCTTAAAGGAGTAATACAATCCTTTGATGACATTTAAAGCAATTAAAATTGTGAATATTAAAAAAACCATTAAAATTAATGTATGAATATTTTTTTTGGTTAATTAGGCTTAACAAAATTTCTTACCAAAAATTATTTCAAAATTCTAAATAGCAAAGAAAAACTTCTTTGATCCTTAACACAAGGATACTACTTCGAACATATTCCTTGAGTTGTCAATTTTAGTATAACAGTTTTAATTATTTCAATTATTTCTAGTTTAAGTAATTCATAAATTCATCACATTAATAATTACATTATCACTTATCTAATTTTTAAAAAACTTATTATTAGTTTTCACTTGAGTAGTTCAGCACGCTTTAACTATGACAAACATAATTATTAAGGATGTTTACATCCGCTTAAGACAAAAAAAAAACTGTAAGAAATTATTGTATATTTAATTTCCGCTTTGTTGTTTTCTTTTTGTTTTTGTCTAGGTTAAATAAAAAAATTAGTTTATGTTGTTTAATTTAAACATTTATCTTTTGATTCTGAACTAAAGGTAGTTAAAAAAAATATAGAATTTGTAACGCCGGAAATG
This sequence comes from Pollenia labialis, assembly GCA_949318255.1. Classification (NCBI taxonomy): domain Eukaryota; kingdom Metazoa; phylum Arthropoda; class Insecta; order Diptera; family Polleniidae; genus Pollenia; species Pollenia labialis. The sequence continues at coordinate 17,551,947 of OX439141.1, forward strand.
GTTGGCATGGCTGCATGAAAAATGAAAACATATTTGTACAATAAATAACTTAAGGCATTTAAGTGATTACAAAAGTTTTTTTTTTTTTGGAAAAAGAATTTAGTGATTTCTAATTGAGTAAACTCCAAAATCTTGGTGAAAGCTTAATTATCAAGGAGTATTAACAAAGAAAAAAAATAAATAATTGATAAGTGAATTATGGAAGTCATTATAAAAACTCATTTGTTTAAGTGTAAGCTTAATCATCTACGGGAAATTTTACGTTTTTACTGATGTTTGTTGCGCACAGAAGTATTGATTTGACTAAACCCAAGTTCTCGTAAACTGGCCAACTCAGAATTACTCTCGTCCGGCTTGATGGTTTATGGTTGTCCTTTCAAACCATCTACAGCTTGTTGTGAAGAGGGTATACTTAGTTTGTCGTTCTGTGTGAAACTATTGTAATATTCATCCAAGACCCCATAAAGTATATATAAATATTAGGGTGATCGATCGAATAGTATTCGACCGGTTTTAACCGGTTATTTTAGTTTTGCCCAAGTCGAATATTTTAAAATGTCCATTTTTCGAATATCGAATAAACCGGTTATTTTAATAAAATAACCGGTTATTTGAGAAACGTGTAAGTTATATACGTTTTCCTTACTTTTGTTATAAATGTACCCGTAATTTAAGTATTTTTCTAATTGAATATTTGGCAAACTTAAACTTTTTAAAAAAATGCCAAAACAAAATTAAACAAAAGTCAAAAAAACATTATGAGCAATGTTAATACAAATCGCTTATATAAGCGTGCATTCTTGTAACAAAAACCAAAAACAATTTAAAGTACTACAAAAAAAGTAATTTGACAGTATTATAAATACTATATAGTTATATCTTTATAAATATGTCATCTCTGGTGATATTTCGAAGTGACTGAAAAGAAAATTGTGCTTAAACGGCCCTAAAATGATAAGTTGCAAAGGTTCTTTAACGTTACGACTTATTAATCATTTTTAATTAGTCTACAAGCTTGACATAAATATACGCCAAGTAAAACTTGACCCTGTCCCAAGTAGTTTTTAAGACACTGCAAATAATACTTTTCTAAAATATGCTGACAATAATGATAGAAAAACTCTTAAGTAGTTCTAGCATATCTTCATGCTTAAGACAAGAACATACAGGCGGAATCAACATTATGAGAAAATTCATCAGTTTTATTTATTAAAGCCCCAAGAACTTAAAACAAAATTGAAAAAAATTTAAATATATAATCCTGGATAAGAGGTTTTGTTTGCCACTTTTCAAAAGTATTGGTGAAGTTTACTGCTTCATATAGACATGCTTAACCAGCAACAAATTAAAACTCATTTACAATAAATTTGGGAAAAAATGTCAAATAATAAATTTATTGCATTCCAATATTTTTAAAACCAAAGTTTTCCATAAATTCTAAAGCTATGTTCACACCTATTTTATATTTGACTCCTAACTTAACCACTAGTTTTCTTAAAGAATTGTTTGCTTTAGCAAAACGTTCGGCTAGAGCAAACATTATTTAACGGGTTCTTAAATACTTTATACATAAATGCAATTATCATCTTAGACATAAAGTTTAGCAAATAACTAGATATTGTTTAAAATAATGCTTAAGTTTAATCAATTTGCTAATCACGCTTTTTTTGATTTTATCGTCAAATATTTGTGGTCTGCACATACCTTAAGTCATATCTATGAATTGAGGCCCTATGCTCATGCTTGTTGGTTCCTTACCTTCGTGAATTGTTTTGTTTTTATTCTAATTAACTTTTTATTACAAAATCTAATTTAATTTTGATTTTTAAATGTATTCGAATTAAAACCGGTTAACCGGTTATTTTTAAAATGCTTAATCGAAACCCGTTTTTTTAAAATAGCAACTATTCGGAATATTCGAAAACCGGTTATTGAAAAAAGTCGAATAATCAATCACCCTAATAAATATATTAAGGAACCCCTGTTTTTTGTCATATTCCATGCGGGAATTCATCTTTATTTATAAAACCTAATATTGCTGTTTGAAAGACCTACCAATTGCCTTTTGAACAAATGTTTAAGCCTTGAAATATCTTGTCTGTTCTTTGAAAAATTTCAAAAATCCGGTACAGATTCGGATTCAGCGCAACTCAAAACCTAAGAAAAGTATACTCTATGGGTTGAAAATTTGTTGGCCTGTGAAATTATAAAAAAGCCGATAAAAGCCAATAAATAAAAAAAAAGATTAACAAGGTTTCTTTCAAATGTGATAAATTCCCATTTCATACTACTGAGAAACTGATAAGCTATTCCTTTGCGCATTTCACTGGTTACTTAGGCCAGATCGTCAGGAAACTTCATCCAAAGATTTTAGAAAAGCTAAAGAGATTATCTAAGGATAATTTTTAAATAAATATTTCATTTTGCTTTACATTTACTTCAAAATATGTATATGAAATTTCCCTAATGGTTTTGTGTACCTAACACTTAGTAACAAATCAAATATAGTTTTTGAATTTGTTCGTGAACTCAAACGTTTAATTATTAGTTTTGTTCGCTAATTAATAAAAGAAAAAATCTATAACTTCAGACATGCTTAATAAACAATAAACCAATCAAGTATTGGTTAGTTGGAAATAAAAACATAAAACTTTTAACAAGTATTTTCATGTATTTTCATAGCTTATTTGGGTTAAGAGGATTTTTGTACGAGTAATTTAGTTTTTAATTGAGAGATTTTCATATAAAAGAAAATAATTAGCAAAAAACTTTACAAATATCAAAGGAAAATTATACTATAAAAATAAAATAACAATTAAACAAAAGAAAGTATAAATCAAATGCAGCAACAAAGTCAAAAGTTATAAAGTGAGTTGCGATGGAAAAAATTTAAATGTTATTGAAATTTTAAGAATTATAGTTAATTTGATTATTTATTGCTTTCCTAAATTAAAGTTCAAATCTCGATATTGATTGCCTTTAAAAAGGTTTAATAAGTTCCAGTTTTTCTTTCAGGTAATTTAAAATCTTTAAATTGAGCTACTTTATGTTTATGATGATGGTTGAGTTTAGTTTTGTTCTACAACATTTCTTTTAAGCTGCTAACAAAAAAAAAAAAATAAAAAAAAAAAATTCTTTAGACAATACCCTAAAACTAGCACATGGGTAATTAAACCTTTGTTTGCTCCTTTATTTCATATTTCACACAACACATGCATTTTTTTCGATAAAGTACAGTGGAGAAAATAAGAAAAAGGAAAAGTGTTTTGAAGTTGAATAATGGGGTCTGCGCTATAACCTTAAGCAGCGTTAGCTCTACTTATTATCGAAATGAAAATCTCTATAATTTTACCTTTGGGAAATTTTGGACTAATAACCATGTTATATGCTTGTACAATCTCTTGTCCTTTAAAACGAAATTATACCGAATTTAAAGACATTTCTTTATTGATTGTTGGTATATTGTCGCCTTGATGCGGTATATCGCATCTAAATAGGCAAGTCAAAAAGTTTTTTTTTTACAAAAATAACGTAAGAATGCATTAACAAGTGTAATACTTGTTGTGTAAATATGGGTTCATTACCCTTTTCTAATGTTAAGATTGTGCTGAGTTTTAATACCAAACTGCTAGAAAGACTTAAAACAACCTCATAACAAATTTATTCTTTTCTGATGAGTCGTTCGGAAGTGCTTGTGCTATCAACAAACGAATTTACGGACAGACATGACTAAATCGTTGATTAAAAATTCAAAATTACTTAGTTAATGCGGTCTTAAATGAGTATGTCTTAGTATTGGAGACGGAAGGAGAAATTTACGTTGCCCTTATTCAACACTCATGATGGTAAAGGTGGTATAAAATATTTGTGCTCGAATATTAAATATTTTGCACATCATTTGAAAAAATTAAAACCAATAAGACTCAATCCCAAGTGAGATTATTTTGTAATGATCTACTGCATAGGGCTAATAATTTAAACCACTGTTCGAAAATAAACACTAAATTTCGCTTCTTAGTGCTCGGTTCGGTAGATTTGTTGAAAACATAAACGCTTATACTATTAAATATTAAACATCTTTATAAATTTATCCTCGACTGTTTGCATATAAAGTAGCTGCTGATATATTTGTTTGAAAAGAATCCAAAAACTATTCATACTATTTCCCTCCCCAAAAAAAAAAATTAAGTTAAAAAATAATACAGAAGAAAAATTATTCTGCATATCCTTTTGTCTTCACATGTGTATTGAATATGGTTGTATTCATTTGTATGAATTTTAACTGTTATACCATTCATTGGCTCTAGCATGCCATGTCCTATTGTTTCCTATATTTCTGGCACACACACAAACCATATGCAAGTTCGTACAAACACACAAAATACACATCAATTTCAAACACACCAGGCATGTGTCCGAGATTTTATACAAAAGGATTGAATTCGTTTTTTGTTCCACATAATGTAAGTTTTTTTTTTTTATTGCAAACCAAAAATAGGAACATAAAGTAGCTTTTGTATTACAGATAAGTAATTCATAGAGAAATAACAAAAAAAAAAAAAAAAAACAGACATAAATGTCTGAGTTAATATAAACTAATTTTGCTTCTTTTATTGTGTTGTATTATGTTATTTTTGTACCTTTTTATTTAGTTTTTTTTTCTTTGTGAAAATAATAGAGCAAAAAGAAAAATATCATACAGCTAAAGCAAGTAAGAAAGTTAAGTCGGCCAAGCCCGAGCATTTATTAGCATACACCACAGTATTTATAGGAACTTTTAGAGAGGGTAACTGTACCTTATTTAGCAACCATTTGCAATCATGGATCCTTCAAAACAAAAACATGTTATGATCGTTTTTACTCAAACTCCTAAATCCGCAAGGTGTGCTATTAAAATATTTTACAATTGTTTAAAACAAAATAAAAATGTTAATACTGTGTTCAATTATTTGTTAAAGCTGTACAGGAAAAATCTAAATTATAATCGGTTGCCCACAGTACACGCAAAGAAAAAACATGGTTGTGGTAAACATATTCTAAGAGCAACATATTATGATAAGATTCATGATTGTAGTCACCATATTACGATTGTTATTAAATCATATTATGACCAAATATGTTCGTAATATTACATCATAATATTTTTCCCTTAATCATATTGTTATCCTGTTAATCATAAAACGTTAAGAAGTTATAATATTACTGTCATGGCAATCATAATAAGTTTAGAAGTAATCATATTACTGTCATGGTAATCATAATAAGATAAGAAGTAATCATATTGTTGTCATGGTAACCATAATAAGTTAAGAAGTAATCATATTATTGTCATGGCAATCATAATTAGTTTAGAAGTAATCATATTATTGTCATGGCAATCATAATAAGTTTAGAAGTTATCATATTATTGTCATGGCAATCATAATAAGTTTAGAAGTAATCATATTATGATGCAAATTGATATGAACTGTTATACATAAATTTTTTACATCATAATATGATACAACTTTAAACATAATATTTTTATTGGAAAAAAATACTTATGATAAAATAAAAAACATAATATAGTTACTGTAATCTTTTTGTCGTAGGTCGCAATTATTTATAAATTATTTTATGGAGTTTTCATTATTTTTCTCTTAAAATAACACAAAACTTACCAGTCAGTAATGGTTAATATTTTGCACCAATATTTCACAAATCTTTCCACCACTTTAAGATTATTAAAATTTTTTAGCAAAGATATTTTATTTTGTGACACTACAACCCTTTTTTAATGTTTTTTCTTTATTTTTTTTTAATTTCTTGTTTATTTAAATGGTTATTTTGTTATTTCTTTTTTAATATTTTTCTTTTTTTTTTTTAATTTCTTGTTTATTTTAATGGTTATTTTTTTATTATTTAGCCACTCTCTAACAAATAATTCGATATGTTTATGTAAAACACGACACAACTGATACAAAATTATTTTACAAATGGCGATACCAAAATATTATTAGAGTAACGATATTTTGATTGCATCTTAAACTTATTATGATAAATGCATATAAAGTTATCATGTTATGGCTATTAAATATCATGTTATGGTTGTGAGTAATATAATATGTTTTGAAAGTTATCATAATTTAGTTGTTAGAAAAATAATTATTTTTCAGTCAACAATACTCAAATTTATAATTGCGATAAACATTAATATGTTTACAGTAACTATAATATTGCTGATATTTAATAAAAATAACAATTATTTGTGTACAACAACAATATATTGTTACAATAAACACAGTGTGGTTGCCGTAACCATGCCCAACCATATTTTTTCTCTGCGTGTAGTCATATATTTATTAATTGTTATTATTATAAGACATGTGACTTTACAACTTTACGACTACCTTGTGAATCCCCCCATATGTATATTTACATACAAAAATACATATTAACATAGATTTCCATTAAGATTTATAAGAATTTTTTTTAATAAATTCTTATAAATTAACCCTAGGATTACCATCTTTATCTGGCCAGAACAAATTTGTGTTTTACTTGCAATATCTTTCCAATAGAACAAAAAAATTAAAAAAACCAGATACGTGAATTCTTTAAATGATATCGAGCCCTAATAGCAAAAATGGTGTAACCAACTACATTTTAAATTTTTGTTTTTTTAAGAAAATCGATAATTTTTAGTCATTTGCGTCATCTCTTTAAAAATCTCATATCTCTGGGAAGTACCGTTACGAAATAAGAGCAAAAGCAATTTGAAACGACACCCTAGACTTGAAGCAAAAAAACCTTCTGCTGTAAAAATGTTTTTTTTTGTTGGTTACATCATTTTTCCTATTAGGGCTCGATATGTTCTTAATCGAATGAAATTTATTTGGAATCGTTCGGAGCAAATTTGTGGGGAGAAATCCCATTTTATGTACACATCTATTAAATTACCTTCTTGGTCTGGCTGGACCACAAATTATTGTATTTGTGTGTTTTTTTTGGTTTTATTTTTGCAAAATTAAATAAAATGATGTGACTTGACTTGACGACGAAATTATATTTTTGTCTTTTGCTTTTGGTTTTTGCACAAAACCATCTGTTCTATTGCTACTGTTCAACCGCTTTGACAAGGCGAACCCCAGGCCAATGCACCAAAAATTGAGCAAAAAGACGATCTTTGGTTGCGGCTTGTTGCGAATTTAGAATCCTCATATGCACCTGGGGCAAACCTAACCGTAGATGAACAGCTTTTTCCTTATCGAGGACGAACGCGATTCACGCAGTACATTCTATGGAAGTCAGTCAAATATAGCAGAAAAAGTGGTGGATATATTACTCGAAAACAAGATATGCGTTGAGAGGCCAAATTTACACAGGCAAAACTTCGGATTGCACCCAAAAAGTAAACCAGGCAGAAAAAGTTGTGAGGGATTTGTCAACCGTAATTTTGAAAAAAAAATTCTGATACTCTCAAATACACTGATGCAAGTCCGCTTAGCTCTTGTTGGAACTGTTCGGTGCAATAAAATCTTTGTGCTACATTTATTTAATTAAGCTAACGTCAAGGATGCGAAAATTGATTTGGCTACTATGAGGATAAGTATGCACTCTATCCATATGTAGCAAAAAGGAATAAGGCTTTTATACTTTTATATTTTATCACAGAATGCTGAGGTAGGTTGAGCAACCAGATTGAACGTTTCAAAGAAATCTAGCAAAATCATTGAATATAACCAAAATAATGCTGGAATTGATACAATGGATCAGATGCTACAGCTGTAAACGTGAAACCAATCGCTGGTCATTAGTCAATGTAAAATTTATAATATATTTTCTATATACCTTTTTACTTTTTATTAAACTTGTGGTCTGGCCAGACCAAGAGGAGAACTTATTGGTAAAAGTTTACCAGTAATCCTAGGGTTGAGCCTAAAGCAGTATATTATTTCACAAAAAAATTAAATAATTTGTTTTTACTGTTTTCGGCCATTGTTCTATTTTTTGACCAGTCCATATAAAGACAACTACAAATCGGGAGATACAATTTTGGGAAAAATATTCTTAATTGTTGTCTTAAAAGCACCTCCCTGCAACAGACTTAAAAAATTCTTGCGTTTTATGGTAGCGGCCAAACGTTTCGTGTCCAAAAAGTAGATAAAATAGAACAATATTTTTATAGCGGTTAAATACACTTTTTATTTTTTTATTTTTTTTTATTTATTTATTAATTGAATTGCTCCATACACAAGACTAAGAGTCTTATTTTGCAGCATGGAACTGAGAATATGTTAAACTTTAAATCATTAATTAATTAATAACTTAATAACTAACTACAATTTTTATATAAGTAATCAAAAAACAATTTAATTTAAACAATAAAACAATAAACAATAAACAATAAAGTGAAAAAAAAAATTAAGATAATTTAATTTAAATATTTAAAAAAGCATAAAACAATATATTTTAATAATCAAAAATTTAGATAATTTTATATATTTTAATCTCAAGTAATTATGTTTCAAAGTGCTATGCTGAAAACAGTTTAAAAATATTTTCCCTGAATTTTCGTGCGTTACTTAAAAGTTGCATGCTATATGGTATAGAATTCCAGAGAGATACTGCGAATATGTAGAAATGCCACTCAGAAATTAAACTTTTATAGCCGAACGATCTAATTCTTTTCCCTCTGCTTATGTCAGAAATACAAAGTTTACCGTACAAGTGCTCAGGTTTGTGGGTATATATTATCTTATGTAAAAAAACTAAAACTCTCATGTTCAGCAGATTATCTAAGGAAAGGCCATAAAGCCGAGATGAATACAAAGAAACACTAGAACGCCTTTTAAGTCCATACACGTACCGTACAATATTGTTAAACGCAACGTTCAATTTCGCCTTACTAATCATATCAGATTTAGCAAATAGCTCACAGCCATACAGTAACACTGGCATCAGATAAGTTTTAGCAAGAAGCATTCTTATTCTTAAAGGTGTACAATGCTGGGTCCGCCAAAGAGTTCTAATTATTAAAAAGGTGCGACCACAAGCATAGTTAATGTGGTTCGACCACGTAAGAGTGTCATTGAAAAATATTCCAAGATTCTTAGCAGATTTTACTATTTCAATCTGCTGATTATTTATAAATATATTAGGTATAATATTAAGTCTGTGTTTCTGTGTTTGTTTGCCAAAAAATGTTCATTAAAAAAATAAATTGGTTTACAGTTACTTTTTCAATTAATTCTTTGTTTGCTGCAATTAATATTTCTTTTATTACAACACATCAATTTAAATGTTTGTGTATATTTATGATATTCATTTTTTAGTTTATAAAATTAATTTTGAAATCGACTAGATTTGTATGGCATGACTTGAAAATACAAATACTTTAATTAATATGATCCATTCTTTTGCAGGGGCTAAATTAGTAAACTATTAAGTTGTCTGAACGAATTGTTTAGTTAAAGTCGATTTTCAATTTTTTTTTTTTTTTGATTATTACGTGCCATTTTTCTTTTTTGAAAAAGTTAGAAAACAAAAATAAAAATAAAAATGAAATGTAATACAAATCAAGTTTTGAAGATACTTAAAACGATATTAGATCGTGTAGTTTTCTAAAATGATTTAAATTACTTAAAAAAAAATCGGATTTAAAAAGCATTTTTAAGGCGTTACTTACAGAAGACACTGGACATAATTTATTACACATTTTTCAACATTCAGCTTAAAAGCTGATCGAAGTTAGCTGCATTTCCCTCTCCACCTCTCCATCGGTTACCTCTTCATACACAATAGGTCACAGTAAGATGTCGCCAAAGCGACCTATAAATTTCAATCTTTCAATCAAAATTTAGCAAAATATAAACTTTGTTACTTCATATCGTTACTTTAAACTCAAAAGGCCATTTCGAAAATTTAGATAAGAAACAAAAAGTATTTAAAATTATACAATGATAAAATGCTTTAAGCTGTTTTATTTAATTTTTTTTTCTATTTTTCGTGTAAAACCCAACAATCGACAATTTATCATATAATGAAAACTGTTATCATATAATCTGTTGTAAATAGGGCTTTTTGTTTTTTGTTAATAAAATCGCTAATTGTATTCGAAAGATTCCAAAATCCAATGCTGTGGACATTTGTGTTGATGCAATACATCAAAATCAATGAAAAAAAAATTATTTTGAATTTTTTGTTGGTTATGGCCTTTTGGGTGTTAGAAAACGATACATATGTACATATAAGTATATAAATATTTAAATACTGCCCAGTGTCACCTGCAAATGATAATTGAAAATCTAGGCTTATTTTATTATATTTGCATTTGCAAAATGTTTGGCTAGATCAATTTGATAGTTCTTATATTACATTATACAATTATGTTCTTTCAACTAAAGCTTAGTAAAGCAATAGAAATTGTTTAAAAAAATTGATAAAATTTGATCAATTTACTGGTCGCGCTTTGTTGGACTTGTTCGTCAAACATTCGTTAGGTCTGAACATACCTTTACAGTATAAGTCAGCATAAATTGTTCCGGTTCGTGCTCTTTCGACACTTTTACAACAATTTGATTATTACAGCACAGGTCAGCAAATAGAAAACAAAAATTAGTTTGAAAAAAGTTGACAAACATTTTAGGGTGTTACGTTTGGTCAGGTAATAGTACTATGTTTAACATAGTTTCGTAGACAAAGGTAAAATTGGGAACTGCCGGATTGAGTTTTTGTCATGTTTTAATGCTTAATATTACAGCATAAAAGGGACCTTATTAGGGTGATCGATCGAATAGTATTCGACCGGTTTTAACCGGTTATTTTAGTTTTGCCCAAGTCGAATATTTTAAAATGTCCATTTTTCGAATATCGAATAAACCGGTTATTTTAGTAAAATTACCCGGTTATTTTAGTAATGTGTAATTTATATACGTTTTCCTTACTTTTGTTATAAATGCACCAATATTTTAAGTATTTTTCTAATTGAATATTTGCAAACTTAAATTTTTTATAAAAAATGTCAAAACAAAATGAAACAAAAGTCAAAAAACATTATGAGCAATGTAAATACAAATCGCTTATATAAGCGTGTGTTCTTGTAACAAAAACCAAAAACAATTCAAAATACTACAAAAAAGTTTTCAGCTTAAAAAGTATTTAGCAATTTGACAGTATTCTAAATACTTTATAAATTTTTATAAATATGTCATCTCTGGTGATATTTTGAACTGACTTAAAAGAAAATTGTGCTTAATCGGCCCTAAAATGATAAGTTGCAAAGGTTCTCTAACGTCACGACTTATTAATCACTTTTAATTAGTCTACAAGCTTGACATAAATATACTTAACAGGGTCAAGTAGTTTTTAAGAGACTGCAAATAATACTTTACTAAAATATGCTGCCAATAATGAATAAAAAACTCTTAAGTAGTTCTAGCATATCTTCATGCTTAAAACAAGAACATACCGGCGGAATCAACGTTAAGGGAAAATTCATTTGTTTTATTAACTAAAACACCAAGAACTTAAAACAAAATTGAAGGAATCAAAAATGTCCTGGAAGGGTTTAAATTGTGTTATCGACGAATTGACAGATATTTCATACAAAAAGCATGTTCATATTACTATTGTTTCTATAATGCTGAAACAAAAAAAATTGAAATATATAATCCTGGATAATAGGTTTTGTTTACCACTTTTCAAAAATATGGCTGAAGTTTACTGATTCATATAGACATGCTTAACCAGCAAAAAATTAAAACTCATTTACAATAAATTTGGGAGAATATGTCACATAATAAATTTATTAAATTCATATATTTTTAAAACCAAAGTTTTTAAAAAATTCTAAAGCTATGTTCACACCTGTTTAATTTACTGGTCACGCTTTTTTTTTATTTTATCGTCAAATATTTGTTAGGTCTGGACATACCTTAAGTCATATTTATGTATTTTGTTGGTTCCTTACCTTCGTGAATTGTTTTGTTTTTATTCTAATTAACTTTTTATTACAAAAACTAATTTGATTTTTGTATTTTAATGTATTCGAATAAAAACCGGTTAACCGGTTATTTTTAAAATGCTTAACCGAAAACCGGGTTTTTTAAAATAGCAACTATTCGGAATATTCGAAAACCAGTTATTGAAAAAAGTCGAATAATCGATCACCCTAGACCTTATAAAATGGCAGATTATTAGTATTTAATGATATTAACAAAAGCCCTCAATCAAGGCCAGTCTAACAGGAGAATGTTTTTTAGGAATGAAGAATCGAAATATACAATTTCGTAACAGCACCTTTTATAAGAACTTATTACAGAAAAATCTGACTTCGTCTTAATTATAGATAAAATACTTTTATTTTTAAAATAAAGGTAAGAGATACTGTAATATTTTTTTAATATCACTTTTTAGTTCTTTTTTGTTAGATTACAGACATTACGCAGCAAAGCTTATTGAAATATTATTTATAATTAATTTTTTAGATATTAAGACTTCTTCTACCTTTTAAAGCCCTGTGGCCAAAGATTTTTTTACCAATAAAACTTATTATTGTTATTTTAGATAGATTGTAGTTTTACCTCGTAATATAAATAAATATATAAATTGTAAAATAATTTTCAAGTAGAAAAAAATATTTGTAATTTTGCTTTTCTTTTTTTTTTTTCAATAATTGTATAAATTAAAATGGAGCTGATCACAAAAATGGCTTCAGTTTATGACAGTGTGTGTCTTAGTTGTTTTAATAGCTACACATTTTCTTTGTCTTGTCTTTGCACTATGAGAAGATAATTAAAAAAAAATTTCAGCAAATTGTAGGAAAAAACTTTTATAAAGAAAATAGCACTAATTGGGAAATACCTCTTTAAAATTAAATATGCGTCCAGACTTCACTTTCGCTGCTTGCAATTGCACAGTGGTGTAGAATCAAAAATCAATTTGCTCTTTCTGTACGACTTGATTTTTTAAATGAACATTTCCAGAGTAAATTTTATTAATACACCATACAGACCTTTGGGACACTATCGACATGAAAACCTTTTGTATTTGATTAAAAGTCTCACTTAGATTTTTAAATTACACTTATTGCCAGTTTTATCCTTCGTATTTAAATTTTATTTATCTGCAAAGTCTTTTTAAATACAAAACTGAAATTTCCAGTATATTTTTTAATCGATACTTCAAGAGACCACAATATTTAGGTTTCCTTTATTATTTTATTTATTTATTTTTTTATTAAAATTCATTTATTCAAATAATAAATTATTATTGTGAATTAACTTGACAAGGTGGGCCTCAATATGGGAGAATGACAAGAGTATCATTCAAAAGTTTTAACACGCAAACATATTTATGCCTTTTTTGGCCGACCAGACCAAATAATAGATGTATTTCCAACATTTTTTAATTCTCCGCCCCAGTGTCTGTCGAAGAATGCTAATTGTAAAATTCAAATATTGTACAAAAACTTGGGAAAGGAAATTATCTTCAGAAGCAACGAGTCAAAAAATCATGTTTTTTTTTTTTGCAACCCATTGTGTTTAGCTAAAACAAAGCATGGTCATGATAAAATTGTCAACCTTAGCAAAATTTTAATTGAACAACAAACACCACAACTACAAGGAGTAGAATATTATTCTAAGAAGATACAACATCCGGTAAATTACTTTGAGATGAAAACAATTTACTACAACAGGTTTTTAATTAAAATTTTGCCTGGAGAAGTTTTATGTAGTTATAGTTTAGTAAACTTTTTGTTAGTAAAATGAAATACTAAAAGGCGGATTTTCTTTTTAAAAATGTAGTTCCTTATTTTTCTTTTGTAGAAAAACAAAAAAACAAAAAGGAGATAAAACATACAAACACACAATTGTTTAGTTTCTAAAAATTTTCTTTTGTAAGGGGTGTTTTTAGAGGCATAGAATTCTTTTAAAATAACATACAGTAAATTCAATGGAATGACAAAAATGTTTGCACTGTTTGCTCATAAATGTCATGGCATTTTATGTAAAAAATATTTTCTGGCTTATGGCCTCCGCGACTGCGCTTTATTAACGCTATCCTATCGGTCCGGTTCTGCATCACTTTTTCGAGCCTTCGAAATGATAAATTGTTGCTGGTTTGTCAGAACAGAACAAAAAGTAATCCAAAGGAGTCAATTCAGACGTGCAGGTTCATTTCTTGCGAAAATTCCGTCACAAAACGTTTGGCTCAACCAAGGGATGGTTTCACGCGCTGTACGGCATTTCGCGCTTTTTTGTTGTAAACATTTCTCCTCCAAATGATTTTCAAAGTGAAGAAATAAAGAAATTACGAATCATTTGAATGTAGTGTTCGCCATTCATGGCAATGTTGCCTGGGCTTTGGTTTCTGATTTCGCATTTAAAGACACATTGGCCGACAACGCCTGCAGAATGTAAACCGCACAGTGATTTTTCGGGTTGTAATGGAGTATCATGAGGATTTCTCTTTCTCATAATACGACAATTTTGCTTGGTTACATAAAGGTTAAGCCAGAAATGAGCATCATCGCTGAAGATAATTTGACGATTCAACTTCCAGTTGATTTCCAGCCCATACACCGAACTCACGACTCAATTGATGGTCTGCTGTCTTTAATTCTTTTACCAGTTGGACCTTATATGGATGTAGGTCAAGATCTTTCCTCAATATTTTTCAAGTTGTAAACGGGCAGAGAAAGCGTTGCTGACAACGTGGTCGGATCGATTATTTTGACTCCTCTCACTCACACTCACCTCTACAGCATCACCGCTTCTTCTGTACGGATGGTATACGCTCGATTTGGATAACTATTGTCCAAAATTTTAAATGTGGTCAAGAATGGATCAATAGTATTACGTATTAGCTGCTTAGATGGACGATTATGCTCACCGTACACTTGATGAAGTATGGCGACTAAAACGCGAATTTTGAAAATAATTTTTCACGATTTGTAAACTTTAAATTTTTACTTTTTGCCAGAAATCAATGTACAATGTACCTTTGTAGTATAAGAATGAGTACTAATAAGAAGAAAACAGTTTTTTGTCTCTACTGAAAAGTTTTAAATTCTGAGTAAACCTCTTTTAGAAGAACCATATTCAATTATTAAATTAGAGCCATTTTAAATATAAAACTAAAATGTTCTACTTAATAATGACGAAATTATTGAAAATATTACATAAATGATTGACATTTATTGATAATTAATTAATCAATTGCCAGTTCAGTAACAAAAGCTTTATTTTACTATCAAGTCCAAGGTCTGTTTTCTTTTATACAATTAATTTTCATTGTTGTATTTTATATAACAACTAATGCCACAATAAAATTTGTATGCCATTATGTATTCATTATTTGATTTTATTTAGTTTATAAGTGTCCTTAGGTAAATGGGTTTCAATTAGATTGTGTTTATGAATATATTTCATTGTCCATTATAGGGTTAGATACCAGGTGTGACAGTGGTATCGTGTAGTTAATTTAATTATAATTATTATATAATATTATATTTATATAATTATATAATATATAAAAATAGCAAGAACTTTTTGTTAATGACTCAATAGTACCGAAAAAAATAATTTTTTTATAAAAAGTTACGGTTAGACGTGAAACCGTTTTCAAAATATTTTGGAATGAATTTTTCTTTCCATATTTGCCGAAGAGTCTGGAATGGAAAATGTTCCTTTGGTTATCCGATCTATATCCGGCAACGCTTTAAACTCGTTATTAATAGTACCATAATTTGCACATTCATTTAGAAATATTTTTAATAAAAGCTCTAGTGTACTTTTACTGAAATGAAATTTTCTGGAGTAAATTTTGCCAGCCAGTTAAAAATTTCGTCGTCGAAGTTAACTTTATTTCTTAAAGCCTCGCAAAATGTTATAAAGTATTATACTTTCAATGTTATTTCTGGATATATAAATATCTACGAAATATAAATATCGTTAAGTGGCAGATGAGTTTCTTTAAATCTTAGCTTTGATAATTCGAATGTGTCTTAACAAAAATGTAAAGCGTTCTGAACATCTTGGGGGTGGCATTTGCTAATTTATTGAATTTACATTTTTCAATATGTACCAGAGGTCAGCAATGAGTAATGAAAAAGTGAGTAGAGCAAAATCATGACTCATACTCATTGCAATGTTATTCAAGCTCATATTCACTTAGACCCCTTTCACACTCGGCAAGTAACTTGCCGACAACAACAAAGTCTGTAAAAATTTTTTTTCCTTACATCGACCTTACCGCTGACATCTACAAACCAAGAGTTGCGCAAGAGACTTGCGCAAGTAACTTGCCAAGTGTGAAAGGGGTCTTAGAAGTTTAATTTGATTCATTGTACTTATACTTATTAACATTTGTAGTGGTTGATTTAGAATCAACGTTGAGTATACTTAACTTAATGTTTATTTTATACACATGTGTATTTTATACACCATACACATATACTACACTGTATAGACGAAGCGAAATGCGAGGCTGCCAGATTTGTCCCCGAAAAAGCAAATTGACGATTTGGCAGTTACAGTTTACTAAAGTTGTATGTATGAAGTGGACGATTTTTCAGCAAATTTATCTGGCAGCGCTGATTATGAAGTTGTGTGTTTCATCTGTTGTGTTAAAACGGTAAATGGATGAGCTAAATAAGTTGAATCAATGTGAGTATTATAAGTATTTCTCTGAAATTATACTTACAATTGCATGAGTCAGTATGAGTAGCAAAAAAACGATTCATTGCTGATCTTTGATATGTACCCCAGTCTGCAGAAAGAGGAAATACCTTTTATAAGCTGGCGTAGAAAGTTCGAATATAATAAAATTGTAAAATATCCTTCAACATCATTCAGAGTGAAATAATAATGACGTGACAACCATCTTTGTGATGAATATTTCAAAATATTTTTAATTTCCGTTCTAAGATAATCTTGAAATGTGAGGAAGTCGTCTCTTCTACTTGAACTTTTGCAGAAGTCGTTTTCTATATCTATAAAAAACTTGTCAACTTCAACAGAAAATATAAGCTTATATGCTTCTGCTTTATTAAGAATGTGGCATATGCAATCGTCCAATTGACAAGTGCAAAAAATCTATTCACAATGCTCTTCCAAAAGAGCAAATGCTGTTTTGTTAAATCCAACAATTAAATACACAGAACTTCCGTTAATTTTCATAAAAAATCTACGCAATTAAGCATTTTCTATTTCGCAAGACCATTTGCACCAAACACTGAATGCCGTTTATATTCATTGGACAGTAAATGCGAGTTGCCATTTTAAATGAAATAACAATAGGTTTGAGGAAATAGTACCAAATGAGTCACGGGGGTACAAGAGTACTTTTTTGCTTTGAATTGTACCAAAAAAAAAAGTGCAATTGTACCAACTGTATCGACCGTGATTTATCTCTTTGTGTGGTTTACCTTCCACTTTTTGAAACTAAATAAAAATTTTGTTTAATACACTTTAACTTTAAATGACTCTTAAGTCTGGGTGGTGTCTTTATGTATTCTACGAATATTGTATGCAACGTTTTTCTGTTATCATTAATTTTGAAAGCTCCCTCCTAGAAAACCAAAAATGTATCAATAACCACTGTTTAAAGTTAATTTGTTTGCCAACTCATCAAAACTGATGATGTCTGATGACTAACCGGCAAATAAACTATTGCTATGTAGGTGACTTTGTGCATATATGGGCATTTCTACAGAAAGGCTTAGCTTTTGTAACGTTATTCCTGCAATTAAGTTTGTATTTGAAACGGAACCATGTTGTTAAAGTTCATCCCTTCGTTCACTAAATTAAGAGCTATTTGCACTCTACACCAAAATCCAGAGAGTAAATAATATAAAAAATTATAGTAAAATTACTTTGAGAAACATTTAATTGCTTGCTGACTTTTGGAAATGCCCATATATCAATCTATTAATTAAATGATTGAATATGTTTTTAGTTCAAATAAATCCTGAAAGCATTTGGTAGAGCGCTTTTCATTTGTGTACCAAAATCTTACTACTTCGTCACATTCGGTAGATACTCAGAAGATTTTCTGAATTTTACAACAATTAAATACAAAAGAATCGATTAGTGGTCTTTAAAATTATAAATTTTTGTCACATTAAAGAGTTTTTCTCATGAATGTAAAAGTTATACGTTAGAAGAATAATTCAACAACTCTCATATTATTAAAAACGCGATTATTGGTCTTTCTAAAGTATTTGTAAACGTCAATCGTTAATTGTTTCATAAGGAAGTTTTTTTGTCAGACTGTTGTTTTCTACTGCGTTCAACATTTACACTAGAGGTCTGCTTTGAATAACTCACTTGTTTGCCTTTACTCAAGGTGCACAACATTTATTCAATTATAAAACATTCAAAAAGATAAGAAGAGAGTAAACCATATACAAAAATAAGAATGAATGAATTGAATAAAAACCCTGTTTACCGTGAATGAATATGAGAGTAATTCATAAATAACAAAACATTGGAATGACCCGTTAGAGAGAGCAAGTTTACAAAAAATATTCAAACTATTTATGAATTATTGAATGTGCATACATTTATTTGAATACCTTGCCATAATATGTGTGTAAGCTTGTGGCTTCTTTTATTCATAAGAGTTAAGCTCACACATACATACATAATGTGTAGGTACACATATTTTACATTCAAATTATATTTGAATAATTTACTCATTTGACTTGAATTGACTGAATAGAATGAGTTTTTGTTGTTTTGTCTCTGGTTATTTTTTCATTTGTTTCGTTATCATTGGGTGATCGACACATTATAATTAAAAAACAAATGAGTGTGTTGAAATTGCTTTTTATTTATTCTTGCAGACCTCTAATTTACACTTTAAATAATTTATTTTCGAAAAAAGTTGGATATTTATTTTTTATATCTGACTTGCAAAATTTCCCACTGCAAAATACATACTTGTCGTGTGTTACCTTAATAACATTGCTTCTGTAAAAGTCAGATGCAAAACCATCAGAGACAACTTCAATTAGAGCGTGTTTTTTTTTCTTCTGACAAGCCAACTGACATCAGCTTTGTCAGAAATTTATGCCAGGAAGGAACCGGCAGCGTCGGTCTACTATTGACGGAATCATAAGACAGCTGAAGTAAATATTTTAGAATACCGATATATATATTCAACCCTATCGTGAATAACAAGTGGAGTTTTTGTTCCCATGAAATTTTCATTCCCCTCGAAGGGAAAAAAGCAGTCGTGAATCTCATGTGAAACATTTTTCACGCTATCAGTTCCAGTGAATGTAAAAAGGGAGAATGATTAAAAACATTAAAAATCAATGAAATTTTTGTTGAAAAATATACACGTATATATTTTAAAGAAAAATTTAAATAACAAAGCAAAGTATTTAGTATTGGAGGGATAGTTTGATTATGACGTTAGTTTTATGCACTTTTTAAATTTTATGTAGTAAAATACTTTCCAAAATTCTGCCACCACGTCTTTCAAAAGCTTCACCAATCCGCAAGCAATTGATCTGTTGTTTTGCATTTTGTTGACCAATATATCGGTTTGTGCCTTAATAACGAAAATAGCCCTAAATATTCGATTTATAGGAGGAACTACTTACATATATACATTCTCTGTTCCCTAGGAAAAATAAAGTGAGAAAATCTAAGGGAAATGTGAAAAAATTATGAGTGAAAAAACTTTTCACGATAAAGGGAATTTTTGCCCGTGAACATTTTATTTACGTTTTTATTCTCATTTGAATAACCATTTTTTCGCGGGAGTTTTTCATGATCACAAATATGTGAAAAGGGAAATAATTACGAGGGAAAAATTATTCACGATAGGGGTGATTATCATTTTACCATTGAATAGAAATTATGTAAATATGTAAAGGGTGGTTGAATTTTAAGGGCCGATGTAGATTTTGAATTAAACACAAATTATTTAGGAAATTATTGCCATTTCTTTGGTATGGTATGGTTCAATTATGTATGGATCAAAATATCTGCCAAATGGCAGCCGCGACCTAGGCCGCACACCTCCATCCGATGTTCCAAATTTTAGAAGACGCTGAGGCATAATTAAGGTTCTATGCCGTCAATGTGCCGAATTATCTTATCCTTTTGCTCTTTAATTGTTGCTGGCCTATCGACGTACACCTTTTCTTTTAAATAACTCTAAAATAAGAAGTCCAACGGTGTCAAATCTCATGATCTTGGCGGCCAATTAACATCGCCACCACGTGAGATAACACGACAATTGAATTTGTTAAAACCAGATTGCGTTCACATCCATATCTTCCAATTCGGGCCATTAAAAGTTTGCTATCATCTCACGATAGCGAACACAATTCACAGGAACAGCCTGACCGGCTTCATTTCGGAAAAAATACGGCCCGATGATGCCGCTACCCCTAAACTGTACCAAACTGTCACTTTTTGTGGGTGCATTGGTTTTTAAATATCATTCGCCCAAATGCGGCAATTCTGCTTATTGACCAGAAGGGCCAGAAGGAGGCACTTGGGTCATGGTATAATGTGTGCGTCCCGAATATCGGTGATATATCGGCAAAGGACCTGGTTGGGTTCCTATGGGAAGCAGAGGGTCTTTTAGCCAACTAAGGGGAGTGGATACAATAGACCTAACCTGGTCGCGGTACCTGTCACTGTGGGGGAAACCTCCCCGCTCTACCGAGGAAAAAAAATTAGGAAAAAAGTAAAAACACTACTTCCAATTCTACAGAAAGAACCAATGAATTTTACAAGAGGTGTCCCAAAATGAACGCATTTTAATGTAGGTTTTTATTTGTTTCCTACATACATCTGAAAAATAAGTAGTAATAGAATAATAGAAGTAATTATAGTAGTTATATAGAAGAAAGCTGCTAAATAATGAGTGAAAGAAACTATTAATTTTAAAAAAGTAGGCGAAGTGTTTACTGGGTTCTATGAATTTGATAAAAATGTTGTCCAAAATCCTTCTCTGAACTAATGATTGTTAGAACATTTTCAAAATTTAATAACAATTTATCATGACAGGGTTTTATTTTCCTCAAAATACGTTAGACTTGTGAGAAAGTGTAAAGAAGCCTTTTAGCATTTATATGTAAATGCTGCAGTTACATATGGTCGGGATTGATGGACAATATTTTAATGCTTGTTTTTTGATAGAAAATGCTCGCAGGGTGTAAATAACCAGTCGATATTGTACTTATATTAATAAAGGGAAAACATATACTAATTACATAAACCACATTTCAAATTCTAATTGTAAAACCACAAAATTTTACATCAATTTAGAAATATTCATATTTATGTAGATTAAATTGATGTGCTATCAAGAGCAGTATAAATATCAACCATAGATAAAGTATAGATACAACTTACTGATTTTAAATAATCTAATTAATAATTTAAACCAATGATTTAATAAGCAGCCATAGTCTTAATTTAACTCGTAGTGCAACTGAAAGATTTAAACAAAATTTATTAATGGAAATATATGCAAACTTTAAACTGAAAACTTTTATCTAATTTTTGTATAATTATCCATATTATACTTTGCTATTTACCTATTTGAATTTCATATTTTCTCAAATCCTATTATAAAGTTTTACTATGCAGACTTCAATCTAAAAACAAAACAGTTGCCGTAAAGTTCATATCAAATACACAGCATGGCATGACAAAGTGCGATTAAGCACTCAAATTACAATCAATCATAAAAACGCCTTTAAATTACTCATACAATTTTCATTGAAATTAACATAAAATCTCTGTAGGCCATTGTCAAATGTTTGTATGTGCGAATTTCTTCTTATGTTTGTACCACCAGTTCATCAGATTTAAGTCATGTTTGATTAAATCATGTTTACTTCTACTTACAGTAGCTCTGGCAACTTCTGCATTTTAAATTTTCGTATGAAAAACTTATTAACTTGCTGATGACAGACATTCTTTGGCAAAATCTAAGAGCCACAATTGCATTTTAGCGTTTTGTAATTGGAACTGGAACTGCTTTCAAACAACTATTCAGTTTTATTTGAGTATGCGTATGCGTATTTAAAAGGACAATTGCTTAAAGTTGTCGGGGTTTATTTGAATTCTGTAAATAGTTTCGTATGCCAAAGTGAAGTTTTTTTTTTTTTCGTTGGAATAAAGGAACATTTTAGAAAGTTTTTTAATTGAAAGAGAATAAAATAGTTGAATGAATACGGTCAAAAGTTCTTAATTTAAATAAGTGATTAAAGAATACTTTTTGATTAAAAAAAAAAAAATAATACAAGTTAGAAATCTTAGTCGGTCAAGTCATCCGCCTCCAAAAGAATAGGAATCGCCTTTGTACTTTGTACAACTGATATTCCCTCTGATATTTGCAACAATTATCGATTCCGTGTGTCTACGCTAACTTGCTCTGAGATAAAATTTGAGTACTGGAAGCGTCCGGTTATAATTTTTTTTTTGATATTTTGTTTTGTGATTGACTAAAATTGTCTATATTTTTTGCGTCACATTATACGGACACCCCGCAATTACTTTAGTTTTCTTAAGAAAGTGACCAATTGCAACAAAAAAAAGGATTTAATGAAAATTTATTTATTTTAATTATTTTTTTTTTAAAGGGGTCGAGGAAAAGCTTTAGCAGAAACTGAATATATAAAAACATTTAGCACATTTAAACGAAACCTTGGTAATGAATTTTTGACTCCCAAGAAAATCTTTTGTAACAATGCAAGTGGCAGTGGCTGTGTACAAAAAATTGAACTGGCAAAATAAAATAAAGTAATTTGGTTTTGTTTTTTTTTCTCCACCAACTTACAAATTATTTCACAGAAAAAATTATCAGTGGATTTTATCAATTAAAAAATTGTTTTTAATGCATTTCAATTGAATTAATTTGATTATTATTTTTTTGTTGAAAGAAAATTAAAAATATAATTTTGTTGTAATTAACATTTAAGTTATTTAAAAAAAAAATTTTGAGTTAAAATATTAATTAAATAACAAAACATTGATTTTTTCGTTTAATATACAATAATTTAAAAGTGTAGAATTGTTGTTGGGAAATGTCAAAACCTGTGGTATATTTAATTAAATCAATTAACGCATTGTTTGAAACGGCAAAGTTTTTTGATCAGTTTTTTAATAAAAATTTTAAATATCATTTTTTGAAAACAATTCATTTAAGATTTATAATTTTAAGTAATTGGTGATTGGTGATTGGGGCAAAAGCAACAAATTGTGTGCTTGATTTTATGAATGTGGTGATTAGATACAATTTTTAATTTTGTCTGTGTTTTGAATTGATAAATCCAGGCAATTGTAGTTGGGACTGTATGAAAAAATAAACTTACTGCTTATTTTTGTGGTTTTTTGTTTAAGCTTTGATATTGTTAAAATTAAAGCTAGTGCTTATAATTCTTATTCACTTAACGTTTTTATTTGTATAATATCTTTATTTTTTCTAAAAACTTTCGATGAAGTTTCCTGATGATCTGGCCCAAGGCGAATTCATGTAAACGGTGATGGCGATACTACAACAAGTAACAATACCAAAAACACAAAACAACACAACTGAAAAATTAATTTGCCTTGATTTGGCCTAAGCAAATTTTAGTTGATCAATAGTATGAATTGGGAATTTTGCAGAGAAGCGAAACCTAAATAAACATTTTAATTTATTAGCAATCTGAATGATTGATCCCCAAAATTGCTGAACTAATAAAAGGAGCCGAATTGTGGCATCTGATGTTTAACGGAATGAGTCAAACTAAGGAAAAAATATGAAAGGCCGTACTAACAGTGTACTTTCGGCAACTGATAAACGTGCTATTTTCCGATCAGCATTAAATTCTAGCGACTCGGCTAAACAAATTAAGCTAAAACTGGCATTGCGGCAAGCGTAAGAACAGTGAATCGTACTGTTTCGAAGGCTAAACATCTAAAGCTATTAACGCTTTCTGCCTGTTCAACGATTTCGAACGTTAACGTTCGCATAGAATTGTTTATGCAAATTACTTTTAAGTGTTTTTCTTAAAAATTGTCTATGCGAACGTTAACGTTCGAAATCGTTGAACAGCCAGTTAATGAAAAAACCCCTACTTGACGATGGTCGAAAAAAAACATGCACTTGGTTTTTTTTTGTCGAACTCACATGACATGGAATAACAAGTGGCACCGTGTCGTTTTTTTCAGGTGAGAAAACCAATTGCAGTCGGGACTGTAAGAAAAGATAAACTCACTGTTTATCGCTCTTGTTTTTGTTTAAGCTGTGATATTGTTACAGGTAAAATTTGGGCATATAATTCTTATTCGATTAACAGTTGTATTTGTATAATTTCTTTACTTTTTTTCTAAAATCTTTGGATGAAGTTTCTTGACGATCTCTAAGCAACCAGTGAACGACGCATAGGAATAGCTTATCCCATCAACAATAAATTTCAGTTTATCAATAGTGTGAAATGGGAATTTAGCACATTTAAACGAAACCTTGAAAAAAATTTTATTTACAAGACCCTGATGGCGTCAATTATTATTATTACGATCTACGAATAAAGGAAGGAGGATCAATTGTATCTTTTGCATTGCAGAGTACCTCACTTTTATTGACTTATTTTTTTTGTTGTATCGTTTGCCCAGCAGAGTGGGAGGGGTTAGGGTGTGGGGAGCCATATCCCATTATGGTTTATCTAACGATTGCTTTTATCGATTAATTTTTTAATTTTGTAACTGAAATTCAGAAGACTACAATAAAATAAACTCAACAAGACGAGACGACCTACGCTAAAACTGTATTACCAATGTGACACTGTGTCACATCATTGCAGCAATATTTAATCCAATTCAGCTACAGCATTAAGTCTAGAAACATCTACTCACCCTTTTGTATAAAAAAACTAAAATGTTTACATTTACAGAAATAGTAAAAAATAAAAAAGTAAAAGCTTTGTTGTTTGTTAGCAGTTTTTTTTAAGAATCCCTTATTGTTGTTGCTGTTGGCATTGTTGTATGTTTGTTGCATTCTGGTAACCCTCATAACAAGAAACTTAATGACCTCTCTGCTAGTTGTTATGTGACATAATTCCCAGCTTAGCCATTACAAATGAGTGCTGTTCGTATCAGTCGTTTGACTGTACAAATGTTTATATAATCGTACATGGCTTTGGCTAAGGAATCATTTCAAAAGGAAATCAGTTAAAGATACAACTCTATACAATTGAATACCATATACAAGGATAATAACACTAAAGGGATGCTCCAGCTGTAGAAAGACGAACAAACAAGAAATTCTTAAACATTAGAGATGATATAAAAATCAACGAAGAATTGAGTTGGTTAAACTTAAAAATACAATTGTAGCACTTTTGTCTGAAACAGCAAACAAAATAATTGAGAAAGGTCAAAACAATTGAACTAAAGTGGTCGACTGTTTAGGACTGGTACTCTAGAGTATTTACTTTTGATAGATTTAGGACAAAAAGTTTATGAAATTTTTAAACTTGTTAAAAAGGGTTTAATGCTTAAGAAGCAATTAATTTAAAGTTAAATCAATTTAAATTAATATTTAAAATAAATTAAACATGTATAAATTAACCTTTAACCCCTTTATTTATAAAAGTAATTTTGGATTTTAAAAGAAAGGTTTATTAAACAACAGAAAAAGAAAATTAGTTTTATCAACATTTTTTAACCAGAGGATGGAAGGAAGAACATCAACATAAATCAATTAAAATAGTTAAACAATCACACAACAACTTCCGATCCATCAAGTGTAATAACATTCGGTGTAAAGATTGATGTTTGACTATTGACAGCTAGCCGTCGTAAACGACGGTGAGTGTTCAACGGCATACCCCTCTAAAGATATAGTCTGGTTACTATCCAAACATGTAAGAGCAACCTGTCCGTAGGTTTTTTTCCCAGTAGCTCGTTTCTGTTTTTCTCGCATCGTAAAATTTTTCACATGAAGTGTGAAACAAATAATTCCATCGTTTCTCGATTTGTGAGAAAAAAGTGTTTCTGTATTGGAATGCGAAAACACACAACACAGATTCGGTTTTAACTGGAATATTTCCAGTAATTAAGTGTCAAATAAAAGCGAAACGTCAACAAAAGAAAAAAATATAATAAAAACAGGGCTGCCAGAGTTGACGATTTATATTAATTTTGACGATTTTTGCTCCGAAATTAGCAAAGTGCCGATTTGCTGATTTTTTCTAAAAAAAAGTGATGAAAGCAAAAACAAAATCAACAATTCATATTGAATTTTTAAATTTCAAACACTTCATATTTTGTGGTGTTGAAAATTTAGAAAAACAATATGAATTTCTCTAGAAAGCAACAACAAATTTATATATTTAATATTTGATCTTCCTAGTGTGTCCATATAAACTTTTGTGCAAAACTATTATTTCGGCAAGAAAAAAAGTTGTTTGTCTATAACCCGTTTATTTACAAACCGATTTTTTTTAAGTTTTAACTACCATTTATGCTTCTAAGTCTATTTCACGTAAAAAAGAAAAAGTTAAGTAAATAGTTATTAGAATAGGTAAATTATAGATTAATAGGTAAAAATAAGAGGCAAACGTATTTTTACTCATATCTTAGCCATTTGTGAACCGATATTTTTAAATTTCAATAAAATCCTATTTGGACTACATACGATACAAATTAAAAACAACGTCTAGTTTTTTCGCAAAAATGAAAACCCTAACTATTTCTAATATTGTTATCAAAGCTGATTTAATTTAAAAAATTTTCATTTCTTGGTATTTGTATACATTTATTTTAAATAAGTTTGTATGTTTATTTTATTAAGCTTGACTTTTTTTTGTTTTTTTAAAACCATTTATTTTATTTTTTGTTAATATTTATTTTTAATATGATATTATGTCACGCCTTTGTGTGCCCTCTTCTGGGAAAATAATAATTTTAAATTGTTACCTGATTAAAGAAAATAAATAGTTTTACAAAAAAATAGACCTCAAGTTTTATAAAATAAATATAAATTTAAAAAAATAAATTTCGAACCATATACAATTTATAAGTACATATGGATGTATAAAATACCCATGAACTTTAACTATGTTTTTGTTTGATTATGTTATATTAAAACATCAAAATTATTTAAATGACAGATAATTCTCGCAACAGAAAGATACAGAAACTCTTGTGTGAGAAAAACCATTTTTTGTTTCATTTTGCACTGTTTATGTCCCGATTTACCGGTTTCATGCGGGAAATTTAACGATGCGAGAAATACAGAAACGGGCTACAGGTCAGTCAAAAATTAAAAATTTTCAATTTATTTCCTGTTGTAATATTCCTATCTGCATAAAAATAATTTCTTGAAAATTAAATTTGATGGTTTTTAGGCTGATTAAGAATGAAAAAATTTGGATTAAAAACCAAAAACTGTTCAAAAAATAACCCCATACTAAATATTGGGTACAAAATATATTTTTGTTAAATGATGGGTTTTTTGCAAAATAACATATTTTTCGTTCAATGTTGTTTTAAGAAATTTTTTTTTTTTTATATATTTCTTTTGCACAGTTTTGTTGCAAATAAAATGATATGTGGTTTTCTTTCTTTTTTTCAAGTAATAATATTTTTACACTTTTTATAAAAAACCAAAAAAAAAAAAAAAATACAATCCCATTAAAAAACACAATTTTTTTGCAAAACAGTAACTCCTCTTATGTCACTCACATAAGGGGAGTGGCAAAAAAAATCCTTTGACAGAGTGGCAGGTAGGGTTGTCAGATACCAAAAGTCAAATAAATAGACAATAGAAAAAATTACCTGGATTTTGAAAAATAACTGGACAATTTTAAAAAGTCAAATTTTATTTAATTTTTTCTACAATAAAAAAATAACACAAAAAAAAGAAAACGAATCAGTTTAAAATTAGTCTAACGACATAGGAAATATATACTAACGTATATATGTATATATCAAGGCGAATTCAAAACAGTAGCTGTTTTTAAAGTTCGTACCAAATTTAATAACTTTTTTTAAGCAAAAATTTTGGAAATTCTTGAATTGAATTCTATGCTTTTTATGTTCAAAGGACGTGTTTTTTCACAAGGAATGAATAGATTCCTGCGAGTAAAGATTATTAAACATACTTAATGTCAAAATAAATTTATTAGACCGATAAACTGTCTGTTATCGATTTTGGGTTTCTCAATATACCGGCAAAAAACATTGTTTTCAGTTGGCAACACCTCTCTAAATACATTTTAAAGTTGGGAGTCAGCTGATTGAATTTATCTGTACGGCAAATAAAAGAAAAATAAATAATTGGCAGATGAGTGCTGGTTAGCTTTGTGACAGAATAGAAGCAAATGAGAAATTGAGAAAACCAAATTTCTTTAATGTGCAGTTTTTCGTGGGGAAAAAAGATAATCGTGTAATTAGAAAACGGTCATTACATTCCTTTCTCAAAAAGGATTTTTTCACGTTTTTTTTTTATCATATTTTTGAAAATATATACCGTATCTTTTTAGTTGGAATGTCATTCGGCAAATCTTAATTTTTTCACATTTACGGCCAATTTCACAAAGACTAGTTAATACTAACTATTCCTTTAACTACCAGTTGACAAAATCTTTTTGACAATTATTGTCCGTTGGTATACGATTTTATTTAATACAAAATATTTACAAATTATAGTTAATAAAAAGTAATTTTTAAATATTAAATAATTTTTTTTTTAACTGGGTCATTTTCTTTTTAGCTGGCATCTGGACAAGAACCAAAAAACTGGACTGTCCAGGCCTTCTGAAAGCCATAGTGACAGGGTACCCGGCTACCACATACAATATATATGAACGTTTTATATTGTCCTTTAAATGCGCAACGTATCGTATCTTAATGAAACAAATATATTGAACGTAAATAAGAGAAATTTAAAAACTGCGTTTTTATTTTTTCAGTTTTTTTGTTTTGTTGTAGTTTTATTAAGGGAGAACTGGTTGTTTCTTATGATTTTATTATAATTTTAATCAATATAAATGATATTAAAATTTTCCCACCAATCTCTGAAACGATCCAGACGACGTGCTCCAAACCATTTTTTAGAACTAGGACCACGAGAGTAGGAAAGGGGCAATTTTTGCCTTTCCGAAACTCTCCAACAGATTTTCATCAAATTTAAAAGAGAGATAGATCCCTACCCCTACATTTTGTAAAAATTGGATCACGAGGGTGGTAGGGAGTGGTATCTGACTCTCGAAAACTGTCTAACAGATTCGAATGAAATTGCATTTTTTAAAAAAATAGGACTAAAAGAAGGGGGAGCTGAGTAGTAAACACCGAGTATCCCCTAGTTCTAAATACACCTAATATCTAAAAGTTATGAACAACGTACACTGACCTATCATTATTATTTGACCAATAGACTCTCGAGAAAAGTTTGTTGAAATATCTCATATTATGTAAAATACCAATTATCTCTCGTAGTTGTAAAACATTGAAGGAAAATCTTTCATACACTTCAGCATATCGCAAAGTTTCCTCAACTATACAATTTTGCAATCTCTCAGGTAATTAGTAAAGCCAAGCCTGATACGGAGTAAGCAGTGGCTTGATATCATCAGGCAGAGAGCTATCGCCCTTTACCTCTACTTCTTCTTATTTCACAAAAAAAAAACGGTTATTTTACACAATATATTTTTCAAAAAGGGGGTTTTTTCCACAAAAAAACTTTTATTTTACATTGAAAAGGTCTGCGCAAGAAGCCTGATGATCATTGTTTAGGTTATTTTTAGTTGTCAAAAGTTGCTTACATTTTGCTTACATGTGCATGTGTACGTTTGTTTACGTTTATGGTATGCCATACATACACGTTTCTTCCTTTTGCTTTGTATATGTGGTAGAAAATTTTTGACAACTAAAAAGAATCGGTTTTTGTTTTTGTACAAGTAAGCAGACTTGATAGATGGGCCTTGGTTCAAATCATTTTTTCAAGGTAATTTTTTTAAATTCTATTTTTTCACAAAACGATTTTTTCGCAAAATTATGCTTCTGTTCAAAAAACAAACTTTTTTATGTTGTTTTTTTTAACAAAATGACGTAGTTCCCTTAAGTTTATTTTTATTTGCTAAAATATATTTTCCTTACAAAAAAGACGCATTTTTGTCACAAAAATATCGTTAAAAATACATCTTTCTTATGCTTCTGAGAAAAATATGCTTTTTTGCAAAAATAAGGCTTTAAAAAAAACAATGATAATCATAAACTTTTTCAAGAGGTTACCAAAACTTGCTTGCCTATCATCCCTCTTAAGAGGATTGTAGGGTATATAAATGTATACTGTTACACATAATTATGTAATACACAATTTCTCTTGCAAAAAAGTTTAAATGAAAATTTATACATTTGAACATTTGTATGTTGAAATAATTAAATTGAATCACTCATGTGTGACTGACTATATAAGAACATGATGAATAAATTCATGCTAAGATTAAGTCTTAAATATACAGCTTTTATTATATAATTAAATATTTTTATTTCATGCAGTGAAGAAAAACTATTTCTTTTTTTTTTTGCCATTGATACCCCTCATAAACTGAGATTATAAGAGAAATTTTGTTTATTAGTGATTTTTTTATGGGGATTGAAGTGAAAAAACCATAATGATTTTCTTTTGCACCACACATTGGAGGATTTGAACATAGAATAGCTATTTTCAATGAATCTTAATATTAAAAATTTTAGTTAAATTAAAAAATTATACATAAATAATGAGAAATGCATTAAAAGAATGGCGTATTTATGAAGGTTTTAAGTATCTTAAATTTTAAGGAATTTAGTAGTATTTCTAAAACATTTGTTTGAAGTATTATTTATATTAGATTAACACGGTAACTGTGACCATATTTCTAAAGCCAAACTACAGAAAAGTTGTTTCAATTATCATTAAAGGCACACAAAAATTAAATGTTGCGCAAATGGATCATTAAATAGCTAACAATAAAAGCCACACATGAATAGACGCTATTACATCACTTAAGTACTATCAGAATTTATCCATTCTATTAAATAGAATATGAGTATCTTATAAAAGATGTTTTTATAATTTAGAATTAACTTTGGCTATTTTTGTGAACAATTTTTTAATTAATCGGGCACTTAAGAGATGTAAACAGGATAAAGGCGATTAGCATTTACGCATGCACATTCGAAGTATTGTCATTTTTTCTTAATATCACGAATCCAACGTGGTGCACTTTCGACATCTGAGTTGTTGCGTCGACGTTTTGTAAGGGACAAATTTCACTGTTGTAGATATTGCCAATTTTGAAGTTATCGATTTTTAACGAATTTTGACTGATTTTTCTGCTCGACAAAAAAAAAATCGGGAGCAAAAACATTGTTATGTGATTTTAATTGACTTTAGCTCTCTCTTTTGTGAGTTTCTTATTAAAAAAAATACAGATATTGAAATATTTAAAACGTATTTAGTGTGCAAAAAGTAAAAAATCTTACACATCAATCACTTTTATTATATAAACTCTGCAAACATCTTTTTGCCATATAACTTATTTCTACACGTAGAAAAAAAATAAGGTTAGAGGTAACCATATTCTAAGAGCAACATACTATGGTTGGATTTAACCCAATGTTTATGTTTGCAGGTTACCATATAATGTTTAAATATGACCATAGAATGGTTAAAATCAAAAAAAAAATTCCCGAAATAAACCATCATATGGTCAATATTTACCATAATAATGGTCAAAACAAACCATTTTATGTTCAAAATTAACCATAATATGGTTAAAGCTTCTAAGAATTTTGACAAAAGTAACCATATTATGGTCAGACTTGACAAAAATATGGTAAAAATTAATCATATTATGGTTATTTTTTTCATCCATTTTTTCAATTTGTTTGTTAAGTGTCAAATTATAATTTAAAAAAAAAATCCCCTTTGATTCATATTCCAGGCTGTGACGACCTTCATTACCATTTGTTCTGTTCTACTAGTTTATTCTACGTAAACTTTTGTATTTTATTCAATAATTAAAATAAAAGGAATGAGAATTTTAAACAAGCCAAGTAAAATCAAAAAAACCAGAATGTTGCTGCTTTTTAAACATATTACATATTTAAAATTTAAAATTAAAATATTATAATTTCGAACATATTATTGTTATTAAATATCAACCATAACATGTTTGGAGGCAACCATAATATGGTTATAACTTTAACCATACTATGGTTGCCGTGATAATAATATGGTTAAAGTTACCATAATATGTTTAAATGTATAGTTGTAGCTTTATATTATTAAAAAATTATATTGTTAAATTCAACCATATTTGAAGTTTCAGGGGAGGTAAACACTTTATTGTTAAAAAGAAACAAAATATTTTCAATCGTGAAAAAAGTTTTGTTAAAAACAACAAAAGTTTATTTGTTGCCATTGCAGGGACCATAATATGTTTTTTTTAACCATACCTTAACCATGTTTTTTCTCTGCGTGTAGTGTATATTTTGGTTTTTAATTAAAAAATAACGAATGTATTGTAAGTGTGTGGGGATGGGTCTATACGATCGGCGATGAAAATAAACAATACCCATTTATTTTTCTTTTATTCTAAAGTTAAACACAAAATAGTGATGCATTTTTTTATCCTGAGGTATACAAGTCAAACAAAGATAATCAAGAGCAATTAGGTGTACGATATTTTTTGTCAGTCCATCTTAAGCCAACACCAATAAGCTGGATGGCTTGCCGAGAACATGTATTATTGTTGGTGTGAAAAACATGGTGTACCCAAATCTGAGCCGCAAGCAGACATTGTGTGGCCTTGTGTCTTATTGATTGTCATTGCAGAGGCCAATTTTATAGGAAATTGATCGCGTTTGTATTCAATTTGGGGGTCTGTGGGAATCATCGGAGTTCGTGGCAGCAAAACATTTTCTTCTCGGAATTTACCATTCAAAATTGTGGCTTCGATAAAGTTTCTCATTAATTTTTTAAGTAGAGATCTAACTTTCAGTAGTAGAAGGTGA
This sequence comes from Pollenia labialis, assembly GCA_949318255.1. Lineage (NCBI taxonomy): Eukaryota > Metazoa > Arthropoda > Insecta > Diptera > Polleniidae > Pollenia > Pollenia labialis. The sequence goes on from OX439141.1 coordinate 17,584,952, forward strand.
TCAACAATTAGCTTAAGCTAAGCGAATTATGGAAAACGACTACAGATGTTTCACTATTTGCCTGCAAGATTTTAAAAAAATCGGTTGATGAGTTACGAAGAGATAGGGAGGGGGATCTTTTACTCCTTTTGACATATTTCACGCTCTCTAGCGATATGAAAAATATCTAACGGCCTTACTTACCCCATTAAACATGTTTGTTTTACTTTTGTTGTACTAACCCATTTGTTTGAAGAATAACTCACAATAATAAGACACCAGCACTTTAAAAATATGTGGCCTGATTGTCGATAACGAATGAAGACTTCGTTCGCTTAACTTATATGTAAAACAAATGATGTGTTTAACTAAATAATTAAAAAAAAAATATGGGAATTATTAACACAGAACACGCTAATCGTTTTTAGAACAGAAAATTTAATTTTTTGTAGTTAAATGACTGAAAATTCATTTGTTTTTACGGAATTTGGGGTTGAATTTTTGACGGTAAAAATTAAATGAAGTTTTCGTTATTTTGAATTATATTTTCATTTAATTTTATACACAGAAGCCTTTTTACTGAATAAACGGCCAGTATTAAATATAACTGAAAATCCTTATTTTTATGCACTTAGTTTTTTGAATAAATGTTAGACTCAGTTAAAAATAAATTTGCTTGGAATTTTAACTGTCTGATTTCCAAAAATTAAAACAAGTGAGTGAGTGAGAAATTATATTAAAAACAGTAGATAAGATATGCAGTAGACTGTGTTGAAAAATTTATATAAAAATCACTCAGTTTTTTTTTAAAGCTTTTTATATAAATTTTACTACACAATCAATTGCTTGTCACCTGGAAACTACACATAATTTTGATTTTTTATTGTTGTTTTCAATATAATTTCTCACTCTACAGTCCGTGTAATTAGCCAAACAACTGAGAATGTCACTTCCTGAAAAACAAAATATATATGCCTTTTTCTAGTTCCCATACAAATATAGCTTTCAAATTTGTAGGGACATGGATTTGGTATAATATGCAATATTGATTTGAAACAATAATTTTGATTTAAATCAGCTTTTCAGTATTATTCAATTACGCTGTGATAGTCGTTTTAGAAATATCCATGGACACAATGTCACAATATTCCCAATTTTTTTTTAAACAACATTAAAAAGTGGAAAACGCAGCTATGTTTATAATTTTTCTACATGTAGTATATAAAACAAATTTCCAAACAAAACCAGTCATAAATGATTAAAAGTTGTCTACTACTTTTGATTTTATTCACGAAAAAGTTTCATTAAACTGCCATATTTGTATGGAAGCCACCCTTATTGATGGTGATAAGATGAAAGTATGTTTGAAAAAATTTTAAGGATGCAAACAAATATATATTGGTATCTTCCTAGAAGCGGCACCTAATCAAATAATGGGACTTTTTCTTCAATATATGTGCAGAATATAATTCATATTACACTTTTCATGAAACTTTTTCTTCAATATATGTATGTGATGAATTTTATTCATATACTGAAGAAAAATTCATATAAAGCATAGCTTAATTTTCCTATTTTTTATAACATTTAAAAAAACAAAAAATATTTTTTAATTAAATCCTGATAACAAATATGCAAGTGGCAGTGCAAAAAACTGAACTGGCATCAATGAAACAAAGTAATTTGTTTTTAGTTTTTTTGTTTCTTTTTGTTTTCCCTTTCAACTACAATAAGAGTCGACAAAAAATCAACCAATTGTAGTCTGGATTGTAAGAAAATATAAACTCACTGTTTGTGGTTGGTGTTTTTGTTTAAGCTTTGATATTGTTACGGGAAAGACTTTTTGTGTTTATAATTCTTATTCGCTTTACAGTTTTATTTAAATAACACCTTTCGCTTTTCTAAAATGTTTGGATGATCTGGCCTAAGCGCATAAGAATAGCTTGTCCCACTTACAATAAATTTCAGGTTATCAACAGTAAGAATTGGGAATTAAGCACATTAAAACTAAATCTTATTAAAAAATTTCGATATTTTTTCCAAAAAATAATTTTAGTTTTTCTTTTGAAAATTTGATGAAGTTAGAAAAAACTTTCGCTTACTTAAAGGTTATCTTATTGCGAAATTTCGGTATTTTAGTTTATTCAATAAACTAGACCGTTTTTGTGTTTCGCGAAATTAAGTCTTGCAACCTCCTCCATTGTCGTTCAGTTTGTTTAGCTTGGCGTATGAGCGATTAAAAGATTTTCATATAAAGCATACGTAATTGAAGAGGTACATTTACATTCCAGCACATAAAAATATTAAAGTTTGCTATTCCATGTGCAAATTATCCTTGATAAAAATTATGTATGTGTTTCTTAAGAATATGAACACAACTTGTTAAATGAGGATTTACCAAACATTTATAAAGTTACTGGCATTAAATAAGGTTTTTTTGTATCAAATTTTGTTTATAGATTTAAGACCTTTTTAGACAAAAATAGAACAAACAAACAATTATGTTACTTAATAATTTTGTTTATTTTTTGTTTTTTTTTTTGTTTTTCTACTTAAAGTTGAAAACTTTTTTAATTGAAACTTTTTTTAAATTCATTCATGTTTTTGTAATCACATCTTTTATAGTTTTTTTCTACATAAAATATTAATAATGAAATACTTTTTGTTTTATAAAAAAAAAGAAACATAAAACAAGATAAATTTATACAGCAAACTAACATTATGCATCATCTGAAATGCATAGAATTTTTTAACAAATAACCAAATTTAAAATATATATTTTTTTTTCAATGTAAATATTCACAACTTGTTTCTTTTTTTGTCTACTCTCGGTATTTGTAGAACACAAACACACAAATAAAAAGCTACATTATCTATACAAACTACAATGTGTTCTAATGTCGTATATTTTTTAAAATCAGCATATTTATATGGATGTGCACATGAGAAGAAAAAAAAACGTATTAAGGCAGAAACGCATACACAAATTCAAGCACAAGCAACTATGGAGAAACGGAAACGTTACACTGTTCTCGTTAAAACGCATATTTATTCCACAATAATTGAGAAACATCTGAGAATCGTGAATGAAATATTGAGTACAAAGAAATTTAGAAAATATAATATACAACCAAGTAAGAAAGTATTGTTGGCCAAAACCGAAAATTTAATATACTACACCACAGAAAAATGTTTGAGAGGTTACCCACCAGAACAAAATTGTGTTATGAGGTTATAATTCATGTTAAAGTTCTTTGTGTCGAATTTTATTCAGTTATCTTTATCTATGGTATATAAGATTTGTTTGCCCGTAAATAAATAAAAACTGAGTTTCTATGGGACCTTTGACTCATTTTGGACCCACCCGTACAATATTTTGCCATGACATATTATCTGCGTAATATGTTTACTCATATTGTTAAGGAAGCTATTTTCCGGAAGAGTATTTGTACGGGAGCTATGGTTGAATATAGAACGATTCCAAAAAATTTGCTAAGATTTAGTTTGCAATTAAATAAAGTTGAACAAAATTTATTAAAAATGCCAACCTTATTAGGAGATTTGTAATGACAAAGACTCTATTTCAGAAAGAAACTTGCATAGGATCTATGTGAATTTAAAGACCGATTCTCACCATTTTCAATGGCTTTAATCTTTGTGCAAATTTGAATCTATCACCCATGTCACCGAGTACAAGTTCGTTCGGAATCGAAGAAAACATAATTGTTTATTGGTAAAAAGTGTAATGTGTTAATTTTTTGGCTTTTCAGATACAGAAAACAAAAATGGTTTCATTCCGAAAAATATTTTCGCCATTTTCTGAAGCACCAAAATACGCAATGAGCTCCGTTTCCTAACGGATATGGGCATTTCCAGCGAAAAGTCTGCTTTTTGTCACGTAACGCCAGAAGTATTTTAAAATGTTTCTCAAAAAATTTTATATGTATCGTTTACTTTTTTATATTTTGGTGTAAAGCGCAACAAGCTCTACGTTAAGTAACAAAAAGGATAACGATTGAACAACATGGTCCGAAAATACAACCTTATTTGCAATCTGGCGTTACATTAAAAAAGTAGACTTTTAGCTGAAAATTCCCATATTTACCTTAAAACGAGCAAAGATTTTTAAATTTGATAGCTTGAAAAATAAATCTATATAAGTTCTCAGTTAATTAAAAAAGGTTTTGTAAAAAACTTCTTGCTCAATTCGCAGTATTTTTCAGTTTTGTAATGCAATCAAAACCCACTTCCGTTTTTTTAACGTCTGAATGTAGAGCTACTTCATTACTTTGTATATATAAAAACCCTTTTTACGAATTTGACTTCGTCATTTAATTTTTTTACATTTTGTGCTACAAATATCACTACACGTCAAAATGGAAATGCCCATATGTACTTCCTGACATGGCTGTATGTGCGAAACTTTAGTCAGCCAGCTGGACGGACCGATATTGTTGAATCGGTTCAAAAAGTGATTATAGGTCGATATTTCACTAATAGGTTCTACAAACAACAGCATAATACCATCGTCACTATTGTGGTGCGTGTATAAAAAGTTGTACAGGTCACCCTTGATTTAAGCGGTCTCTTGGGGCCGAAGAAAGCACGTGTAAATCAAATTCGCGTAAAACAAGGTTCTGGGCTGCTACAAATTTCGTTTTAGGGACCAAAAATTTAAGGTATCACATAAAAAAGACCATGTTATATATTTTTTTTAATAATTTTATTTGTAGTTTTTAAAAATTAAAGGATATTTCTTTATAATGATAGGTATAAAACTTTGTTCTTATATTTTTATAAAATATTTGAATTAAAAGAGAACAAAAAAAATATTTGAAACATATTCAAATATTTTAAATCATAAATATAAAAAAAATGTTATTGGTAACGGAAGAAATTGCAGTAACCTGGAAAAATTTTCAGTAAGCAGCAAAATTAAAATTTTGAATGCAGGATTTATTTAATGCAGTATGCCCATGTACATATGTATGTTTGAAACATTGTATAAAAAATCTTTTAATTGTTTTTATATTTGTATGCACTTGTGCAGTTCTATTTAACCATACAGCTGATGCAATTTGTTAAATCACAGTGCTGCATTTAGCGTAAAATAAGTTTTGCCATCATTTTTTGAGCGTGTTGCATTATTGTATAATAATCAAACAGCCTTAAGCTGTTATGATACTTGCTATTTTTTGTATTTTTTCTATATTGGAGAACAGTGCAAATATATTTGCATAGGAAAACTGACTTAGTGTAAAGAGTATGATTATATCATAAAAAAATCTTGAAATGTCAAGCAAATGCACATGTGTTATCGATAAATAATCTAAGACTGTCAAAAAAAATATAACATTTTTTAACTTAAAATTGACATTTCCAGATTAATTGTTAGTACTGTTGCCAATTTTTTTAGTTTTTGATCGAAAGAAACGGGTTTTAAATTTTTTTTTGCGATTTTTAACTTTAATGACGGTTTTTTAAACGTGGGCAGTATTGTTTGTTTTGTTTACATTTTATCAAATTGTATTTCTTGTTCTTTCTCGCATTTGTTGTTTCATTCCGTCAATCCTAAAAAAATCCAATACAAAAAAAAACAAGTATCATAACACCTTTATACATTTTCAGTTTCATAAGAAATATTTTAAGGTATTATGCGCAAAATTAACCTATATTTTTTGTTGGATGGCTTAGTGTGCTTTCTGACAGGTATTGCAGGACAAAGTCGTTTTCAATAAAATGTAGTTTCTTTTTAAACACTACATATTCTTTATATTTACATAAATTTTAAAGTTTTGTTTTATCAAAAAAAAAAAAATGTTTTTTGTTGAGAAAAATTACTGCCCAGCGACATTTTCTCTTGCCTAATTAAAGTTTTTAAAATAAAACTTAAATATGTCTGAAAATCTAATATCTGAGATACATACATGTGATAATCCATCGAGATCTATTTCAAGTGCAAGTAGAAGAGTGTTTTTAAAAATTTGCAGTAATAAAGGGTATTTTTTAAGCTCGATATAACTTGCAATTTATTTTTTGTTTCGAACGATCAATACGATCAATAAAATTTGAAAATTACTTCGGCATTCTCGAAGTCCAGTTAACATTTTTTGGACGTCTGGGTAAATTAGTTGAGTTCGGCTGGCCGTATGTTATGAGTAACGCAAACAATGTTTTGGTCAATTGTTGGGGGCTAATCAGCAATAACTAGTGACTTCATGTAGTTCTTTAGGAAATAATCGAGAGGTTTTAAATTATACGACGTTGAAGGCCAATCCAATTAAAGTTTTAATTTCGATTTCGTTATATCGGGCCTCTGCCGCAAACATAGCGACACCATTTTCAATTTTCGTTTTTTTTAATAAATGAATTTTTTGCCAACACTTGCATCGTCTCCTAAAATGTCATGGTCACATAAGGTACCAATACGATATTATAAGAAAACCCATTTTTTTCTTAAGCGACAACCTTTATAAAAATGTTCATGTAATAACAGAAAAAAACTTCTCCAGTAAAATTGTGTTTTTGTCGCTTAAGCTTTTTTGCGGTAAGGGCTCGATACTGCACATATAGCCATCCAGTAGAAACTTTAACTCGCCATCTATATTTCAATTTAAATTCCTTTCTTCATAAAAATAATTTAATGAAAATTAAATTTGATGAACTTAAGCCTGATTAAAATATTAAAAATTTGGATTAAAAACCATAAATAGTTCAACAAAATAACCACAATTCTAATTATTGTTAAAGCTAAGGCACGAACTCTATGTGTACATTTGTCCTTCAAGTTGTGCTGAAAAAGGTCAACAAGAAAAAGAAAGACAAAATGAATAAAAAAAAAAAAAATGTACTTTGGACTTCAAGAAGAATTCTTGACATAAGTACGGAAAAAACAGAAGTTAGGAAAAACATGGAAAATCAATTAAAATGGATAATCATTCAAAAAAGCAAATTTCGATCTACCAAAGGTTAAAATACAATTTGATTTAAGGATTGATGTTTGACTATGATGTTCGATGGCTGCGAGTGTAAGACGGCAAATCCATCTGAGGAGATCAAGTGGTTGTGATCGAAACATGTCATGGTAACCAGCCGCCTGGGTTCGAATCTCAGGTCAGTCAAGAATGAATGATTATCAATAACAATTTTAATTAATTTTCATGTTGTAAAATTCCTTTCTTCATAAAAATAATTTAATGAAAATTAAATTTGATGAACTTAAGTCTGATTAAAATATTAAAAATTTGGATTAAAAACCATAAATAGTTCAACAAAATAACCACAATTCTAATTATTGTTAAAGCTAAGGCACGAACTCTATGTGTACATTTGTCCTTCAAGTTGTGCTGAAAAAGGTCAACAAGAAAAAGAAAGACAAAATGAATAAAAAAAAAAAAATGTACTTTGGACTTCAAGAAGAATTCTTGACATAAGTACGGAAAAAACAGAAGTTAGGAAAAACATGGAAAATCAATTAAAATGGATAATCATTCAAAAAAGCAAATTTCGATCTACCAAAGGTTAAAATACAATTTGATTTAAGGATTGATGTTTGACTATGATGTTCGATGGCTGCGAGTGTAAGACGGCAAATCCATCTGAGGAGATCAAGTGGTTGTGATCGAAACATGTCATGGTAACCAGCCGCCTGGGTTCGAATCTCAGGTCAGTCAAGAATGAATGATTATCAATAACAATTTTAATTAATTTTCATGTTGTAAAATTCCTTTCTTCATAAAAATAATTTAATGAAAATTAAATTTGATGAACTTAAGTCTGATTAAAATATTAAAAATTTGGATTAAAAACCATAAATAGTTCAACAAAATAACCACAATTCTAATTAATTTAAAAAACCAACAACACCAACTTGAGCTCTATTTTTGATATAATGAGGACCGCTTATGCCAAAACCTTGTAAACCACATCAAACGGAGCATTTTTCTGGATGTAATCTTTAGGGTCTGTTTTGGATTGGTTGAACTCCATATAAGGAAGTTTTTTCATAAAAACCCCGACAAGCAAATATAAGCCCTATTGCAGAACACAATTTTGCGATAAAAAGATGACTGATTTTCGAACTAAATTTTTGAATCCCAAGAAAAACTTTGATAACTAATATGCATGTGGCAGAGTAAATAAACTGAACTGGCAAAATAAAATAAAGTAATTTTTTCTTATCAAAGTTATTTTCGGGAATACAAAATTTATTATTAATACGAGTTTCGTATGACGTGCTGAATCCCCAGTTTTTCATATTCAGCACGTCATACGAAACTCGTATTAATAATAAATATTTCAGTGTATTTATCAAATATGAAACACTGGGAATTCAGCACGTCATACGAAACTCGTATTAATTTGTTCTTATTTTTGTTTTTTCTTTACCCACACAGAGAAAACAGATTCGTGATCACAACCGAATTTGGCGCCAATCGAATTTCGTCGGTTGCATGTACTATCACTCAATTCGGTTACAATTACTGAAAATTTCGTTGCTAAGCATAATATTTTTGGTAGCAACATTTGAATTTTAGTACACTATCAGTTGTAATAACAGAAATTGTTAGTTGTAAGTATGATTATTAGAAATCAAAAATATGCTTACACCCGAATATATGATAGATGCAACTGAATAAACGCAAATTAGGTGTTCATAACAAAACATTTGATTGTCTTTATCAATATTTTTTTTAACCGCTTACCTAAACCATTTTCCCGATTTATTAGATACGAAATCATTATAATTCCAATAAACTCCAATTTTTAGTTAGTATATTTATTTATTAATATTTTTATTTATAATTTACAACTAATTTAATTTTATACAAACATGCAGCTTTCCACATCCAAAAGTGTACAGCTTATCCCTTAATGTACCAACAAAAACAATCTTTGTCTTCAATTCAATGCAATTTCTTTCATCAATGTCGTCTTGTTCTAGTGTCTGAAGTAAAACAGAATAAATTACATTTGGTTTTTACAATACGAACAGTGATTGAAGCTGTAAATTAATATGAAAACCACTAAAGCATCGGAAATTTGTTAGACGATTATCTAACTCCTTAAAGAATCTTCTGATGATTATCTGATGAGTAACAATAATAAACATCTATATTTTTTATTTATTAGTTTTTTATACATTTTCTGACACGCTTGTCTTCTAATCTTGGAATTAACCATTTGCGGCTCTCCTTATGAGTCATATAACTATTACTGAGCTACCTAAGAAGAGCGTTTTTAAAACATGAAGATTCACTAGTTAATACAATTTTATTTAAACAAGCCGGCGTAAGGATCCGTCAAATGAGATTTTCCAACAGGATTGTTGTTGAATTCCTGATCTAAAGGTTTGTTTCGTATAAACTGTATGAAAAAGAAGCTTGATGCTCTTGTTTAGGTGGCTCAGTTATATGTGTAAGCATTCAACAAGTTGTTAGGGAATTCCTACAAAATTATAATAAGATTCTTGATGTGCTTTCTGAAAGCCTCATTAAAAAATCTTTACAGAAATCTCAAACGAATTCGTCTAGGATCAATACACTGTGCAACAACAAAAAAAACAGCCTCAATACTTGCAACGCGAAATGAAACTAGAATATTGGAAGAGCAAATCTGCCAAAGGTTTTTGAAAAGATAGCTTGGGTTCCCGAAATATGGGCCCCTAAAATTTTTGAATTTTTTGAAAAGGCGTTTGGTATAAGTCAAAAAAAAAATACACTAAATGTACTTCTGAGCTAAAATACTATTTCAGATGCCTTCAGTAAACTTGTATGGTGATTCATACATACATTGCACGAACTTTTTGTCTTAAAAGACCACTAGTGAAATTTGATGCGGAAAATATTCGTGGAACTTTTTAACTCTCTAAAGTGCCGTTTTAGTATGCTTTTGTTTGGAAGTTAAAAAAGGACAAAAATTACACCTTAAAATGGGTGTTAGAGGGTTAATATATCCTAAGAAAAGAATCGCCCTACGATTTTCCTGACGACATCTGAAATTATTTTTTTGCTCAGAAGTACATTTATTATATTTTTTACTTATACCAAACGCCTTTTCAAAAAATTCAAAAATTTTAGGGGCCCATATTTCTGGAACCCAAGCAAACTTTTCAAAACCCTTTGGCAGATTTGCTCTACCGGTATTCTAGGTTTATTTCGCGTTGCAAGTGTTGAGGCTGGCGGCAATGACCCGAATTTTTTTGCACTGTGATATAAGAGTCTTTCGCTGTGTTGTAGAAGTATCTCGCAGAGGAATCAGCTTGTGTAACAGTTTCTCCCGTGCGAGGAATCTTTTACGATTAAAAATTTCACTCGTCGACGATTAATGCTCTTCATGAGATTCCCAGTAGATTCTTTCGATTCAAAATGCTAGCTGGGTACATATGTATATCTATGTATTTATAAGAAATATAATACATATATACATACATATGTATGTATGTACGTGTATACCATTACTATAAAAATACGTAAATTACTTACCCCTATTTATTAAGTTCTTGCACATTTTCCGTTTTTGAACGTAAACTTATTTATTTTAATATAAATTTAAAATTATTTTATTATATTTAATGTTTTGACAGAAAATTTAGTAATCAATTGGGACATATAACTTTTTTTTGGTTGTGAATACCAAATAATTATATTTTCATTTGTTGTACTCGAATTGAAACTATACTAGCAATCGATATTTAGCTGCAATAAATGAATTAACATTTATATTACAAAATTTATTGACGAAAGCATATTATTAATTGCAAAGACCAATATTCAGTATTGCCCTGTATTAAATTCGGTTGTGATTCTAACCATTTGTACTAATTTTTAGAACTTAATTTAAATAAGTTATCATAACTAATAAAAGAATTGAAGGAATCATATTTCAGTTAGAATAACGTTTTAATAATCATGACAATTAAAAATCAGTTAGAACTATACATTTTTAATAGTTGCAATAATAAATTATATTTCTTGATCAATATTTTATTACCGCAACCGTTTTCCAACTATTTTGTTTTCTGTGTGCACTTAAAACTACATTTAGAGTTGACAAAAAATCAACCAATTGTAGTCGGGACTATAAGAAAAGATAAACTCACTGTTTATCGCTGTTGTTTTTGTTAAAGCTTTGATATTGTTACAAGTAAATCTGAGGTTTATAATTCTTAATCGCTTAACAGTTTTATTTGTATACTATCTTTAGCTTTTCTAAAATCTTTGGATGAAGTTTCCTGACGATCTGGCCTAAGCAACCAGTGAAATGCGCATAGGAATAGCTTATCCCTTCAACAATAAATTTCAGATTCTCAATAGTATGAAATGGGAATTTAGCACATTTGAAAGAAACCTTGTTAATTAATTTTTGAATTCCAAGAAAAACTTTGATAAATTTGAATAAGTTCAATCAAATTAATGATAATTTGACACTTCATTGCAGAATTTTGAAAGGTTTATATAAGACCCCATATACATATAATCTGGTTCCTTTAGCCATTCTAAATCTATTAAGTCATGGCTGTCCATCCGTCAGTTGAAATCACGCTATTTTCAGAACGACTCAGAACAATTTTGTTGTCATATTGTTTGTAGTTATCCAAAGAAGTGTTACAATTGAAAGGAGTTGGTAGGAGTAGAGCTATGGACACAAATGTGAAACGAACTTAATAAAACTGGAACAGCCTTCAAAAAAATTGGCGGATGTTATCAAGGATTCAGCGCAACTGAATATTACATTTTTACACGTTTATTTGTAATATTAGTCCAGATTTTTTATAAAAAATAATAACAAATCATCTACCAGACATGAAACTTTAAGTGTTTGAATGACAAAGCTCTACTTTATTGTAAAAAACTTTTAAAAAATCGAGCCATTACCGTAAAAAAGGCTTAAGCGACAATAACACAATTTAAGCGGAGAAGGTCTTTTTTATTTTATTTGATTAAAAGAAAAAGTTTTTATAATGGTTGGCGCTTAAGGTAAAATTGTTTTAGCTATGAAATCGTGAGCATGGCATTTTGGGAGATGATTAAATTGTTGCCAATAAATTTAGTAAAAAAAAACGAAAATTTAAAATGATGTCGCTTAAGCTATTTTCGCTGTAAGGGCTCGACATAGAAATTATTCAATTTAACATGTTTCACTTCTATTTTATCTAAAACAAATTCACTGGGTTATTTTTTCAACTTCAAGCAAATTTTATGTTTTTGTTAAGAATTACATAATGAACTTATTATTGATAAAAATTTAACATTATGAAGAGCAAACAAACCCTTAGATGATTTTTTTGTAATAGTCCTATTCCTTCAATTTTTTAGAAATGACTTTATACACTACCAGACTATTATATTGTATTTTCTTGTTACATTTTACCTTAGCTTTCCTTTGGAAAGCAATGAGGTATATTGTATGTATGTATATTGTATTACATTACATTGAAGAAAAAAGTGAAAAGAAAACTTTTGAGCAAAAAGTGGTTGCAGTGGGCTGGATTTTTTTAAAAACCTTTAATAATTTTTCCAGTGCGGTTGCTATTTTTATTCTGTCTAAATAAGCTTTAGCCGACGAGTCTCACAATTCCGGAAATGCCTCTAAATTTAAAATAAAATCTTTTAAAATAATTTTTTCACTGGTTAATTCCGATTTCACCGGCAGAACCCAATCGCTTTCACTGTCTTCTGCCATTACCCTTTATTACAGCAAACTTTACACAAATTTTGTAAATTGTTATACTTTTGATTTGTTTAATTTTTTTCACTACGTATTTTATTTTATTTCTTTTATTTGTCACTTTTTACTAAAGTATCATGATTTAATATCATGAAAATGCAACACGTTCAATCTTTATCACGCGATCCACGATCTGCGATTTGGATTTCATATTTTAGGCCATTCTGCGATATGGATCGCGATCCATCAATATTGCATGCTACACGTGTAGCAGTGCCCTTGCGATTAATTGTTATTCTGTCAAATTATGCTACGGTTTTGTTACTTTTGTAATTTTTGCTTACTGAACGTTGATTATGCTGATTATCAACTTCTGCCGATAGAAAAATATTCCAGAGTTAAAGCTAAAGTAAATAAGGATGTTATCTACAGTGAATCATTGTTTATAATGAAACACTTATGCGAAAATAAAGGATACTTTTTTATTAATATTTTATTTGCGGAATAAAACTTTCATACTGTTGTTTGTCTGACATAATGCGAATAATAATTCGAAAATATAATTTGAAATTTGTTTTTGAGTGATTATCTATTTTAAATAAACTACCTGCCAGGACCACGATGTCGACAAGAACGTTGCTTTCGCATATTTATAAAAAAAACTAAAATTTGTTTTTGTTTTCAATACAAATATACGATACAAATGGACTTGTCGACATCGTGGGCCTGGACCTACATGTTCTGCCTTACTTTTGTTTTGTCGTGATTAATATAAAAAAGCCTGCAACGATTCACTAGATTTGGCCAAATTCTTAGTAATTTTTGTTTACAAGCTAAATACAAAAGCCAACAACTAATTTATCTATATCTTTTAAAATTTTAAAAAGGAAACCGGATACATATAAGCGAAGCCTTAGGGCGAAACAAAAGTCATCTATCTTATCGTTTATAAGAATTGTAAAAAATTTTCAATTTGAAATGATGACAAGCCAAAACGTTTAAAAAAGATACACGTAATAGAGCAGTAGTGGCCATCATATTCATATGGGCATTTCCAGCGAAAAGTCTATGTTTAAAACGTAACGCCAGCAAGTTATTAAAATTGTTTCTTAAAAAACTTTATGTGTATAATTAACTTTTTTAAATTTTCGTGTAAGGGGCAACTAGCCCTATAATTAGTAACGAAAGGAATAACCTTTAAACAACATAAGCCCAAAATACAAGCTTACTTGCTTGCAGGCGTTCAGTTACAAAAAAAAATTTCGCTGTTCATATGTTAGTTCATATATGATACATGAACTCTGTATACAGGGTAGAAACAAATTAATTTGTATCACATTAAATACATTGGACAGGGAACCTGTTCAAACCTTTTGAATTTAAACTAATCAGAAAGTAAAAACACGACATTTCCTTATTAGAGATTTAAAATCGAAAGCCTCATAATTAAATTTATTTTATCACGATTTTAGACCAACAACTAAGACACTTCTAATTAATTCTAATGGGAAAAATTTTGTACGTTCCTGGAATGAAAAATATACCCTTTCTGAGAATCACTTTCTAAATGGAAATTATTATGTCCCTCTGTCCGGGAGGCTAACTGGTTCTCTGTCCATGTAAACCTTGTGCACAAAGTTCAGGGAGCAATTTTAAAGATAATTTGTTGAAAAACGGTACATGTTTTTCGATTTTTAAACGCATGAAGCCAATTGAAAATTGTGAGAATCGGTTCGTAATAGCACTGGATTGGTTTGTCATCTTAAATAATTATCCTTAAATTTGCAATTTAAAACAAGGAAATATATTTTTTATATCGATGAAACGGGTTTTATTAGAAAGAAAATTTTATGAAATTTATGTTTAAATATGATTTCTGCCATATGGCCGCCACAGCTGGTGTGTAGAAGGCGAAATCGGGAACACCAATTTTAAACAAAAACTTTTCGATGCATTTGCGGCCGTATTTCGCCGACAAATCTTCGAATGTGGATTTCCATGTGTTCAATTGCTTGTGGTTTATCGACGTATTCAAGTAACTTAGCATAACCGAAAAGAAAATAATCCAATTGGGTTAAATCACACGATACTGGTGGCCAATTTTTTGGGCCATTACGTGAAATTATTTTTTTATCAAAAGTTTCTTTGAGTAAATCAATTGTAGCGCCCGCTGTGTGGCATGTGGCCGCCGTCGTGTCGCAACCACATATCAGCAAGATAAATGCGACGTAATTGAGGTATGAAAAAATTTCGAATCATGTTCCTTTACCGTTCACCATTGACAGTAACATTCTGACAATCATCGTTTTTGAAGACATATGGGCCAATGACTTCGCCAGCCCATAAAGCCACCAAACAGCAATTTTCTGGTGATGTAATGGTGTTTCAATAAAAGCTTGTGGATTCTCCTCATGCGTCAATTCTACCCATTCAACCAAAAATGGGCTTCATTGGAAAATAAAATTTTGAATATAAATTCAAAATCAATATCAATTTGTGTTTCAGCCTATTTGCGCGCGTTGCTCTGGTGTAAGTCGATTCATAATGAAAGTCGATTCAAATAAAGCATCAATGCCAACTTAAAATTGAGACACTCTAAAAGTATAGTATAAAGAGTAAAAAGGACATTTCAAGTTTATAAGGAATTTTAAATATTACTACCTTCTTATACTTAAATTTTCTACTACTGGTTTTATACTAAAAAAAATTTAACAAAAATTGATGGTTGGCTTCGTGTAACTGTTAGTTGCTTAACAGTTCAAAAAGCGACGACATTTTTAACGAACAGGGAAAGTTTAAATATGCACGAACATTTCTACAATATGCATGAAAAATACCGAAGAAAACTTAAAAATTTTCAAAAATAGTTCACGCAAAAAAACACTAGGTGATAATTTCTAATTAGTTTTCTTTAAATAAATGTAAATTACAAAGTATAGCCAAGCTTTTTTTTAAGTTTACCAATTGAAATTATATTTAGTTGTCACAAACAAATATAAAATGTATTTTAAATATCAACATCAGTCGATTTTACTGGCGCATACTTAAATATTATGGGTTCACATGGCGATAGTGCGTCAATATATTCATCGGCTTCGCTTTTATTAAAAGTTATGCTATTTTTTAACTTGGTCAACGCTGAATCAAGTAACTCTGCGAATACATGTAAATTTTGTGTATCAAACCAGATTGAACACAAGCGGACTTTTTGTTAAGTTTTATAAAACTGACATTTGCTTAAGTAAAGTACAAAACTGGGCCCATTTTCACAAATCTACAAGTAAAATACATTTGAAACAAACATTTAAAAATAGTTCCTTTTTTAATGTATTAACCTATAGATTTTTAACTTGTAGTTTTGAGAAACAGGAACCTTTTCGCACACTCCGTACGGTTTCAGATGTTTTTTGATTTTGTTTTTGGTTTTTTTTCAATGCATTTGACAGGCTTTTCGTTAATTTTTGACAGTTGCTTAAGCCAGCTCATGCATATTATAGTTAGTCCTTAAAACTTGGATTAAAAACCTTATTAAGTTGTTCAATTAATATCTTGTTCATAATATTTTGCACTTTTTCTTTTACGTCTTCTATAACTGATACACTTCAATGTAAAGCCCACAAAACTAAACGGAACAATAATACAATCATAATTTTAATTTTATTAAGTATTTTTTAGTTTCTATTGACATTTTTAAAGAAATCACTGACCAAAGCAAAATATTCTAAGCTGATAATTGTTTATTTTAAAAAAATGTGAACTGAAGTTCTTGCTAAGAATTTCAATGAGACCGAAAAAGATCGATTTACATTGTTATTATGTTGTTGCAACTAGGGATGCCAAATGGGACCAGGTTTTTTGAAACCCGGGATTCGGGATTTTTTATTCAAAAAAACGGGATCCCGGGACGGATCGGGATTTTTCGGGATTTCATATGTAAAGCCCAATTTTTAGAATAAAATGTTTATGTATAAGTATTAAAACAAATAAATTCATGAAGAATATTAAACTCATTACAAAATAAAACAATTTAATGTATTCTTTTAAAGTAATATGGAAGAATTGCGTATTAAAACGTATATTTTAAAAAGCTTCTAAAAGAAATTAATGGCGTCTGATAATCAATACCTTATTTTATTCAAAACATATGCTGCTGATGAAAACCATTTTCGCATTTAACACTTCTGGGTGGTATCGTAAATTAATAGATATGTTTAATGATGACTCGTCCCAAACGCAGCACCCTGTAAAATACTAATGGTCCTTAAATTGTTATTTATTTATTTTACATTTTGTCATTACATTATTTTTTTTGTTCTTAATTTAACTTGCAAGATCATTTTCTCAATAATTAAAACTCACTCTAGTTTTGACCTTTGTACAAATAACATTAAACACTTGTGAACAAACCAAACATAAAATCAAAAAGAAACATTTAAAGTAGGAAAAAAAACTGTGAACAAAAAACTCTAAAATATAATTGAACAAAATTTGAATTTGAAAACAAAAAACAACAAAAATTAATAAACCTAAAATATAATAAAAACCAAAAATAAAAAGGTGTTTTTTATTTAAGGAAACATAAGACAAAAAGAACCACAAAAAATCATCCCCCAAACATTTGGTCACTTCGAACCGAAGCATAAAGTGTAGTGTGACAGTGTATAATACAAAACAAAAGCAAAGTTTTAATTAAAAAAATAATTAAAATTAAAAATTAATTAAATTAAAATTGTTTGCAAAAAACAAAATTTGCAAAGTTTAATAGTGAACAAGCTAACGGGACCCAAATTCTTTGGCGCAGTAGCAGCAGCATCAGCAGACACCCAACAACAACAACAAAGAAGAATTAATCTACAAGCAGTGACACAAAAATCAAAAGACCCAACAACAACAAGTAAGTCAAAGTATACAACACAACACGAAAAAAATATTCTTGCTTGTTGTGTTACTCTTTAATTTTTTTTTTTGTCGCTGCAATTTTTTAAGAGAAAAACCCGTGACGTCACTACCCAAATAAATAAAAACCGAGTTACCATTGCGTCCATTTTTGAAAAATACCGGGGAAACAAATCGCTTTGTGGGACTCTTAAAATTTTTTAAATCATTATAATTTTTTCAATACTTGTTGTTGTTATATCGCTAGCAGGTACTTTTTTGACCCAATTTAATAGGTTTTTTCACGATTCTTGTTTATCTAATAAATAATGGCACTCGATAAATTTGTTAATTGTACAAATGACCTTTTGGATTTTGAAAGCGAGTATTCAGAATCAAAGGCAGGTGAGGACATTCATAGTTTAGAAGTTCTTCGAGTAGAACTAGACTCACTTTGGCAGCAAATCAAAAGGGCTTATGAAGAGTGTAGGGACAAGAAACCGGAAACTGGCGAACAACCGGTAGACAGGCAGAAACTTCGCGATCGATATAAAAAGGCCCTGGCTGCATACAAAACTTGTTTTGCCTCACTTAACGCGGAAATTCTGGCGCTTTCTGCCCCGACTGATGACACGAGTAAGCACGAGCAGGTTTCGTCTGCGGGAAACCCAAATTTAGCAAACAGCGACGTTTCGTCTATTCGGCTGCCACCTTGCGACATAGATACGTTTTTAGGTGATTTTGTGACGTGGCCAACCTTCCGCGACCTTTTTACTGCCCTATATTTAAATAATTCACGACTCAGTAAAATTGAAAAATTATTTCATTTGCTTCAAAAAACTGGAGGAGACGCTAGGAACATAGTTTCAAATGCCCCATTAACCAACGAAGGCTTCGATATAGCCTGGAAAAATCTTGTTCTTCAATACGAGAACAATCGGATTCAGGTCAACGAACAATTGAAAATTTTATTTGACCTTCCGAAAGTTACCGAAGATTCAGGCCAATCTATTCAGACACTACAACGAACCGTTAATGGCTGCATTCAAGCTTTAAATGCTTTAAGGGTAGAAACTGGCACTTGGGACCCCTTCCTGGTATATCTTTGCTCGACCAAGCTCCCCCGAACACTTTTGAAGGAATTTGAAAACTCTCTTCAAGAAATAACAAAGGTTCCATCGTGGGAACAATTTAACACTTTTTTGACTCGCCATTCTAAGACTTTAGAGTCAATTGCGGCCATCACACAACCTAAACCCTATCAACAAAAAAAGGAAAGTTCCAAACCGTTCACTAAACAAAAACAGGTTCACAGTTTTCAAACAAACGCGACTCAAAACAATAACGAGTCGAAAATTCAGAAACGTTTTCCATCAAAGGGAGGACAAAAAGACTCTACGCACAATTGTCAACATTGTAAAGAGCCTCACCCATTACGATCCTGCCCTAAATTTTTAGAAAAAAATGTGAATGACCGAATTCACATAGCAAAAGTCACAAATTCATGTTTTAATTGTTTGTCAATAAATCATGGTGTCAAGGACTGCTCAAGCAAATATAGTTGTAGGCTGTGCAAACAAAAACATAACACTTTGTTGCACAAGGCAACGGTGACCCAGCCTATAAGTTTACCACCAAATAACGCTGACGAGCAAGCTAGTACAAGTGCTGCAGCGCAAGCCCAATACATACAGTCCACTTCCCGATCAGGTATTCCTAACCTGACTTCCTTGACCCTGCGGGGAAATAATCAGTCCTCGACACAACTAGTAGACAAACAAACTTTGTTATTCACTGCAATGGTACAAATCGAAACTAGAGGCGCAAGATACCAGGCAAGAGCAATCATCGACCCTGGATCCCAATCCACGTTTATATCGGACAAGTTGAAAAACCGATTAAACTTACCTACAAAACGTAATATAGTACACGTTTCCGGCTTGAGTCAGACAGTTTCTGAAACTTCGACCAAAGCCTGTTTGTTTAACCTTTGCTCCAGGGTGGACACATCGTTTAAGTTAGAGGTATGGGCACCAGTTTTGAAGACCCTTCCATCCAATTTACCGCCCCAAACGTTAAACGCAGAACAATTCGCAGAGGCTGCAAAACTAGAACTTGCAGACCCACACTTTCATCAAAGTCGACCCATCGACCTACTAATAGGCCTCGACTTAGGCCCCTCAATATATAGTATGGAAACACCGATGCGGTCCATTGGATCCCTTTTGGCACAAAAAACAGTATTTGGATGGATTGTGGGGGGACCAATTTGTACAACAACTTCACCTAGAAAAACGATAGCGTTACTAAACACATCGTCCCTGGACCGAATCCTCACACGCTTTTGGGAGGTGGAGGAGACCCCAAAAAAGGTTTTGAGGTCAGAAGAGGACACGCAGTGTGAAAATCACTACAAGTCTACAACCCGTAGAAGTGATTCGGGTAGATATATTGTTACCCTACCCTTTAAAAATGGCGAAGAAATAGGCGTATCTAGAAATATTGCCATGGCCCAATTTTTGAGAATGGTGCGCATGCTTAGCCAAAAGCCAGATTTTAAAACACAATACGACCAAGTTATTGTAGAATACCTCGAGCTAGGACACATGAGGAAAATTTCTCCCCTGGAAATTAATAAATACCCAAATTATTACCTGCCGCATCACGCAGTAATAAAACCCGAAAAGTTGACTTCGAAGATTAGAGTAGTTTTCAACGCATCGAGCCCGTCTTCAAATAAGAGAAGTTTGAATGACATTTTGTATCCAGGACCCATACTTCAACAAGACTTAGTGCTCATAATATTGAAGTGGAGATTCTTCCGTTTTGTGTACAACGCAGATGTCACAAAAATGTATCGCCAGATACTCATTGACCCTACGCAAACAAAATATCAAAGGATATTGTTTAGAAAATCTGAGGCTGATCCTATTGAGGATTACGAACTCCTCACAGTGACGTTTGGAGTTAATTGCGCGCCCTTTCTTGCCATAAGAACCCTTCTTCAACTAGCCGAATATATAGGGACAACTCACCCCCTGGCGTCAAACATCTTACAACACAACATGTACGTAGATGACGTTTTAGCTGGTGGCCACACATTAAACGAAGCCATCAAATCACGAAAAGAACTTACAACTGTTCTAAAATCTGCCGGTTTCGATCTGATGAAATGGACCGCAAATGATCCACGAGTAATTCAAGATTTGCCAAATGAGACCCTACTACCGCTCGACTGGTTAAACTTATCCGAGAATGCCGGAACCAAGACACTCGGGATAAAATGGAACATTTCCTCAGACTCTTTTAAATTCACTGCCCCAGGTGTTGAATTGAAAGAAAATTACACAAAAAGGGAAGTTTTATCTACAATTGCCAAATTCTTTGACCCTTGCGGATGGATAGCTCCAGTAATTGTTGATGCCAAGTTAATCATGCAACAGATTTGGTTAGATAAAGTCGACTGGGATGAAAACCTAAAACCTTTGACTTGCCTCAAATGGCAAAAATTCGTGAAAAACTGCTCTGCAATAAATGCCCTAAAAATTCCTCGTTGGATCCAGTACAGCCCTAATTTAAATGTTGAAATACATGGCTTTAGCGACGCCTCAGAAAAGGCTTATTCTGCGACTCTTTACGTCCGAATACAGTCTGAAAATTCTATATTTACATATTTACTGGCCTCTAAGACTCGTGTTGCTCCCATTAAACAAATATCGCTACCACGTTTGGAGCTTTGTGGATCAGTTTTACTGGCAAATTTAGCCTCAGGAATCCTGCCGAATCTTCAAACTACGCAAATCGACACATATTTTTGGACCGACTCAACAATAGTACTGGCCTGGTTAAAGAAACCCCCCTGCACGTGGAACACCTTTGTTGGAAATCGTGTCTCAGAAATTGTAGATAAAGTCGGCAATAGTCATTGGCAACATGTCGACTCAAAAGAAAACCCTGCAGATATAGCCAGCCGGGGATGTACGCCCCAAGAATTAGAGACCCACAACTTATGGTGGTATGGACCTTCATGGCTGAAATTACCCAAACATAAATGGCCAAAATCCAGAAGTCCAAATGACACCAATTTAGAGGCAAAAACTGTAAAGACGTTAACTACTACTACCCAGGAGGACCCATTGAATCGTTTCTCCAATTTGGCGCGCGCTTATAGAGTATTAGCTTATGTCCTACGTTTCTGGAGAAACACTGGTGTAAACAGAACCCGCCTTCGGATATCTTCAAACGAAGTTACACCAGAAGAAATAATAGATGTCAAAACACGACTCATTATTTTGACGCAAAAACAACACTTCCCAGAAGAATATAAGCAGTTGAAGCTCAAACAAAGGATTTCGTCTTCCAGCAGTATTTTGACCCTCAACCCGTTCATAGACCAACTAGGCGTCATCCGAGCCAACGGACGTCTGGTTCAATCACCAGCGCTCACATATAACGAACGACATCCAATATTGCTGCCGTACAACTCTAAGTTCACCAGATTGCTGACCGAATTCACTCACAAAATAACTATTCATGGGGGAAACCAACTTATGGTCCGAGTACTTCGTACGGAATATTGGATTTTTCGTTTGAGGCCCTTAGTAAAAATGGTGATTAATAATTGTAAAAAAAACACACTTTGAGTCAGATCATGGCTTCCTTACCACCAGAGCGCACAACACTTTCTCGCCCTTTCACCACAACTGGAGTCGACTACGCTGGACCCTTCAACATTCGCAACTTTACTGGTCGAGCCTGCCTTATCACAAAAGGGTACGTCTGCATATTTGTATGCTTTGCCACTAAAGCTGTTCACTTAGAGCCAGTCGACCCAAGCCTTCCTAGCTGCCTTTTCCCGTTTTATTGGAAGACGTGGATGTCCAGCAATCGTATACTCGGACAACGGCACGAACTTTGTCGGAGCAGCAGAACTCATCAAAAAAGATCGTCTAGAATTTATAAAAACTCTTCAGTCCCAAGTTACACACAACTATAGCCATCAAAATATCATTTGGAAATTTATACCCCCTGGTGCCCCACATATGGGCGGACTCTGGGAAGCCGGTGTAAAGTCATTTAAAACCCACCTAAAGAAAATGATACCTGATATGAAATTCACCTTTGAAGAGTTGTCAACAATTCTCACCCGCATAGAATCGTGTTTAAACTCTAGACCCTTAAGTCCTGCTAGCGATGACCCAAATGACCTTAACCCATTGACCCCTGGACACTTCCTTATTGGAACTCCATTATTGACCCCAGCCGAACCTGATGTAAGCAGCGAAAACCTGACCCTCATCAACCGCTGGAAACGCCTAAAGGTCATCTACCATTCATTTTGCCAAAGATGGAAATCCGAATACCTGGCCGAACTGCATCGCAGGTACAAGTGGAAGTCTCAGAGGGATGACGTTAAAGTCAACGACTTGGTGGTCATCAAAAACAACAATTTGCCCCCCAATGAATGGCAAATGGGCCGAATCACGAAGACCCATATTGGTACTGATCAACACTGTAGAGTTGTCGACATCCAGACAAAAAATGGGATCGATACCAGACCCATTACAAAAATTGTGGCTTTGTTTTAAAATATACTTAACATTCTTTAAAAGAAAATTTTCCCAACTAATGTTTCACTGAATTCCTACTTACAGGTATGGCATCCCACAAAACAATTCTAAGTTTCTCATCAACAGATTTGATTGCCGTCAACATATTCAACCCCACACGACCCGCAAACTTGAATCGAAGTGAGATCCTAGATGCCATATCTGCCAAAAATCATCACAACACCTTGTTTACATTGTAACCTGGTTTGCGGACCTATGTTTACCTGCACCAAGTCATGGGGGCCGGAATGTTTAATGATGACTCGTCCCAAACGCAGCACCCTGTAAAATACTAACGGTCCTTAAATTGTTATTTATTTATTTTACATTTTGTCATTACATTATTTTTTTTGTTCTTAATTTAACTTGCAAGATCATTTTCTCAATAATTAAAACTCACTCTAGTTTTGACCTTTGTACAAATAACATTAAACACTTGTGAACAAACCAAACATAAAATCAAAAAGAAACATTTAAAGTAGGAAAAAAAACTGTGAACAAAAAACTCTAAAATATAATTGAACAAAATTTGAATTTGAAAACAAAAAACAACAAAAATTAATAAACCTAAAATATAATAAAAACCAAAAATAAAAAGGTGTTTTTTATTTAAGGAAACATAAGACAAAAAGAACCACAAAAAATCAACCCCCAAACAATGTATGACAATATTTAATTTATTTTATATCAAATATATACATACATATGCAAGTATTAATCTAATAAAATAAACTTAAGCAAATGTGTCAAAAGACCTTTGGTAGAATCCCCTAAAGTTTTAACACCTTTTTGCACAACTTGCATTGTGCGTGCGGAATTCTATTATCATTCACTAAGAAAAAAGACCACACCGAACTTTATCTTCTGATTTTATTTTCTGTGGTATAAAATGCATTGCATGTAACATTTATTCACTTTAAAATTAGATTTAATTGCCAGTATGATTTAATATTAAATTTTTGAAGTTATTTTTAACTGGGTGACTCGCGTTTATTTAAATAAAGTTGTATTTAGTAAAAAAAAAAGTACCTCATATTTACTAAATCCAAAATCTCGGGATTTTGACATAAAAAATCCTGGGATTCGAGACTTAAATTTTTAGAATAATCCCGGGATTTCGGTATTCGGGATTTCGGGATTGGCATCCCTAGTTGCAACAGATTGGCTTAATTCTTTTGTCAAATATGACCGCCATCCTGAGTAACAAGCTCACAAATTTGCTTATATTTTTGGGATAAAATTGAAAAATATGCAAATATTCATATTTTTCAGACAAAAAAGAAAACTTTAAAAACTTTCCCTGCTAACGAGATATGTAGTAACCGATACATTTGAACATTCTCAAAAACTCTACTCAAATACAAAGAAATAGCTCTGCACACATGCATCGATATATTACAATAATCAATAAATATGTGTGTTTACAAAAACAGCATAAACAATCGTACAACAAATGCACATTTGGTTATGTATGTGTTTCTACCTAAATAAATAAATATCTATTGAACTAAAAATAACAAATACTTTTGTAAATTCCGCTTTTGTGCTGAGTAAACAATGTCAATTTCCGTTGAAATTAATATCACGGATGTTTCTATTCTGTTTTGTGTCATTTTACATACGGTACTTGTTTCAGCGAGGGTTGTGCAGAAATTTAGATGCAGTGTGAATAGACAATATTAATCAATAAGGGCCATTATTAAATCTTGCTGTTAGTTTAAAGAAGGATTTTGTTTGCGTGTAGCAACTTTTTGAATATTACAATTTTGCTTTAAATTAAAGTGAGCGATATATTAAAGGCAATTTCATTCTACCGGGCATAGATGGGGGCAGTTTTGACTTAAAATAAAAAAAAAAAAAAATACAAAATACAAAATACAAGTCCAAAATTTTTATTATTTTTATTTATTCGTGTTTGTCTTCAAAATTTCATGACCAATAATTTTTGAAAGATAAGTGAGATTGTGTTAATATGTACTCTTTGATTTTTTGCATTCAATGTGGGTTGAGTGATAGTGAAAAAAATTCCTAGAGGTAGTAAAAAAATTAACAATCACCACTTAAGCTGGTAAAAAGAGTGCTGTTTAATTTAGTGATTTAAATAAATATTTAGTGCACTACCCCCAACTATGCTACCGGGTGGGTTAAATTAAAGTCGATGATAATATAAAACTTGTTTAACTTCCAACAAAACCTTACCTTTAACTAACGTAATATTGTAATAATGCCCTCAATGTTTTAACGTAAAGTAAAGTTTGTTAAGCTTTTCAGCTCTTATTGACATTGAAAATGGTTCTAAAGGGTCGATGATGATTTTGAATAAAACACAAATTTTTAAGGAAATTATTGTCATTTCTTTTTATTATGATAATACTGGTATTGTCAGCGTTTAAAAAGCTGCAGTTGAGAAAGTAAAAGTCATAAAATTGTGCTGTAACTTCGACATCTTCATTTGTCATTGGGCAAAAATAAACTGTTGCCTTTACTTCTGATTCATTAAATGAAAACAGTCGCAGTAAAGACAAAAGCAAAAAACTAAAAGTTGTACACAACAAAGAACATTGGCAGTCGACATGTTCGAAAGTGTTTGGTTTGACAGACTGAATCTTTTAAAAAATCCCGTAGTTACCGAAGATGGGACGTTGTGTTTTTTTTCGATTTTTTTTTTTTAAATACATGTGTACATAAATACATACATATGTATTTATTTTAATGCTTAACAATCTTTTTAATTTTTTGAAATTAAATAAAACGTATGTATTTATGTACACATGTATAAAAAAAAAAAATGCGGAAAAAACACAACGTCCCATCTTCGTTAACTTCGGTATTTATTAAAAGTTTCAGTCTGTCAAACGAAACACTTCCGAACATGTCGAGTGCCGATGTTCTTTGTTGTTTTCAACTTTTCGTTTTTTGCTTTTGCCTTCACTACGACTGTTTTCATTTAATGAATCAGAAGTTAAGGCAACGGTTTATTTTCGTTCAATGAAAAATCAGAAAGTGGAAGAAAAAGCAATTTTTTGATTTTGACTGCAGCTTTTTAAACCCTGGGTATTGTTCAATTATGTATGGAATATAATATCGGCCAAATGGCCGCGGCGACCGCACACCTTCATCCGTTGGTCCAAACTTTCGATGACGCTGAGGCATAATTAGGGTTCTATGACGTTAATGTGCCGAATTATCTCATCATTTAGCTCTTGAATTGTTGGCGCAGCTCATAATCCGCCCCAAACAGTCACTCTTTGTGCGTGCATTGGTTTTCCGACAATCATTCTTGGATTATTATTCGCCCAAATGCGGCAATTCTGCTAATTGACGAATCCACTGAGGTGAAATTGTGCTTCATCACTGAAGATGACGTGCACGATATGCATTTTGATTTGAACGCCCATTTTCATAATCAGCCTGAATAACTTTAACGCGTTGCTCGATTGTGTATTTTTTTTTCATGATTCAAATTGAGTCTGAAATTGAGAAATGCCAAATGAAATTCAGAAAAAGACTTGACGTTTAGGTGTGGTTCACATTTAACATCGGCCCTTATAATTTAACTACCATTAATATTAAAAATTTATTCGTCTTTTTCCAAATGTTTAAACAAGTCTCGTAAAAGTGTTTCAACATTCAATAAAGTTCTATGTGCTTTATTCTTTGATGTTGTTATTATTGTTGTTGTAGCTATGGCAGTTTAAATTTTACGAACAAAAAGTTGGACAGAGCAGAATCTTTGATATTCTAGGCTAAGCATTACGCTTAACAGTTTTATTTGTTTAAATCATTAGTTTTTCTAAAATCTTTAGATGCAGTTTCCTGACAATATGGGCTATGCAACCAGTGAAATGCGCATAAGAATAGCTTATCCCTTCAACAATAAATTTCATAGTTTTTATCAAAACTAAAAATTTGGAATTAGGAACGACAAACACAATCTTTTAAAAAAAAATGTTTGTATTCCCACAAAATAACTTTGATGAGTTTAATATTTTTTTAATTGGTTTAAGAATTTTGTACTTGTTTTTAGAAATTCCACGATTAATTTGTAATTTACAGACGTATACCGAGATGAAAATTTAAAAGTTCGTTTTAATATAAGTTTATCATTCCATATATAACTTTTACAATATTAATCACGCACCCTAAAACAAAAGCCTATAAACTATTTATAGTCATTGCAATAATGTTTTGTAAAAATGGGTTTTCCGAAGATCCAATATATGATGGTAACAAGGTTCTTTTATTTTTATATACAAGTTATATATAAAAACTCAATAAGATTGCTCCACAAGTTGCTAAGTTATGAGCAAAATGCCACGATTGGTTTTAATTTGTACCCATAAATTTCTAATTGTTACCTCATTTACGATGTCTTCTTATAATCTTAATTATATATTTTTTTCTTTTTCACCTGAAATAATTTCAGTAGAATACTGAAAGTGAAAATTAAGAAAACCGGTTTAAAAATTACTTAGTTAAAGACAAATAGTAACTACATTTTTTCATCTAGAATTCGGCACTCATGGATAGAATTTGGCCCACATTTGTTTCTATTTATAAGTTTTATATATTAAAAAAAGTCATTTAGGTTCATTATTTCACTTGGTTCCCAT
This sequence comes from Pollenia labialis, assembly GCA_949318255.1. Taxonomy (NCBI): domain Eukaryota; kingdom Metazoa; phylum Arthropoda; class Insecta; order Diptera; family Polleniidae; genus Pollenia; species Pollenia labialis. The sequence goes on from OX439141.1 coordinate 17,612,697, forward strand.
ACTCGAATTTATTGTTTTGGTAAGATTTTTAATACAATAGTGAAGGGTATATAAGATTCGACACAGCCGTTGTTTTATTTAAATTGACTTGACTCAAACTTACCTCTACATTGGAAAAAAACTGCGGTAACGGTTTAGTATTTTGAACAGATTAAGAAATTCATACAATAAGCAAGGATGCCGCTGGTAAAAACTGAACAGTTTTTTTCGTGGAAATTTTGCTTATCCCCATACATTTTTTAGGGAAAAGAAGACTTAAAAATTTAAGCTGTCTTGTTAAAATGAAATCTTATTGTTTAAATTTTTTTTATTTTTTATTTTTGAGCTGCTTAATATTTAAAGATATAACAAAATTTCAGTTTATCAATGGTATGATTGTTTACATTTGTCCTTCAAGTTGTGCTGAGAAAGGTCAACAAGAAAAAGAAAGACAAAAAAATTTAAAGAAAGAAAAAAAATTTACTTTGGACTTCAAGAATTCTTGACAAAAAGTACGAAAAAAACAAAAGTAAGGAAGAACATGTAGAATCAATTAAAAAGATAGATAATCATTCAATAACAAATTCCGATCTAACAAATATTAAATACAATTTGGGTTAAAGATTGAAGTTTGACTATTGACTGGCAGCAGTCATCGATGCTTGCGAGTGTTAAACGGCAAACACCCTTGAAGAGATTGAGTGGTAAGGTAACCTGTCCGTAAAAGCCTGGGTTCGAGCCCAGCAGCAGTCAAGAATGAAAAATTATCAATAAATTTTCATGTTGTAAAATTCATTCTTCATAAAAAATAATATGATGAAAACTTAATTTGATGAACTTAAGCCTAATTTATATATCAAAATTTGGATTAAAAACCATAATTAGTTCAACAAACTAACCACAATACTAATTATTGCTCATTAATGTGTATATAAATAAAATAAAATCAAAATAAAAAAGAAAAAAAAATCATAAACAAGTTAAACTAAAAGAGTGGGTAAAAGAAACAGATGAGAAAACCTTTTGTAATTACTTCAAATGCGATGAAGCTTTTAAATTTAGTATCTTGGAGCAACATGCAGAAACAATAAAGCGCAGAAATGCTAAGGGCATTACTAAAGACCATCCTATCCCTTTTAAACGAATTTGTTACAACTCTCAGCAAAGGCGGTATTAAGTTTATGTGCTGTGCGCAGTTCAGTTTCACCTGTCGGTCATCTGTCCAAGCTTTGTTAAAGCCAATTTGGCACCTCGTTGCGGAAGCTGAAGGACAAAATGCAGCATATTAATAAAATCGTAATAGGGCCTTACTTTGGTGAAGTTTTTCTTTATATTTTCTATATTTTTTGTGTACATTATTTAGTATTTTTTTTTAACAAAATCTAGCATTTTTTCCTCAACAATTTTTACATCGAACTTGAGTGCGTATACTTAATATTTATTTATGCATTTTAATTATTATACGCCAAGCTTTTTAATGCACTACATTTCTGAAACGAAGGGTTTTGAGTAGATTTTCCATTAGTATTTTAGACGGTTGTAAAAAAAATTTAAAATAGAAGTAGCTGAATTAAATATTTCGATTGAAGAAATTTCTTGTATCATTAAACACAGTCTGAATATTAGAAAGGAAACTTATTTTTATTTTAAAAACTTGTTCAATCAACAAAATGCCAGATTAGGTTTGTTTCTTAACTGACGTTTTTGATATTCTAATTGGGCTTAATCTCATTACATTTAATTTTCATTAAATTATTTTTAGTGAAATTAATTGAAAATTTATGATAATTTTATTCTTTACTGAACACGGAATTGAACTCGGGTCGAATTTACTAGTTTCGAGAAAAACCACATTGTCTTCATAAGAATTCTGCGGCGCTTGCCGCTGATAAAGTTCAATCAAATAAGAATGAAATAAATTTTGACGCACTGGGAGGTAAAAAGTACAAAAATATGGAAACGACAAAACCCATATTTTTATCACAAAAGAAAATATAAGATTTTATTTTATATTTTTTATGTAGACTTTTTTCCCCGCGGAATCCTTAATTTAAGTATGAGAGTTAACCTAATATAGTCAATGACAATTTCTAGTGTAACTCAGTAGCTGCAATTCTCTCTCTCTCCCTCTCTTTATTCATTGCTCTTAACAGATCATAGTGATTTAAAAACATTAATTAATACATAAAACAAAATTGCATTGTATTACAAACAGAAGTATATACTTATAAATATCAGACGATTTAGTACTGATTAAATATCAAAAATTTAATATTTTCGCTCCAACCTGTTCGGTTCTTCCCATGTGAATAGCTTGGCTAACTGTTGCCCCAATAACTGTCCTAAGCCAGTCTGTTCACCTTGTTAGAGATCTTTCCCTTCTTCGTTGCTTTAAACATTTCCATCAACTTATCAAAGTAATTTTTGGGAATAGAAAATTTTTGAATTAACAAGGTTTAGTCCGTCATGGTTAATACCCAATTTGACTTCTTGCTTAAAATACGAAAATTTATTTTTGATGGGATAAGCTATTCCTATGCGCATTTCACTGGTTGATTAGACCAGATCATCAGGAAACTTCATCCAAAGATTTTAGAAAAACTAAAGATATTTAACATTTATTAACATTAACATAAAACTGTTAACTGTAACAATACCAAAGCTTTATGTCAACAGCTGAAAAATTATACTTACGTCAACAGAAAACATACCCGGGTATACACGTCCATATTGTTGTTAGTGTTTTTCGTTTTATTTGTATTTTATTTGCGCTTTTTCCCATTTTAAATTGTTTTTATGCATGAATACTTAAAATAACGGGTGTTTAAGCAAAGACTTGTGCATTTTTCTTTGCTTTCATGTGTAGATATTTACAATAAGTGACTTTTTAGCAAAAACTTGTTAGTTACTCGTCGTTACTTGATTTGCGGTTGACGTAAGATGTAGGAATGAAAAAAATACCACATCTATGATCTGATTTGTTCAATTTTATGTCAGAAAACACTTCTAGTGAGGATATCGTGAAATTTCAGAGCGCTGTGATAGCCGCTTTCAGAAATACAGAGTTTTTAAAATTCAAAACATACCCGGGTATGTTACTGTTGACATAAAGGTTAAACAGAAACAATAAACAGTGAAATTATCTTTTCCTACATTCCCCACTACAATTGGCTGGAATTCTACCAGTATAATTGAAGTTTTCAGTGTTTTTATCAAAAATATAAATTGGGAATTAAGCACGACAGACAAAATCTTCTTTTCCATCAACTATTAATATCTCCATTGTACATTCTCTTAAAGTGATATGGCTGAAATATTTAAGATTGGATCTACTTAAATTTCTCTTTAGCCAATCTCTTATTGACGGTTCTGCTTTGATTGCGACATTCGTTCAAAACTCAGTCCATGACACTCTTAGAAGTCTTCGTTACACCCGTAGTTCAAAACTTTAAATTTTTCTTCGTTCGGCTTGTTTAATCGTCTATATTTCTGATGCGTACGTGGCGATTATGAAGATTTAAGCATATACAATTAGACGGTTCCATTTTTTTTTAAATAAGTCCTTCTTACCAGCATTATGCTTCATATCGCAGTATATTGGAAAAATGCTAAAGGCCAGCTGTGGAGAACCATCAAAAAACATGCTGCAGCTTTTACGGAATAGAGGAGTTGATACAGGACATTTTCGATGTACACATAAATAATTTTTGAAAAGAATACGGAAATCTTGAAAAAGTCATGCAAAGCATTTCACAGAATGTGCAAATATGCGAAGCAAAGATTAGGCGGTCCCTGAGCGGAGTTTTTTAAGTAAAAATTAAATTTTTTGTTGTTTTATTATTTTGGCTTGAGGTCTTATAGGTATAAATAATAAATTAAAATTCAAAAAAAAAAAAAAAACATAATTTTAATATTATTTATTTATTTTTATATTTTTCCAATATTTCGGTCAAAATCTCTGACCATCATCAGGGGGATCTGGTGTTTTTAAAAATACAAAACAAAAATTGACATTAAAAATACAAAATATTTTACACAAACAAATTTTTATATACATATGTAATTATATTTACATTTAAATAAATAAACAAAAAGTCCAAAAAGCCGGACAAATTCAACACTTCACTAACAAAGTTTACTTTGATTTGTGTTTGTCTATTGCATGTTTATAAATTTTTGCACATCTTTCTGTGTCTTTCTTAAAATTTAATGTTTTTTCTGTCTCTTGATCAATTATATGTAGCATCTCAAGTGTAAATCTCTTCTTGTAATTGTACTCTCCCACCAATATGTCTACATTATTAAAATTTGGTTTATGTCCAGTAACAGTACAGTGGGCTGCCAATGCGGTTTTCTGTTCTAATGGTTTATTGGTAGCCTTTTCATCTGACTTATGTGCTGCAAGTCTGGTTTTTAGTTTGTTTTTTGTCGTGCCAACATATACTTTTCCGCATGCATCAGTTTTGTCTCCATTGCAGTGTATTCTGTAAACTAAATGCGATTTTTCTTCTTTTTCAATCTTAGATTTCATGTTGCTAAAAAGTTTTTTCGTAGTATTTTCGGTTTTAAAAGCTAATTCATATTTTTCTCGATTATAAATGTTGGAATGTTTAATTCTTTCGGAAAAGTCTTTAACATATGTCATAGTCTTATATATTAATGGTGGTCGTTCTTCTTTAGTTGTTCCTTTTGCTATCGTAGTTTTTACTGTGTTAATTAGTTCACTAATGGTTTTGTTTGGAAAATCATTTTTACTTAATATGTTCCTTATTTTGCAGATATTTATTGGGTGGAAAACTTTGTCACTTATTTCCAGAACTCTCTTAATGAAGTTGGTCGCTGTATTTATAATTGTTCTTCTTGGATGTTTTGAATAGAAATTTATCAATCTACCAGACGCCATCGGTTTTTGGTACCAATCTAGTTTAAGTATGTCTTCGTGTCTAACTATAATCGAATCTAAATAGGCTAGTTTGTTATCTGTTTCCTTTTCCAACGTAAATTGTATTTGTCTATTAAATTCGTTCAATGTATTCAGGGTTTCTTCAATACTATCTCTCTTAACGATTCCAAACAAATCATCCACATATTTTGTAAAAATTCTTGGTTTTCTCTTCATCTTCCCTATTGATACATTTAATAGTTCTTCCATAATTATGTCCGCAATGACTGGTGAAGCTGGAGATCCCATGGGCATTCCTTTATTTTGTTCATAGTATTTATCCTCATACTTAAAATATCTTGTTTCTTTTATACAAAACGTTAGTAGTTCTAAGAATAAATCTTTAGGTATTCGTGTGTGTTCTTTCAGTAAGTGCCATTTTCGTTCAATAGTTTTTAACGCCATGTTAACTGGAATACTTGGGAAGAGTGAAATTACGTCAAAGGAAACAAGTACTTCATCTTCATATATATAAGTATTATTTACTCTGTTCTTAAATTCTATTGAGTCTTTTACATTGTATGTAGAGTCCATTGTCAAGTTTTTTAAAATTGTAGTCAAATATTTGCATAATTCATAGGACGGTGAATTTATAGACGAACAAATAGGGCGTAGCGGCATTCCTGTTTTGTGGATCTTTGGTAGACCGTATATTCTTGGTGCCGTCGCTATGTTGGTTATCATCTTATTCCTGTCAAAAGTACTAATTAAATTCATATTGAAAAGTTTTTCAATTAACGTGTTGTTCTTGTTTTGCAATACTGATGTTGGATCCTTCTTTAACCGTCTGTAGGTAATCATATCTGCTAAAATGGTTTTCATTTTAAAATCGTAATCTTCTTTAGTCATAGCAACCGTTTTATTACCCTTATCCGAGTTCAACACTAAAATATTTTTATTTTCATTCAGAAAACGTTTTGATTGTCCCACTGTATCAAGAATGATTTTATCTCTATTATTAAGTTTTCTCTTACATAAATGGTCGTCTAGTAATGTTACAAGCTTAATTCTTAATGTCTCTTGTTGTTCTCTGTTCTCAATTGTTTGGATGCACTCTTCACTGTCAGCAATACATTTAAACAAAGGGAATGTTGTTTTTGTATTTGGCAATGCAAATTTTGGTCCAAGAGAAAGCAGCCACTGTATCTCTGTTGGAATGTTAATATTCGTGTTGTTTATAAACCAATCAGTATTATGTTTTATTTTCATTTTTTCGTTGTTTTCTTTTCTCAATTTTTCCAGTTTGCCTAAGTGTGTTATTTTATTGTTGTTTTTGATATTATCATAAATAATATTTTCACTTTGTAAAAATAATTCTTTGTCTTGTTCGTCTAAAAGTTCTTCAATTTTTCTTTTTGTCTTATTTAAAATTTTTGTATTATTACTAAGTAGTTTGTGTTTTTGTTGTATGAGTAGTTTCAAAATTATTATATGAAAATTATATATGTGCTTTTGTAAAACTTTTTCTAGATTTCGCGGTATTTTATTATATATTTTAAATGGATTGCATATATTCTTAGTTGCATCTTTTATGAAGTTTGGAATCATTCCTAACGTTCTGCATTTTATGAGGAATGTTGTTGATGATCTCATATTAGCAATTTGTTTGTTTTGTTTAGAATACTTCTTAACAATAATATTTGTAGGTTTGTTGTATTTTTGTTTGATTTTGGAGTATAGAGTCATAATGATTCTATGTTGCGGTGTGCCTGCCGTGTAGTTATTTATTCTTGTGTATTGTTGACCTGTTATTTATGTTGTTTTATTATTTTGGCTTGAGGTCTTATAGGTATAAATAATAAATTAAAATTCAAAAAAAAAAAAAAAAAAAAAAAAAAAAAAAAAAAAAAAAAAAACATAATTTTAATATTATTTATTTATTTTTATATTTTTCCATAAGACCATAAGACCTCAAGCCAAAATAATAAAACAACATAAATAACAGGTCAACAATACACAAGAATAAATTAAATTTTTTTTTATTAATAAAGATTTATAAAAATAAATTGATTCGGCTTTAGGTTGACTATTAAACCCCGCCGTTTCATTTGGATAACCCTGTTTATTGTGTAGCTTTTATATCCTTCACCTCCAATATTTTGATTCTAGACCTAATTCTTAGTACACCGATGGCCTAAGAATTTAGATTCTAAATAGTCTGTCCGTATGGCTGCCCGTCCGGTTATCTGTCAATATAAACTTTGTGCGCAAAGTGCTGGTGTTATTATTCTCCCACATTAGTAAAATCCCAGCGGGAGAAAGAAGGAGTACTGATGCCTTCTAGAAGGCCTCTCTATTCCTTCTTTTGGATATACAAGGCCTGCTCGCTCCATTCCATACTCATATCTTTTTAACACACGTTGTCCTAGCGGAGTAGCCTTCCGTTCTCGCTCCTTCAGCAGGTACAAAAGAATGGTAACGGGACCAAAAATAACAATTATTTTGCTTGTGCAAAAAAATAATACAACAAATTTTACTTCTTCTCTACTCCCTTCTCATAGAAGCGAATAGGGAGTGTGTAACTTATCCTTTATACGAAGGAGCCGAGGCCTTCAATGGGGTTAGATAAGAATAGTAATTGTACCAGAAAATTTTTAAGAAGACATTTAAAAAGGCCTGACCTAATAAGGTCTTATGTGTTTTCCCGCTGGGATATTATTCTTTAAAGTATATCAAATAAACATATATATTTATCTGTAGTTGTATCAGACATAACATTTCCACTCTTTATTGAATTTCATTTAGTGCATTAGTTTTTCTTCTTCAGTTAATGAAAATAATTAAAATTATTAATGAGACACACTAGTTGTTTTACAAAACCAAAACACAATACTCTTAGCAGAAACCTTTTTCTAATTGCCAATTATGTGGTATTAATTATACACAGACATATAAAGAAATAATGATACGAACACGCATTTGTGTTTGTGTGCTTAGAAATTAATAGGAATGTCTGGAAACTTTAAAATCACACACTTGTGACGAAAGAATTCTCAAGAAAACTAAATTTAGGTTAAATGAGGGTTTTCTGTTAATGTCTGTAAATTGCAATACTTTGATGACAAGGAGAACTATTAAGGATAACTTTTTAAGTATTAACTTGCTATTTCATACATTTGGGTATATAATAAAATAGTTGAAATTATAAGACTGTGAGCACTTATGTTGTTTCATCAATTTTGTCTGGGTCTTAAAAAAGTTTTTTACTCAACAACTTTTTATTAAATAATTTTTAAACATCATTTGGATTATTATGTTTCATTAAATTGTAAAGAACTTATACGATATATTTTATTCACTTTTAATTTCTTTGTAGTATCTAAACCACAAAAAGGTTACTTTTTACGCAGTATTAAGTAAACTAGCCAAATACTGGGACAAGTCTAAATGTTATAACACCATCGGTTAGAGCAAATGTAAGACACACCCAAGCATTTTATAGAGCTTATGGCTATCTACCAAAATTTCACTACTTCGTCACAATTAGTAGTTGTAGGGAAGACTTTTTAGAATTTTGGAGCAACCAGATTCGTACAGTCTTTAAAGTATACTTTTTTGGCATTTTTTTAAATATGATTTCCGGCATATGCGCACCACGGCTATTAATTACATGGTCCATGCGATCAGTCCAAGTTTTGACAACTTTTTCCAATAAATCTTGTCAAAAGGCATCAATGGTGGCTGGAATATTGGCTTCCAATGCCAATGCTGGCTTGTCGGCATAAGCCAATGCTATAAATTAAATTGCACACACGAGGCGGCCCTTGAACAGATCCACCTTTTGGAAATTCAGTTGTCACGAAATTGATTTTTCTATTTTTAAGCGCGCTGTATGGAAAGTTGCGCCGCCTTGTTGTTGCTTTGGAAACAAAAATTCCGTCAGCATTCAGCTCATTGCAAAGAGCGTATAAAATGCACCAAGTGTAAATTGGTTTAGCCATGCCCGTCTGTCTGTCTGTCTGTCTGTCTGTTGAAATCACGTTTACTTTCGAATGACTCAAAAGTAAAGAACAAAACTGATATCAAACTGTTTCTAATTCTCCGAAGTAGTTTGGGATTGAATTCCAGCAAAATCGATTCAGTAGGAAGGAAGCCCTGAATCAAAATGTGGACAACCACCCAAAAAAATTTTTTGCAAAAATTAGCAAAAAAAAAAGTGGTGGAGTGCACATATTGATATAAGATTTTTCACAAATTCGTTCATACCAGACGATTTCGTGAAGATCGGTCCATAAGTAGCCCCATATAAAGTCCACTCTCGAAAAACACGTTAGTACGATTTTAACTGTAATACGAACTGTAGTACGATTTTAACTGTAAAAAGTTTCTGTCTGTTACGGTTTTATATGACTAGAAATCACACTGGCAACTTTCGTGAAGATCGGCCTAAAATTAACCATATGTTCAATATAAGCCCCTCTTTGGAAACATTTTAATTGAAGGTGGAGGGTATCAAAGATTAGGTACGAATATATCACACTGACTTGTTTTCAAGTTAATTTCTACAATTTGACTGAACACAAATGTGAACACAGTTTGATATTCTTAGCGGACAAAACATAGTTATCGATATCGAAAGTACTCATGTAGCTTACCCCTATAAAACCCGGTATTTTTGTGCTGTTATCTACTGGTATACTTTTGCTGTGTTGAGGAAATCCGACAATACTGTTTTTGTATGGAAATTACTCTGAAAATTTTATTGGTGTGGTCGCAAAGGAGTCCTAGGGTGCAAACAAAAGAGAAAGATAATAAAGGGTTACTTCTCAATAGCAAACCGAATACTTCAATAGTAAATTCTCGCTAAATGGTTTAACCATTTAAAATATTTTCGATAAAAAAAATGCTTGCTTGGAAACATTGTAGAAAGCACACAGAAACACCACCAATCGGACAACTCTTTTTTTTCTAGTTAACAGTCTTTGCTATACATTTTGAAACCGTTACAACCAAAAGGGATGTAACTTAATAGTCTTTGTTTAAAATGTTTCAATGTTTCCGACAATTTTTAGTCAGTTGCACAAAAATTTTGCAAAAAAAAAAACATTTAAGAAAACAATAACTTTTACTACTGCGTATTGTTTTCCCTACTAAGTTTTGGGTTTCTTTGTTGGTATTGTTGTGATACTTTTCCTATTTAAATTATAATAACAAAATTTACTTTTTGTCTTGTCTTTTTAACCAAAAAACAGAACAAAAAAAAAAAATAAGTGACAACTTTTGTTAACTCTACTTACATTTTTGTTTTGTGTACGAACATCTTTGGTTATTTTCGTTGCAAAACTATATGGCTATCAAATAAAAGCCAAAACCAAGACAAAAGTATTATTTTTATTTTTAATTTTATTTTGGTTTTAGTTTTTACTTGGTTTAAATTCTATACGGAAAAAAGTTAAGTCGGGCAACCACAGACGTAATTTCACTAGAAATGTTATGCGAGGGTAGGCTGGAAAGTTATTACAAATCGAATGTCCAAAATTTATCAAAGGTTCTATATAATCCCCCGTTTCCACATGCAAGTACAAGTTCGAAAAACTCAATACACTCACACACCGGGTAAAGCTTAAGCCCGAAAAGCCATTTGATACCCATAAAATCTTTATGAATAGCGGTATTATAATAGTTTTATATGACTTGTAGTGTTGTAGGACTAAAACTTATACTTTCGAGATTTTGTGATTATCGGTTTGTAATTTAACTTAAGACCCACGAAAGTCCCACTCCCGAAGAACATTCAATTAAGCCTAATGGCCCTTTTCTTGTTATGTGATTATCTTTTTCCCCAACAAAAAAATTGCACATTAAAGAAATTAGGGATTCTCAATGTCTCATTTGCTTCTATTCTGTCGCAAAGCAAACATGCACTCCTCTGCCAAAACTTTATTTATAAAAACTTAATGAAAATAAAATAATATGCAATTTTATTTTATTTTCATTAAGTTTTTATAAATAAAGTTTTTTTTTGCATGATAATTTTTTAATTTATATTTTTATTTTTATTTTAAGGGTGGTGGCTATAACTGATTTTTGAAATTCATACCTTTACTCAATTGCGAATAAAAGCGAAACGCGTGCATCGATTTTTATGATCTTTGTCTCATTTTGCTCATAGGTTATGTGACTTTGCGAAAAAATAACTAGACTTGAAACTTTTTTCCATTTTGGATTTTTTATGTATTTTTAAAAAAAAAATTTTAATTTTTAGGCAAAAAATTATTTTTTTCCTTCATACATTCATTTTTAACTTCGAAAGTGTTACTTGTATAGGAAAACAATATATGAACAGATTAAGGGAATTGTAATTCTTAATTTTTTTAAATTTATTTCAACTAAATTGGGCTAGTGGTTGTCGAGCTATGTCAAACAACAGAGCCTAAAACGTGATAAATTCCCCTATACGATAGTACTAACTTCAAATCGATACTAACTTCAAATCGCAGGTAAGAAGACAAAACGAATGATGCAGAAATTCTTCTTTTTGGGTCTTATTTCACATACAGTTCACAGAATTGAGTTGGCAATCAATTAACTGAAAAATGTTGTACTGTGTTATTTATTTTCCCTTATTTGCCGTACAGATAAATTCAATCAGCTGACTCCCAACATTTACATGTATTTTGAGAGGTATTGCCAACTGGGAAAAAAATGTTTTTGTCGGTAAATTGGGAAACCCAAAATCGTTTACGGAGAGTTTATTGGCCTAATAAATTTATGTTGACATTAAGTAACACCCAGTCTAATAATAATACCGTCTGCAAAGTTTTGTTTTCCGTTTAATTTGGTTGTCAGTCTCTCTTAACATTTGTTGAAAATAAATCACAGAAACCGAAAAATTCTGTTTCTTGTTTAAGGCTTTCAAAGACTCAGCGCAGCCAAATATGGGAGTTTACTCGTTTTTTTTTTCTTAAATTTCCAACTTCAACCCTCATACATCAGTTTCAACAATCCTTATTGTCAACATTACTACTTTAAAGAAAAAATTGGTTTAATAGTGGGAAAAGTTTTTAATTTTAAATGGTTACAAAATGGTAAAAGTATAATCATTAAATTAAAATTAAATTTATTTTATTTTATACACATTGAGGGGGCTTGCATTAATTTCATGTTTCTCTTTGTTAGAAAGTCCCTTTAACTTAACTTTAACTTATAAAAGTTGCGGCGAATTGGAAAGAAAAAAATTCTGGCCGGTTTTTTTTCTATTAAATTTAATAAATTATTTTTTATTTACATCACACATTTTTTTAATTGAAATAAATTATTTTTTGTGTGTGTTAACTAGAACAACAAGACAGAAACCAAATTTTGAAAGACGATAAAAAGCATAGGAAGATACACGAAACATTCTCTTTTATGCTTTAAGTCACAATCTGTCCGCATGGCTAATATCTGGTTGTCTATGTACAAAACTACAAATCACCATGTTATAGAAAATTCAGTGAAATTTTCTACTCAAGCATTATTTGAACCAAACAGAAAAAGAAATTATTAAAATCCATACATGATATAGTCCATGGCCAATATAAATTACACCTCTCGTCCGTTGACCAATCTACTAAGAATCCAGATATTAAAATCCATTTCTCATACCATCATCAGACAGAATTTTTATCCAAGATAAAATTCAGTACAATAACCCCCATTCAGGTAAAATTCCCTTAACATATTCTAGTAGCGATATGTTCAAAAAATAAATTGGTCTTAACTTGTTATATACACAGAAAACATTAAAAATTTTATCTAATCACCGAATATAGACTCAAGCAACCCATTAGTTCATTTTGCATCTGTTACCAAAATTATTATATTGATTACTAAAAATTTAAAAAACTTTATATTTTGACTTTGTTTTTTTTTTCAATAAATGATTTTTTTAATTTTATAATATTTTTGGATTTAGAATTATTCGATTAATCGATTAATTTTAAAATTAAACTCGTTTAATCGAATAAGTGGAAAATGCCAAATATCGATTAATCGTTTAATCGAACAAAAATAAAACCCGATTAATTGAACACCCTAGTTTGTAGGCACACAGCTTCTTCAAAAGCCTCATTCTCATTCGGCAAGAAATGGAGTCGGTTTTAATCATTATTAAGCCAATTTTTTATTTTCTTTAATTCTTTAAAAGTTTTGTGTGCTCTTTTTATTTAACTGGGTTAAAATAAATTCCTTAATTTGATCAATAGTAGTTTTGGGTTTTACAGAGCCTTTCTTTGTTTTAATTGGGCAAATGAATCTTTCTCTTTTACATAAAATCAAGATTCAGTTTTTAATTTCATTTAAAACAAATATAAAATTTAAGCTCTAAAACTATTCACATTAACACACATGCCCAATACCTTTATACATATAAAGTTTAGATTAGGAATATAACTTTTTGTAAATTTTGCAAATATGTATCAGAAATACCATCCCATAGCCTTGTGGGGCATAAAAAAATATTTAAAAAAATATGGTGTAATTTTTCCTCTATCGTGAAAAATATTTCCGACCGAAAACATTCAAAGTTGTTGTTATTCATTTATTTTTTTTATTAAAAAAGTTGCAATTGTCTTAAATAAGTTACATTTTTTTTTATTCCTTTAATAATCTTTAAAACCAAAACATAAGTCATAAGTCGAATGCAAAAGATACCTTCCATTGACTGTTAAATTTTATTTTTCTGATATGACTCTGAATACAATCTCATTTCCGACTATTTTGATAAGACATTAAGTAAACCTTTAATAAACTTTACGAAAGTAAATGAATGTTTCTAAAGGCATTGATTTAGAGAACCGTCTAAAGTTAAATATCATCATACACTGTTGGCAGTGTTGCCAATTTAGCCATTTAGTGGCTAGATTTAGCCATTTTTTATCCTGTTTAGCCATTAAAAAATGAGTTTAGCCATTAACCATTTTTTTAGCCATTTATCAACTTGTTTAGCCATAAAATTTTTTTGCCGTTTTTCTTTTAAAAGAATAATTTTTATTTTATTATAAAAATTTATAAAAGTAAATTAAACATTTTTAACAATTAAAACGCCTTTAAATTAAATCAGAATCAGAATGCTGAAAATCGCTATAAACGATGTTGATGAAACACCTTTCAAAATAAAGGAACAGTATTCCAATATTAAAATTATTAAATGGTACAAAACAAACATCGCTGTTTCTTTTTTTAGAAATTTCAGAATTGACTAAAGTTGATCTTACTTCCATGGACTAATGCTAAAGTAGAGAGTGTATTTAGACAAGTAAACATCGTTTAAACTTTAAAGTAATTTGAGAAATAGGTTACATTTAGCAACAATTAATTAGATTTTATCAATAAGGTAAATATTTTTACCATTACAATAAAATATGTATACCCCCACCACAATAGTGGTGAGGGTACTATATGTAAGTGCTGATGTTTGTAACACCTTCAAATATTGGGTTTAGACCCACCTTTAAGTATACCGACTGACTAAGAATCACTTTCTGAGTCGAATTAACTATGTTTGTCCGGCTGTCTGACTGGCTGTACATGTAAACCTTGTGCGCAATTTATTATTTAATTATTTCAGTCAATACTGAACGAATTGGAATAATTTTTTCAGTGTTATAAAGCATTAATTTTAGTTTCACAATACTGAAAAAATAATTTCGATTCGTTAAGTATCGACCAAGGCGAATTCATACAAGGTGGTCTTATTTTGAAAACGTTTACAACACTGTAAAATATTTTAACGTTGTGTCAAAAATAATACAACATTGTAGTAAAAATATTTTATTTTCTTTTTACTTTAATTGTTTGTGAAATTTAATAATTTAAAAAAATTTTACATTTTATAATGCTTAGTGAAAATTATAAAATTTAGTAAGTATTCCCCAGAACCACATGAACGGTATATCATTTTGACACAAGGATAGTAATCAGCTGTTGATTACTTAGCAAGATAAGGTCACCTGGTGTAAATTAGCCTTGGTATCGACTGAAATAAAATTGCTTTCGAATCGAGGAAGTACTCGATCACGACTGCCAGAATTAGGCCCCAGGTTGCAGTTTTGGAGATTATTTGATAAAATTTGGTACGTAGGTGCTAATGTGGTAAGGTTTGACCAACTATACTTTCTTACTTGTTTTTTTGTAGATCTGGATTCAAAACGTTGGGTAAATATTGTCGTGATTATGATTTACCTCAAATTTTTTAGAACTAATAGACACGAGTGGTTCCTATGAGATGATCAATAACGACATCGAATTTATTGATGATTTAATTTTTTTAAATATCTATCAAAATATTAATTAACGTTTATTCTTATTTAACAAACTTAACTTAAAATTTCATCGCAAACAAATTTAAATGAATTATTTTTGTTTGTTATTAAATTTTAATATGTTTTTATTTAAAAAAGCTTTTAGCCATTTTTTTGCCATTTTGGCAGCACTGACTGTTGGGCACCTGGACACTGCATTGTTGATGGAAATGAGGTGGCGAACGAACTTGCAAGAGAGGGTTCGAATCTGCACTTGGTGGTAAGGGACAGGCGGTAAAGCCTCCCTGTGTTACTACTATGATGTGATACGGGAAAGATTCCGTGATGACTTTGACCGGTCCTAAAAAAAAAGAACATATTGCAGGGTGTCTAGGGTACTATTTTCCGAATTGGACGCGGGAGCACCCAGGGTCCTACTGGGATTGCTCTTAGGACACTTATAGGGTTCTTGACGGGTTATTGTCCTCTAAGGGCTTTTACGTGCAAATGGGACAACACCATATCGGACTTCAGCAGATTGTGCGATGACTCTGAGGAGCTAGAGTCTAGTGAGCATGTACTGAGCCACTGTCCTAGGATGCAAGGTTTCTCGACAGAAATGGCTATAGGATAGATTTCACGACGAGCTGGGGTGCATCGCAGGATGCAATCCAGTTGATCTAATGGGGTTTGTCAGGGAAATAGTACGGTTGTTTCTGTTGAGGGGACTGTAGGGAGGGTAATAGTTTTTCGTACCTACCAGATTTTTTGATTCTTTCCACCTCTTATTGGTGTTCGAGTGGAAGTGTGTCCTTGGGCACATTACCCTTCTTAACCTTACCAAACCTAACCCATAAGGTACAGTTACGTATTACTGTATAACCTAAAAGCAATTTTTAAGAAATGTTATTTAAAAAAAACTTTCTCCTCTTTTGCGGTAAGGGATTGATATGTTTGTACCGAATCAACTTGAATAGCTGGGTTTTATTATTAGTACAACTTTCCCGACATAATACTAAAGTTGAATTTTACATTAAAGTTATATCCCTAATAAACATGTGTATTGAAAGGAAACCAAAAATTTTAAATCAACTCGAATACATCAATTCAAAACGCCCACACGAAATTACAAAATGCGTAACCAAACATAAAATTATGTAAATTGAAAAAGCATAGAACTCTAATTGTTTGAATTAAAATTTTCCATTCACTCACTTTATTTCGCATAATAAGTTGGTTTATTTCGTTGTTTGCCTCACTGACTACTAATTTGGCAGCCTTTTTGTTGTTGCCAATGGAGTTTTTATACCCACAGCACAAAATTGGAGAGGGTAATATGCGTTTGTGATGTTGCGTGTAACATATAAAAACATTGGTTTAAGTTAACCGATCGACTCAAAATCACTTCTGAGTCCATCTAACAGTGTCCGTCCGTTCGTCCGCATTAGTAACGTGCTGGCCATTTATGTTAACCTTGGGCACAAAGTACACATTGCAATTTCGTAGATAATTCAAGGCAATAAGTTTTTTTTTAACATAAAGGCTAAGCGAATGATCAGAATTGGTCCAAAATTGTACATAGCCCCCATACAAACTTCTTTCCAGAATGGATTGTTTATGCCAATAAAACACATTATTACATTGATATTTAGTTTAAATTAGGTTTACAAATATTTTTTATAATTGGTCCATATTTTTCCCAAAGCTCCAATACAAAACCCACTGTCGAAAATAACTTTAAATGCCACAACTTCGTTAGAAATTTTGGTATTGATGTACAATTTATCGACAATAACTTTAAAATGCAATTGCAACTGGTATGTCCAAAATTTGCCATAGGTCCCATATAAACCTCCTCTCTAAAACCGCTTCAAAATTAATTCATCTCATAAACATGTTGGTATCTCGATAAAATTCGGCACTAAGAACGCCGATATAAAGCTTAACCTCATGGCATAATTTTTTTTTGCCGGGTCCTTAATTTACCATGGATCCCAGATTTAAAGACTTTATTTAATATTTACAAAAAAATCTAAATATTGAAAAGAATTCAATATTTTCTACCCTCTGGAAAAATTCTCTGTAAATACTGTGATGTAGGGCATCAAGTAATCATGTTTGACAGTCTATACTTTCTTACTTGTTCTTTTTTGTTGCATTGATGTAATAGTTCGCATTCACTGCCCATCATACGTATGTGTTCTATAAACCGCTGCTCATATTTACATACATTTATTAATACACAGTCGTTTCATACTAGCTGTAATAAACTGAACCACAAATCATAATTTTTATAAAATTATTTTAATGATGATTTTCTTTGATGAATTTAAAATGAATTATAATAATGAACAATATTATTTTGTACTTTTGTTTTGTGGGTTTTCTCTATTATTTCTATTATTTTGGGTTTTGCATGAACGAACAAGTTAATGTATCTAAAAGTGGATTGTTTGTTTTTTGGCGTGCAAAATTTAATTGTGATTTTTAGAAATTATTAGTTGGTCAATGCTTTTAAATAGGCTAGTGTTTATTATTTTACAAATTAGTTAATATGTATGGCTAATTTTAAATTATTTACAAAACACTAAATAATCAAGTTTGCTGCTACATTTTAAAAGTGTGAGGAAAAATTTGCATTTTAAGCAAAAGTTTTTTAACAACAAGTAAGAAGATTGAATTCGGCTGCTACGAATCTTTAATGAGCTCTACTGAGAATTAAAATTTTTCAAGAGTGGAATTTTTATGCACGCAGAGAAAAAACTTATTTAAATATGATCATCTCCAAAAAAAACCTATTTTTAAAGAAAATTTTAAACATGTTAAGTTTAATATAACTATATTATAGTCCTCCATCAAGGGGCCACAACCATATTATGGCTACCTCCAAACATAAAATGGTTAATAATAACTAAAAAATGTTAAAGACTTGGAAAATAGTAAAATAATATTGTTAATTGTTAAACAAATTATTGTCATATTTAACCATAACATGTTAAATGGTTGTGACTTCTTGATGTAGGACTAATTTAACCATAAAATGGTTGCCGGTGACAATAATATGGTTATATAAAACATAATATGGTTTACATTTTCTTTAAAAATAGTTTTGTTGGAGGTGACCATATTTTAACATGTTTTTCTCTGCGTGTGGGATCTTAAGTAAATTAAAAAATTTATTTTCATTAAAATTTTTCACCAATTAAAAAGCATTAATCAGAAACCAAATTAGATTTTATTAAAAATCAAGTAAATTTAACGTTAAGTCAAGTAAATTAAACGGTTAATTGATATTATTTATTTGTTATCTGTTGCAAATTAAATTAATTTTTTAATTAATATCACACATTTTTTAATTGAACTCAATTTTTATTTTACTTTCTGAGTACATAAACCTTAATGACCTTTGTTTCATTCGTTTTGATTTTAGGGCGTCTTACGGCGATTATCGGGACAGTACTTCTTGTGCGACTTGTATGAAAATTCTGGACCAATCATCAGGAAATTTTGCGCCATAACATCTTATCTCACAAGACTAAAGTGGACATATTTTAAGGGCAACATTGATGTTTTGGAAATTTTTAGTTCTAGTTAAAAAATTGCAATCATCACTACAGCTGGTAAATAATAGTGCAAACTAATTTATTTGCAATTTTATTAAGTGATAGTGAACTGCTGATTTAAATCAATATTAAGTGCACTTCCCCCAACTATGGTTGTGTTAGCCTGTGGATGTGGATTTTCACAGTCGGCGCACTCTATGCTAAATGATAACAAAAATTGCTTATAGCATCAAAAATGGACGTGCGAGATAAATTCTAATTACATATTGAGATTTGCCATAATTCCACATCTCAACTCAAATCATTTTTAGTTATATAAAACAAATTTGAGCAAAATTTAATGACAATCCGTCAATTGCGCTACAAATGTTTTGTAAGATTTTCGTAGCATTAATACATTCAATGAAAGTCTTTGTATTGTGATGCTGATTTAAGTCGTTTTTTTATTCGAACAACAAAAAATCGTTTGATTAGCAAAGACAAAAAAAACAATTAATGTGAATCCTCAATTGCTTTCTGTGTTAACAGAATAAAAACAAATTCTTTTAAGGAGGTTGGTCAACATTGATTTGTGAAAACTTTAAACAAAGCTTAAAAAAGCAAGGATTAAAGGCATTTTTCCAGCCGACTGCTGTAATATGCTAAGCGAAAAAGTATTTGAATAAGATTAAACACGTTGTCCTAATAGTCTGTTAAAACTTAAGTTTATTTTATAGTTCCCCTTGTTCTAGGGAAGGCTTGCTAATTTTCAGCTCGACTCTGAAATATATAACTGTATCTACAGGATAGTATTATTCGATAGAAATAAGTTCTTTGTCATATCCCAGCCTCTTTTTAGCTGAAATATCAGATTGAAGTACAGAAAAAAGCTAATCCTTTAAAAACAGTCAACGTACCAACTTTGCAGTTTCTTTATAAACTAATGATCACTTAAATCCATTTATTTTATTTTTTTTTATCTAAAGTCCCAAATTATTAACGATTACTTAAATTTATAAAAAAAACACACACATTTATTCTTCTATATACACTTAAAACCAAAAACAAATATACACATCTTTAAATGACTCAATTAAATATATTTGTCATGTTTACTTTCGATTCATGTTTAAAGCTCAATTGAAGGAAATAACCCCTTGATTTTACAAACTTCACATACTTAAAGGATACAAAACAGTCTTAGTAAAATATATTTTGACATATTCCTGATAACACAAGGAAGCTGGAAGGACAATAAGAGAAGGATAAGTTCAAGCAAACTGTATGTGTCTTTATTATCAACATTTTAACAAACAATTCTATTTACAGCCTTTTTATGTTAATTTTTCTTTTATTTTTCGCAAAAAGCAAAACGGCAACAATTTAGGGCAAAAAAATATTGAAAAAAAGAACTAAAAAAAAAAAAAGGAAGAAAATATTATAACCCAAACAATCAATGCGAGATTTATGAGTTTAATGCCAAGTATTTTGCCAAAGAGTTCAACCAATATCAAAAGCTGCCGCTTGTTTGGCTTAAAATATGGATGGTTGAACGAGGCTAAAATGAAAAATATTTTAAAGCATCACTTTAGGCTAAAACTAGTTTTAGGACTGATTTGTATTCGGAATGTAACCGATAGATACTACAGCTTTGAGTATCCCCTTCACCAAAACTAGTTCGAACGAGGGTATACAAAATTTGCCATTCCGTGTGAAATTTTTTTAAAATTCATCTAAAACCCCATAAAGTAATATTCCTGGTCCTTGAGTAATTCTTAGTCGATCTAGCCATGTCCATCTGTATGTTGAAATCACGCTCACTTTCGAACGACTCAAAAGAAAAGAACAATATTGATGACATATTGTTTCTAGTTCTCGAAGTTAGTTTGGTATTGAAATCCAGCAAAATCCTGTTAGTAGGATAAGAGTTATGAATCGAACTATGGAACAACCACCCTAAAAAATTTATAGTTTTTTTTTTTACAAAAACTATTACACTAGCCAACAAGGTTTTGGACTGGAGCAAGCAAATATCTTTCCTAGAGTAATTGGGTGGGCTGAATTCAAATCTGTTATTGGATTTTCTCTATCATCTCTATCACAATAAAATTTTCAGAATTTTCAGAAGTGAGTAGCATTATTTGAACACCGTTTGTAGTTTGTTGGTGCGGTTTTAGAGTCCAGCAATAGTCTCCCAGCATCCTTTTGTCTTAAAATCCTTGAAAAATTCTTTAAATTTTCATTAAATTTTGGCGAGCACGCTCCCTTGTTCACGCTCACTGCACCTAGTTTACTTGTTTTTTTTTTTTTTGAAAAAATTTAAATGCGAATAAAGACTATACAAAACATTGTCGGTGTCCACGGTTAGTCAAAGTTTCAGAGTGCAAACCCAAAATAATGTAAATATGCATATTTTAATGATTCTGTATTGCATATCTTTTTTTTGCATCCAAATATTCGCAAAAATAGCTTGAATCAGTAGCACACGATCTCCCTGACTTGCTTAAGCGCTACTGTTATGAAGATTTGGAATGAATGTGGGCTTCTTTAAAATATAATAATTGTGCAATTGTACTGTCAGTATTGACTGTTTTAGAGTATTGCCAGCATTTACAAGACGTAATAGCCCAATTTCTGCAGTCAATTTCTTCCCCAAATTTGTAGACCAGTGTTATTAATATTGATATGTACAAATTGATATGGGACAATGCACAAATTCATAATTTATGACTGTAAATCATACCACAACATTTCGTGAAGATCGGTCCATAATTAACTGTTGGCCCCATATGAAGGTCAGTCTCAAAAAACACTTTAGTACGTCTAAAACCGTTATGAATATACTAACTATTACAATAGATTTTGGTCAGCCAAAGTAATAAAATAAATCACCTGGTCGAATTTCATTAAAAATTGGCCAATTATTTTCTGCAGGGCCCATATAAATTCCACTCCGGAAGAATGCTTACTGTAGTTGGAGAGTATCAAAGATTCGTGTGATTTTTTTTTTTTTTTGTAATTTGGACATGATTTTGAATTGTTATAGAGAAGTTCTGATTACAAATTCGGATTGAACACAACCCATACCTTTAAAAAAATACAATCTAGTGCCAGGATTTCTACTTTTACCAAATTTGGCAGGCTCGTGTAATCGTTTAGAATGGTATTGTAAAAATAACTGGCATAATAAATAATTGCTCTTCTTGGCTTTTGTTAATTCTAACTTGAATTTGGATTCAATATGTATACCGGATTCACCGATATTTCTTTTTAAGTATCGGAATCGTATTGGCAAAAAGATTATGGATACTTCTCTAACTTTAAGCAGGTTGGCAACCCAAACAAATTTTGGTATTAAAATATTTTGTTATTTCGGTATCGGTACTTTAATAACATCGATAAACCGGTACAAATTCATTTATAAATGTGTAGGGAATATTGATTAACCACTTAATTAACTACACCAAACAAGAGTGTCGGTATCATTACATTAAATTGCCAACCTTTATTTCGATAAATGCAAAATTTTAAGGAACTTCACTTTTATGAACATTGGTAAATTTGTAAAATAACTTTTCAGTTGGCCTTCAAATGCGTAGATATTTTTCTTTATATTTATATGTGTGTATATCCGAATATTTGCATGGCTATATATTTGTAACAAATTCCTTATTGATTCGTTATTTCTTTTGCACATTTTTTTTTTTTTTTTTTTATTTTACAAGTTTTACATTTACACACTCTCGCTTACTAATACATACAAATACTTTATAAAAGTGTTAATATTATTTTTTGAATATTTGTTGCTGCTTGGAGAATAGTTGAAGTAACATTTTTTTTTTTTTTTTTTTTTTTGGAAGTCTGTACAATTTTCGATATCGATATCGTCTTTCTTTGAAAAATCCATAAATTTTATAAAAATGCAAAATACCATAAAACACTTCTGACAAAAATAAATACATAAATCGCTAGCATTTTACGAATAACAACAACAATTACTACAACGCATTTGAACAGCCAAACATTTGTTGTAGTAGTTGTTTGTAAGTTGGTTTTAACCATAGATGGGAGTAGTGCACTAATTTTGCATTTTCAACTTACACTAATGGCTAATAAATCACTGATGGTTTAAACGCTGGTTAAGTTGAACTAAACTCATATTTATATGCAGTTTAAACTCAACAGCTATAAATCAGTGTCCCATGTATTATATGTTGTTAAATAATAACATGTGGCAGCACTACGATAAATCTTAGCAAATTCATACGGTCTGTATTGGTAGTTTAAACGCCCAATTTTATGCGTTTAAAAATGGTTTATATGTTGGGTGATTTATAGATTTGTTGGTTTAAACACATTTTAAACCAAAAATAGAGTTTAACTTGCTCTGATTTTTTAGCCCTAAGTGATAGTGCAAAATGATTGCAATTATTTTGTAGATGCTGAGTGTTGACTTGAAAATTAGCAGCATCGGTAAACATGAGAGATAGTGATGGCAAAAAATTGTGTTTTTTCAAAAAAAAAAAAAGCATCGGTTTATTACAACGTTCTTCACTCGTATGTGTTCTACTAAAAATGTTGCACTTTATTTAAAAATAAAAAACTAGCTTTTCAAGATAAAAGCCTAGTACTCCGTTCAAATTTGTGAAAAATGTTGAGCCACATTAATGATTTCACACGAAAATTTCGGCATGTATCAATATTACCAATCATGCGAGTTTGTACAATTTGACGTTTTTCTTCCTGCAAAGTATGAGACATTGTTTTGCTTATGTCAACAAATCCCACATGTATTTAACTAAAAATATTTTTTTTTAATAAACAATTTAATAATAAAGAAAGTAAATATGGATAAAAAAAACTGTTACCGGTTGTGTAATTAAAATTTTTTTTTTCTTATTCAATAATCAGTTCATACTTTTTTGCTTAAAATTACACGTGAAATAAGTGCAGCTTCGGAACTTTTTCACAAAATGAACAGAGTACAACTCTATCAACTTTGTGTATAAATTTTCCGCAGAAGTTTTTTCTTATGCGTTTTGACAGCATTTCACGTGAAATTTTGAACAGAGTACCAGGCTTATAGCCAAGAATTATTCCGTTATTGCTTAAATTAAATTTTGTTTCATTTTTGCAAATTTAATTCATGTACACATAAAATAATTTTTTTTTACATTTTAGTAATACTCATACTCATGTTTAAAACCATGTTTGAAACCACATTTTCAATTTTGGCATAAAAATTTGGAGCAGAAAACCGTCGTGAAATAAAAGCCGTTTTATTTAGAAAACGTTTTTTATACTTATTCTCTTAACAATGATACCATACTTTAATTAAAATTCATAAATTTTGTAAACATAGAAAAATAAGACAAAAAAAAAATTAAAAAAAATAAAGATAGAATTAATTAAAAGTTTATGCCGAAGTTTTAATTATGTGCTTTAGGATTTTTGCCTGAAGCTGAAGACTCAATTCTGTTACATGCATACATACATTCAATAGAACATGTATATTTTATTATAATACTTTTTTGTTTTTTATTGGTTGTTCTTTAATTTAATCAAATTAAATGCATTTATTAAAAAAGTTAACCAGTGTTTTTTGTATGTATACCTTTTACTTCATTTGTCATAAGCTCTTTAATCGAATTATGGGTAAACGCAACAGCATTAACTTAGACTGGTTTCTTAAACTGAGGTTGCACTGTTTGGTACAGTTTTATTTATTGATAGTTAAATATTCCAATCAAAAACAAAGCTGGTAAAAAATAGTGAAAACTATTGTTTTGCATATTATTTTAGTGATAACGTAATGCTGATTTAATTCAAAACTTAGTGCACTACCCCCAACTATGGTTTTAACCCAGCGAGCAAAAAATCTTGTATTTTTACCATTCCTGCATAACAGCAAAATTTCTTTGCAAAATTTTTTTGCAAACGGCTATAAATGTCTGTTCTTCTTACACATTTGAGAAGTAAACCGCTTAAAGCAAATACGTCAATAAGAAATGGAGCGCTGAACTCCTCACGAACAAGTATTTAATTGTTTAAATTTTTTGCATAATAATTCGTCGGTGAAATCTAAGCATCATAAATTTGGACGTATAATTCCAGGTCGTCTGACAGCAACTACGGCATTTAGCTGCTGGCTTAAAAGACTATTTGACAAGACGAGATGCTGTCGGGACTGGACGACCCTGGATTATCGATTCTGATAAGAATATCGCAACTTTTATTTTTATTCACAATTTAATGACAAAACAAAACTGATACTAATTAAAATTTCCATACAACAGTAGCTACACAAACTTGGCTTTTTTTCTTTTACTGAATGGGGAAAATTCTTCCTAAGTTATGCTACGTTATGTGGTGAAGGTGCCATTATTTATAACATAATGCTACATCGTAAAAACAAGAGCTGATGAAAAAACGGTGTACAGATTTGCGATCAGCATAACAAATAACTTAATTAACAACTGGCATTTCTAGCAAACCCAAATAGAACAAAATTTGAAAACCTATGTTATCCAATTAACTGCATTTGTCATGACGATCTGCATATCCTTCAATTTGCCTACTGGGTTAAATAAAATAATACTAAGGCGAAAAATAGTGTTTTTATTTGAATTCCTGTTAAGGGCGGGCGTTCGTGCTTAAATGCCTTTTTTCATATTCGATGTAGACGGACAAATTAACACAAAAAAAAAAAAATAAAGCACACACAACCATCCTAAACCATATATGCAATGGACCGCACACAGTATGCTAGAGCTTAAAATTCCCTAGGGGTTGGATGTAAGCGGAATTTTTTTTTTTAATATTCTCCTATTTTCTTTTTTTGATGTCATATTATTTCGCCAGTACTGAATCTATGAATATTTAGCATAAAAATTGTATTAAAGTCGAGAGAAAAAAAAGAAAGACATTTAACTAAAAAAATATGAGAGTGTGTAGGAAAAGTGTTGTTTTTTTTTTTTGGTGGTACAAATTTTATGCTGCATAAATTTTGTGATATATTTGAGATTTAACACATAAATGATTTTATTGGGAAACATTTTCCTTTTTTCCACTTTCAGTACTATTATTGTAATTTATTTTGTTATTTCCTTTTTTTTACAGTATTCCACTTTTATATTTTGTTTCTTATTTTGCATTGAATAATTTTGGAAAATCAAAGAAAATCTAAGTTAAATGTAAATATTTGATTGGGGTTTAGTGGCATGTGCTAAATCAACCATAATTCCAATTACTTTAGAAGAAGTTATAGCTGTTAAAGGAAAGTAAGTAGAAAAACAAAAAAAAAAAATAAAAAAAAGTAGTCATAAATACATCAGGTTAGATAATAGACTGCTTCAAGATATTTGACGGCATTAAGGCGAGATAATTTTATAAGTGTTATTGTCAAATCATTAAACATAAAACATAAGTGTCAGGTTGGAAAGTATCTATTAAGATACTCAGCGGTGCGCTTGAATTTAGTGATGTCTTTTCTTTGACGTAGTCAATTTCGCACTTCTATTAAAGCTTTGATAGATGTATCAAATATTTGACGTCCTTTATTTATTTGTTTATTTTATTAATAATATTGTAAATAACTTAAGCTTCTGTGGCTTTCGACTCTGATTGTTAAAAAAAAAAAATACGATTTTGAAGGTTATTTTCAGAAACATATTTACAAATTAATATAATGTTTTGTTCGTTGACAACTTTTAAGAGATCAGATGGAGATCTGGAGCCAAATATGTTGATTCTGGAAGAATGGTATGTGGGGCACTCATCAAGGATATGGACGATATTTAGTTCTCTTTTGCAAGATTCACATATTGGATTCGTAGTTGTTTCAAGTAGATATTTGTGAGTTAGTTTGCAGTGTCATATTCTTAGTCGTACTTTTATATTGGTTTCCTTTCTAGAGCAGGTTTTGGGATAAATAGCTGTCGACCTGGTGGGATTATTTTTTTGTAGTTATGCTGATATAAACGCCATTTGTCTTCGGTGATCAATTCCAAATGTGGCTTGTCTGAACTTAAAATATCTCGAGTTTCATATGATGGGAATTTTATTAGTGGTCTTTGCGTTACTTCTGCCGCCTGTGAATCCGCATATTCACTTTCTGGTATGCCAACATGAGAAGGCATCCACAATATTTTAATTTTGTCAGAAGGTTTAAAAAAAATTTTTCTAATTTGATTTATTACCGGAGAATCGTATTAGGAATTTCGTATCGCTCGAATAGAAGAAAGACTGTCAGTACAGATAATATAATTCGAGTCACTTGTAGAGACGCATTCAATAGCTGCGAGTTATGCTAAAGCTTCAGCTTCACCACTAGTTTTATTGAAAAATTGCTTGCTTTTGGAAAACGTTTGGTAAGATAAATTGCAATATTTATAATATTCTTAAAAACAAAGTTAAGTAAATCCATAGAAATTGCAAAAAATAAAGTTAAATTTTGATCAATTTACTGGTCACGCTTTTTTTAGATTTTGTCTTCAAACATTTGTAAGGTCTGAAAATACACAGAAAAAATAGAAAATCGACTTAATTAAACAAGTCGTTCAGACAATTAAATGTTTTACTAATTTTGCCCCTGCAAAGGAATTGATCATATCAATTAACGGATTTGTATTTTCGAGTCATGGGACACAAATTTAGTCAGTTAAAAAATTAATTGCATAAACTAAAAAATACACCACATATACACAAACATTTTATTTTATGGGTTTTGATTAAAAAAATTAATTGCTGCAATTAATTATTTAATTGAATAATTTTTTGCAAAAATTTTTTCTGTGTACCATAAGTTAATTTAGCTTTGCTTGCATCAGATGTCTGATAAAATTTTCGCACGTTAAAATTATCTGGAAAGTAAGAAAGTTCAGTCGGGCAACACCGATCATATATTATATAAAAACAAATTTTCGAGAGTCTACCAGATTTGAGAACCATACTTTGTCATAAACCAGCCAAAACAAAATTATATTACGATTTTAAGATTAATAAAAAAGTTCCTGGTGCCAAATATTTTCTAAACATCTACATCGTTATTCGATTTTTTTCAAGGGTTAAAGTGTTTTAAGGAGGGGATTTTTATGCAACCTATGATACATTTTGGGCATAGCAGCGCAACAATTAGCCATGAATACAAGCTTTCAGGGAAAAGTTACTGTTGCGTCAAGTTTTATATAAATACCAATACTTGCATATAAAGAAGGTATGGCATTAAAAGCTATATTTGGAATTTATATTTAAATTGAAGCTGCTGCCAAAAATGGACTGATTGGAATAAGTTTAATAAAATGATTAAGATAGAAATAAAATAAATTTGGAATTAAATCCAAATGTCAAAATAAAAATTTGGTTACTGGGAACAAAGGACTCTATTCCGAAAAAATCCCATTATGAGGACTATGTTAAATTACTAAACGATTGCTACCATTTGAAATAGGCTTGAATCTTCTGCCCTTTTGAAGGCCTATATACTCCTTTTTAAAAGTTTCGCGTCGTATGATATCCTGCCTTCAGAAGTATGCCTTCTAGAAAATTTATTTTTGCGAAATCTTTTGAAATATTCAGCACACAAGCTTCTCCTCTCTTTAAGAAGGGAGAAAGGAAGTTGCTCAGTTGTATTTCTTTCTAGTGACCTTCCTTCTTTGGGAAAGGATCGAAGTTGTTATTAAAAGGAGTTTGCAATACTTGCTCCCAATAACAGCCTGTGTAAAAAATAAATTAGTATGACGACGCATTTCAGAAGGGTTTGTGTCTGATAAATAAGGCCCTCTATGAGGCCTTTTTACTCATTCTTGTTGCATTATGGTTATCTAGAATGAAAAATTTATTTAAATTTTCCGGAATCAAAGAAAATAAATTTAGTATATTTTTACCTCTGGATTTTATTCTTTACATTTTGACTTTATGATTTTTGCAATTATTGGAGGAGTAACCGGCGAACGTTGAATCTTGTGACTGTCTATTCACGGTTTGCTGGGTAAAACAAAGTAAGAAACATTGCACAAATATTCGTCCGGAATCAAAGAAAATAAATTTAGTATTTTTTTACCTCTGGATTTTATTCTTTACATTTTGACTTTATGATTTTTGCAATTATTGGAGTAACCGGCGAACGTTGAATCTTGTGACTGTCTATTCATGGTTTGCTGGGTAAAACAAAGTAAGAAACTTTGCACAAATATTCGTCCGGAATGGAAGGTATTGGCGGTAAGACCAATGAAACTAACGAAATTAGTTTTCAAACGAACTTTCATACTGCGCTAACTTTTTTACATATATGATCAGAAAACTCTGGCAAATCATTATGACTGGAATAACGATTAAACAACGCTACCAAATTATCTATATTAATTAAAAAATCAGTCATAGAATCGAGCAATGCTCGCGTTTTGGTGAATAATGATCGTTACCGTACCATGATCAATGATTATTTGTTTGAAAACATGAATGACATTGATTAAAAACAGCAACCGCCAACATCGACTTGTTGTAATAAAAATTAGGCGATCAATTGCTTTCGAGAAGTGGACATGTCTTGCGTGGACCATGAACTAACATGTTTAAGCTTATAAACCAGTTACAACAGACGCATTTTAGGGCAATATTGTAATCGTTATTCTGAATACCTTTTGACAGCAACAGTCGCTGCGCGCCCATATATCAGAAACCAAAAAAAGCCAAAGCCTTGATTTAACTTTTGAATAAAATAAACGTTGCTATTAAAATTAAATTTTTCGTATTGATAATATGTTAACGTTTTAAAATTCTACCGGGCTTAAAAACTTTAATCGTAAGACTAATGGCCAATTTCACCAACTTATTTAAATATCAATTTAGGTTTATAATTCGTTTTTCATGTCAAATTAAAATAAAATTATACGAAAAACTTTATTTAAATTTTAATTTGATATTTTAATAGAATTGGTGAAATTTTCCATAAGAGTTATAGAACAAAAGAACTAGAAAAAACTAGCAAAAACTAGGTAAATACGAACCAACACATATTATTTACAGAGTGGCAAGCAGTTACGGATTCCTTCTTGGAAAAAATTGTTCACTTCAAAATACCCAATCAACCAAAAAAAACTTATTCAAAAATGAAAATTATGTTTTCTTAATCTTTATAAACCTCATTCTTAAAAACCATTCACAATAAAAATAATTTGTATGCAAATCACAACAAAAAGTCCTTCCCCATATCTTTAAGTATTTATTTACTAATTCATTAAACCAATACGCCAAAGTACGAATAACACTTTAAATAATTAAAACACGTTCTTATTACCGCAACTGCTAACCACTTGTAATTACTTAACACGACTTAAATGTTTCTACTAATAAAAAGGAACACAGCTCAACATCATCAACATGGCAGGAGATACTTCCCGTCATCATCATTATCATCCTCTTCGCCCAGCTCAACCAAAAGCAACAGTAGAACGATGATGGCATCCTAATTTTATCAGGATGTGCAGCAGTGTAACAGTTTGAAAGTCAAGAGCTATAGCACGTTATTGCAACAGGGAGTGATTGTTGCAGTTGTTGTTGCTGTTGGCAGTAACGTGCGATCTCCTCTGCTCAGCTGTTTCATGCAACAGTAACAGTTGTTTTACACTTACTTAACGCGAAAAGGGGGATAATGCAACTAGATAGATGATTCCAAACTTTATATGGCTAAATGGACAGAGAACTGACAGATGTAAGAAGGAAGGATGTGCGCTTGTATTTTATATGTGTTTGCTTGTATACAATCTGGTGGTTGCACTGTGTTAAAACTGCAAATACAAAAATAAAAAATGTAGCAAAATAGTGATTTTCCATTATTTCTTTTTTGCTGCATTTGTTATTAGCTGCTCTTGCAAAATTTGAAAGTAAAGAACTGAATGCTAAACCAAGAACGAGACCAACATGATGTAAATGGCAATGGCACCGTACTATCATTACAATCACGACAATCACTATTTGTATCTATTTTTCTCTCAGAGAATAGAAGGTTTTTACGGACACTTAGACGTGGACATATGAAGTGCAATGTTCTCTGTTGTTAATAACAACAGCAATGACTCAACAAAACGAATCATGAATTTCATTAATTTCTATTCTGTAAATTTCAGCTTTCTAGGAGGTTTCTAGGCAAAACAAGGAAAAAACATTATTGCATTTGTTTAGGTAAATTAATGAAATAATCATGGACAACAAATTATACAGATTGCGTTACTTTGAAAAATAAGAATATTCCTTTTATTTTCGAATCTTTATTCATTGTTTCAATGAAAAGATTAAAACTTAAGGAACATTTAAATACAACATCACAAATTTATTATCAAAGTAATTTTTGAAAATAAATAATTTCAAATGAATTACATTTTGTTTTTCGTGCCTAATTCCCAATTTCCATTCTCGATAAATTCACTGAAATTTATTGTTGGAGGATAAGCCAGTTTCTATGCGCATTTACTGGTTGATAAGGCCAGATCATCAGGAAACCTTTATCCTAAAAATTTTAGAAAGCTAAAGATATAAAACAAACACTCAAAATAAAAATCAATCCATCCGTAATCAAGTCAATCCGAAGCGGTATTAATAGTACGGCGAGTACAGATTTTCTTGAATCAAGTACATAAGCATTGATTCAAGTGCGGATTTTAACTTAAATTATCCATATTCAATCGCGAATTCTTACTTGAAATAAATCGAAAATGAAACTGTTTAAATTAAAACTTGATTGAACAAATGTCAAAATGCGCTTGATTCAAGTATTATAAAGCTGATTCAATCCCGAATTCGTACTTGAAATAAACCAAAAGTAAAATTAGAAGGAGAATATTGTTATGATTGATTTACTTACCCGTTTTACACTGCTAAGAATTCAGCGCCATTCCCGTTATGGACATGTATGTGTTTGCAATGTCCTTGCAAATAATAGGACCAGTCCAAACACGCATGTAAAGAGTAGTCCACAAGGACTAGTCCAAAAGTAACCCAAACGTATGGAAAAAACATGGTCTATTGAACATTACGATGTCCTAGGGCAGGACCATATAACCCATCTTTGGACTACAACGGAGTAGTTTTAAAACTACTACATTGTATACACAAGAGGGTTAGTTTTATTTTCGTTTAAAAACGAAAACATGTCGTTCAAAAACGAAGACATGTCGTCTCACTACAAACACTTTTTAACAATGACATGGTCCATGCTTGCATTACATCGGACCAGTCCATGGAGTAGTCCATTTTATCAAAATGGATCAGGTGGTCCAATATTATTTGTAGGGGTGTTTTTGTCCTGTCCTGTTGTTTTTGTTGTTTCTACACACAGCAAGCAAATCGTTTTTTAACCACTTGTGTCTTGTTGTTGTAGTGCCTGCAACAAACTTTAATAAGTTAAATGAGATTAAAATGCTCACTTTGAAATTTTACTCTCAGAGTGGCACTACCAACGAAAAGTCTAATCTTTTTTGTACTTGATTTAAGAACTTTATACTTATTTTAAGAAATTTCGGGATTGATTTTCCAAAGCATCTAATTTAAGATTTTTTTAAGTACGTTTTAAGGTTTTTCATACTGGAGTTTTTGAGTACGACCCGTACTTAAATTAAGTGTAAACAACTTAATTTTTCCTGACTGTTTTTCCTTCTGTGTACCAATAAAACTGTAGAGTGAAAAAGAATTACAAACGCTTAACATTTTTCTTGCAACGATATCAAAGCATAACAAAATTACAAAATCAAAAATTTATTTCCATAAATATTTATCTAGACTTCGTTGATACAATATTTAAAAATATATTGTTACCCTTAGGCCTAATTAGGAATTATACGGCCATATAAATTTTTTATTCTATTTAATCAATTTAGTGCGATCGTTTTCTTCTCACTCTGTCATCTCCATGTATGTGCCGGTCGCCATGTCCCTTGCTCTTCACCGGATTTTATTCTGCCAGAGTTCCCATTCATTACATCTCCATCCGACTTTTTCAATCTGTGCTCAATACATTTCCATTTGCTTCTGCGATTGTATTTGATGATGATTTTTTTCATATATTTTTTATTCAATATTTATTTGTTTAAATAATCTAACAATATTAAATAAAATATTATTGTTACGAAATAAGATTTATCTAGGAATTATTTATAGTTTTAGTTATTAGTTGTCTTGTAAATTAAAATTTATATCGTATTAGTTTGAATTATTATTTGCTACACTGTATTTTAGAACTTTGATTTAATTGTAGAATCTCGAATTCGAACAGAACCCACTAGAAGTTTCCTCAATCTGCTAGTTGTAGAATTTCGGATTCGAAAAGGATGGTAAGTACTCGAATAGAAGATTCTTGAATGTACTAGTCTACAACTACCACCTGTGGTGACTATAAATACATGCTTGTTTGTAAACATGTTTTTAATTTGTTT
Source organism: Pollenia labialis (assembly GCA_949318255.1). Taxonomy (NCBI): domain Eukaryota; kingdom Metazoa; phylum Arthropoda; class Insecta; order Diptera; family Polleniidae; genus Pollenia; species Pollenia labialis. The sequence continues at coordinate 17,645,809 of OX439141.1, forward strand.
GGAGACATTGAACGGCTTTGTTCGTAACTAACAACTGTGAACAAAATAATTAATTTATTATTATTATTTAATTAAGCTTGAGGTCTCTCTTTTTTTTTAAATATTTAATTTATTGAACCAATATTTCGGCACTCTGTTGTGTGCATTCTTCAGGGTTTTTTTTCTTCAGTTTTTGACAAAAAATAACAATTTTTAACAAATTAAATAAATTTAACAAAAAGTCAAAACAATTTTCAATTAAATACAAAAAAGGCTTTGCAATTTAAAAACTAATCTATTAATTACATTACAAATAAATGCTTAACTTCCGTTTATATTTTTTAAATTAAATGCCTATAATTTTGTGCCAAACTGTCAGTATCTGACTTAAAATTAATTCTCGATATTGTCGGTACATTTATAATTTGCAAAATTTCTAACATAAGCCTACGTTTATAATTATTTTCCGTATTTAAAACTGTTGTATTTTCAAAATCAGGATAATGGTTAAAATTTGCACAATGAGCTGATAAAGCTGTTTTTTGTGATGAAATATGTCTATATTTTTGTACTGACTTATGTCCTGCTAAGCTAGTTTTCAGTTTATTCTTCGTTGTACCAACATATACTTTACCACATTGTCCATTAACATATCCCCTACAAGGTATTTTATAAACTACATTCGACATTTCCAACTTATTTATTTTATATTTCATATTAGTAAATAATCTACCTATTGTGTTATAAGATTTATGCGCAATTTTTCACCATTCCGTATCATAAATATTAGATTTTTCTAATCTCTCCGAAAATGTTGGTACATAAGTTAGCGATTTATAAACTTTTGGTTCCTTATTACCGTTCGAGTTATTTATTCTATGGTTATTATATTGTATTAATAAATTAGATATAATTTTCTTCGGAAAACTAGTTTCTCTTAATGCTCTAGAAATTTTCTCCTTATTATTCCTATGGAAACAAGAATCACTTATTTTCAATACTCTATCTATAAAATTTCTAGCCATGTTAATAATAATCCTTTTAGGATGATTTGAAAAATAATTAATTATTCTATCAGACGATGTTGGTTTTTGATACCAATCAATTAATAAACTTTTTCCCTTTCTTATTATCAAAGTGTCTAAATAAGACAATTTAGATTCAAACTCCTTTTCCATTGTAAATTTTATAACCGCATGAAAGGAATTACAATTTTTGCTATTTCTGATTCCTTAATTACGCAAAATAAATTACCCACATATTTTGTCATAATTTTAGGTTTAACTGTTCCAAACATCTATCTATTAATCTCTCGATAACAATATCTGCTAAATACAATTGGAGATGCTGGTGATCCCATAGGAAGTCGCCTTAGGTGAACATATATATTACCGTCCAATTTAAAATATCTGTTTGGGGGTTGATTTTTTGTGGTTCTTTTTTTCTTATTTTTTCCTTAAATAAAAAACCTCTTTTTTATTTTGATTTTGTATTTTAGGTTTATTTAATTTTTTGTTGTTTTTGTTTTAGTGAACGGTTTGGAACTTTCCTTTTTTTGTTGATAGGGTTTAGGTTGTGTGATGGCCGCAATTGACTCTAAAGTCTTAGAATGGTGAGTCAAAAAAGTGTTAAATTGTTCCCACGATGGAACCTTTGTTATTTCTTGAAGAGAGTTTTCAAATTCCTTCAAAAGTGTTCGGGGGAGCTTGGTCGAGCAAAGATATACCAGGAAGGGGTCCCAAGTGCCAGTTTCTACCCTTAAAGCGTTTAAAGCTTGAATGCAGCCATTAACGGTTCGTTGTAGTGTCTGAATAGATTGGCCTGAATCTTCGATAACTTTCGGAAGGTCAAATAAAATTTTCAATTGTTCGTTGACCTGAATCCGATTGTTCTCGTATTGAAGAACAAGATTTTTCCAGGCTATATCGAAGCCTTCGTTGGTTAATGGGGCATTTGAAACTATGTTCCTAGCCAAACTGTCAGAAACTGTCTGATTCGAGCCGGATCATAAAGCAAATGTTTGGGGGTTGATTTTTTATGGTTCTTTTTTCTTAATTTTTTCCTTTTAATAAAAAACACCTTTTTTTATTTTCGGTTTTTGAATTTTAGTTTTATTTAATTTTTTGGTTGGTTTTGTTTTATTAAATCTTTTGGTTCACAATTTTCAGTTTCTAACTTTGTTTTTATTATTTATTTTTATAATTAAATTTGTCACTTGTTTTAATGTTTTTGTTGTTTTTTACTTTTTTTTTTACTTTCAAATGTTTGCACTTTAACGATCGAAACTAGAGTGAGTTTATTGATTTCCAAGATCAACTAGCAAGTTAAATTTAGTACAAGAAGAATAATGGAATGACAAAATATGAAATAAATAAATAACAATTTAAGGACCGTTAGTATTTTACAGGGTGCTGTGTTTGGGACGAGTCAACATTAAACATTCCGGCCCCCATGACTTGGTGCAGGTAAACATAGGTCCGCAAAACAGGTTACAATGTAAAAAGGTGTTGTGATGTTTTTGGCAGATATGGCATCTAGGATCTCACTTCGATTCAAGTTTGCGGGTCGTGTGGGGTTGAATATGTTGACGGCAATCAAATCTGTTGATGAGAAACTTAGAATTGTTTTGTGGGATGCCATACCTGTAAGTAGGAATTCAGTGAAACATTAGTTGAGAAAATTTTCTTTTAAAGAATGTTAAGTATATTTTAAAACAAAACCACAATTTTTGTAATGGGTCTGGTAACGATCCCATTTTTTGTCTGGATGTCGACAACTCTACAGTGTTGATCAGTACCAATATGGGTCTTCGTGATTCGGCCCATTTGCCATTCATTGGGGGGCAAATTGTTGTTTTTGATGACCACCAAGTCGTTGACTTTAACGTCATCCCTCTGAGACTTCCACTTGTACCTGCGATGCAGTTCGGCCAGGTATTCGGATTTCCATCTTTGGCAACATGAATGGTAGATGACCTTAAGGCGTTTCCAGCGGTTGATGAGGGTCAGGTTTTCGCTGCTTACATCAGGTTCGGCTGGGGTCAATAATGGAGTTCCAATAAGGAAGTATCCAGGGGTCAATGGGTTAAGGTCATTTGGGTCATCGCTAGCAGGACTTAAGGGTCTAGAGTTTAAACACGATTCTATGCGGGTGAGAATTGTTGACAACTCTTCAAAGGTGAATTTCATATCAGGTATCATTTTCTTTAGGTGGGTTTTAAATGACTTTACACCGGCTTCCCAGAGTCCGCCCATATGTGGGGCACCAGGGGGTATAAATTTCCAAATGATATTTTGATGGCTATAGTTGTGTGTAACTTGGGACTGAAGAGTTTTTATAAATTCTAGACGATCTTTTTTGATGAGTTCTGCTGCTCCGACAAAGTTCGTGCCGTTGTCCGAGTATACGATTGCTGGACATCCACGTCTTCCAATAAAACGGGAAAAGGCAGCTAGGAAGGCTTGGGTCGATAAATCACTTACTGGCTCTAAGTGAACAGCTTTAGTGGCAAAGCATACAAATATGCAGACGTACCCTTTTGTGATAAGGCAGGCTCGACCAGTAAAGTTGCGAATGTTGAAGGGTCCAGCGTAGTCGACTCCAGTTGTGGTGAAAGAGCGAGAAAGTGTTGTGCGCTCTGGTGGTAAGGAAGCCATGATCTGACTCAAAGTGTGTTTTTTGTACAAAACACAAGTTTTACAATTATTAATCACCATTTTTACTAAGGGCCTCAAACGAAAAATCCAATATTCCGTACGAAGTACTCGGACCATAAGTTGGTTTCCCCCATGAATAGTTATTTTGTGAGTGAATTCGGTCAGCAATCTGGTGAACTTAGAGTTGTACGGCAGCAATATTGGATGTCGTTCGTTATATGTGAGCGCTGGTGATTGAACCAGACGTCCGTTGGCTCGGATGACGCCCAGTTGGTCTATGAACGGGTTGAGGGTCAAAATACTGCTGGAAGACGAAATCCTTTGTTTGAGCTTCAACTGCTTATATTCTTCTGGGAAGTGTTGTTTTTGCGTCAAAATAATGAGTCGTGTTTTGACATCTATTATTTCTTCTGGTGTAACTTCGTTTGAAGATATCCGAAGGCGGGTTCTGTTTACACCAGTGTTTCTCCAGAAACGTAGGACATAAGCTAATACTCTATAAGCGCGCGCCAAATTGGAGAAACGATTCAATGGGTCCTCCTGGGTAGTAGTAGTTAACGTCTTTACAGTTTTTGCCTCTAAATTGGTGTCATTTGGACTTCTGGATTTTGGCCATTTATGTTTGGGTAATTTTAGCCATGAAGGTCCATACCACCATAAGTTGTGGGTCTCTAATTCTTGGGGCGTACATCCCCGGCTGGCTATATCTGCAGGGTTTTCTTTTGAGTCGACATGTTGCCAATGACTATTGCCGACTTTATCTACAATTTCTGAGACACGATTTCCAACAAAGGTGTTCCACGTGCAGGGGGGTTTCTTTAACCAGGCCAGTACTATTGTTGAGTCGGTCCAAAAATATGTGTCGATTTGCGTAGTTTGAAGATTCGGCAGGATTCCTGAGGCTAAATTTGCCAGTAAAACTGATCCACAAAGCTCCAAACGTGGTAGCGATATTTGTTTAATGGGAGCAACACGAGTCTTAGAGGCCAGTAAATATGTAAATATAGAATTTTCAGACTGTATTCGGACGTAAAGAGTCGCAGAATAAGCCTTTTCTGAGGCGTCGCTAAAGCCATGTATTTCAACATTTAAATTAGGGCTGTACTGGATCCAACGAGGAATTTTTAGGGCATTTATTGCAGAGCAGTTTTTCACGAATTTTTGCCATTTGAGGCAAGTCAAAGGTTTTAGGTTTTCATCCCAGTCGACTTTATCTAACCAAATCTGTTGCATGATTAACTTGGCATCAACAATTACTGGAGCTATCCATCCGCAAGGGTCAAAGAATTTGGCAATTGTAGATAAAACTTCCCTTTTTGTGTAATTTTCTTTCAATTCAACACCTGGGGCAGTGAATTTAAAAGAGTCTGAGGAAATGTTCCATTTTATCCCGAGTGTCTTGGTTCCGGCATTCTCGGATAAGTTTAACCAGTCGAGCGGTAGTAGGGTCTCATTTGGCAAATCTTGAATTACTCGTGGATCATTTGCGGTCCATTTCATCAGATCGAAACCGGCAGATTTTAGAACAGTTGTAAGTTCTTTTCGTGATTTGATGGCTTCGTTTAATGTGTGGCCACCAGCTAAAACGTCATCTACGTACATGTTGTGTTGTAAGATGTTTGACGCCAGGGGGTTAGTTGTCCCTATATCTTCGGCTAGTTGAAGAAGGGTTCTTATGGCAAGAAAGGGCGCGCAATTAACTCCAAACGTCACTGTGAGGAGTTCGTAATCCTCAATAGGATCGGCCTCAGATTTTCTAAACAATATCCTTTGATATTTTGTTTGCGTAGGGTCAATGAGTATCTGGCGATACATTTTTGTGACATCTGCGTTGTACACAAAACGGAAGAATCTCCACTTCAATATTATGAGCACTAAGTCTTGTTGAAGTATGGGTCCTGGATACAAAATGTCATTCAAACTTCTCTTATTTGAAGACGGGCTCGATGCGTTGAAAACTACTCTAATCTTCGAAGTCAACTTTTCGGGTTTTATTACTGCGTGATGCGGCAGGTAATAATTTGGGTATTTATTAATTTCCAGGGGAGAAATTTTCCTCATATGTCCTAGCTCGAGGTATTCTACAATAACTTGGTCGTATTGTGTCTTAAAATCTGGCTTTTGGCTAAGCATGCGCTCCATTCTCAAAAATTGGGCCATGGCAATATTTCTAGATACGCCTATTTCTTCGCCATTTTTAAAGGGTAGGGTAACAATATATCTACCCGAATCACTTCTACGGGTTGTAGACTTGTAGTGCTTTTCACACTGCGTGTCCTCTTCTGACCTCAAAACCTTTTTTGGGGTCTCCTCCACCTCCCAAAAGCGTGTGAGGATTCGGTCCAGGGACGATGTGTTTAGTAACGCTATCGTTTTTCAATTGTTCGTTGACCTGAATCCGATTGTTCTCGTATTGAAGAACAAGATTTTTCCAGGCTATATCGAAGCCTTCGTTGGTTAATGGGGCATTTGAAACTATGTTCCTAGCGTCTCCTCCAGTTTTTTGAAGCAAATGAAATAATTTTTCAATTTTACTGAGTCGTGAATTATTTAAATATAGGGCAGTAAAAAGGTCGCGGAAAGTTGGCCATGTCACAAAATCACCTAAAAATGTATCTATGTCGCAAGGTGGCAGCCGAATAGACGAAACGTCGCTGTTTGCTAAAATTGGGTTTCCCGCAGACGAAACCTGCTCGAGCTTACTCGTGTCATCAGTCAGGGCAGAAAGCGCCAGAATTTCCGCGTTAAGTGAGGCCAAACAAGTTTTGTATGCAGCCAGGGCCTTTTTATACCGATCGCGAAGCTTCTGCCTGTCTACCGGTTGTTCGCCAGGTTCCGGTTTCTTGTCCCTACACTCTTCATAAGCCCTTTTGATTTGCTGCCAAAGTGAGTCTAGTTCTACTCGAAGAACTTCTAAACTATGAATGTCCTTACCTGCCTTTGATTCTGAATACTCGCTTTCAAAATCCAAAAGGTCATTTGTACAATTAACAAATTTATCGAGTGCCATTATTTATTAGATAAACAAGAATCGTGAAAAAAAACTATTAAATTGGGTCAAAAAAGTACCTGCTAGCGATATAACAACAACAAGTATTGAACAAATTATAATGATTTAAAAAATTTTAAGAGTCCCACAAATCGATTTGTTTCCCCGGTATTTTTCAAAAATGGACGCAATGGTAACTCGGTTTTTATTTATTTGGGTAGTGACGTCACGGGTTTTTCTCTTAAAAAATTGCAGCGACAAAAAAAAATTAAAGAGTAACACAACAAGCAAGAATATTTATTTCTTGTTGTGTTGTATACTTTGACTTACTTGTTGTTGTTGGGTCTTTTGATTTTTGTGTCACTGCTTGCTTGTAGATTTGGTCTTCTTTGTTGTTGTTGTTGTGTGTCTGCTGATGCTGCTGCTACTGCGCCAAAGAATTTGGGTCCCGTTAGCTTGTTCACTATTAACTTTTCAAATTTTGTTTTTTGCAAACACTTTTAATTAAATTAATTTTTATTTTATTAATTTTTTAATTTATTAATAAACACTTTACTTTTGTTTAATATTGTACACTCTTACACTACACTTTATTATCCGGTTCGAAGGACCAAATGTTTGGGGGTTGATTTTTTATGGTTCTTTTTTCTTAATTTTTTCCTTTTAATAAAAAACACCTTTTTTTATTTTCGGTTTTTGAATTTTAGTTTTATTTAATTTTTTGGTTGGTTTTGTTTTATTAAATCTTTTGGTTCACAATTTTCAGTTTCTAACTTTGTTTTTATTATTTATTTTTACAATTAAATTTGTCACTTGTTTTAATGTTTTTGTTGTTTTTTACTTTTTTTTTTACTTTCAAATGTTTGCACTTTAACGATCGAAACTAGAGTGAGTTTATTGATTTCCAAGATCAACTAGCAAGTTAAATTTAGTACAAGAAGAATAATGGAATGACAAAATATGAAATAAATAAATAACAATTTAAGGACCGTTAGTATTTTACAGGGTGCTGTGTTTGGGACGAGTCATCATTAAACAATATCTATTATCAATTATACAAAATTCCAGAATACGTAAAAATAAGTCCTTTTCTATGTTAGTCTGTTCTTCTATCTTATCCCATTGCTCCTCTATTATTTCTACAGCAATATCTATAGGTATACTTGGAAATAATGAAACTACATCAAGAGATATTAATCATTTAACTTAATATGTTTCGTTTTATCTTTAAATTGAAGAGAGTCCCTTACATTATATTTAGAATTTTCCGTTATATTCTTAGGAACTGTTGTAATATATTTACAAAGTTCATATGATGGAGAACTTATACATGAACATATTGGTCGTTTTTTGAATTTTTGGAACCCCATATAATCTAGGTGCAATTGCTATATTAGTTTTAAGTTTATTCTTTTCCGTAATTGTTTTTATATTCCCCCTAAAAAGTTCCTGAACAAAGTCACTATTTATCCTTTGTAATCTATTAGTAGGATCTTTACTCATTTTATTATAAACTGAATTGTCCCTTATAATATCATTAATTTTTAAATTATAATCTGTTCTGTCCATTGCTACTGTCGTATTACCTTTATCTGCATTCAAAATAAGAATATTCCTATTAAGTCTTAAAAACCTTTCCGTTTCCTTTACATTGTCGAGAACAAATTTATCCCTATTAGTCAATTTCATTTTATTTATGTAGTTATCTATACTTGTTGTTAATTTTTTCCTGATCCTCCTTATTTTTCAGTGTATGAACTTAATCCGTTATAACTTTTAAAATTGGAAAATGTTTTCTTTCTGTTGGTAAAATGTGTTTGTGTCCTAACCAAAGAACCCATTGTGCATCTATTGGTATATCTATATATTAGTCTTATTTATAAACCACTTATTGTTTAATTTTATACCTTATTCTTTTTTCTGTAAATTTACCAGATTTTCAAACTCCCTCTTGTGTCTATTCTTGACCTTCTCATTAAAATTCCTTGCTAATTTATCCTCAAAATCCAAAAATTTTTTGTATTCTTCTTTATTAAATAATTCAAGTACGAATAACACCAAAACGTACTTAAAACAATCCTAAAAGGAATTACTTTTAAAAATAAATCCCGGAATTTCTAAAAATAAGTACAAAATTCTTAAGCTAAATAAAAAAGAGTTTAAACTTGTCGTTGGCAGCGCCACTCGGAGAGAACGATAACAAAGTGAGCGTTTTAATCTCATGTAACTTATCAAATATTGTTGCGGACACTACTGCAACACCACACAAGTAGTTTATAAGCGATTTGCTTGTTGTGTATAGAAACAACAAAAACATCAGAAAAACACGAAAACACATTATTTTCACGTTTAAAAAGTACAATTAAAAACACTTGATTCTCATTTAGCTTATATTATCAGTTATATATGATCATTAAGTTTTAAAAGTAAAAACCATTTCGGGAATGATGCTGGTGTTTTATAATTGCAATTTTGTAAGGGGTAAAACGGGTAAGTAAATCTACCATAATAAAATTCTTTTTTCACTTTTGGCTTGAAGTACGAGTTTGGGATTGAATTATTTTTGAGATCATTTCATCTTAGTTTTACTTAAACCAATCTTATTTTGAGGTTATTTCAAGTACGAATTTGGGATTAAATAAACTCAATAATCCTTGAATCAAGCGCATTTTGATTTTATTTCAATTTAGTTTTACTTAAATCCATCTAATTTTCGGGTTTTTTTAAGTACGAGTTCGGATTAGAACAATTTTATAATTCTTGAATCAAGCGCATTTTGAAACTTATTCAAACTTAGTTTTACTTAAGTCAATCTAATTTTCGGATTATTTCAAGTATGAAATCAGGACTGAATATGAATAATTTAAGTATTTTGCGAATGAAAATCCGTACTTGAATCAGTCTTTCTGTACTTGATTAAAGAAAATCCGATCTTATCGTATTATTAATTGATTTGATTTGAGTACGGATGTATTGATTTTTGTTTTGAGTGCATGTATTAATTAAATGCACTATAAATTTTTAAAAATCTAATAGTACATTCAAGTCTGATCCCTTTGTTGATATCACTTAGAATTCATTATCAGAAGCAACTTGTTAACGTAGGAAATTTAAAGCAATTAACATTAAAGAATTCTGATGTATTTCTAATTAACTCTTAGGCTCGTTTTCACAACTTACCCATAGCTAAAGGAAGGAGTTTATCGGCCGTATAAAAAGTGTTTCATTATTAAAACTTTACTTTTAACCACCAGGTAGGATGAACCTTAATTTACTTTATCGCTCACTTAAGGTTAAAGTAAAGCTATCGGTAAGTTGTGAAAACAGGCCTGAATGAAGTAACTTACTTGAAGTATAAACGAAGTAAAAACTAAAAATTTAAATTTTATTTGTAGCTTATCTGAACTATTTTTCATTTACAGATACATACTAAATATTTCCTAAATTGTTCTTACAGTATCTCTTTTTTATTTATTATAACAGCTGAACAAACACACATGACTTCTGCTTCCAATAAAATTTTATTTAATCAAAAAATGTCACTATTAAATTCCTTCCAACTAAAGTAACCACTTTGTGTCAGTACATGAAAAATATTTTAAATATTCGAAATAAATAATTTTAAATATCCCAGAAAAAAAACTATGAAAGAAAACCTTAAATGCAATTGACAGAATAACGCTTTATACAACAAATTGCGGGAGGTAATTGTTAAAACAATGAAGTTGTTATAAAAAGACTTCTATTGCAACTTCATAACAAAGGAAATGAATACACTACTATACAGGCAGGCACTCGTCGACAAGGACATTAAGTAGAAATATAACCCAGTAAATAAAAAGCTTAAGCAAAATATTTAACAAAACTTTTCTTGAAAAAAAGATTGATTCGAAACGAAACAAAACAAAACAAAAACAATATTTTATTATATGTTTTTGTTTTAAATGTAAGTTGAGCGAACGAAGATTTTGACCGGAAAAATATGAACAGGCAGTTAAATATGATTTATAATTGTCAATATAAAAAGTTTTAGAAATTTGATTTATTGCAGCAAGCAACATTTAAACGAGGCCGTTCTTTATTGCATTCAGTTTATTAACTTCAGATTGATAAAATTCGACTTTGAACCCAGAAACTACTTGAATAGTCCATAAAACTGTTAACTGTGTTACAACTGGTGAATACACAATTGAAATGTGAGTATACCAAAAACACATCCAAGCTTACCAGGCAACACATAGAGATACTTACCAGGACACAAAGGCTAAGAAAGGAAAAAACAAGTAAGAATTTTATATTTGGCTGTGCCGAATCGTCAATATACTTCACCAGGAAATCGAATAATTTGAGAGAAGACTTTGCATGGGATCTGTGATGAATTGTGAAAAATTTTTATAAAATCTGATATCACAATTTCAATTAAATCACATTTACCATAAAATAACTTTTATTCGTTAGAGGGCTTAGGCGTATTAAGGTGTATTCCGAAAGTCTGCTTTAAATGGTTGAATTTTGCATCATAATTTCTTATTATATGAATTGAAATTATACTAAATTTCATTTTAATATCATTATTGGGACCTACATCATAATGAAATTAGGTACTATAATCTCCAATCATCTACACAATGTGCCACCAATTCCATGCAATTTTGTAGTGTAAATAAATTAAATATTTGTTTTGAAAATGAAGTGCCACCTTATTCTTTTAATGTATTGAAAATCTGTTAAGTTAAAATACAATATGAACCGTAAAGATTCTGTTTACAGAAAAGAAATGCCAATTTTTATTCTGGCAAGTCCACATTTGGATTTCCAGTGTTCTAAAATAAACAGGACATTATTTAGTGTACGGCTCACAAACGCAGAAACAAGATTGTTTGTGCATACGAAAACAACCCTTGACACTGTTCGCAACTATTTTCAAAAAAGTAACGAACATTATTTAGTGTTCTGTTCTACGTTATAAAACGGAACAATTTTAGTGGTTCTGTTTACATTCATTATATTTTAAGTTTCTACAGTGTTTCTTTTTTACATTGATTAAGGAAAGAGCAAAAAAAAAGTTAGCAACGACCACCGTACGAATAACATGGTCGGCTTATTGTGTTTTTTTCATATATGCATTTTGTTCTGGTAAAAATTGTTGGATTTTTTCCAGTCAAAAGAAAAAGTACAACTGAAACGAACGAACGATAATGTGCTGAACCGAACACAACGAAGTTTTTGGTTTTAAATAAAACAGTACGCAATTAAATATCCTTATCTTTTTATTGAGTTTGGTAATTACAGCGATATTTTTATGTTTAAAATTCACAAGCAGAGAAACTATATTTTTTAATGATTTTCTTCACAAAAACTATTAGCGTTTGTAGTTTCCTCAAATCTACCGACCCGAACAATAAGGAGCGATATTTAATATTTATTTTCGAATGCTGTCTAAAACTCTTTTCTTTTAAAATCAATTTTGTTGGAATTAAATTCCAATCAGCAAACCAGAAACAATTTGACCATACTTTTCTATTAAGGCGTTTGCAAGAACACGTGTCTACAACAGATAGACATACAGAGTGATAAGGCTAAAGTATCCAAAATATACATAAACACTTTATGTGCTCTTTCATTAAAAATCTACGTGTTACACATGGAAAGACAAAGTTAATACACCTCACTCATTACTTGTTGTGGTGAAGGGCTCTGGAAGACGACAGCTACACCAGACAACAATACCATAAACTTCAATACAAGCTGAGTGTAATGCTGTGTACTTTATTCCTTTTTACCCCTTTTTGCAACAAACCAATTTACAAGAAACGTGTAGTAGAAGAGCAAAAGAAAAAAAAGAACATAATGGAATTCTGCTGAAACAAAATACAAGAAAACTGACAATAGAATAGGACAAGTGAATATTATGAAAATACCTTATTTGTAGTTGAGGTAGTAGATTGGTTGTCATGACAAAACCTGGGCAGACAATCAACTCAGGCAATAACTAGCAACCAATGTAAAACTTACTGAAGCAGTGTTTGAAGAAGAAATTTTGTAACTGCGGTAGCTGCTGCTGGGCCATTGTCATTGTTGTTAGTCAAGAAAAAATAAAAAGAAAACTGGACAAGTTAAAAAAAAAAACGAATGCAAATTTAATATGAATGCTTTAAGTCAATGGTTATTAAAAAAAACTAAGATTTTTTTTAAATTTCAAAATAAAATTTAAGAAGATTTTATTAGAGTGGTTCTCTAAAACGGATTATAATAAGAGACAGATTTCCAAAACATCAGTTATATAAAGTTATCCATCTTCTTGGTATTGAAATCAGTGTTTGCAAATAAACACTACATTTGGACACGTTCTAGAAATTTAAATGTAGTGAATTGGAAATCTAGAAAATTTTAAAAATGGCCCTGTACTTCCATTTGATTTATTTAATTTTGTGAGTATCAATTAGCTTTACAAGAACAACTCTTAAAACCAGGAAAAACTACGGTCATGTTGTCAATAAATAATAAATAATAATAAATATTATTTAGCGTTCGGCTCAAAAACACAAGAACTACATCTTTTTTTTTTGTGATTGTGTAGACGAACACGGCCCTTAATACCGTTCGTAACAGTTTTCAAGAAAGAGCCAAACATTATATAATGTTCTGTTCTTCGCTGAAAAACAGAACAATTGTAATGATACTGTATATTTTAATGTTTTATGATGTTAAGTTTTTTACATTGATAAAGAAATATACAAACAAAATATTGTGTGTAGGGTGTATATGTTTTGTTTGTATAAAATTATTTTGCTGGATTTGGTTTTTTTTTTTGTTAATGTATTTTGTTTTTGTAAAAATTGTTTGGTTTTTTTACCAGCCAAAAGCGACAAACATTAATGTGTCGAACCGAACACGATGAAGTTTGTGGTTACAAAAAAAATACCGAACGGAATTAAATGTTCTCATATTTTATTAAGTTGGATAAAAACAGTATTCTTTTTGTGTTCGAAAGATGACAAAGAAGGAAAAGTTATTTTTTTTAATGATTTTTTACACAAATATTATTAGCGTTTGTGTTTTCCACAAATCTTCCGAACCGAACACTAAGGAGCGATATTTAGTGTTTATTTTCGAACACTGATTTAAAGTATCAAAAAAGAAAAACGAAAAAGAAGAAACTTTTCATAACCACACCACTTTAGTGGTAAGGGTTTTACCCGATTTTGCTAATGCGTGGAAGACCAAAAAATATTGGTTCTTTTAGTATACGGATCGACTTACATTCACTTTTTTATTCGAAATAACTTCGTTCGGTTTGGTGGCAGCACAGTGGAAGATTTTGAAAAGCGAATAAATCTGGTAAGGGTATGCCCTAATGAAAAAAATTTTAGTTGGCAATTTGTGTTCGAGTTGAAGTTTGAAATTTTGGGGCCGTAGACCTATCACGAGGGGCGCAATAGTTTCTTAAAGTAAAGCATCTTGGATATTATTTAAAATATTAAAAAAAACCGAGAAAAATTTTAATATAATATTTGCAAAATCAGGGTTTTAAAAACTGCAGTCGAAACCAAAAATGGCGAACAAAAAACGAAAATTTGTATTCAACTTTTCGCTACTTGAGTTGGTTTGACAGCGCCTGTTTACAACTAATTAATCAGAAGTAAAATCAACAGTTTGTTTTTGCCAATGACAAATAAAGAAGTGGAAAAATGGCAGATTTTCTTCTTTGACTGCAGTTTTATAAACGCTGTGCAAAATACTTGACCAAGGTCGCCAAAAATAACAAATTTTAAATTCTAAAAGATGAATTTTCGTAAACTTTAAGAGATAAATTATGCACATCGCTAACTTCTTTGTGCATTCTTTTGGTAAATAAAGTTTTAAAATCTGGCGAAAAAGAATTCTGGAATGTTCTTAATTTTTTACATGTCCATGATGGCTTTCTATGGCGACCTAAAGCGGCCTTCTTGATAGTCTATGGACCCTTAACCCAAAACTTAATTTGGAATTAAATTCAAGAATTGTGAAAGTGCACATCGCAGTTTTTGAGACAATTTGATGAAGCTATTGAAAATGGTGATAATCGGTCTAAAATTTTGTATAGTCTCAAAACAAGCTTCTCTAAGGAATAGAGATTTTGTGCCCATAAACAATTTGGCATACAACTTAACGACAATAAATTTTACGATATCAATTATATAATGGCGAAATGTTCTGCTGGTTAGTCCAGGATTGACCAACCTTAAAATAGTTAAAGACAAAAAAATCTCATAGAAATGTAAATATTTTGATTATATTTCTGTGGTTTTTTTCGGTAACTGTGTATGTAAATTTTTTCGATTTTGAGATATTGATGCGATATTGCTTAGAAAAGGTGGACCAATTATAATTTTTTAAAGTAAAAACAAAGTTAAAAAATTTCAGTATCAAGCCCACAGTTTGATCTAGAGTGAGGTTTCAGCTTTCCTGAAAAATTTGATTTTGCGACATACGCGGTTACCCATGAAAACCTTAGATTTGGCTTAAAAACTCCTATATGGATCCTAAGCGCATAATATAATTTAATTTTAGCGGACCTGTGATCACCAAAGCGTCACAAATAAGGTACATTTTTGAAAAGTTGTCCCTAGCTACTGTGATTAGGCTTAACTGACTATGAAAAATTTTATCTAGCTACTGTGGTCAGGCTTAACTCACTAAACTTTCTTACTAGTTGATAATAACTGCATTTTAAAATTGTTTAGCTTTCCAAAACCTGATTTTTTTTGGACTTTTTTGCTTCCTCTCTACAAATGTATTGACAAACATTGTTGTAAACTCTCACTTTATACCCCAGCTGCAACTTTTTTCAACTTTTATTTTAAATATTTTAGTTTAATTAGGACAAGAAAAGTATAAAACAAAATATTCCAATTAAAATCTTAGCAAATTAGAAACTTTTTACCGAATCATTTTACCGTTTAATAAAATTCTTACCATTTTCTCCAACTCTAAAATGAAAAGTCAGAAACGAAGTTTTATTTTTACACCCTGCACTACTAATAGTGGTGAAAGGGGGAATAATAGGTTTGTCGTTGTGTATGTAATGCAAAGAAATATTCATTTACAATCCCATATGCTGATTAGTATTCTGGGCTATTAAGTAATCCTAAGACGATTTATGCATGTCTGTCTGTCCGTCTGTTGAAAATGCGCTCACCTCGAACGAAAATTAAAATCGTGATTTTGATTTGTTTCTCATTTCAAAAGGCAGCTTGGAATTATACTCCAGCACAATCGGGTTAGTAAATCGATTCCGAACAAAGAGTTCGTTCGCTTGACTTACATGTAAGACAAAAAACAATATTTTATAATTCGCTTTTGTTTTAGTACGCCTAAACCCAAAACGATTAATTTTATACAGAAATCGCACTACCAAAATATATGAAACGGTCCTATGGTAAGGTCTCATATACACCCCAATCCAGAAAAACACTTTGCTACTCTTCAAATCATAAGGAATAATAAAACTGTGATGTAATTTAACACACATTTCATTTGCGTTTCCAGAACTTTTGTTATCAGATTTTATAAAGGTTAATTCAGAATTGATCACAAACTCCATTTATGGTCCTGATACATTCTAACTCTTGGTGTAGGATATGCAAGATTCGCTATGGCCTAGTCTAGCACTTGTGCATGCTTTATTTAAGTTTTAAGCTTAATTTTCCTAATACAGACATCTACTGCTCTTACCAACAATGTAGATATAAACGTATGTATGTATGTATTAAGGACACATCTAACTTTTCATACTTTTGTTTTAGCTGACATCCTCTAATTTCTCCTAACAAACTCCTGTGTACTTGCAACCAATGCCCTCGTATGCATGTTTGTTTACACTTAAATTGTACACGTACAATGTTTGCATTCCTTACATGAGGGTTAGTTACATTTGTTAAGATAAATTTCTTTTAGTTTATATGATGAATTTGGTTGACGTAAAATCTCTGGTATATTATCGAACAGTTAGTGGTCATGATATTGTGAACATAATGAATTAATTAAAAATGGTACTCAGCAAAAACTTAACTAACACTTTACCAACAACTGCTTTTGTAGCAACTTCCTAAAGGCAATAAATGTAATTGCTACCCAGAAAAAACCTTACTTATATTTTGAAAGCAACTTCCTAAACGCATTATCTTTCATACCTTATCGCTACTCGCAGCATTACATAACACCAATTTAAAAAGTACTTTCTTATAATTCACACAGTTATTTTAAGCATACAGCTCAGTTAACGCGGTGTAATCCAATTGGGGTGTAGTAAAGTTCAGGAATAGAATAAAATCGTTTTTTGGGACCAAGTATTAAATAGAGGGCGTAAATCGAAACATGAGTTACATACAAACTTGAATTGTGGAACTTGAAAACTGCGTTTAATCAAAAACACATACAATTATTAATATTTTACTTATACTGCCTGATTCAGCCTAAACGCATGAAGCTAAAAACTTGAAGTTTTGACTAGAGATTGGTCACTCCCAAAATCGATCGACTAAGACGGGATTTTTGGAAATTCGAACCTTTAGGGGGTAAAAAAGGGTACAAACGGGAAAATTCGGCAAAATTATATCTCCAAAACTAAAAGGGACAAAAAAAAAATTTAATACTTATCGTTGTTCTTAAGACAAATAAGCGGACAAGTGGCTGGTACTTTTTTAAAATTCGGTCCTATTAAGAGTAAACGGGTAAAACCTGAATTGCGGTAACTATTTTTGGTACTTTTTTTATAAAACATTTTTCTCCATTTATTAATACATTCGTACTAGATTATAGGCTGCCACTACAATACTGAAATTTTTTGATAATTTAATGGGGGAAAAACTCATTTTATTTTTGCCTTTCAAAACAAAGCTGAAATTTGTACACACATCTTAGTTGTGTGTTGTGTGAAAACCAAGATTTTCTTGACCTTTAAGGAAACAGTTAAAAAAATGTCCAAGCATAATTTTTGTGTGCAGAAACTCAAATGGTGTTTTCTTTTCTACAAAAAAATGTGCCTTTTTTTAAAAAAAAATTCAATTTGGTGTCTTTTTCTTAAAAATTTTGCTCCCGAAAAGGATGGCACCAAATTGCATTTTTTTTTTAAAAAAATACACATTTTTTGTAGAAAAGAAAACACAATTAGCTTTGGCAATAAATTTTGTTTATTTAGGTATTCTACATTAAAAACTTGCATTATTATTTGGGTTAAAATGGGATAAGCTGGTTGTGGAAGAATGCACTGGGTAGACTGTGGTACAATCGAGCATTGTCCGGGGACCTGCCTAGTTTACACACACATACACTTTGGTGGTATTCAAAAACCAATCCTTATTTTTGTGGCTCACTGGCACTTTGATTTTGTGGCTCTTTTCCTTTGAAATAGGAAACAACCTATTTTTCTTTTAATTTAAACATTTATTTTACACCTTTTTCCTTAAATATTTATTTAATTTTATGCATGCATACACAGCTGTTTGACACTTTGCTTAAGCAAATTACATTTGACGAAAAGCATCATTAAGTATATTGTAGCTTGCCATACATATATGTTGTATATGTATTCGCACAGCTACTTAAGTTGACATAAGCGACCTCATTCATGTTCTGGTTGGGCCTTAACTCCGCCTCCGACTCCAAACGCTGCAATTTTTTAAGTGCGACTTCGACTCCGACTTCTACTATAATCTTGATGCTAAATGTATATGAGACTCAGTGATCTTAACTTTTATTTTTTCATTATCGTTCGGCCTTCTAAAAATTACAGTTTTTGAGAACAAACCTTAATGTGCTGTTTCCAAGTGACAGGCGATGTATTATGTAGTAAAATGAATATGAAAAGCACTCAGTGCATCGGCTGTCATTTGGAAACAGCACATAAGAGCAGTACTCATAAACCATTTATTTATATTTTAAATGTGTTTTAAGAATATAATTTTTATTTTGGAAAAATTTTTTAAAATTTTTTATGCCGAAAAACTTTGGAGTCGTAGTCGCGAGTTTTTGTGGGTACTACGACTCCGACTGCGACCCCATAGCCCTGTTATCTAGGCATAGTTTTAAGGGATATGGTTGGTTTTTTTTTTGCTGGAACTTAAAAGGCTTATTTTGTATATGAAATAAGATTTAACGAGATCCCATCCTACAAAATTTAAATAATTGTTTCCACCACTCCCAAGAACATTGACCACATACTGTCATTTAAAAGTGCAAACTTTTATTTTTTTTCTTGCTCTCCTTAAAGTTTGTTAAAAGTTGTTGAGTAAACTCTCTTCGTACTCGTAATATGTGTTTGGTCACAAATTGCATTTAAAAACTTTAGAATTGAGTTTTTGTTGTTTTAGTTCCGTATTTTCTATTGTTGCTTTTTTTAACTCTATTTTACTCTTCTAGAATTTCAGTCTTAAAGAGTTTCCATAAAAGTGTTAGTTGTTGTTTGATGGAAAAAGAAACTTTACATGCTTTTCTTTGGGGGATAAATGGAAAATTGTGTTTTGTCTGAATAAGTTAGGGAGTAGGTGTATTTTGTTGTTACTGTGTAACAACTTAAGTGCGTAATGAAATGTTAAAAATACTGACACACACATTTGCATTTCAATACTCCAATACACATAAACAAACAAAGTGACATTTGTGTGTAAGTGTGGTTGAGTTTTTGTAACAATTATTAAAGTTTACTTAAGTTTTGGTTGAAAAGTTATCTAAATTTTTTTTGGTATTTAGTTGCGTTTAATGAAATTTGTAACGAGTGCTACGGCAAAAGAAATAATTAATTTATTAATAGTTTTTTATATAATTTGGTTCCAGAAATAGCTTTTGGATGGGTTGTTAATAAGGACCTTAAATGGCAATATAACTGCCGTATTCATAAATAATTAAAATGGATTTGAAATGCATTTTAAGAAAAATGTATATGAAAATTTTGCCTTAAAACAGATTGCAAACTTATTTTATTTTTTATAAATACGGCTGTAAGACTTTATTGAAATGTCAGTTTTCATTTTCACTTAAAAAATAACATAAAAATTTAATCAATAAATACAATATTAAATGTAAAAGGCTGCTATTAACACCTTTCATCATCAGTCAGTCTTATAATCTTTTAAATTAAATTTCTTTATTTTTATTATATCTGTGTTTTATAAAAAATTTGTGTTCTTTTGTTTTAATTAATTAAATTTTTTTTTCAATTTTTATTTCTGGTGTTCCAACTGAAAGGATTTCACAATTATTGTTCTTCAATGTTTAGTAGATATAATTGAATGTTTTAAAATTTCAGTTATGAAAAAATTTTTGGCACTTGAATTTTTTTATTGCTTTTCCAAATGATGGCATCTAAAGAAGAGCTAATTAATTTTTTTTGTTCACAATTTCTAAAACGAAGCGAAAATTGAACAACAAATTTGCACAATTTTCGGTCACAAAGCATTAAGGATTTATGAAGATTATTAAACTTTATGCATTGAGTTTTTTTTTATATATGAGAAAAAAAATATGAAATAGGTGTGGAGCTTTGTCAAAGAAATATATCTGTGGCAATAAGGAAAAAGTGCTTAAGTTTTTTTTTATTTAATTTTGCAGAAGAGCAATTATTTTTGAAAATATATTCCTTTTGTAACATAATCATCACTTGTCTGCCCTTATATTTGTTTAAAGTTTTTATTTCTAAATATGTGGCAAAAAAGAAAAAAAAATGCTTTAGTTAATTTAAGCTAAATTAAAGTTAATGCCACCTTAGAGATCTTCACGCTTAAAAGTATACATCGAAAAAATGTTAATTATTTTGTAAACATTTTAAGGAAATTATAGCAAAATAACTTAACTGCAGTAAAATTTAGAAAAAACAAAACATTAGGATGCATTGAGTATTTGTTTACAAAAATTAAAAGTAAAAAAAAAGCCTTTTTAAAAACAAGCCTTTATTTGCATGCGTTAAAAAGATAAACATAAACTTTTGCTATCATCTAATAACGTCATTACACAATTGATATGATATAAATGCCGCCCAAATATTTAAAGAGGTTGAGTATTGATAGCAAACTTTGGACAATTATTAAATTTCTTAAATTTCTTTAGATAGAAATAAATCTATTTTGTGCCACGCCCTCGCCTCCACTTTCGTCGGATATTATATATTGATAACCAAGATGCTTCTAACTAATTTGAAAACTTTAAATTTTGCCGATCTCCAGATAAACAGCAAAAAAATAAAAACAATAATGGATTTGTGGGTTAAATAAGAGGCAGTCGGATTTTTTTTGCTTAAATCTCAGCCATTTAAAGAATGATCAGGCTGAATTTCAATAACATAATCAAACGAAGCATATGGGCATTTTCAGCGAAAAGTCTACTTTTTGTAACGTAACGCCATTATAAATTTTTTTAAAAAAATTTTATGTGTGCAGTTTACTTTTTTATATTTTGGTGTAAAGCGCAACTAGGTCTACAAATAGTTACAAAAGGGATAACGATTAAACAACATGGTCCGAAAATACAACCTTATTTGCAATCTGGCGTTACATTAAAAACAGTAGACTTTTCGCTGAAAATTACCATATTTACCTTAAAACGAGCAACGATTTATAAATTTAATAGCTTGAAAAATAAGTCTATCTTAGTCCAAAAGTTACTAAAAAAGGTTTTATACAAAACATCTTGCTCAATTCGCAGTCTTATTCAGTTTTGTAATGCAAGTCAAAATCCACTTCTGTTTTTTAACGTCACGCCAGCGCAGATTTTTGCTTATATCTGCAAATCCTTAGCGTCGATAACTGTAATGTTTTT
Source organism: Pollenia labialis (assembly GCA_949318255.1). NCBI lineage: Eukaryota > Metazoa > Arthropoda > Insecta > Diptera > Polleniidae > Pollenia > Pollenia labialis. The sequence continues at coordinate 17,667,226 of OX439141.1, forward strand.
TCTGAATATAGTGCTACTTCACATTACTTTGTATATTACAATTTATAAATTTGACATCATCATTTAATTTTTTTACATTTTGTGGTACAAATATCACGACACGTCAAAATGGAAATGCCTAAATTTGACATAAATATTTAACAACGAATTCGCAATTATATCGGGATAGGCGGACATCGTAATATCATCTTCGCTACCCATAAAAATCCAGGGGTATTAGATCAATATTGTAGGGATTACAAACGGAATGACAAACTTATAAACAGCTTTTTACCTTCGCTGAATGGTATACAAAATACAGTCGCTCATAGAATTTTGCTCATATATCAGCCGTTTGTTTACCGATCTGGTTGAGTTTTTATTGCTTTTTTTGCGGACTATGTATATGTAACTATGTGATATAAATATATTACAAGCTAGTCCTAATTGTAGCAGGGGTTTTTGGAAAACCCCATTTCAACCAACGCACAGACAGACAGACGGTCATCGTTAGATCAACTTCACAACTCAAAGGGCGCCGAATATATACATACATGTATTTATTTTAGCGTGTTATGTCGATATTTTAAAAAACAAACGCGAAAGAAATGAAACATTTACTTTAACCTTTTCTACCTGAACTGAATTTAAATAAATATTCATCCGAAAGTAAATTAAGAATTTTCTAACAGAATATAAATTCTAAATGCATATAAATAAAATGGGAAAACCTTAAAATTTCACAATTTGAGTTTGAGTTGAAAAAAATAAAATCATTAAGCCAATTTTAACGTTTAAACTTTACTTTAAATAACAGAAATGTTTCATTTACTTACACAGTTCATTTACTTTTCTCTTTATTGTATTTGGTTTTTAATAATTTTGCATATTTTTATTTTATAATTCAATTTTCTTTTGAAATGTCACTTTTTTGTGTGTGGCTTATAACTAATTCTATTTATGGTCATGTTCTGTGCAATTTATGTGATGAAGTAGTAGTTGGATTTATTGTTGATATGTGTGCATGTATGTATGTGTATGGAACTGTTGTTTGTAGTACGTTTCATTGTATGCTCTGTTTATCAAGACATGTCAACATGGATGTTCGTTTATGTTTTATCATTTCAGTTGAATTTTTGGTTAATACCATGTAATAACAACAGAAACCACAAGTGCATTATCATACGAAATATTCATTTCTGTACAACAATAACAAAATTCACACACAATGTTGACCAATCAACCTGACGCCCACAAAAACCAAACAAGAAATTCTGGCCTGATTTATATACGAGTTTGTGTGGGTGTATTTGTTTATGTGGATGTGTGAGTGTGTAAATGTGCATATGTTTTGTTTACATATGGACATAGTGTTATTTGTATATACATATATACACAGAGAAAAAATTTTCATTTGTTTTTTAGTAATTAAAAACATTGCTTGAAAAGTATTTTAATTTAATTAATGTGTTGATTGAATCAACTTTATTTTCCATTGAACAACAACTAAATATACATTTTTGATTTAATTAATTTAATTACAAAAAAAACAAATGCAATTAAAATATTAATTTAATAAATCAAAAAATTAATTGATGATTTTCTTTTAAAATAAAATAATATAAAGTTGTAAAATTGTGTATTATTTATATTGGGAATTGTTAAAACGTATTGTTTCAAAATTATTTTTAATTCAATAATTAATTGGCTATTTTTTTTAAACTCATAAGAATAAACGATTATATATTGGATCTTGGGTCAATAATGTAACAAACATAACAAAATTTGACAGAGTAACAAACTTGCTAGATTCCAATATAAAAATATACAAAAGTTAATTCAACCAAATTTCACCACAATTTTGTATTACCGGATACAATTAAGGGCGTATTTAATTTGTATTGTTAATTATATAAATTGATTTTAATAACAAATTTTTTAATTTAAATTTTAATTATTTATAATTATTAATAACAAATAATTTTATTTCTGGTTTGCTGAATTCAATTACTTTATTCAATAATTATTTGTTTCTTTTCAATCAAATTAGGTAATTAAATAATATATAAATTTTTTCTTAATTATTTTTGTAATTGAATCTAGTAGCACATTGCTTGAAATCTGTTAGATTTTTTTTATTAAAATTTAAAATATCTTTTATTGAAAAAAAATTTACAATTTTAAATTTCTACAATTTTTAGTAACCAATATAATCATTTAGGTGCAAATTCAACAAATTGTTTACTTGATTTTACGAATTCGGTTATTAAAATCCATTTTTAATTTTTTCTGTGTAAGTACAGTAGTCATATGAATGTGTATCGGCCGATACAAATTTAGTACGTATGACTTGTGCAATACGAATGTAAATTATATTGACTTGTAACTGTAAATGTATGTATGCTTCACTGTTTATGTTCTTGTATGCAAACATAAATGTTAGTGTCATTATTTGCATGTATGAATGTATGCGCAGAGATGGGAAAGTATTTTTAAGGAGAAAATAAACCTAAAAAGGACAAAAATAAGGCACGATTTTTGGGGTATATTAGCGACCAATCGGATAAAATTCTGAAGATGTAAACAATAATACAAAATCGCAGCTCAACTTGTAAACCACTTATTATGAACTGTTTTCTAAAAGTAGGTTAAAGAAAATGGACGAAAAAAGGAATGTGATATTATTGTTTTTAATTATATTATTTCTTCTGATTTAATTATCCACCAAAAAAAACAATAATTTCAACTTTTATGCACAAATTGAAAAAAAGTGGCTGCTCAGTTTTATTTTCTTCTAAACAAAAATTTAAATTAAACCAATTCAAGAAAAAACTTGCCGAACAAAATAATTTCTCTCTCTCTCAGTTGTAAGACGTCAAACTCAATATAAAAAATTTCGTCCGGACAAAAATATTTTTCGGAACGCATGGGTGAATCGAACTTCTTGACGTAACTCATTTACAATTATGTAAGCAGTGCAGTTGCTATAATTAAATAAAAAATCGCGTACATTCTCGCAGAAATAGTCGGGATTTTTTCCTGAAATACTGGTATGTCTGTCACCGGAAATCTCGTATGAAAAACAATTAAAACATTATTAAAAAATAAAATCAGTTTGAATTAAAAATGTAATCAAGTAAACTAAACGTTTTATTATATCAAAAACATTACTGCAGGTGCAAATTAAAATAATTTTTAAATTAATATCACAAATTTTTTAATTGAAATCAATTTTTATTTTTTATGTGTAACACTCTTATTAATATTGCTATTGACATAAAAATTATTGTCAATAAATTTTACGATAGCTACTATGTCATGACAAAATGCTGGTGGATCTGAAATAAACCATAGATCCAATTTTTTTATTTTAATATCAAATCTTAAATTAAAATTTAGAATAATCAGAAACAAAATACCGCAGTCTTAAAATATCAAAAAAGTAAACTGTGCATCGTGGAAAATATGGTGTTAAAATTCTTATTCCTATAGAAACTAATACCCCACTTTCTGTTTTATTACGGTAGGCTTGCAATTGACTGTTGATGTCATATAGGAAACACTCTCTATTTTTATTCCTTTTTTTTGTCAAAAGTATATGTAAACAGTTTTAATTTTTTTTGAAATCCTTGTCCCACAAATACCCAAAAATATACAATTTGAACATCCTTCCTAAATCAATTTACCAATGCTACTTCACTTCTCTGTTTATACTTATCATTGAGTACGTTTGCTCCTTTGTATTTGCGATTTTATGAGTGCGTGTGTGTGTGCATTTTTGCATGGAAATATTTATTTACCAACAGCTTAAATTAATTGAAGTCCTCAAATAATGATCCTATATTTATGTTCGTTTTGGTATTGAGTTTGCATTGTTGTACGTGTATGTGTAAGGTTCATTGTATTTATTTATGAGTATGTAAAAGTTGTGTGCATGCATATATATTTGTATACCCTTCATCGAAGGTAAAAGCGTATATAAAGGTTTGTATTCCGTTTGTAATTGCTACAATATTGATCTTAAACTATATAAAGTATAAATATTCTGTCCGCCTGTTGGTGTGTCTGTTGAAATGGGGTTTCTGAAGATCCCAGATATGATGGGGACTAGGTTGTTATATCATTATATCACATATAGTCCTGAATTATTTGCTGTTGAACGTCAGCATCATCGATTTACTAACGGCTGAGGTATAAGCAAGAACCCACGACTGACTCTAATTTTTTCCAAAAATCTATCGACGATGTTGTTTTTGGTTTTGTTTTACGTTTATCTAGAAAACGACGAAAGCCAAAGTTTCCAAATAAAATTCAAGCATTTCGGCTATTAATGGACAAAGTTCGACAAACTCTGGGTGGGAGTAAAGAAGTCGGTTAGGCACAAAAATTATTTATATCTAAAGTTAGGCACACATAGCTGGGTTATCAATACCCAACATTTCTATGTAGAAACATGGGCAAAATTGGAAAAGTTGGCATACAAACCACAAATAGATTCCTGTATACCTGGTTAGCGGCAAAAGCTTAAGATTCCAAATTAGGTACAGGCATCTTGGTAAAATCTGGACAATAGTTGAGAATTGGGCGTGGCACAAAATAGATTTATTTATATCTAAAAAACATTACTTATATAACTTTCTGTTCTTATCGCACTACCATGAAGAGTATTTAAGATTCGGCATAGCCGAATGTAGCGCTAGTTAAATCAATGTATTGTTTATCTTTTTTGGTTAAATTGAATTAAATAATAAATTTTAAACGCTTTAATCTCATTGATGTCAATTTACAATGACATCTGGTTTTGTTTCATATTTTACAATGATAATACGAATTAATCTTTTGAAAGCATCTAAAAGATTTTGCTCTTTAAGATTTTTGTTTTCCATTTCACATCTATAAAATGTAAAACTATAACAAAGCAAAGAAGTTTTTATTTTCAGTAGAAAGAAAATAAAAGAAAATTAATTTGAAAAAAATTATGCAAATATAAAATTTACCTAACCTTTTTTATATCTTTACACAGAAAAAATTATCAGCAGATTTATTTAAATAAATTAAAATTGTTTAAAAAGTTTGTCAATTGAATTAGTGTGATTATTGAAACAATTTTTTTTTGTTGAAAGAATATTAAAAATATAATTTTGATTTAATTAAAATTTTATTTATTTTAAAATAAATTTTTAATTAAAATATTAATTATATAACAATAAATCTTAATTGATTTTCTCGTTAAAAATAAAATAATTTTAATTTCTAGAATTGTTGTTGGTAATTGTCAATACCTGAGCAATATTTAACTAAATCAATTAACACATGTTTGAAACGGCAAAGTTGTTTTGGTATTTTTTTAATTAAAATTAAAAATTTAATTTTTTTAAAAAAAAAAAAAAATTTTGCAATATTAAATTTTTAGTAATCAATATAATCATTTTGGTGCAAAATCAACAAATTGTATGCTTGATTCTATGAATTTGGTGTTTAGAGACAATTTTTAATCTTTTCTGTAAACAAAATAATTTTCTATATTGATATTTCTTGAAAGGGGGTTTTTTATTGCTTTCAGCATTAACAACATAGTTTCATAATTTTACATTATTCCCTCCCCTTATAAATGTACTCCTTTGGTAGAAAGGTTAGATGGGTACGTAGTAGAGTATGCAATTATTCGACTTTTGGTTTTGTTCGAGTAAGGATTTAATCGATGTTTGAATTTTAAAATTGCTCGATTACTCGAATAACTCGAACAATTCAAATAATTTTATCCAATAGGAAAAACAAACATCTCTATTTAAACACATACTTTTATTTTATTAATAAACAGAAAAAGAAAGGTCCCTGCCAGTTATGAGAAACATTTATTTCTTAAAATCGAGTGAAATTGAAATCGAAGGAGATTGTTCTTTAAATTCTTTTTAAAAGTCATCGCAGTTTTTCCTGAATTTAAGAGAAGTTATCGTAAAGATACGAATTCAATGTATACTATATATTTTATTTATTTTTTTTTTATAAACTTTTAAAACAGGGTCTTTTTTTGAATTCGTTTGATTCCAATTACACTCGTATGTATTCGGTTTCCAGAGCATGGCTGATAACTTGTTTATATTTTTCGTAATCCCTCTTAATGTCCTTTATTTTTTTCGCCTTGAGCTCTAATAAGAATCTTAACCTTATAATATTATTTTGTTTTTTCGGGTCCATAATTGGCCATGGATCTCAAATAGAGTACAATCTTGAAAACTAGTTACATACTGTGGAGTAGGCACGGATGTTATTATTTAGTTATTAAATAAAATTTTTAAAACTTTTTTAATATTTTTATTTTATTATCAATAAATTTTAATAAAATTCCAAGTTGTAAAAATTCTTTTCTTCAGTAAAAATAATTTAATGAAAATTATATTTGATGAACTCAATCAAGCCGAACTAAAAAATATCAAAAATTTTTAACAATTTTCTTAATAAATATGTTTGTAAATTGTCATACTAACAGTTTGTAATTTTTTTTTTGTAGATAATTAATTTGTTGATAGTTTAAAATTATTTTGTGTCAAAAAGATTAAAATATAAAATAAAAAAAAATATCTTTGGCTAAAAATCTTTAAAGGAATAAAGGACATTCGTTTACTGAGAAGCTGAATCAATCAACAGGGTAAGAAAAGTTATTATTTAATTATTTAAAATAACGGGATTTTCAGAATACGCCTAAATAATAGGTGTGTTCCACAAGATCTCGCGCAAGTTCGGACTAATGAGAGTAAAATGAAAATTACTCTCTAAATTTGCCGAAACTTCCCAAAATTGCTGGAACGCAAAAACCCATTTTTGAACATCTTCAAATACTAATGCTGCTTAATTTTCAAATTAAGATCTATTTAAGTGATTTAAGACGCTTAAAAGTCATAACATTATAAAACTAAAACATTTGCATCATTGTAATTTTTTATATTTTGTTTTTTTTTATATTAAAGATTAAGGGAAATATGTATGCAATAACGTTTTAACCACTTTAATTTTTCACAAAAACCTTACATTTTGCTTTTTAATATGTTTTTTAATTAAAACTAAACTTTTCCTTTGCTTGTAAATTTCTGAATTATTTATCAGTTTCATGTGTAAACAAAAACAGCTGATTGTTTTTTCCTGTCGGAACTTACCCAAAGAAAAAGTTTGTGCAAATTTGTACAGCAAATGAAAAAAATTACTCTCTCAATTACTCTCTTTATTGCACAAAAATTGTTATGTGGAACGCTTTTGGGTAACTTTGTGCAAGTTCGGACTGTTTCGTTATGCATGTGGAACAGAGCTAATTTAAATAAATTAGAAATTTTTTAAAATTGTTTTAAAGAGAAAACAACATACGTTTACGACGGCATTGTGCGTAAGTGAGACGTGATTTAAAAAATTTACGTAGTTACGTGCTAAGTTCACACGACGTTAAAAAAAGTATTTGCATTTTAAATTTGATTAAATACGTATTTTCCTCAAATCGGGTGTAGGGTATCAAATGGTCGGCCTGAATCAACTTTATTTTCTAACTGTTTTTTATGACCAATGATTTTAAAATAAATTTCTCTTGTGTAAAAAATATTTTCCAAAATCGCTTGTCTCGTGGCAGCTTCCTAAAGCATATGCCCTTTAAACCAATTCCATTAAAAGAGAGTTTTGCCCATCATTTTGAGCCATTTTTTTTTTAACAAAAAACCTTTAACTTTTTTGTATTATAAAATAAATCTTTTATAATTTAGCGATACCGTTGCCAACTTCAAAGTAGCTGTATTAATAATATAAATTTTTATTAAAGGAAAAAAATCTTATTTTTTTAACTTTAACTTAGTAAAAAAGTAGACATTTAGCATCGTGCGTTTTCAATTTAAATCTTGAAAAAGTTTGTTTTGTTTTCATTACATTTTACAATTTTCTAACTGTTCTTAGAAAATAATCACCAAGGTAAGTGGGAAAACACTGTTCCATATTTTCCAATTCTTATCTCTTTGGCTTATGTATTTAATAACTTCCATCTGAAGTACATCAACATAATTATAATATTTTTTATGATTATGAAAATAAAATAAACTTTTTAAAGAATAAAGTCTGTTTAAATGAAGAAAGACAGAGTAAAAAAAAAACTGGAAAAAAGTTAAACTGTAAAAAAGTTACAAACATTATTTAAAAAAAGAAAAGGAAAAAGTCATAAAAATTAAAACCAACAACATAATTACTTAAATTGTTATTATGCTAAGGTGACCGAGGTTTTCATCTTTCAACACACTCCAAAGAATAAAATAAGTTTATTCTTTAGCCCACAGTAAATAATAGAATAAGTTGGATGAGTCTGTACTTTTTCTCTACTTTTCTTTTCTTTTTAAAATAACTTACAATTATTAAATCTCAACATTTATTATCATGCAGAGTTTGAATGTGTTTCTGTCAGAAATTTTTATTTTATAAATGTATTTTTTTATGTTTAAAAAAAAAATATAGTGGTTGAAGTTAAAATAATTTTATATGGGAAGAGGAAAAGGGATGAATTGTAATCATCTAAGTTAACATTCAATTTAAAAAGTATTATATATTAAAAACAATTTTAAGTAAAAAATTAATGGTAACAGCATCTTATACACAGAACAAATTTTTGCAAAAAATTTTTCAATTAAATAATTAATTGGTGTACATTAATTATTCAATTAATTTTTTGTTTGCTGCAATTAATTTTTTTAATCAAAACCCATAAAATTAAATGTTTGTGTATGTGTGTTGTATTTTTTAGTTTATGCAATTAATTTTTTAATTGACTAAATTTGTGTCCCTTGACTCGAAAATACAAATCCGTTATTAATTGATATGATCAATTCCTTTGCAGGGGCAAAATTAGTAAAATATTTAATTGTCTGAACAAATTGTTTAATTAAAGTAGACTTATTTTTTTTGTGAACGCAAGAAAAGTGGAGCAAAAATTACTTTGGATGTTATAACGCACAAAACTATGCACTGAAGAGGTTGTTATTGCCAGTGATTGGCAACCTTTGTAATTTTGTTAGCTATCAAAGATATTGTATTTAAAATGAGCTTCGTTTAAATTACAGTTTACGATCGTCGGTTTTCAAAGTAATATTAAATTATTTTAGAAAGTTGTTCAATAGCGTTTAACTTTTCAAATCTAAAACAAGTAAGAAAGAATATACCATATGATTCCCTTCCCCAAGTATTTATAAGTGTTACCCGGGCGATTGTTAGGGATTATATAAAAAATATTTCACCATTTGCTGTTGCATTCTCCGGGGTAAATCAGGTTGAAATCATTCCTGAATCCGCTAGGTGACAATTGATGATTAATCCTTATAAAATAAAAAGAAACCAAACAAAAAAAGCCACCACATGATCACTGCCACATCCATCGTTGGAACAAAACCATCAGTTCTTCAGCACAACATCATCCGTGCCAAAGTCAGCTATTCTGCCAATTTGTGTGACATAGACATATAAGACGGACAGCTAAAACGGACAGAATATAAGTTTATATATATGGTTTTTGGTATAGGGAAAACAAGGATTTAGTTACCCGAAGAGTCAGTCAGTTGAGCATTGAGCCAGGTGCGCGGACGGAATTATGGGTAAATAGAGCGTAACGGCATTGCGTCCTATGTTCTTACGACGTGCGACCCAATTGTGTTCCTAGCATTAACTTTAAAACTTTGTCAATACAAATACTAGAACAAAAGATATTAAAAAAATATATGGTATTTATAGCTGATTTTTTGTGGTCTATTCTGTGCCAAATTGGTCATGTGATGCACAATTTAAAAAATTATCTACAACACAAGTATCTCCTTATCACTGTACGCAATGAATTACAAATTCTTATCAATTTAACTAAATAATGATGCTTCGCCCCACATAATTTATTTCGAAATCAAAAGATTTAGCAATATAAAATCACTTGTGTTTATACAAGTTAACAACATAATACAATTAAGAACCTTTTATTATGAATACATACTTATATCTGCTTTTAATTTACCCCCATTATATGAAAATTAAAATGAGCAATATTTTATTATAAGATATTTTTATTTTTGTACATTGTATCTATAAATCTTACATCAAAGATATTTCATAAAGTGTAAAATTATCACGTACTACTTCAGAGAAGAAAAAAACATAAAGAAAATTTAACAATATACACTTGTGCTAAGGATTGCAAAAAAAAAAAATCAAAATAAAATATTAGAAAATATACAAAAAATTGTATATAAAATGTTAAGATTGGAGGGAGTATGCTTAAATGTCTCTAACAGCAGCAATACAGCGTTACAATACAAAACGAGAACACCAGCCAGCCATCTAGTCAGCAAACAGTTAAAAGATCTTGAGAAGCTTCTTTTTCCAAAAAGGGCAATATACGCAATATAGCAGCTCTTAAACCACACATATGAGTGGATGCTTAAAGCGCCAGCTTAAGGGGTTATCTTTGTGTACAATACCAGTTATTTTTTTTTTCTTTTTTCAATTTTTTATGATTTTTATCTGCTTTTTAGTTTCTTTTTTATAGAGATTCGAGTTATTTTTTCCTGGGAGCTTTATTAAATATCTATCGTTCCATGGTACTTGGCTACTTTTCATACAATACCACTCAAATACACTCAACTTGAAACATTCCATTGAAAATTATTTTAACAAATAAAAGAAAAGCAATATAGAAGTGGCATAGAAACAAATGTTATTAAATGCTCTAAAGTATACTTTTGCTTGATAATAATGCTGACAAAAAATAAAACAAAACAAAAACAAAGAAAGTAGTGTGTATTAAAGTATTGGGTATACAGTGTATTTTTATGCCGTAAGGCTAAGATTTCAATTTTAGTAAATATATTGGGTATGTGAAAGACTTTCTTCTACCAAATTTTTTTTATGAATCTAGTACTGTTATTGCCTCTGAACACTATACTGCACATTGTTCCAATTGAAATACACCTTATGGCCATATCCGTCAATAGTGCGGTCAGGCTCTCTTCATCGCGATGTTGGAAGGTGAGGACGTACGGTCATGCAAGGATCTTACAGAGGCAACCCACATCTCTGAAACGACCAACGGACTATATGATACCCCGCATGGACTTTGATAGGAAATTCAAGGTCATATTCCCACTAAGACGGGAATGGAGCAGGGGTATCCTGGCCGAGGAATACCGCACGAGGGTTTACACGGATTGGTCAAAGATGACTTGTGGTGTCGGCTCCGGGGTCTTCTCGGAGGAACTACATGTGAACCTCTCTTTTCGTCTGCCGGATTGGGCCAGCGTATTTCAGACTGAAATACAAGCGATCAGAGAGGCATGCAGAACGCTATACGGTAGGAACATCAGCGGCAAAATTGGCATCTTTGTCGATAGCCAGGCAGCTCTGATATCACTGAAGTCACACAAAACAACATCCATCCTCGTCAACCAGTGTAGGGAAGAATGAGACTCGGCCTCCCTTTCAATGAATGCTGCATGGAACCTGGAACTGGCTCTAGCCACCTCGGCATTGCCCCTGGGTCAAGTTTGATCGAGGGGTTCCAATTTCTTGACGAGTTGTGTGGTGTCAAAACGGAGCCACTGTCGGCTCTACTTGCTGCACGCCTGAACCTATGCGTGCTACCACGTTAACCAACCAACCAACCAACTGTTATTGCCTTCACCATAGTATTAAAAGGGAAGTTTTAACTTTTTTATTTTCTTTTCTGTTTCATTCTAAGAGATCGGTATTTTCTAAAAGGCAAAGTAACGTTTTATTATTTAAATGTGAGGCAGGCGTGGCTTTTTGCTCATATTTCATTTATTTTGTTTACCGATCTTTAGTTAAATTTTTCGAACTATCTGTACTAATTTAATAAAGCTAAAAGTTTGTATGTCCCTATGATTGTATGTTTGTAAGAAGTAATTTTCGGAACTGCTGGTCCGATTTTAAAAATTTCTTCGGCAAAATGAAGAATGGAATCTCCTTACGGACATAGGATATATAGGGTTCTATTGAAGTGCTTAGGATAGGATCCATGAGCTCTAAACCTCCTATTCTTACCTCACTCATATCTCCAAAACTTAAAGAGACAGAAAAAAATGCAATACTTATCTTTGTTTTTTGAAAACTAAGCGGAAAGGTGTCTGGTTCCTTTTTCAAATTCGGCCCTTTTAGGGAGTAAACGGATAAAACCTGAATTTTGGTACTTTCTTGTCATCCTGTCTATCTTTTAAACCAAAAAACCTAAGAACAAACATAATATCGCGTTCGAAACTTATCTAAAAAATACACATACGAATTCGGTACTTTTTGGAAATTCTTACAAAGTATTTTTCTCAATTCTTTACATTATACGGCTTCAACTTAATTATTTACATTTTTAATACTTTAATGGGGAGAACAAAGCACAAAATGGCATAAATATGGAAAATTTTTGGTTCAACAACTGGTACTTTTTTTAATTGTCATTAATATTGAACCTAGAAGCATTAAATTGAACATGCAATTTCCTGAGTTAATACGAATCTATAAGAGGGTCTTTTTAATACTTTTATATTCTTTAATAAATAAAATTAAAAACGCAACTTATCAAAAAGCATACACAACAAATACGAATTATTTCTTTACCTTTTTTCGAAGAACGATTCTATTTGACTATAAAATGTTCTTGCTTTAGCCATAAAATTCCAGCCAGGCCCAGTTGTTCGAGTGTGAGTCTTTTTTAAAGCCACAAAAACTCGATACAAAATAAAAGTGGTCCCCAGCCAGGCCCAGGTGGCAGTTTGTGCCACACAAACTAGGTGTCTCCTTAAGTGTTATATAGAACAATATTAAAATTTAATCAAATAGTGGTTTTTTAACCTAACTACTACTTATAGAAGTAGTTATGTAGAATAAAGCTACTAAATAATGAGTGAAAGAAGCTATTTATTTCAATTCCGGTGACGTGGTGGTAAAATATTTTTAAAGAAAATATTACGTAAATGATGACGAGTGGAAATTTGTACACCAGCATGTCCGTAGCTCCGCTCGTGCTTAGTCGAGCCCAGCCAAAACACAAGTGAATAACAACGATCACGATATGAGAAGATACTAAGGGAATTAAATTTATAGAGCGCAATGAAAGAGAGTATTTTAAAAAAATGTAAGAAGGGGGTCAAATTTACCACAACAGTTAAAGGATAGACTATTAATTTTAATGAAAAATTCGTAAAATTTTCGAACATATTTACAACATAAGTTTTTGAAACAAAAAAAAAATTCATTTAACTTCAGACTAAAATACTTTTTTATTGGTATTTGTGTACATATATGCATCAAGTGAAGACTTCCATAAATAAAAGCCCAATCCACAATGCATCTTAGCATTTGAAAAATGGTATAGTAAATACTATAGTTTACTTTTGGGATTAAAGTAAATACCATACCATTTTGCAAATGCAACGATGCAAGCCCATTTGCACAAGATTGTGAACTGGGCTAATATGTTTAATTCCACTTCTAGTAAAAACTTCGCATACTTTTTTAAAATAAATATCTTCTTTTACTCATTTAGTAGCTTTTTTCTATAACTACTCCTCTTTTCGGGACGTATGTAGGTAAAAAAAATAATGAGTTACTTTTGGATGCGTTAAGTTAGGGACATCCCCTGAAAAATTTATTGGTTCTTTAAAGAGAATTGTAAGTAATACTTTTATTTTTTTCTGATTACTCAACACATTATTTTGTAGGCGAAGTTTTTACTAAATTTTTCTTAAAACATTTGTTATAAAAATAGTTTAATACACACAGAAAGCAAATAGCAATGTTGAATTAACATGACGCAATGTTGATTAAAAATCATATTAAATTTCTGCAAAAGTGTGGACTTTATTAAAAATTTTGTTGGTTTCATATTTAATTTAAATGTTCAATATTGAAACCATAAAAACCTGTTTAACTTGTTTTGTATTTTTTATGTTTAAAATAATAAAAAGAAAAAAAAGATTGGCGTATTCTTTTTGTCAAAACTATTTAGTTTAATAGAACATCATCATTTTCAAAGTTGAATGATGATTAAACCCATATCGGCTCATTCTGCTAACAAAGGGGAATACAAAAAAAAAAATTGAAACATGTGTAACAGGAAAATATATTTACCTCTCTTAATCTGGCTCCGCGGGTAAGTGTTTTGAATTATTCTCAAATAAATGCGCATAAGTTGTTTTTGAAGATTCTTCTCACTGTTATTTCACACTCAAACAACTTGATTTCACATGAAACTCACATTGTTTCAACCTAAAATACCTTCCATTCAACGTGATTCGGATTGCTATTTCAATGTATATGCAATGTTAAATTAACATGAATTAAAGTTATTTTAAAAGAAAAAAATGTTGTCCTCAAGTTGTTGTAAAATCATGTTAAATTAACATGAAGTAAATGTGAAGCAAAATCACTACCGAAAACTGTAGAATCAACCTTGTTTTCGACGATTTTACATTGTTTTTTTTTCAGTGTGTAGGAATTAACAAATTATTAAAGAAAATCGTTTATATAGAAACATATTAAATCTTTCGCTTAAAACCTTATGAACGCGGCAAGAAAAATACCTTAAATTGCGCGGCAAGGTATCCTGATACCAATATGCAAGATACAGAGAATATAAGTATTTTCGTTTAAGCTTTCTTTAATATAGAGATTCTCGAATGTTTCTCATTCTGGGATATCCGCGTTCATCTCCGATATGTCCCAGCCAGTGCAATCGTTGTATCTGAATGTGTCTTTCTATGTTCGCAGTGGTATTAATCTCAAACAGCTAATGATTTATTCGCCGATTATACTCTTCGTCAATGCATATGGGTCCATAATTTCTACGAAGTATTTTTTTCTCGCAATGCCTTACAGATCTTCATCGAATTTTGCAAGTACCCTTGTTTCGGCACCGCATATCAGCACAGGTATCACAAGTGTGTTAGATAGTGTGGTTTTTGATTTCCTAATAAATAATTGATTTTCTTTTGAAATTCTTAATTCGTTCATAGTAACACACGTTTGCAAGCACTTTCCTTCGTTTCATTTCAAGGCTGATGTTATTTGTCTTATTTACAGCGGATTCAATTGCCGTATTGTATTTGCGTTAATTTTCCTGCAGTTGCAATCAAAAATTTTGACTTTCTCTCGTTTTATTCCAGATTCCTTCTTAATTTTAAATGTTCATAAAGGTTTTTTTGAAAATTTTTACCTTTTATCTTATATTAGCTGAAACCAAAAGCATTATAATAATTTGTTGTTTATATTTAAGTAGAAAAGAAAATTAGAAATCCTAAACTCTTTATGAAAATTGTTTAGAAATTACATTGAATACCAAATAAAGAATAAATGAATTGAAATTAACTCCAGCCTCCTTTCAAATGAATCCCTCTCAATCTTCTCATCTCGTTTTTCTTCTAGCATTCCCGATGAATAAAACCGAGTTTTTATGGCCCATTTTTAAGCACAAAAGGTCGTGGAAATTTAGAAATTCATACAAGCGATAATCAATGTAATTGAAATTACATCGTTTTGTTATAGAACTCCTCAACTAAAGTTGCACTATTATTGCTTTGTATAGCAAACAAAGTTCTTAAGTTGCCTTAAATTTATTAGAAATACAAACTTTCGAAATATATTTTCTCATCCTTAAATGTGACTTTATTTTAATGTTTCATTTGGGACCTATTAATGATTATTGCAATAGTTTTTATGTTAAACATATTTCTATTGTAAATACATGCAGCTAGTTAAGAAATATCGCAACTGACTAAATTTATTGTTGAAAAAACTAGAAGTCATTGTTCTGTTAGTTACTATATTTACGTTTTAAATAATAACAAAAGCGCTTCTGAAATAGTTTAAAATTATTAAATCGTTATTGCGACAGACATTTAAATTAAGTTCGTGAAAGCGTAAAAAAATATTGATAAAACATTTTACGGTCAAATAACTTTCAGCAGGGATGGAAAATTTTAGTTATAAAACGAAAATGGATCCCTAACGTAACAGTTCTTTTAAGAGAAATATAAATAATACTAAAAACGTTAACAAACATAGTTGAGACTGGAAATTATTTAAAAAAGTGACTTAAATAAATTGTTTCTATGAAAAAAAATCTAACCACCCAGTAAAAACCTCGCCTGCAAAATAATGTGTTAAGTAATCCGACAATTATGTAAAGCGGCGGAATCTTAATCAAAATTCTGGCAACGACTTCAACAAATTTTAAGGTGTACTGATATTATCTTGGTATCGCAAGATGCCCAGAGAGGATTTATACGTGTCTTACGATGAAGATATCGCCATGGAAATGGTATTAAAATCAATGTCTAGGAAAATATATCTAGTAAGTATCAAAAGGAATATGGCATTACCAGGGACAAAATTAACCTTATGGCGAATAAAATTTCCCTCCAAATTCGTTCCTTTTTCACTATAAAATGTATGGGAAAAAGCAAAATTTCGAGGAAAAAACGGTTCACTTTTTATTCACGATAGGCATGAATGTTTAAAACTGACTTTTTTTGTACTGAACAAATTTATTTAGTGGGGAGTATTGTGCACATTGGAATTGTTGAGTCGATGGTTAACTATTTATTTAGTACAATTTGACTTTAAAAACTTAATAGCGGTAAGCTCCACAGGATATTGCTACACTTTCGATTTTGTTTTTGTGGAAAATCGGAAGAAAATTCTACTGATCCCATCTTTTAGTACATCTCCAGGAAAATGGATTTCTTGCTATTGAAACCTTTAAGAGATCCGAAAAAAGCGCCCATTGAGCGAGCCTCATATGAGTATAGATTTGACGAGAAAAATTAAATTCTTGTGGTAAAATGGAAAGGCAATAGCGTCTGTGCAATAGCTACATTAGGAGTTGTAAAAGGTTGGTCTTTTAAACAACGGCAAAAAGTTATGTCCATATACCGAAGATGTGAAAGCGACAGCATTAATCCAATTTTTTTGGACGTTCCATTGGAAATACGCGCCAAATAAAGCTCAACTTGTATGTTCATCGGTCCTAGGATTACCGCAAAGTAGTAAAGGTCACTATCCCAAATAGTTAAAAAGGCAAAAAACTCAATCGATATACCAAATAATATTTTTATGTTTTGCATACATTCCCAGCAAAAACTTACATTGCAAAGTAATGAGTTAAAAAGCTAATAATAATAATGATGTCATTGGAGGCAAGTACTTACCACCCTCGCTTACAAATAGGGAGTTAAATAAGTCATTACCACATTCTCTTACAAATATAAAGTAAAATATTCCTTTTGGTGTTGCATTGCAATACCGCGTTTATGAAGTCAGTCATATTCATACCCAATAACCTAGAGAACGATATGAATTCAAAGTCGATATGCAGGGGTGTTCTGGAAATCGAAAACGCAAAATGCAAGAATTTTGAAGTTGGTTTGAAAAATATTAAACCTTAGATGCATTCATTTTATTATGAGTTAACTATAGATTTCGTTAATCAACTCATACACAAGTACTTATGTATCAGATTATATGTCAGCCATTACTAAACTACTTCTATGTAATGCAGATGGTATGAAGTAGTCATTGAAAAGTAAGTTGTTCAGTAATCGCAAGTCATTACCAAGTTTTTGCTGGGTTAGGTCAAACGCATAATACAGCTCCACCTATGGTCGCGTGGGTATAATAATTAATAAAATATAGTCAGGCAATATGTTACACCATTTTAGGGTATCTACATATTATAATTTAGTACCTATGGGCAGTTATGGACCAGAGGATGTTAGCATAAAACTTATTTGTGCCTTTTTTAGTTCGAATATTAGAATAGATCCAAACTCTTGACAAATTAAGGATACAGATACTTACTAGTATTTCTCTCACATAATTTTAATCTTCTCTAACTATTAATCTAACATATTTAAAGATTAAATAATTAACCAAAATGCCCAAAAGAATTTTGTAATTTTTTAACAAGATTTTTAGGCTAATGACATTGTCTTTATGATTTTAAAATTAACATTTTGTGTTTCTTGTTATCCACATTTTTTCTTAATTTTTTTTAGGCGTTTTTTATGCAAAAAAAAAACTAAACCACCACAGCAAAAAAATTTTTTCATTTACGTTAATTTTTACAGAACATTAAAATCCCATAAATGACATCAAGAATCATCATCGTAATCATCGTCATCAACATAAAAATAAAATGGCGTGTAAAAAAGTTGAGTCCATCTCCATACAGGTGCTGTTTATGGCTCTTAGTAACTAGGAAAGTGCGCACAGGAGATTTTTTTGTTGTCTGCTATCAAAATAAATTGTATGAAGAGTAAGTACGTGGGTAGATGGATGGTGTTTGTGATGTTGGCTTATTTTTTAATTTGTTCAGGGCTTTTATTATCACAATTTAAATAATTAACTTTTTTGTGTGATATTTATTTAAACAGACTCCTGTCTAAACTTTACCTAATGACAGTAAAATTATACTAAATGCCATAGAGTCAATTTTGTGGCGAAAGTTATTAAAGCAAGGAATAAAGAAAAAAAAACCATTTAAGTTGCAAATTAAATGCTTAAATGTTGTACAATTTGTAATAAAAATTAACATTTTGGAATAATTTTTATGAATTTTTGAGTAATTTTAAATTCTGTAAAACAAACTACATTGACGTTTAGGTAGGGTGGGTTAAAACGATAAATTTTGTTTGATAAAATATTTGAAAATAAAGATTCTTAAACACTTTACTTTCTCCAGAAGGAGAATCTAGTACAAATAAATTGGTTTTAATTTCTAGATTTAAAAAATAAATTTGGTAAGCATATTGTCAAATAAAAATTTTGATGGTTGCATTGGACCTTAGCCACTATAAAATTTCCCTTAATGAAAATAACTTTAAGTGTAACAAAATTTTCCTAAATCTCCATCGTTACTTCGCATAAAAAATTATACGAAGATTGCTTAGGGTCACTTGGTCATTGGTTTAGTTGGTCATGCTTGGCAACATGTAGTCATTTTTATATAAGTCTTTCTATTTTTTTCTAATTGAATTTCAATACGTATCATTGTAGAAAAACAAAAAAAAAAAAAAAAAATTACACACAGAAAACAATACCAATGTAAAATGTAAAATTAACATGGAAAAATGTTGATTGAGAATCATAGTGAATTCTGCAAAATAATGCCCATTATTTAAATTTATCATTATTTCATATTAATTTAAATGAAAAATATTAAAATAATGTTAAATCTCGCTTTTTCAATATTATTCACTGCTAAAAAAAATAAAAAAAATATTAAAATATAAATAAATATGGATTCAATATTGAAAAAACCTGTTTTATATTAAAATCAAAAGTTTATCTTGTTAAATTAACATGCATACATAGTTAAGTATGTTAATTTTTTTATTTTCCTTCTTAAAATATGTTATAAAAAGAAGACAATTCCCACAATTCTTTTAATTAAAATTATTTAGTTAAATAGTACATCAAGTTTTCAAAGTAGAATGATGACGAAAACCATATCGGGCGATTCTGCTGATGCTTCTGGTGACAAAGGACAATCGAAAATAAGCGAAGCATGTGTTACAGGGGTAAGTGTTTTGAATTATTCTTAAATAAATGCATATGTTGTCTCTTAAGCTTCTTCACACTGTAATAACACACTCAAACAAATTTGATTCTACATGAAATTCACGTTGTTTCAACTTGAAATAACTTTCATTCAACGAGATTCGGTTTGTTATTTCAATGTTAAATTAACATGAATTATAGTTATTTTAAAAGAAAAAAAAATGTTGCTCGCAAGTAATTATAAAATCAGGTTGAATTAACATGAAAAACGTATGAAGCAAAATCGGACTGAAATTTTTTGGCTGAATTAAAGTTCTCTATTTTGTAGCATTAATTAAACATGATTTTTGGGAATGTAACCGGCGCACAGTGTATTGTCCGCATAAAGTAAAACGGAAAATTTGACCTGTATTCGTAAAAAGTTCAAATTGTTTATGGTTTACAAGATTGAATGTTTTTGATTAAAAAAAATTCCGATTATAAAAAAACAAAAAAATGTGCCACATTTGTTAGGGTTATTTCTTGTTTATTTTGGCAATATCTTCTTCTTTTTTTATTTATTTTTGCAATATTGGTTTTTGTTTTACTTATTTTGCCACTTTAAGATAATTTTTTCATACGTAAACAAAACTTATTTAATAAATTTTTGCAAAAATCGTTATTATTTTTTTTTTTATGTGCAACTTTTTTTTTTTAAATGTGCTGTAAATCTCTGGTACTTTATCATCCCAACAACCATTATTATCTCGTTATGTTATTATACTCAGACCGCAAGAGTGGAGAGGGTATTATGCATTTGTGCTGTTGTGTGTAACACCTTAAAATAGCGGTCCTAAAGTACACCGATCGACTTAGAATCAGTCACACAGTCCCTTCATAGAAACGGTTCGCACACGTCAAGTTTGACTCGTCGAGTCTTACGTTTTTAGGAGAGAGGGGAAAAAATGGCATTCTCTTTACCCTTCTCTCCTAAAAGCTCAAGACTTGACGAGTAAAACTTGACGTGTGTGAACCGGCACATACAACAATGCTCTTTCTGCAACGTCTTTCTACCATCATAGTTTGTCACGCCTTTTTCTTTTTAAATACAATTTTTATATAAAATACCGTCTGTTAGTCCTTCTCACTGTATTTGGTAAATTAACGTTTATTTTCAGTTTTTTTTTTTTAAATATAGTTTTAGCTATTAACAATTTCTCTGTAAATATTGTAATGAAAGTGATATGCGGAACCAAATATTGTTCATTTCTGCAAATTTTGGGTTTTTACACGAAGTTGTAACAAAATTGAAAA
The DNA here is from genome assembly GCA_949318255.1 of Pollenia labialis. Classification (NCBI taxonomy): domain Eukaryota; kingdom Metazoa; phylum Arthropoda; class Insecta; order Diptera; family Polleniidae; genus Pollenia; species Pollenia labialis. Next base: position 17,688,064 of record OX439141.1, read on the forward strand.
CAAACAAACATTCGTTGGTTTCCCAAGTGAATAAAGTTATGGACATCGGGATAAAAATATCCGGTGTTTTATTTTTAAAAATTAAGGATTTTGGGTACGTAAAGATATTGAAGATATTTTGGTAGGCAAGCGGAATTGTGAGTCCAATAGTATAAAATATACTTAAGAGAAAATACTCAATTTTAAATATACTCCCTTAACATCTGTAGAAGATGGAAGAGAAATACTCAGGAGAGGATGGGAAGGGGGCTCAATGCCTACAACACATGCAGGAACTCCATCGCTAAGACCTGGGATCTGAGGCCGAATATGGTAAACTGGATTTACACATCATTGGTTAGGCCTATTCTTACCTATGGATGCACTGTTTGGTGGGGAGCGTTGAAAGTGGATAGCTATAGGAAGATGTTCAGCAAGGTTCAAAGTAGTGCTTCTCTTGGCATCACAGGCGCAAAAAGAAGCACTCCACAGGCAGCGCTGGACATTCTACTATATCTGTCCCCTATTGAGAATTATGTGAGGAGTGTGGCTGCTAGGAACTTACTTGGACTTTACGAGTCTTCCTTAGTTAGACCTAGGCGGGATGATCTCACTAGAATTTTGTACGTGATGGATCTGCTTGATCGGGGTATTATTCTCGAGGGAATTTTGGTTCATACGCCTATGACGCTGGAATTCGGTGTAACACCACCAGTGGAGTTCTTGGATAGGGAAATGTGGCGTGGATCCAATGTACTTTCTGAGGGGTGGGCAGTATTTACGGATGGATCTAAGATGAAAACTGGCACTGGGGCCGGTGTATACATCGCGGATACCGAGGTGAAAAGGGCATTCAGTCTCCCTGACGAGTGCAGTGTCTTCAAAGTTGAGATCCTAGCGATCTGTGGTGACAATTTACGTCGATAGTCGAACGGCGCTTAGGGCATTGAGAATTATACGATGCGATGGTGCCTCGGTGTAGGAATGCTCATGGAGGCATTCAACGTAAGACTGTGTTGGATATCTGGACACTGCATATGGTTGATGGAAATTAGGCGGTGGACGTACTCGAGAGGGGCTTTCGAATCTGAACTTTATGGTAAGGGACAGGGGGGTTAAGCCTTCCTCTCAGGCAGAAGGGGCTAGAAGATAGATTTCACGACGAACTCGGGTACATTGCTGGATGCAATCCGGCTGATCTACTGGGGTTTGCCAGGAAAATAGTTCGGTAGTTTCTGTTGATGGGACTGAAGAGAGGGTAGTAGTTCTGCGTGGTACCTACTAACTTTCTAACCTTTTTAATTCTATCAATATCATACTTTTATTCTTTACTTCTCTCTTTCTATTTTCATTGAAGGGATTCACAATGGACCGCATTGGTTTCTTTTCGAAAATTTATTGCACCAATTTATAATTTAGTGTAACAATGTATTACACGAATAAATTTAAATTCCTTTTTCTAACAGCTTATTTTGAGGGTTTAAAATGCGTTTTTTAAGACTTAAAAACTTTTTGGTTCTCCTACAGATAACTTATGTCCAGGCTAAAAAAAATTTAGGGAAAATTGGTGCAAGGACATGCCAACCTCCCATACATTTAGCTGCAGTTATTATCAGAATATAGCAAAAATTAGTGTATGTCGATAAGGTTTTATATTATAGTTATATTGTATATTTGGTTTCATTCGGTACATCTCCCATACATCCTCTTTCTCAAGAACTAAATTTCAGCTGCACTTATGATAAGAATATATCAATAATGTGTCACATACTCTTAAATAATCCGTTTTAGCTCAGCTGTAAAACATGTTTTATGCTGTTTAAGTACATGGCCATCGTTCCTATGTCCCTTTTCTTTAATTATCTTTTAGATGTATTTAATTTTTAGAGGCATTCAAAATTATTGACTTTCTCTTAAAAAATGCGTCTTATCTCCGTTGTAAAGTTTATTTTATTCAGTGCAAGAACATAACTACCTCCCATGACCATTTTTTAAAAACCTTTCTAACACTTTAATAGGAAGGGGACTTGTCACTTTAACATGGCGATGTCCTAGAAGGGGGTTAATTGGAACCTTTTTACACTTTGTAAAAGGTTGCTGAAATTACCTAAATGGAAACAAACGATTTCGGTTAAAGTAATGCCTGTGCCAGACATTCTCTCGAATAAACCATATTAATCTTAAACAAAACTTTTTAAAACAGTTTTAGTCAAGGTGACCATAATCCTTAAATCGTAATAGGTAACGGCTTTCGGATTAATCCGTCTCTAAGAATATACCAAAATTTTTTTATTTGGACAAAAGTCATCAGTACCAGTATTATACATATATTGCTTATGTGCATTTGTTGTTGTTTGTAAAAAGAAGTCCTAAATGAAATCTGCATTATGAATAAAAACTATTTTACTCATGATGCTTCAAACACATGAGCATATAAATACTCCACTAACATAACTTAAAATCTTCTATTTTAAAAAAAGAATTTAAACATGAAATTCAACTTTGTTAAGTTCCCTTTTTAATTTTTTTTCCATTTTATTTTTCTTAAATTATTAATCATTTATCTTTTATTTTACAGACTGGGATGAATACCACTTTAACCTTCCTGGCAAACCAAAATGAAAATTTAAAACAAAAAACGAAAAAATTTAATAAATTAACAAAGAGCAAAGAACTTTGATACCCTCCACCGAGAAAAAAAATAGAAGTGCGATTTTTATTGAATCTATAAGCATTGTATTTATTTAAAAAAAATCACAACAGTATTAAAATGTGTATCGGATTTTGGCGAATTACAAAAGCAAGTTTTCGAGAATTAGTTTTAGTAAGGGCTTTGGTAAAATACACCTGTGATAAAATCTAAAATATATAAAAGGTATTTTTCCAAATATTATAGGTTTGGACATATTTAAGAAGATAATTTTATCATTTTTAGAAATTTTAGAAATTTCAGTACACCCCGAAAGTTATCGATAAAAAAACGATTTTTGGGAATTTTTTTTTTAATTTTTTCGATGATAGATCTATTAAATGTTGCTGAACTCCGTTTAAATCTAAATCTGTGCAAAAATATCTAAGCTTAAAATCGTTTAGTCTGCAATGTTCTAAAAATTACAAAATTATCTACTTAACCCTTATGTGCGCACAAAGGTACCCGGGTACCTTTGGGGTTTTCAACAAAGTTTTATTCAATGAAATTGATAATCCTAATGTCTGAAAGTTCTTAAGAACTCTAAACTTTTAAAAAAGTTAGTATTTTTGAAGCCGACCAGCTGAAATTTTTTGTAATTTGCTTGCGGGATCAATTTATTCCTTACAGCCTTAAATGCGCTCCAAGGTACCCGGGTACCTGTAAATATTGTAGATTCGAATGTGGGAACAGTATGAATATTTTTTTAAGTTTCTAGTAGCTCTGCATAAACTAATGATAGTATACATATATATATATTAAATGTTAGCATTATCAATTTATTCATAAAATAGAGGCACAGAAACATAAAGAAATCAAAAATTCAATGAATGATAAAAAAAGATATAAAATTTAAGTGCTGATCTTTTGAGCAGTTTGTACACATTGGACGATTAATGAATTGCTTAAATATTTAATGCATCTATTAATTGTATGATCGTGGAATTAATATTTTAAAGCGTGTTAACCCGATATTTAGTGCAAAAATGCTTGTTTTCTACGTAACTTCAATATATTTAGGTCAGGTACCTTGCAGCGCACTATAAGGTGTTTTTTTTTGCCGCGCCCATAAGGCTTAAGTCGACCTATAATCTGCCCTAGGGCATTTCCAAACTTTATTTTCACTGTAGCATTGCACAGCGGAAAATTTGTGTAAATTGAGTATAAAGCACTTATCTTTTGACCAGTGTACACAATATTAAAAATAATAAAAAAAAACAAAAAACTTAACTGGTGATAATGTGTTTAAAAGTCTAGTTTCTCCAGAGATGGGTGTGATGGGTCACATAGTGAAGACAAACTAAACTTTTCTATTTTAAATAATATAAAAATGGGCACCAAAAATTATTGATTTTTTTTAATTTCTATTAAATTTGTTAAAATTTTTTCATTCTTTCTGCGACATACATTTATTACCCGAAACTTAATTATTTCAATGACCTGTTACAAAGTTTTAGAAAGGATCCAATTAAACCCCCTTCTCAGTCATCGCTATGTTTAAGTGACAAGTCACCTTCATATAAAGTGTTAAAACAAGGACAGGTTCCTACAACTTTAAAACTGTCACGTGTTAGTTTCCTTTCCCCTTATGGTACACTCAAAAGAAACAACAATCCGTCCATTCTCAAATCAATACGAAGTGGTATTAATAGCATGGTGAGTACGGATTTTCTTGAATCAAGTACAGAAAAACTGATTCAGGTACGGATTTTCAATCGCAAAATTCTTAACTTATCCTTATTTAGTCCCGATTTCGTACTTAAAAGAAGGAAATTTTTACAAACGAAAATTTCCTGATGAAGATATCCAACAGAAATCGAAATATAGAAAATTAAAATATTTAAATTAATTTTATAAAACCGTGATCTTAAGCTTAAATAATTTATAAAAGAATGAAATTGATTTAAGTAAAACTAAGATTAAACCAATCTCAATATGCGTTTGATTCAAGTATTTTAATCTTGATTCAATCCCGCATTCGTACTTGAAGTAAACCAAACTTCCAACAAAAAGCTTAGTCTTTTTTTACTTGGTTTAAGAATTTTGTACTTATTTTAAGAATTTCCGGGATTGATTTTCGAAAGTTATCCCATTTAGGATTGTGTTAGGCACGTTCAAGTATAATTCGTACTTGAATTTTTGAGAACGACTCGTGCTTAATGCATCTATGAAAAACTTAATTTTTCTTAAAGAAAAGCAACTATCAGCTGTACGAACGGACGTGTTTAACATTGCTCTTATAATAATAATAAAAAACAACAAGAAATAAATAAATAAAAACCTTCATAACACAAAAGACATTTTGTTAAAACAATCAAAATACCTAAAAAAGTTAAATTACAAATAAAAATTACATATAATAATAAATTAATTATAAAAATCATAATAATAAATTCAAAACATTGAGAAAACAACACACAACAAAACACTTTTATGTAAAATTATGTACACAACACGACTAAGAAATAAAAATAAGAAAAGATCAACAAAAAAGAATAAACCAGAAATAACAAATACAACAATGGAAGCTGTAATTTTAACACCAAATGCAGAAAACTCTTTTACTCCCACGCAAAAACGATTAAGAGATATTACACATAATAGTTCTCTTATCGAAAATTCATCGAAAACTCCTCGTTTATCTATTGTTCCAAATACTGCATCTCCCCTTAAGTTCATGCAAACCATGGATAAGCGTTTTGATAAGTTAACCGAACAATTAACAGAACAATTAACAGAACAATTGCAGGCAATGATGCAAAAAATGTTAAGTGAGTGTAAAGATAGTCTCTTAAACGAAATTGAAAAAAAATTTAATGTGTTGGTGAGTGACTTAAACAAAGTAACAGAAAGAGTAACAAACTTAGAAACATCTGTTCAAGAAATAAAAAACACTGCTACGAACGAAATGATAGCACTAAAACGCGAATCAGAAAATTTAAAGAACGAAATCATTTATCTAAAAAATTGCGCTAGAAAACAAGAAAACTCAATAGTTGCATATGATATAAGAATAACTAATGTGCCTACTGAACCAAATGAAAACCTTTATAATTATTATCTTAAAATATGCGAAACAGTAAAAATTTCACCTCCTAATATAAAAAACATTTTTCGTGTTAAAATAAATAAAAACAATCACACAAATAAAAGAAATAACAATAAAAACCCCTCAGATGCTGCGATTATTGTCAAATTTCAATGTCCGTATGAAAGAAACTTTGTCCTGAAGTCAATAACTAGTTTTATTAAGCATCGTAAAGATTCATTACGTTTAAATATAATTGGTTTTGATAGCTCGGTTCCTTTTTTCGTGAACGAAAATCTTACCCCCGATAACCACCATATATTTCTGCAAGCTCATCGATTAAAAAAAGATGGTTTAATATCAGCTGCTTTTACAAACCGAGGCCTAGTATACATACGACAGCTTGGAAATGATGAACCGATATGCATTAATGAAATTAATATTCTAAAAGAGTTATTTCCTATTCAACACTCTGATGGTGGAAGCAGATACGGTACCCATGATAATACATTTCATGAAAGTTTGTAACCTCTTTAATTATTGCTATACTGTACTTATCTATATCTATATTTCCAAAAAACTTTTTGAAAATCAAATTGCCAATAGACTATATTGGATATCTCGGGCCATAGTAAACAATTTTAAACTCTATATAGCAAATTTTCTTAATCATTTCAAAAATCTTTTTATATGTAATGTTTTCTCTTTCAGTTTATATATACTTGTTAAAAATAACAATATTGATGTAAATGCTTGCTTTGCTTGTAGGAACTTTGTTTGTTATAATGGTTTTACAATTTGATGATAGGATGGGTGGCTCCAAAGAAAATTTATACAATATGACCAGAATTCTTTGCAGAAGAACTTCAGGTCTCAATATTTGTCATATTAATGCTCAAAGTTTGAACAACAAAATGGACGAATTTCGATATATTTTTGAAGAATCTGGTGTTGACATTTTGTGTATTTCAGAATCTTGGTTTAATTCTGAAATCCAAGATAGTATTTATGGGTTAAATGGTTTTCGTCTTTTCCGAGCCGATAGGTCCTCAAATGGTGGAGGTGCAGCTATCTATGCAAAATCATCAATAAACTGTAAACTTAAATGTAAGTCTCTTTCAGATGAGAAAATTGAGTATCTGTTTCTAGAAATTTTAAATAGCAATAACCAGAATCTTTTAATTGGTTCCATTTATAAACCTAATAAAGATACAGATTTTAACCCACTATTGAACAAGCTGACAACACTTACTCTTGGTTATACTGACGTTATTATTACTGGAGATTTCAACGAAAATATATTAGCTGACCAAAATTTGATGATGGAAATGAATGCCATTGGCTTGATGCTGGTTAATTGTTCTTTGGCAACCCACTTTACACGGACTTCAAGTACTCTACTCGACCTTTATTTCATTAATAACCTTTCAAAACTATTGCTCTTTGATCAGCTCTCCGCGTCCATGTTCTCAAAACATGACATGATCTTTTTGTCTTATGACTATAACATAAAATCTCGAGAACAGACACGGGAGATAACGTTTAGAGACTTTAAGAACATAGATTTTCAATCATTGGAAACTGAATTGTCGACCATTTCTTGGAACCAAGTCTTCTTTATGCCAACCGTAGATGAGCAATTAACCTTCTTGCAGAATAATATTCTCTATTTATATGAAAAATACGTTCCAATAAGAACAAGTAAAATACGTAATGGTAAACCATGGTTTTCTAATGAGATTAAAACCTTGATCACGGAAAGAAACATAGCCTATGAGAGATGGAAGCGTTTTAAAACTACTGAGCTTCATAATGCTTTTAAGGAAGCTAGAAGAAGAGTAAATTCAAAAATTAGATCTTCAAAATCAATATTTTATAAAGAAAAGTTCGAATCGGCTGTTTGCTCGAAGAAGAAGTGGAGGGAAATTCGGAATATGGGAATTGTTAATGGTAATGCCAAAAATGATAATACAATCGATATTAACAAATTGAATTATGAATTTACCAATATTCCAATGCCAGAAGTGGATCCTAACTTTTATGACAATTCTACTAATACCATGAATGCCAGTGATCATAATTCCAATGGTACACTGAGCTTTAATTTCATACATTTCACACAAGAAGACGTCCTAGGTTCTATTTTGAGTATTAAATCACATTCTGTGGGATACGATGGAATCCACCCGAAGTTCATAAAGTTAATAATTACTTATACTCTTTTACATATAACATATCTTTTTAACAATATTGTAACAACCTCTACTTTTCCATCAGCGTGGAAACACGCAAAGATTATTCCTATACCGAAGGCTGATAACACTTATCGACCGATAGCTATATTACCCTTTTTATCTAAAGTCTTCGAACGTTTAATCCATACTCAAATGAACCACTTTCTGCATGAAAATTCTCTGCTTACCGACAAGCAATCTGGTTTCAGACCTAAACACAGTTGCATTTCTGCCTTAATCGAAGTCTCAGAGGAGCTTAGAGCAAACGTAGATAACAGTATGGTATCATTTTTAATTTTGCTTGATCATTCTAAAGCATTTGATACAGTGGACCATTTAATTCTTTGTCAAAAACTAAGGCACATGTTCTTTTTTTCAGCAACCGCAGTAAAGATGATTTATTCATATCTGTGTGACAGAAGCCAATCTGTGTTCCATGGGACTGATGAGTCTTATAGTTGCTCAACTCCGAGAGGTGTACCACAGGGTTCCATACTTGGTCCACTATTATATGTATTATATTCTAACGACCTACCTTCTCGACTCAGTTTTTGTGAAATACATATGTATGCAGATGATGTCCAACTTTTTATAAGTTGTGAACCATCTACTATTAATAATTGCATTAACCAGATCAATAATGACCTAGATAATGTTAAAGAATGGGCTTCAGCCAATGGACTCTCCATAAATGCAAAAAAATCAAAAGCTATGATGATTGGAAAAACCGAATCGTTGCAAACTATTTTACCACCAATTCTGATCGGAGAATCTATAATCAAAATAGATGAAACTGCCAAAAATTTAGGGGTAATATTCAACAAGAAATTAGACTGGTCTAACCACATAAATGTTATATGTGGTAAAACATATGCGATGTTAAGAAACCTTTGGATGTCGCAACATTACACACCTTTTGATATTCGAATGTTACTTGCTAAAACATATTTATTGCCAACGCTCTTGTACGGTTGTGAACTATTCGCGAACTGTGATACATTAAGTATGAAAAGGCTTAATGTAACGTACAATAATATTGCCAGATATGTGTTTGGCCGCAGTAGGCGAAGCAGAATCTCACAGTTCTCTAGACAAATATGTAATATACCATTTGACGGCTTGTTAAAGCTTCGAACATTATTATTTTTTCATAAAGTGATTTACACTAAACAGCCTGAATACCTATACAATAGAATAACCTTTTCAAGGTCTGACCGAGGAAACAAAGTAAATACCTTTCGCTTTAGAAAAGATATATCGAAAAGACACTTTTTCTTCACTGCTATCAATCTTTGGCGCCAACTTCCCCCTAATATTCAAACCATAAGCAATGCAAAGCATTTTAAAACTGCAATATTTAATCGTTTAGGATAACAATAATTGTTTAACCGCAAACTATACATGGCTTTTATATACATAATGTTTTAACTTATATTTATTTGATGTTTGTAATATTATTTTTATTCATTAATTTTTAATATAGTAATAATTTTTATTTTTATATTTAATATTTTAATAACAAAACCATATTGTGCCACTATCTCCCCAGTACTATTAGATAAGACTAGTTCTTGTTGTGCTGTATTGATTAAATAAATAAATAAATAAAATAAAATAAATAAGTGTTTTTCTTTTTGTATAGTGAAGTGAAAAAAGTTACACAAATGGAGGTTCCACGGGACATTGCTTATCTAGTTTATTTTTATATTATAAAAAAATTAAATATGATTTCTTTTATCATAAAATAAAATTGAAAGCATAATACAGTTCTTTTTTTAAATTAAACAACAAATTTTCGGTTTTTCTTAAATTTAAGTTAAATAAAGTTTGCCTTCATTTTCCAAACCTTTAAATATTTTAAAAACTCAACAAAATGCATAAGTTTTTTTTAATAAAATATAAATGTTAATAGCCTTAAGTATCAAATTAAGGGGTTAAATTAATGGCCAATTTTCAGGATTGATATTTAAACAAATTTATTTTTAAAATCGTTTTAAATACAAAATTCTCTTCATCACTAAAAACTAAAGTGGAACTTAAGTCACCGATGTGGTACACTTAATTTCAACTTAAGTTTCCATTGTAATTTCTTAGTAAGGTGGCCTCAATATCACAAGAACTCAACAACAACAGGCAAAGCATTAACAGTATTCTTTATAGCGTCCTTATTTAACATTTCTTGCTGTAACACACGTAATGATAAACTTAAAAAACATCCATTTACCACTGCTGATGGTAGAACGTACACTTAAAAACTTTTTAGGTTTTCTATAAAATTTTCTACTTAGACGATTTGATTAATTCAATGAAGTATGTTAAGTTCTCAAACATTTTTCCTATTTAAATTTGAGATACACACAGATGTACATAGCAACGCATATGTATGCATAGAAACGTTTCTTTATTTGTAGTTGCTTTCATTTAATAGATATCAACTCTTTTTACAGCTCTAGACAACACTTTGTATGACTAAAACTTTTGAAACTTGATTTTTGTTGAGTTAACTTTTGTATAACACACATTCAGGAATTCATGCTAAAGATACGTACATATACGGTTCACTACTTACTAATACAGTTAAATGCTTAGAACTATGGACAGCTCACTGGGGAAAACAGTAAATAAATATTAAACAAAAGAAAGTAACACTATGAAAAATCAATGAACGGCAGGAATTGAGATCGACTTCAATGAGAATGTTGTAATTCACTACATTAAAAGAGCGCGATTTCTTTCCTACGATTTGCGAGTAATGTTCACTTAAGGAACCGTTAATGTACGTAAATCTGTTGTAAGGAATGCCGCTCACAGTAAAGCTTTTTAAAATTAATCCATACTTCTTAGTTATTTTCATAGAGTGTCCTTAATTTTTTCGGTTCGACTGTTGTTTTTCAATTGACACTGATTGATGGCTAGTGATGAGTCTGCGATGACTTTGATAATTGAAAGAGAAAATTCAATGTGTATTTCAAAGTTTTATAAATTTGGCTTTTTGACGTTAGACACACATGTTAAACAAAAAACTATTAAATAATTTTATCTTTTTTTTTGTTTGTAGTTTTATTATTGTGTTTTTGCTAAAAGGGTAATAAAATTAAAGGCAATTTAATGCCAGTTTCTGGAGGAAGTTTTATTAAAGTGAATACAAATGAATAAACTTTTATGGAAGGGGATGTTTAGGGTAATAGTTATGTACAATTTTTATGGTAAATAGTTGACAATAAGGTCTAATTAAAACTATACAGGGGGTTATATTTTAGTCTTTAATTTTCTAAAGTGAAAAGTACATAATTGAGCGAATATATTTTAATTTAAGTCGCAATAAAATCAATTAAAGCTTTTATTGTTTAAAGAAGTACTTCTAAAATAGAGCAATATAAACATAATTAAAGAGATTCTTAATAGCAAACTGATATTTTTTTTTTTTCATTTTGGTACATAAAGGTTAATCTTTAAAAAAAAAAAAAATTCTAGCGGATTTTTAAAGTCAAAAATTAACAAAAAATCAAAGTTTTCATCTTTCCCAAAATTTGATACGAATTTACGCACTTTTTTGTGTTTTCCAATTGATTATTTTTTTTAACTTTTGTCTTCGGCAAACGTTGTTGAAAAAAGAGATTAATTTGAATGCACATTAAAAGTTATATGATAAAATGTAAATGAGCTTCGTCGATTCGACGGAGAGTAACCGTGCAGGGTTAATTCTGTATATTTTCGCATAACAACAACTTTAATTGTGGCTGAAAGTAAATGTTTAAATAAAATCGATACTTCTTTTTTCTTTTTTAAAACACTCCTCAATTATAAGGATACAAAAAGTTGATCACTCCATGTGTAATACAATAAAATTTTCACTCAGGAACCCATAACAGGGTTTTTTAAATATTTTTATTCGATTAAGCCATGCCTATCAGTTTGTCTGTCCTTCTGTGGAAAATAAGCTCATTTCTTAACGGCTAAGTAAAAAGAAATGGTTTTCACAAGTCTTACGTATTCCATAAAACTTTGTGAGATAGAAATCTAATGAGTTTTGTTGCGACTATACAAAAATCTAATTTAAGACAACAGTTTGTGTTCACACCATTATACAAAGTATAAACTATCACACATCAAATTAAATGCAATCCTGATCCAATGGAAATTTTTCAAAAAGCCATGAAGTCGTATGGGATGTCAAACTTTTTTTTTCATAATACAGCCTTTGACATATAACTTGAGTTTTTGACATGTATTAATACAAAGTATAAAAGTGTAAACTGGCCTTAAGTAAACAAATCTTTTTTAAATCAAGTTTCGTATGAAACATAATCATTATGATAGATTATTTTAGAAAATTTACTTAAATCTTTTTCTTTTTTTATTTAACAAGTTTTCACATTTCGTTACATGAAGGTTTTTTTTTAACTGTTGTTGTTTTTTAAAATTGTTGTTACTTATTTTAATAAATTGTTTATTTTGAAACTTTTTAATTTTTGGTCTTATTTTTAAACTTCTAAACTAGACAAAATTAAAATTCTGCGATTTACCGAATAATATGAAAATATTCGATTATTTTTCGATACAATTTTTACCTTGAATATTTATTCTTGCGATTAACCGATTAATTCAAAACATCGATGAATTGAATAGCTAATAAATAGTATAGAAAAATCTATATTGTGTTTGAATTAAAAGTACCACGCATTGACAACAAATCTATTTGTTAAAGATTTGAAAACTTTTAATGTCAACGTTCTTAATTTAAGAATTAATTTTAAATATCCTTATACTTGAGGTATCACGCCCACTTCTCCAATTCACTCCACGTTTTAACCGAGGTTTTGTTTTAACCCTCTAACGCCACATTTTTTTGTTTGCCTTGAACAAATCAAATTAAGCTAGTTTTAAGGTGAGAAACATGAATCTGACTTCAGTTTTTTCTTTTGAGTTCTCGTTGACCTGTAATGGATCAAACTGTAAAGTCCGCCTTGAGGTGGAGTTGGGCATTACCGTAGTAATTTAAGATACGTTTTTGATATACATCCCAGAATTCCCTAGTCCGCCTCCAGACGGGTTCAGCAGAAACAACCAAACTCAATAGCGATTATATTTTTTTTAATAAAAACTTAATATTTATTTCAATTGATCGTTAAGATACGCACCTGTGATTTGTTCGGCCCGATCTAAAGCTTTGAAGTAAAACTTTTTTTTTATCCACAATATTAATGCACATTCCGGCATTTTCTATGTTACTGCCCCAGCCCGTTTTCAGACGGGTTCAACATAAAAAACATCCATATTCAGCAGCAATTATATTTTTTAAAATGTAAACTTGATAAACATTTCAATTGAACGTTTAGATACTCACCAGTAATTTTTTCCGCCCGATCTAAAGCTTTGAAATATTATTTTTTCTATGCACAATATTAACTTGCTTCACAAAGAATAAAAAATGAACGTTGCCGTTTAAATTAAAGATGTCACTGTACTTTCTGTCAAACTCGTACAAGTGTTGCCACTGAATTAAATTTTTTTAGTAAAATAAACTGAATTTGTAACATAAAATAAATGAAAATTCAGTTAAAATCCGTTCTACTTATTTTTTATTTATTTTAAACGAAAAGTTCATTTAATGTCAAAAATTCAACAGCGAATTCCGTAAAAACAAAAACAATTTTAAGTTTTTTTTATATAAATTAACTGAATATTATCAGTTGTTTTCTTAAATTCAGTAATTTTCGTTTACTCCACAAAAGAGCCGAATTTCTAAATAAAAAAGACACATGTCCGCTTGTTTTTTAATGAGAGAGAGAGAGAGAATATTATTATTAACTTACCCCATTACACACGTTTTGTTTTAGTCTGAATTAACATTATGCGATTTTTGTCGTTGCGATTATGATCGTTTCCTCTTTGAAGTCGGTCTGATGTTTACATTGTACGATTTTTGTCTTTACGACTTTTTCTTTTGCAACCGAACTTCCATACCTTGAGAGAACAATGAGAGAACGAATTAGCGAACAAAATGAATCGAGGAGTACACTCGCTTGTGTACCCCTTTTAATCCCTCTCTCCCATAAGGTAAGAATCGCAACGACAAAAATCGTATAATGTTAATAAGCACTTACCTTGGTTGTACTGGCCGCGTTTTGTTTACAAAAGAACTGTCAATTATAAGACACCAGCAGCATGACCGATATGGCTTCGCAATTATTTTACTTTTAAAATTTGATGTATTTAACTAAATTATTTTAACAAATTTGTTACACAAAACAAGAACATCGTTTTTAAAGATAAGTAAAAATTTATTTTTTGGTAGTTAAAATATATAAAATAACTGAAAATTCCTTTGTTTTTTATGGAATATGTAGTTAATTCTTTGACGGTAAATTTCTATAAAATAACTGAATATTCCTTTGTTTTTTTACGAGTTATCCAGTTAATTTTTTGACAGTTAATTTATATCAAATAACTGAAAATTCATTTCTTTTATTCGCGGTTGAATTTTTTACAGAAAAAATTATATGAACTTTTCCTTACTTTAAATTACATTTTTATTTAATTTAACATATAGAAGAATTGAACTTTATCAACGGACAATATTAACTGCAACTGAAAATCCGTATTAATATGCACTTAGTTTTTTAAATAACTGTTTGAATTGCTTGGAGTTTTAAATGTTAATTTATGAAAAAATGACTGCACGGAATACTTCTTAAATAAACTACAGTCCGTTACTGTTATAATATTGTGAGTGACGTTACCAAAAAGTTGCTTTGAAAATTTCAGGAAACCCAGCTTTGCAACTGTAGATATAAAACACGAAAAAACATATTTTCTATGCGCTCACCTGCAACAAAACTATTAGCGAAAAATGTGAAAACATAATATGTTTACATTAACCATATTATTTTCACATGTAACCATATAAAGTTTTAATAGGTCCTCCATCAAGAAGCCACAACTATATTATGTTTGCCTCTAAACATGTTATGGGTTATAATAACAATAATGGTTAATAACAGCCATAAATTGATTCCCACTTATAATTGTTTAAAAAAAACCCATTGTTCATTATTTTACCAGAAGGTAGTCCTCCAAACCGGGAAGTCTTCATACAAGAGTCATGCATCGCGTCAGCAGGTTTGCACGCATTATTATTTATTTTTATGGTAAAAACTTACTTCTTTTGTAGCACATTTTTCACTGGTTTTCATTGCCTTAAAATTTGTTCGACTTCAGTTTTATAAGTCAAATATAAATTCTGGATGAAGGGTATCAATGATTCGGTTCAGCCAAATAAAACATTGCTTCTTGTCAATTCTTAAAATATAAAGGAAAGCACGTTTTTTATTAGCCACAAAATTACAAGTACAAAAAAATTAAAAATAAATTGATTTATAGCTTTTAGTCACTATTAGAAAAAACAGCGTAGGGAAGAAGAGTAAAAAAATATCGTTATCAGTTATCAGGAATGACTACAAAAAGCGAACAACAACTACATAAACATATCAGTAGAACGTGTTTAGAAAACAACTCACGTAATTTCAATGACTAGATTCATAATTTTGTTGTTTTTTTTTCTCGTCTATAAACATTAAATGTCGTTAACTTATCGTCTGTTTAATATTTACCATAAAATTATACATTTTCGTAAGTTATTGGAAGAAACCGAAGAAGGTTTTCCTTAAGATGAATTTTTAACTTTAACGTAAACGGATTAAAGCAAAAAAGATTTTCATAAATTAAAACGCTTTTCTGGAAATTGGCCACATAAATCGATTATAGCTAAAAATAAAATTTCGTCATGCTTGCGTCAAAACTTCACGCAGAAAAAAGTAATTGCAGAAGTATGGTTTAAAATAATGGTCCTCCGAATGGCAACAAACGACCTGGGGGGTTACTGCGTATTTTGATTCGAAAGAAATAATTAACGAGTTCGCAAGGTTTCTACTGTGTATTACGATTTTCTCAATCGTTCAAAACGAGGACAGAAGTTGAATTTTCAAAAAAATGGGAAATTTGATGAAAAATTTTTGTTCGTATTAGAGGGTGGCTGCTAAGAAAGGGATTTCTTCTTTTCAATAAAGTATAAAAAACGTCAGTTTATTCGAAACAAATATTACGAAAATCGTAATACACAGTACAAATTGTTCAAATCCGGAAATGATTTCTTTAGAATCGGAATACGCGGTAACCCCCTGTTGTTGTTTTTAAAATTTATTTATTCACGATAAAACAAATTTTGTTTCTGTTAAACAAGAAAGTGTTTAATTTCCTTGAAGCTTTAAATATAGTTGAATTTAAAATTATAATGTTTTAGTAAAATAAAGCTACACCATACACTTAAACATATTCCCCCGCATTCATAAACGATTATTAAATTTACCAAACGTTTATTAAGAAAAATTTCCATAGAAAATTAGCTTTCTAAACCTTTATTAAGTTTAAAATTTTTTTATGAATACAGGCAATTATCTTTACTTTAACCATGATCATATTATAGTTGTATGGTTACCATTATCAATAATATGGTTGAAATTATAGTATTTGCAAACATTGTTTGTTTAATTTTAAAATTAAAAAAAAATGTTTATAAACAACAAAATATGATTGTTTTGCTCTCTACAATCGCCCCTATCGCAAAAAACTACTTCCATGAAAATATTCACATTTTTTTTATTTCGTACACAGAAAAAATTATTTTTCCAATTCAAACAAAAAATTTGTAGAATCAAAACATTTTTTGTCTGAAATCGGTGCTATAAACAAATTTGTATTTTGTTTATTGAAAAAAACACTGATTTTTTTAAACAAATAATTTAACTGAATCAAACAAAACGTTTACTGAAATTCATATAAATTTCAAACAAACAATTTTGATGAATCAAACAAAATGTTTTTGCACAAGCAATGACGCGAACCCAAGCAATCACTGAAGGAGAAAATGAAGGAAGGGAAGTTGTTGTTATTATATTTTACATAGAGAAGTGTTGCTTGCGATCAAATTAAAAAAATGCAAAAAAACGACAACATTAAAGAGCGTTACATATTTCATACAAAATTATGAAAACTTGAAACCAATTACGCGTATATTATATTTTTGAATAGTTGTCAACATTATTGTTGGTTAAATAAAAATCAAACAAAAACATTAATTGAATCAGCAAAAAAATTGTAGAAATTAAAAAAAATTTCAAACAAGCTTTTGTTTGAAAATAATTCGGCAATAGTTTTTATTTTATTGTGAATGATTCCCATAACAACCCTGAAGGAAACCTGGGTGCAAGTGTCTCTAAGTCAACAGTTTTGTCGACTATTTTGGTGACTTTTTGGCGACATTATCAACGGAGTGTCTACACTTTTATATTTTCCTTAAAAAACAAGAAAAATTTGTTATCAATTGATATTTAAACTTTTTTGTTAATAAAGTACAAATTTTATTTTGACAACTACTTTAAGTAAGTACCAAGTAATTCTCTGGTTGCAATGTCTACATAGAACTACCTAGTCAGTAGTACCAACGTCAGTAGTTGATTTAGAATGGCACGCACATATAAAATGTCTATAGTAAATTATATTGTCTAGGGTATAATAAGTCACTAGTACTGGTGACTGTGTCAGTAGTGAATTTCCTACAGGGACATTTTTTGAGTATGAATTCCCAAACTTAAAAAATTTGGCATCGTCAATGTTTACTCCGGCGAATTTGTTTACTAAAAAATTACCAACAAGTGTTAATGGGAACGAGAAGGGAACATTTTTTTTTGTATTCTTTTTTATTTTAGGCCGGGGCACTCAGGGATCCCGTGTAATAAAATTGCTGATGAGGTGGCCAGGGCTGCCGTTTTATTTCAAAAACTCCATGTTCGTGAGTGTTCCCCATTAGACCCCGCAAAATTAAATAATGTCCTTTGAGCTTGTAATTTTCTAGTATATATTTTTTTTTTGTCTTGCAGTGATTTAATTAAGATGGATAATATTGAAACTATTTCAATTCTGGGCATACCAGCACAAAATCCCCCCACGACATTGTAGCACTTATAGAAGTTAGTGTCGCCAAATTTTATATTAACTCCAACAGTTCTAAGAAAGTAATGGCATAAAAAGCTAGTTAAGGAGTAGCATTTCTGTTGGAGCAATGATGAACTATAGACCGTTTCCAATAAAAATTGCTAAATTAGTTTTTATTCCAATAATTTTTTTTTAACCCAATTGAATCTAACTACTAACATAATTAGATGACTTATGGACAAAAATACTCTATTTAGGAAATCAAATTTTTAGGGCCTATTCTCACCAATTCAAATTTGCTTAGCCCTTGTGACAATTAAAACTTATGTACCAAATTTTATCAAATTATTTTCAATAAAATTTCCATTATGTAATATAATTTATTACTTTCAATTACTTTATGAATTTATCGAAATCCTGCTAAACAAGAACGAATCTTATAACGGGTCCGCCATCTAACGTTTTTTTCAACTAGTGCTTATTTCGTGAATGGTAACACTTAGCTCATGTCTGATTTGACAGATATTTAGTTTTATCCTTCCGCTGAACGAATATCGTTGTGTATTCGCTTGAACAATGCTGGAAAATATTGCAACATTACATACATTGAAAAGCCGTTGCACCCAAAACGAGTCACTGATTGGTGCGGATTTTGGTCCAGAGGCATAATTGGGCCAATTTTCTTCGAAAATGAGCAAGGAGTGGCCGTTACAGTCAATGGCGATCGTTATCGGGCTATGTTGAACGAATTTTTGTTCACAAAAATTGAAGAGGAGGATATTGGCAACATTTTGTTTAAACAGGACGGCGCTACGTGCCTCACAGCCGAAGCTACACTCGATGTTTAGCGCCCTGTTTTTGAAAATCGCATTATCAGCCGTAGAGCTGATGTCCTTTGGCCACCTCAAAATTGGATCGATCGTGTAGGATACTGCATGGCCAGCCGAGGCAGCGATTTGAATGAAATTATTTTCCATTATAAACCGGAAGGATTGTTCTTTCAAATAAAAAAAGAAATTTGAGAAAATATTCAGTAGTTTTTTTTATAGCATTTTCAAAAAAAAAGTTATTTGGCGGACCCTTTAATAATAGAGCAAGAGTATTAATGTTAACATAAAAAATGCCTGACAAATTTGATAATATTACACTTTTAAAGGACAAAAAATAAATTGTCAGTCTGTTTAACGATGTTGGGATCCTCTAAGTATAATCAAACATTTTGATTTTTGAAGATGAAGACACATACCGTTTCTGTCTGCCCAGCGTTAAAGTATATTTAAATCATAGTTGAGTTTTTCAACTTTCTCCGTTACGGAAAATACTGGCCTACTGAGGAACACCTAAACGTCGTCAGCATTCAAATAATTAGCGTAGATGGGGAACTGCTATAGACGTGGAAAAAGTATTATTGACACATACAGACAGACTGAATACGGTTAGTGAGGAAAGAATATAAAAGTATTTGATGATCAACCTTGTCAAACGGCTTAGAATGATCAAGAAGAACTAAAAAGTTCACTTTTCTATCATCGAGATCCCGTTTTATATTCTCAGTCACTTCAGTTCAAGCTGTTACGCAACTATGTTGATTTCGAAATGACCACTTGCATGCCATTAACTGATTTTCATTAATATATGTGGTCATTTGGGCACATAATAATTTTTCAAATGCTTTGGAAAGAAACCTCAATTTTGAGATTGCTTTTTGACTTAGGTATTGGTATTATCTTCGCATATCTCCGTTTTTCAGGAAACTTGTTTATTGTTATAATGGTGTTGAAGTACACGTCTCTTAAAGCAGATACTTTTCAGATGCAAGAAATCAAAGCCAACTGCATTTGATTTAATAGAAACGAAGCTGGAAATCACATATGCTTGATAGACGCATAAGAACTCAAATGGAGTTTGAGGTTGGTAAATAAAATAATCGAAATTATTGTAGTCGTTCTGTATTCCTTAGACGTCTGCAGAATTAATGGTGAAATAAGTAAAAGCTTTACTGGGTTCTTCCGCTTCAAGTGCACAACTACTTTTGTTACAGTTTCTGCCAATTCCTATATCACGAATTATTTTCCAGGTACTTCTGGAATTTACTAACGCACCAGACTTTTCGGAGAATAATTTTGACTTCTGGCAATACAAAATGCAGTTTTCAGTTTCAACGGCAGTAAGCCAAAACTATGTTTTAATCGCCTTCGAAACTTCTACCGTCAACCATGGTTTTTTATTCGTTGTAATTTTCTTCTGTTCAATGTCGAAAAGAGTAGAGATGTTTGATTGCAAATCATCCAGTTGAGGCCCAGTTCAGGGAATAAAATGTTTCATAAAAAATATTAAAGTCAATATTTTCAAAATCACATTATAAAAACACTTGATTTTCATGACGAAAATGAAAATCAAATATAACTGCCCCATTCATAAAAATTAGAATAGATTTTAATTGCAATTTATTAAAAAGTTGTACGAAATTTTGCCTTAATAAAAATAAATTTTTTTGGAAGGTTATTTCGCAATTAGGGTCTAAACTATTTTCTATCAAGTCGGTTGTGCTGTTAAGGAAAACCATAATTTTTTTTGTCTGTAAGTCGTTCAGAAGTGAACGTTACTAAAACAGTCCGACAGACAGCCGGACTTGACTAAAACGACTGGATTTGATGAATATTTTAAAAGTTTAACCACTCTCGGTATAGTAATTAATTACTTCTTTTATTTCCATCATTTTTAATTTACAAACTTATAATTCTTACGCTTGTATTTTTTGACATTTTAATTTGATTAATTAGATTTAAGTTTAAAATTTATTGACTTGTGGGAGTCTACGCATAAATATGTGCGTATATTAAAAAGATCTAAAAATTAAAATAGCAATTTATTGTCTAGACAGGTAAATGTAAAAAACCAATATTTTTGCCAAAGGAAGAAGAAAACTTTATACTGAAGACACATTAATTCATCTCAAGTAACATATCAATCAGTTTAAAACCAAGAGATTCAATTTATGGTTAAAGTTTATGAGCAAATGTTTAAACTTATAAAATGCTAATGAATATTTCGATGGCTTAATATAAAAAAGACTTAACTTCGTTTTTTTTAAAAAAAGCTTTTATGTGTATTCTAGTAGACATACACCAAATGTATCTTGCTTCAAAATTGAGGGCGGCTATAGCATAAAATTTGTTGCAATGTTTTCATACATAAAATTTCATTTAATTTAAAATTTGTTGGTTTTCCTATAAATTTACAAAAAATCGAGTTAAGTCTTTATTATATTTACCCATCGATTTGTTTAGCAGGAAAAAAGAAATTTGTAAATTGTTAAATACTACAATCAATAGATTCGTAAAGCAAAAGTTTATTAAAAATTCTGTAAATTGAATATTTGATACCCTCCAGCTACAGTTAGAATATTTCCCGAGTGGGCTTTATATGGAACATTTGGTATATTATGGGTTGATCTTAATAAAAGACTTTCCTATCAATAAAATGATAAATATGACTAAAAAAAAACATACACGTAGAAAAAAAAAATAAAGTTGGAGGTAACCATATTCTAAGAGCAACATACTATGGTTGGATTTTAACAATGTTAATATGTGCAGGTTACCATATTATGGTTAAATATGACCATATCATGGTTTAAATCAACAAAAATTTTGCCGAAATCAAACACAATACTGTCAAAATTCACAAAAGTAACCATATTATGGTCAGAATTAACAATACTATGGTCAATGCTAATCATATTATGATTATTTATTTTATCCATTTTTTCAATTTGTTTGTTAAGTGTCAAATTATAATTTAATTTAATTTAATTTTTTATTCCATATTATTGTAACCATATTATGGCCAAAACTAACAATAATATTGTCAATGTTAATCATATTATGGTTATTTATTTTATCTATTTTTACAATTTGTTTGTTAAGTGTCAAATTATAATTTAATTTAATTTTTTATTCCATATTATTGTAACCATATTATGGTCCGAATTAAAAATAATATGGTCAATGTTAATCATATTATGATTATTTATTTTATCCATTTTTTCAATTTGTTTGTTAAGTGTCAAATTATAAAATAATTTAATTTTTTATTCCATATTATTGTAACCATATTATGGTCAAAATTAACAATAATATTGTCAATGTTAATCATATTATGGTTATTTATTTTATCCATTTTTACAATTTGTTTGTTAAGTGTCAAATTATAATTTAATTTAATTTTTTATTCCATATTATTGTAACCATAGTATGGTCAAAGTTAACACTAATATTGTCAATTTTAATCATATTATGGTTATTTATTTTATCCATTTTTACAATTTGTTTGTTAAGTGTCAAATTATAATTTTATTTTATTTTTTATTCCATATTATTGTAACCATATTATGGTCAGAATTAACAATAATATGATCAATGTTTATCATATTTTGATTATTTATTTTATCAATTTGTTCAATTTATTTGTTAAGTGTCAAATTATAATTTTATTTACTTTTTATTCTTGATAGGTTGTATGTTTCACTTTTTTTAAAAAATCCCCTTTGATTCATTACCAGCCTGTGACGACGTTCATTACCATATTTTCTGTTCTACTAGTTTATTCTACGTAAATTTATGTATTTTAATCAATAATTAAAATAAAATGAATGAGAATTTTAAGCAAAGAAAGCACCTATGATGAAATGCAAACGACCAAATTGTTGTTGCTTTTTAAACACATTATCTTAAAATTAAAATTTAACACACAACGTTTCGAACATATTATAGCTATTAAATATTAACCATAACATGCTTAGAGGCAACCATAAAATGGTTAAAGCTTTTGGATGGATGAATTTAATCAAAATATGGTTGATAGTAACATGGTTAAGGTAACCATAATATGTTTAAGTGCATAGTTGTAGCTTTATTTTATTAAACAAATATATTGTTAAATTCAACCATATTTGAAGTTTCAAGGGTGGTAAACACTTTATTGTTAAATAGAAACAAAATATTATGATTCGTGAAAAATTGTTTTTTAAAAACAACAAAAGTTGGTTTGCTGCCATTCCAGGGACCATAATATGTTTTTATAACCATACTTCAACCATTTTTTTTCTCTGCGTATACATATGTATGATTTTGCTATATTTCTTAGACCTAAATCTTTATATAACTTAAGTTAGTAGGAAGATTTTCCACTTGTCTTGTTTTTATAAAAAACACAATGACTTTTCTACAAAATCAATTATGTCGAATGTTTTTTCTTTCCTTATCTTCCTACAATATATCTAATTTATGTATAATATTATTCAAGTTGAACATTCTTATATACAGTTTTTAATACAAGTGTTTACTTTCTTTTCTTCATACACTTTAAATCCCTAATTATATGCTATTTGTTTTCTTCATTTAAATCTGCATTCCATTTTTTTATATTTTTCGCCCGAAATTTCCAATGAATATTCTCAAAGTCAATTACTTATGGAAATTTTAAATAAAACACAAAAAAGAAAAATACAGCAAAACAAATCGAATTGTTTCTCTGATTTCAATTTGAGTTTTAATTACAAAGAACTTAAAAAAAGTGAATAAAAATTTGCATAGAATTTGTAATTACAAGACATGACCACAATTCAAGTTAAAACTAACGAACACTTTAATAAAATATAGAACAATAGTTTTTGGAGTAAATTGGAAAAGAATCACTGATGGAATAATTTTTTTTTTTCACTTAAAACATCTGTCTGTTTTAAAACGTAGCTGAAGAAAATAAGAAAATTTAAAGAAAACAACTACGTTTTTAAGGGTAAGCCACTAGTGATTTAACAATGTATCATTAATTTTAATAAGTAGTACAAATGCAAGGTCCAACATTTTTATATAATTGCAGCATTTTTATATAATTTTAACGCAAACTTGATGATTTGAAAAGATAATTGGTCGACATCGTTGTTACACTATCGAGAAAAAACATGCTTTTGCATGCTAATCGCTTCCCTATTAATAATGACAGGCATCAGAGATTTGGCACGCCCGAATAAATGCTTCTCAGTTAACAATAATAAGGCCTTTATTTATTTAGGAAGGGGTGATCCAACTAAAACGCACGTTAATTGTAAATAAAACAAAAAGATTTGAAAGATACATTTTTAAATTTTTTTTATTATAATAGAAGGACCTATGACAGTTATGTGTTAAACAAAATATCGGCCAAATGGTCGCCACAGCATAAGCTGCAACCCTTTATTCGATGGTCCATATTTTCATTGACTCTGAGACACAATTGTGGTTCAATGTCGTTAATGTGCCGAAGTATTCCCTCCTTTACCTCTTGAATTGTTCTTGGCTTATTGACGTACACTTTTTCTTTTAAATATCCCCAAAGAAAGAAGTTTTAACGGTGTCAAATCACATGATCGTGATGGTCAATTTCTCATAAGAAAGAGCCATTACTTCATTGGCTGTATGGCAAGGTGCATCATCTTGATAGAACGATATATCGTCCAGCTTCATAGCCTCAATACACTTTAATCATCTTGCGATAGCGAACACCATTCACGGTTACTGCTAGGGCGACCTCATTTGAACGCCCATTTTGAAAAGGCTTCATTCAACACTTTTAACTCGCTGCTTAATTGTGTACCTCTCCTTGGTCGAATTTGTCAGTCGCTGAAACAAAGAATGTCAAATAAAGTTGGGCAAAAAACTTAAGGTAAAGGTGTGACTCACAAATAACATCGTGCATTATGGTTAGGCAACTCAACAAGCCGGATACTGCATGAACGCGTGTTAGGCAACCCGATTGGTGTAAGTACTGGTGTACGACAGGGATATATCCTTTCCCCGCTGTTATTCAATATTGTACTGGACTCAATAATACAGCAATCAACTGGCACTAGAAGAGGCATCACATGGGGTATAAATAGTCGATTAGGAGATCTGGACTATGCTGATGATATCTGCTTACCCGCGCATAACTTTACCGACATATCAACCAAATTGAAACAGATACACCAGCTAGCATCGAATGTTGGTCTTCATATTAACATCGACAAAACAAAGGTTATACGCATCAACACAACTAATCTCTTTAAGCTCAGGGTCAACAACATAGAGCTCGAGGATGTGCAATCGTTTTGCTACTTAGGAAGCAAATTTTCCTCCACGGGCGGCTCCCGTGAAGATATTGCATATCGCATAAAAAGGCAAAGCAGTCATTTGGAGCACTACAAAGAGCAAATTATACCGAAACTATTCGAAAAAATTATCACCGAAATCCTTTGTTACCAAGTATCTAATTTGATTTCACCTTACCAGCATGGGTTTCAGAAAAGATGTTCTACTACAACTAATCTCCTTCATCTTACAACTGTCATATATCGAGGATTTATACAACAACTGCAAACTGATGTGATATACACCGATTTTTCAAAGGCTTTTGATAAAGTTAACCATAGACTTTTGAAAGTTAAACTTAATTTATTCGGTTTTACTGATATAAGTATAAAATGGATATATTCATACCTAAGCAACAGAACGCAAACGATAACACAATTTCTAGAAGCATTGAAGTTCTGTCTGGTGTACCTCAGGGAAGCCACCTTGGGCCACTTCTTTTTACATTGTCTATAAATTACCTACCTGAGGTGATTAATTCTTCCAATATTCTGATGTATGCGGACGACGTGAAAGTTTTTCTTAGCTATCGTCAAATATCTGAACAACAACTTCTTCAAAATGACTTGAATTCTTTTTACACGTGGTGCAATGTAAATCTTATGCAACTTAATCTAAATAAATGTAAATACATGCGTTTTGTTAGAAAGAGTTCAATACCTGCATGCTACTTTTTTGATAGGTATCAGTTGGAGTCGGTGGATAATTTCTTAGATCTTGGAATTCTGCTTGACTTAAAACTAAATTTCATCGCACATATAACAATGACAGCTAATAAAGGCAGAGGCATGATCGGTTTTGTAAAACGTTGGGCTAAAGAGTTCAAGGATCCATATGTTACGAAAAGTCTGTATACTTCCCTTGTACGACCTGTATTGGAGTATGGATCTGTAATATGGGACCCTATTTATAATAAATATTCCGACCAAATTGAATCAGTTCAAAAACAGTTTCTGAATTTTTGTCTGCGTGGGTTGAACTTTAACCAATGGAATATGCCGTCTTATTCTGCAAGACTAGCCCTCATCAAGCTGCCAACTCTAAAGAGCCGTAGAACTGTGATGAACATCTCGTTTATTTTTAACATAATTGTTGGCGACGTATGCTCTGGATATCTAATCAACAATATAACATTTAATGTTCCTCAACGCCCATCACGTCATTTAGTTCCTTTATCAGTTAAATTTTTAAGAGGTAATTATGCTAATAGTTTTATAAATTTATTGACTATTCTTCTAGTCCCAATGATATTAAAACTAAATTATTAATCCATTTAAACACATAATTTTTGTAATTTTTATTTCACATTTGTATATATTTTGTAAAATTAATTTGTATTTAATTATGAAGTCTGTAAGGATTATATTCCATAGACAAATAAATAATAAATAATAAAATAATAAAAAGAATATGGAAATCACCACAAATACATACAGGTACTAAGCTGCGTCTTTTCTCCTCAAATGTTCGCTCTACCTTGCTATATGGATGTGAATCCTGGAACTCTACGGAAAACGAAGAGGTAGACCCGCTAACACCTGGAGAAGGCTACTAGAATCCGAAATTAGCAAAACAGGAAAAACCTGGTCTGAAATAATAATATATACATATATATTATATATATATATATATATATATTATGGTTGGACCACCCTTTAGAAAAAGCTAGAATTACTCTTGCACACTTTTTTTTATATAAAACTCCTATATGGAGATTTTTGGCGAACTTTTTTTTTTATTTAAAACTGAAAACATTAAATTTTGGCTAATAACGAATCTGACAACCCTAAAGCTGTATGGTCTTCTTGCAATATTATTGTATATGATATTCGCCATATTATTTCAATGTTGTGCTATCTTATGCAATAAGTTGCACCATGTTTTCATTCATTCAATAAAAAGGTTAACATAACCTATAGGAATAACATAAAAAGCATTGTACAATGTTGCCAACACATTTCACATTCTTTTCGTTGTGCAATAAAAATCAAAAGTCTTTTGATTGTTGCTAATATATTGTGCCATCATCAAATATCACATTCACATTAGCGATATAATCGTACAATACGTTAAATTGAACAATTTTATTGCAAGTGTATGAGCCGCTTAAAAGTTAATTGCCGGATATGGGAGCAATGTATGATTAATATTTAACTTCCTAAATATTACTCATACGCACAGATAAACTGCATAAGCCCAAGTTTGCAAAATATTTTTTTGTTTTATATTTTAAACTGAGTGAGTAGTTCCTTTGTGTTTTTTAATTTTTCGTAAATGTATTTATTCTTATAATGCTGGGTATCAAACTTATAAGCTAACGATCATAAGGTCTTTATCTATGAAGTACATACTTAACGTTATAATAATATTAAATTGTTTTAAGTTAATTTTTTAAAAGAATATAATCAACAAATTAATTAGCTTTATAAAATTGACTTTGTTCCGTATTTTGTTTAACCATCACTTTATTATGAATGTTCATTGCAAATAAAAGCTTAAAATGTTTGCGAAAAATATCATAAAAGAAGTTACAAAAGCATTGTCCCCCTTATTTGCAGTCATATCAGTATCGGTGCATATAATAATTTGTTGCACATGTGTTTATGTGTGCAATTTTGCTCCTTTTGTTTAAAGTACTTTTTGCAATCTGTGTTCTCTACCCTTAAATATTGTTTTTTTTTGCCGTTCAAGTATTTTAAGTGCCTTTAAAATATATTAACTTTTTACTGATATTGTCTCTTTAAGTACATCACAAACAAAAAATTGCTGACAAACACTTGGCAATATGTTTCTAGTGTTCTTTATTGACAAAGTAGTTTGTTGAAAAATGTGTCAGTAATAAACACCATGGGAAAATGGTAAAAGGGGAGAAAAAAATGGGAATATTAAAAAAAATGTATATAAAAACGGAATTCATAAAAAATAATAGCTAATTTTATTTTGAAAATTTGTTTGTCTTATATTTCGATAGATAAATAAAAGTTGCAAACTGTATCTACCTCTCTGCTATTTTCGTACTTATCTAACTAAAAGCACATGCAAATATGTATATATAATGACATAGATGCTTTTATTCTATTCAACCTATTTATAGCAATATAATGAAAAGTATGAATAAACATTAATATTATTTAAGCAAATTAGTTATTCATACTTTGCGTCTAATTGGCTTTTATGTTAGAAATCTAAATGGAATTTGTGTCATTTTGAGTATTTTTACCTTAATTAATACAAACAATTATATTCGTAATCACATAGTTTGAGTAGTTCCATAACAAAATGAAGAGGAAAAACTAAATTTATCAAAATCTTCATATAAGACTTCTTAAAATATATAACGGGTCCGCCATCTAACGTTTTTTTCAAGTAGTGCTTATTTCGTGAATGGTAGCACTTAGCTCATGTCTGATTTGACATATAATTAGTTTTATCCTTCCGCTGAACGAATATGGTTGTGTATACGCTTGAACAACGCTGGGAAAATGCGTTTTCGCTTCGCTAAGTGGACCTACAGCAGATGCCGATTTTGCCAAAAAAAAATCATATTTTCAGATGAAGCTCATTTTGATCTTGGCGGGTATTTAAACAAGCAAAATTGTCGCATTTGGGGCACAGAAAACCCGTACGCATACATTGAAAAGCCGTTGCACCCAAAACGAGTCACTGATTGGTGCGGATTTTGGTCCAGAGGCATAATTGGGCCATTTTTCTTCGAAAATGAGCAAGGAATGGCCGTTACAGTTAACGGCGATGATTATCGGGCCATGTTGAACGAATTTTTGTTCATAAAAATTGAAGAGGAGGATATTGGCAACATTTGGTTTCAACAGGACGAAGCTACGTTCCACACAGCCGAAGCTTCACTCGATGTTTTCCTCCCTGTTTTTGAAGATTGCATTATCAGCCGCAGAGCTGATGTCGTTTGGCTACCTCGGAGCTGCGATTTGACACCGTTGGACTATTAATTGTGGGGTGCCGTCAAAGAAAAGTGTTACGCCGACAAGCCAGAGACAATTGACGCTTTAAAGGACAAGCCATTGGTGAAAAACAGCTGCACAGAATCGATAATGTGTTTAAAAATTGGACCGATCGTGTAGGCTACAGCATGGCCAGCCAAGGCAGCCATTTGAATGAAATTATCTTCCATTATTAACTGGAAGGATTGTACTTTCCAATAAAAAAAGAAATTTAATAAAATATGCAGTAGTTTTTTTTTATAGCATTTTCAAAAAAAAAAGTTATTTGGCGGACCCTGTACATATATTTTGGGTCTTTCATTAATTCTAACCTTTAACTGGGGAGTTTGTGGTAAATTTTTCCCTCTCTTTATATTTTTTTTTAAACTCTCTTTCGTTGCACTCAATGGCTCATATTCATAGTCAAAAATAAAGTCGACTTTAAATATAAACCGGTTTTAAATGCATGTGAACAACATTGTCTTAAAATATACTTTAAAAAAAGTCGACTTTATTTTTGACTATGAATATGGGCCAATCTGTTTAATTCTTTTACTATCTTCTTTTATCTTGTTCGTTGTTATTCACTTGTGTTTTGACTAAGCTCGACTTTGCGTGAGCGGAGCTACGCATATGCTGGTGTTAAAATAACCACTCGTCGTCATTTACGTAATTTTTTTCTTGATAATATATTACCACCACGTCGGCGTTAGCGTAGGTATTAGGTAGAAAAATACTTACCCCACATCAAAATTAACGTAATTTTTTTCAATGGAATTATTTTTACCACTCGTCCGCTTTCTTGTTGGTAACAAATTATTTATTCCAAAAACGTTATTTTATGATATTTTTAGCTTAGCTAATTTTATTTTCAGCTAAGTGCGCTTTGCTGCCCTCATTAAAATAAGTACATTTTATTAAATCTCGTACGTTGTATAGGAAGATGTTCGTATCAATACTGTTACCGGTCTGCCGCTGTACAGAGATCAATGCGGTCTTTGTATTGAAGGTCTACTCTTTGGGAGATGTTCTCCTCCAATTCTGACCATTTTTGACAGATGATGGGTATTGTTAACCATTCTATTTGTACCAAATTTGGAAAATTTTACACTTATTATTATTTAGGTATACAGAATTGTATTTTGTGCCATTCCCACTTATCTAATCCTGCCCACTTTTTGACTGATGTTGCATATTGGCAGCAAAGCTATTTGTTCCCAAACTAAATTTGTTACCGCTTGGGCAATTTTATAACTTTCTCATACCGTTCTTTTGATATAAATTAATCTGTGTTACAGGGTTGGCTGCCCACTGGGTAACCCAGAAAAACCCACCGGGTTTTTACGGGTATTTTGTTTAAAAAAACCCAAGTGGGTATTTTTATTTATATTCATTTAAACAAAGATGGTATAATTCTTCACATTTTGTTTGCAGAAACATAAAAGAAAATAATTATAAAATGCATACAATGTGTTTATTTGCCCATTTGTCCTTATGTAGATTTAACTTTAGAGGGCTTTTCTCTATTTATTAATTGAAACATAAAAAGTATACCACTTTAAGGTATTTAACTTCAAATTCGGCCTTTTCTAAATCTAATTCATTTTAAATATCAAAATCAGTATTTTTTAAATGAATTTTATTTAAATTTATTTTAATTTGATTTGAAAAATGCGGAGTATGATTTGTAAAATACTCAATTTGATTTCGAAAATTTCGGAATTTGTTTTTTAAAACCCGGAATTTGATTTTGAAAAGGCAACAACTGAAGTTAAAATCCTCTGCATAAAATATAACGTGAAAATAATAAAAAAAATCATAAAAATGGCACCGCAAACACGTACATAAGGCTCAGATTTTAAATGTTGATACATTTTTACAAAAGCTAATGCTTTTTCCAATCCAAGACGATTTCTATGGTTATTCTATATTAAACAATAAAGTGAATTTTTTTTTTCTATTGATGCTGAATTAGCAGGGTAATTTATTACTGAAGTGAAAAAGTCATAAAAGGTTGCTGGTAAATATTTAAAATTTTTGAAATTCAGATTTTTTTGATTGCAAAAATGCATTTTTTCATTTAATCAATCAAATAAAATCTTAACTAAATACCGTTATTGTGAAAAATATTCTGCAGCTTAAATTTTAAATGACAAATACAAGAAATGTAAGGTGGTTTTGAGATATCCATTCTTCCGCTTTCTTTAAGGGATGCTTTATATTCGCTAAATAATGAGTTGGAGTAAGTACGCTTATCAACAAAATCCCGTTTGGAAAGTAGTATATCATGTTCAACAAATTACATCAATAGCAGTTGCATTTGTAGCGGAGTCACGTTGTAAAGC
Source organism: Pollenia labialis (assembly GCA_949318255.1). NCBI lineage: Eukaryota > Metazoa > Arthropoda > Insecta > Diptera > Polleniidae > Pollenia > Pollenia labialis. The sequence continues at coordinate 17,719,457 of OX439141.1, forward strand.
ATTTATAGCTTTTTGAACTTTGATAAACATTTGTTGGATATTCAAAGCTTCTTTTAAACGCTATTTAAAATTCTAAGAATGTCATAGTCAAGGTTCAAAAAAGTTCCACTGTACATCAATTGGCAGTTAAGCATTAGATTAGGGATTTTAAAAAAATAGCTCGATTTTAAATCCAATTCATTTCGAATTGGAGAACATACCCGGATGTACATGAAAAACAACAAAACCCAAAAAAAACCCAAAAAAACCCCAATAAAACAAATGAAAAAACCCGCTGGGTTGGGTTTTTTTTTAAAAACCCGGGGTTTTGCCAGCCCTGCTGTGTTATGCCACGCAAACTTCTCCAATCCCGGCCATTTTTGTAGAGAGGTTGTTTATTGGTAACCCAGCTATGTGTACCAAATTTGAATAAATTTTCACTTACAGTTCATTCGATATTAAAAATGTATTTTGTGCCACGCTAAATTCTCTAATTTCACCCACATTTTGTTGGGTGTTGTGTATTGCTAACCAAGATGCTTGTACCTTATTTCGAAACTTTGATCTTGGAATTCTTAAAATACACAAAAACCTATAAGCTCTTAGTTTGGTAGGACCCACGTCCATTTCTCCAGTCAAGCCCAGGTGTTGTGTATTGATTACCAAAATATATCGACCACTTAAGTTCTTGCCGATTTGTTTGCAATGTAGTAAGACAATGAGTATTGGATGCAGATTTTGATGGGTAAGAAACCTCCAAAAAGGTTGACCTGTAGTTTCTACACCTAATTATTTTTTTCATGAACTCTTTTATAACTTTAAATATTTATATGTATATATCTGGCTGTGCAAAAATGCCCTTTAAGTTTAAATTTTTATTTTATTTTTTTGATAATTTTTTATATATCGTTTTTTTATATTAAAAAAAAGGTTTGTGAAGTAAAGTACCTGTTTTGTTTAAACAAATAAAATAATTTTTGGTTTTTTTATTTTTTGTAATTAAAAATGTAGTAATTTATTTTTCAAAAACAAATAATTATCAAAAAATATTTTTTACTAATTTTTTTTAGTAAAAATTAGAGGGGTACCACGTCATAAGGTATGTATCAAAATTTTATCTCCACAGTTGGCCATGTCTTTCCGTCTGTCTGTTGAAAACACGCTAATTTTGGTGACTTTTTGGCCACATTGTCAACAAAGTGTATACACTTTTTTATTTGCCTTTAATATGAAAAAGAATTTTGGTATGAATTTGTATTCTTATTTCTTTTTTATTAAATAAGAAATGTTAGAAAAATACGTAATTTTCAATTTGAGATCTACTTCGAAAAAGGACCAAAAGTGCAGCCAAGATTTACTAAACTGTTCTTCAATAACTATTTACGTAATCAACAGTACAAATGACAGTAGTATATTTCTAATTGCACGCACATGTCAAATGCCTATAGTAAATAACACTTTCTGGGGTACTTAAAGTCACTAGAACTGGCGACTTTGTCAAAAGTGAAACAGTACAGATTCACTTGTGAGATTTCCTACAGGGTTTCTACAAATTTGTTTTGTTTTCTAAGACATTCATAATCGCATTAACAGAAAATAACTGAACTTGTGGAAATTCGAAATGGATTTGGTTAAAACGAATATTATTTAATTAGCTAAACAAAAGTTTTTCCACTGTGATTGCATTTCAATGTTAATGGGAAAAAAGAATCATTAAAACTAAACCATCGTTATAACATTTAAAATGCATAATGAACATGTAACTACTTTTGTTTTCTAAATACGAAAAAGAGTAAAAAAAAATTTAAGTAAAAACAAAGCAATAAAATGGTTACAGAAATTAAGGAAAATTTAATGTGCACTAGATACTGAGTTAACGGCAGAGAGAATAAAAAACTTGACATTTACTGCCTAGTCATCGATTTCGAACGAACACTACAAAATTTAAAGTTTATTTTTGAACAGGCAGTTAATTTATAAAAAAATTTATACTAAAATAAGTCTCATCCCATCTTAATCACTTTTGTTGTCTTTAAATTATTTTTAAAGCCGAAGCTATTTACTTATATCCCAACTCCGTTTAACGAGGGATAGTCGTATCTACACTCCAACTATTTCTACTCCGCTAAACGAAAAGAACATAAAGATTTATGACGTTTTTATTGTTTGTAATAAAAATGCAACATACTGTTACTAATGTTATAGTTGCGCTAAATTCATTCCAGTTTTTTATGTTTCTAGTCACTTTTGTTATTTTTTTTTTTCTGAACGTAACAAAAAGATGAACTGAAATAAAAATGTACTCCCTCTAAGAGTAAAACTATTTGTAGGTTATTGTATTTTTATTTCTCTGCTCTATTCTGTACACATTTATTATATTCCAGAATACAATACATAAAAATGTGTATTTGTTGCCATTTGTACTCTGTAACATTTATCATGCTACTTACGATGTATGCATTAGATATGGTGAGAAATAATTGCCCATTTTAGGTTTTTTTACATTTTTATGCCCAATATGCTTAGTTTTATACCCTACAACAATGTACATAAAGAGTTGAAGTTTCAACGAAAACATCAAAAAATTAGGCTTGTTTTTGCTTTATTCTAGAATTTTTCAAACAACTAAGCGGTGTAGTTTAGATTTGTTGAAAACGAAAAATCTTTATCTCTAACCAAATATATTTAGTTTTACTGAATGTAAGATACAATAATATTAATAATAATAATTTTATAGAGAAAGTCAGTGTAACAAACCGGACTTTTTCAGGAAACAGAACGAATAAAGTCACAAATGCAAAATAATTCAGTTAAACATAAATGTAATAGAAACAAATTGCAAATATTTCGCATTGTTTTACTTATGGATTTTTTTTTCTTCAACCGAATTCTTTTAAAAATATTACAAAACTATTAAATTATTAAATGCTAAAGGGTGAAATATTCTTATGATAACCTTGTTGCGAAATTTATATTAATACCAACTAAAAAGTTTAATTAAAAATATTTTGTCATTCCGGTTGTAATCAGTTTTGGAAAATAAACAGAACATTATTTAGCATTCGGCTCACACACCCAGGAACAATATATTTTTTTAGTGTTTGCTTAAACGAACACAACCCTTATACCGTTCTCAACTATTTTCAAGAAAGAGCACAACATTATTCATTGAATTTCATTTATTTAACAATGTAATAAAAGATACATTATAGAGCATTAAAATAACCGATAGTACTATCGATAGTCTTAAAATATCGAAAATATCGATAGGAAAAATATCGAAAATATCGATAGGAAAAATATCGATATTATTATTATTTAAAATACAGATATGCAGACATGTAACAGCAGCTTTACACAAGCAGTTTTTTACTTGGTATTATTAATTCGCGCTGAATTACAGCAAAGAATACAAACAACAAGAATGGAAGTGGTATGGATTGCTTAGATGTACTTTTTTTACTGTTAGTAAAAGGCCTTTACGTCGAAATTTGTATAGGGAATGAAATATCAAATATTTTTTTAATGTTGTGAAAAAATTGCAAATACAAATGCAATTGCAATTGCGAGTATAGAATAAAACAATGATCGTCCATTAGAGGAAAAGTCTGCTAGATTGAATACCTTTTGGGTTGAGAATCTAAACATTAGAACATTATCGAAAGTTGCAATAAAATATCTTATCCCTCCTACTTCAGTTCCTTTAGAAAGGAAGGTGCTTTTCAGTAGCACAATTTTTAAAAACTATCATCTAAAATAACATCTCATACGTTCAATAAACAACGAACTGATAGCCTGATAAAAAACTAGTTTAAGTTATCCTGCTCAAGTACAAACATTCAATCGATAGTAATATCGATGTATCGATAGTGAAATCTGAACTATTGATAAATATCGATAGTAGAAAATATCGATAGTATCTCAGCAGAAGTATCACTACAATTGTTCTGTTTTTTAACGAATAACAGAACCTTAAGTAATGTTCGACTCTTTCTTGAAAATAGTTACGAACGGTATAAAGAGTTGTGCTCGTCTACACAAACACTAAAAAACAAAGAAATACTCTAAAACCTTATACTAAATTTTAATAAAATATTATTAAAACAAATGTTTTGTATCACTAATATTACCCTGAAGGAAACCTGGGTGCAAGTGTCTCCAAGTCACCAGTTTTGTCGACTATTTTGGTGACACTGTCTACAAAGTGTCTACACTTCACTACATTTGCCACTATATTTGGCTTTATTACGCAAAAATTTTTATCAATAACAACTGAGATATACAATTCCTATAAAAGTTGAAGAAATAATAAAAAAATATTGTTATGATTTCGTATTCGTACCAAAAGTGTAGACTACATTTACTAAAATGTACTAGTGATTCTCTGGTTCCAATGTTCCCAAAGGAACTACCAAGTCAGTACCTAGTCAGTAGTACCAACGTCAGTAGTAGATTTCCAATGACACCCACATGTTAAATGTCTATAATAAATAACATTGTCTGGAGTATAATAAGTCACTAGTACTGGTGACTGTGTCAATAGTGAATTAGTACAAATTAACTAGTGACATTTCCTACAGGGTAATAACAAACAATTGAATAATCGAAATATCAATTATATTTTGTACATTCGTATTTTTTCTTTATGCTCTTGCAAATATCACCGTTGTCAATTCGATGACGCATGACATTTACGTCATAAAAATTAGTATGATAATGTAGGGCTAATGACAGGTATTGACAGATAACTTAATCGAAGGGTGTAACACCAGGAGGTGAATTATTCTTAAGATGGTCCTTTAAACCCCCGTGGGGGTCAAAAAACACAATATAAAGTTTTCTCACTGTCGCTTGCACTGTCAGACTTTAAACTATTTGTAGAATATGAAAAGATTTTCAGCTGACCGAAATATGTGTGTATGTTTATTTAAGACTATGAAAATATACATATTTGAATAAACGTAATCACAACAGCAAATATTCCAATTTATACCTTTTTTTCTTTAAATAAAATAAAAATGTGATTTATTTATCTGTTAAATAAGAAGATGATAATTTAAATTAAACTTTTTTGTTTTTGCTTTTTGATGAAGTTGATTATTTTTCTACATTTTACAAAAGTAACCAAGAGAAACCAATAAGAGAACGAACAAGTATGAAACTTGTTCTGTTTAAAAAAGTGTACCTTAGAAACAGGGGATTGTTGGAAAGTGGGCTGATGGATAATAATAATGAACTTTCTTTTATGAACTTGGGCTTTAAACAGAGCTCCAAAAAAAATAACTTTTTTAATTACTTAAAGTTGTAAAATTTCTAAATGTTCATATTTACTGAATTTGAATTAAGTTTTTACCGTAGCAGTCTTTCTTTATGAAACTTATTTTGGGCTAGTTACATTATAAATTTATTAGGGACGAGCAAATTTTTTAAAGATTTTAAAAGAAAAATCAAGAATTGCGGATAATTTTATTTGCTTTGAAAATAAAACAACACGTTTTTACAATTTGAATGCATTTATATATTTTTTGCTGTAAATACTAATCACTTTTATGTTTTTTTTTAGTACCGCCCTACTACAAGTATTACCTATTGCAAAAATATGAAAACACATTAAAAAGTCTATTTATTATTTGAAACAGATGCTCAGTATGTTGTTGGGTTTTTTTCAGCATTTTTCTTTAATCTTGCTGACGCATAAAAGAAATTCGCAATAAGAAAAGAAAATATGAATTGCCAGCAGTTTTTTTATGTTGTATGTAAAAAGGAAATTATTTTCAAAAAACAAACATAAACAAGAAAAAAAAATAATGCTGATATTTCTTGTTAAAATATTTCTTAAAAAATATTTTTTTATACAACTGTTTTTTTTATAGTCATACAACAAGTTTTCTTTTATCTATAGAAAATCGTAAGAAAAATATGCATAAGATGAAATAATATTTCTTTTAGTTACCTTACCGAATAAGTAAGATTACTTCAAAGTGTTGCTATTACTGCCGATACCATTTTACAAAAGCTTAAGAAAGCAAGTAAGATTTCTATATTCGGATATGGCGAATCCTTTATGCTCTTCACTATGATGCTTTTAGAAAGTTATACAAATATCGTTCTTTAGATAAAAATAAATCTGTTTTGCAAAGCGCCCTCATTGTGTCGGCTGTTGTGTATTGAAAACCAAGACGATTGCACCTTATTTGTCAACTTTGGCTCTTGCCCTTCTCCAGATATAAAAAGCAACAAGTAATTTGAGTAAAATTAGAGGCAGTCGTATTTATTTGCTAATATCTCAGTCATTTATAAACCGATCTGGCCAAATTTCAATACCAATTTTGAATGCAGTATATGTGATATGAAAACAGAATAACCTAGTCTCCATCGTTTCTGTGGTCTTCAGAAACCCCATTTCATATCGTTAAATAAACTTCGCTTCTTATAATTATCCAGAATATATACACTTTAAAGGGTCTTACATCATTGTTGCAGCATACGGAATGACAAACTTATATATACCCTGTTACATTCGGTGAACGGTAAAAATTAAAACAAAAACACCAACAATATCGTCTACACTACAGAGCAGAAATCACCTACCATTTGAAGTTGTTTTTCTTTTGTACACCACTGCTACGAAAGGTGCATTAAGGAAATACAAGTTTGGTCGGTTGGTGTGTTGTTCTGAAATTTAAGGCACGTGAAGATTTATAAGTATATCTAGTACTTGCCTGCTTCGTGCAACCATTGCAACGCTGCAAAATATGACTTATTTGTATGTAATAGGTAGTACACGAGAACATATTATCCTGCAACCAAATGTATTTCTGGTTAAAGCAAAAAAATAATAATATAATAGTTATAAAAATACTCTTTACCATTACGTCAACATATTATAGCAGTTAGTCAGCCGCTCATCATTGATTCTGGCAGACAGTAAATCTGATGTTTAATTTTTTATATATTATACTTTTGTTGTATATGTTTTTATGACCTACACCACAACAACCCTTTACAATGCGTTTATGGTGAAGTTTGTAACGAATACCAATGCCAAATGGAGCATATCCGTCTGGATTTCTGGCTTTTTATGTGTCCATTTTTATTTATAGACATTTGATGTAATTTTCTACATAGGCTTTTGTTGGGCTAAGGGCTCGAGGGTTTGGGGATCATCTTAAGGATATTTGACTTATTTTTGCTACATCCTACGGGTCTTAAACAGGTGCAGCCAATACCAGGGATTCGGCAAATGTCTAAAAGTGACAGTTCTTTAGAGATCTTTACTACCTCTGTTTTTCTGAAGTAAACCTCGCGTCAAGCTGTTATAACTTATGAACTGGGTTTTAAAGCTTGTTTTTTTAAAAAGGTTTTTTACTTTTAATTTATTTATTGTATAATCCTTGTAAAAACTTTGCCTACAAAATAATTTGTTAAGTAATCAGGAAAGAGTACAAATGCTACTTCCAATTCTATTTAAAGAACCAATGAATTGTAGAAGGGATGTTCCATGATGAACGCATTTAAATAAGTAGTTATTGAAGTACTTCTATAGAAGAAAGCTACAAAATAATGAGTGAAAGAAGCTATTCATTTTAAAAAAGTAGGCGAAGTTTTTACTGGGATGTTAAGCATTTTTTTTAAACGGGACAAAAAAACTCCAGAAACTGAAAATATAGATGCCATAAGATTTTTTTGCATAAATCCTATCTCACAAATACTTGACACTGTTTTGACTTAATTATTACTTTTTTTGTGAAAAATAAAAATATATGCTACTTTTCAATTTTCCATTATTAAGCATTTTACATATATTGCACGAACTTTTGATCTTCGAAGACCCCTAGTGAAATTTGATATTCGTAGAACATTTTAACCTTCATAAGTGCCGTTTTGGCATAATTTTGTGTAAAAGTTAGGCAAATTACAGAAATTACCCTTTTAAAATGTGAGTTAGAGGGTTAATATAGTTTAAGAAAAAAATCGCCAAACAATTCTACTGAAGAAATCTGAAATAATTTTTTAGTTTAGAAGTACTTTAAGTATATTTTTTTTACTTATTCTAAACACCTTTTCAAACAATTTAAAAACTTCAAGGCCAGAAATTTTGAAAGATCTTTTGCAGATTTGCTCTACCAGAAGCCTAGTTTTATTTCGCATTGCAAGTATTGATGCTGGCCGCAATGACCCGAACTTTGGTGCACTGTGTAATAAGTAGATACTTCCAAGATTGAGCTTCCGTGTCATGCTGAATAAGATGCTTTTTGACGAGGAACACTTTTGGCAATCACATGGTAGTTGTGGTTTAGACGACAACTCGCAGGGAGATATCCTGAAAATCCCATTAAAGGGTTTTTTCACCATTTGTGGGAGAGCTCGGCCTGAGGATTGTATTGATTGCATTTAACAATTTTTCGAGATTCGGTGTAAAAATTTGACTATAGTTTTCATATATACCATGGAAATATTTTGAAAAAAAAACATGTTAAAATATGGTCACTTCCAACATAATTATGTTTAAAGACAATTTTAAAAATAGTATGGTTAATATAACTATATTATTGTCACCTACAACCATATAATGGTTGAATTAGTCCTCCATCAAGAAACCACAGCCATATTATGGTTTTTCCTACAAATGTTGTGGTTAATTATGACAATAATTTCTTTAAAAATTAACCATAGTATTTTCCACTTTTCAAACAACAACATCCTATGGTTAAAAACCAGCCATGCTATTATAAATGTTAAACATGTTTTAGTTATTTTTGACCATAACATGTTCGGAGGCAACCATAATATGGTTGTGGCTTTTTTATGGAGGACTAATTCAACCATAATATGGTTGTCGGTCACAATAATATTGTTAAATCAATTTTAAATTTAAAATTTTCTTAAAAAATAGTTTTGTTGGAGGTGACCATATGTAAACATGTTTTTTTCTCAGGGTGTAGATGCGGAATTAATCATAGGTTCATATGATCCCCATTCGGCAATCACATAAAATGGAATTAATCTTATTTAGATAACAAAATAATTACAGATGATTCTTTATTTTCCAAAGGTGGCAAATAGGGACAGTAAGTGGTGTAGGGTACAAACTTTATTTTATTACTTAATTTTTCTTACCTAGTAAGTAAGAATACAACAGCTCGTTGTTGCTGTTGAGTTATGAACACTCGCTGATTTATAATTTGTAAAATAAATTCATTTTTACTACTTTTCCTTTTGCAGTGGCTCACAAAAACACTACTAAGGAAATTAAGTAGATTAAAAGTGTAATAAAGTAGCAAATATAAAATTTTCAAAAAAAAAAAAAAAAAAAAAAAACCAGTCGTTATTCGAATAGAGATGTAACGAGATTTTTTTTTTTTTTTGTAATTATGTTGCACGTTGTTAATGAAAACTTCTTAGTATCTTAACAACGTTGGCGTATCCCTTATTATGAATAGAGTTTAGAGAGAAAATATTTGTTCGTAGTGGAATTTTTTTTATTAATTTAATAAATAAAATATTCTTAAAAAAATCTTATCATAAATAAAGCCAAATCCTTAATGACCACTAACTACACAGAAAGAAAAACACTCGGGATAAATCAAGTTTATTATGATTACTTTAAGTACGAGTCGTTCTCAAAAATTCAAGTACGAATAACACTAAAACGTACTCAAAACAATCCTAAATGCACAGAAAAAATTAAAAATTGTCCCTAATCACCAATTTTATTCTAAATTCATAGAATCAAGCAACCCATTTGTTGATTTTGCACCTATTACCAAAATGGTTATATTGATTACTAAAAATTGTAAAAATTTTAAATTGTGAATATTTTTTTTTTCAATAAATGATATTTTTAATTAAAAAATTATCAAAAAACTTTGCCGTTTCAAACAATGTGTTGATTGATTTTGACAACATCCAACAACAATTCCACAAGTTTTAATTATTTTATTTGAAACGAAATGTTTTTTTGTTATTTAATTAATATTTTATTAAAAATTTATTTCAAAGCAACTAAAATGTTAATTAAATCAATATTATATTTTTAATTTTCTTTTAACAAAAAAAATAACTGATTCAATTATCACATTAATCAAATTTTAATACTTTTTGAACAATTTTTTTAATTGATAAAAAACTATTAATAATTTTTTCTGTGTGGGATAACTTTAAAAAATCAATCCCAGAAGTTCTTGAAATGATGCATTTTTTATAATGCATTGAATGCAAAGGATTGTTGAGATTAATAAATTTGATTAAATTTTTGTTGCAAGTCCTTTTTTTGTAAATGCCTGTGTATACACTAGACATAATTTTTAACGTGCATTTCAGAGTTCTTATTTGTTTTGCCATGATATTTTAATTGATAATATTAATTATCATTAAGCTTATTTTGGGATTTTATTGCTTTTATTGTAAAAACGTAGTTTTCATTCATATTAAAAAATCATAACAAATTTAATTGGGAATGAAAGTGGAGGATGATTTATGGTACCTTTTAAGATTGGCATTATTTGCTAGCTCAGTAAAATTTCAAATTATAAATAACGATATGATCTACTACACCGAAGCAGAAATTGTTCATAATATTAATGAACAATATTTATTGAAATAATTTTCGTTGGCCAAATATAATTTAATAATAACTATTTGTTAAAATTATGAAAAATAAAATTAAAATTTTTAAAATTAAATTTTATTTTGTACCGCATTTCAAGTTATCTTCAAAATTTTCATTGATAGACAGCCGAACAGCTGGACTGACGGACATTGGAGTATACTACAAGGTGGGTATAGCACCAATTTGTTTCACACATAAACTAACCTTACACGCATAATACTCTCTCCAATATGGTGGTGTGGGTTTGAAAATTTTGAGTTCCTAAAATTTAAATAATTAAATTTTAAAAGTGTTACGTATTTTCTTAAATAAACGCGTTTGAGTTCTTTTTAATTGCAAATCCAAATAAATACACACGCTTATTCAACTTAACAAACTTTATTAGAATTGATTATTTTGTTCACAATTGTTAGTTACGAACAGAACCGTTTTAATGTTTCCAAAAAACTAACTAATTTTACATGAGTCACCCCTTTTTATATTTCCTAATTATTTCTAGATTTTTCCCGAACCTCCCTGTTAGAACAGCTTATTATGTTCTAAGACCATTTCTAGAAATGACTAGAAAATTCATGTAGGAATTATTTTAAAATAACAGTTTTGTTAAAAATTATACATGACAATTTTAAGTTACTAATATGACATAAAACTATAAGTTACAAAATAACTTACAACTACAACTAAAAAAAATTCTTAGATAATTTAACCTTCGTAACAATAGAAAGAAATTAATTAAGTAGATGTCCTGTTCAACATACACATTAATAAATAGCTTGACCTTCATAATCCTTAGGGAATATTTAAATATAAATAATTTAAATATATTGTTCTTATTAAAATTAATGAGTTGAAAAATTTGTTTGTAACAACAATGAGATTTTTATAGACTTGTTAAAAATACAAAATTTTTATTTAAAATTGTTTTACCACAAAAGCACACAAAAACGAACAAATGTAGATATCCCTGTTGGAAATGTCAATAATGGAACTAAACTGATTCATTATTGAATTTCTCACAACTACTACTGACCAACTGTATACCAGGTGATACTTTGTGCCTTATACCTGTAGCATGTGCTTAGACAGATAGAAAAACACTCGGGATAAATTCAGTTTTTTATACTTCCTATAATCACGAGTCGTACTTAAAAATTCAAGTACGAATAACACCAAAACGTATTTAAAACAATCCTAAATGGAGTACTTTCGAAAATCAATCCCGGAATTTCTTAAAATAAATACAAAACTCTTAAACCAAATAAAAAATAATCTCATTTAACTTATCAAAGTTTGTTGTAGACTACTACAACAACACCACACAAGTAGTTAAAAAAACGGTTTGCTTGTTGTGTACAAAAACATTATTTTCATGTTTAAAATGTAAAATTGAGAACTCTTGTTTCTCATTTACTTTATATTTTCAGTTATTTATGTGAATTAAATTTTTAAAGTAAAAAACATTTTAGGAATGATGCAGGTGTTTTATAATTGAGATTCTTTATGGTGTAAAACGGGTAAGTAAATTAATCATAATAAAATTCTCCTTAAAATATTACTTTTGGTTTATTTCAAGTACGAATTCAGGATTAAATCAACTTTGTAATTCTTAAATCAAGCGCATATTGAGAATAATTTAATCAGAGTTTTACTTTAATCAGTCTCATTTTCGGATTATTTCAAGTACGAATTAGGGATTAAATATGGATAAGTGAAGTATTACGTGATTGAAAATACGTATTTACTTGAATCGATCTTACTGTTTTTTAATTCAAGAAAATCCGAACTCTCCGTACTATTAATACCGCTTCGGATTGATTTGAGTACGGATGGATTAATTTTTCTTTTGAGTGTATCATTGAAAATCCTTTACTTACCTTAGAAATATTGACAAGGGATGTCTTGTGGGTGTTTGGAGCTTGAGATTTATTGGTACAGTTTTATAGTTTAGGCTTCATTTTTTAATAATTTTACTGGATTCTTCTTTTGTAATATTCTTGTATTAAACAACAAATTAAATCCAAAATACGTAAATATGTTTTAAATAAAAGAGATGTTTAATTAGTAAAAACAACATAGACATTTTTATGGATTAATATTTTGTATTGCTGGATCAAATTATATTATTGAGCTTTTTTGTTGTATTGCCTCTTTAAATTTTTAATATAAAAAATCAGAACTTGTGCTTTAAACTGTATAAACTTTACAGCTATCAGAAAATCCCTCTTTTTCTCAAAAGCAAACGGAAGTGTAGACACTTTGTTGGCAAAGCCCCAAAAAATTGACAAGAGAGGCGGCGAATTGGAGACACTTGATTCCAGATTTCCTGCTGGGATGTTAGTGTTTTCAACAAAATCATATATTTTTTATTCACTCAACAAAATGTGTGTGTGTGCGTGTGGATATACATAGAAAAACCTTAACTTGACACACAACATTTTAAACATTAATAAAGTGATTTTTAAGTGAATTTTTTTTAACTTGTAATAAGAAATAACATTATTTAATATTAAAGAAGAAACAATTTTATAGGAAGAAAATTAATATGTTGTCTTAATATTGAGATGAATAAAAATTAAATTAAATATTTAAAGCTTTGTAAATAAAGAACAATGTGATTAAACAACAGTCAAAAATTAAGAGACGAAAATAAATAGACAAGATATTAAGTACGATCATGACTTTAAGCATTATCGTTAACTCTATCATTAAGAAACTGATGACGTCCATTGTGTGTCCTTTTGCACTAAAGAAAAAGGAAGAACATTTATAACCAAATTATTTATTCAAGGCAAAATTAAAGCAGCCCTTAGAATTCGCCTATCCGTTTGCCATATTATACCAGTTATTTAACTGATGATATATTGGTATTGTATCTCTTAGATTATCGTTGAAATAATTGCCTACACATCAAGCCCAATGGTCTCAAATTCATCTTCTTCTTCGTCGATCTGAAGCCTGATGAACCCATTACCTGTTTTTTTATTCTTTGATACTTTTTTACTAAATCTGCCTGCTGTAGACCTAACAATAAGTATAGCGGAGTGGAAAATCGAACATTTGTTTGCTGCAAAAAGTGCCAGTGGATGTGGATGGCTTTGTTGTTTAATCCATGCGGGAAATTTGTGTCGATTGTTCCAACAGACTGGACCTGGAATATGAAGAACAAAAAGATAGAAAAAGTAATGAAACACAGTACAGTCTTCACCGGTTGTGTGACACATTTTTTTGCAACTTTCTAAAAGTTGTTTCTTAAATTTTGTTCTAGGACTTATTTTATACCGTGCTCAGATATGCACCTTAATTGAGTTGTACGCAATAAACGACATTATTGAGCTTAATTATCCATATAAAATTGCAATTTAGTTATTGCTCAATTAATACGAAATTGTTATAAATATTGAGTAAAATTAAAATGCAACACTGTAACAAGTGTGTTTATTAAGCAAAACACAACTTACTAAACAATGTGTATTGACATTTGGAAACTGAAATTACAACAAAACAAATGCCCATCCATTGGATCGTCGCAAAAGCCAGATGTTTATTCCTTAAAGATGTCAAAACTTGTTTACATTTTGCTTATACATGTACATTTTTGTTAACGTTGAATGTTGTTGTAGTAGTAATATAAATTGAGTAAGCTAAATTGTGTATGTGTGAACAGAAAGATAATTATGTCAATAAACCGAATATTGACTCAATAAAAAAGGTATATCTGAACACGGTATTATTGAAATAATACTGCATTGTAGTAATTGGCACTAAACACGTTCATTGAGAATAATGCCTGTATTTACAAAACTTTTTTAAATTTAATAAAGGTTTGAGATAAATTTACTATGAAAACTATCCCTAATAAACGCTGTTAAATTTAATATGGGGTTAGATGTCTAACTGGAAAAATGGTGTCAATTGATTCCCTCCAATGACAACCACATGTAAAGTGTTTTTGTGTGTATTTGCAAATATGAAAACAGACACAAAAACTTCCAAATATTTTAAAATTTCAAACAATTTTTTATTTGTTTCAATTAATTGTGTTGACTGAAAAAAATATTTTGATTTGTGTTTACGTTCTATATAACCTCTTTTGCTAGCGGCCAAATTTCAATTAAGCCTATTGATTAAAACTCAATAGCAAGAAACCTTACAAATACATAATTTATTTAATAGTACAAATTTCTAACTTACATATTAATGGAAGTTGGTTTTTAATTTTTCCTAACAAAGCATATGACTATATGATCCTATAAAAAATGTAATTATGGTTGGTGCGGAAACGTTAATGCGTTTCAGAAAAAAAACAGTTTATTTGTCTATTCTATTCGAGATTGCTTTGAAATTTTTACTGTTTGTTAAAACTCAGCTAGCATTTTCAATCGTCTAGGAGTCTACTGGGAATCTCACAAAGAGTGTTTTTGATCGTCGACGAGCTCATTTTTTAATTGTAGACGATTACACGTGCTGATTCGTATGAGAGATTCTTCCATAACGCAGCGAAAGACGCTTTTATTATGTTGAGATTATCTAACGAGTCTTTCAAAAAGCATGCTAAGAGTCGTATGAGACTCACCTTGGGATTATTTTACAACTCGTAAAATGCTCAGCCATATAACTGAGCTACCTAAATAAGGGCATCAAGCGTATTTTTTATGTCAAAACTTCTAGTTTTCATACAATTTATATAAAACAAACCTTAAGGTCGCGAAATCAACACCATCCAGTCGGAAAAATCCTTTTTTTCAGGTCCTTAGGCCGGTTTGTTTTATTGAAATTGTATTGACAATAAAATTTTAATTTTTCAAAAACGCTCTTATTTAGGTAGCTCAGTAATTGTTAGACGACTCTTACAGAGAGTCGCAAAAGGTTCATTCCAAGATTAAAAGACGAGCGTGTCAAAAAATAAATAAACAAAATAATAAATAAAAAAAATTTATATGTTTTTGTTTTTGTTACTCTTCAGATAATCATCAGAAGATTCTTTTGGGAGTTGTGTATTAAACATAATCGTCAAACAAACAGCCTATGCTAGCTGGGAAGTGATATGCCTTATATACATATACCTACTTAGAATACACGCATACTTATGTTAAGCCAATTTAAGCTTTTAAGGTCTGGTTGCAACTGGTATCCATTACCCACATAAAAAGTCAAGCACATATCGTTTACCTAAAATTTTAAAGTGGAACTTTGTATGACATTATTTAACATGCTGTGTTTGTTCTTCGATCTTCATAGCACGTAATGATTTGTTTTTGAGAACTTAAACCTAAAAAGCACATTCAATAATACTTTTGTCATTCTCTTGTAAAAAGATACACACATAAAAAATCCATAAATAAATCAAAAAATAATTTAATTTTAAAATATGTATGTAAATGTATATGTAGATTTTGTAATAAGAATTATTTTCGTGAATATCGTCAAATAAACGTTAAAAATTCTACATCAATTGCTATTAAACAAAATATCTTATATGTAAATAAATATATATTTTAGTAAAAAGAATTACACATATCAAAATATTATGATTGGAAATATATACGACAGATGTCTAAACTGTGAAAATAAAATTGATGGTAAACACATTTTTGTATTTTGGTTATAAATGTGTTGATACGTACATATGCATGAACGTATGTATGTAGTTATTTGTTTTTATATCTTTTTACAGGTAAAATCGAGTAGATATGTTGCTTTGTATATGTGACCAAACATCCCAGCAGACCTTGTTTTTGGAAATTAAAATATTCTGTTGCCACCCACTGAAATAATAACTAACACAAAGTTTTTTGTTTCGAAAAGCATTTCACAGATGGATTTAAGTTACTTGCAGCGTTCAATTTTGAGCTCAGAGGTGCCTTCTAAGTTTCAACACCAATTTTATGAAGATTTCTTAAATGACTCAAAAGAGCCGATGTTGAGAATCCTTTACGAGACAAGACTTTTAAGGATGGAGACTTGCGTTTTTGTCTCTTTTTATATTTATTTATATTGCTGAGCTAGAGAACTCCTTGCTCAAATATTATTGATGATGAAGAATAACGTTAGGAATGTAATGTGCACTTTTTAAAGTATGTATGAATTTTCTAATTACAATAAATAAAATTTTCAACTAACTCGAAAGTCGGTGTAAGAACTCTAAATATACCATATATTCTATCCTGTTGTTTAGCTGTTTTCAACAATACTTATTATCACATATGCTTTTAAATACAAAATAAAAATATATTGCTGGGCTGTAAAACAAATATAATAGAATATCAAATTTCTATTGCTGTCAATATGATTTTTTTTTCTTACGATTCAAATCAATATTTGAGTGTAATTTTTTGCCTTTACTGATTGCATATTTCAAATATTGTACATTTATTAATTTAAATATACGAGGATAACTTCTTAAGTTTTCATAGGAGAAGGCATTTCACTTTTATTACCCCTGATATCAGAATAATAATATTATTGGTACGGTCGAAGTTATCCCTTATTAACAGAGAATCTGCACTCTGAATATTTTGGCAAGTTCATTTCTCAATAAAAAGCTCCCATTATCATGAGCATTGCCTTAGTGTTCTCCGATATTTAATCCTATAATTTGATATAGAAGTTTAAATCTTAAACCAATTTAAACGTGCAGTTTTTAGACAATGTTTGTATTTGAAATATAAACCTTTGAGAGCAACTCTCGTATTTTTAGATTGGTAAAATATAAAACCATGTAAATATTATTTACGTTCAATTTTAGCTCTATCATTTTGCTGCAACCAAAACTATAAAATACTTTAAAATAAATAGAGCGAATTAAATTAAGCAAAAAAATATATATTCATTAAAAATAATTGGTATTGTGGTTATTTTGTTGAACTATTTATGGTTTTTTAATCCAAATTTTTAATATATTAATTCGGCTCAAGTTCATCAAATTTAATTTTTATTAAATTATTTTTTTGAAGAAAGGAATTTTACAACATGAAAATAAATTAAAATTGTTATTGATAATCTGTCATTCTTGACCGTGGCCGGGGCACGAACCCTGGCCGGCAGGTTACCATGACATGCTTCGATCGCAACCACTCGATCTTATTAATTAAACAAATTAAAAGTTACTTTAAATATTTCTGATTTTGAAAGCTTTCGATAAATACTTAGAAATATATTTGGCCTTAAGAAATATATATATTTGTGCAGATTTAATAACTTTTACGAAAATTGTTCAGAATTTTAAGAGTTAAAAAAAAGCCAAATCGGTAATTTTCCACATAACTTCTTTTAAAATTATTCTATTTATACCAGAAACATTCTTTTACATTAAAAGTGTTGTAATTTTAATATTGTAAAATAAAAACCCTGAAATTAATTTATCTGCTTAAGGTGTTTTCAAACTCCAATTTTTGTAAGTACGATAACATCGTGCAATACTTAAATAAATATGAAGCTTCTCAATCTCAAAACGGCTTATAACACTATGGAACATTTTTGGGATTATTGTCTGGGGGGTGAGAAATTCCAAGTCAGGGTGATGGTACTAGGTCAGTATAGTAAAACCCTCAAAGGGTTTGGCGTTCGCATGTGTCAGTTTTTTTTTATGACATTTTAAATTTTTTCCTTATCTTGATGTTTTTTTTATTTAACATAACTCGAGATCCACAAGTCCGATTTTGCTAAAACAAACTCAAAAAAATTTAGAATTACAATTTCTTTAATCCGTTCATATAACGTTTTTCTTTATAATCAACAGTTTTGCCGGTAAAAATAAATTTGTGGAGAAAAAAAAATATTATAATTATTTCGCCCTCGAAAGTATGCTAATAATTAGTTTAATTTATTTTCTTAAAAGTACATGAGAGCGTATACATATGTGTTTGTTTTTCTAATATTAATCATACGTTCAAAATTACGATCATTTAGGATTTTTTTTGTTTTTATAAAAAAATTAAATTTTAATTTTAGAATTAAATATTAATTAACTGGAACATATACATCAAGGCCCATCTATCAGGTCTGCTTTCTTGTACAAAAACAAAAAACGATTCTTTTTAGTTGTCAAAAATTTACTACCACATATACAAAGCAAAAGGAAAAAACGTGTGTGTGTGGCATACCATAAACGTAAACAAACGTATTCATGCACATCTAAACAACATGTAAACAACTTTTGACAACTAAAAATAACATAAACAATGATCATCAGGCTTCTTGCGCAGACCTTTTCAATGGGCCTTGATATACATCATTTCGAAAATATTATAGGGGAAGCAAAAATTTAATGCAAATAATTAATTTATAAATTTTTCATTAATAAATATTTAATAAGATCTTTAAGCGTTTATCATATTATCGCTTTTGTTGATAGTTTGTTTGTTTTTGTGCTTAAAAATCGCCTATTTTGATCGAAAAGTTTTTGTGAACATTTGCGTTTATGCGATTTTATATTTTTGTTTATTGAGGGCCGTTTGCATTTTAGCTACCGATATATATCGAGCGCTTACTGCGAAAATAACGTAAGCGACATAATTTTCAAATTTCGTTTTTTTGCATAAAATCCTAAATGATCGTAATTTTGAACGTATGATTAATATTAGAAAAACAAACACATATGTATGTATACGCTCTCATGTACTTTTAAGAAAATAAATTAAACTAATTATTAGCATACTTTCGAGGGCGAAATAATTATAATATTTTTTTTTCTCCACAAATTTATTTTTACCGGCAAAACTGTTGATTATAAAGAAAAACGTTATATGAACGGATTAAAGAAATTGTAATTCTAAATTTTTTTGAGTTTGTTTTAGCAAAATCGGACTTGTGGATCTCGAGTTATGTTAAATAAAAAAAACATCAAGATAAGGAAAAAATTTAAAATGTCATAAAAAAAACTGACACATGCGAACGCCAAACCCTTTGAGGGTTTTACTATACTGACCTAGTACCATCACCCTGACTTGGAATTTCTCACCCCCCAGATTGGCTGTTGTACCGTGTAATTTGAAGCGCACTTCTAATTAAATGAGTCCTGCAGTATCTCTTATCCTTTAGCGATTGTATCAGCCATCATTTAAAATATGTATACATAGTGGATTTTTTGCAGTTCAAGCCTCTTTAAATATTTAAATGCATATTTCACGATTGTAGTTTTTACTAATGATACATTGAGATCCTTGTGAATATTAGAGTTTTTAGCATACAAGGGAGCAGTTGTGATTTTTCGAAGAAGTTTAATTTGGCTCCCTTGAAATTTTTTCGATATTAGCCCTTTCAGATCAAATTATATGAAATAATAATTTTTTTCTATCAACCGGCAAGCAATGATTGTGAGTTCTTGTGTCTGTTTAAAAAAAATAAAAAGAAACAACAAACCAGCAGAAAATAAAAAACTACACCTTAAGTTTGATTGTGTCTTTCCACAAGTGTAAACATGCGTCAACAAGGAAATTGTTTTTGTAAATATTGAAATACGTTTTTATTGTTAGTAGTGGTAACTGTAAAATAAGCTTTTGCAACAATTAGGATCGTTAGTGTTGATACTGTGCATAGTAACAAGGAGTCAGCGCTCAACAAAATACAGAAAGCACAATTGTGTTGATCAGGCACAATATGACATTTTGTTTTATGCTCACGTTTGTGCATTCTAATAATTTTACAGGGAAATATTTTGATTTGAATGTCAGTTATGATATTGAGGTAGTTTTAAACAGCCTTAACAATTCTGATGCTGACTTCAGTGTAAATGATAATGTTGCTGATGAAACATGGATCCCTTGTAATGCAAATACAGAAGCACAAGAAAGTGATAAAAGCTCATATAATGGAAATACTTTCCCTAACACGAATGACCAAACAAGTACAAACATCAGTTGAACAATCATACTTCTCGGACCACCCAGATACAGCACAACCACTATCTTTACGTAACGTTTTAAAAGTTTATCATTTCCGAACACAAGACTTCTAACACCAACTACTCAGTAAAAAATGTGTACCACAAGGAGCAGGTTTTATGTATGAGTTCATACCTTAATTCGCTTCAAAATTGCTGGCATCCGATTTTTGTATGGGCTGTTCCGGTTTGGAGGACTATTTTCTTGACAATAAGCGCTTTTTTAACATGAAAACAAAGCACTCCAAAAGTGCTTTTTAACAGCTAACTATACAAACATATTCATTTATGTTAAGCTTTTTCTTGTGTAAATGATTTTAATCATTTTCGTAAATCATAATATATTCTTATTTTTTGCGCTTTAAAACCTTCTTCGTTGTCACCATTAAAATAGCAGCTTTTTTATTTTATTATTTATCATTTACTGTTGTTTAAGAGCTTTCTTATTGAAGCGCTTCAAAACACCAAAATTTTTTTTTCTGGGTAGTTGCAAAATGAAGTAGATGATACAACTCCATTACAATCAGGCCTGTTTTGCAAATCACTTTTACTCAAATCATATGTGCCTACTAAAATTACACGTGTGATATTTTAGTGGCTCGCTTTTGTGTGTTTTGGTGTGGTCTTCATTTGCCGAAAGCGCACCGAGCAACACAAACACGGTATGACCTTCAAAACACCATCAAATCACACGTGTGATTTTCAAAAACACGTGATTTTTAGAACAGGCCCGAATATCTTAAAATCTACCTTTTATGAATACACCGAGGAAGTTTTGCAATAAACCAAAATGTATGTATTGTATTGAGTAAACGTGGTCAGAAAGTGCGTTTCGTACCAGTAGTTATAAAAAGATTTGATGGATGCGCGATTATGATGGGGTGTCTCAGTTTTACCCTGCGATAAGAATGTTCTTTGCGAGTGGAAGCAAAACTACTGCCGTTTATAACTCCATGTCCTGCGACAAGTTTTTTCAGCTACGTCCAAATACACATTTTGAAGATTACTCCGCATCACACTCAAAAAATAAGTTTTGGAGAATTCACCAATTACTCAATTGATGGGCAGATGGTACTTCTTACGGGAAGATGCCTTGGACGTGAAGTAATTAGGCCAAACCACAACCCGTTTGTTTCAAATATCCTGTCTGTGCTACTTCTAGAGTTGTTTTAGCAAACTTTATAAGATTGTAGATTAAAAATTGTGGTATTGGTCATTAATATATATGTATATATTTTGGCCCGATCTTTGTTTAACAAATACCACTGTTAGAAGCATTATACAAGATGGGTTGGTAGCAACAGGTACAAATATGGCAAATAGAGTTGCAAATTTCCTTTGGACAAATAAATGAATCGGGGCGATATTTCCCAATTTATCAATATCAAAATAGAAGCTGTTGTGAAAAGAAAGGACATATAGACAGTGATATAGCCAGTAGGCAAGCTGGTAGTGATGTAGACTATCAGTGCGGGGTTGTGGGTTCGAAAGGATCCTGTAGGAAACATTAAATAGTTTAAGTACGAATTCAGTATTGAATCAACTTTATAGTTTATATTCAATAATATAGTTTTTGAATCAAATTAAATTTTTAATATTTTTAATCAGGCTTAAGTTCATCAAATTTAATTTTCATTAAATTATTTTTATGAAGAAAGGAATTTTACAACATGAAAATTAATTAAAATTGTTATTGATAATCATTCATTCTTGACTGATCTGAGATTCGAACCCAGGCGGCTGGTTACCATGACATGTTTCGATCGCCTGATTAAAAATATTAAAAATTTGGATTAAAAACCATAAATAGTTCAACAAAATAACCACAATTCTAATTAAAAAAATTTAATTTCAAAGATATTTCTATCTTGTATTATAATGAAGCAAAAAAAATTACCCCATATATTTAGTAACGTAAGTGTCATCTGGTATAAAATCTAACTTCCTCTCCTCAGCCTAAGCTTTTCAAAATACTAAGAAACATAAACATGCTTACATTGAAAATATAAGCAGTTATTTATTACTGCGTTTTAACAGCAATATTGACGGGAAAGCAACAACAATCAATAACACAGTTTCACCATTTTGAATATAAGAGCATTTCTAATAAGACATATATTTAGATACACATGCATACATACATACATACATACATACATGTGTGCATAAAATTAAATTTACCATAACTAAGCTGCTTATTTTGAATCAATCTAATGGTCTTTTGGTATATTAGATTGTATTTTAGTACAGATAAATTATAGCATTGATAGTCTTTAATAAAATATTCGTATATGTCACTTTTAAATACATACATATGTATAGTGTATTGTGTACATAGTGTACATGTTTAGTTAAATATATGACATCCACAATTTATTTAGATATGGAATATACCAAAAGCTATCATTTACTAAATCGTCATATTTAAGCTGTTACTCTTTTTTTATTTTGTTTGGTTTGTGATAAATCTTAATTTGGTATTTAACTCGTATAAACTTTCGATAAATTTTGTTATGTCGTTTTTGTTATTGCTTGTATTGGGTCAATGAAATGTTACTGATAAAATGGTTAATAACTTAAAAAGAAATATGTGGGAATGACTTGTGTATAAATCAAAGAGTTTATATTCAATAAAAACATGTCGTTGACATATGACTTGTGATTGTCTTTTTTGTGTATTTTCTTTGGTAAATATTTATTAATTTAATATATTTATCTTATTTTTGGGTTAAGCTTTTTTTTTTGGTTGAATAGCCACAGTTGAATAGCAATAGACAAATTGGTATTTGATATGCCTTTTAAGCGAAAATAGAATAGAGGAGCTTAAAAATTTAATTTTTATATGAGATTGATATTAATTTTAGTGTTTAGTTAATAAATAAAATGAATATTCGAACATCAATTTTTTTTTGTAATAATCATCTATTTTTTATTATAATCGTCTATTCTGTATTTATTTCGCTTACAATTTAAAGAAAAATGCTACAAACCTTTTTTTTAGGTACCAGGCTGGAAATTTATGTCAATTGTTCCAACAGACTGGTCCTGGATTTGTGAAAATCGAACATGTATAAAAATAAAGAACTCTTGACCAGTGAAAGGAGAACTAATCAATTAACCGCCTCCCATGACAACCCCATGTAAAAGTGATAGGTCCCATTCATATAAAATATTAGAACAAGAACCGGTCTCTATCACCAAAGACCCATCATGGGACTACTTTGGTTTCAGTGCACTTCCATCTAGGGTATTTCGTAGTGAAATAACGATACGCCTTTATGCTAGAACGATGCCGATAGTCAAAAAAACTTAAGGGTAATACCGATAATATGAATTTTGAATCAAGCTAATATTAATAAAACTCAAGTAGAGAAATTACTTGATAATACAAAAGTTTAGTGTAAGAGGTTATAAATTTATCGATTAATAAGATCGAAGATTTCTTAAATATTTCCCTACCAGACCTGCAGTGGAAAGTTGTCTCTCATATGCACCAAAACTTATTTTAAAACTTAAGTATTTCTGCGCTATTTCATTCCGTTTTCGGGACAACATGTCATTGCGCTAGTAAGCAAGCTAATCTGCGTCAATAGAAATATTAGGAAATCTAAGGTATCTTTCGACTTTTTGTCAAGCTAAACCACATCGTAGAATGCACCGACTTTCATCCTACAAGGATATTTTTTAAGTTTTTCACACCCGCTCGTCTATTTTATTTAGACCATATTGAAACTACAGGTTTTATTATAGTATAGTTTTAGTTTTATGTAACGCATAAAGTGGCATTGCATGCGCCACATACTGTTGTTTCGTTGGCTTAAAATGGTCAAAGCAAATGCCTTAAAATAAAACAACTCATTTCTACCTTTTTAAGAAAATATCCTAATGCAACAGTTTTTAGTTATAACTCGTTAAATTTAAACTTTTTGAAATCCATAATTTTTTTTTTGAATGTACGTTTAAGGGTTAAACAATACAATACCGATAACTAAAAATTTGGATTAAAAACCATAAATAGTTCAACAAAATAACCACAATTCTAATTATTGTTAAAGCTAAGGCACGAGCTCTATGTGTACATTTGTCCTTCAAGTTGTGCTGAAAAAGGTCAACAAGAAAAAAGAAAGACAAAATGAAAAAACAAATAAAATGTACTTTGGACTTCAAGAAGAATTCTTGACATAAGTACCGAAAAAACAGAAGTTAGGAAAAACATGTAAAATCATGTTTAACCAAAGGTTAAAAATACAATTTGGTTTAAGGATTGATATTTGACTATTGACGTCAGCAGTCGTCGATGGCTGCGAGTGTAAGACGGCAAATCCATCTGAGGAGATCGAGTGGTTGCGATCGAAACATGTCATGGTAACCAGCCGCCTGGGTTCGAATCTCAGGTCAGTCAAGAATGAATGATTATCAATAACAATTTTAATTAATTTTCATGTTGTAAAATTCCTTTCTTCATAAAAATAATTTAATGAAAATTAAATTTGATGAACTTAAGCCTGATTAAAAAAATATTAAAAATTTGGATTAAAAACCATAAAAAGTTCAACAAAATAACCACAATTCTAATTATCTTTAAAATTTTATTTATAAAAAAGCAAAAATTTAGGGAAGAGGTAATTATTAAATATTAAATTTGGCGATGTGTGTAATACATAGAAATATGAAGCAGTCTTTTAGTATAGCGTTCAATTTGGGATCACTTTCAAAGAGATCTTACGATAATCATCCGTCCGTCTGGCTAGTTGCCTGTCCATGTTCCTTCCTTTGAAATGTTTTCATTAATAAACAATTTAGCGTCCGTCACAAAAATCGGTTTAAGATAAAAAAATTTCCTATGGATATTGATTTCTATGATTTCTAGATAATATTCGGCACAATTAACTCTCATATGAATTTTAGTTTCTTAGCGTGACTTTGTGTTTGTGAGCCGATGACTGCCCTTTAGACCGGGTCGACCTCCATACGAAAAAAAAACGTTGTGCCAGTCACCCCCTAGAATGAAAAATATGTCAATGAAGCTTCTAAAACAGGAAACGATTTTTTTTTGCCACGCCCCAAAATACAGCACTTTTGGTTTTTTATATGTAGCGCTGCCATTTAAAGTTCGATCTTATCATATCGCACATCGTTGTTCATGGCTTGACAGAGGCTTAATTTTTTCCTTTGGTGACTTTTCAATTTGACCTTAAATTCTGGGCGCCACTTATGTCTACATATAAAAAACACAACATGTGTTCTTCCTATAAATCGAATATTAAGGGCTAGATCCGTTAAAAAGGCACAAACCGATATATTGGTCAATAAAATGCAAAACAACAGGTCCATTGCCTGCGGATTTGTAAAGCTTTCGAAGATGTGGTGGCAAAAGTCAAAAAAATATTTAACTGCATTAAATTTAAGAAATGCAAAAAACTAACTTTGTAACCAAACTAACCATTCCTCTAATATTAAATATTATACTTTATTATTTTTTTAATCTTTCTTCTTTTTTAGATTCACTGGAACTGATAGCGTGACAAATTTTTCACACGAAATTCAAGATGGATTTTTTCTCTTCGAGGGGAATGAAAATTTCATGGGAACAAAAATGCCACTTGTTATTCACGATAGGGGTGAATATGTTAATTCTCTTAGTTGTTATGTATTAAAAATAAACATCAAATTAAATTGTTTGTTCTAAAAACATCCTAAAAAAAAGTGTCGACTGTCGACAGTCAACTATTGCTAGTAACGATACATCGGTTCCTGTGACATCCCTAGTTTTAACTTTCTAATAAATACTTAGATTGGTGGCTGTCAAAATCTGGCAATTTATGTAATAAATTCATTTTATTTAAAACAACACTTGTTTTTGTTTTAATTTACGCTTAACAAAATTTTGTAGTTCATAAATCAAACACAAAATTTAATAAAAAATAAAAACACAATAAAATTGTTAAATTGCCTAAAGAAGTAATACAACACTAAAAGATACGACTATAAAGTATTTCTTAACTAAACCACACACTAAAAAATGAATTCTGAGTAATTTATCATACTGTTAAGGCCACATTATCATAACGTTAAACAAAAAATAATATTAAATAAAATAAATCCGACCAACCAAGCCAAACTGAAAAAACTAAAGAAAATAAAAATAATAATAAAAACTACAAAAAAATATACATTTTTGGGTATGTACGAATGTTGGCATATCTATAATAAAAATAAAGTTAAAATAATAAAGAAAAATATAATAATTTTTACACATCATATGTGACTTCAAGTTAAAATCCCTTTTATGGCAATGCAGTAAGTTTGTGCACAATAAATAGGATTTCGTTGAGCCTATTTACAACTTTGCACATGACCGTAACCAAAAAATACTCACACAAATACATATATGTATCTATTAGTACGTACATACACGTGCAAATACAGACTTTACAACGTACTACATACACATTACACCAAAAGTACTTATATAAAGTTACATACATACATATAAACTAAATAATAACATCACAAATTCATACATAGAGCCGTCCCTATTTTTGTGATTTAACTAATAAAAGGGAGAAATTTGGCACGAAACTAGCTGCTTATGAATATGCGACCAGTTGGTAGTACACATAGTACCAACTCGTCCAATATTTAGAACCAGGAAGATACACAAAAAGAAAAACACTGAATTAAGTTTCTTATACTTTCTTTAAGTACGAGTCGTACTCAAAAATTCAATTACGAATAACACTAAAACGTACTTAAAGCAATTCTTAATGGCATAACTTTCGAAAATCAATCCCGGAAATTCTTAAAACAGGTACAAAATTCTTAAGCCATGTAAAAAAAAAAAGATTAAACAATCCGTTGGTAGTGCCACTCTGAGAGTAAAATCACAATGTGAGCGTTTTTATCATATTTTACTTATCAAAGTTTGTTGTATACTGCTAAAATAACACCACACAAGTTGAAAAAAAGATTTGCTTGTTGTGAGACGGAACAAAAAAGTAACAAAACAATATTGTTTTCATGTTTAAAAAGTAAAACTGAACTCTTGCTTCTCATTTAGTTTATATTTTTATCTAAATATGTACATAAGAAGATGCTGGTGTTTTATCATTCTAAAAGGTGTAAAACGGGTAAGTAAATCAATGATAATAATATCCTCTTTCTAATTTAATTTTTGTTTTGTTTTTTTTTCAAACAACAATTAGGGATAAAATCAACGTTATAATACTTGAATCAAGCGCATTTTGAGATTGATTCAATGTAAGTTTTACTTAAATCTGTCTCATTTTCGGATTATTTCAAGTATGAAATCGGGATTCAATATGAATAATTTTAGTATTTCGCGATTGGAAATCCGTACCTGAATCAATCCTTCTGTACTTGATTCCAGAAAATCCGTACTAACCGTTCTATTAATTCCGTTTCGGATGGATTTGAGTACGGATGGTTTGATTTTTCTTTGGATTGTATTTTATTGTCGATGAACCTAAAACGACTTAAGTCTGGGGTCACACTATGAAAGTTTTCTTTCAGAAAGTCTGAGTTTAGTGGTGAGAGGGGAAGAGAACATGCATTTCTCACCCATAAACTCAGGCTTTTTGAAAGAACACTTTTTTCAGAAAGTCTGAGTTTATTGATGAGAGTGGAAGAGAACATGCATTTCTTTTCTAATCTCTCACCCATAAACGGAGACTTGCTGAAAGGAAACTTTCATAGCGCGAACCCAGACAAAGATATTCCGAATTTAATGAAAAATATGATAAGATTTAATAGAACTTACGAAAGGGTTACAGTTTACTCTGGCAAATATTCATTAAAAATTTATGCATATGGAGTGAGATCAATTCAAATTCAAAGTAAATGAATTAAATAACGATCTAAACCAAATTTTTTTCTGGGCATCGGCCAATGGATTACGCCTAAATCCTAAAAAATCAAAATGTGTTATTATCACCAAAAAATCTGTTAAAATTGATGTTGAAATTAACGTTATTCTGGGAGATACTAAAATTGAAGTAGTAAACACGGTCAAAAATCTTGGAGTTGTCTTTAACAGCACACTTACCTGGTCTGACCACATTACCCAGGCATGTGGTAGAGTCTACAGTATGTTGCGGAATTTGTGGACTGTACAGTACTTTACACCACCCAAAGAAAGACTTTTGCTGGCAAAAACTTATCTTCTACCTACACTTCTTTATGCATCAGAGATATTTTCTGGATGTAACTTAAAAGACTTCATGAGGCTTAAAACGACATTTAATAACATTGTACGCTATATTTATAGTCTAAAAAAATTTGATCACGTATCTCAATACTCCTATCGTGTGATCAACGTTAGCTTCGAAGACTATCTGAAATTAAAAAACCTTTTGTTCTTACACAAAATTTTAACGACAATGAAACCAAAATATTTATTTGACCGTCTACAGTTCATGAGGTCCTCGAGAGTAAACAGCCTAGTCCAACTTCGACATCGTGATGCAGCGTCTGAGAAACAATTTTTTATATATTCTATACGTCTCTGGAACCAACTTCCTGTATATTTAAAACATTCAACCATCGCAACTAAATTTAAAAATAACTTCAATAACATTTATGGCATTCGAAATAATTAACTTGATTGTAAAATTCAAATATTTATGTACTCTAATTAAGTTTTATATTAATTGTAATTATTGATCTAATTATCTATTATTACTTTATCTGCTAAATTATTTTATAAATAAGGACACCTACATATATTAAAACTAACTTTTCTGATTCTAATACTTTAATTATAAGATAATCTATCTTGTTGTATTAGAAAAGCACTAAATAAATATAAATAAATAAATAAAATAAAGTAAGTGGCTTATGCCGATAAGCAAACATTGTTCGCGTTTTTCGTGGAAGGCGACCTTCAGTGTTCGAAAATTTTCATAAAATTGAAAGCTCATAATGTGCTTCGTCAAGAACAGAAGCGGTGCTCATATTTCCTAACTTATTTTCAAATGGTTTTTGAATAAAATTAACTTTTTTAGGTTATTTGCTTACAAATTCTGGTTGTATCGGTTTAAAAAAATGGGATCCACTTTAGTTTTATTAAACTATAAATAACTCTATCGAACTTTGTGATGATTGGTTTTTAACTTGCCAAAGGTCCCGCAAAAACCCCTTCCGAAAATGCTTTTAGGACGCCTAAAATCGAAAATTATGTTGAAATTTTTCATGAAATTAAGTCTTGCCGGCATAAAGTTATCGGATTATTATAAAACTTATTGTACGTGCTTAGAGCTTGAATCCTGAATCTTTAGAAATTGACCAATTCAAATGTACTTTTAAAAACAAAATGTACTTTTTGAGATCAATTTCTGTATCAAATTTTCATTTTTCATCACTAACATTTCTTCTCGTGTTAGCTTAGATGGATATATGTGCAATTGCGTGTATGTATGTGTACATCCGTGAAAATTTAGCTCAAAACATAGTGAGAAGGAGGCAACTAACAACAAAAACAACTAAGAGCGTCAATTTATGTACGGTTATAAAATGATGTTGTTAAAAAACTTTGTTTTTGTTTTCAATGTTTTTTTTAGCAGAACCCTGAAAATGTGTATGAACATAAATTTGGTCTTACATTCATTTTCCTGTACTCACATGGGTGTGTGTGTGTTTGTGCATGAACTTAAAAAAAAAACAGCAAAATTAAAATCACCAACAATAACAACCAAATGACTAGGGAAAAACTTTTTCGAACTAATGTACGAGTAACATAAAATAACAAAGAGACAGGAACAAAAACAAACTATTAGAGGAATAAAGAACATTTTTGGCTTAATAATAAAAAAAAAAACGACAAAGCTTTGTGGAGAAAATTTGTACATGCCTTACAGTACTTAGGCAAATGTGGGTATTTGAGCAAAACTTTTAAATGCGATTGTTGTAAATTTTAAGATTTTTAAATAAATACATTAAATTTATAGGCAATGTTTTCCTAAAAGCTAAAAAAAGCACAGGATTATGCCTTGCATATGTAGGTAAATACATTGTATTAGTGATATAATTTAAGTTTTATATTTTTTAAATCGTAAATTTTTGAAAAAATTTAATTAAATGTTTAAGCAGTTTACCATCACACTCATAAACTTTCGTTAAAACCCTTTAACGCTTTTCCTTTGACATCTTCTCCAGACTTTACTCTGGACTAAAAAAAGAAAACACTCAAGAATTTACAAAAACAGCTCCATTTATTCACTTTTTTTTTTAGTTTATAAAATAATTACTTTTTGAGGAAGATTGTTTTAAAACAAATACCATAAAATTAAATAAAGGAACCATTAAAAATAAAAATGAACTAAATTTTTTCACTGTGTTTTACTTTTTATTGTGTTGCTGGCAAACACCTTTAGAAATTATATCCGTTTACAATTCCTTTTTCAGTGGTCAAACAATAAATGAGTTTAAATGTAACGAACATAATGATACAGAATAATTAAAAAGAAAGTATTTAATTTCTATTCGTTAAAGCAGGGGCGAAGTTGAAAAATATTTAGTTTGGTTTACTGAATATTGAAAGAGTGTATAAAGTAATTAGAGAAAGAAACTTTTATCTCATACAGTGTTGCCAGAAATGTTATAAGGAAATCAAATTTTCCCAGCCCTCAAAAAAATATACATCTAGACTTGCACTAGATGTCGATGTGTAAACAACATTTTGTCATGTTTTTGTATTTATAAAAAATTCACTGTGAGTGTGTACATATTTTGTAAACGTACAAATTTTATAGAAAAAATAAACTAAAACATTCAGCCTTATTGTGGTTGTCGTTGTCGTATACGACTGTGTAATAGATTAAAGTAATACACAACATGCGTTCTTTAATCTACTACAAAAAACGACACGTTTGTTTACGAAAACGACAACCACAATAAGGCTGATTATGTTTTTTTGGCTATATGTATATGTTGTTGTTATTTATATGCTTGTAATAATGACGTAATTATGTATGTATTTTATTGTTATTGAATTTAAGTAAAAGAAATCCCTGATAATGATCTTCAAAGAAGATCAAAATATTAGAAACAAATAAAGAAGGAATTTTTATTTATAAAAAAAAAACTGGCCTCGAGATTGACTAATTGTACTTATTTAAAAATCGAAAGGTCGAATACAAACAAATTTGATTATATTGCGTTATTTTAAAATAAATCTGTCTTTTTTAATATAATTGTAGAATATATAAATTATTCTGTTCAACAATCATTACAAATATACGTTCTTGTCTCTCTGCCATGTTGAAGGCAAATAGCTTTGTTGCAGCTACCGCAGCAAAAATGAGTTTTTCTCTGGGCTTTGATTTTGGTCTTACAAATAACGCACAACGGACGGTAAAAAGTTGAATTTGACGGTTACGGTACCGCTTGTATATAATCGGATTGCGAGTTATTATTTTGGACCTGTAAAATGTGGTCCAGCCAGACCCTGAGGTGCCCTTTTTTCTTGTGGGAGGGTTTTTGTGATCTAAAAGATTTAAAATTTGTTTTATTCGATTCAGGAAAACTTACTTGTAGAATTCATGTAGAATTCGTTTCTTAAAACTTTTGCTACAAAAAAAGATATTGCATATGAAAGTCAAATATGGTCTGGCCAGACCATGTGGGTCATCTAAGGGTTAAAAGCTCCTATTCCCAGAAGGCCGAACAATTGGTAAAAAGTCTTTTAGATCCTTTACCGCCAAGGAATTGTTGCGAGTTAGTTTCAAAACAAACATTTGCCCAAAAAGTTTTGGAACTGAGTGCATAATTTTAGGTCAAAGATCTTAAGAGACCATTAGAGCATTTTTACAATTTTTTAGTTTATTTTTTTTAAATATATTTTCTGTTAAAATTTTTTTTGCCTTATTTTTAAATTATTTATTTTATCGTCGTTTTAATATGCAAACCTGCTAACTCCCTTTCAGCATGTTTTACAAGAGAGACAAGAAACTTTTTATATTTCAGATTTGCAGCTTGAGAGGATGACAAAAAATACAGTTGGTTTTACACACTTCAAGACTCAATTTTAAGAAAAACTTCATGCTGGTCGACGAGGTGTATATTTCTCTATCACAAGGCATCATAATCTTAATTTACTTAAAGAGTAAATTTAGCAGTTTTTTTTCATGCCTGCTGGAAGTTTTCAACTTAAATGTGAAGAAAACTATTGAACAAATTTTGACATACAACAATTATATCGCTAAAAAAAGTTATCACCTGGGCTAGTTAGACCACCTGTTATGAATTGTCCTTATTCCAACTTCATTTTAGAAATCCTATGTTAATAAACAAGCTCGAGGTCACAATTGATTTTTAATAAATATTATCTAAAAATTTAACATTCTGATTAAAAAACATTCAAAAATTTGGGTTTTTGGGAAAATTAACAAAAAAAAAAATCTTATAGTGTACTTTATTTTCCAAAAATTACAAATAATATATTATTTTAATAAAAACGAAATAAACAAGAGTGGAACATTCGGCTTTGGCGAATCTTACACGACCTTGGCTATTGAATTCAAATCTTTTTGTTATACCCACTCTACCATAGGGACATTATGCGGTAGTGATGATGTGGGCAACACATACAACAATTGGTCAAAAACTCAGCTATTGGTATTCCGATCGATTCAGAATTAACGTTGTCCGTCCGTTGATCTGGCTGATTGACTGTCAATGTAAACCTTGTGCATCAATAACGTTTTTACTCTTTAATTCTATTCTATACTATCGATCTACAATTTTAAATATCCCCCATACAAACTTTTTTCCAGAATACAGTCCTTGTGCCCCCAAACCATCTTTAAATGTTGGTATTCAGATTAAATGTTAATCAAAACATTTTTTTTATTGTAATTTGTCCAAATTCGGCCATAGCTCTTAGACAAATTCCACTCCAGAAAATAGCGTTTATGCCATAACCAAAAATCTTAAAAAAACACAAATATACAAAAAATTCACAAAAACAAAAGGAGAAATACAATGAATAAAGCCAAAAAAAGGGGGTTTCAATATTCAGGTTAAGTTATCAGGAACTTTATGTCAGAGAAGCAACTAGGTACCATGAAGGAAGGAATTAGATATTTTAAAGGACAATGGTAGGATTTTCAGACGACATATCAGTTTTGTTTGATATGGTGAAAAACAGGGGTTTTTAACTTTAAGGCCCAAGTATTCCAATTTGTGAAAAATGTTCAGCAACATCTGTTACTTCATATGAAATATTTAACATGCATCAATGTTGCCCATCTCGCGAGTATCCACAATTTTACATTTTTAATCTTTCAAGGTATGCGATATTGTTTTGCGTATGTAAGCAAACCCCACATGTACTAAGAAGTACATTTTATTTAAATAAAAAAATTATATGAATCTTAAAGTAAATATCGTCGCAAGAATTAAAGAACGCTGTAACTGATGAAAAAAAATCGAAAATACGTTTTTTGCAAAATTTTTATCAGAAAAAAATGCTGCGTCGATTGGTCCGGATCACATATTTGCATGACGAAAAAATTCACTTTTTTGTTTCCAAAAAAAATAATTGTAGTTACAGCATTTTATAGGTCTGTGGAAAAAAATCGTTTGCTATTAGCCGCAGAATCACTTGAGAGGAAATGTTTACAGCCAATATATAAAGCGAAAAAAAATAAAAATACATTTTTAAAATCATATTCCTAAGTTGTATAGTTTTTGTGATATAAATTTTTTTCTACTTTCATACAGGTTTTTATTGGCTCTGGTGAACATTTTATGTTTTGTTAGTTACAGCGTTCTTTAATTCTTGCGACGATATGGATAAAAAATTGTTACTGATTGTGTTATTTATGTTTTTCCTTTCTCAATTAAAATAAAATTTTAACTTTTTTCCATTTGCTTAAAACTCCACGTGAAATAAGTGCAGTTTATATTAATTTGCAGTCAAAAAATAATTATTGTCATAGATATTTCGGAACTTTTTCACAAATTAAACAGAGTACAATTTTATCAACATAATTTCATAGAAATTTCACACAAGTTCTTTTCATATGAGTTTTGACAGCATTGCGTGTGAAATGGCGAACAGAGTACCACGAAGACATCTCGAAAACCTGAAGTTCTGAGCACAGATTCGGATTCGGCACTCAGCCTGTAAGCAAATTAAGCGTAGTTAAATTTTAAGGGCCGATGCTGTTTTTGAATAAAACACAAATAATTTAGGAAATTATTGTTATTTCTTTTTATTATGATTATCAATTATGTATGGAACAAAATATCGGCCAAACGGCCGTCGCAACATTGTTTAAATTTTCGATTACGCTGAGGCATAATTGAGGTTCAATGCCGTTAATGTGGCGAATTATCTCATCCCTTAGCTCTTGAATTGTTGCTGGCTTATTGACGTACACCTATTCTTTCAAATAACCCCATAGTAAGAAGTCCAACGGTGTCAAATCATGTGATCTTGGCGACCAATTGACACCGCACCACGTGAGATAACACGGCCATTGAATTTGTCGCACAAAAGAGCCATTGCTTCGTTACCTGTGTGGCAATTGGCACCTTCCTGTTGAAACCACATATCGTCCACATCCATAACTTCCAATTCGGACCCTAAAAACTTCGTTATCATCTCACGATAGCGAACACCATTCAAAGTTACTGCCTTACCGGCCTCGTTTTGGAAAAAATACGACCC
Organism: Pollenia labialis; assembly: GCA_949318255.1. Lineage (NCBI taxonomy): Eukaryota > Metazoa > Arthropoda > Insecta > Diptera > Polleniidae > Pollenia > Pollenia labialis. Next base: position 17,754,620 of record OX439141.1, read on the forward strand.
GATGATGCCGCCAGCCCATAAGCCGCTCCAAACAGTCACTCTTTGTAGGTGCATTGATTTTTTTTTGACAATAACTCTTGGATTATCATTAGCTCAAATGCGGCAATTCTATTTATTGACAATCCACTGATGTGAAAATGTGCCTCATCACTTATTTCATAATAAGCCTGAATAACTTTAACGCGTTGCTCGATTGTGTATCTTTCCATGGTTCAAATTGAGTCTGAAATTGAGAAATGACAAATAAAATGCAGAAAAAACTTGACGGTAATGTGTGGTTCAAATTCAACATCGTTTAATTTTATAATCTGGTCCATTGGTTAAGTAATTGTTTTCCTGTGTAATTTAAAGGTAATAAACAGAAAAGCTCTTTTCCGGGAGGACATTTGAATGCGGTAATGCAGCGGTTTTAACAATTTTCAACAAACTTTGTCATTAAGCCATTCAAATATTTTAAAATTACCAACAGTTTTTGTACACAAGATTTGCATAGCCAGGCAACTAACCAGATGAACGGACAAGGTCCTATCGACTTGTAAAAAGTGATTCAGTGTTAAACGGTGTGGGACGAGGACTTCAATTTAAATTTTTAAAGTTAAAAACTTAAGAATGAACGCACAATAAACTTTCGCGGTATAAAGGAAAGAACTTTTTTGAAAATAGTGGTTTGAACATTTTGCTTTAGCCACCTTATAGTCCAGACCTTTCCCCGTCCAACTACCATATACTTCAACCAATGCAAATCGGCTTGATTCGCCAATAACTTGAATAAGTTTTTAATTTACCAATGTTTTTCAATAAACGCTCCTGGAAAAAAATCCAAATTTTTTAAGTTATGTTGCATAATGACCGGAATTGTAACTAGTTTTATCAACTCATTCCTTTTTCTCTGTAATAATTCGAATACAAAACACCACAACGCTACATGATAGAAACAATAACTCCTGTGCAAAATGTTTTTAAATTAAGTTTGTAGCATATCGCACTTTATCATAAAGAGATATTAGCTTGAAAATTTTATTATTTCACTTTTTGGAAAATATCGACACGTGATACTCATATATATGAAGCTTTTTTGTCTAATTTTTTGTAGTCAAACGGTTGGCTTCAAAACCCTTTTATATGCATTTAAAATTAAATATAAATTTGTTTTGCTCTTTAGAAAATATTTTAAATTTTGAGGCCAATTCCACATTAGCCCTTAATGACAACCTGCTGAAGTTAAAACTAAAATTTTAAGCAAAAAAAAAAACAAAAAACCTCCAGATGCTTTAACACTTAAACTGACTTCTTTGTCTTCTCTTCCAATTACATTCTTTTCTCATTTTATTAAATATTTTTTTTTGTATGAAACACAAAATTTTCTTTAGCAAATAGTTGTGCCAAATAAACTTCTATTTTATAGTGGCATTTTTCCCCTAAAGTAAGTAAGTATGTGGCAAGACCAACAGCCATCCATACGTTTGGGTTCTGCTTGTTAAATGACATCATTTATCGGTTTAAGTTTCTTTACTGTTACTTTCCTTTTATCTATTGGTTTTTTCGTACTTAATTTCGTGGTTTTTCCAACAAAAGCAAATTAAAAAAAAGGAATTATTTTCAGAAAAAATAACGAATTCTATACATTCTTGTCCTTTTTCGTCCTATTTTTTTTTGTGTGCATTTGTTTGCTGCTCTTTAGATACAATAGCGAAATTAAGAGCGGTGATTACCGCAGCAATAAACAAACTTATTGAAAAGGAAATAAACGTATTTACTATAACAAACACACACAAACATACTACGTGCACTATCCAACTATTGTAAAAAGTGCAAATACCTCCAAAAGGATATGGATTTGCTGGAGTAAATTATTTGAGAGGTGTATGTGAGTGTTTGAATTAGTATTTGTAATCAAGTATGTATGTGTGTAAAATTGAAATAATTGCTGGTATTAATAGAAAGAAGAGATAATACAAAAAATATAACAAAAATTGAGCATACGTTTTTCAGGATAAATTTTATTTAAAAAAAATATACACATTAAATATAAATTAGTCTAAATTAGAAAAAAATGAAATTTAAATTTTTGGTACATTATATGATACTTATTCAATGGTGAGTAAATAAGAGTATATAATTTTTGCACTGAAGTAAACATAAAGCATCTGAAAGCAACTTTATAAGCTGCACTTTGGTGCTGCAAATGTGAAACTAGGAAATATAACCCTAATTTAAAAAATTAAGAATGACCCAAAACTTCATAAGAATCGCAACAACATGCAAAGAAAAAAATATCTCAAGAAAATTTTTAACAACACAGTTTGTTAAAAATAAAATTTTAGGTCAACAAACTTTTTGTTTGATTCCATGAAAAATTTATCAAATTTACACTTTGCAAAATAGCACTCAATAAAACATATTTAGTAATGAAATAATTAAATATTTCTAAATATTCAATAAAAAAAATATTTGAATCAAAATAAATACAGTATTTTAACAACTCTTTTCGGTTCGCAATTCTCATTCGCTTTACAGTTTTATTTGTATAATATATTTTTATTTTTTCCAAAGCCTTTGAAAAAAGGGTCTCCTGCTGATCTGGCCTAAACAACCAGCAAAATGCGCATAGGAACTAGCTTATCCCCCCATAATAAATGTAAATTGGGAATTTAGCACATCATCAATGATAAATAAATAAATAAAGATTCGATAAACATTTTGTTTGAATTATTCAACGTTTTAAACAATTTATTTAGACAAATCACGTAAAAATTTTATTGGAAATTTTTTTTTTGAGCAACAACTTTTTTTATTGACTCAATAAACTATACCTTCAAACTTTTTGATCAATACCGCGAAAATCGTCATCGCAGAAAATTCAAACATTTTTTTTTATCAAATATGCTATTTTCGTATTCAAATATGAAAATTATTTTTTTCTGTGTGCACTTGTGGAGTTTGTTTTGTTTTTTAGGGGTTTTTGTATATTTTTGTTCGGGTGTTTTCTCAATTTAAGTAAAGCTAAAAGCGACCAGAATGTCAACGGATTAAAAATTACCCGAAGTAAAATTACAATTTTGGCTTTTATTTACTTATATTGAAAGCTTAAGTTAGCGAAAACGATGTTTTCTATACTAAAGAGAAGAAAATCCTTAAGCCCGTCCGACTGCAGGATATGCAGAGAAGGTTGTGTCAGTGGAGCCGGTGTTTGTCATACCATAGAAGAACAATTGCTTGCGTTCGGGCGAATGCCGTTTATGCAGGGAATTCTGAGACAGCGAAGCAGGAGTTTGTAGTACCATAGAGGAGAAAACCCTTGCGCCCTGCCGAAAGCAGTCTATTACTACGTTAATACGTATACTATTCGAAAATAAAAATTATTTGCGATTAACTAACTTACTGTTTATACGTCCTTTTTTGTTACTGAAAATTCTTATTTGTATGTGATGCCGGATGGAAAATGTATGTAAAAAAACTTTTTATTTTTTAATGAATAATGAAAAAATTAAAAATTTTTGTGCATTTGTGAATTTTATTTCCACAATTTTGAATTAATTTTACTTTTGTTGTCGTATGAATGTGCCACATCGAAATAAATACGTAAAACGGTTAAAAGTGTGGCAATGCTTTAAATCTTATTTGCAAATAGTGTCGTTAATCAGGAATTGTTTTCGTGAGTTAGCTATTCGCAAATACAAATTTAATTTTTAATACTTGCAATATTTTTATTTGAGAATAAGTGGAGCATATAAACGTAGTATATGTGGACAACTTTAACAATCGCAGTGGAAGTTTGTTATGCCATAGAGGAGAAAATTTCCTTGTGCTCGCCCGTAGGCTCAACCATGATATTTATAGTTAGTACGAGTTTTAAAAACTAAACTGTATTTTTATTCCAGATATTAAAGGTTTTTGAAATTCGGGATATGGCCCAAACCAAAATTAATACTGGCAATTTTGGTTTGGGCCATATCCCAATTTTCTGGGTTTTCTTTTTCTTATAACTATTTTAGAGAAAATTCTCATTAAAAAATTTAAGTTGATTTTTCTGAAAGAAGAAAAAACATAATTTTTGGGGCGTATTAAACTGTATTTTAAATTATTATGGGCTGAAAATGACACGCCTCTAAAACACTCAACTGAAAAGAAAACTATTGTTGTCAAATTGTTTTTAGTTAATCAGGCCAAATGGGTTCATTAAGTTAAGGACTATAGACCCAAATGTGAAACAGCCACAACAAAAAATGTATATTCCTGTTAAAAAAATAACAAATTTGATGCGAAGTTCATCGGTTGCCACTAAATATTGCACAAATTTGTTTCATATGACTAGAAATCATACACTGAACCAAAAATGTACCTAAATACTGCAAAATAGGGTGTACAAATTAAGAAATGTAGGTCATTATACAACCTTCTAATTTGGTATTCAAGTATACAACTAAATTTCGTGAAGATCTCAATATAGAAGCGGCTCTAGGAAAACACTTTAACCGGTTAGCGCCAACTTTTCAAAAATAAATTTTTTTTTTGGTAAAACGTTTTAAATTAAAGTAAAATAACGCAAGTACTCAAATATTTATTTATTTTTTTTAAAATACCAAAAATATTTCCCGTCCTATAAATAGGACGCTGGGACTTAGAGGTATCATAGGTGGATATGAAACCAAATTTAATTACAAACTATATAAGTGACAAAAAAACATGTTTTTTGTAATGTCCTATAAATAGGACGCTGGCCTATATTTTTTTTTACTCACAAATATCTGCTGCCACCATAAGTATTTTAAAAATATCTATTTTATCTGTTGTATTTTGATTTGATGTAAACAACAGAGTTTAGAAAAATTTATATTTTTGGTTTCGTTGTGGTTGGTTAAGAAACTAAATTTTTTTTACAAAAACAAAATACACGTGTTCAGCTCTTTAAGAATTTTTTTTTCTTTCTTTTAAAGCCATAAAAAATTTGTTTACAAAAACAAAATACATATCGTAACCGAGAACTACAAAAATGTTTGAGTTAAAAAAAAACACAGCACGCATCATTTTACAATCAGTTTTGTTTGTGCTAAGTTTTTTCATTTCCTTTTGCTCCAGATCGGTGATTAAATGACTGAGATATGAGCAAAATACAACAACAAAATGAATTTCTTCAGATTCATAGCAAACAAATTTGGTAGAATACTAGAAGTGAAAATTAACAAAATTGTTCCATAATTGACCAAATAACTACCTTTTTTGACAATTTTGTCTTAATTCACCGCAAGCCAGGTGGATGAAATTTAGTTCAAATACTCTTCAGTATGTGTTTGGTTTTCGAAATGTGCTATCGCCTTAGCAAATATGCTTCCGAAATATGGATTTGGCACCAGGGGGGCAACTCTCTATTCCGATGCGAAAAGAAATTCGATGCGAAAGCTAAATGCCAACTTCGCACCTTCTATCACTTACTCAAATGTTTTAAAAATGGATCCATACTGGCAACAAAAATGAATGATGGCGCAGATTGACAGTAATGAAATGCTTAAATATGTAAAAATATTTGAAATTTATCAATCAATCGCTAGAGTTGCTACCATTTTCTTTCGCATCGCAATAGAGAGTAGCCCCCAGAGCGCCGATTCCGGCGCAGAGGACCTAATTTGTCTCATGTATTTCTTTAATAGAAGGAGTGTTAAACATTAGAAATCAGAAAAATCGTTCTTCTAACTAAGGTTTTGGTGAAAGAGGGTGCAAACAAAACAAGTTAAGTGGATAAAATTGAGCTCAAATATAACTTTCTGTTCTTTTAGAACCTTGTGAAGGGTACATAAGATTAGAATACAGCACTTAACCTTGTTTATATGCCATATCATATTTTCCTTTCATTATTAGAGATTTACTTCATATTCAGGGCTCAAACTTGTCCAAACAGTTTTAACTGCTTATTTCTTCAAAACCAGTCAATGAATTTTCATAAAATTTATTCACAATAATTTTTTATTGAATAGAATTTAATATATAATATTTGTTTTTAACTGCTGTACAAAAACAGTTGTGCATTTTATAAACATGTGTCAAAATTGCCCAACACTATAAAGCATTACATGCATGAATGTAAAATAGTAAACAGAATTAACAAATGTAGGGTAAACTTTATATATTGGGCAAAATTTCTCTCACAAATACTACATGCATTTCATTTTTCTAGAACAGGAAAATGCTTAAATCAAAGTTTTATTGGAAATTTATATTGAAAAGAAATTTGTAATTCTTTATTGATTGAGTTATCTTAATTAAGTGTTAGTTTACATGAATACTTTGGCCCTGTTCCGAGAAAATATTAACATTATTCGATTTATTTTCACAGAATATTTCTAACTTTTCTTCGTTCTTTTATTAATTTTTTTCAAAATCTCTTTGAATTGTAGAAAAAAATTATATGTACTATTTATATTAAAAAAAAAAAGGTTTAAATAAATAACTTTTCTTATGACATTTTAATGCATTTTTCTCTACTTGTTTTTCGTAGAGTTCTTCTATAATTTCCTCTCAAAAAATAGTTCATTTGCGGCAAGTAATTAAAATAGTAAAATGGTAAGTAGAAAACTTAAAATACTAATGCTGTAAATAAAAAGTTTTTAATTTAAAAAAAATAAACTAAATTAAACAACAAGGAAATGAACTTTTTATACCGCAACATACACATTCTAAAAAGGCATCCTTTCTACCTTTCAACTTTTACCATTCGCATAGTGTGAGTTGTAATTAAAAGAAGAAGAAAATATAGTTGGAAAGTGGTAAAACTTTATGAAATTAGTTTTTGAAGTGTTAAACTGTAAAAGAAAAACTAGAACAACAAGAAGTTTTCGTTAAAATTAAATATAAGAGAAGTCAGGTGACAAATATGTATGCTATGGTACAGGGTTCTCCAAGCTAAACGTTTCTTTTAATATTTTTCAATTATAAAGTGTTATTAAACATGTTCTACAAAAGATGGATCTCTGAACACCACATTTTAAAAGATATCAGTTTTAGTTGGTTCGAGAAATGAAGCGCAACGGGTTAAGCTATATTTTCCATACCACGTAACTAACAAAGAATGAGAAATCATATTTTTGATTGATTACACTATGGAACATTTTTGTGATAATTGTCTGGGGGGTGAGAAATTCCAAGTCAGGGTGATGGTACTAGGTCAGTATAGTAAAACCCTCAAAGGGTTTGGCGTTCGTATGTGTCAGTTTTTTTTATGACATTTTAAATTTGTTCCTTATCTTGATGTTTTTTTGTTTAACATAACTCGAGAACCACTTGTCCGATTTTGCTAAAACAAAATCAAAAAAATTTAGAATTACAATTTCATTAATCCGTTCATATAACGTTTTTCTTTATAATCAACAATTTTGGCGGTAAAAATAAATTTGTGGAGAAAAAAAAACATTATAATTATTTCGCCCTCGAAAGTATGCTAATAATTAGTTTAATTTATTTTCTTAAAAGTACATGAGAGCGTATACATATGTGTTTGTTTTTCTAATATTAATCATACGTTCAAAATTACGATCATTTAGGATTTTTTTTGTTTGTATAAAAAAATACAATTTTAATTTTAGAATTAAATATTTGTATCCTGTAGACATTTGTGTACCTACACGCAGAGAAAAAAAAAATGATTGATGAAAGTTAGAAATTTTGTAGGCTAAATACCTAAAAGCCATATCATTTATCGACTATATAGGTACAACGATAAATAAACACTTTTCTAAGTGGATTTAACCACACCAAAAATGTTGGTGTTAATAAATCACAATTTTTTATTTGTTTGAAATAACAGCTGACTGAAACAGCTGGCTTTTAACACCAGCAGATGTCGTTTCACTAACACGAATAGCAAAATGTTTAATTTTGTGGTTAACATTTTTAAACGAAACAATTGTGGTTTAAAAAGCATAGTGAATCGCACTACAGAACACCTATCAGGAATAAAAAATTAAATAATATTTTAATTTGACACTTAACAAACAAATTGTCAAAAATTGATGAAATAAATAACCATAATATGATTAACATTGACCATATAGTTGTTAATTCTGTTACTTTTGTCAAAATTCTGCGAAATTGTTTACCATATTATTAGGGTGATCGATCGAATAGTATTCGACCGGTTTTAACCGGTTATTTTAGTTTAGCCCAAGTCGAATATTTTAAAATGTCAATTTTTCGAATATCGAATAAACCGGGTTTTTTAGTAAAATAAACCGGTTATTTTAGTAATGTGTAATTTATATATGTTTTCCTTACTTTTGTTATAAATGTACCCGTAATTTAAGTATTGTTCTAAATGAATATTTGGCAAACTTATGGCTGTTTTCTCATTACCCGATTAACTTTTTTCCCAACGAAAAACTGCACATTAAAGAAATTTGGTTTTCTCAATGTCTCATTTGCTTCTATTCTGTCGCAAAGCTAACCAGCACCCATCTGCCGATTATTTATTTTCCTTTTATTTGCCGTAAAGATAAACTCAATCAGCTGACTCCCAACATTTACATGTATTTTGAGAGGTGTTGCCAGCTTAAAACCATGTTTTTTGTCGGTATATTGAGAAACCCAAAATTGTTAACAGACAGTTTATCGGTCTAATAAATTTATGTTGACATTAAGTAACAGGCAGTTTGACGGTACATTGAGAAAATGGCCATTAAACTTTTTATAAAAAATGTCAAAACAAAATGAACCAAAAGTCAAAAACGTTATGAGCAATGTAAATACAAATCGCTTATGTTAGCGTGTGTTATTGTAACAAAAACCAAAAACAATTTACAGTACGTAAAAAAAGTTTAGCTTTAAAAGTAGTTAGCAATTTGACAGTATTCTAAATAATTTATATATATCTTTATAAAGATGCCATCTCTGGTGATATTTCGAACTGACTTAAAATAAAATTGTGCTTAAACGGCCCTAAAATGAAGATTCTTTAACGTCCCGACTTATTAATCATTTTTAATAAGTCTACAAGCTTGACATAAATCTACGCCAAATAAAACTTGACCCTGTTCCAAGTAGTTTTTAAGAGACTGCAAATAATACATTACTAAAATATACTAACAATAATGAATGAAAAACTCTCAAGTAGTTCTAGCATATCTTCATGCTTAAAACAAGAACATACCGGCGGAATGAACGTTGTGGAAAAATTTATCAGTTTTATTTATTAAAACACCAAGAACAAAATTGAAGGAATCAAAAATGTCCTGGAAGGGTTTAAATTGTGTAATCGACGAATTGAAAGATATTTCATACAAAAAGCATGTTCATATTACTATTGTTTCTATAATACTGAAACAAAAAAAAATTTAAATATATAATCCTGGATAAGAGGTTTTGTTTGCCACTTTTCAAAAATATGGCTGAAGTTTACTGTTATTTTTAAAATGCTTAACCGAAAACCGGTTTTTTTAAAATAGCAACTATTCGGACTATTCGAAAACCGATTATTGAAAAAAGTCGAATAATCGATCACCCTACATATTATGGTTAATTTTAAACATAATATGGTTAGTTTTGACCATTATTATGGTTAATATTGACCAAAATATGGTTAATATTGACCAAAATATGGTTAATTTTGACCATTATTATGGTTATTAATTTGGGAAAATTTTTGTTAATTTTTACTATACTATGGTTGTCAAACATAATTTGGTAATCTGCAAAAATAAACAATGTTAAAATCCAACCATAGTGTGTTGCTCTTAGAATATGGTTACCTCCAACCAAAATTTTTTTCTACGTGTACTATCACAGCATATTGAGTAAAGCGGCCTATACACCTGCAGTATTATTGTATATGATATTCGCCATATTATTTCCATTTTGTCCTATATTATGCGATAAGTCGCACAAAAATTTCATTTATTCAATAAAAAGTGTGTTGCCAACACATTTCACTTTCTTTTCGTTGTGCAATAAAAATCAAAAGTCTTTTGATTGTTGACAATATATTGTGATACCTTCGAATATCACATACACATTGACGATATAATTGTACAATACGTTAAATTGAACTATTTTATTGCAAGTGTTTGAGCCGCTTAAGAGGTATTTGTTGTAAAGAAATTTTTTTTTTTTGCAAAAATTCGCATCTTTATAGAGGTTTTCCATCTGAGACTTATAGTCAGTTCTGGAACTGCCTTCACAACAGCCAACAAAAGCTTGCTTAACAAACTTTTATTTTAGGGTTAGAGACATTTTTAGTTTGCACTTCAAAAGTAAACTCACTCATTAAGGACCCTGTTCGTATATTTGCATAGTTTTAAATATAATAAACCTCAAATGAGTTATGAAAAATAATGTACTATTTAAAGTTTATGTTGCTTTTTTGGAAGAAAAAGAACTGGACATAAAATTAATCAACCCTGGAAGGTTATTGACAACAGCAGTGAAGTATAGAAAACACAACTCAGCCGGAACAGAGACTTTAGTTAAATGGTTAATTTACATAAGTATCTTATTTTATCGTTAAGTATTTTTAATTTATTCGCTATATCTTTATTATTCACGTATTTCCTGCGAAAAACTTCTTACGCAAAATTTCCTATATAATATATGTAATAAAAAAAATACTAATCAAACTTAAGCTCTATCTTCATCTTAAGTCCTTTTATTTCTTTTGATCTTATTATTCAACAGAAATTTGTGTATACGTAAAAAAAATTCCTGTTTAAAATTTTAAAACAATATTTGAACAACTGCTTCTTTTTTTTCAAATATTCTTTAAGAAATTTTCAACACTTTTTATTTTCCTTAAGTTTTTTCCATTCTCCTTTCTTTTAGTTTTTTCCATCAACACTTTTATTTCTGTGTGTCTACGAATACGAGGAATATAAATAAAAATTTGTGCATTTTTTATCGTTGAACTAGACATCTTTTTGTGTGCTATGCATAATGGTGTCGGCGTGTTAAAAGACATCAAGTCAACAGGAGTGACACGTCCATTTGCATGTCGGAAAGAAAAAAATATATAATAAAATGAAACTGTCGTTGGAAAATATTAAAATTCTGAAAACAACGCATTGGTATGATGCTGGCAGTTTATAAATTTTTATTAAAAAAATAGCAAAAACTTTGAATATTGAATTCATTTCTTCTGCTTGAGGTGTTAAGACAAAACTTGCATCGAAATGTTTTAAATATTAGCTAAAAAGGAATTTTTCTATTACATGCACAGAAAAAAATTACGACAAATCAATGGTCATATTGAATACAATATTCGGCAAAACAATTTGCTTTTTAATTGAAAAGGCACCAATAGCTAACTGTATTTGTAATTATAAAAAATACTTTTGTTAATTAAAATTGTTAAATTTTTAATTTTGTTTTTCATTATATATTTATTGAATTTTCGTATATTAAATATTAACTAACTATAATTAAACAAATCTTATCCAAAGACTTTTTTTTATATCCTGCCAGTTCCAGCCAACAATTTCGTCATCACGGTTTCAGTTCAAATAAGTAGGAGTTTATCGCTCTTTTGATTGGGTTAGTGCTGCAGTGTCTCTTCTCCTTAAGCGAGAGTGCCCGCTATAATTTAAAAAATTTCGACTTGGTGGATTTGGGTGCAATTCAAGCCTTTTTAAATATTTTACTGAATATTTCGTATTCATAGTTTTTACTAATGGCTTATTGAGATCCTTATGGATGTTTGAGTTTTTAACATACCAGGGAGCGGCTGTTATTTTTCGAGAAAGTTTATTTTAGCGCCTTTGAATTGTTTCGATATATGAGGCTGATACAGTGCAGCATAACTGAAAACGATAGCACTAGATTGATTTTGAGATGGAGTTGTAAAGTAGAAGATTGATATCGAGTCTAAGAACAGAATTTCTTCCAATAAGCCAATGAATTTGAATGGCTTTTAGTTTCAATTAAGTTAATTTCGCCACTTTATGCCAATTTAACGTTACATGCCGATCTAGATGTAAACCGAGATATTTTATTACTTATTTGATTATTAATTTTAAAAGGGGGCATGATTCCCGGCGCATGTGCTCATTGACCATTATCCTCCATTGCACCGGTAGGATATCTGGTAGTGAAGCATAGAGCTGTCAGATATGGCGATTTTTCGTGGACAGACGTGGCAGTTTTGAAACGTGTTTGGCGGTGGGATTTTCCATTTGGCGACTGTCGATTTTTGATATAACTGGCGATTTGCTCGTCTATTTTTACCATTTATATTATTTCAGCGATTTTTTTAACAGTTTGTCAAAATACAACTTTTTTTCACAAGATTTTTGTTGTAATTCTAAAAGTAAGTATTCAGGTAAAACCACCAGTAATGAAATCGACAAGGCTTAAGTGACGATCTTTTAGAATTGAGAACTTAATTTTAGTTTTTTTAACTGAATATATGATCTCCATTTTATGCTATTTAAAAAAAAGCAGAATTTACTTTCGTCGAATTTGTTGTATTTTTTCTCAGTTTTTGGCGTTTTTTGACTGAAATATTATACCAGCTTTTTTTAATGCAAAATTTAATTCAAAAAAATTAATGTTACGAAAACTGAACAAAATTGACGTTTGGAGTTTTCTGACATACGGTGTGGCGATGGAGCTCAAACAAAATAAGTTAATGGCCATTAGATAGGGGGAACTTAAAAAATCGCTAAAAGCTTGTGCGTGTTTGCTAGTAAGTTTTGCTGCAATTTATGTAATAAGCCTTCATGCCAGACTTTATCAAAAGCTTGCGAAACATTGATGAAGAGTGCTGAGGAATATTTTTTTTCTTCAAATGATTTTCATATTAAATTTACTATTCGATGAGCTTTTTCAATTATGCTGTGCTTTAGCAATGAGTTTGTTATACTGAATAAACTATTTGCTAACAATTAAATATCATCGGCTGAATATGCAAACCTGCTAACTCCCTTTCAGCACATTTTACAGGAGATACAAACAACTTTTTTTATTTTATATTTGCTGCTTGAGAGGAAAATCGAAAATACAATTTGTTCTGCACACTTTAACAATTATTCAATTCAATTTAATATACAACATACAATAATACATACATATAAAAATCCCTTACCCTTATTTTTTTCATTATACTAAGGCTATTTTATTCCAGTTACCTTTAAAGTAAACAAATAAATAAAGTTTAGACTTAACTAAAAAGGAGATTTAATTTATTTTTTTTTAATTTACAAATATTTTTCCTTTTATTACTTATCAAATTAAATATTTAATAATTTTATCAATTGCAAAATGTAATCATTTAAAATTTTCACCGCTTAACACAATTTTTTTTAAATTTGCACTCCATTTTTTTTAAATTCATAGAGATTAAAATTGCATGTGTGTATGTGTGAGTAAAAAAATTACTTGAATTGTTTAACAATTATACAACATTTATAAAACTGCCACCACATAAATATTACGTTATATTTAATTGATTGGAAATCGACATAAAAAGTAAACTTCACGTATTTTTTTAATGACATTTATTTATAAAAATTTATAAAAAGAATTGAAAACGCACTTATATTTATTAAAATGTACATTTTTATTTAGGGTTATTCTATTTGTACCAGGGTTGCCATATTCAACCAAATGTAGTCGGAAAAGTTAAAGTTCCGACTAAATTTGGTTGAATATTTTTCGTTTGGTCGAATGGAAGAATAAACATTATTTTGGTCGGTTTGAGAAAATGTTCTCTATATTAAGAAATTTTGAACACTGGTCGAAAAGCAAAGAAGTGCAATTTTTTTTTAAACTTTAAAAAATTATGCTGCAATTGAAGCTTGACTTTTCATAAAAAATTTGTTTTGTAGTCCTTTATTAAATTCAAAATATTTATATGAATGCAGGTACATGTCTTTCACCTTAGAATCATAACGAAATTTTTTTACAACGTTAACACTAACGATAAGAAAATTTAACGTACATTATATCTTTCGCTTAATAAAGTTCACTAAGTTGAAAATCTTTTAATTTATTTATTTCGATTAATTCGGTTAACTTCTTTAAAAATAAAAGTAATTTTTGATGAACTACATTAATCAGTTGTAACTGCTCATGCAGTTTTAACAGATTTTAATTTGATGTTCCCCACAAATGGCAGATGTTTTGTAAATACACAATAAAGGCCCTTATACATTTGGGGGATTCACAAGGTAGTCATAAAGTTGTAAAGTCATATGTCCTAAAATAATTACAAGAAATATATAGGACTGCTGTGAGCTCCCGCTTATAATTAATATTTCTTCTATACAGTTATGACGAATCAATAAACACAGCATTAACATTTTTATTTTGTTAAACATACAACAACTTTTTTTTTAAACAATTGTAAAATATTATTTATGACATTATGACGATATGACTGGATAGCACACCTTGTGAATCCCCCAAATATAACACTAATGGTGTTTTCTTTTCTACAAAAAAATACCACATTTTAAAAGGTGCATGTATAAAATGTCTTGCCGAACATGTAATACTGCAATTTTTTATTTGACGAGAACAAAACACAAAATTGGATAGCCCTGTTATTACAGCTGACAAAAAGTTTGTTCTTCAATATATAAAAAAATGTGTACATAAATCAAAAAATGTGTTCGTTAAAATATAAAAAAAATATACATAAGCCTTAATTTGGTAATAGATTGATATTAAATAAATAAATGATGAAATTCCAATTTCTGTAGTTTGTTTCTCATAAAAATGTAAACAAGAAAATAGCTTTGCCAGATTGCCGATTGATTAACACCAAGTTTTAACGATTTCTTGATTTGACGTTTTTTTTTCAAAAATAATTTTTATAACACCGAATTCAGTTAAATTTTATACCACTGACAACCTACCATTAACAATGTAATGCTTTCTTTTGTTTTTACTATAAAATAAAATAATTAAAATTTTTACTGTCCTGATAAGAGGCGGTTTTTTCCAAACTTCATCTGGTAACCCCATATATAAACAGAAGCCATCTCTTTACAGGGCATTATCAACACTCTCTTTTTATACGGGCCTTATGACATTTTAGGGTGATTTTTTTAGAATAAAACACGCCGCCCTTTTAGAGAGCAAAGCATTTTAAAGGAATGAACACCAAATTGCATTTTTTTAAATAAAATTTGACATTTTTTGTTGAAAAGAAAACACCATAAGTCTAAAGTATTTTACGAAAATGCAACCCTGTCATGTTTGTATTGTTTTTGGAAAATTTTCAAACAATAATTAGATCAGGGAAGCATTTTCGTAAAATACTTACGACTGTGTGGGATAGTTAAAAAAATAAATTAAAATCTTTATCAAATTGAAATTCAATATTAAAAATACATATGCATAAACATTTTTAATATTAAATATTTTAAAAGTTAGTCGGTTTCAAAGGATAATTTTGGTCGTTTAGAAAATTTTGAAACGGTAACCCTGATTTGTACGTTAAAAACGAATGGAAAAAATGAACAATCTATAAAATTGATTTTTTTTTATTATAATTTAACATGACTTTAAATTTATGGTGAACCAAATTATTGTAGTATTTGCAGTAATATTCAAAGTAATAAAAATGTAGTATTTAAATTAAAAATTGTAAGACTTTTTTTTACATTGAAAAAGTAGAGAATAAAATTGGGGACAGTTTGAGACTTATGTGGGGATTACAGCACATCATTTTAGAGTTTATTGGCTGTGGAGATTAGTGTTAAGTTCAGATTCTAATGGCTAATTAATCAGTGATTTTAATATTCATTGAATCAAACATAAATTAAAATTTAGTTAAGAAAAAACTTGTGGCAGCACTACGATAATTGTTGTCAAATTCATTGAAAGTTTTAATGTCCAATGTTATGCGCTTAGAGAGATTATGTATTTGCACATTTATAGATTTGTTGGCTTAAACACATTAAACTCATCAACAAAGAAAACAAGATACTGCATTTATATTAAAAAAAAACACATTATTTTTCTGCACATGTACGTCATAGTAGTATATGGGCACAAACATGATCACACAAACACGTGTATGTGGTAATGAATGTTTGTTTACATTTAACTCTCCCTCTCTAATACAGTGGCGTAAAAATAAGAGTTAAAAGTTAACGTACCTACGCAATGCGCTATCTTGTTTTCTTTGTTTCATGAGTTGGACTAGAGCAGAACCCGCCAAAACTATCTATGTATCCTTCTATCTCACATCTACGTACCCTCATATCTTGAATAAAATCAATCCGTCTGGCAAGCGCTTTGACAAAAGACGGTTGATTCAGTGTTACCATTTAAGTATATTCTTATGATTTTATACAAACAGTTATCTACAACGCTCTAAAGTAGTGCAGATCTGTTACAATTATAAAAATTATTATAAAATAAATATAATATTTTCATTTAGCAGATTTTAAAATAATATATAAAAAAAAGTACATAGTTATAAAAGTCTTATGGCAACACCTTTACATTGATTTCTCTTCTCATCAATACTACTTAATTTGTTCAATGTATGTTATTACCTGGGTCTGAACTAGGGTAATAATACAATTGACTAAAAGTATTATCATATAATAATTTGTACCAACGCTAAACCTTTACGTGTTAATTCTGGAAATACTATTTCAATAACCCTGAAAAACATACCAGTTGAATAACTAAGTGACTTTAATTATCTCGATAGCATACTAACTTCGTCTGGTGGATCGAAAGTTGAAATTACAATCCAACTGAATAAAGCTAGCCAAGGTTTTGGAGCCCTAAAGAATTTGTGGAAATCTTCGAAGAAGTAGTAAACGGCAATAAACAGAGCATAGCTTGAGAAAGCCAACCTACCATTAACAATGTAATGCTGCCTTTTGTTTTTACTACAAAATACTAGAAAAAATAACTATTAAAACTTTAAATTTTTACTGTCCTGATTAGAGGCGATTTTTTCCCAACTTCGTCTGGTAACCCCATATATAAACAGAAGCAATCCTTTTACAGGGCATTATCAACACTCTCGATTTATACGGGGCGTAAATTGACATTTAAGGGTGAATTTTTTAATAATAAAACACGCTGCCCTTTTAGAGAGCAAAGCATTTTTAAGAAACGAACACCAAATTGCATTTTTTTAAATAAAATGTGACATGTTTTGTAGAAAAGAAAACACCATAAGACGAACTAAACTTGGCTTTAGTAATGTGGCTCGAAGCAAAAAGTTTAGCATTTATTAAAAGTGTTTGGAAAAACTTTTTTGTGGTCATATGTTTCACTTTGTTGAGCTAACATGAGGAAAGCGTAAGAGTAATGTATAAGTAGGGTCGAAGCAGTTAAAACAGATGTATACTGGAGAAAGGAGAGAGGAGCAGTATAGTTGAGTTGGAGTTGAGTTAAGTGCGGATTATGTAGAAAAAGAGTAGTGTTGATTAAATTTAGAGCAGAGTTAGAGTAAAGATTGATTAGAGTTAGAGTAGAGATAGAGTATTGTTAGAATATAATAAAGATTAAGCTTGTGTTCAGTTAGCGTAAATTTGGAGTTAAGTCACATAAGAGTAAAGGGTCAGTTAGCCGTGAGTAACAGTAACGTTACAAATCAGCTACTTCATTTAGTTGTATGTCAAACAATTCCGACGATTATAGTTAGCAGTAAGATGTAACGTCTCAATCTATACGAAATGGATTGGTTTTACTTTTTTACGGTTAGGTTAAGTTACTGTTACTGCCGGCTAACTGAGCCTGTATCGAAAAAGAGAGTAAGAGAAAGTATACTTAGTGTAGAGTTTGAGTAGAGTTAGATTAGATTAGATTAGACTTAAAGTAGAGTCAAAAAAGAGTAAGAGAGAGTTAGGGCAGATTTAGAGCAGAGTTTTATTATTTAAGTTGAGCTAGAGTAGCGTAAGATAAGATTTAAAGTAGGGTTAGGGTAGAGTAAAGTAGAGTAGAGTTCAGTAGATAAAAGTTAAAGTTACAGTTACAGTAAGAGTAGAGTAAGATATTAGTTAAAGAAGTGTAAGGTTTGAGAAGTATAAGAGTTACTGCCTGTTTGTAGAACGCGAGTGCAAAAGTGACTCGTTTAATTAACATTTAAAACAAAAACAAAAATTCAAAATTTGTTGTTGTTTTGAATGTAAGTTAAACGAGTCACTTTTGCGCTCGCGTTCTACAAACAGGCAGTTAGAGTAGCATTGAATCAAATTTAGTTAAAAGTAGAGTTAGTACGAGTAGAAAGAAGTAAATAGGTAAGAATATGAGAAGAGTTGGAGTCATTTTGGAACATTGCAGATATAATGGGATCATAATTGAAGGTTAGAAATATGTTAAAGAAGGGTTAGGGTAGATTAAAAATAAAGTTAGAGTAGAATAAACATAAAATTTGGCTACATTATATTTCCAGGATAGTTAAAGTTAGATACGAGTTGAAATAGATTTAGAGTAGACCGTTGTTGAATTACAGAAAAGTGGAGTGATTATGTTTTAATTTTCAACAATTTTATAAGAAAAATTGTATATTAGTATTTCTTTATTTTCACCAATAATATTTCAACTTTAATATCTCTACAACTCTCATTATTACAAAATAAAACTTACAACCATGTTGAGATTGAGAGTCTTGCAATTACATTATAAGTATGTGGAATGTCAAATATTGTTGTAAAGTACACAATTTAATTTAAATGAAAAAAAAATGCATGAAATAAACTTGACTGCACTATGCAAATACAAGTGTGTTTGTATATCTTAAATTATATTCACACATACATATTAAAATCTTGGCGTTTTTTATGCCCACTATATAAAATTTTAACCTTTGCAAAACAACCAACCATATGGCTGGTAAAAAGTGTTGGGGAAAAAAGATGTAAAACAATAAACTGTTTCACCTGGGATAAAAATCCTCTTACAGCAGGAAGTCGCGATTATTTCTGCTTTATGTTTGCATACGTTTTTGTTAAATTTGCGTTTCTCAAATAATTATTCTCCTTTTCTGCAGATTGTGTGTGTTTTGCTTTATATACAGCAGCAAACCATCATATTCAGCCAACCAGCCAGCCAACCTACAACATTACTTCACTTAACGTCTGTTGCAGTCCGCCTTTTGGCTTTAATTCTTAACTTTTTTACATTCAATTTTACCATTATGATAATTTTGTGTTGGTGTTGTTGTTGTTGTTGCTGTTATATTTAAAATACATTACCACAAATATGTATAAATGTGTAAAAAGCATGCCATCACATACAATAAAAAGATGTAATAAGGAAATGCTATCCAAAACTACAGCTGAGTGTGTAAGTTAAAATTAAATACAGGGAAAAGCAAAAAGAGAAATCTTAAAAATAAATAATCAGGTAAAGCCAGTGACCAGTGATTGATAAGAGCAAAATCGAAAAACTTATCTACATGTTTTTTAGATGATGATAACCAAGCTTATAGTAAAATAATTTCTGCTTGACTATTTCACTTAACTTTTTTAGTCCGAACTCTATTAAACTAAAGCGTTCTTAGTTTATTCGATTTTTTTGCAGACAAAATTTGAATGGGCTTCACAATTCCATTTGAACCCACAGTCAAATCACAGAACAAATTTTCAAACTCAATACTGAAGTGTCGTTGTAACAAGCAAATACTTAATAGAAGTACAGACGATCAACTAACATAAGTGTGTGAAGGTGTAGAAGCAAAAAATATATGATACACTATACTGAAAGTAAGATTTTTTAAAAATATTCAAAACAATTTATAAAGGCATGTACAGTGAGAAATGAGAGTGGGAACAAAAAATACACATATTCTTTGATTTTTTTAATGTGAGTTGGCATATGTGTCCACGAAATATGTTGTATGTTAATTTCTGTGGTAATATTGGACATGTTCATAAGACGTTACTGTTGCACAATAGTTTCGCTCAAACTCAACAGTTGCAATTTTTTCCAATACAAGTTTTTTAAAGCTACTTAAAGTCAATATGTTGTGATCAGCCTACACCGCTGATCGAAGAGAGTTATGTCATTTAAATTATAATACAACTGCGCCTCGTTTTGTTGTACAAATTTTAAAATCATATGTAAAAATTGTGGGCTGACTACAGGCACGACAATTTGAATCTTAAAGAGTAATGTTAAGTCCATACAGCCATGCGGCTGCAAAAAATTCGTGTAACGCCTATCATTTGTTAACCGCTATCTACGCAGAATGTGAATGCTAATCTTTTGGCCTGCGCGTATTAGTAATATATCAAACCACTTTAAAGGCCGATATAAAATAAGGATCTGTTGATAGAACTGCTTGGAATAACTTTGTAATGGCCCTATTATACCTTTAGGAGTTTGGGGAATAAATATATAACTAAAAAAAGGCAGAAACACTTTTGAATGGGTTAAACTCTTAAGACATATGCCGAAACTCTGAAAGAAAAAAAACGGGCTTCTCCATAAAGACAATATTAAGCCAATGTTATTGGGTTTTTAAAACTGCTGGACCAACTGTGTCATTTCTTAGAAACAGTTCCTATATATCAAGGGTATTATGGATTCCTTTAGATGTGTATTTTAGTTCTTAATACCATTTTCTAAAGTATGAATAAGATGTTTCTCGTCAATCCTATATAGAACAGTGATCAGAGATCTAAAATTTGATATCATCAGCAGGAAATTCTTTGATATGTATTCACAAAAGCCTACTTGAAACCAGAAGCCTATTGAGTAATAATAATCAATTACACCGGGCAACACATTTAATATGCACTGCATATCGACTTCAGTTTCTGAAAGTATTAGTACAAACTAAAAAGAAAATTTATAGCATTACTAGCAATCTAATTATCTTTTTTTCTATTTTTTAGTTGTTATTCATATTAGTGTTATTTAACGGGATATTTCCTTGAGAAATAAAACGAAAACAATGCTTTAAATTAGGCTTCAGTCGTAATAGTAATGATGCCCTAAAACCTAAATCTGAGCTAAGCTAGAAACCCCCAAGTGGTTGTTGCTAGTTTAGCTTAGAACTTTTAGGAATGTAAATCAAAATTAGCTTGTTTTTGTTGTACTGTGTTGTTTTCTATCAGTACGACTTTTATAATAACCAGGTATTTCCCTTTTCTACATTTTTAATTAAAAGATAACACAGAAAATATTATAACTAGTTTTTATCAAATAAAAAACTTTTTAAAAAGTATTTAAATTTAATTAATGTGATAATTGATTTAAATATATTTTTTTTTTAGTTGAAAATAAAATAAAATGTATAATTTTGATTTTATTACCATTTTAGTTGTTTTGAAATAAATGTTTAATTAAAATATTTTTTAAATCACAAAAAATTACTTCGTTTTAAATAAAATACTTTGAGCTTTTGAAATTGTTGTTGGAAATTGTCAAAATCAATCAAAATATTGCTTGAAAAGGCAAAGTTTTTTGGTAATTTTTTTAATTTAAATTAAAAATATCATTTATTAAAAACAAAAATATCCAAAATTTAAAATTTTTACAATTTTTAATAATCTATATAATCATTTTGGCAATAGGTGCAAAATCAACGAATGGGTTGCTTGATTCTATGAATTTGGTATAAATTTGGTGATTAGAGACAATTTTTATTTTTTTTTCTGATAATTCACAATTTCATCCATTAATCATGTAATTAAATTATTAAAATTCTTGGTATATCCGAGGATATAATAAATCATTTTGAGGCATAAATAGTTGCTAAAATAGCTTGAAGGACACTTTTACACAACTTTGATGTAAACGATGAAATTATTAAAAAAAATAATGTTTCCCTGTACATTCGGCCAAATCTCTTTTAATTTAAATAAGTTTTCCAAATTCGCTTTATCTCCAAATATCACCACATTTTGCTTCACATTTTCTTATTTGAATTTTATATGCACATTTGGCTAAAAATGTTTTTATTCCTCTTCCAAGACAGCCTTCCATTTTCAAGCGTAATGCAATTTTCGGATACCTGAAAAATGTAAAGGAAAAAGGAAATAGAAATGACATTGCAAATTATTAAAATAATGAAGTGCAATCTGTGCACTTTTGGGCACTTAAGCTACGATTGTAATGGCGATGATGATAATGACAATGACGACAACGACAATAATGAAGAGAAGGGAAAGCAAAGAGCACTACTAGTTTAATTGTATGCATCCTGCTTAGTGTGTGTGTATGTGTTTGTGTGCGTTTACCCTGCAAATAATAGGACCAGTCCAAACACGCTTGTAAAGAGTAGTCCACAAGGGACTAGTCCAAAAGTAACCCAAACTTATGGAAAAAACATGGTCTATTTAACATTAAGATGTCCTGCCCATATACCCCATCTTAAGACTACAAAGGAGTAGTTTTAAAACTACTCCATTGTGTACACAAGAGGATTAGTTTTAACTTCGTTTAAAAACGAAAACATGTCGTTCAAAAACGAAAACATATCGTCTCTCACTACAAACACTTTTTAACCATGACATGGTCCATGCTTGCATTACATCGGACCAGTCCATGGAGTAGTACATTTAAGTTAGTACATGAAATTGGATCAGGTGGTCCAATAATATTTGCAGGGTAAGTATGTATTATAATAGAGTTTCAACAGTACTTTAATTTATTTCAACAAAATGTAAATGTTAAACCAAATTGACTTTGTAATTACATTTGTAACAAGGTCATAGTAATTTTGATAATTGTATCTTTTGGCAAGGGAATATTTTTAAGTTTTTTTGTTTCTTATTTAGAGTTCAATATTTTCATTAAAGACATTTTGAATTTGATGTTGGAGTTAGAGCTGGGAATGTTAATTGAGCAACGCAAACTAGATTTAAAAGAAAAATTAGCAAATGGTGAACTTAATTTGCAAATTTAATGAAAGATTGGTAAGACAATTTGTGAAAAATATGCGTGTTTAACTGATTTATGCATGCAATTTGTAATCAAATTTGGTACATAATCTTTTGTTCTAAGTAAGATCGATTTACGAAGATGGTTTTAAATATCGATATTATTTTCCCAAATTAAGTGATTTCAAAAACGTCCTGAAATTTTGTGGGAAGCAGTTTATAGCTGTGGGATTAATATTATTTGTTAGCGCTATGGCTTCTACAATGTACAAATCTTTTTCTTTACAGACATTTGAAGCACAGCCGCGAATAACGTTGTAGTTACAAAAAAAATATTTTTCAGCAGAGCAAAAAAAAAAAGTTTTTAGCAGTTAAAATTATTAATTTTTAGATTATGATAATAAAAACTCTTTTTGCAAATATTAAGAAATTTAAAATTCAAGTTTCATGCAAATAATAGTTTATAACTCTTTTTGTTTGAAAAAAAAAATGTTTGATGTCCGTTTTCGCGATGTTATTTAAAACGTTTTTCCACTACGCAAGCAGCTTTTTAAACGTTATTCCACGTTGCAAAACTATTTACTTTGTGTTATTTTGTATGTAACTTACAACGTTCTGCCACTAGTAATATTAACTATAATTTGCAAAAACAAACAGTTTCTGCAAAAAAGTGTATTTTACAAAATTTTTTGGCAATTAATCTTTTATGGAATATGGAATATGAGATCTTTTAAAAATATAAAAGACAGGTTTGGAATTCATTAATGTGTTGTTTCGACAATAAAAGTGATTGAACGCGTGGTAAAATTTATATAAAAAACACAAAAACAAAATTGTTTCTAAAGCCTTTTCTCACTGTTATTTCATAGTCAAATAAAATTGAACCTTCACTTAATAAACGTTGTTTCAACTTGAAATGACTTTCATTCAACATGATTCGTAGTATTATTTTAATATCAATGTCATTTTGCTCTTATTTTAATAAAATGTTAACGTAAAATAATTTTGTTCGCAGGTTAAATTAACATGAACTAACTGTGAAGCAAGTCACTATCAAATTGAAAAAAAACTGCCTTAATAAATAACCATAATATGGTTAACTTTGTTCGTATTATTGATAATTCTGATCATAATATGTTTACTTTTGTCCAAATTCTGAACATTTTTACCATACTATAATTAATTTTGAATATTATATATTTAATTTCAACCATTTTTATGGTTTAAATTGACCAAAATATAGCTCATTTTGAAAAAGCTATTGTTAATTTGAGCATAGCATGGCTGATTTTAGGCAAATTATTGTAAATTTTAACCATATTATGGTCATATTTAACCATAATATGGTAAGCTGATAACATTAAAATTTATATAAATCCAACCATAGTATGTTATGCTAAAAATATGGTTACCTCCACCAGTATTTTTTTTTGCGTGCCTTAAAAATAACACAATTCCATTTTGGTTCTTTTGAGAAGCAAATCCTAAAACACATTCAGCCCAATTATGAATAAAAATTCCCCGGGAGTTTTCTCCCTTTTCCCATTTTTCCTTTGTAAATTCAATTGTAAAAATGGGAAAAGGGAAAAAACTCCCAGGGAATTTGTATTCATAATTGGGCTGATTTTAATTATTTCTGGGGGTGGATTCAAGCATTTCCAAGTACATGCTTTATATATAAAATCGCAAATTAAATAAAAGAAAAAAATATTTTGGTTATTTTTAATTGTAAAAAAAGAATAAATTACAGAAATTACATCAAAACTATGATTTATTAGAAAAATTCAAAACATGTATTTCACTGGAATAAATGTGCTTGTGTATAAATGGTCCTTCGTTAAGCATCGATTCATCAGATGTCAGAACGATGATGATACATTTTCTTAATATTGGAAATGTTAAAGCGATTTTATTTAATGGTATATTTACATGTATTGTACTAAAACACAACTATTATTATGTTAAAAAAATAAATATACACATATGTAGTATGTACCTACGACATCACTGATTCATATTTTTTTTTATTTTTCTAAATATGTAGAAAAATAGAAAAATATTTATGAATAAAAGAAAAATATTAAAAAATTGTATTTTTCCGCATGCATGATACTGAATATAAAAAATAGAAAAATATTTATTGTTGAATGCATTCAGAAATAGAATTTATGTATTTACAATAGTAGTAATGAGTCAGAGTTAGAAAAATAAGTGCGAAAAACATCGTTCACTTGGACGAATGACAAATGTTTTACACAGTTTTCTCACGTTTCCAACTCTATCGTATTAGAAAAATGTATGTATGTGTTACAATATAAAATATTCATTTATATGAATCACATATACGTTTACATTGTATTCAGACCAAGCCAGCATTTTAAATTATAATCGAATCTTTTAGGAATCAGCTTCAAGAGCAAAAGCACCGCATATGAGCTCATTTTTCGATCATAAATGATTCTTTGGTTTTGAGAAAATTGTACCCTTACAGATGAATCATCTCAAAGAATCATCAGGGATATAATTTGCTGACTCCTTTTTGATCATATGAATGAATCCTTTTTAATCGCTTAAGCGATATATCAGTTTGAAATTCAAAATGTTTAGAAATCGACAATCGAATTCCAACCAATTGTAGTGGGGAAAGTAAAAAAAGATAAACTCACTGTTTATTGTTGTTGTTTTTGTTTAAGCTGTGATTTTGTTTACAGGTAAAACTGTTGCTTATAATTCTTATTCGCTTAACAGTCTTATTGGTATTATATCATCAAAATAAATAAAATAAAAATTAAATTTGATGAACTTGAGCCGAATTAAAATATTAAAAAAATTTGGATTAAAACCATAAATAGTTCAACAAAATAACCACAATACTAATTATTGTTAAAGCTAAGGCACGAGCTCTATGTGTACATTTGTCCTTCAAGTTGTGCTGAAAAAGGTCAACAAGAAAAAGAAAGACAAAAATGAAAAAAAACTACCCACAAAAAAAAATGTACTTTGGACAAAAGTACGGCAAACACAGAAATAAGGAAAAACATGTAAAATCAATTAAAATGGATAATCATTCAAAAAAGCAATTTTCGATCTACCAAGGGTTAAAATACAATTTGGTTTAAGGATTGATGTTTGAATATTGACGTCAGCAGTCGTCGATGGCTGCGAGTGTAAGACGGCAAATCCATCTGAGGAGATCGAGTGGTTGCGATCGAAGCATGTCATGGTAACCTGCCGGCCAGGGTTCGTGCCCGGCCAGGGTCAATAATGAAAGATTATCAATAACAATTTTATTTAATTTTCATGTTGTAAAATTCCTTTCTTCACAAAAAATAATTTAATAAAAATTAAATTTGATGAACTTGAGCCGAATTACAAAATTAAAAATTTGTATAATATCTTTAGTTTTTCCAAAATCTTTGGATTAAGTTTCCTGGTGATCTGGTCTAATCAACCAGTGAAATGCGCATAGGAATAGCTTATCCCATCAACAATAATTTTCAGGGTTTTATTATTAAGAATAAAAATTGGGAATTAAGCACGACAAACAAAATCTTGTTAATTAAAAATTTTGTATTCCCAAAAATTACTTTGATATTTAGAAATCATTATTTGAACAAATGTATGAATCATATAAAAAGTGATAAATCAGTTGGCTCCACGAAAAGCCCCCCAATGAAATAACACCCAAACGAGAAATGAAATATTCCCCAAATTTTTTTCATACAATTTTGGGTTTTATTTCATATGAAATAACACCCAATTTTTTTTGGGCCCTTTTACATTTTGTTTTGGGAATTATTTCATTCCTCATTTGGGGTTTTCAAATTATGAAATAATCTCCAATGAAATAACACCCAACAAATTTTTAAAATTCGGGGCTTGTTTCATAGCGTGTATAATTTGGGTGTTATTTCATTTTTTATTCGGGGGTTATTTCATTTTTAAAGCTGTTGGTTTTTGGGGGTTATCCTTGCTGAAACTGACTCTTTTATGAATTTTGGGCATAATTTCATTTTTGTTTCTGATGGGGTTTATTTCATTGGGGTTTATTTTATTTTCATCATTGGGTGTTATTTCATATGAAATACCTCCCAAATGTTGGGGGTTGTTTCGTTTTCGCTTTGGGGTTTATTATTTTATTTTTTTTTTCGATGTTATTTCATTCACTGTTTTTGGGTGTTATTTCCTATTTTTTGGGATTTATTTCATTGGGGGTTATTTCCTGGGCGTTATTTCATTGGGGGGCTTTTCGTGGAGCCAATCAGTTTTGTAGCATCAAAAGTGATCTCCGAAGAATCACTTAGGTGATTGTTTGAAAAATTCTCACCCTTATGCTAGCTGGGTGATACATTTTAAAATAAAAATATGTGTAGATACTTTAATATGAATGAATGTATTTATAGTAGGGCATAACTTTTTTAAAAATTTTTGCAAATATCAAAATGGCCTTAGCATAGTCGAATAGACCACTAAAAATTATTTAAAAAAAATGGTATTACTTTTTCGCGGTTGTCGAAAAAGTTCACCCACAAAACGCAGTAAAGTTTGGAAACCAGATTTTTTATTCTTTTTCAATTAATATGTTATAATTAAACAAAATTTTTCACTTTACTATTTTATTTATTAATTCAATTTTTTATTTAAAATTAATGTACTTTTTTGGGAGATATTACAAAATAGTTTTTGTGGGTGAGGTTTTTAGTCGAAAATGACCGGTTAATTTTTTTTTTCGTAAAAAGCTGAACATTCGCAATCGTGTGATACTGTGGGTAAAATTTGGTTATGTCCCTAATGTACATATATGCATATTTCTATTCGAGTTGAAATAAAAAAAAATGCGAAAAAATCATGAATTGTAATCATAAGGCTTGAAAAAAAAACAAATAAAATTCCATGAATTTTAAATAAATACTAACGTTTCAATAATATGATAATATCTTTTAAACATTTAAATATTTTTTTGTATTTCTATATTTTTCCATTGAATAGAAAATTTGACTTTTCGCTGAAAATTATATCAATTTGATTGAAGGTCATTGAACGAATTGTTTCGTAATCGCAACTGCATAAGAGATTAAAATATTAAAATCTTATCTGACTGTTAATTATGAAATGCGAATTGCTAAAGGTAAAATATATTTTAAGGTGTAAAATCCCCAAACAATCCCCAAAAATGTTTTTTAAATCCCCAAAAAACCCTCCAATCCCCAAAATATTTTTTTGTCCCCAAGTTTGGTAGCCCTGCTTTCTTGCAGACTCCTTTAAACTATAAACATTTATGTTAAAGAGTATTAACGAAGCCAAGTAATTTCAACCTTAACCACCTAGATTTGCAATAGCGGAAAGTCCATTGCTTAAAATCAAAATTTTAAACACCAAATTTCATTTTATTTTGAAATTATTATTATTATTATTGTGAATTATACTTTACAATGTTATACTGGCATTTTGCTATTTAACGGTTAACAGTGAGCATCATCAATAAAAACCACTGTTTGAAAATAAACTGAACATTATTTTTGGGTTCGGCTCACACCCCCAGGAACGATTTCTATTTTTTTATGTTTGTGTAGACGAACACAACCCTTAATACCATTCGCAACTATTTTCAAGAAAGAGCCGAACATTATAAAGTGTTCTGTTATATGTTAAAAAAACAGAATAATTGTAGTGATACTGTAGACAAACATTATATTTTACTGTTCTATAACGTTACTTTTATAAATTGATGAAGAAATGAACAAACAAACAATATAAGCAACGCCCACAGCACGAAAAGCTTGTGTGCATTGTGTATGTGTTTTGTTTGTGTAAATTTTTTTTACCAGCCAAAAGGGCACAAGTGTATTTTTACTGAATCTAACCCTTCCTCTTTTATTCGTTTTAACCCCTTAAATTTTACGGAACTCTAATTTCTTTATAATTTCTCCTACGCAGAAAAAAATAAACACCAGTAATCGCATTAATCAAAAATAAAATCAGTTTTAATTAAAAATTTAATCAAGTGAATTAAACGTTTAATCAATTGAATTGAACGTTTAATCATGTGAATTAAACATTTAATTGATATTATTAATTTGTTTACTGGTGCATATTTATTTTGTCAATTAAACGTTTAATACATTTGATTAAAAGTTTAATTCACTTGATTAAAATTTTATGCAGTTGATTAAATTTTTAATTAAAACTGATTTTATTTTTGATTAATGCGTTTACTGGTGCTTATTTTTTTCTGCGTAGCGACAAGAAATTTTAAAGCCGCGTAACAAGAAAACGGAAACAACCTTACTAGTAGGCTTATCTACTATACCTTTATAGGCATAGCCTACTCTACGTTCACTATCCTTTAATGTGCTGACTATATAGCCGCACGGATTCCCAATTAACTTGTTTTCCCATGTTCTTTTAATCACTAGGACCATGTTACCTAGTAACGTCTTATAACACCAAAGGGTCGAGTTTTATCTAACACGGTTTATAAAATCGGCCTTAAAGTGATCTCAAGTGGACAACACATTTACTAATCCGCTGATCAGTAGAAAATTTTAGATGTCATAGATTTTGGTTTGGTGAAAAACATTCCCATGAAGACGATTTATATAGAAGCTTCTCTTGAATTATCTTCTAATCACAAACCCACGGATCACAGATAAATTGGTAAAAATACAATAAATATATCAGTACCCACTGTACGAAGATTATATCGCTTCGCACACTAGAAGACACAGAAATCTCTATTGCCAACATTTAAATAAATATTAAACTAACTGTCCAATATTCTGCCATAAGCCCTAAATAAACCAGATATAATTAAATATATTTTTCGTTTGTCGAACGACTATAAGCTGATAAAAGAATAGTTCCTAGAGAATGGTTTCATCACAGATACTCCGGAAAATATTCGATAGTTACTCCAGGCTCAAAAACAATATTCTTGAAAAATAATTTTAAAGAACTTGATTCAACTCCACATACTGACTACTAGATTTGGCAAGAAACTTAAAAGTTCGATTTATAAAAATCAATTTGGTTTCTTGTTGTCCTGTGGCGATTTCCAAGTGTAAAGTCGGCTCGGTTAAGGGATAGACAAAGTGTTAGTAATTTTTTGTTTATATTCTTGACAGAATTGTATTAATCTTTCTTCACGTTCATTACGTTGGCCTAAGCCAAATTTTCCAGTGATTTCAGTTGTTTCTTCCTGACCAACTTTCGCATGAAAATCGACTTGGATTATTGTAATATCGTGTGGTTTAGTTATTTTCAATTGTTCAATTCTATCGTTAGCACCATCACCTGTGGGTGCATAGACATGTATTATATTCATATTAATCGGCTTTGCAGATATTTTTATCATCATGTCATGGCTCTATCAGACATCGGAACATAATCAGTGACGTAGGCCGCTATGTTAACAATGATAGCAACACCACTTCTGTGGACTTCCTTCCGATTTCCCGAATGATATACTTTTGTACCTTGATAATTTAATTCCCCACATTCCGCCCACCACGTTTCACTAAGGCCAGTACATCAATTTGAAGTCTCTTCATCTTACTTATGGTGTTATCTAGTTTTCCAAGTTCATAGAGACTTCTAATATTCCACGTTCGGATAATAAGTTTTGTTTTGCCTCCGTGGTCTTAGCACCCTCGTTTGGCCGGAGCCTGAGGGCCGTATGTTATTCTCTATATTCATTGTAATTGTATGGTTTTCAAGGGATATTATTTCAGTGGTTTCCCGTTGCCTTCTGAAGGGTTTATAATTTTCCATTTTGTACTCAGCCGCTCCTCTGGAGTACAGACGCTGTTTGTAGCCCCCAATATAGGACAGATGCTGCAGGTTAATATTGGCTGCGCTTGGTTTAAGACGGCGCTGTCTCATCTTGTCACAGAGAGTTCATGGGTTTCTTAAGGTTTTTTAAATCTTAACCTCCTTCGCCGCCACACTCGGTCGGGGACTGCTTATTTTGATATTCGCTGCTTACCTACATATCTGTAGGTAGTGCGTCTATCATATCTATCCCCATAGTAGTCTGAGCTCAGCCCTATGGGGATTAGCATAGAGAATTTAAAAAAACGTAATACTTAGAAAATTAGCTTCTTGAATAATACATTTTTGACCACTCAAGTAGCTCTCTAGCAGCCTTTAGGTTTTTTTTGTTTAATATAAACAAGTCTTCATCTGCAAATGCATTAGATCAACCAGTGGTAAACTATGCCAATTGAAAAATATCATTTACACTGACTTAAATATACTCTTACTCTTCACTTTCCGTTTCCAAGTAAATTTCAATTTTAGTCCATTAATTCTAAAATTTGTGGGCAACTCAATAACTCAATATTGACTCCATAAACTTGTTGGTTATCAATACTACAAAAATTTTCATCGCAGAAAATTAAAACTATTTTAAATTAAATGTGCAATTTTCATACCTTTTAATTCATTTCAAACTTGTTAAATTCATATGAAAATATTTATACATGGCCACCCTGAACACATTTATTGGTTAAAGTTGAATTTACAACACTTCTGTAATTTCTCGCTTCCTCTTACTGACTACTTGCTTTCTTTCTTTCATTGACTCAATTATTGATAATAATATTTGTTTTTTTAATATTGTACGGAGAAGGGAAACATCAGATGTCAGATAAATATTATTACATGTGACTTTATGCTGTTTGCTATTATTATTTCCTTACATTTATACGACTTCTATTCTTTTCTGCATCTTCAATGTTAAAACGAGTATGAGTATTTTGCAATAAGAATGTAAATGTTTGTTTTTATTGAAAAGTGGTTTCCTTTTATATTTTTAATGTACAATCATTACTACAAGTGAAAATTGTTATGTAAATGTGTCATTGATATGTTGTTTTATTATTTTACTTATTACTGAGAGCTTCAATTCATAGTTAACGAATTGGAAGAATAAGTGATTGTGGGAGAGTTGGTGACACACAATAGAATTCTCGCCGATTATTTATTTAAGGCATTTAAAAAAAAAATAGGTTACCATTTTTATATATCAATAACATTTTATTGCAGAAAATGTTGTTAAATCCAAAAATTATGATACTATAAATTAGTTTACTGGTGCAACTTTAATTAAATTTTTAATTAATATCACAAATTTTTAAATTGAAATCAATTTTTGTTTTTTTTTCTGTGTGAAGTTAAGAGTAAAGCTGTCTAGACTATTTAGGTTTTTAAAAAACTACGGTGCTTACACGTTACTGTAAAATAAATTTATTACCTGTATCAGTTTCGTAAAAGTATTTAAAAAATTACCTGAAAACAAAATTTTAAGAATTGTAATTTTTCGGGAAAATAATAAAGTAGAATATAATATATCCTGTAGCTGCTAAAAGGAGCATAGGGCCACATGTGGTTTCGGTAATCGAAGTAGTTTAGGATGAATAGCTGATTAGAATAGACTCCAGACCGACGCAGAGCTTCGGAATTTCCTCCGAGCGGATGTTAAGGTTATACCGCCTAAGGTCGGTTACCAGAGCCTCGTTAGCGAAAACAGGGGACACCAAGCCCATTGAGGACAGTGGGTGAGGTTGGCATTGAGAAGGAATGACTATGTATACGCTTCACTTTTCTTTGACCCACAAGTATTTTACTGGTACCTATGAGTATCGGAGTTGATTGGGCAATGTCCGTCTATCCGTCCACCAGTTTGTATGTCCGTGTGTATGTTGAAATGGGTTTTTCGAAGAGCCCAGATATGATAGAGTTAAAATTGTTTAATATTTATATTGCATATAGTCCTAAATAGTTTGCTATTAAAATTCAATAGAATCGGCTTACAAATGGCTGCGGCAAGAAAAAAACTACGACTGCCGCCTATAATTTAAACCCATAAATCTCAAATTGTTTCCCATTGGCACAATAACGTCAATACCATATGAGCAAGAGGCACAAAATTTAGGAATTTCTTATATGTAGGGAGTATTAAATCAAAAATTCTCTTACTTTTTTTATTTTGATTCTGTTTGAAAATGTGTGTTAGTTGGTGTGTGGTCTTAGGATCTGAATTACGTAAGGTGAAGAGTATATAAGATTCGCCATAACGGAAAATAGCACTCGTACATGTTTTAACCAAATAAAGCTAAGATATTTATATTATACTGTAAAATTTTTAAGGCCTTATTCATAAAAAATAAAACAGGATAAAAAAAAGGTTAATTAATGTTATTTTTATGAATATCACATTCATAAAATTATACCACATAACACCAATATGACACAGTAGAACACTTTGTGAATTGCCTATCTATTTTTTAAATGAAAAAGTCATAATTATAAACCTATTTTCTATTGGGTTCACATTAAAAGGAATTTATTCACTATGTATTAGATCAAAACGCAATGACTCAAAATTTGTTTTCTAAATAACTTCCAGACAAGAAAATTTTTTATGATCTGTAGTAATACTTGTCAACTATAATACCACAACAATTCTTTACAAAATATATAATTGTACTGTATTCAATTAATTTTTTCATTTCTCCAACAAAAAATTTTGAGTTAAATTGTGATGGTTTGCACATTTTTTAATATTTAGTGCAACATTTAATGCCTGAAAAAGAAACGCCTCTCAAGTAATTAACCTTGTATGCGCTTGCCAGTTTTACATGCGATAATGTACTCATTTGGGACCATTTCACCAAATTCAATCTAAAAGTAGTTGGGAGAAAAAAGAAATATACCAGTGAATAAAGTCACCAACGTGGTTATTGGTTTTTTTTTTATTTTCCTTGCATAATGATGTCGTTTGCAATTTTCATATGAAATGAACCAAGAAATTAAATTCGTATTGACTACTTCAGCCATATACATTTTTCTTGCTCATATTTCTTCTTTTTTTTATAGATTTCTTTATACATTCTTATTCTATTTCATAAATAAATACTCGATTTCAATTTCAGAAATTGAAAATTTTCATTTTAT
Source organism: Pollenia labialis (assembly GCA_949318255.1). Lineage (NCBI taxonomy): Eukaryota > Metazoa > Arthropoda > Insecta > Diptera > Polleniidae > Pollenia > Pollenia labialis. The sequence goes on from OX439141.1 coordinate 17,788,351, forward strand.
TGTATGCGTATTGATATGTAAATATCAAAAGATGATAAAAGAGTTATTACGAGTGTATTATCTGTGTTCACAAAAAAAAAAAACTTGTTTAAATATTTTATAGAAATGAAATTTTAAATATTTTTTTTGACAAGTATTTGATAAATTCAATGTAATCAAAGAGATTATTTGAATTTTTTTGATATTTACATACAAACGTGTAGAGAAATATACATAATAAATAAATGAAAATCCTTATTTCAGATAATAAAATCCTATTGCTATTAACGAAATATGATATCGAGCTCTCTTTGCGATTATATCGTAACCAACGTCATTAAAACTATCGTAAACGACAGGTACTGTAATACATTTAATCTCAGCATGCTCTTGAAAACTATCAAATGCGCTATTTTAATTTAAAATATAAATAAATGCATAACGCGAAACCAAATAAAGCGCTGCACTACTTTAGAAAACAAACCCTCTATTGTAAATTTTTCCTATTTCCGCTTAGCATAATTGTTATACTATCTCAGATACTGAAAGCAACCCCCTAATTTAAAACATACATAAGTGGGTGGAGTATTACGGAAATTCAGTATACACCTTAGGAGTATACAATAAACAAATACAGATGTTATCCAGTGAGGAAGTTATGGGCCATTTTGCCGAATCTGTGGTATCGAACACACTAGAAGATTGAAAAGAACGGACCTTAACATTATAACTATCATTCCAATTAGGTATCATTTAAAGATTACTCTCAAAATGGCCTAGGTTAGGTTAGACAGAAATAGCGGTCAAAACTTATCTGTCGGACTCAGACCCCAATAAAAAAATTGTATCATATTGGGAAGTACAAATGTTACATTCAAAGAAATACGCAATTAGACACACAGAAATGTATTAAAGTAAGTCAAGAAGCTCTTAGCACGTTTTAAAAAGTATAAATAACATTTCAATTGCCACTGCATTCCATTATAACGAAGCAAGTTTGTAAAAAACGTTCAGTGTGTTAAGCTGAACGCTATGTTCACCAGTTTTTATATGCGTTGAATTAAGAGCTTTTTGTGTCAAAAATGTATTGCTCCAAAGTTGGAATACCTACCCCAAGCGAGATGGTAAGCGAAATTGTTACATTTCTCTCTTACAGACGTACTTCGTTTGAAGCTCAATTTTTTATTGGGACCTTAAGATCCATTGTAAAAGCATAGAATTCCACTATACAGAATCACCACCGTAGAGCGAACTTCATACAAAGCTTAAAATGCTAGAAATAGTACACAATCTTTTAAAGGTAGTGGATCACATTGCAGGTCAAATAAATATGGAGCAAAATAGACGTTCCTGCTATAAAATATCATCATCAAATTTGCATTTGCAGTTGCAAACTTTGTTTGCTCCTTAAAAGTACATCAGTGATATATTTATGAACAGGCCCAGTGTTCTGCGTTGTCCTTCCCATTTCCCTAATTGCAGCTGCGAAAGTATAAAAACTGTTCGGCTCCCCCGCGCCTACCTATAAGGCTCGTGATAACAGATACCAAAAGTTATTCTTCCCTTCTGGTTATCGATAGTAGATACGTAGTTCGTCATCCATGTGGGCTCACAATTGCCTGGAATGATGGAATCCAGTTTCGCGGCCCAACTAACTTAGCAATATCGATAGTCGATCGCCGATGTTTGAGTTTTGAGGAGACCAGAGGCTACCCAATGCCTTCCAAATCAAGTTGATCACGTAAGCGGCAATCAAGTACTGTTCTGGTTTTTTGGAAATGGCCAAAGCGGTACGACCATTAGTAGAAATATATACCGCAGTCGGCGCACAGCAGATAGTCTGAGCCAGTCCACAACTTCCCTGATCGCAAGTGTAATACTGTTTGGTCAGTTTTTATAAAGATTGGTTCATAATTTTGTGTACATCCTATATAAAGCCTGCTTTTGAAATAAATTTTGGGATTCACAAGGTAGTCATAAAGTTGTAAAGTCATATGTCTTCAAACAATTACAAGAGCAACCGCTCGTAATTTAGATTTATACTGTACAGTTATGACAAGTTAATGACAACAGCATTAACATTTCTCTTTTGTTTGAAACACAACAATATTTTTTTTAACAATTGTAAACTATTATTTAGGACATTATGACGATATGACTTGATAGCACAGCTTGTGAATGCCCCAATTAACTCTCTGTGGAGGGTCATCAAAACATCAGAAAATAAAAAAATTATGTAAAAAAGTTTGCAGAGTGTACTTACTTACTTATTCTTGAGCTCTTTCTACTTTGCAGTGTAGAGGATTTTGCAAGGACTTCTCCACTTTGATCTATCCTCGATTCCTTGTTCTGTCAGCATTTAATTCACTTTATTCTTCCTCTGTTTCTGACACTCGTTTAGGCAGGCGATTCTCTGGCATTCTCGCGGTTCTGTATTTAAGCTGGCTCGTGTCGTCTAGTGGTATGTCTCGTCTTGTTTTACCGGCCACACGTCTTTAGTATTTCATTTCTGACCCCTTAATTATGCTCTGATTTTTTGTAGTTAGTGCCCATGATTCGCAGAGTTGTGTACCCGTTGAAACTTCTCCCGCACTAAACACCATGAAATGTTTGTTTAACGCAGAATATAAAAACTTTTAGTAAAAAACCTTTGATTTAATCAATTAATTAAATTTTTCTGATTTTTTCTACAGTACTAATTTTACAACCTCACTTATTATGATTAATGATAACGACCTTAGGGTTTAATAAATCTCCCCTTTGACACATTAAGTTATTTGGTGAAATTATTATAAATTATTTTTTATTGACGTAATAAAATTATATGTTTATAGTAAATCTATAAATTATTTAATTTAGTATTTTTTTTTTTTTTTGTTGTTTTCAAAAATAAACAACAATAAATAATTCTTGCCGTAAGTTTACATTTAATATGTACATTAAACAATTTTTTTTTTCATCTATATTTAAATAAAAAACTTTTTTATAATTTACGATTTTAATTCATTTTTAATTATAATCGTTTTGCAAACTTTTTAAAATAATTAATGTTAGGAACACAATTGGGTCGTACAGCGTAAGAACATAATCCGTAAAGCCATAAATTTCTAAAAATACGCTCTTTTATCCACAATTACGTCGTAAAAGTATTTTGTATTCTTTTAAAAATATATAATTAAAAAAAAAGTAGAAATTAATTTCAAAAGTTTTTGTTATTCGTGCTCAATTCCCAGTTTTTATACTTGATAAAAACACTTGAAATTTATTGTTGATGGGATAAGCTATTCCTATGCGCATTTCACTGGTTGCTTAGGCCAGATCATCAGATGAGATAAAGCCACTGTTTATTGTTGATGTTGTTTTGTTTAAACTTTGATATTATTACAAGTAGAACTGTTGCTATAAGTCTGATACGTTTAACATTTTTATTTGGTTTAATATCTTTAGTTTTTCTAAAATCTTTATGGATGAAGTTTCCTGATGATCTGGCCTAAGCAACCAGTGAAATGCGCATAGGAATAGCTTATCCCATCAACAATAAATTTCAAGTGTTTTTATCAAGAATAAAAACTGGGAATTGAGCACGAATAACAAAAACTTTTGAAATTAAAAATTTTGTATTCCCAAAAATTGAAATTACTTTTTGATAAAAATAGAAATTTATTTAAGTTGTTGTTTGTTTATGTTTTCTTTTTTTATTATTTTTTAATATTTAATTTGAAAACACAAATATAATTCAAGTTTAACTTTCTTAATGCCAAATGGTGCAACCAGCGTATGAACTTTAATTAGAACTATATATGTCGACAAACGACGTAGATCCACTTTAACGTTTGCGTCTGACATTGTGTACCTACGTTTTAATTTGACTCTGTATCTAGGACACACGCTATTACGTTTATACGGTGAAATTGTGTTTCTACTTTAAACAAATTCTCGGTTTAGCTCCAAAATATAGTTTATTTGTTTATGAAATTTATTATGTTTGCATTTTCTTTAATTGTTATTAAATATAAATTTTTGTATATTTCAATTATTTTAAATAAGTAGGAGTGATTTTTTCGAATGTGCCAAATCAGTGCTATATAGTTGATTAGTTTTTTGTGCTTAGCATTTTCTTAAAACATACTTGCCATATATCTCCACCCCTTAAAGGGGGCTCCTATACAAATATGGCGGTTTAATGAAAATCTTAAATTAGGCCCCTGCAGCGCCTTTATTTTATGACGCCATCATTTATTTTTAAAATACCTACCCGCTATCGCTATCCCTTAAGGGAGCTCCCATACAAAATTTTTAAATACAGACTAGGAATATATTGAAGTAAAAGCCCCATAACTGCCAAGGAGGCCAAAACTATGACCGACCACCATTAGTTTTTTGTTTTTTTTTTTTTTAATTTTCCAAAAACATACTTGCCCTTTATCACCACTTTTTAGGGAGGCTCCCACACAAATATTGCGTTTTATGAAATTCTTAAATTGAATGGAAATTGTTCGTCTTTTGTGAATTAAATCAAAAGTTGTGAACAGATTTTAATCACTTTTTTATATGTCTAAAAAATATTGTAAGCACAGCTGCATCTTACAATTTTAAAATTTTGCTTTAAATTATTTATTTTTTGCTAAAAAATATGTTTCTAAAATGACTGCGGCTACAGGTAATTTTATTGCGGAATTTCGGTTTTTTTTAATTCATTCAATAATAAACCGTTTCTGAGTAACGCGAATATATGTTGTGGAGCCACCTCCATTTTCGAAATTTTGGTCTCTATTTTTTTAAATGAATAATAAAAATGTTTTTCAACAAAATTAAATATACGTGATTCATAGGAAATGCGTTTCTTATAGAAATTAAACATTTTATTTTTTAGTGGCTTATTCGAAAGTTTTCAGTTTATTTTGTTAAATGAAAGATTTAGGAAAAACTTGTTAAGAACTATTCAACAAAATTAATATTTTCTAAGTTATGAAACAGAAAATTCAGATTTCATTTAAAAATATAATTTTTCTCAAACTTTGGTAAGCGTGAGGGATGTCTTAGCATTCGCCGGTCGCCCTAAATTTTTTTTGCGTTGTTTTTTTTTTATTAATACCCACCAAATGGTCACCCTAATATACATACTTATATTAAGGTTGTTCATGATATCGCTTTAAAAGTATCGCAATCTTCGCAAACTGTGCGTTTTAACGATATCGCAAATGAACAGTCAAAAATTTCATGAGAATTAATTAACACAAACTTCGTCAATTTGCCCAAGAATTTTGACTCGTCAATTTGCACTGTTCAGTTGTGTATTTACACAAACCAGTGATTCCAATAGTAGGGAATTTTCACTTTTGAAAGTAGCTATCTTTTAGTAAATTTCTAGCGTAGGAAATATTGACAGATATTTTATTTTAAGGCAAATGAAGGGAACTTTCAAAATGTTATCTTTTTTTCAATATATTGTGTCAAAAAACGTAAACATTCGTGTTATTTTCATTTAAAAATTAAAATTGTTCATATACATTAGCAATTAAGTACAAATATAGCATATTTTAACAGAAACCCTTTTCGAAATGTGAGTCCTAACCAAAAAAAAAAAAAACAAGTGCCAAAACTAAGTACGTATGCACTACAAAAAATTATTAATTTTTCCACGATAAACAAAAAAATTGTTGAGGTAAACTAAAGAAACTTCTAAAACTAGCTAAAACTAAAAACACATTTTGTGATTAAAAAATATTTTTTAGTAACGAAATATTTCAATATTTTTTTAAAAGAAATTTTTGTTTATATTTTTGTTCAGGGGAATTTAAATTTTATTTGCGTTTCTGCCAAAAATGAAAGTTTAAATTTGTCAAACAGCGTTATTTTTTAAAATTACAGTTGTATGTGTGTATGTATATCATGGGTTTTTTTCTTGTTAGGAATTTATCCTTTTATCATAAATGTTAACAAAACATGTATTTGTATGCCTTTTAATAAAAACAATAAATTTTGAACGTAGGAAAAAGTGTAGGGAGAATTTCTTTGGTTGTAGGGGAAAAATGGGAGTTTTCTAAGCACGTAGGGATTTTTTACTTCCAGGCCCACGATGTCAAAAATGACATTTCTTTTGCATATTTATATTGAAAACAATAATAAAAAACTAAAATTTGATTAATAATTTCGATCAAATAATTGTAAAAATTTTTTCTCAAAATTTAAATTTAAATTTAATTTTCTCTCTACTTTAAATACAAACTTTAATTGTTTGCAACAACTGAACATAAAATTTTATAATTCATCATCAGAATGTGTTAAAAGTTCGTAATTAATTTATAAATAATTATCTTATTAATATGCTTGTAATTGTTAATTCATTAACACCTGTGATATAAGTATTTCCGTACATGAAACTATATTTGTACCTCAATAATTATGTACATTAATCTAATCATTTTATAATAAGTAAGCAATATGTATTTTAAATTCTTATCTAATTCAAATATAATTGTCATTTTATACGTTTTGTATATATTTTTCGGCAACAATTGTTAGTTTTCGCTTTTATTTTAAACCATTAATTAACTTAAGTTACAACACGCACTTCGTTTACACCCACGTACACGAACACAAACATCATCCACCCTTCGGCGTACACCCACATTTATCTAAAAATATAATGTGTGTGTGAATTAGTGGATTAATTTATTAATTGCTTCCTGAAAATATTTAATTCCTCCTTTTAGTATTTTATTATGTGTTTATACTCACGTGATTTCCTTTAATTTCTGTTTCAGAACAAGAATAACAAGAAGAAGTTTTCCTAATTGTGTTGCTCATTTACGCAATAAATGTGTGATTTTACTACAAACTGGAGACTCCTACAAACAATATTTTGCATTAGTGTTTTAAATCTATTTAGTACTTCCTTAAATTTTTGCAAACCAAATCAAAATTTAAGCAAACGTTTAATATATCCTTCATACAAATATCTGGATTTTTTTTTATATAATTTTAATTGAAAATGCATGTCTTCATAAAATTGTAATGGTTGATTATAGCAATAGTACGAGAGATTTACGACTCACTTGTGAGTGGCCAGGAATGATTCCATTGTTAAACTGTAAAGCAGCTCACTATCACCGGCTATGACCAGGTATTCCCAAGGCAATGGCTTTTGTACAATAGCTCACAGCTAGCTAGAGTGAGAGATCGCAGGAAGTAGAAGGATGCAGAAAATCATTCCCTCTGAAAAACTCCACCTAGAGCCTGCATGAAGGCTGCTGGCAGCCTCAACACCGCAACCTAGTCTTAAAATGAAAGGATTACAGAAACCGAAAAAAATTCCACATATAGAAAAACGATTTATCTATGTCCCGGAGAAAATTAGGAACATGGAACAGATGGACTACATATCGTCACCTTCAACGCAAAATGGCGTAACAATTTTTTATTTATTTTTTTTTTTTTTGTTAGTTTCATAAGGACATGTAATTTTGTCAAGTGCATCATAAGCAAAACCACGATTTTGAAATTTTTTTATTATTATTGAAAGAAGAATTCCACAGGCTTTTTGAGGGCGCAATTAGATCCTCCAATCGTTGAGATATTCTCGTCGCATTGGGTGATTCTTACGCAGAAACAGGTTCTTACAACGCTGGTTTGGAAAGCACAATGGGCAAACATGGGCTAGGCATAAACAGGTACACAAAGTAACATATGCATCGCAGGACCACATAACGGAAAGATGAGTTGGAGCATTGAAGTTAGTGTAAAAGCTATGCTATAATACTATACAAATAAATTTTAACAAAACTTAGTAACACGATTGAGGTAACAAAATGCTTGTTCTGAGCTTAAGCTGGACACCAAGTGATAAGAACCTTTATGGGCTTTAAGGTTTTTCTTTAAGAGGAGCGTGTTGTATTTTAAATTAGCTTGGTTCTTGGTCCCACCTATAATAAGACAACAAAATTTAATTGGGATACTTGTAGACCTATTATCCTCGGCCCTCAGCCAATACATTGAACAAATAATACAAAACTTCAACTGAAGCTCGAAAAGCCAGTTGAGGTGTATTTTGTTTTCTTGCAAACATAGGAAAATAGCAATGTGGTAATCGGTTTTATATACTGAGGTCTATGATATGGTTCTTAAGGAAGAAGCCGAATTTGATCTAAACTTTTTTTAGAGGAACTTATGATAAGAATCTCATACCAAGTAAATCTCAAGCATATTAAATACACGCAGAAAAATAATATGGTTGGGCATGTTTACGGCAACTACACTATTTTTATTGTAACAATTTATTGTTTTCGTACACACAAAATTTTTATTTTTTTAAACATATTAATGTTTATCGCAATTAAAAATTTGAGTATTGTTGACGGAAAAGTAATAATTTTTTAACAATTAAATAATCATAACTTTGAAAACCATTAAATTACTCACAGAAATACCTACAAGAATACTGATATAAAACAGGCTTAAAGAAATTAAAAAAAAAATTTTAAAAAATTTAAATTTTTATTTTATTAAATAGAAACTGGGAATTATTTCCTTCTGAAGGTTACTTTATATTAAATTCAACATTTTTTATTTTTCGAATTTATTCTATAAGCTAAATTTCAGGTATGTATTTTATAAAGCTTTTTTGTAATAGTCATATTCCTTCAATTTTTCAGAAATTACTTTATACAATATAATAGTCTGATAGTGTATAAAGTAATTTCTGAAAAATTGAAGGAATATGACTATTACAAAAAAGCTTTATAAAATACATACCTGAAATTTAGCTTATAGAATAAATTCGAAAAATAAAAAATGTTGAATTTTTATTTTATTGTTGAAAAGTGGTTCTGTAACATAATATGAAGACTTCTAAACTTATTATGATTAGCATGACAATTATATGGTTACTACTTAACTTATTATGATTAACATGATAGTATTATGATTACTTCTTATCATATCGACCCCTTTGCGCGAAATTATCGTAAATGCCAATTTTTTTGAAATTTAGTTTTTGATGCAATCTTGTTCTACATTCAAATAGACGTCACCTGGCAAAATATTGTAGGCGAATTCCACTTCGTCTTATCTTATCTTATCTAAGCACATATTTATTTTCATTTTGATATTGCAAATGAAAGCAGAGAAAAGTAGAAAAATGGCTTTCCTGTAAATTTGGTATTTGTTACGTACGATAATTTCGCGCAAAGGTGTCGATATAATGATTAACATGGTACTAATACGATTAAGGGAAATATATTAAAATGAAATATATTTGTTCATAATATGAATCAATAATAATCGTAATATGGTGACTACAATCATGTTTCTTATCATAATATGTTGCTCTTAGAATATGTTTACCACAACCATGTTTTTTCTTTGCGTGTACTCTGGCAATAAAAAAGCGGTTGAATAAACTAGAACGGGATCTACCTTCGACATCTCTAATTCAAGAGATGGTGTTATACATCTCGGGACTAGAAGAACCCAGATCAATAAATATTATTTTCAGAGTTCAACATGAGTTCTTTCGCCTTGAGTTTTTCAGTTGATTTACACACGCAAAGTACTAAGGTTCAATGCCTATAAATAACTTTTATTAAATTGACTCTAGTTCCGGAGATATACTGTTAAATATAATATCTACGGACATATAGATTTATGTGGGGGACTAATGGGAAAGTGATGCGTTCACAAGTCACGTACTTTTTCACATAGCCAATCCTTTCCAAAAGTCAACCTCACCCACTGTCCTTTACGGGCTTGGTGTCCCCTGTCACGCTAACGAGGCTCTGACGACCGACCATGGGCGGTATAACCTTATTACTTGCACGGCTAATCCCGGCACTTACTTTGCACGCCTGGTGGCGATGTTGGCAGCTCCAACACCAGGATCGGACGCTTTAGCCTAATAAGCTGTACGTCTTAAATAACTCTCATTACCGAAACTAAGCGGCCCTATGCTCCCCAGAGGAGTAAAAGGAACATATATATATATATATATATATATATATATAGATTTATGTAAATACTTTTAATCTTTTTAACCCTAGAAAGATTATCTGCGTACATTTTATGCACGCACTTTCGAAATATTGCTATTTCTTTTTAATTAACTTGAATTACTTTATAAAATTACTTTAAATTTTGTATTTTTATTTTACATAAATGTAAAAATAAAATCAATATTAGTTTGTTCTTAATTAAACACACAATACAACGATATAGCAGGTGAAGATAAAGTGTCATTATTACGCTTATCTTTAACGTATGTCATGATATGATTATCTTTTAAGGGTTAAAGAAAAGACGTTTAAGTATTACAATATACAAATATTACTAATACGTATAGCTTTATATTAATTCTTTAAACTGCTATTTGCTGAAATCATAAGAAAGGAATATTAAACTTTTAATTGTCAAATACAAGTTAAGCAACTTACATTATTATCTAATTTTCTAAGCTCTAAATCACAAACTTATAACACAGAGTAAAATTTAATGCAGAAAATATGTGTCGAACTTTTTAACCCTCTAAAGTGCCGTTTTTGTATATTTTTGCGGGGAAGGTTAAAAAAAAGGCAAAAAATGACTCCTTAAAATGAGTGTTAGAGGGTTAATATAAGTATAATAAGAAAAGAATTGCCATATAATTCTACTGCAGCCATCTAGTATAGTATTTGAGCTTAGAATTAAATTTAGAATTTTATTTTATTTATGACTTATACCGAACGCCTTTTTAAAAAAATTCAAAAATTTAAGGGGCCGATATTTCGGGAACCCCAACTTACTTTTCAAAATCCTTTGGCACATTTACTGTACCAATAACCTAGTTTCATTTTGCGTTCCATGTTTTGGGGCTAGTTTTTTTTTTGTTGCACAGTGTAATCAACAAACAAAAACAATTTTAAAGAAACAAATAATTAAAAAGAAAACTTTGAACTTTTAATGTTATATTTGATTTTCACATCAACCAGAAGTTAATTAACAAGATTTATTAAGCCCAATTTATTTTCATCTTTCTCTATCTATTCGTCAATAAGGATTAGTTCTAACGGCAATAAGATTTTCAACACAAAAAGTTGTGTAATAAAATGTTTGCTTTGTTGAAGTTTAGTTGTTATTGTTGCTGTTGTCGTTTTAATGTAATAATATGATTAGGATTTGGTAACAAATGTTTTAAAGCCCCAGCATCAATTGTATTCGAGGGGGTGGTAGCTTTATAGTGATAACAGTGGGTTGGAAAAGTGAATGATTGTTTGACGACTAAAAAGAAAATTAGATAAGAAATGTTCTTATTTTTGTTAATTTGCTATGATTGTAAAGATTTCTTTTAATACCCACAATAGTGGAGAGGATAATATTCGTTTGTACTGGTGTTTGTAACGCAGAAAAATTTTAGTGCTAGACCTACATTTTGGTAAACGGTTTAACTCTGTGTCACTTTCTAAGTCGATCTAACGATGTCCGTTGGCTGCTTAGTTGTCTGACATGTAAGCCTTTTGCTCTGAAGTCCAGGTCGTAATTTAAAAGTTATTTTGATAAAATTAAGTACATACACGGAAAGAAGTTTATTTTCTAAAGTCATCAAATTCGTTTCTTAAACAAGAAAATTCAAAGTCTAAAAATAATTTCTTGATTTTAACTTATTTTGTTCGTATTTAGTAAAATTTTATTAAATAAAGAAAAATTTTACTTAAACCAAGCCACACATATATTTAGAATAAATAATTTTTGGCTTTGACGAGAATCATGCAAAATTTTCTTGGTTCAAGAAGAAAAAATAGTTCTTTCCGTGTACGTCTTAATTGTTAAAAGGACGAAGTCTATTGAAAATTGTGGAAATAAGTCCATTATTTGACTTAGCCCCCATGCAAACATCTTTCCTTTCAAATAGTTACTATGTCATGGGACCCTGTTTAGCCTGTTTAGGTCCGAAATTAACCATAGGTCCCAATAAATCGTGTCTCTAAAATCGCTTTGACTCGAAAGAAATCCATAAAGTTGTAGATATCTAGACATAAACAGTGCAACACGAAAAAAAATAACAATAATGGATAAAAAAAAGCCCCGTGTCTCCCAGTTTTACCCAATGTAATGCACTTTTTTTATGGGCCCATAAAGATTTGGGGTCTCGGTATAATTTTTGCAAAAAAGTGATAATTTTCTCAGGCTCATATCTTGCAAGCCGTTCGGAATTTTGATTTACATTTTGAGACAAAGTTGTAGCTCCATAAAGAACAAAAGTTGTGAATATATAAAATCTCAAAAAATTCTTCTTCCAGATCAAAATCCCTAAAACCTTAAAAAATTCGATTTTTTTACCTTTTTCTCGCTGTTTAGGTCCAAAGGTAGCAAACCGTTCAAAATTTAGGGAAACAATCAACTGTAAAACTGTACTTAAGGTCTCAATAAACAACTTTCTGGAACATATGAACTTCCTAAGAATGATTCCTAACACCGGTTAGGTAGCGCTAAGGTAGCCGCAAAAGTGAAAAATTTCCCGAAAATTTTTTAATTTCATTGGTTTTTTCTGGGAGACCCTTCTGTGGGTTAAGTTGGGCAGGGGTCCAGACCCTGATAGAGAACTGGGCTCTGGTGAAACATAGGGGATATTGGGTATTGTTTCCGGGAAGGTATCAGGCAAAGGAATTTATCTCTCGCGGGAATGTAATGATGACGAATGGTCTCGGCAGACGAGATCTGCGACCAACCAACGGCTTATCTGACTGGCCACAACACGATCAAATATCACGTTTATCGGATGGGCCTGCAGAGGATCAGGAATCCCGACTATGTCTAGACGGGGACGAGTCGACGAAGCATATACTGTGTGACTGCCCGGCGCTGGCATGGGCCAAAAGGAGGCACTTGGGGCACGGTATAATGGGTGCGTTCCGAATCGGTACTAAATCGGCAAAGGCCCTAGTTGGGTTCCTTTGTGTGACTGCAAGGCGCTGCATGGGCCAGAAGGAGGCACTTGGGGCACGGTATAATGGGTGCGTCCCGAATCGGTACTATATCGGCAAAGGCCCTGGTTAGGTTCCTTTTGGAAGCAGAGGGTATTTTGGCCAACTAAGGGGAGTGGGTGCAATAGACCTAACCTGCTCGCGGCACTCTTCACTGTGGGGGGAACCTCCCAACTTTGTCGTTGGGGAAAAATATACTGTAGTGTTAGGTATATGAGCAACTTCAAAAATTTTCGACATTTTTTTTTTAATTTTTTTTTTTGTCTGACATCAATGTTGATTTGCGTGTGTATAAACCGATATTTGAGCATGTGAAATCCGTTCGCGTTAATCATTTTTATTACACGGCGCAAATTTTATATTTCATACAAGGATGCTTTTTGAGGTTAGAAACATTTTGTTTCCTTCATAAAATTTTAAATCCTTAAAATTTTTTGGTGCGTTTTCAATTTTAGTTTTAAGGTTTGTAAAGTCTTCTATTCGTTGTACGTTTGAGCGGAATTGATACAGCGCTTCAGTTGTCACAAAGCGAAATGTGTTTGGAAAAAACTGCCGCTGCACGCGCCAGGGTTGAAAAAAATTATTTTTTTTTGCACTTTATCAGTTTAGTCCGTCGCGAAGAATCTATTTAGATACCTAAACATGTTCCCATGACATGTTTTGATATAAAAAAAAGCTTAAAAATAAATTGTTTTTTTGCAAAAATTTTCAAAAGTTCATAAAATTTTTGCGTTTAAAAATGTTAAAGTGCGTTTTCGCCTTGGAGGTGCCCTTTACGAAGTTACTCACATCACGCAATACACTAGCCAACTTAAAAGGCAATTCAGATTGTCACACGCAAAAAAGATACACTTTTAAAAAATTTACGCTAATTTCTTTTAAGTTTGTGATGTCCGTGATACGTTATTGGTGCGCTGACACCAACTTGATACACCTCAAACTTTATAAAATTACGCAGTTTTTTTAATTCTGCGCTTAAAACTCATTTTTATTAAACGGCGCAAAAACTCTATGTAAAATCTTCAAAAATTTAAAAATTCGAAAAATTTTGGTTTCACTTTAAAACACCATGCAACTTTTCACCCAGCAGCGATATCAAAATTTTTTTTTTAGTGGATATATCCTCCAAGTCTAGTGACTATATTTTGTATGGGTTTGGATCTGAAAGCTTAAAACTATTGCAAAGAAAACGGAATGAATGAAAAAACTCTTGCAAGTTTCAAGTCGTTTTTTTAATTTTTCGAATTTTAGATGACCACCAATTCTTAAGGTGAGGACTTTTCAACATAAAAATTTGCACGTCATATCCTTCAAGTATAGTCATCCAAACCCTGTACAACGTTTTTTTCAATTCATAAAACTTAACGAAATAAGAGCCATAGTATGTCGGTTTCAGCAGGTGCTCAAACAATTTGAAGTAGCCCATATATAGCCGGCCTTGAGCGACTGTACATTTTTGCTTGTTAGTTTTGTTTGTGTACGAACCTTTTTACGACTCACTGTCCGTTTAAATACGAGCGAAGGTTTTAACATTATTGTTATTTCAATTCTTCCCAACAATTAATTATGGTTTCACATTGTATTTGGTTTATATTTCAAAATATTTGGAAAACGAAATAAATATAAAACGAAAAGATTTTGGAATGTAAAATTCTGTATTGAAGCTGATGAAATCATTAATTGTCTTAAGTGTATAAAAACAACAATTGGTTTTGTTTGTAGCTATTGTTTTATGCCTACTTTGCGGCTTGAGCTGGAGAGCTGCTCGAGGTAGTTGTTACAATAGTTATTGTTTAATTTAATAAATTGGATTAGAAAATGGTTTTTTTTGAAAATTAATGACAGAAAATATATTTTAAAATCTTAATTGAAACAGGGCAATGTCAATTGTAATCATTAACAAAGATTTTATAATAAAAATGTATCAAAAATAACCTAATATTTTTAGAAAATTAGTTTTAAGGGACAAGAGTCAGAGAACTATTGAGCTGAAATATAACAATAATAGATTCATATATTAATAAAGAAGGTAGAAGGGAACAAGTAACTTATTCCAAAGATATATTGTGTTATATTCTGGTAATTTTAATCACGTAAGTTGTTACTTATATTGACCTAATATGATTGTATGTTTACTTAACCATGTATTTTTTGCGCCAAAAATTCATTTATACCCTGCGGGAAATTTGTGTCAATTGGTCCCACCGACTGGTCCTGGGATTTGTGAAAATAGAACAAGTACAAAAAGAAATGACTCATGACCAGTGAAAGAAGAACCAATCCCTTAACTGGTTTATAAAGAACAAAAAGGTAGAAAAAGTAATGAATTACAGTCCAGTCTTAACTGGTACTGTGACACCCTTTTTGGTAATTTCTAAAATTTGGCTCTTAAATTTAATTCTTGGACAAGTTTTATTGGAATAATACTACATTGTATTTAAATAATACTACATTTTAGTAACTGACACTAAGCACGTTCATTGAGAATATATCTGTGACTGGTCAAATGGTGTCAATTAACCCCCTCCAATGACAACCCCATGTAAAAGTGATAGGTCTAATTCATATAAAGTGTTAGAACTGAAACCAGTCCCTCCACCAAAGATCTATCACGGGACTACCTTAGTGTCAGTTTGCTTCCCTCTAGGGTAATTACACTGCTCAGCAGCAAAATCCTCCGTTAAATAAAACTATATGGACTATATAGATTTTGATGCGCTGAACCCAAATCCGTTCTCGGTTTTTTTCTATCAGATCGAGATTTTGTTTAATGGGCGTGGCAAATTTTTTGCCCTTAATTAGTCAGGTACGGAGACATATTTCATCCTAACTCAGAACCAGTCATTCGCCCACTCTGACGTTTTTTGCTGCATTACACATATTTGGTCATTATTGGGTACCTGCGGTAAATTGACAATAAAATCTAAATTTGTTAACCGATTTTTATGGTTTATGGCTTTTTTTATTTTTAAGATAAGTAAGCTCTCAGAAAAAAGTGCAAAATGTGTAATACTTGCTTTATATTTTTTTTAATTCCATTTTTAAATTGAAAAATATTACGAATTTTGCACAAAAAAAAATTTTTTCTCCATTAATTTCTGAATAATTCCAAAACGATAAGAGATACAGAAAAATGTTCGACTTAAATAAATACAATTTTGTTACACATCTTCTGGTGTTTTACTTTTGAAAATCGAATGGCTGGTTCTCGAGTTAGGATGAAATATGTCTCCGTACCTGACTAATTAAGGGCAAAAAATTTGCCACGCCCATTAAACAAACTCTCGATCTGATGGAAAAAAACCGAGAACGGATTTGGGTTCAGCGCATCAAAATCCATATAGTTCACATAGTTTTAATTAACGGAAAGACAAAAAATTATTTTTTGCAGAGCAGTGTTATTATTATACAACTACAAAATCGAAAGGTTCGTACACTATATCATTATTTAAACCAGTAATTTATTTATTAATATTTGTTAAAATAATAAGAATTTCGACCCAGCATTTTTGGTCCCTCGAACCGGCTTGGCAGAGTGCAATTTTTTTACCAAAAATGTCTCTTCAGAGCGATTAAAATCATAACTCTTTTTTTTTAAATCAATAATTTAACTGTTAAAACCATAATTAGACAATACATTAAGTTGTGTTATTATGCCTAATACTCTGTTCCAGTTTCTGAAAAATTTTTCAGCAACATCTTTTAGTTCATACGACAAATTTGACATGTATCAATGTTACCTATCTTCCGAGATTGCACAATTTGTCATTTTTAATCCTTCAAAGTATGTGACATTGTAGACCCAAATCGACATGTGGGTTACTAAAAAGTATTTTTTTGAATAAATTAATATAAACTTAAATAAAAACTCAAATAAACTTATAAATTTTAATTAAAAAAACAAGTTTCATTTCAACTGAATGAAGTAAGTAACAAAGATTTTAATTAAACGGCCAAAAATTGTCTTGTTTAATAATGAAATATAATTTGAGAGGATTTAAAGTCTACATGAAATAGATAAACAAATCTTTAGCTAAGTAGATAATTTATTATCAGGCTCTTAAATTATTCCTCTTAACACCAACAGCACTAAATATGTATGCCATATAAAAGGAAACGGAAGCAGCTTTTGCACTTTATTTATTTGTATATGTATTTGTTTTCTCATACGCTCTTTTTAAAAGCCCTTATTTTCATTTACTCTGCTCACTAACAACATTACTCTAGCTCCCTTTCAATAATTATACAAATCCCTTTAATACTGACGTACAAAAGTTTGACTTTATTAAAACGTCAGAAATATTTATGTTTATACACATATTGAATCACTTTCTTATAGCACATACAACTTTCTATATACATACGTATGTACATATATATCTACATACGCATGTACCTAAACTTTGCAGTTTATATCAAAGTTTCTGAAAATATTATTAACGCTTTTACGCGTTGTCAAAAATTAATAGTCAAACTTTTTTTCTACGATATTATAGAGATGCTAGCAAACAGCACAAAGTCACATATGCTGGTGTCAGTGGTGTTGCCATATGAAGACATTTGTCCCCAATTTGTGATTTTAGGAAGAGTTTTGTAGAGCGTAATGTGGAGAATTAAAAAAAAAATCCCGGGAAATCCCACAAATCATTCTTATATGATTTTTTAAGATTAACTGAAAAAAAAACATTTCAGATTTTAGTTTGATACTTATGTTTTCCAATAGTGCATTTATAAATACTAGTGGTAGTCTTGTGGTCAAAATTCGATCATAATTATTTTTGCAAATATGAAGAAAATATTCATATATGCATATGAATTTACATGTTCCGAGCTTTTGTGTTTTTTTTCTGTCTTACTGGATCGATTTGTCGACGGACCATTTAATATACTCCACTCAAGTCCGCGAATGTTTATTTTAGTTTTGGAAGTACCAATTGGAAATCAACAAAATCTACTCATATAGTTTCACAATCCGTCTGGAATCTGCATGTTGAATTTTATATTATATAGGAATTCCAAAAGTATCAGTTAAGAATCTAACAGATTCTCATTAACTCAGAACCTTGCGTGATTAATTCAAAATTCAAAAAGTACCAGTTAAAGAGCAAAAAAGTACCAATAAGTTTCATTTTATAGATTCTCATCCACTCAGGGCATTGCATGTTGAATTTTATGTTTCTAAGGGCCATTATTACAACTTGCCAATAGTTAAAAGTCGGATTTTGTCGGTCCGATAAATAGCTTTGCATTATAAAACCTTCATTTATTATGTTTTTATATATTAAATATTATTATTATTGAAAATAACAGCAATAAAAAATGGAAGTTGTAATAATGCAAAGCTATTTATCGGTCCAACAAAATCCGACTTTTAACTACTGGCAAGTTGTAATAATGGCCCTATGTCTAACATTAACAAAAATCAGAAAACGAGAAAGTTGCAGAACGAAAACGCACCAAAACCTCCCCTTACAGATTATAATTCACTCAGAACAATGCATGTTTAATTTTATTTTTCTAGGAACAATATTAACGAAAATTCAAAAAGTTGTGGAACAAAAAAGGACCAACAGTTTTCATCTTATAGGTTCTCTTTCACTCAGGACCCTGCACCTATAATTTTATGTTTCTTAGATCAATATTAAAGAAAATTGTAAAACTACCAAATGCTGTACCCCAGAAGTAAAATAAATTAATTTTTTAATACTTCTTTCTCCCTATTGAAGTATTAAAATTTTTTATATTTTTACACATGGAGCAAAATGTTTTAAAAAGGTACCAGAAATAGGTACGATTATCATCTCTCGAACGTTTAGAATTTTGAAAAATTACAAACTTTCTATTTGTTACGAATTTGGTATAATCTGTATTTCTATGTTTATTGGTTAAAAATATAGGTGGAGCGACAAAGAAATCCTAAAAGGGCCAAATTTCAAAAAAGTACCAGACACATGGTCATTAATTTTTCTAATGAACAGCGATACAAAAATTAATTTCTATTGTATCTTCTTAAGTTTTTGAAATCTCAGGAAACCAAAATGACCCTTTTTCGGTATTTTCTATCCCCTCAGATTTTTATAAAATTTATGTACATTGTGCATATCCCTAAAGGCCTTTGCACACTATCCCACAAAGCCTTACGTATTTTATGAAAATGCAACCCTGTCATGATAAGTTGTTATTGTTTTTTGAAAATTTATAAACAAGAAAGACTTTGTGGGGGCCTTAATTAAATACCTTTCAGATGATTTATTCTTTGTTCAAATCAGTTGACAAACAGTGAAGGAAAGCAGTCTTAAAAGTTTTGCCTTCGCTGATTTTTATATAGATGAACTCCCATACTCCATAACCCTACCAAATACTTTGCTGTGACCTGGAGGCTACACAATCAAGTTATGCCTTTCAATTCCTTTCTATTTGTAATACACTCTCACATTACTTACTAACCCACTCACACTTTTTAAAATTGATAGCGAGATTTACCTTTCCATGTGTTTGGCAATACGTTAAATTTTACAGCTGATCGCAAAATATTTTTGTCGCTTCCTTAATAAAAACTATATTTCTTCAAAAATAAATGTGCTTTATTAAAAATGTTTTTAAAAATTCCTGTGCTTTTTTACAAAACACTTTGAGTCAAGCTGCTGTTTTGAGATGTTTCTTCGGCAGGAGCCTTTTTTAAAATGAAAATGATTATCAAATTGAGTGCAGCCTGTGCCACAGTTGTCAATTCAAACAAGTTTTGACAAGCAGCTTGTGTGTTAAAAATTTGAATGTGGTTTATTAAACGTATGGCTGCAAGTTAAAAGAAAAATAGTAAAAACAACAACGAATAACAAGTTCGCGTTATATAACACAGTACAACAACCAATCTGGAGGTTAGAAATTCCAAGTCAGGGTGATGGTACTAGGTCGGTATAGTAAAACCCTCAAAGGGTTTGGCGTTAATTTTTTTTTTAATGACATTTTAAATTATTTCCTTATCTTGATGTTTTTTTGTTTAACATAACTCGAGAACCACTTGTCCGATTTTGCTTAAACAAACTGAAAAACATTAAGAATTACAATTTCTTTAATCCGTTCATATAACGATTTTCTTTATAATCAACAGTTTTGCCGGTAAAAATAAATTTGTGGAGAAAAAAATATATTTTTTTGCCTAAAAGTACACTATGGAAAAAAAATTAAATTTTAGGCAAAAAAATATTTTTTTTTAAAGTGCATTTAACAAAACTGATTTATATGGGACCTATGGGAAACTATGGACCGATCACGAAATTTGACATTGTCACTTTAAGTATAATACAGTTATGATTGATTAAATGCTACTACAATAGAATTATTCGTTATGGTTTTACGGGAACTAAAGTATGGGACGTAGGGGAATTAGTTCTTGTCTTAAAAAATTCTGACAGACCAAACTTTATTACTACTTAATTTTTAGTTCCGGTTTTAGGCGTACTAAACTGTTTGTCGAGAGTGGCCTTTGTATGGTAAACTATGTACCGATCACGAAGTTCAGTAGTATATCCTACTTAACATATGTTTTTTAGTCATATGAAATGATTTTGTGCAAAATGTCACTTTTATATACCCTTTACTTTTAGAAATACCTATTTTTTCCAGAACTTCTCTTGAAATCAGGAAAAGCGACGTTTATTCTTAAAACAAAAATAATTTAAACCCACTATCGATGTCAATGTTATGTGATTTCGATTTCCAGAACAGGGCTAAACATGAACAGAACAACAATCTGTAACAACTTATATTTATATCCGAAAGTCGAAAATGGCAATATTATAAAATTTCGGAAATAAGAAGTTAATAAAAATAATAAATAGCTGATGTGTTAGTTTGCTTAAGTAAAACTTTAAGGCCAAATTGGAGACTAAAATTTTGTGTTGGGGATTTTTGGAGATATTAATCCTTAAATTGGGGACATGAGCCGAAAGTTATCTGGCAATACTGGCCGGAGCACACATTACAAAATTTTAGCAAAACTTTAAATTTAGTAAAGTTTTTGGTTTTTAAAGGGAAGAGTTTGACGAAGAAGTAATTTGTTCAGTTTTGTACTTATGTGTGGATATTTATGTTAATTTAAATACATTAATTTATGCACATTTAGATCCTGCAGCATTTTAGTGAGAAATTTAATATATTTAAAAAATGGGTACATTTTTATAGCCTACAACATCATAGGTAAAAATAGGATTGCGCGTAAAAATAAAATTGAAAGATCCAGCCGGCGGTAACCGACCAAGCCTATGGAAAATAGTGGGTATCGGCTTAAAATTTACTTATTTGTTAAGCCTAATACAAAGAACACTTAATAAAATACAAAACAACTTTAATAATTTAAATGTATATATTACATATTTATAATTTTTTTTTGCTCGTTTTATTTAGTAACAATTCTGGATTAATATACTTGTTTTTTACTAATAATTTCCAAATAAAAAATAATTTATTCATTTTTATTTATTGAAATTGCCTTATTTTTAAAAAAAAAACTTTATTAATCGGCTAACAGATCAAAAACAAAACAAACCTACTAAACCAAAACCTCGGTTAATTAATCATGCGATTAACCGGACAGGTATTTTTTAGAAATTCGGCTCTGGAGTAAACAAAAATTACTAAATTTAATATTTATAATAATTTAAATAACTGAATATTCATTTGTTTTTTACGGAATATGTAGTTAATTTTTTGACAGTTTATTTATATAAAATAAATGAATATTCATTTGTTTTAACGGAATTCGGGGTTCAATTTTTGACAGTAAAAATTTGATGAACTTTTCGTTATTTTAAATTACATTTTAATTAAATTTTACATACAGAGGAATTTAACTTAATCAACGGACAAAATTAACTGCAACTGAAAATCCGTATTGCACTTAGTTTTTTGAATAAATGTTAGAATTATTTAAAAATTTATTTGCTTGAAATTTTAAATGTTTATTATTTAAAAATTACTAAACGGAATACTTCTTAAATAAACTACAGTAAGTTACTGTAATAATATTTTGAGTGTATTGTTGTTTTCGTTTCCCAGTTGGCCAGAAAGAAATGGCATAAGCTGCAAGGATTTTTTTTTTTTGATGTCCCCTTTCAAACTTTATGAAGTCCAGGATAAGCGACATTTTCAAAGCTGCCTCCATCAAAACTTATGAAGGACAGTATAAAGAGTTGTCTTCTATCAAACCCTATGACGGAAAGTATAAGCGACATCATTTTATAAGTTGTCTTGTGTAAAAGTCTATTAACGAAAATATGAATGCCGTGGTTAAATGCTTTGGAATCACTTCCATGGTTTGGATTAAATTCCCACATTCTTTTTTTATAATTTTTGATTTAAATATTTACATACAATTTACGAAGTAGCGCGATCAAGTTAAACCGAAAATATGCTGAAGAAGGTAGTCTCGGAAATAAAACAAGCAAAATAAAATTGCAACTATACGAAAAAAGCACAGGTAAAAATTGTCTGAAATAAATAACCATTTCAGATTTTTTGGCTTGAATGACAAAGTAGGCGACATCGAATTAATGACAAAAAGAGCGACATAGTCTTTCTTTTTATCGTGCACGATTTTCGCGCCAACTGCTCAAAAATATAGTTGATGACTGGTTTTATCTGCCTTCTATATGCTGGCAAGTTTTAACGTTATTGCGCATCCTTGTTCGAGTATGTAGTAAATATATATGAAGGTAAACGCGGAATAAGGCAAACATATATAAATCACTTTTATAAGCTTAAACCATAACATTAATTTAAAATGTATCAGGAAATGGTGATGTCTGTCAGGTTTTACACTAATTGGTTTATAATTTATCACAGATCCAATAAAAATCCCACTCCCGTTTCACTTAGTACGTACTATACTGTATAAACATATAATACGTACATATAACCATGTATTTTCAACAAAATTAAATTAAAACAAAACAATCACATGCTCAAAAACAATTTATGAGCTTTTAACGTTTTGTAAAACGATTAACTATTACTTCAATTTGTAAGTGCTTTGTTGTTAGTGTGAACGTTGTGAGGCTAAAGTCCTAAATAAAAACAATTAATGGCCCTATTTATACGGACCTTCTCTTCGAATTAAAGAGGACTTCTCTATAAATTAAAGAGGACTATGAAAGAGAACTTATTTACAAGAAAGCCTGAATTAGTAAAAATTGTTTACTATTTAAATCAATAATTTTCCTATGACCTGACACAAATTAAGCTTAATTTTACTATTCTACCTTAAATTTTGTTGCTTAGAAGGCCTTAAATAGGCCCCTTTCATAAAAAAGTCCCATTCTCCTTTGAACACGCTATAAGAAAGAACAATAAAATCAGTTTGCAACTTTCTGATTTTAGAGAGGAGCTAAAAATGGAACCTACAGTCAATTCTAATTCTCCCAGCACAACATTTTGACATGACATTGTAGCTAATATGTAAATGGAATCACCTTGTTATGGCCCTATGCTCCCTAGAGGAGTGAAAGGAACATATCAATATATAATATGGAAATAATCATCAATAAACAATCTTTATAAGTAGATAATGATATTCAGGGATCGATTTTAATAAAATTTTGTTTAGGTTTAATAAAATATTTTTAATATAAATTGTGTCTAAATACCATTATAATAGGATTCTTTATAGGCGCAAAGACTCTTTTCCAGAAAGAAGATTGTAAGTAGACCTAAGTGAAATTTTGGGCAAATTATCACAATTTTCAATTGGCTTCGTTCTGACAGTTTAAACGTATTTCATAAAATTATCTTTAATTCTGGATCTTTACTTTGCCCACAAGTTGTACAAGGCCAGACAACCAGCCAGCCGGACGAACGGACATCGTTACATTAATTCAATAAAGTGAGTTTGAGCCCAGGACAAAAAATTTGTATATGTTACTCGCAAACGCTCTATACCCTCTCCTCTATGGTGGCGTTCATTTAATTATGTCGTTACCAAAAATCCAAACGGACGTAAGGGCAGAAAACTTTTTTTTTTGTCTATTTTATAAAACTACATCCCAATAAAAAATTGAGCTTCAAACGAAGCCGGTTTGTAAGGCAGAAATGTAAGAGTTTCGCTTACCATCTCGCTTTAGGAAGGCATATATTTTATATGCTGAGTACCTACTTTGAGGCAATAGATTTTTGACACACTAAGCGGTCTAATCAATCCATATCTACACATAGAATGTTTTGTTAATTTTTAGTATTCTCCCTTACAACCTGGCATCGTAGTAAGGGAATGCAGTGGCACTTGAAATGTAATTTTTTTTTTTTACTTTTAAGTGTTCGATCTACTAAATTTCTGTATGTCTTATAGCGTAGCGCAAAATTGTGCGCTTCGCAAAATGTTGAATTTTTTTTTTCAATTTTACTGGATGATCATGCAAAGTTTTAGACCACTAGGATTAAAAAAAAGTGGGGAATGTAAGGAGAGATAAACTCACTGTTTATTGTTGATGATTTTGCTTAAAATTTTATATTGTTACAAGTAGAACTGTTGCTGTAATTCTTATACGCTTAACAGTTTTTTTTGGTTTAATATCTTTAGTTTTACTAAAATCTTTATGGATGAAGGTTCCTGATGATCTGGCCTAAGCAACCAGTGAAATGCGAATGGGAATAGGTTATCCCATCAACAATAAATTTCAGTTTTTTTTATCAAAAATAAAAATTGGGAATGAAGCACGAACAACAAAATCATTTAAATAAAATTTTGTATTACCACGGAAACTATTTTAATAAAAATTTTACTTTTTTAAAAAAGTTCGAACCCATTTATTATTTATTAGTTTAAAAAGAAATAAAAGGGTGGTTACATCCGTAACATATGTAAACTTGATGGAGACGACTAATTAAAGCCTTCCACCAGGGGCCTCAGTAATTTTTTGCTGTAAACTTTCAATGAGAAGTAAATAAGAATGTATCTTTAAAGCGTATTATTGCTGTTTTTTTAGCCATTATTATTATTGCTATTGCTGTTATAAAATGGTCATCTGCTTCGGTTCCAACAGTCTAGTCTGCCTAATGTAATTATTCTACCTTTTTGTTGTTGTTACAATGAAAACTTACTTTAATTCTTCTATCTTAACCTATGAGTGCTTACTACACACTGTGTACGTTTAGGTTTACCATGTATGTGTTATTGATTGTTTGCTAATATTTCTGGTTTAGATGTTTTTACGTCAGGGTCCGTTATTAAAAAAATTTGATAATATCTATTTTTAGTAAAGTTTTGTAATAAATCTTAAAAGAAATGAAAGTCAATTTCACTAAATTAAGTTAAATAAATAATAACGGCATACTTTGTATGCCTGTATCCTTTTTAATTAACTACAATAACTTTTAGCTTAGTTAAAATTCCAGAGATTATAGTGACTTGCGGCCCCTGATTTATGTGTATTTTTATGAGTTTTCCATAAAATATTATTTAGATGATATTGGACATCACTTATGAATTGATAAAGTATATACAAAGTAATGGTTTTAAGTTGAAATTTATGAACTCATATGAATTTTAAACATATTTTTTCAAGGATGCTCCTAAAAGTACACTGGCCTTAAATACTCGACTTAATGGCTTTTACAAATGTTAAACAAACACACAATAAATTACACTAAAATAAGCATTTAAATTAAAGACCTCATCGAAATTTGACTTTTAAAAAATGTTAAAATAAAATTTATGTTAAAGTTATGGAAATTTGATAAATTAATTTTACTATTTGAAAAAAGAAGGTTAGACAATATTTTGATGGCAGATGAAAAAGCATTTTTTCATTCCAGTAGATTTTAATGTACAATAAGTAAGAATGAGGATTTATTTTGTGTTCGGTTACATAGGCCAAGAATTAGAATGTTTAAAGTTTACGGAAGTAGACTTTATATTTGATCTGCGATAAATTTCACTGTGTCACAAATTTTCAACAAAGTCTCGACCAAATGAATCTGACACCTAATCTTTACGCAAAATTGTCCGCTGATTCCGAATGTGAGGTCATAATTGTCAAAAGTAGAAAAATTTTCGAGATATTCCAACATAACCGTTATTTGTATTTTTAAAAAGATGATGTCACTTTAATAAAAGTATCTTCGAAAATATTCAACGGTAAACGCTGGTAAAAATTGGTCAAGAAATTTCTAAGTTACATTGGGCCAAAGTTTAAATTTCACAAATATACAATCACAATATTCTGTACGAAAAATTAGCTGATATCGTAATATAAAATAAATGAATTAATAAAAACCGATCTTCTTACTTTTCATTTATTTCTAAAGAAAAGTTCATTTAATTTTTCTGCCAAAAATTCAACTCCATGTTCCGTAAAAACTATCAAAAAAATTTACTGAATATTCCGTAAAAACAAAGGAATATTCAGTTATTTTTATTAAATTCAGTAATTTTCGTTTACTCCACAAAAGAGCCGAATTTCTAAAAAAAAAACAACCGACAGACACCTGTGAGCTTGTTTTTCTAATGAGAGAGAGAACATTATTATTTACTTACCCCGTTACACACGTCTGTTTTACTTTTGTTGTACTGACCCCGCTGTTTACAGAAGAACTCTCAATATAAGACACACGCAGCATGACCAATATGGCCTCGCAATTATTTTACTTTGAAAATTTGATGTATTTAACTTAATTATTTAAACAAATAGGAAATGGGAATTTGTTACACAAAACAGGCAAATCAATTTTTATAGATAACTAAATATTTATTTTTGGTAGTAAAATTATAAAATAACTGAGTATTAATTTGTTTTTACGGAATCTGTAGTTAATTTTTTGACATTTGATTTAATAAAATAACTGAATATTCATTTGTTTTTACGGAATTCGCAGTTACATTTTCGACATTAAAATTAAATGAACTTATTTTAAATGACATTTTCAATTAATTTTACATAAAGAAGAATTTGTCTTAATCAACGGACAATATTAACTGCAACTGTTTGGAATTTTAAATGTTTATTTATTTAAAAATTACTGAACGAAATACTTTTTAAATAAGCCACAGTCCATTACTGTAATAATATTGTGAGTGTATTAATGATTTTTTGCAATTGTGCTCCTTTCAACTTATTTTTTTAAAACCAAACAATAATTTTTTTTAAGTTTTATCACTTACGACGTTAGCTTATTTCCGTACGAACATTTTGTGCCCAGTAGGATCCAAATCGGTACATAAATGACAAACGTACAGAAGATTATTTGAAATATCCAACATTTCGTTTTTTTTTTTTACAAAATCGCAAAAAACACACCAAGTTAATACACATAGCAAAATGTTTAGTAGCTAAAAAAATATTTAAAAAAAACATAAAACTGTTAAATTACTAAGTGGGTTAGTTCACTTCTATAGCTTTATCCTTTTTGCACCAATCTAGATCTTGTTGGGCGCAAAATGTTCGTGTTGAAATAAACAAATGCCCCCTGCAATGAAACGTTAACATTTTTTATTGTCTGGTACAAAAAAAAACCTGAAAAGAGCAAAATTGCAAAAAATCACAAAAGCTTTAATAAAGTTTGAAATTTTGTACTTCGTAGCTCTGCTATTTCTGGACCAATCTTCACTTGCAATGCATTGTTATTTTAGTTATTTAATTATCTTTCATTAAAAAAAAGAAATACATAATCCCTTAAATATTTTTGAAGAAATTTGCATTAAAGTGAC
This sequence comes from Pollenia labialis, assembly GCA_949318255.1. NCBI lineage: Eukaryota > Metazoa > Arthropoda > Insecta > Diptera > Polleniidae > Pollenia > Pollenia labialis. Next base: position 17,815,981 of record OX439141.1, read on the forward strand.
ATCATCTTTTTTAAAAACACAAATAACGGTTATATCTCAAAAACTGTTCTACTGCGGACAATTTTACATAAAGATAAGTTGTCAGATTCATTTGGTCAAAAATTGTCACATTGTGTTACTTACCAATCATAACAACTGTCCTGCCCCATACATCACATTTTGTGAAAGCGTTCCCAAAGGCAAGAATTAAGAACAAATCAAGCCACACAGAAAAAATTATTTTTCGAATTCAAACAAAAAATTTGTAAAATCAAAACATTTTTTGTCTGAAATTGGTCCTACAAACAAATTCGCATATTCAAACAATTTATTTGCATTTTTTTTACTGAAAAAAATCACTGATTTTTTCAAACAAATAATTTACAGAATCAAACAAAAAGTTTACTGAAATTTATATAAATTTCAAACAAATAATTTTGCTGAATCAAACAAACATTTTTGCACAAGCAATGACGGCACTGAAGGAGAAGATGAAGGCAGAAGCAGAGCGGTGGCTGGCTTTGAGACACATTTTTTGTTAGAATAATTTTTGAACGAAGTCTTGTTTATACGCACAATGCTTTTCTTCACCACTCACTGTTGCTGTATCCTTTCCTTGGCTAAAGAAGAAGAAATGTAACCAAAAATGGCAGCAGACCAACTCGATATGTTTTTCGTCATCATTTTATTTTTGTATTTGATGTATTTAACTAAACAGTTTTCAAAAATTGAATACGGGATTTTGTTTTTCATTCTTTTTTACCAACTTTGAAACCAACCAAAAATGTATTTTGTTTCTTATAATGTTGTTGTTGTTTCTGTTGTTTTAAAAAGAATGAAACCTTTCTTTACCTGTTGTTGTTTTTTTTTTACTAATAACCACGTAGCGCTATTTTATCATCTTTCTTCTTTTTATACCTTTTTAAAGCGTCCAAAAATAGACTGTATGTGCTTTGTGTTGTTGTTCTTATATTTCACATAAAGAAGTGTTGCTTACGATCAAATAAAAAAAAAATGCAAAAAACGACAACATTAAAGAGCGTTAAATATTTCATACAAAATTATGAAAACTTGAAACCAATAGCGCGTATATTATATTTTTGAATAGTTGTCAACATTTTTGATGGTTAAATAACAATCAAACAAACATATTTATTGAATTTATTGAACAAGCGTTTGTTTGAAAATAATTCGGCAATAATTTTTTCTGTGCATTTAGCATGATATACGATATGTTAAGATCGGACTTTAATTTTAAAACAAAGGGGCGGTATTTTGAAAAGTTACAAAAAATGTTTGCTATTTTAGAAACGTCATTGACATATTTTTCATTCTAGGGGGTGACTGGCACATTTTTTTTGTAAATATGTATATTGTTTCTGCATTTATCAGTCGTATAAGGAAAAACATGCAATTTCATATTAACGTTCTGAAATTTTGATATTTTTTTATGTTTCTGGCCGATCAATTGTGACAAGAAAGAGAAAATACCCGTTTAAAGAACAAGAATTCATAAGGTTTTGAATTGCAAAGAACTGTTGGCCGTACTGGAGAAGCTTCAAGTTTTCTGTATAAGAAAGACTCTAGACGGATCCATCTTGGTCTACTCGTCAACGTGCTACTCAATTGGAAATCTCCAGAAGAACGCTGTGGCGCATTCTTAAAGTTTTGTTAGGGATAATTCTATACAAAAATTTAATTGGCTTATTGCGTAGAGATGCAGCACAACCTGTACATTAACTTTATGGGACCTTAGACAATTATATCTTGGTATCACTGACGGGAGTGCAAACTTTAAACACCCCTATTCAACACTGGTGTTGTGAAGGGTAAAGAATGTAACTAAGTTCTCCGCCATAACTTGAGCAAATAAAATATCTACAGTAATAGAAATAAAATTCTAGCAAAGACTGTTTTTTTTCTAAAAGTACAGCTAAATACGTAGAACAACAGTTTAAGCCCCTTGTATTTTTCTTAACCCTTATCAAGTTGATGTTATGGGGAAAAAAGAAAAAATTACGACTTAAAATGTTAAATTGATGTTACCTGTTTTTTATTTTTATGATACTTTACACTTATATTTTTTTATTCTCACTTTTATATGGGGTTTTTTTTTAGCATTACTTTAGAAAAAGTAATTACGAGCATTTTGAAAGAATCCTAAAAATAATAAATAAAGAAATCTGCCAGAAAACCTACCAACTCTTCAGCCAAAGGAAGAAACAAACAAAACAATTTAAAGACAGGTAGAATTTTTTGAAGAAAAAGTTAATGTTAATACAAACAAAACTTAACGGAATGTAATCAGCATAAAAAGTACCTACAAAAAAAATAAATAAATAAAAAAACAAACATCAACCTCGCCATAATACTAAACACATAAGAAATTTCTTTTTAGAGCATTGTACTCAAATTTTTTCCATTTAATTACATTTTACATTGTGGGAGTTTTTATGTTTAAAATGTATTGCATATAAAAAAATTAATGCGAGATTTAATTTAAAGGAGCTGATAATGAAAGATTTACCATTTAATATTAAAAAAGTGTTCTTAAGGCATTGACGTCAAATATATCAGCAAATTATATTAACGAAATTTCAAACGATTTTGCTGTTTCATCTTAAATATCCTTTTATGCAAAGGAAGTACTTAAAGCCATCATAATACGCATATATAGGATAGTATAAAATATTCGCGACTGTAAGAAAAGATAAAATAACTGTTTATTGTTGTTGTTGTTTTTGTTTAAGGTTTGATATTGTTACAGGTAAAACTGGGGGTTATAATTCTTATTCGCTTAACAGTTTTATTTGTTTAATATCTTTAGTTGTTCTAAAATCTTTGGATGAAGCTTCCTGACGATCTGGCTTAAGCAACCAGTGAAATGCGCATAGGAATATCTTATCACATCAACAATAAATTTCCCACCACCATTATGGATAACAATCTTGAAGCGATGTGGTGGCTTAAGTCTTGGCTGTGGTACGTGTCTTGGCCCGGGTGTTTGCCAGCAACTGACGACTCCCGAGGTGAAGGCAATGAACTTTAAAGGCCTTGGCGACGAAAGGTTATCCATCCCCTAAACCGAGGTGTCATGCGACCCGTGCCTATCGGTTGGTTTGCAGTCAGGGGTTACCGACTGTATTATCACGGAGCTTTGCTGATACCTGGGCACCTCAGCAAATAGACCACGCCCTTACCACGTTAACGGGGGCTATGACGTGGTGGACCTCTCCATTCCCCTACACTCGTGGGACCAAAACATGAAACCTTCTACACAACAAAAACAAACACAACAAAAACAAACAACGAAAACAGATGACGAACAGGCGAGAACAAGGACAACGATGGACAGTAAGACGAATAAGCCAACGGCTGTAACAGCCCAGGCAATCAAGGAAGATCGGCCCAGGTCGATCGGAATTGGTAAGGCAGCTCGACCAGAAGGCGGCTGCTCTAAAAACAGCGGCGAGGTACCCCTGAACTTCGCTCCAAGTACCTCCAAAGCCGCACAAGCCCTTTCCGTCATTGGAACGGATAAATCCCCTGCTTCGGGTGCTGCGAAGTTGAATGCGACAAAGTCGTCCAACAATGCAGTTTCCCATGTGTCCACTGTGCAAGGAGGGATGACGATGATAACATCCAATCCCAAGGTTGCACCACCCCCCGCCAAACTCGGCGACCGCAGAAAGTCCCCTTGGCACAAAAACCCTACAAAGAGGGCATCTAACACAAGGCGTGCTGCCTTGCGTTTTATTAATCTTTACGGCCCCAAGAAAGCCGAAGATCTCACCAATGAGCAGAAAGCTTCATTGGCATGGGCAAGAGCCTACATAGCTGGGCTGCCAAGTGCTACCCCTCCAGTCCCTGAAAAGGTGACAATGCCTAAACGGCAACGTTCGGAGGAGGAAGCTGCAGCCACGAAACAGCAACCAGGGACGAAACGTCCCAAAACTTCATCGAAACCGATGAACAAATCATTCAGCGAGGTGGCCAAAGGTCACCTTGTTCGAGCCATTATCGACAGGAGTGTCGACAATGGTGCCATTTCTCATACCAAGTGGGATCTGGTAAAACAAAAACTCATGGGTGTGTTCTGGACGATCCTCAGGGAGAATCCAGGACCACCCCCTCAATGCGATGACGCCGGCTGGTTCCAGGGTCACGTGAAGCTGATGGCTTGCGCAGATGAGCGCTCAGCGCTGCTTCTTAAGCAGGCCATCCAACTATTAGGAGAGGTTTGGGAAGGTGCCAGGCTTGACGTGGTGTTAGTAGGAGAGATACCACGGAGGCCAAGATCAATCGCCACCATCCCCGCCGAACCATCTGAGCCTGAGGAGATCTTGAAGATCATTCAGTGCTGCAACCCTAAACTACCCACACAAGACTGGAAAGTAGTGAAGGTTTCAGCTGCTGAAGGGTCCTCGAGGACGGCGATTGTGGTTATTAACCAGCAATCCTTGGAGCCACTGAGGGAGAGGCAGGGCAAGCTCTACTATGGTTTTAGTACGATCTTGCTCCGTGTCTACCGAAGTGACAACAAGGGCAATCCGGCTCCATCGGTAAGTGAGGCCAAGCAACCTGCAGAAAGCATGGCTTGCGACGATGCCGTGGGCTCAAGCGACAAAGAGGATACCCAGTCTCTCTCAGGATTGGTGGGTGACTTCTTTGATCACTTGGGTGATATGGTTGATGAGGACGTGCTGCTGGAGTCTGACCAGGAGGACGTCAACATCACAGTGGTCGCCAAAATGGATCATGGTGAAGGTGCTGCAGATAAACCTCCACCACTCTAAAGCAGCATCTGCTGCACTGCTTCTCCGTGTGGTAGAAAGAAGGGAGGAGCTCGTGATGGTCCAAGAACCCTGGATCCACAAGAATCGGGTTTGCGGACTTAACCTCAAAGGCTACAAGCTATTGTTTGCGAAAGGTACAGGTAACATAAGATCTTGTGTCTTAGCTAAAAACTCGTTGAATATCTTCATTCTTTCTGATTACAGTGACGAAGATACCACAACTATTGCCCTTGAGACACCGGACGGTATAGTCTGGATGGTCTCGGCGTACATGGCGCATGACCACGGGCAGGACCCACCCAACGGGCTCATCCGTGATGCAGTTTTGAAGGCCGCGAGCACTGGAACACCGGTGATAATCTGTGCCGATGCTAATGCGCACCACACTATATGGGGCAGTACGGATACAAATGTAAGAGGTGAGTCACTATTCTCCTTTATTATTAATCATAATTTAGGAATAGTAAATAGGGGCTGTGAGCCTACGTTTGTTGTTGCAAATAGGTGTGAGGTTCTTGATGTCACGCTAGTTAGTATAGACCACACCGATATGATCGAGGGGTGGATGGTGTCTAATGACTGTTCGCTCTCTGATCACAGATATGTGGAATTTAGGCTAGGGCTTAGGTCTTCAGGATCGATGGCTATATTAAACAGGAGACGTACGGACTGGGGAGTTCAGCACTCCTCTCTGGTCAGGTCTCTATCTGACCCTCCTGGGGTTGATGATATCGGGGGGATCGATGCAGCAGTGGATCTGCTTTCAAACTCACTGCAGTTGGCGACTTCCTTGGCATGTAGACCAAGGGTGCGCAGGGGTAGGAACCGACCACCATGGTGGGATCCTGACATTGCGCAGGCAAGAATTGACTGTCGTAGGTTGTTCAATGTGGCAAAGCGCCATGGAAACTGGGCGGACTATAAGTCATCATTGAATAGGTTCAGAAATCTGGTTAGATCGGCGAAAAGGGTTGCTTGGAGGAACTTCTGTAGCGGCGTGGAAGGATCCTCTGAGACGAACCGTTTACGTAAGGTAATGGCCTCGAGCCCGGTTGTCCCGACGTACGTCCGGAAATCGGATGGTAGTTGGACCACGAATAGTCAGGAAACACTGGAAGTGTTGATTGATACTCACTTTCCTGGAAACTCCCAATGGGGATTGCGGGATCAGTCGCGGGAGGCGACTCCTATTCCTATGTCCATACCATTGGACTACGATAGGATTAAGTGGGCTATCGATAGCTTTAGCCCATACAAATCTCCGGGTATGGACGGTATAATTCCTGCGGACCTGCAGAGGAATTCGACCCTGATAATACCCTGGTTGTTGGCCATATACAGGGGATGCGCTAGATTTTCGTATCTTCCCGTGAAATGGACCCTGTGCAGGGTGGTCTTTATACCCAAAGGGGGTAAGGCTTCTCACACCGAGCCGAAGGATTACAGACCGATTAGTCTTTCATCCTTTCTTCTTAAGACTCTTGAGAGGGTTATCGATATACACTTGAGGATGACCATCCCAAGGGACTCACTCTCTGCCTCTCAACATGCCTACACAAGGGGCAGGTCTGTTGAGACGGCTCTTCACTCTCTGGTCGGAACCATTGAGAGATCGCTCGAATTTAGGGAGTATACGCTTGTGGCCTTTCTCGACATAGAGGGGGCCTTCAACAATGTCAACCCGGACTCTATCGTGATGTCCATGAGGAGTCTGGGGATCGACGCTGGCATATGTAGATTTGTGGACAATCTACTACGGAATAGGGTCATTTGTTCTACGATAGGTGAAACCAGTGTTCAAAGGCTGGTGAACAGGGGTACTCCCCAAGGGGGAGTTCTATCCCCACTATTGTGGAACCTGACTATGAACACCATGTTAACAAGGATGGATGACATGAGGATCAAAACGGTGGCGTATGCTGATGATGTTGCAGTGGCCATCTCAGGAAGGCATTTGGGCGTAATGTCCCAGTGTATGGAGGCTGCTTTGAAGATACTCAGTACCTGGAGTGCATCATGCGGTCTGGGTGTAAATCCGTCTAAGACGGAACTGGTACTCTTCACGAGGAGGTATAAGACCGAGGACTTTAGGCTTCCGAGGTTGAATGGAATTGAGCTTCGGATATCTCAAAGTGCGAAATATCTGGGCGTGGTTCTGGATAGCAGGCTGTCATGGCGACTAAATGTCCGGATGAGAGTGGAAAAGGCAATAGTTGCCATATATGCGTGCAGGGGTGCAATCGGCAGGAACTGGGGTATGAGCCCGAGGTGTGTCAATTGGATCTTTGAGGCTGTGGTAAAGCCGACCCTGTACTATGGGGTCGTTGTGTGGTGGACTGCACTGGATAGGGGCGTACACCGTGCGATGCTTGAGAAAGTATACAGACTTGTCGCGTTGATGATTACGGGATCAATGCGATCTACTCCAACAAGGGCGCTGTTCACGATACTGAACTGGCTCCCGGTGGATATAATGGCCAGACAGTTGGCTCTTTGTTCGGCGACGCGGCTGCACGCGGTGAATAGCTGGTCAACACGTGACTTTGGACACGCCGGGATAATCAAACGTACGATTGTCCCTGATGTAGTGGATTACTGCACCCCGGTGCCATTCTTTGGTGCGGGGTTCGTGGTGCAAATGGCGCACAGCGGTGCGCTGTTGGATACTTTCCGTGAACCGACCCTAGGGGTCTACACTGATGGTTCGAGGAAAGGTGAGAGGGTCGGCGGAGGTTTCTTCATAGAGGAACTGGATGTGAAGGTTTCCTTTCGCCTGCCGGATGGATGTAGTGTCCTGCAGGCGGAAATCTCGGCTATAAGGCGGGCGGCAAACTGGCTGAGGTATCATCGCATATCGGGAGATATACGTATATTTACTGACAGCAAGGCTGCCCTTGCTTCCCTAGCGGGTGTCTACACGACATCGAGGTTAACTGTAGAATGTCGGATGTCTTTGGATGAGATTGCGAAACATTCAAGGGTAACGCTAATATGGATACCGGGGCACACTGGGTGCCCGGGCAATCAGGTAGCAGACGAGCTGGCCAAACAGGGTGGTCGCATGGATGATGCATTCATTGACCAATTCATTGGCCTTCCAATGGCTCAATGTAAATCACTTATAGGGCGCGAGTCCTATAGAGTTGCGCAGACGCGGTGGACCTGTGAATCCACCTGCTCGATATCCAGGATCCTTTGGCCTGGATATGATGGACGGAGAACTAGCTCTCTACTTGGGCTTAGCAGAAACCAGATTAGGACTGTGATATCGGTTGTAACTGGACACTGGCCGGTGGGGACTCATGCTAGGAGAATGGGTCTGGAATTTTACGACTACTGTAGAAGTTGTCAGAACGAGGAGGAGGAGGAGACTGTGCTCCACTTTCTCTGTCATTGCCCTGGACTGCGGGGTATAAGGGTGGAATGCCTGGGGGAACCGGTGTTTGCCTGTTTGGAGGATCTATCTGGGATGGAACTGAAATCGCTCCTTCTCTTCACTAGGAAGACGAGGTGGTTGGACTTTGCAGTGACGCCATCTGAGTGACTGCTCTAAGGGATGGGCATTGGCGCAGGGTATCACAAAGGGACCAATAAAGGACCCAAGTGAGCTGTCTTTGATGGCTGCCCGTGGAACCTAACCTAACCTAACAATAAATTTCAGTTTATCAATAGTCTGAAATGGGAATTTAGCACATATAAACGAAACCTTGTTAAGTAATTTTTTGATTCCCAAGAAAAACTTTGATTCGTTCGACTTTTAATTGGTTTATAACAAAACAACTTCAAAAGGATGACAATTATAAACTTATGTACAGAATTTGATCAAGTTATATCCAAAATTGCGACATTTATTTTGCGCACAAGCTATATGGACAGACAACCAGCCAGCCAGCTTACCGGACGAACGGATAGTTTCCGATTCAATCGTACTTAAAGGTGGGTCAAGGACCAGTATTTTTAAGTGTTACACTGCTCACCACAAACGCATAAAACCCTCTTTAGTATTATGGTGTGGATAAAATGAATTGGTGAGAGGAAAAACTACAATTAATCAATTTATCGGGTTTCATTTTGTTCGATTAAACGATTAAACGATCAATCGATATTTTGCATTTTTAGCTTATTCGATTAAACTAATAACATTTTAAAATTAATCGATTAATCGAATAGTTCTAAATCCAGAAATTTTAAAAGATAACTTTAGATAAAATTAGTACTTGAGTAATAAAACATTGTTTTTTTTAAATAAAACTGGTCAATGTAGCTCCAAATTATTGCTTCATTTTCCGGCACTTGGATTTTAACAGAGTCAATGTAACTTTAAATTGTTTGACAATATTCATGGACATTCCATCCTCTGCTATGCCTCTGCAAATAATTTCCTCTAGAGAATCGATCGAAGCCTACGCTTAAGCCACCACATTGTGACAATGTTGTTATCCTGGTGGGGGAAAAATCAGCACTTAGTCCTTTTTTTTTAAGATCTTCCTTTTAGGTAGAAACCAAAGCCCCACGTTATTTACGAATAGGCTACTCAACAACCAGACCAGAACCAAAGTGCTTGGGTACTTAATATGTTGTTCAGTTAATCGGGCTTTGTTTTTGTTCGATCAAATTATTAATCGATATTTGGAATTATTAACTAATTTGATTAAACGAATAAAATTTTAAAATTAATTAAATGATTAATCGAATAATTCTAAATCAAAAAATGTTATCAACTACGAGATTTTTTCAAAAATTAGTACTTGATTATATAAACATAATTTTTTAAATAAAACTTAGTATCGTAGCTCCAAATTATTGCTTCACTCTCGGGCACTTAGATTTTAACAGAGTCAATGTAACTTTGAATTTTTTGAATCTTTTCACGGACATTTCATCCTCCGCTATGCTTTAGCAAATAATTTCATCTAGAAAATCGATCGGGGTATCTTGTAAAAAATATATTCATTCATTGGACCACTTGAAGCCCCCTTTGATTTTGTTGGTGGAGCATCTTCTTCAAGAACTATGTTATAGTCACTGTGTAGGTGGTAAATTAGTAAAGTTGTTGAAGAATATTTACGTTAATACATTTTATGACACGTGTTATATTTAGCATTATTAGATTTATCCTTCGTACAATATTTTTAAACCAAACTCATTCTCAAGAGAAAAACGCATGAACTATTTTGTTAAAAAAAATATGGCCGTGTTCTTGAATTCGAAATGAAGTGGTTTGAAAATCGAAAAAATTTTAAAAACTACACTGTAATAAACTTTAATAAAATATTCCATTTCATCTACTTCATTATTTAAGTATTTTTTATTTATTTATTATTTTTGCAAGAACAACACTTCATTTTGATTTCTAGAACATACCCGATAAATTAATATAAATCTTTGAGTGAACATACCTTTGTCGTTTTTTCTTTTGTGAAATGATTTATTAAATTGTGTTGAAAAATTGTAACAAAAATATAAGCTAAATTACTCACTAAACATGACTGTTCGACTTAAAACTTAAAAAAAAAAATCATACATTTAACAGAAATGCTATATTTTATTATTATTCGATTAATCGCTTTAAATTCTTCGATTAATCCTATAATCGAAATAAGTAATTTTAACTTATTCGAACAAATAATCGTCTAAAATTAATCGACTTAACACCCTAATATCTGTACCAATAAAGAGACATATTTATTAAGGTGGGTCGAAAAAAAGAGATTGTGTATTAAACTGGTAATTAAAACCAAATTGCTTAGTAGAACAAGAACTGACACCGCAAAGATTCCCAATTGGATACACTTTTTGTGAAATAAATATAAAAAAAAATAAATTCGAGAGAATTGAACAATACCTTTGCCATTTTGTCGTTCATGTCTAAACTAAAATTGTTGCTGAAGTGAAAAAATTTGGTGATGTCAAAGAACTTATTTTTTGGCTTACATAACTTCAGAGCAGGAACGCCTAATGTAAGGTGATTTGACCAGTATTCGCGTGCTGCAGCAACAGTGTGATATCCATACAATACCAAAATGCCTTGGAGTCGTTGTAATATAATGCTGTCTTAAACAAAGTTAGAATTCAGGTGCTAAGCGTAGCGGTTATCATATAAATCTTGCGGCGTCTTGCGCTTAAACTATCGGCCAGTTTCCTTTTCACATCATCAAGTGGTTCATTTAATGCGGAAATATCATATTCAAAGTTGCCTTCACGATTTCTCCTTTGTGTCCAAATCTTTTTAGTTTTCTGTGGCTGAGTTTCAATTCGTTTCCTTTTTGAAGGTTGAATAAAAGTAGACGATGTTGAGGGAGCCATTGGGAGAATGTTAACATCATCACTCTTTATAAAGTGAGTGAACTCATAAGGTTCTAATGAAAAAGTTCCAGCGCATTCCAATATCTTCTGACTTTTGACGAAACTGTTTAAATATATAGTACTTAATATAATGATGACCATAATTTACCATAGGTACAATTAAAAAAAACACTCTCGGAAAAGGCTTAGATGTGCCTAATAACATTCAGTAAACGACTTGAAGGTCTAAGAGTTGACATGTGCTGAATTAAACTAATTCCGAAAAACCCAGATGAATATATTTGATACAGACACTATTTTTTTTCTTTTTTAATACAGGTATGTACTTATGTATTTGTGCATATCTGTTATCTTCATTTTTTCGATTCTTTTGAAATCACTGCAATTTTTTTTTTTAATTTTCTACTTCTTTTATTAAAGTAGAGGTGTTAAATCAATTTTCAGGCTTTCTATGCATCTGACACATGTTGACATGATTATGCACGTATGAGCATATATGATTTGTAAATGTATGTGCATTTCACATACACACATTCATAGTATAAATTCATACATAAATAAATATATGTGTATGTTTGTATGTGGAGTTACTTTTATGCCTCTATTAATATGAATTGCTATCTACGAATGGAGCACTGTTCTTGACAAGTACTTAATATACTTTTTCATGCTTTTTATTTTTCTTTTTCTAAAAGTTTATCTTAAACGCGTTTTACTCTGTATGTTTGTTTGTTTGAACGCATGTACTGTGTATTTAGTCGACGTAATAAATTGTGCAGGAGACATAATGTTAAGAAAGTTATCTTAAAGGATTATAGTGGTGGTACTGTAAAAGTTTCTATATACTGGCATTCAAACATTTCATATACAAGTGATTTTTTTTATTTTGTTGCATAAAAGGAAATCAAAGATTTACATGGAAATGAAGCATGAAATGTTTTATAAAAGATTTACATTTAATAATAAAAAAATACTTAAAATTTTGCAAAAATTTGGTTTTTTTAAAGGTTTAGTTCTAAAATTTTGGTTAAGGATTTGAAACTTTTTTCTGAGTTTATTAATTGTCAAAGTTAAGAAGTATCTTTTTACACACCACTATTGGTGGAAAATGCTTAAAACATTTATAAATTTGTATGAAACATGTTAAAATATTGGTTCTAGACCTATTGCTATGTATATCGATTGATTCAAAACCACTTTCTGAATACGATGTCCGTACGTCTGGGTGGTAGGCTGCCTGTCCATGTAAATATTGTGCGCAAGGCTCAAATCGCAATTTTGGGGATAATTTGATACAATTTTGTAATAATGTTTCAATTGTCATAAATTCAAAAATATGGTGAGAATTGGTCTAACATTTTATATAGCCCCGATAAAAATTTTTTTGCCGAAAAGAAGCCTTTGCGTCTGTAAACCAATTAATTATTTTTCAACACAGACAAAATTAAAAATTTATTTTAATAACCAAATTAAAATTATGAATTTTTTCCAATAAATAATACTTTCAATTTTGACTAAAATATTATCAGAAAACTGTGCGATTTCAAACAATGTGTCAATTGGTTCAATTAAAAAGAAAATCTGTATATTATTCAATTACTTTTGGTAATTAAAAAAGCATTTAATAAATTTATTGAATTGAGCAAACTAGAAATCAAATTATTTTTAGATTCAATTTAAACTTTTATTGAATAAATAAAAATGTATTAGAAAATTAAATTAAAAATTAATTAATTTAGTTTTGTATGGCTAAAAAATTTAATTTTGTGATGATTGGTCTATATTTCACAACAGGTCCTTTATAAAGGCCACTCATAAAAAATACTTAGATAGACAAAAACTGTGACTAATGTGAATGTTCCTGAGTCTAAAAATCGCACTAAGGCCGGGATTTTGAGTTATTGATTAAGTTTAAATTTAGTTTAATGTAGTCTGCAGCTCGGATTTTTCGGCAAAATGTGATTTTTTATCAACATTTGAAAAAAAGTTAAGCAGGTCCTTCAAAGTTTTTTATACAAACTTGGTAATGGTGCGACAATTCTTTTTCTAACCTTGATAAACTGAGATTTCAAGAATTGCATATTGTTAACCATTTATAAACTGGAATCTTTATTGCTAACTTCTAAGACATACAAGTTTTTATCGTAGATTTTTACGAGGATAAACAAAAAAAAATTAACAACTATTAAATGAAAAATCATTTTTGATAAATACAGCTAAGGTTCTAACAATACCCTGTCATATCAAGTTCTAACCGCGAAAATAACGTAAGCATCAAAATCAAATTTTTTAGGAGAGAGTTTTTCTTATTTTATTTTATATACATTTTGTATAAAATTTTTCGTTTACATTAAACTGTTCTTGCAATAAAATTGTAACAGTAACTTATGTGACCATGACATTTTCGGAGATGATGCAAGTGTTGCTAATAAAGTAATTTTTTAAAAACAAACGAAAGTTGATTTCGCTTACGTTACTTTTGCGGTTAGGGCTCGATATAAAAATGCCAAGTTTTTCAAGTAAAACTCTAGGAGATTAAATCAACTCAGTACAGACCGTTTGCATATACAGCGTGTATAAATTTTTTTATTTTGTGTGCTAGAGACGAACCGTCCGACTACGGCAAACACAATGGGTGCAAAATGAGACCTCTCAGGTGTTTCTGTTCGGTATTATTAGCCATTACAAATGAAATGGTTCATAAGTACCATGCAGGTGTGCACAGGACTGCTTTTGATTAAGCCACGGTTTTGATAACAAGACGCTTGGCATATGTTGAAACGATGGGCAAAGATACAGCCTGCATATCGAAGGAGATGGTGGATTGAAAACGAGATGTATTCAGCAGAGATGTATTCGATTACCACTGCTGTAACATCACAGTATTTTCCTGCGTGCCAAAAAAAGGATAAAAATTTAGTTATTATCATTTACACACAATTTTGGGCATTTGCCTATTTATTTCCATACGATTCTCATTTAGGTCTAGGCAGACATAATTGTAACACTTTGCGCCCAAAAACGCTTGAACCTCGTAGGGTTAAATAATTTTCAATCAAATCAAAAAATCAATTACGATTTTGTGTTATTAAATTAATAAATTATAATCATATTTCTTCGACCTTTTTTTATTAAATGTTATATATTAATAAATTATTCAAGCTTAAGGTCACTTTTTTTTAAAATAATTAAAATCAGGGGTGTTCTGGAAATTGAAAACACAAAACGCAAGAATTTGGAAGTTGTTTTTAATATTTATAATTTTTGTTATGAAATTCGGTTTAACAGAGAAATAATTGTAAGATATTTGTCATTATATTTGTCACAAAAATCTTATTAAAAAACGAAGTTTAAAATTCTTGCGGCTTGCGTTTTCGGTTTCCAGAACACCCCTGAATATTTTTTTCGTCAGGAAATTTTTTATAATAAAATAAAATTTTGAAATTTGGCAATAAATGGAAAAATAAAAATTTTAAAATTTCAATTAACAAAATTATCATAATAAATTTAAAATTCCATTCTACAAACTTTAAATAAAAAGACAAAAAACAAAAAAAAATGAAAAACTAAATTTTAAATATGTATGTATATTCAAAGCCTAAAATCTATTTTTAAGTCCCTTTCCGTCAATAGTTTTTTTTATTTAATAAATGTTCACCAACTGAGCTTTGCCGTCTGAAATTCATTTTACAAACAATCAAGGACAAATAAAAATTCATAATTATCTCTTCCATCAACTTATTTAGTTTTGTTCAATAAATGTCTATAAATCTGAGCTAAGCCCTCAGTCTCAGTATATTCTTTAATATTAATTCTTTTCTCAAATGGAACATTATTTTGTTTATAAGATGATAATGAACAATGCAGGAACAACTGGGACAAAACGAGAAATTAGATAAGCAGGACATAAACATGGTCAAAAATATAGGAATTATAATTCTGCCCATGGAACTGATTTGGAAAACACATCAGTTTTGAATACGGAAAGTTTTAAGAAACGTAGGTATATGTTAGAAATGTTGCAGAAAAATAATGTTCAATTTGAAAAAAAAATTCATTTTAAAAAAGACAATATGAAAACAATATGAAAACCTGCAAACATAAACATTGGAGGTATTCTATTGCTCTTAGAATAGAATACCTCCAACCATATTTTTTCTACGTTTCTTGATATAAAATTTGTCGAGGCTAATTTTTATAATAACTTTAATGTCAAAACAATTTTGTACCAGAGTCCAGAATTAACATAAGTTATTATAAAAATTAGCCTCGACAAATTTTATATCAATAAATGTACAAAAAAATATGGTTGGAGGTATTCTATTCTAAGAGAGATAGAAGTTACAATTTCAAAATGTTCAGTTTCTTTACCAAAAAGTAGACAAAATAGTTAGATATTTTTACTATATTTTTACTATATGTTTACTATATTATAGTATATACATTAAATACACGACCATTCTTTTATAAGAGTTTTTCTGTTTTGTCCCAGCTATTGTTCCAATATTTTATCACAAAGTGTAAGTATTGCTATACTAAAACACAATACTAAAAATGTCACAGTGTTCAACTTAATATAACATATTGTATTCTGTTTAGCATTATCAACTAAGTAAACTACCAAAAAAGAGAATTTAAAGCAGAATATATAAACAGCAAAATAATAAAAATTACACACTGTAAATAAACATCAACACTGGTCCATAAAGTTATTGTCATCGTACGCATAGACAACATGTTTGAAATATTGTTCTTTCTATAACCTGCATCTTTATCACCAGCATTTCAACTCATGTCAACTTCATAACCACCACTACCAGCACTAAGTCTACAAGCTAAATTTGACTCTAATGCAGCTGAAAAAATATAAAACCTGTACTAAACTCCTGTCATCTCTATCAAAACAAACAATTTTTGGGTTAGTTGTGTTAATGACATGCACACAACAACATCCAAATATGCAACCAAATATGAAAGCAAATATGTATCTACCAAAAGCTAGAATTATGAATAATTTACAGTGAAGGGTTAATATACTACGGAATATTAACAAAAAACTATCATATATAAAAGATGATAGCAATATTTTCTACACAGGATACATTTTATAAGAGAAATTCTAAGACAAATTTTGAATACTTTAGAATTTTTATTACAAAAAATTTTAGGTAAATATTTTTGAGAAATTTTATTTCTTAGAAAAAATATTCTTTGTTCATCCCTATTAAATAGTTGACGTCCTACACGCAACCACTGGTTTGATTAAAAAATTGTTTTCTTTTTCAAAACGTTTGGCTGGATCCAATATCATTTAGCAGTTTCTAGATACCATTATTCAATTCTGTTAAAAGTAAAGCTTAAGTTTGATCAGTTTACAGGTCACGTTTTTTTTTTTGGATTTTTTCGTTGAATATTTGTTAGGTGTGTACATATCTTTATATAATTAAAATATGTATGTTAATTAAATTATTAGTTGTTTCCATTTATAAAAAAATTTTATTAAAAATATATAAATCAAATATTCGAGCTTAAGGTCTTATTTTTTTATATAAAAAAAACTTTTTTTATAAATTTATTAAAACCAATATTTCGGCACTTCTTTGAGTGCGTTCTTCAGGGTTTTTTTTTTACTTTTTAACAAAAATTAACAATTAAAATTAATACAAAAAAAAATTTTGTGTAGAAAAAAAAGAGAATAAAAAAAAAATAAGGAAAATATTTCGCACTAGTTACTCTAAAGAGAGTCAACTCAAAATGTACGAATTTTCAGTAGAGGCAAACAGCTGTTCTTTTTTTTTTAAATATTTACAATTGTAGGCCTCTAGAATTTTTTATTTGTTATTTACCATTCTGTATTGTCAGGTGACAACATTGTTTTCTTTTTCTTAATGAATTGGTACCTTTTATTTATTTTTCCTTGTTGGACTTTAGTTTTAGTTCCTTTTCAACCGCTGTGCGACAACATCAATAAATCTTTTAAAATTATTCTGTTTGTGTTTTCATTTGCTTTTTCAATGAATTATCAAAGTTACAACAAAATTTTTAGTTTACAAGATTTTGTTTGGCGTGCTTAATTTCTAATTTATATTCTTGATAAAAACACTGAAATTGTTTGTGGATGGGATAAGATATTCCTATGCGCCTTTCACTGGATGCTTAGGCCAGATCGTCAGGATTTAAGAAAAAGATTTAAGAAAAAAAAGATTTAAGAACAACTCTTATACGCTTAAAACTGTTAAGCATATTATAAGCAACAAATCTACTTGTCACAATATCAAAGTTTAAACAAAAACATCAACATAAAACAGTGAGTTTATCTTTTCTTACATTCCCCACTACTATCTCCACTAAAAGATCATTTTTTTTAATTAAAATTTAAAATATCATTTATTGAAAAAAAAAATTATATTCAAAATTTCAAAGTTTTAAAATTTTTATCAATCTATATAATCATTTTGGTAATAGGTGCAAAATCAACAAATTGTTTGCTTGATTCTATGAATTTAGAATAAATTTGATGATTAGAGATATTTTTTAATTTTTTCTGTCCAAAATATCATAATTCGTTTCGGTTTTAGGTGTATTACAGTAATTTTAAGGTTGAGGATTTTTATCGTACCAAGGAGAAAAAATGGGCCCATCATCACGAAATTCGATAGAAAAATTTTTAATTTGTGGGAGTCAGGACATACAAAATTTTATCCGTTACGTTTTATATGCAGAACGATTTTTTTAAAAGGTTATATTTTCAATAATCTAACATTTTACTGACCCTAATCAGATACGGGTTTTTTGTCTTATAATAACTATTTTTTTATGCATTTATGTTTCCGATTTGTATAATAGAGAATTTCAAATATTCGTACTATTATTCATATACGAAATTTTAGATTAAGACCTTCGAGAATTTATTCATCCATGAATTATTGAATTTGTGTGTTTAAGTTAAACATAAGTACGTACGTACATTCACAAAAGTAAATAAACATCAAAAAGACCTACTACACAAAATGGTAAATATTCAGACAAATGCACAACACAAACAAGTAAGAAAGAATATTCGGTCAAGCACGACCATGAAGGAGACCCTACACTGCAGTATTTACAGACAAATTTTAGAAAATTTACCCTATTAGAATTATAGAATTATATTAATTTATGAATTTAAAAAAACTTCATACAAAAGGCTTTTTGACCAAATACCATTAAGATATCCACATCTCAATAAAGTTCTTCCATCTTAAAGTAATAAGCGGGGCTTATATGGGCCAACTCTGGATCTACCATTACGAGAACCATCAATCACATAATTTTAATATTATAGCAGCAGTTATAGGATATTTATTGCATAAAAAAAGTTTTTCGAAAGTTGTATATGTATGAGAGGTATGGGTTTATAGAGACCAAGATAATATTTTGCAAGCTGATTTATGTTGGAATAAAATATTTTTACGCCAAATTTTATTTAAATACCCACACGAATAGATGGTTTATGGGGGAAAAGACTCTATTCAAGAAAAAAGTTTATATGCGGCCTTTTGATTTATCGATCGATTTGCAACAATTGTCTTAAATATTAAATTTTGTTAAAATTGAAGCATATGTACTTATCTGTCAAACTTAATTAGGGGTTCCCCAAAATTGCGACCAGTCCTTTGAAAACAAGCTGCAATATATGGACCGACCAGTAGCCAGTCGGACGGATGGATAGATCGATTTATGAAGTGATTCTGAGTCGATCGGTATACTAAAAGGTTGGTCTTGAGCCAATATTTCAACGTAAACGCATAATACCCTCCCCACCTTGGTAGTGGTGTAGGTTGTTACAACCAAAAATCTGTTGTATAAAACAGACATGCTCTTAGATCATCGTAAACAAAAATTGTTCGCTAAAACTTTACATTATTTTGTGTATTTTACGTTTGAGTACCAAAATTAATTTATACTATGTTCACACTTGGGTTCTTAAACGCGTTTAAGCAGCTCGAACGTGATTAAGCGTTAAACACTTCAAAATCGAGTTGATTACCCATATATTGAAGTGATTTGTTAATCACTTCAAATTAACATGATTACAACTAAATCACTTCATAAACCAGATAGAATCCTCTGAACATACCTCAAGCCAAGGCGAATTTAAATTCGTCTTGCCTCAAACTGAAAAACGGCCACAATGAACGTACCTCTTTGACAGCAAGTTTTTTTTTCATTCAATAAAAAAAAAGTTAAAATATAATAAAATTTTAATGGAAGAAAAAAAGAAAGAAGCCTTGTAGTCAGAAAGAGGAAAAGATGCTAGTGGAAGTGTGGAGTGAAAGTAAATAATCTGCTGATAGCTTTATTAATATATTTCTTTCCATTTTTAATGTTTTCAAGAAATAAAAATTTGCTTGTTCTTTTTTGTTTATCGATCAGCTGTCTTTGCTGTCAACTTAATCATCTCAAATGTAATGTGAACGGCTTTGATTAGCTAAATCAACATTTTGCTTAAACGCGTTTAAAAACCTAAGTGTGAACATAGTTTTAGAATAATTTTTTTTTGGACAATGTTTAAGCCAAACAAACAAAAGAATAATTCTTCTGGCTGCTTGTACGATAATAACTATGCTATGTTACTAAAATATATTTTTTTTAATATCAGTTCATCTGACCGTTTTTAGGTTATATTTTATTTTTCAAAAACTTCGATCAGTACTTTTTGATAGATACGGAAATACGCATTAGGGTGGGTATTTTAATAAAAATTTTTTTGATTTACTGATGGTCATTTCGGACTGCATTCACTCAGAAATTCCTAATGAATATCTAGAAGACAATGATATACCGCTGCCGTTACACATAATAGACTTGACAGCAAGAAAGACTTTCAAAATTATTCCTATTCGATTATTTTGTAAAATTACTCTTTCAGTTTTTAAATTTTATGTCTCTAAGTTGAATTTTTGAAGAAAAAAAAATAAAGTAAAAATAAAGAAAAAAATATGCTTCGTTTATTTTTTGTCTTAAATTGAATGAAATTGAAAAAGGGCGTTAATGAGTTCTCTATCCCCTTCCCCCTAAATAATTTTAAACGCTAAATATTTTGGGCTATTGAAATTTTGAGATGGCATTTTGAGAAAGTCAAATATTTTTAAATTTCCACAACAATTTCCTCAATGGATATAAAATCCGAAAAATGTACGAAAGCGCCCTCTGGTGACATAGAATTCTTGACCCAAAAATCCGCAACATGCACGTTTGTCTAGAGAAAAGACAATTTTTGTTTTGGCTCTTTTCCTGGATATTTTGGAAAAATACCTATTTTGAAAAATCGGCGGGCTCTAAATAAATTTTTGACTTATAGTTTCCTTGGCAAAGTTTCTTGCAATGACCCATAGAACAAGAATGCGAAAAGAATTGACAACTCAACACCAGTTTGTGCTCATCAGGACCTGCAGAAAGCGTTTTTTAGCCGGGATCATAAATTATCCTAAATTGTGTTCTTTGAAGCCCGATGAATCTTGAACTTATAAAAAAAAAAAAAATTATTTTCTAGCTCGTATTTTAAATAAACTACACACATGTATTTTTTTGTATTTCAAATACATAAATTCATGTATTTTTCCTAACGCTGCTTACAGAGGGAATGATTAAAATCCCTTTCTTTTGTTAAGAAAAAAATAGACATTTGAAGGAGTTTTTTTAATCCTAAAGCGTTTAAAAATTATTTTTACTTTAATTTAAAGGCCTTAATTTCTAGTTGAATTATAATTTATATTTTCCTTAAAACAAAAAATATTTTAACACACTTCCACACTTTCTCTTTTGATCTTTAATATCTCAAGTTTATTTTGAGCACAAAGCAACTACGCTTTTTCCTATTTAAAATTTCAATCAATTTAAGTGAAAAAAAAATATTTATACAATTTAGCCAAAACCAATTGGTTAAAAAGCAATTTTATGGCCAACACTTTATGCCACGTGCGCTCAGACAGGGTTAGAACAATTTTCAGGAAGGGAGAACAAGTACATTAACGACTCACAAATTTGTATTCTTGATATGTGAGTGCGCTTGTGTGGGTTGTTGTTTTGGGAGTTGTTTTTCCATTTTTTCTTTTGTACTTAAGTTTTAAAATCAAAACGAAATCCGAAAGTGTTTTAACCTTTTGGCACCAATGCTTAGTATCTGTCCAGCGTATTGATGTGAACTTTAAAAAGAAGTTCAAAGAAACACCAAGACAGGAAAATGTTAAGTAACGATTTTAAAGACTTGAATTTTTGTGTGTAAAAAAGGCTGGGGGTGTTTCCTTAATTAACTTAAACGAAATTTTAACAAGTAAGTAAGAAAAGTCGTTTAAGCCTGAATGTAAGATACCATACCCCACAGTATATAAAAAGAGATTTTCGAGAAATTACCGTATTTGGTGTAGCCATTGGTAATCATGGACCAACGGAACAAAATAATGACAAAATGTAATAGTTCTTTGTGCTGAATATTATATTTAGATATCTTCATCCAATTGAGAATTGTTTACCTTTAAGTGATTTTAGGAACGATTTTTATATGGGACCTATGGCTGAATTTGGACGTGTCGCATATTTGCTTGTTAATACCAATATTTATAAGGAAGTTATGGCATTAAAAACCTTTTTTGGGAGTAGCATTTTCATAGGAATTAAATCAAATGTGGACAGTTTAAAATAAATTTGGTAGGATGATTTGGATTGGATTGTAATAAAATAAGCTTGCACCAAATGTAATTTAATTACTAACATAATAAGAGGGAAAAATTCTCACCATTCTTAATAGGCTTTGGCCTTATCACAAGTCAAACGTATGTCGTCATATTATCTCCAAAACTGCTGAAATTTACGCAAAAGGATTACATGAACAGCCAGCCGGACGGATGGACATCGTAAAATTGGGTCTATGACCAATATTTTAAGTTGTAACAAACATCAGTACAAACGCATAACACCATCCCCACTACTGTAATGTGAGTGTAATAATTTTTAATTTTTAAGGTTGCTGGGCTTGAGGTTTGTATTTATTCATATGGGGGCGTATGAGTATTAAAAATAAAATGGTTTTTTTTGCGTATACATATTATTAAAAATACATTCTTAAAAAAAAATTAAGTAAAAGTTTCATACTGCATGTTAAAAAAAAATATGTATGAAATTTTTTTCACTAAAACTACTCTCCTAACCCCAAATTCACAATTGTTTGTTTATCTTGACAGCAAACAAGATAAATTTTGTGACAAATTGACTTTAATAAAAGATTATTTTAACAGCCTATAAATTTAATCAGTGTTTTTTATTCAGGTTGATACAATATTTTATTCCATTTTGTCTGGCAATTTTTTTTTATGTTTTTCTATTCCCCAGTTTGTGTTCCTTTATTCCAGACAATATTTGTTGTGCAATGGTTTTGTTTTATTGGGATATAGAGTTTATTACTGTGTCATAAATTGTTAACAGTAGAACAAAAAGGCATTAAATAAATGTAATTGTCTTTTATATCACAGATTGCAAATAATCCAGACAATAAGACATTATCAGTTACACTGTAAAAAGTTTAAAAGGATAATTTGAAATAATTGCCAAACATTAATTCTAGGAAAATTGTAGTGTTTGATACTAAATTGACTTTATAAACTATTTAAGTTGATTGAAACCAGGCATTTTTGGACTCTTTCCAATTTTTTTTATATAAATATTTTATCAAAGAGTTTTTTTCAAGAAAACGAGAAAAAAGTACTTGACGTCTTGACTGATGAAGGCTCAGATGAGGAAATTCAAGGAAATATTAACTCTCCCTCTCGGAACTTCTGGCACCTTCCGAAATGCGAAGAACCAATAACGAGCTTCCCACAAACTCCAAACAACAAGACAACAAAAGAAAAAAGTTCTCATGCACGAAATCATTTGCAAGCTAGGAGGAAAAACATATTAAATCACATTTATTTCTGTACCTTTATTTTAATAGCGTCGTCATATGACGACACCTATTTTCTCGAAAACTGAACCCGCTACTCCAGTTCTCTTTGCAAATATATGCTAAAGGATGTTTAATTTATAGACCTGGAGAATTCGGGTTAAATACTTTAAATATTGTATTGAAAGGTTTTGAAAGCATCAAGTACTGTCTGAAAGGTATTACTTTGAATTATCGTACCCCCGCACCAGTTTTTTTAATTAGGCATCTGTGGTCGTACATAAACGCATTGTACACTAGGGTGCTCCATGTTTTTCATATTTGCGAAATTGTACCGACATTCTCCTTAGACACATTGCGATTTTTCTACATTTAATTGCAAAAGTTATTATTAAATGGCAAAATTTGTTATGCGCAACGCAACGCCAAGAATTACATAAACAACAAAAACAAACTCGAATGTATTTCATTACTTTGTTGTGGTTTTTTACAGAAATTCTTATTGAATTTTTTAATATCAAACGCAGCATATTTTGTGGCGTTGAATACTTTAAGATCTAATATGAATTTCTGTAGAAAGCAACAACAAAGTTATGAAATATTTTAACCTTGGTTTTGTTTTCAAAGCAATTTTTGGCGTTGCGTTGCGTTTTATACAATTAGGGCCTAATTTTCCCCCCTTGAAAATACTCCTTAAAATTTAAGAGCGTATGAGCCATGCCTACCCGGTATGTGATCAGCCTAATTTTTTGCGAAACATAGTTTTTTGATGGGAAGAACATTTATAGGAAACGGTACAATTTCGCAAATATGAAAAAAAGTGTTGTATATTTGAGTTTTCCAATATATTTATGCAGGCCTTTACTCTACAGCAGAAGGAAAAGTTATCTGGATATGTGGAAAAAATTGTCACAAGTAGATTTTATATAAAATTAAGTATTGCTACGAAATTTTGCAAAAATCAGTATTCATAATTTGGACATCATCGAACCAAACTTAAGTCATGTTACTTTTTTGCTAAATGAAAACTAATGTTAAAGTGAATAACAAATCCCTTGAAATATCATCGTCCTTAAAAAGTATAACTTTAAGGATATGCTGCGGATATTGAATTTTTCTCTCGGGCTTAAAATTAAAGATTAGTGCTGACAAGTCAGCTATGTAATCTTTAGTTAACGATTGATTTTGTTCATGTTTATCAGAGGATACTTCCCTTTTACATAAACAATTGATGCTATGGAAAACTTGCAGGGTTGTTTGTCAGCTAAAGAAAATTTTGAAAAACAAACGTGTATGTAAATAAACGAATAATAAACATTAATTATAAAAATTTTTAAGTAAATATTACTTTCTGTAAATTAAAAACAAATAATAGTTAACAAAGGCTCTTTGCCCTGATCGAAATGCAAGTTTACAGTCATAAAGTCAGTTTATTGTACTTGACTACACTTCAGTTTGCATTCAACTTTGTGCAGCATTAAAAATATTTTTGGACTGCAAATAAAACAAGCCATATCTGATTAACCATAAACTTTATTAATTAAATATTATAATGAAAAATGCAACATGTAACATTTTAATATGATATCAGTTTTGTAAAAATTATTATGATAAATAAAATTATAATTTAAAATAAAAGAGAGAAAAATAAAGGGTGATCCAAAAGAAACGTGGGGATTTTAATTGGGTTAAAATTTATTAATTTATAAATTGTAGCTTTTGTTATTTATCGTTTTGTATAAAAATAATAAAAAGTACGTTGTTAACTTCGATGGAATGTTTGCTTTTTCAACAAACATAAAAAAACGTAACATTTTTTAACAGCTGATACGTAACAGCGAAAAATAATTGTATTTATCTAGTTCATCCGCAACGCAACGTTACGATTACGTAAGACTACATATTTATACATAGGAAAATCGGATTACTTTGCTTCTTTGACACACCCTGTACAATTTAAATACATGAAATCATATTTAAAGCAAATTTTTTTTCATTATATAATGAATTTAAATAATTCATTAATAATTTTTTTAATGCAATTACATATGCTGCATTAAAAATTCCAGAAATAATGTTACTGTTTCAAATAAATAACAAAATTGCTTTAACAAATTGCTGTCAATATGAATTATATACTTTTTTCTATTGAAGTCGTGAAAAATTCTCAGAATACTGATGTCTTCATTTAAGTAAATACATATTACAAAGGCAAGTTTTAATATCAACAAACATACTTAAAAATATTCAAACTAAATATGTGAAATAGAGTATTTTGCCTAATCTTAGTAAATTTTTGATTAAACAAATGAGGGGTTAAGAAACAAAAAAAACAATATTAATTTTTTTATAATTTAATAAATATAATAATACCCTACAGTCGTATTTGTTGAATCATTTACAGTTAATTTGTTGAATTCTTGTAATGTGTGTGTTTACGTCTAAACTGAGGGCAGCAGGATTCCCATCCCTGATATCTGCTGTAAGTGAGGGGAGTGGATTACTTTAGGCGCCATCGTTATCAGGTAGTTTATTTTAAGCAGTATTCGAAAATAAACAGAACATTATTAAGCGTTCGGCTCACACACCTAGGAACGATTTCTATTTTTTTTAAGTGTTTGTTCAGACGAACACAACCCTTAACACGGTTCGTAACGATTTTCAAGAAAGAGATGAACATTATATAGTGTTCTGTTCTTCGTTATAAAACAGAACATCGCTACAATTGTTCTGACAAATATTATATTTTAATGTTCTATAAAGATTAGTTTTTACATTGATAAAAAAAAATTAACATCCACATCTGGAATAGCTTGTTTGTGTATTGTGTTTGTGTAAAATTATTTTTCTGGCTTTTCAATATTTTATATTTTTTTTTGGTATGTGTATTTTATTTTTGTAAAAAAAGTTGGGGTTTTGTTTACCAGCCAAAAGGGCGCTTAGCACAATAGAAACGAACGAACATTAATGAGCAGAACAGAATACAATGAAGTTTGTATTATTTTTGTATTCGAAATATAACAAACTGGGAAACGTTTTTCTTTAATGATTTACTACACAAACACTATTAGCGTGTGTGTTTTCCACAAATATAAAGAACCGAACACTCAGGAGCAATATTTAGAGTTAATTTTCAAGCACTGATTTTAGGTATGTTTAATAAGTTTTATGATCTTTCGTTAAGTTTGATTTTGTTATTACTTTAATTAATTTTTTGGTTTGAATCGTTGTTTATTTGCATCGTCATTCGCATCGTCATTCCATTCGTAATTTCTAAAATATTGATGTTAGACCCTGTTGGGACACTTCTTCAATTTATCTTCAATGTTGAACCTGTGGCCAAAAATTAATGAATTAATGAGTTGTGTTTTGTGGATAAACAATTAATAATTAATCGATAAATTGAAGAAGTGTCCCAACAGACCCTAAAAAGTACATATTTTCTGAGTCCACAGAAATAATTAAAAATTGTCTCTATTCACCAAATTCTTAGAATCAAGCAACCAATTCGTTGATTTTACACCTACTACCAAAATGATTATATTGAATACCTAAAATTGTAAAAATTTTAAATTGTGAATATCTGCTTTTTTTTCTTCAATCTATATATACAAAATTGTGACTGACTGATACATCATCGCACAGCCTAAACGCCTGAAGCGAACCAAAAACTTGGACCACAGATTCGTCACTCCCCAAATCGATCCACTAAGACGGGATTATCGGTAACCTTATATCTCTAAAACTGAAAGAGATAAAAAAAACTGTAATACTTATCGTTGTTGTTTAGAAATATAAGCGGACAGGTGTCTGTTACTTTTTTGGAATTTGGCTCTTTTAGAGAGAAAACGGGTTAAAACCAGAGTTTTGGTACTTTTTTGCCACCCCATCTACCTATTGAACCAATAAACCTAGAAATAAAGTTTATACCACATTCGAAACTTATCAAAAAAATACGAATACGAATTTGGTACTTTTTCGAAATTAGAAAGTTTAAGGGGTGAAATTCGTAACTATTTTTGGTACTTTGTTTTACAAAACATTTTTCTCTACTTATTGACATATTCGTTCTAAGTTTTGGGCCCCCACTATAATACTGCAATTTTCGATACTTTAATGGTGGGTAAAATTAGTACCAAAAAGGGGAAATACGGGAAATTTGAAATTGTCAACTGGTATTTTTTTAATTATCGTTAATATTGAACCTAAAATCATTCAACATGCAATGTCCTGAGTGGATAAGAATCTATAAGAGGGTACATTTTTTATTCAATAACTGGTACTTTTTGAATTTCCTTAACTTAACTTAAGAAGGCGCTAACGAAGTAGCGGGTTATATGCTAGAAAATGATATTTTTAATTTTAATTCAAAAAATTATCAAAAAACTTTGGCGTTTCAAACAATGTTTTGATTGATTTTGACAATTTCCAACAACAATTCCACAAGTTTTAATTATTTTATTTTATTTTAAGCGTAAATTTTTTTTGTTATTTAATAAATATTTTAATTAAAAATTTATTTCAAAATAATTAAAATGGTAATAAAATCAAAATTATATTTTTAATTTTCTTTCAACAGATTCAATTATTGCATTAATTAAATTTAAATACTTTTCTAACAATTTTTTTAATTGATAATTAATTGATAAAAAAACCCATTGTTTCAGTGCCCTTATACGAAGCGAAGTTGATTTAACGATGTCCGTCTGTCTGTCTCTCAGTTAAAAGTGGATTTCCAAAAGATATGTTTGGGTCTAGGTTGTTACACATTTATGTCACATATAGTCTGGAATTCTTGGCTATTGAAATTAACCTTGATAAATTTACAACATCTAATAAAATATGGGCGGGATTGGACAAGTGGGCATGGCACCTTCACAAAAGAAATTATAGATTTCTGTATATCTGGAAAACGGCAAGAGACAATTTTTCCAAATAAGGTACGAGCATCTTGGTTATCAATTCAAAACATCCAACAAAATTTGGGCAGGATGGGACAAGTAGGCATGGCACAAAGTTTAATTATTTATATTTAAAGAACGGTATTAAATTAACTTTCTGTTACTTTCGCACAATGGTGAAAAGTATACAAAATTATGGCAAATTTTTTATTTTGTTTTTGGTTTTAGTGTTATTTTTGGCGTTGCTTTGCGTTTTACACAATTAGGGTCTGAATGAAAAAAAATATTGATCATAAAAATTAAATCATAAGTATTTCCTCTGAGTGTTCGGTAAAAGCTACACATCTGTTCTGTATTTTTATAAAATGTTAATTAAAGTGTTTGGCACAGGAATTAAGAAAAAAAAATCTTACAGAAAAAATTTAAAAATCCTATTCTTATTCATATCTAAAATGTAAGCCGCGAAATAAATATGATTCAAACTATTTTTAATTCTTCTTCCACTTGGCTTCTATCAAATAGTAAAATATCACATTACCAATACCAAAAATACATATCCATGAAGATAAAGGTTTTTTTTATTTATAACAGAAACTACAAAAGATGAGAAAACCTTTTTTGATTCTATACTCCTCAAATATTTGTTCGTTTTTCTTTAAATTCCAGTTGTTTCAAATATTTTGTGCCAAACTTGGCTTTCAAGCCTAAAGCTTGAAAAACTTGCCCTACATATTACTACTCTATAATTTTATATAATTAATGGGTTTTCGAAGAGAAAGATTTCCAAAAATAACCCAGCATGATGTTGAGAAAACGAAAATCAATATTTAGTTCAAATTAAACGTAACATAACCATAACAATACAAAAAAGCTGTTTGAAACAACCTTATCCAAATGAATTTTGGAATTCTTCTATGGTCATCGTCACTGCTATGGAATTCTGTTTAAGTTGCAATTGGACTTTAATGGTCTAAATGCAAATTTCACTTGTGTGCTTTTCAAACGGACATGGTAAGTATATTTAAGGCTAATAAAATAACATAACTTCTTTGTAATGTTGTATATCTGCTCTCAACTTTTGCTGGTATATTTTATTATTCCCCAAAAAAAAAAAATCTATAAAACTTTAAACATTGTTGGCTAATTAGGTGGGTCATTAAGTATTGTTTACCACCAGCTGTTGCAAGATTATTGTGCTTTCAAAATAAAATGCAATTAATTTCAGTTCAAATACTTTATAAATGTATTTTCTCAAAGAAACAGCATTGAGCAATTACAATAATATTAAAAGTATGGGGGATATAAAGGGTAGTTTTAATGGCCGATGTTGATTTTGAATAAAACACAAATTATTTATTGAACCATAATTATATATGGTTCAATTATGTATGGAACAAAATATCGGCAAAATGGACGCCGCGACCTCGCCGGCACACCTTCAGCCGATGTTCCAAATTTTCGATTACGCTGAGGCATAATTGAGGTTCTATGCCGTTAATGTGCCGAATTATCTCATCTTTTAGATCTTGATTTGTTTCTGGCTTATCGCCGTACACCTTTTCCTTCAAACAACCCCAAAGAAACAAATCCAACGGTGTCAAATCACATAATATTGTCGGCAAATTGACATCGCCACCACGTGAGATAACACGGCCATTGAAACCACATATTGTCCACTTCCATATCTTCCAATTCGGGTCTTAAAGTTCGTTATCATCTCACCTTAGCGAAAACCATTGTCAATAACTGACTGACCGGCCTCATTTTGGAAAAAAATACGGCCCGATGATACCACCAGCGCATAAAACTCACCAAACTGTCACTCTTTGTGGTTGCATTGGTTTTCCGACATTTACTCTTGGATTATCATTCGCCCAAATAAGGCAATTCTGCTTACTGACGAATCCACTAATGTGATAATATGCCTCATCAATGAAGATGATATTCTTCGAAGTGCACGTATGCATTTTGATTTGAACGCCCATTTTCATAATTAGCCTGAATAACTTTAACGCGTTACTCCATTGTGTGTTTTTCCATGGTTCAAATTGAGTAAGTCTGAAATTGAGAAATATCAAATGAAATGCCGAAAAAAATTTACGTTTTTGTGTGGTTCACATTCACCATCGGCCCTTAACAACCACGCTTTATTTGTTACAAATTTTTAATTTTTAATAGAAAAGTTTAATGGCATATAATTTGTATAATAATGTTAAAGGTGTTTTTGTTAGGCCCTTTAAATTGTAAACAAATTAAAAAAAAAACAATCAAAATCAAAACCTTTTTCTTTCATACAAAAGTTCATTAACATTTGAAAATTATCTCAAGAACATGACCCGCGGCATTTCCTATTGAAGCGCATTCTGGACGTCTTATTTTACTATGCAAGAAATGAGGAAATATTTTTTTCTTGAATAACCACTAAATTTTTTTTGATCCGCTATAGTCATCTAACGTCATTATTTCAACTTCTTTGGTAAGGTTTTTTTTAAAAATGTTTTTTTCTAAAATTTGATATTTTTAATTGGCTGCTCCATACATCTTGTCATAACTTTGAAACGACGTACTCGATTTTGCTATGCAAAAAAAACAACATTAAGGCCCGTTTTCACAAGTTCCGATAGCTAAAAGTAGACTTTAACCAGCCTTATAAAAAGTGTTCCATTTTTAAAACTTTACTCTAACCTAAAGTGAGCGATAAAGTAAATTAAGGTTCATCCTAACTGGTAGGTTAAAGTAAAATTGTAATAATAGAACACTTTTAATACGGCCGATAAAATTTCTTTTTAATAAATTTTTTTGATATAGCCATTAGTTTTGGAGTTAATGCGGCACAAGCGGAAACAAATTTTTATTATTTATTTATTTAATCAACAAATACTTCCCAGTTGTGGTACTTAATCGTAAAGTTGCATCTTTTAGAAGTAAAATAAATTTTGTAGGGGAATGTAAGAAAAGATAAACTCGCTGTTTATTGTTGGTGTTCTGTTTAAGTTTTGTTTATAATTCTTATTCGCTTTAGGGTTTTATTTGTATAATATTTTTGGCTACTCTAAAATCTTTGGAAAAGGTTTCCTGATGAGCTGGCCTAAGCAACTAGTGAAATGCGCATAGAAGCTACAATAAATTTTAGTGTATTTATCAAATATGAAAAACTGGGAATTTAGCACGTCATACGGAAATCGTATTAATAATATATTTTGTATTCCCGAAAAATAACTTTGATAAATTTAATTTCATTAAAATTCATAGAAAAATTCCTATTTAATTCCCTATAAACTGAAAGTACCTAGTTTTGACCTTTTTTAATCGCAAATTTGTGTCGAGCAACATGCTGAAAACATAACCCAATAAAAAATATTAGCATTTTGCAAAGCACTAATGGTACATTTTAAAAATAAGCGCATAATTAGGCTCAATGTAATAAGAAATACAGAGATGCAGTTAAGTAAGTAAAAGAAATCTTTACAAGTTTTATTAAAAAATAACATATCAAGTGCCCCGACATTCCCAAACTAAAAAGCAGGCTTGTAAGGGAGAATACTAAAAAATAACTGTAAACAGCATTCAGTGCTTAAAGCTACGGCCACTAGTTTTTATATGCGTTTTTTATGTCAAAAATTTATTGCTTCAAAGTGGGAACTCACCTTCTTACATTTCTTCCATACAATCCTGCTTCGTTAGAAGCTCAATTTTTTTATTGGGGTGGTTAACATCCTTACAAGAAATGAATGCGCGAATCATCGTATTTTTCACATTTTTGTTGAGAAAATTATGGGAGAAATGATAGAAAAAAAAGTTTTCAATCAAGTTTTCTATCATTTCTCTTATCATTTTCTTAATGCTAACGTGACAAATATGATGGAAGATACGCTCATTCATTTTGCGCCCCATTAGATTTTTAATGGTTGGCTATTTGCCACAAGCGCTCATAATATATTGTTCTGGGCCACCGGATTTTTAAAATATTAAGCAAGTACCGGTTTACGAATCGTTGTAACTTTTGGGTATTCGTTTTCATTACGCTGCCATGCAGTAACACTGGTTTAACGTAAGAAATAAATACTTAACATTTTGTGGATTGTTGAACATTTTTAGATGTCCAGATCTTAAGCTTTTCGTGATCAACTTTCGATATCGACCTGTTTTTTACCAATGTCATTGTCTTGATATTCGAATTCGTACACTTCTTCGATATAATTGTTGTTGATGTGAAAAGCGCAAATGTTGATTGTCTCTATTTGTATATTTTTTTTATTGAATTGCTGTTTATTCGGTCCTATACCTATCTCAAGTGTTAGGGTCTGCGATTACATGTCCTGAAATCTGTTGGACAATAGCATAATAACGTCAGCATACGCCTGTTCGCACACTTTGCTATTTAGACCGCAGTTTATTATTTTCTTGGTTTAATTTTTAATTTGCATAATAAGATCTATGTTAGTGATTAAGAGAAGTGGATAACGAGCGTACCCTTGTTTTGCACCTCTAAGTGAGGGAATTGGATCTGCCCCCTGTGAACCACTCTGGAGACACCGACTTCATAGCTCGTTGTGACGATGTTTATCATTTTTCTAGAAATGAATGCGACCTCTAGTGCTTTTTATTAACATTCTCTTTTAACAGAATCAAATATTTTATTTTTTTTTTGTTTGGAAATCTATAAACGAAAGCTATAACTCGGCATTAAACTCCACAGATTGTTCGATTAGAAAATGGTCTACGGAACTTTTGTAACACCGAAATCTAGCTTATGTGCTGCAAATGCTTGATGACTTGATTTACCCTGCGTGTTACATATGTTTGAATTTTCCATTCGTAAGGCATTGAAAAAAATCTGGCCAGACTCATGAATACGACGAAGGGTTAAATATGTCATATATTTTTTTAAAGAGTGGTTCAAGAAGAGTTGCCCTCTGAATCGTGTTTGATTTACAGAAACCGATTGGAATTGAGTCATTCATATCAAGGGGTTTTGCCAATACTTATTGCTGATACAGCATCTGTCATATAATTTTGATACGAAGGCGCTGATGAAATGCCTAAATTTGGGGCCATGGTATTATATTTATATAAGCAGTCCTTCAGAATTACCGTTGTGGAAAATGCAATTTTTACCCATTTTTAGAGTTATTGAAATATTTGGTTTTATCTTTATTAACAGACAGACTCCTTTGACGGTTTAAGCATTTTGCAAGCATTACGAAAGCTTCATCTTGGTGAGGCTAAAAAAAATTATTTTTTTCTACTTTTCTAGTTTAACATTTGTTTTAGCAATCTTTTAAATAAAACATTTTTAGAGATGTTGTTTCTAGGTAAATATTTTTTTTTTGTCTTTTTTGAAAACCTTTTATCATATTAACATTTTTTTTTTTTTTGTATATTTTGCACTTTAGTAAACATTGGCCATTATTCTTCTTCGTCGTGTTTTAACAATGCTGTAATGCATTTGGTAAGACATCACAAAATAAGAAGCTTTAAATGTGTAGAAATCTGTGTAGAAATTTAGTTTGTATTTGCATTTTACACGAATATTTGCTGGTTAAGCAAAATATAAAGAAATGTTAAACATATGGGTCATTCCATACGAAAGTACTTAAAATGCAAAGCAAAATAAAAATATAAATTAAAATAAATAAATTTTTCCTAGAACAACTTATGGCCGATTTCACCAATCTATTTAAATATCAGTATTTCATGTCAAATAAAAATAAAATTGTTTGAAAAACTTTATTTAAATATGAATTGAAATTTAAATAGAGCTGTTAAGATTGGCCATTAGTATTACAGTTTTAGAAAGTTCTAAAATTTTTAAAAGTATATAAAATTTAAAATTATCAAATAGTTTTGTAATAATCTATTAGTGATTGTATAATTTAAGGTTTTTTACTTTGCTACAAAAACCTTATTTTAAATAATTTATTTACATTGGGAAGGAATAAAAAAAGCCTATAGATTAAACCTTAAAAAAATTAAATGGTACTGATTGTTATTTAAAAAAACCTTAAACAGAAACATTATAAAACGGTATTTTTAATGTATCTCACCATTTTAGTAGGTTCCACTGTTGAATGCATGACTAAGTACGTTTAAAGTGAAATGTTGTAGAACATTACTACTTTTCTAATAGAATAGTTTGTTGCATTTACTTTTTATCTTTGCAAATTCAAGACAATTTAATCACAAATACTACTCATGCAACATTTCCAATCCATTAGCTTGATACAAATATACAATTTTTCAGTTTTCTCTTAACATTATTGTCTCTTCATCTTTGTGTGTGAGTGGCAATATCTTCTGTAAAAATAAATAAATAAAGATTTAGGCATGTTCAGTGCTTCATTTGGAAGAACTTTTTGCAGAAGAGTCTGAATTATTGGACTAATTTAATTATTTATGAATAATTATTAATTGATTATAATTAACAAATATTATGTATTAAAACAATCGCCAGAATATACACTTTTTAACAAAAAGATGTATGTATAAAACCTATTTAAAATAGTAAATCCATTTGCTTAATTTTGAATACGAATATTTATTCGTTTCTCGAAAGGGAAGTACGAATGTGTCGGGCAACTCATGTCAATAATTATCAACAGGATTTCGTCCTAACGTTAGAAATGTCATAATATAAAACTCAAAATTTATTAAAATGGAAAAGTTTTGAACGATGCACAGTGGGTTGAGTAAAAGGTAAATCTTGGATTAATTTAAGGAAGCCCATTATTTTCGATATTTATATTTTTTTAAATAACTATACATTACTTAGTCCCAGCAAAAACTTTACTTACCTGGTAAGTTAGCATGTAATGTTGGAGAAAAGTAAACACTACTCATTTTTCGGCTGAATAACTACTTGTTTCTGTTCAAGGTGTCCACAGAATTCAGTACTTACAATACACTTCCTAGAAGTCAAAAAATATCTAGTTATTATTTAACTACTAGTAAGTTGAATTATAAGTACTCACAATATACTTACCAGAAGCCAAAAAATCACTAGTTAATAGACATAATAAATAGTTATTGAGTACGTTACCAGTAAGTAAATATTCAGTACTGAAAACAACATAACTAATAAGTAGTTATTGAGCTGATTATTAGTAAGCAAATGTTCAGTAGTGAAAATAATAGAAGTAATAAGAAGTCGCTGGGGTCATAACTAGTAAGTACTTATTGAAGTTTTCAGAATAAAGACAATTGTAATGACAGCTACTCACAATGTAACGTATAAAATAACTACCACCTTTTACTAAAAATCAAAAAGTTTTTTCAGAGGTACAAAAAAAAATTGTTTTTGAAAAAAAAATTGATAGAAAATAATTTTTTTTTTAAAAGAAGAAAAAAACTTTACATCGCACTTGTTCAATAAGACTGTATTAATTTAATATTTAAAAATTTTCAGTGGAAGCAAAACCATTTATTATTTAAGATTAAAGGCATATGAAAAAGAGTTTTAAAACCAACTGTTTTATTATTACAAAAAAGTAGACAAAATAACACGTCGACAAAATTTCATGTTATTTTCCAAGAAGTGAAAAAATAAAAATTTAGAATCAATGCACTATTGCTGGACAAGTGCGATATACATAAAAGAAATGTGCTGGTTCTAAAAATTTAGTTTAGTTCTCTACTTCAGCTTGTAAAAAACAAACAATCAATTGAGTATGAACACAAAACATACTTAGGACCACGTTCTGGTCTATAACTCTGACACCAATTGAGTCTCCACCTTCAAATTTTCTGCAAATGCAGAAAAGGGTATAATACTTGACATATAATTTTTTAAGAATTTTAAAAAATATACTTTTTCAGATATGGGCCTTTGAACTCAAGACCCCAAAAATTACCTTTGACCTTTATTTAAAAAAACACAATATGTTTATCATTTTAAAACGATACCAAAAAAACTAAATTATCTTGCACAGTTCAAAAGTTCTATCCTTTTTTGTGAGGATACTTTTGTGATTTTTTAACATTTTTCACATCTTTAGTGACGTCATATATCTGAAGCCGAAAGAATCTGGGGTCTGAAAATTTATGTTTTGCAAAAGTCCAATAACATACAACACTTGTGTTGAATATCGTTGAAATCGGAGGTGATACCGAACGACATGATGGTTTGACATGGATTCACTCATACCGCCTTTTCTGCATATTTTTTTAACAACTGGAGTTATTTAACAGTAATTTTTTTAATAGAAAAACGCAATCAGAAAAACTTGCCCGACTCGCCCAGAAATTTTCGAAACTTATGGTGTTTTCTTTTCTACAAAAAAATGTGCCTTTTTTTAAAAAAATTGCAATTTCGTGTCTGTTTCTTAAAAATTTTGCTCCCGAAAAGCATGAGTTTTTTAGAATAAAACAAGCCACCCTTTTCGGGAGCAAAATTTTTAGGAAAAATACACCAAATTGAATTTTTTTAAAAAAAATTTTTTTTTTAAAAAAAGGCAAATTTTTTTGTAGAAAAGAAAAAAACACCATTAATGTATATCGAAAATATCTCATTTGTGGAGCACATTTGAATAAATCATTAAAAATATTTCCAAAAAAAAATATTTAATTAGGTACCTAAATACCTGGAGTTGATGGATCCATTATAATATTTTTACTTTTGAAAGACTTCATAAAAAATGCCAGCACTCAAAATAGCTCAATGGCACGCAAAGTTTGTAAAAATGATTTGACTACGTCCGCTCACTGCAATCAGCAATCAATGATGTGGAATTCTATGTACTTTCATCTTTTAAATAAATCCTTACTTTTAGTGAATTTCAACCCTCTGCGCGATGGCGGGTGAAAATGTAGAGTCGCACTGTGGACCATATTTTGAGAAGGCTGCCAAAAATAACCAATTTTCATGTTATCTCATTAGTTTGAGAGCAAATGGTAGTCGGGAGGGCCAAGCTATGCAATGTGAGGTGCAGACAAGCGTAGAGCTTTGCTGAATTATCATAAAAATATAGTTTTTTTTGAAATTTAAATTTTGTATTCCCAAAAATTGAAATTACTTTTTGATAATAAACAGGCGGGTGCACGGCCTAAAAACACTTAATTGACAACATCTTTTGTAAGTTGTTGTTGTTTTTTATTTTGTTTTTCTTAACCTACTTACAACTACAATTAATGTTGAGAGAATTTCAACTAATTGTAGCGGGGAATGTAAGACGAGATGAACGCACTGTTTATTGTTGATGTTGTTTTGTTTAAGCTTTGATATTATTACAAGTAGAACTGTTGCTATAAGTCTTATACGTTAAACATTTTTATTTGGTTTAATATCTTTAGTTTTTCTAAAATCTTTATGGATGAAGTTTCCTGATGATCTGGCCTAAGCAACCAGTGAAATGCGCATAGGAATAGCTTATCCCATCAACAATAAATTTCAAGTGTTTTTATCAATAATAAAAACTGGGAATTTAGCACGAATAACAAAATCTTTTGAAATTTAAATTTTGTATTCCCAAAAATTTAAATTACTTTTTGATAATATAGTTTTCTTTAAACAGTTTTAACTGGTCAAC
Organism: Pollenia labialis; assembly: GCA_949318255.1. Taxonomy (NCBI): domain Eukaryota; kingdom Metazoa; phylum Arthropoda; class Insecta; order Diptera; family Polleniidae; genus Pollenia; species Pollenia labialis. The sequence continues at coordinate 17,853,407 of OX439141.1, forward strand.
ATGCAGCCGAGGGTTTTTATAATGGAATACAATGGCTGGTCGCTTTAAACGATTCATTTTTGGACAGATTTTAGCAGCTCATAAAAGGCATTATTAAATACACAGCATAACCTTGACGCCATGTATATTCGGCAGTAACATCTATTCCGCTTGGGCACTTCGAGTTATGGGTTAATTTTTTTAAACCACTAAAGTTTTGAGAAAAAATTGTGCTTAAAAAAGTTTTGCAATCGATACAATTTCGGTTAGCATTTGCTTTGTAGTTCTTCCTTTAGCAATAATAATAAAATATTAAAATAATTAATTTCTTTTTAAAAATGTACCTCCTAATGAATCGCTTTGTTTGGGGAAATTGTATTTGGTTAACTATACAACTATCTCCAGCTTAAGGTTTATTTTAAATATTGTGACAGAGAAAAATTAACCCAAATTTCGATCTACCGAAGGTTAAATGCAATTTGGTTTAAAGATTGATGTTTTACTACTGACTGACAGCAGTCGTCAATGGCTGTGAGTGTTAAACGGCAAAACCCTCTGAAGAGATTGAGTGGTTGCAATTGAAACATATAAGGGTAACCTGTCCGTGAAAGCCTGGGTTCGATTCCCGCGACTGTCAAGAATGAAAAATTTTAATTAATTTTATGTTGTAAAATTCGTTTTTTATAAAAATAATTTAATGAAATTTAAATTTGATGAACTTTAGCCTAATTAATATAACAAAATTTGGATCAAACTTTTAACATTAACTTTAAGTACAATTTCTATCAGTCAAACGAAATTGTTTGCTTGAAGAAGCCTTTAAATTAAGAATGGTAGTACAGCCGCTATGACTTTAATCCGATTAGCTGTCTTGTCGGTTTATCCGCTATCGTATCTCAAAACTTTTATTCCGACAGGATATACTTATGTATGTTTGGAATCAAACTGGGTTAAAGCGGGTTAATTTTATACTTTTTTTAACAGCGGCCATTTCAGACAATTTTTCAGGTTTTGCTGATCCCGTGTCTCTGTTAGTGGTAAAACCAAGACTTTGGTGGTACTAAATAAAATTTTATTAAAATTAAAATTTTATTACGAATAAATTTTCTTGGCAAAACCCTTTTTTTAAGAAAGTACTTAATAGGGGACCAAACCAAAAAACTAGGCCAATTTTTGAAATCCTTGGTAATGCCTCTATTAAACAATATTGGCCTTATATTACGAAAATAATTCAAGTGATAAACGAAACAATAACCCAAATTCTACGTTACTTCTTTTTTCTAATTTGATTTGATTTCTTCCATCAACAGATTTGTTGTTTTCATTATTATATGCCACAGTGTTAATCGTTGCATAGCACATACTTCTGATTATTTAAAGTTGTTGAATAAGACAAGAGAATGCTTTATATTTATTGGTAAATGTTATATTAAATTATATGGAAAATGACCATGTACCACAGAATATTTATTTCTGGTAATGCAAATGTTTACAAAATCCAAGTTCTAAAGGAACAATTTTTTAAAACAGACATTTGTTGTCAACAGCAAACTCTTTCGTTAAAGTTTTTTTTTTTTTGATATTTACATTAGACTATAAATTATGGCATCAACTGTCATAAATAACTAATTAAAAAAAAAATTCTAGAAAATGCTTTAAAAAATTTATTTTCAAGTTGTGTTTTGTTATTTTAAAAGATTTTTCTTGATGTTGCGTTCTTAAGATAAATCATTATTAATTTTATTGCTAAAGAATTTTCCAATTAAATTATATTTGGACAAAATAAATTGATGTAAACAAAGTATTCAAAAAGAATAGAGCATCATTCTGGCAGTGAAGAGCCAAAGAAGTGATATAAATGGGTATAATGGGTGAACAAGTAGATACAGCTTTTATATATTTTTTTTTTTTTTTTTTTTTTGTCACAAATAGAAAGAGCACACATCTTAAAATATCGTTAACTGATATTACGAATAAACGTTTTGAAGTTTGGTCAATGGTACAAGCTCCAATCCAAATGAGTTATTCAAGAGATTTTGCACAACAAAGCTGATGTTGCTACAAAACCAAAAGTTAGGGAAGACTTGATCTCGAGTAAATAAGATGCATCTATCGCAATTTTTGCTGACAGGTGGTCTTTCCCAAAACAGTACTCTTGGATTTTGTAGCTTACAGAGGAGCCATGTGTTAACACCGCTTCAAAGCACTGACTCTTTGAAAACGAATGCACACGCAAACATCAACTTCATGATGATAAGGCGATTAAACCTGAAGCAATCCAGTCTGACAACTCAAATAAGTGCCGAATCAACGACACTTTGCAACAGAACTATCAACAGTAAGATGAACTCTTTCTTTCGTTTGCAGTATTTTGGACATTATTGCATTGGATGCCTATTGTATTTGCTTGAAAAGGAACGATGCTTGAAAATAGTCAAACAAATTGGTTCTCTCTTATGAATAATCTAGTAGAATAATTAGCTTGTTTTGTGATATTAAGATCATGATAAAAGTCAATAACTATTAACAAAAGATGGGGTTACGCTTATTTGGTCAAATATTTAATAAGTGTGACCGTAGCTTAAGGAAATATATAAAGCTAATACATACATTTTTTTAACCTATTTTGTATTACAAATAAAATAGTATTGCTTATTATATTGCACATATACTTTTAAAGAAATAAACCGACCTTATTTTTCAGTTTTTAACAATATTTTGATAGATCAAAATGTGCTTATTTGTATGTAATAAAATAAAATAATCGGGCATGATCTACAAATCGAAATGAAGTGGAATTGAAATCGAACGAGATTTTGATCTCAATTATTAACAAAATGGCTGTAGGTTACCCGGTTTTCAGCAGTGGTTCTTATAAAGACAATTAGTACCCAAAGTATGAAGCAAGGCCCATCTATCAGGTCTGCTTACTTGTACAAAAACAAAAAACGATTCTTTTAAGTTGTCAAAAATTTACTACCACATATACAAAGCAAAAGGAAAAAACGTGTATGTGTGGCATACCATAAACGTAAACAAACGTTAACATGTAAGCAAAATGTAAACAACTTTTGACAACTAAAAAGAACATAAACAGTGATCATCAGGCTTCTTGCGCAGACCTTTTCAATGGGCCTTGGTATGAAGTATATAAAAAGAAATATTTTCATGAACCTTCTGTACAGGATCGTTTTCAAAATTTGTGCGATTTTAAATCCACTTCATTTCGATTTACAGAACATGCCCGATTATGATAATAATAATGAATATGTATAACATTTAACAAAAAAAACTTTTTTCGAACTAAGGGCGTGTGTGAAACCGTAGCAAAGTACTATTGAAAGTAAAATTTTGATACTTCTGTAGGGCTAGTAGAATTTTTGACACAACCAATAAAATTTCTGACAAGCAGCAAATTATAAGTTTAAATTGAAAAAGTAAAATAAAAACCATGGTGAAATTACTACAAGGTGGCATCACTAGGGCATCTGGTATTTTTTGCTTAACTGTGGTGAGAACCCAAAGATGTCATTTTTTTTTGTTTATGTTTACATTCTTAAACAAAAATTGTTGTGCGTTAAAAAAAAATAAGTTTTTTGCGGTTTTTGAATGAAAATTGTGCAAAAATATTAAAATGTTTGCAAAAAATTAATCGTTTTTGGTTTTTGTATGTGCATCTTTAGTTGTGCTAATAGATTTATTTTTAAATAATAAATAAAAACAAAAATAATTGTGTATGTGACCACTTCGTGCGTACGTTTGAAAAATGCGTTTAATTTTGATAACCACTTGTGCGCCACTTTCTTTAAACTTCCGAAGGACTTGTAACGAAGAAAAAGTGGAAAAACAATTGTTTTTAATTCAAAAAACATTAAAATATTAAATATGAAACTTTTAGTAATTTTTTTCATAATATTTTCTGTTTATTTGTTGTAGATCAGCGTTGCCACTGAACATTTTCTATTCGACCAAACTTGATTACCAAAATCCTTTGGACCCGACCAGTTTTTTATTTTTGATGTATTTAACTGCTAATTTAGCAAGTTCAGTTATAATTAAATACCAGGGGCCTAATTCTGGCATTCGTGATCGAGTACTTTCTCGATTCGAAAGCAGTTTTATTTCAGTCGATACTTAACGAATCGAAATTATTTTTTCAGTATTGTGAACCTCAAATTAATGCTTAATAATAATTCCGATTCGTTCAAATAATTAGATAATAAATTGCTTTCGAATCGAGAAATCACTCGATCACGACTGCCAGAATCAGGCCCCAGTTATAACTCTTAGTTTAAAATTTCTTTTTCATATACATACTTTTAAAATAAGATTAAAAATTGTTTTGCTTCTACTGAAAATTTGTAAATTTTTGGTTAACATGGGGCCATATTTGAAGACATAAAAAAGAGTTTGTTGAAATTTACAAGAAATTTACGCTACAAGTTTATGTTAGTTTTTAGGGAGGTTGCTTCACATTTAGGAGCATAACTCTTTTCCTAATAAGAACATCTTTTAAGAACTAGAAACTATTTGAAACCCTAACGGCTAAATCGACTTAGAATAACTAAAGACCCAGAATATGCATATGGGGGATTTCGTGTCAAGTGACCCAGCTTTTAAATCGATGCCTTGGATGAAATTCGGACCAAGGTTAGTCCTATTGTTTAGTAGTTTAGACACAAATTTTCAACCAGATCGGTCAAAAAGAGTCTGAGTTAGAGGGGGTCAAAGTTTGACATTTTGGCCATACAGGAGTTCTTTATCATCCATGTAACTTATTATCTATTGGTGTTAGCAAAATTTGTCCCAAGTAGCTTCGATAGCTATTTGATAATTTTAACACTTGTGTTGAACCCTTCACAGCGTTGCACCGTGCAGGGTATAAAAATGAATATAATTTATTTAAATAAATTATAATGAAATTCATATTGCGTTAACATTTATAGACAATACGGAATAATTTTTTAATCTTATTTACAAATAATTTTAATGTTGTATAAAAAGTGAAAAAAAATAAAATTTAAATTAATATGCACGTGAAGATAATTTGTAATATTATTTATATAATGATTTTAAGTATACATATAATACAAAATACAAACATATATTTGCCTATATTCATAAAAAATATTTTTTTTTTTAACTTTAACAAGACCAACAATAATAAAAATTACACCTTTTTTATGTTATATGTCATAAAAAAATAATGTTTTTTTTTTACCCGAGAAAATATAAAAAAAAATTACAATGCGTAAATTTTTAAGCGTGTGTATGTAGGTATTCACATATGCACATTAAAACGCAAATGTGAACGAATGAATAATTTTGTTTACAAATTTCATTAAAAACTCATACTTATTTCAGATATAAAAACGAACAAACTTGTTAAAATACAAACAAAAATTAAAACAAGTAACAAATTATTAACGGTCAAGCCAGACAATATGATACACTACACGACAGTATTTAGAGACAAACAAACTATGATATGAGTTTAAGATTCATTTAAGAGTTCTTTAAGTTAATAGATACATTTAATTACAGCACATATGTTCAATTCTGAACAAAACTTTACAAAATTTTTCCAGTAATTGTATGTCAATATACAGAAAGAGAAACTCTCGGGATAAAATACAATTTTTAAATTTCCTTTAAGTACGAGTCGTACTCCAAAACTCAAGTACGAATAACACTAAAACGCAATTAAAACAATCCTATAGGGGATTACTTAATAAGTAATTAATAAGTACAAAATTCTTAAATCCAGTAAAAAAAAATTAACTTTTCGTTGATAGTGCCACTCTGAGAGTAAAATTAAAAAGTTAGCGTTTTAATCTCATTTAACTTATCAGAGTTTGTCGCAGACACTACAACAACACCACATAAGTAGTTGAAAAACGATTTGCTTGTTGTGTGTAGAAACAACAAAAACAACAGAACAAGACGAAAACATATTATTTATTTACAAATTTGTCTATGGATATCAAGGCGAATTAACTAAAAGGTGAGCTCAAGTCAACATATGGTGTTTTTTTCGGTGTTCGACTTGTCAAAGTTTGTATACAAACTAGTTTATTATGTTAACAACCCTATTTTTTTACTAGCAATATTTTTGACAACCCGACCACAGAAGCAGTGTTGTTGCACCTTCTAGTCAATTCGCCTTGATGGATATCATATCGAGCCCTAATAGCAAAAATTATGTAAACACAACATTTTAGATTTTTGTGTTTTGATGAAAATCAATAATTTTTGATCATTTGCAACATCTCTAAAAATCTCATATCTCTGGGAAGTACCAATACGAAATAAGAGCAAAAGCAATTTCAAACGAATACTTAGACTTGAGGCAACATTATTTTAAAAAAACCTTCTCCTGTAAAATTTTATTTTTGTTAATTGCATACTTTTTGCTATAAGTGCTCGATATCCTTACAGACAGTTAAACAATATAATAACATATAGTTAATACAAATAAAATACAAAATTATTGATCGTTTAACAAGACGATATATTTACGTTTAATAACACTTGCATTTAAAGAAAAATTTACAACTTTATAAAATGTATTTAATTGTCTGCACATCCTTCTAAATGGATCAGCTGTTGCGTAATTTGTTCTTAAGTTTTTAATTGAAAGCAAATCAAAGTGTCGAGATGGATGCTGAGGAACATTAAATTATATGTTATCAAGCAGGAAATCAAAACAAATAAAACCATTAATTAAGTTTAATATAAACGACACATTCAACATAGTCCTTCGACTTATAACAGTTGGAATTTTGATAATAACAAGACGGCTAGTGTACGACGGAAGATCTAATGGGTTCCACTGTAGAACACGAAGGCAGAATAACAAACATTGCTTTTGTACGGATTCAATATAATTTTTGAGAATCAAATCTTCATGTTTAAAAAGTAAAACTGAGAAGTTTAAATCTTCACTTATGTACAGGGTCCGCCAAATAACTTTTTTTTTGAAAATGCTACACAAAAAAAACTACTGAATATTTTCTGAAATTTCTTTCTTTATTTGAAAGTAGAATCCTTCCGGTTAATAATGGAAAATAATAATGGCTGCCTCGGCTGGCCATGCAGTAGCTTACACGATCGATTATAAATTTTAAGGAAGTTTGATCTACAATCGGGATTTTTCTTCTGAACGGCAGAAGAACGGCATTTCTGTTGAATCATTTGGAGTTAAGCGTGTTTTCCACTGCCGGACATACAAAAAGGTATATCTATTTTTTAGAGCCATTGGTATTACATACGAAATGAGAAACTGAATACATCGTCATTCGCCACTGGTTGTAATGGATGGTATTAAAGAATATAACACATAAACATACAAAAGTACGATATATGAATTTGTATGTGTGTTATAAAAAATTATGTAATATACAGCTATAAATTAAATGCAAGAAGAAATACAGGGGAAAAATATAGCAATTAAAAAAAAATATATATTTAGAATAAAATACTGTTAGCTTGGACTTTTGGATACTTTCTGGTGATTTAGTAAATAATTCATTATTTGGCTCGACCACCGGGTGAACCTTGTAATAAAATCTAAATGAATCCATCAACAAATACGTTTCTGCATTTGTTTTATTCTAAAATGCATGATTGTTACCTGTGTCCAAAAATAAGCCGAACATTTTTTGGCGTGCGTTAAACACAGCCAAAAATTATATCTAGTTAGTTTTTAGTGTTTGTGTATAGGTACACAACCGTTGATACCGTTCATAACTTTTTTTAAGAAAGTAACCAAAATTTGTTAGTGTTTTGTAGTGATTCCGTAGACACATTATTTTTTAAAATTCTTTATTAATTATTTTTTTTTACATTGATGAAGGAATAAACAAACAATAATTTTTAACAACCCTTCTCACGAGTGTTGTAGTTGTGGCTTGGCAATTTGCACAAATAGCCTGTGTGTGTATGCCATACATGTTTTGTTTTTGTTAAATATTTTGTGTGCTGCGGTTACAAGTTAAAATAAAACTCAACGAAATGAACGAACATTAATGTGCAGAACCGAACACAACGAAGTTTGTGGTTTTTTACGAAAAACCGAACGCAATGATACGTTCTTTTCTCTATGTTGAGTGGGATTAGTACAGTATATTTATGGTGTGCAAAGATAAAAGCCGAGAAAGGTTATTTTAAAGTGTTTACTACACAAACATTATAAACGTCTGTGTTTTTCATCTATCTGCCGTGCCGTACTAGTTGTAATATTTAATAAAAGCAAGCAGATGTGTGCAAAACTATCAGTAATTTCAAAGGTTTTGTTTTTGTTTTTTCATGCATAAAACGATTAATTTTTTTTAAAAACGTTTGCATAATGTCATATACAACATCTTAGTCGTAGTGTTTATTAACCCAGAAAAATTTTAAATCAATTCCATAAATATGCTAAATTTTTCTTCACCACTGCTGTTGTAACTACACATGCTTAACCTTACATTTTTAAATTGTCCCCTGCTGCAAATCAGTCGTTGTTACAACAAAATCAGAAACAATATAAAGATGAATAACAACTTCAGCAGCAGTTTACCGACATTCATTTACACGCACACTTGTATGTACAAACGCTCATAGATATGATAAAATATAAAACGTGAGATTTTACACGGTGTGCATAAAAATGTTAAAAACAGAAAAATTTAAGAAAAGAAAAATCAGTTGATGGAAAAAAAAAATAAAAAAACAACGCAAATTTATCCATAACAAGTTTTAATTTTCCCAACACGTACATGTGTCATAAAACAGAAATGTTTGCTTTTTACATCGGTGCCACAAACACACTCATAATACGCATAAACTTTCAAAAAAATACATGTTGTCTATTTGATATGTAAGTTCGAATGAGTTCCTGTGCAGCACAAGGGGACATTGCATAGCATTACGCTGGTTAATTCATACGCATATTTTTAAAGCAAACAGTTTTTTTATGATTTCTTTTACACTTTGCAGTAAAAATGTTAATGTAAGTTACGATTAAACATAAACTGAGAACCATACTTATAATGCCATATACTTGTAACACTTTGGCAATAACAACTACGGGTTTTGTCTTCAATTGTTAATACGAAAGATTGTAAATCTTTAAGAAAAATAATTTTCTTTACACTTTAAGAAAACTTATAGCACGCATTAAAAATGGGTTGTTAAAACAGGAAGACGAATCAATAAGTTGCTAAACTTAAATAACAGGGTGGTCCACAAGATAATTAACGGGTTTGAATGGTTTATAGAGTGTTTGAATATAAACAGAACATTACTTAGCGTTCGGCTTACGCAACCAGGAACGATATCCATTTGTTTAGTATTCGTGTAGACGAAAATAACCCGTAATACCGTTGGTAACTATTTTCAAGAAAGAGCTGAACACTATGTACTGTTATGTAAGAACAGAACAATTGAAGTGAGACTGTGGGAAAATATTATATTTTAATATTTTTTAATGTTTTTTTTTTTACATTGATGAAGAAATTAACAAACAAAACATTTTAGCAACGACCGCAGCACGAACAACTTGTCTGTGTATTGTGTATATGTTTTGTTTGTGTAAAATGATTTTGCTGGCTTTTTGTTTTTTTTCGTATGTGTATTTTGTTTTTGTAAGAAATTTTTGGTTTTTTTAACCAACCAAAACAGAAACTAACGAACATAAATGAGCGGAACCGAACACAATGAAGTTTGTGGTTTTTAAAAATAAACCAAACAGAATTAAATGTTCTCATCTTTTTGTTAAGTTGGATAAGAACAGTATTAGTTTTGTGTTCGAAAGATGACAAACAGGGAAGCATTATTTGTTTTTAAGATTTACTACACAAACGCTATAAGCGTTTGTATTTTGCACAAATCTACCAAACCGAATACTGAGGAGCGATATTAAGTGTTTATTTTCGAACACTGGTCTAAAGACTCTTTATTTTAAAGACAAGTTTAAAGAATTTAGTTAATTCAGGCGCCTCCCATTCTAAGCTTCGCATAGTTTCCCATGACTTTTTCTTTTCCAGATATTCGTTAAATCACTTGCATTTCCCCTTGTTACGCAAGGTTTGTGAATAAGCCATAGTTAAGCTGAACATACGCAACTTTTTTAAAGTACCACCAAAATATCGGATTCGGGCAATAGATTTCTTGCAATAAAATCTTAAAAATATGACCATTACGCTCACAGAAATCGTCTTAACTTGTCTGATTAAAAAATCGATATTTGTTATTGAGTTGGCGAAAAATCAACTTGTCCTTCTGTAGAGAAAATAAATATTACAAAAATATTTACTGAAGTAAGAAATTGCTTAGGGAGGATGGAAATTGTATAAATACTCTTAGTATTTGTGCATAATGAAGAAATTAAATACGTTATTTATTTTCAAATAGTTGCGTTTTCATTGGTGACCAACTTAAATTGGATTAACATATTATTTTTCAGAATTAACAAAAATTTTTTTATTCATATTTAAATTCTGTTGTTGCTCTCTTTCTAATTAAAAAATTAATTATATTTACGATTCTGGTAATCAACATGAAAATTAATTTGTCGTTATTTGTTTCTATGTAAATTGGAATTTTATAAGTTAAGTTTAGTTTTTAGTTAAATATAAACCGATTTTAATCAAATTTGGCAAGAGTATTTAAGTTTCAATAAAATTTGTTTGGCCAAATTCAAATCTTGGCATCATGATAAAAAAAAGGTAAAGGGACACAAAGGCTCTATTCCGGAAAGAAGTTTAAATGTATGGTCCTTTTATAACCATTTGCAAAAGGATTTGTACTTATGATAATTCAATTGTATGAATTTGATCAATGTATCGCACAAAATTTACATGGACAGGTAACAAGCCAGCCGGATGGACGGATGAACTTCGTTAGATCAACTCAGAAAGTCATTGCACGATCGGTATGCAAAAATGTGGGTCCAGAACAAATATTTTTATACATTACGCACTTAAGCATAAACGCATAATATCCTTTCTACTATCTTGGTTGGATTATACAGAAAAATATATGAAAAACTTTTGTAGCAACATTTATCTTCGAAGATCAATACTCAAAAACTGAATGAGGAAATCTATAAATTTACCCACGCTTGAAAATATTTTAGAGTATAAAAATTGTGTAAAATCCAAAAGAATATTAAAAAAGCTTAAGTGTAATATTACAAATTGCAATATAATTTTAACACATACAAAACCTATAAATACGTTCTAAGAGATTTACGACTTAAAAAGAATTAGTTGATTATTAAAGTTTACTGTAGAATTTATAGCTAATTATAACCACACAACAATTCTCGAGAGGATACTGTGCGCTTGTGTTGATATAAGGAATATTTTAGTATAACGATCGATCCAGAACCACTTACTGAGTTGACCTAACGATGCCCGTCTGTTAGGCTCCCTGGCTCTTTGAAGATGCCTAGTTGTTCACAATCGCTTTAAGACGAACAAACCTCATATAGATGATTATATATAGGTAAAATTCAATTCAAGAGAAAAAACTATATATTTTTTTAAATATTTTTTAAGTTATATTTGTTACGTTCTTTTGTATTTGTGTTTTCTAAAACAAAAGGACGTATCATCATCAATATTTTTTTTAAACAGAAGTTAAAAAGATAAAAATATTAAATAAAACGTCGGCAGTCGTCGATGGCTGCGAGTGTAAGACGGCAAATCCCTCTGAGGAGATCGAGTGGTAGCGATCGAAACATGTCAGGGCAACCAGCCGCCTGGGTTCGTATCTCAGGTCAGTCAAGAATGAACGATTATCAATAACAATTTTAATTAATTTTCATGTTGTAAAATTCCTTTCTTTATACAAATAATTTAATGAAAATTAAATTTGATTTGATTCAAAACCATAAATAGTTCAACAAAATTACCACAGTACTAATTAATATGAAATAATTTTTTTAATCCTTTTAAATGCATGAATTCTGTTTTTATTTTTAATTATTGCCTTTTGATAAGAGCAATGAAGTTCCATGAAAATAAATACTAGCAATAAAAGTAATTATTTTAGAATTTAAATAATACAAAACACAATTATGTATGAAATTCAAGTTCATTAAAATTTAGTATACAGAAAGGAAAATAATTGAATATTCAAATAATTTAATCGTAAAAATAATGACGGTCCGAAGCAAGCAAAAATTTAAGGACCTGTAAATGGTGCATTTTCTTTTCAAAAATTTTTTATACTTTCAGGATGCAAGAGGTTAGGATGGGTGAATTCGGATTTTTTGTCTGCCTGTTTTGGAAGAACCTTATAATCTTCTTTAATATCAGTTTTAAAATTTAAAATGGTTCCAAATTGATCATAACCTAGCACGGATCAAATTTATTTTTTTTCCTAAATTTAAAAAAATTGTTTAAAGTATTTAATTTATAATGCATACACTCAAAATATTATTACAGTAACGGACTGTAGTTTATTTAAGAAATATTCCGTTCAGTCAATAAATAAACATTTAAAATTCCAAGCAATTTTATTTTTAACTGATTCTAACAGTTATTCAAAAAACTAAGTGCATATTAATACGGATTTTCAGTTGCAGTTAATATTGTCCGTTGATTGAGTTAAATACTTCTTTATGTTAAAGCAAATAAAAATGTAATTTAAAGCAACGAAAAGTTCATTTAATTTTTACTGTCAAAAATTCAACCGCGAATTCCGTAAAAACCAATCAATATTCAGTTATCTTTTATAAATTAATTGTCAAAAAATTAACTTCATATTCCGTAAAAACAAATAAATATGCAGTTATTTTATAAAATTTTACTGTCAAAAATTCAACACCATATTCAGTAAAAACAATTAAATATTCAGTTGTTTTCACTGTTTATTGCTGATGTTTTGTTTTGGCTTTGATATTGTTACATGTAAGACTTTGAGTGTTTATAATTCTTATTCGCTTTAGGGTTTTATTTGTGTAATATTTTTGGCTTTTCTTTGGAATAGGTTTCCTGATGAGCTGGCCTAAGCAACCAGTGAAATGCGCATAGAAGCTAACTTTCCCTCAACAATAAATTTCAGTGTATTTATCAAATATGAAAAACTGGGAGTTTAGCACGTCAAACGGAAATCGTATAAATGATAAATTTTGTTTTCCCGAAAATAACTTTGATAATAAAGGTTTCCTTCAGTTTCAACCACAAACACAATAGCAAGCAAATGGTAAGGAAAAATCAATGCTTGCTTTGTTATTTCAAAACTAAAATATTTTATGTTAATTTCTTACCCCAAGCTTGATGATACGTTCATTTGACTTGTGAAAATAATGCAGATGTTGATACGTTATATTGAATTGTGGATATAAAAATGCTATTTTTGGTCGCAAAAATCTAAAAATTGGTACAGACGTGTAAGATAACCTAACGATTCATATTAATCAAAAGCTCGATTTGATTTTTTGATTATACATACTTTTGGATTTTCGACGACGATATACATATGTTTATGTATATAATCGCATAAGTTTACATATTATATTATAATCATATATGAACATATCTTCTTTTATTTGCTCATGTAGGCAAAAATATGGGGACAGGAGATGAGCATATATATGTATATATTCCACAAACTATTAATATAATCGCTACAAATGATTTTGTTCGATAATTTTGGGTTGCCAATGTTTACCTGGCAAACCTCTGTATGTACGTGTTTTAAATACGGATCAAACATGCTTTTCTTAAGTTGAATACCATATTTAAGTCATTTACGTAAAGAAAAAAAGGAAGAAGTTATGGATTTTTGGCCGGAATTGACCACTGTGCGGTGGTATGAATTTTTTTCAGAAAATATTTTTATTTAAAAAGGAACCACATTAGCCCATTCATTGACTCTAGAATTCACTTTGAAAATTGGACATACAACTTAAAACCCCTCTACTGTTAAAATTGCTACTTGTGTGTAATTTTTTTGACATACTAATACATTTCTAATGTTATTTTCATATGGGTATATACTTATGTTCATTAGTATTTCTATTTGCTTCTTAATATTTTGACATACTAATACATTTCTCATTTTATTCTTATGTTTATTTAATTTCAGGTCTTACATTTTTTTCATTCCTTTATTTCCTTGTTGCTTCTCTTGGAAATTAGCCATAATTTGCTAAATAAATAATAACTAATTAAGATTTATATGAAACCCTAAACATATGTTTTTGTCTGTTTCTCACAAATTTAATATCAGCATACAAAATAAATGTTAGTTCTAGATGAATGAAAAGGAAAAAGCAAATAAATGGTCGTAAATTAACAGATTATATGCGAAACGAAAAAAGAGCAGCAGAATGGAAAAAATCAAAAAAGTAAACGTGTCTAATAAGTAAGGAGCAGTTTTGACAAACGCCCTTATATTTTAAGCCATTATATTTAATTATAGTCTGATTGTTATGAAATGTAGGAAGGAAATAATATTTGTTTATTTATTTAAAAGCATTTTTTTCCTGTTTGCCAAATTTTTTGTACACGTAGAAAAAAAGCTTGTTAAGCAAGGTATAAATAACATTACATTATACAAAAATAAACTATGATCTCTTTGTCAAAATTTCAATTAGGGAGATACAAAGCAGTTACGATTAAAGCTAAGATCCCACTATCGCCACAATGTTCCAATTTTTGTCGTATTTCATGGGCCAATAGTGTGAACGGTCAAAATTTTTTAATATGCGACAATCTGTGCCGAAGTAGTTCTGACTGTGGACAATCAAAATTTACCTTAATGCGCCGATAATGTGAACACTCTTTTGCACTATGTGGTGCTATAAAATTGTTTAATATGTGCCGATTTTTATCGGTCACCTGTGCGCCGATCACAGTCGCCAATCAGCGCCGATACAAGGGGTATGGCAAAACGAAATTTGCAAACTGCTCCAACTGGCTACTAAAATTTTACTTTTTTGAGCTTTATTGTCACAAAATTAAATTTGGTTTATCTATTATTTATGTATTAAAACGTCAAATAGTACATTTGTACTGCTTAATGAAAGAAAACAACTCGCTTTAACCAAAACATTGCAGTTGTATCGATGTTGCCATCCCTGGTTTGTAAACAGATGTTTAAAAATTACAAAAAACAACAAGTGCTGTTAGTTTGAATAAAATTGAATACATTTTTTTTTTTAATTATACATTAATATCCCAGTCGAAACTTCGCTTAAATTTGCAAAATGAATAGCTTCTTTAACTTCTTTAATAGCTTTCTTCCATAAATACCCCTGCAGTACTAATGTTAGTCATTTTGACTAACACTGTTTTTATTTTTGCGTGTAACTTTTTTTTGCTGCTATGAAAAGATCTCATTTTTTTGTAATCTCAGTTGATGGTACGCTCTTGCTTATAACGGTCACTTTGCTCCAGTAAATAATGCTATTTTTGAGTTTTTGAAGTCATGTTAGTCAAAATGAATGAATGGAGCATTTCACAAATGTAAATAAAACTCTAAAAAATATTTTTTTTTGCCTTTTCAGTATTATTTGTCATGTTTTCTTAAATTACCATTGAATTTAAAATTTTTATTTTTTACTTATATTTTTCATTAAAAAATTTGTGTTTGAGAAAGTGTCCCTAGAAGAGCACCTTTAATGAAATAAATGCAAAAATTAAATTATTTTGGAAAACTTTCATATTATTGTTTTTTTAGACACTGGACAAAATAAGTTATCAAATTAAAAAAATATTGAAATTATTTCATGTGAAGCTAACAAAAAAAATCGGAGTTATATTCACGTTAGCCGATTTGACTAACAATTAGTATTAATGTAGAAAAAAATCATGTTAGTACTCTAGGAATACTCCTATAACTACTTTATTATGGATGTGTGCAGGTAAAAAAAATAATGACATACTTTTGAATGCATTCAGTTTGAGACATTCCATGTAAAATTCATTGATTCTTTCAGTAGAATTGTAAGTAGTGCTCTTATGTTTTTCTGATTACTCAATACATTATTTTGTAGGCGAAGTTTTTACTGGGATATTATTTGAAATTGTTAGGAAACATAATGGAATAATCAGACGGAGAATTTTTCGAATTCCTAAAGTAAAAGTATGTCTGCCAACAAGCAAATAAATAAGAACATATAATTTAGTTTGCCCAAATATCATGATAGTGTGACCGCCTTGTACCGATTACTGTCGCAATTGAGTTTGTGCGACGATAAAAATCGTCACACATTGTGCTATTTGAGCCGATAGTGGGATCTTTGCTTTAGTTCCTAAAATTATTCCTTCACTCACAATTTATTTTTTCCCTCAGAAATACAATTACAAACAAAAGCTGTAGGAACCCTGAAAATAATAGGACTAGTCCAAACACGGGTGTAAAATGTAGCCTACAAGGCACTAGGACTAGTCCAAAAGTAGCCCAAACGTATGGAAAAAACATGGTGTATTTAACATTACGATGTCCTAGGACAGGACCATATAACCGAGCTTTGGGTTGCAAATGAGTAGTCTTAAAACTACTCCATTGTATATACAAAAGGATTAGCTTTGACTTCGTTTAAAAACGAAAGTATGTCGTTTAAAAACAAAGACATGTCGTCTCACTACAAACACTTTTTAACAATGACATGGTCCATGCTTGCGTTACATCGGACCAGTCCTTGGAGTAGTCCATTTAATCAAAATGGATCAGGTGGTCCAATATTATTTGCAGGAAATTTCAATTTAGCTTTAACAAAATAAAGCACATTTTACTAATTAAATTCAACTAAATCTTTGTTTTTTATGTTTTATTCATGTCAATTAACTATGACCCAAAGGTGCTGGGAAATTTTTAATTTCTTAAAAAACCAAAAAAATCACTTAAAATTTTTTTTTTAATTTCTTACTTTTGATTGGGTAATTTTTTTCTGTAATAAACGCCCCTTTCATTTTTAAACTTTTTACTCTCTTTAACTAAATATAAATATTGCTGCATTAAGTGGGAGTGGATGCAGGTCAGGCATTTTTAATCTGATGGTTGATTTTGTAGATTTATTGTTATTGTTGTAAATAGTCCGCAAAATTAAGAAGCATGTCATTATTTACCTCATCAACAAATTGCATATAAGTGAAAATAAAGTGACAATCGAAAGTTGAAGCAAAAATTTTATAAAAGTGGTTACTACTATAAAAATTTATTTTTGGGTTATATTGATGAAAGTATGTTTATAGCAAATTTTATTGAGATGCCAAATTAGTACAATGCTTGCGTCAGAGTTTTTTTTTTATCCCATAACGAGCGTGTGCAATTCATAAAAGTTATTTAGTGAAAATATTATCACATTACCAACATTGTGGAGAGGTTTTTGTAAAATTTGAATAAACATCAAAATCATTAGAGCGGTTGTGGGCGTTCGCATAAAAGCTGTGTGAATTTTTAAAATTTACAAAAGACTTATACATAAGTAGAGAGAGCCTGACGGACAAAAGGTCATGTCTTAAATCGATTTAGTGATTCTAAAGGTAACAAAATCTTGTAAACTTTGTATTCCCAAAAATTAATTTGATAATAAACTGGCAAGTGCACGGCTTCAAAAAGCTAAACTCTGGCAGCATGCTTAATTTTTGCGACAGCATTTAAGCCAATTCTTTTTATTTTTATCTTGTTTTTTCTTAACCTACTTAGAACTACAATTGATATTGGAAGAATTCCAACCAATTGTAGTGGGGAATGTTAAAGCTTTGATATGATAACAAGTAAGACTTTTGCTTATAGATAATTCTTATTCGCTTAACAGTTTTACTTGTTTAATATCTTTAGCTTTTCTAAAATCTTTGGATGAAGTTTCCTGACGATCTGGCCTAAGCAACCAGTGAAATGAGCTTATCCCTTCAACAATAAACTTCAGAGTTTTTATCAAAAATAAAAATTGGGAATTAAGTACGACTAACAAAATCTTTTAAATTTTGTATTCCCAAAAATTACTTTGATAATAAACTGGCAAGGTATGTTCAGACCTAAAAAATATTTGATGAAAAAGCCAAAAAAAGCGTGACCAGTTAATTGATCAAACTTAAGTTTTCTAATTATCTACTTTTCTTTATTTGTAAAAGGATAATTGTAAAATGTAATTTAGAAACTGTTAAATGATGTTTGATCTAGCAAAACGTTTTGCAAAAGCAAATAATGAACATAGCTTAAGTTAATCGGTATATTTTAAAATGAGAATACAATCAACAGGCTTCTTAGTTTAGAACGTTTTTTGAAGTCAAATTTTTCATCAGTGTGGATCAATAATTTAGCTTGAAATACCCTTTATAAATATAGCAACATGCGACATTTAGATAAATTTAACTATTTATGGTGCTTTTAAAACGTATGTATAAATCTTAATTGATAAAGAAGATATCTTATATATTTTTATTTTATTCAAAAAAGCATTAAACCGTCATAGACAATTTTTTGTATAATTCAAGAAATATTCAAGAAAAAAAGTAAACATATTCTGTGGACAGTTCCAGTCTCCCAACATTTGAAATTTTTTTTCGTTGAATGAACATTCCAACAGATTACAAATGGCAAACAAATGTATAAGAAGTAAATTATAACAAGGGACTAAGCTTGCTGCTGTCAAAAAAGACGCATATAAATAATCGAAAATACGTTTTTATAATTTGTCACGTACAGACAAATCGGGTCACGAACAAGAATCAATAGTTGAATACAATTTTGTCAACCGATGTGCCAAATTAATTGCATTCTGCGACTTTTTCATTCTTTTGAATAAAGTGGAAGTAGAAAATTTCAGTTAGGGCTTTGGTATTATCTAATGGCAGATACAAATTTTTCAAAAATTTCCAAGGATGGCACATAATTCCCACGGTAAAATAAAAAATGGAATCTATTCGTCATAATTTATAAAACACATTTCAGATTACAGAAAGCATATAAAAAATGAATTAAGTAAAATTGTTTAGATAATACTTTTTCCATGAAATCGTTCTGTATTAAAAAATGGAAAAAAATTAAAAATTAAAACCATATGAAAAAACACGTTAAAGTTGCTTAATATTACAGTCTCTTGGTCATTATATTAAAAAGCCAATTATTCATTTCACATTAACTATATTTAATAATTTTTATACAGTTTAGAATCCACTATCCGTGATTTATTTAACCGGGAAAATCAGTTTTCCGGTACCGATAACGAAAGAAATATGTTTTTATTCCAATCGATTAACCATGATTACCTTTATCATCAGGGATTGCTAAATATGGATTTATTTTGGTGATTTATGCTTTAAACTTTTTGGAAAATTGAACATGTTCGAACACTATAAAACAAGATGGAATTCAAAATTGCTGTGCAAAGAGAAGCTTATAATTTTCAATGTAAACTATTTTTTATCACCACTGCTACTTTTAACTTTTTTCAACAAAACTTTCAATAACAATTAAAAACTGCCACAAAAAAAAGTTTAATTGCATCACATTTCACAATTAATGTCTATTGTTTCAATATAAATTACAGGTTTAACATCTTGAAAAATTAACTCTAAAAAAAATTGCAATATTTGAACTTTTTAAAAATAAGTTTTTTGTTTATATTTATTTTTGCTGACTGATGGAATTTTACAACCTTTTCTTGTTCGCACCATTTGTTCAGCTCTTAGTTCACATTCTGGCAACCTTAATGCTGGTTTCCAAACTATAAACAGAATTTGTTGCAAATACAAATTTTTAGCTTGTTTGGTAAAATGCATGCAAAAAAACAAACCAACAATATACTATTTGTTGTTGTTGCTAGTTTTTTGACTTTATAAACTTTGATGCAACAATGTGCATGCATTATGGTGTTATTGCTGTTATTGGAAGACTTAAAGTTAAGTAGTAAACCAAACATTGTTGCTTAAAAGTATTCGTATTACAAAACAAATTTGTGTTTATGTATACAAATATGTGAAAACAGACCCTACACATACACATACACATCCATATGTATAAACATAAAAAGTAAATTGCTATTGGTCAGTCAATTTTGTGGTCACACAGAAAAAAAAGAGGAAAAAAAATTATTTAAAATTGTTGAAATTGGATTAGAAATTAGGTTTTTACATTTCAACATCTTGGGGGGGGGGTGTTTAAATAATTTGGATTGAAACATAAAAAAAACATTTCAAATGGAAGGCACCACGGTTTAAGTGTGGACCTAATTTTAGAATTGCAGACTTTTTTGTCGTTAAGTCGTTTATGTAATGTAATTTAAAACAACTTTGTATTTCGAAAATATTTGCAGTACAACCAAGTTTCGTTTTGGTGAATAAAGTATATGAGTAATTGAGTTGTAAAACTGTTTCGTTACAAAATTAAAAATATGAGATGACAATTTATTCTACCAGTTCCTTTGGCGCTTTTTTAGAAGAAATATACATATGGCATCAATGCATGTCCTTGGAAAATCATGGAAGAGGACGTCCCACAAATTGCCAAAAGAACTTTTAGAATAAACTGCCATGTCATATTTTTTATTTTGAAACGAACGAGTTTTACAACTCATTAAATTATTTTTACTGAAGGAAGGAATTTTCACAACTTGGTGCAGAGGTAAGGACTCAAAGAATTCCGATGAAAGAATGTGGTGATTCTTGAAACATTTAAATTCCATCCAGGTTCGAGAACCAGCTAAGCCAAGAATATTATCAATAAATTTTAATAAAAATAATTTAATGAAAATTAAATTTGATAAACTAAAGCCTAACTAAAAATACCAAAATTAAAAATTAACAGGTCAACTGAAAAATCCCAATTGTTCTTATATCTAGATTCTTGACGAGCACTGAAAATTCTTGTAAATAAGGAAAAATCAAGGCCGTCTTGCAAGCCGTTTAGTTGTAGAGGGTATAATAAAAGGCTCACAGTGAGTATGATTAACAAAAAAATTAATCATACGCATCATATTCCTCTCTTGCCGTACATCCATTTTATACAGGGGCCGATGAGTGAAAATTTTAAAATATTAAAAAATATTTAAAAACTGGCAAATAATTAATTTACAAAATTTTGTTGACAACCACAATAAAAAAAAGAACAAAAATAAATTTAACAAATTTTTATTAAGAACAATTTTCATAGAAAATTTTTTCCGTAAACCGTTATTAAATTTTAAAAATTTTTATGAATACAGGCATAAAACGTTAAAGATTTTTCTCCAACCAATATTAAAGTCAAGCTGGGTTCTTCTCTTGTTTACACAGAAAGAAAAACACTCGGGATGAATCAAGTTTTTTATGATTACTTTAAGTACGAGTCGTACTCAAAATTCAAGTACGAATAATACTTTGAACGTACCTAACAACAATCCTAAATGGGATTACTTTCGAAAATCAATCCCGGAATTTCTTGAAATAAGTACAAAATTCTTAAATCAATTAAAAACAAAGTTATATATACCCATTCTACCTTCGGTGAAGGGTATAAAAAGATTAAACTTTTATTAGTATTGAGGTTATTCTGTTGAACTATTTATGGTTTTTAATCCAAATTTTTTAAAAATTTAATTCGGCTCAAATTCATCAAATTTAATTTTCATTAAATTATTTTTATGAAGAAAGGAATTTTACAACATGAAAATTAATTAAAATTGTTATTGATAATCATTCATTCTTGACTGACCTGAGATTCGAACCCAGGCGGCTGGTTACCATGACATGTTTCGATCGCAATCACTCTTTTCGTTGTGTTTTATCCAGATTTAGCATGTTTTGATTTCCTATACACATTGAAAAATGGTCTGGCCAGACTCATGTGTACCACGAAGGGTCAAAGAGTAAATTTGAACTCTTGCTTCTCATTTAGTTTATATTTTAACTTAAATATGTTCATGTCGGGCATGATGTTGGTGTTTTATCATCCTGTAAGTTGTAAAACGAGTAAGTAAATCAATCATAATAATTTTTTCTTTCTTAAATCAATTTCATTTGCGGATTATTTTAAGTACCGAATTCGGATTAAAACAATTTTATAATTCTTAAATCAAGCGCATTTTAAGATTGACTCAATATTAGTTTTACTTAAATCAATCTCATTTTCGAATTATTTCTAGTACGAAATCGGGAATTTATCCAAAAATATTGATTTTTCTTTTGAGTGTACGAAAATAATATGTGACAAAATTTAAAAGTATCTTGCAATTAGCCAAGACGAAACGAATGATTGTCAGCTAAACGTGCGTGAGCCATCTGCAATGATGAGCATTTAAACAAGTGCATTTTGATCAGAACTTTGAAGAGGTTAAGTATGCTATTATCGACTATTTTAAGATCAATGAGTACTGTATTGAAGCTTTTGATTATCACTGGGAAACACCGATACACGTTTAAAAAAGTTTTAAAAAAGATTGATAATGTTGAAAAATAAAGATTACGTTTTGTTTTTTTTTTTTTGTTTGTTAGGCCGGCTTATTTTGTCACCGCCATTGAATTTATATTTTTTATTTTCCCTTAGACACCCAGCTTTTTTCAAGTTATTGTTACCAAACATTTGTTGCATTATAATGGCAGTTTTACACTTTTACACGAGTCTAATGTATTTTGACGAAACAGCATGTTTGTTCATGACACGTAAATACGTAACACTTGTGTAAACGGCAAAGTACCCGTAAGTGAATTATTTTATAAATTTAAAATCTAGGGAAAGTAGGTTTTCATATTTCATAGTAGTCAAGGACAGTTAGCAATAATAACAATTTCCTAACATAACCATTTTACTATTTTTATTGAACTGCAATATTAAATATTTTCTGAAATATTTGAAAAATTAAGACAACTGTACAGTCTATCCTCGTTAATTTAAGGACTCAGGAACACCCAGAATATATTTTTCTTATCAATATTGTAGAAATTATTTACGGATTGACAAAGTTATATGTACCAATTATATTTTCTCTCCAGGGTGATGTAGGAAAACATCCTAGGATATTTAACCCCTTATTGTAACATTCTCTTGAAAATCAGATACAGTCATTACCTGGAATTCGGCATTGATCAAAGTTTACATTTATATCTAGTACAACAGGAGTCAGGAGGGCTAGAAATAACACAAACAAATTTCGTGATGATCGGTCCATAATTAACTTTAAGCCCCATATAAAGCCCACTCTGGTAAATTAATTAAATACTCCTAAAACCGTACCAGATATAGATATTGCAGTAAAATTTCTTCCATCTAGCTTCATATAGCCAGAAAAATGTCATGCAATTCTGTGATGTACGGTCCATAATGAATACTTAAGCAGCCTTCTTAAATTCACTGTAGACGCTAAAAAATTTAATGTAATTTATATTTTTTAATACTAAAAATCACTCGGCAGAATTTTGGGATGATTGGTTCATAACTTACCATGGCGCCAATAAAAATCCCCTCCTGAAGATCATTTAAGTTCGGCTTAAACTGTTACGAATCATGAAAGCATAAAAATTTCTGATTGTCTGTCAATAATTTAATAAAGGTCCAAACTGCAATAAATTTTAATGCTGACGTCTGTTTTTATAGAGATAAATTAATAACAAAAAGAGATACCATGTAGATAACACTCCTGAAATATTTGAACTGTCGGTGGAGGGCATCAACGAGCCAAATACATACAGCACTCTAACTTGTTTTTTATTCCTTATCATCTGTAACCGGAATATAAACTTTTTAAATTAATTTCTTTATATCCATATGAATTACTTAAACTGTCATCTTGTTTTCAACTATTTGATGCAAATAACATATTTATTAAATTCAGTTCACAACAACAACAACAACAACAATGCAAAAGAAGCGAAAGCACGAACATTAAATTAACTTTCATATTATTTAATATATCGCAAACCAAAAGCAAAAATGAATAAAAAAAAATAGTTTGCAAACGTAGAATTGGCATAACAGCAGCTGACATCACTTGGATAATACAATTTGTCAACATTAAAATTAAATGTTAAATTGGTTAACATGGTTTTTGTGGTCGATGATGCATTTTACACAGAGTACAAAGCAAAAATACGCAAAGCAATACATAAACCACCACATACACACACACACACTTGGCCAATACACAAAGCCAATACACATACATACAATAAAAGCTCATTGGTCACTCATATTCTATTTGAATGTTGTATGTATATGTAGTATGTATATATGTATATGTGTATCTGAGTTTGTGACTGTGTCCGTGTGGATATTTTCTGTAAATGTTAACTGAATTAAAATTCTGAACAATATTTTACTACATTACTTAATTGCCAACAATTCAACACAAGAGAAGGTGGAGGAAAAAGAGGAAATGTTTGCAATATATAAATTTAAATTAAAGAAACTGGCATGAACAGAAAAATATTTATGTGAATTAAATAGGAAAAAGTTATAAAATGTACAAACTATACGTTATTAAATTATACAATCGTTTTTTTTTTTGTTATTTTGCATTTAAAAAACACATGTAATAACAAGGTGACATTATTTTTTTCTGTTTAATTCTATAGTGATTTATTATGACAGAACTTTAAAAGAAAGTATTTTTATCACTTAAAGCATTTATTTTGTAAATTATTATGTCAGATTATTATTGGCAGTAAAATGAAATCAATTGATTCAACATACATATTGCAAGCGAATTATTGGTTTGGCGCATCTGCCAAAAAGCCGTAGTGGAGAAAAAACATTGAAGGTTACATGAAGTTTTCCGAAAATATACCCGAAAGAATTTGTTGTATTTTCACCACTGCTTCTGGCATATGTTTTTTTTTTTTAGAAAAAATGTAAAATTTCGTGAGCGATTATGAACGAACTTTGAAGTAAAAAGAATTTTGTTAAAAGTGAAGATTATTGTTTTTGCCGAATACACTATTTTGCTAAATTTATTTCTTAAAGTAGCTTTTTGTGCTGCATACGTATACTAACTGCTGTGCATTGAGTTGTTGAGAATTAATTTGGTTTTTCTACCTATGGCAATGAAGCAAAGCAATAGTAACATTTATTTTCTTGTTGTCATTTTATTTTGCTTTCGCTTTAACTACTTGTTTTGCTTACGGCAATAAAGCAAAGCAAGATTGAAATTAATTTTGTACTTTTTTGAATGAGGAATTTTCTGCAATCGCCAAACAGTGGCGTGTAGAGCAAACCAATAGTAATAACACTAAAAAGTAGCTTATATGCAGCAATATGAATGCTTAATATCTCAGAAATCATAAAAAATTCAGAAAGGTGGTATTCAAAATATGTATTCCCTATACCTAACTAAATTTTTTTAATGGTCGAAAGTCAAACCAACAATGAGCAGATGATACCCTAGTCGGCATAAGATTTTAACAAAATAAAAATCAAGCATTTTTAAGTTTGATTTTTTTACATCTTTTTAAGTTTCCATGAAATAATATTTGTTTGCTTTTTTTAAAAATTTGTATAAGTTATAAATAAAAAGGAAAAAATAAACAAGAATTTTTAAAAATAAAGCGTAAAAATGTACGATTTTTATATCGTCAAAATACTTATGCCGACAAGTGTATGTAGAAGGTATTTGCGTGATAGCGCTAATTTCTTGGAACTTAAAGAAGATCGATAAGTCATTATACACATGTGCATACATACATACATACATCGTCGTTCGTAAATTATTGTGTCCTATATGGTTATATTTTACATATATTATAGAACAGAATAATTTACGAACGACGACATATTTTTGAGCGTATGTACACGGAAAGAATTATTTACTAAGTTGTGCATGATTCTCGTAAAGGCAAAAATTTCTGATATTAGAATAGGATGTGGATGAACGGTATTTTTGGTAATTGTTTTCGTGTTTTAAAAAATTTTTAGAAGAAAATCCAAATTTATTAATCATGCAAAATAATTAAAAAAAATACGCCCCCTGAAGAAGTAGAAAATTACTCTACGAAACGTTGGGAAAACTCCGTGATAAAATTTATGTTTTATTTACATTGAAACTTCGGGCCTAACAAGCTTAACCATAAGAAAGTAAAATAAAAATTAAAAAATTGGCCAACTAAAGTAAGAGCACAAACATTTCTTGATTTTAACATTTTGTTTTGTTCTTATTAATAAAATTTTCTTAAATAAAGAAACATTTTGCTCGGAAGAGAATCATAGAAAACTTTCTTGGTTGAAGCCATATTTAGTAGATAATTTTTTTAAGTATAGGTCTCTTGTTTATAAAATTTAGTGAACCTGTAAATATATATATAAGTATATAGGGAGCATTTATAGATATATTTCAGACATCCCTTTCAAACATGTTTTTTATTTGTAGAGGAATTCAGTAGAGAAGAAAGTGGGGTACAAATAAAAACATGAATTATGTTTAGTGTTTTTTTTTCTAGTGTTATTTTACTGTAATTTCAAGTTTTGCTATAACGTTTGATTTTCAAATTATATTTTTGAAATAAAAAAATATTTTTTTCATTATTTGATAAAAACATTGAAATTTGTCGTTGATGGGATAAGCTATTCCTATGCGCATTTCACTGGTTGCTAAGGCCAGGTCAGCAGGAAACTTCATCCATAAAGATTTTAGAAAAACTGTTAAGCGTATAAGAATTACAGCAACAGTTCTACTTGCAACAATATCAAAGTTTAAACAAAATCATCAACAATAAACCGTGAGGTTATCTTTCCTTACATTCCGCACTACAATTGATTGGAATTAACCACGAATAACAAAATCATTCAAATTAAATTTTGAATTCCCACGAAAATTTTTTTGATAAAAAAATATTTTAAAACAACAATAAAAAATACATGGCTAAGAAGTCATCATGTAAATGTAAAAAATATTTTGGTAGCAGCTGTTAAAGAAAATTGAAAAAAGACATGTTTTTAAAACCATCTTGTAAATGAAGCCTTAATTATTTATAGGTCTTCAAAATATTCCTTTTATTTTCCATTTTTTGTAATTTTTTTTTTTTAACGAATGCCTTTTGGATATCGCTTACTTTTAACGTTTGTTTTTATTTATTATTACGGAGATGTTAATTTTATAAGAACCAAAAATATGTAGAAAACACTAAAGGCTTTTTTGTCACTCAATATATATGTTTTAAGCTTAAAAAAAACCTTAAGGTCTTGTTCATTAAAAATTCATTAAAAAAAATCTTAAAGTCTAACTGCCTTATTTATAAAAAAACATACATACAAAATCTATTTCATAAACCCTTTATAAACTTGTTTTATTTTTTAGAAATTAGGCCGTTATTCATTAAAAAAATTTATACCGATTGAGGTGTGTGTACTTTGATCCGTTTTAAAATAAAATCCTTAATGGTACAATAATTAATTTAAAAAATTTTGGATAACACTCAAGACCTTTTTTAGCATACAAACTATGATCGATCGATGAAACCTTTTCCAATAGAGCAATATCTCACAAAACTTCTTAATATTAAGAATTACAGGCCTATTTTTTAACTAAATGTTATATTATTCACATTTATTATTTAAATTCATATATTAAAATTTTATTTAAATTATAAATGTTTATAATATGACATTTAGTTAAAAAAAATTGGTTTTATTTATTCAAAAGTTTGTTGGGTCTGGCTAGACTCATTAGTTACGAATGTGAAATTAAAAAACATGTGTAATAGGGAGGGTTAAATTGTAGAGCTAGATGGAGCTAATAGTTTGAGTGCTTAATAAAAATTAATAAATAATAGATAGTTTAACAAAAAAATAATAAAAAACAGCAAGAAAGAAAGTTAAAAATACGTCATCTTCTATACAAAATATATATGGGTCTGGCCAGACCACATGTGTTACGAATGTGATGTGTGCAGTAAAATATTGGAATAAGTTTCCTTATATATCCTTTCCAGGTTATATTTTTCAGCTTTTTATAGTAAACTAAATTTTGTGTTTTAAATATACTAAAATAACATTTAAAATCGAAAAAGGTCTGGCGAAGGGTTAAGTTTATGTTGCTTATGAGATTTCAACAATTTAACTGATTAATGAAGCATACTAAAAAAAGAATAACGCTCAAGACACAGAAATGCTGATAAATAATAAAAGAAAATTATAAAAAATATTATTTTGCATATATTTAATGTGTAAAATAGTAAAACCAAATTTCTTAACCCTAGAAAGCAAATCTGCGTACATTTTACGCATGCACTTTTGAAATATTGCGATTTCTTTTTAATTAGCATGAATACGTGGCTGTGTACTTTAGACATTACAGTAGCTACGTATACCTTTTGTGAGGCACACACGTCGCTGCGTTAGGTATTGCCAATTTAGAAATATAACGAGTTTGTGGATCAAAGTGTGTGACAATTGCGCAAATTAGTGAAGTTTTTAGTTTATTTTCTTAATTTAAAAAACAATTCTTTACCGGTTCTGACATTGTTTCACCATTACGCAAGTGTGGATAATTTTATTAAAGTAACATTTTTATTTAAAAAAACTTTAATTAACTCAATTAGATTTATTTTAAATTATTTTAATCAAAATATAACACTGAAAGTTTTAAAAATTTTTTTTTATTGTATTTTTCAACGTTATTTACCATTGAAAGATGAAGCAACAGCAACAGCAACATTGAATCAAACAAACACGCTTGAGTTGTATATTTTATACTTGAGTGCATCACAAAACTAACTGCAACATAAACCAGCAACCAGCAACTATGCACTTATTTAGTTGTTGTTATTATACTGTTGCATACTTGTGTATTTATTGTTGTCGTTGTTGTAGCTGTTTCTTTTTTTTATTATTTTACTCTCAACAGTTGTTGATGTTATTTCTGCTAGTACACAGTTGCACACTGTTTGCCTGTTTATTTTCTACTTCAACGAAAATGGCATAGAGAAAACAGAGGTGGGAACGTATTAGTGTTAATGAAAGGACAAATCTGAAGTCAACAGCCTATGTGAGAATGAAATAGATATCAAACTGGTTCTTTTTACTAGAAAGTTAAGGGGTTTAGAAATTATAAAACTTCATTTAGATGGACCAAATTTGCGAACAAAAATTGATAGTTCTATTTTGTTTACACAGTTGGGGTATTCACAAGGTAGTCATAACGTTGTAAAGTCATATGTCTTAAAATAATTACGAGAAATAAATATGACTTCTGTGGGCTATCGCTTATAATTTAGATTTCTACCGTACAGTTATGACGTATCAATGAACACAGCATTAAAAAATTTTTTTTTTTTGAAACACATTATTTAGGACCTTATGACGATATGACTTGATAGCACACCTTGTGAATGCCCCAAGTGTTTTCTATTACAAACTACTATTCTTTTTTGTAATGTATCTAAGCGCAAATAGCTCCATTTCATGTATTGGGTGACAAACTACAACAAATTAGCAAAAAATTGGTGATGAAATTAGAAATTGTAACCGGCCGATAAATTGAAAGGATATACAAACATATTTTTGAGCCATAAGTTTTTTAAATTTTAAGAATATGCGTGCTTTTTCATTGCCTGCCCCGAAAAAATGACACAATAAGAAAAAATAAAATATTTGTGTGCAAGTACAGCACATGGCCACTTTTGATTTCGAAATATTCTTTAATACGTTGTTTTTTTTCGTTAACAAGTGCCTACTTTCACTATAAAACAGATAACTATGAACGTGTATGGACCATTTGTTAACTCTTTTCTTATATAATTTTTTTTAAATATTAGTTAGTTACTGTTCTAACTTACGAACAATGTTGCAATTTGATGTCTTTATTGCAAAGAGCCACTCGTTAACAAAGTACTGTGTACGTAATCTTTTTTGTTACCAGTTTTATTTTGAGATGCTTAAAGCATATTTAAAAAGTTGAGCAAAGAAATTATAAGAGGAAGAAACAACAACAATTTAAGTAAATAAAATAAAACTTGGTTTTTTTTTTTGTAAAAATAACAAAATATAAGCTCGCATACTCTTCTATCTTTGAGTGGCACATTCACGCACACGCTCTTCGTCCAAGATTCACCAGTTATTTTTAAAAGAGGGAAATTTACAAGGAAAGTAAAATGTTTGTCACTTTTAAAATTTGTTTCTTTTTTTTTCTATATTTAGTGTTAAAGAAGCAAAAGTTTTCCAACAATTCCATTTTAAATCATAACGAACATTTTTCATATATCTCGTACTTTTAAGTTTAACTATCAGTTTATTTATTATTAGTTTTGTTTCGTTTTTCTTAAACTTTAAGTTAAAATGTTAACATTCTTCTTTGCCGCAATCAGGGTTAAACAGTGCAATGGAAAATGTCTTCTCAACATTTTGGAAATAGACGTAATGGGTATCCAAGTATTAGTTGTGTGCTTATAATATTCGGTTTCTGTGTTGATTCGGCTAGATGTTTCGGCGCTACATACAATAACTAGGTTAGTCTTCAGGTTTTCGTAATGGATTTAACTTGTATCGAGAGTAAAAATTTTACTTGTGTGATGCCCAATTTACTTGATTTTCAATGAAACTTTTTGAAGATGCTGCTTGAGTGCCTGCAATATGATAATCTTCATCTAGTTTTAAAGCACACACATTAGAAATTATGAATCTGGGTCAGTTTAATAAAAAATGGCATCACTGCGATGGCTCAGTAACATCGGAGAAATTACTCATTACGCTCAATTTAATGACAAGCTGACATTGGGATTGACTTAAGTCAAAGTGAGAGAGTATTGTTATTTCCATAACTCTCAATTATAGGACACCAGAAGCATGCCGATATACATAGATATCGTAATCGTTTTACTTTGAAAATTTCATGTTTTAATTTATTTATTTAAAGAAATGGAGTATGTGAATTTTTGCGTCTTATGGCGTTTTCTTTTCTGAGTAATATTCTGCATTTATTTTGCATTTTACATTCCTTTATGCTACATGTTCAACACTCATTTTAATTGAAGGGGCATGAGTGTAGCACTAGATAACCAGCTGGTTTCGTTATTATATCAACAAAAATAAATAATATTTTTAGTTCGTCTCTCGTATTTTTTTTTACTTAGAAATTAGCGGTATAAAAGGCTCCAAAATTTAAAAATAATTGCACTTTATTGCTTAAAAATAAGGTTAACAATTAAAAATGTTTCCAGATCCCATGTAATACTTATGGTTCCCATTTTTTTTGGAAAGAAAACGCCATTAAATTTACATGAAAATAATTTATATTCTTCTACTTGTAGTGCTGTTGTTGTTCCATACGAAACAAGCAAATAGTTTTTACCTTCTTTTGCAGTGTTGTTGTTGTTTTTAAATCAAACACACGAGTATGCTTTGTTTTACAATTCATTTTTTCGCTCTCATTGATCCCATATGTGAAGACCAAATGTCATCAATATGAATGTATAAAGCTTGTTTTTTATCTTTGTCTACAAATATACATCAATGCGATACCTCCTGTGATACATAAAATATGACAAAGTTTCATGATGATGTTCGTCAATGGATTGATGTCACTTTTTGCCTCATCGATGCCATATGGTAATTTCCATGTCATCGTACGTGACTGTCATACGCCTTCGGAGAGATAGAGATTTTGGAATAATAGTAGTGACTGGAAACATTTTTTATTATTATGTTTCATTTAGAGGGTACTATATATGAAAACAAAAAATATCAAATTCCGAAACTGGTTTTCCAAAATATCGAGCAAAATAAGTACATATCGTACGTGATATAAAAAGGAAGTGATAATTAATTAATATATTTTTTTCATTAAACCACATATTTTCCATTCTTTTTAATTAAAAAGGTTCCGTTTAAATATGCTAAATTACCGTTTCATACTATTGATAAACTGAAATTTATTGTTTACAGATCGTCAGGAAACTTTATCCAAAGATTTGAGAGAAACTAAAGATATAATAAAAATAAAACTGTTAAGTGAATAAGAATTATAAATCCAAAAACAACAAAAACAACAACAATAAATAGTGAGTTTATCTTTTCTTACAGTCCCGACTACAATTGGTTGATTTTTTTGTCAACTCTAAATGTAGTTTGTAAGTGGGTAAAGAAAAACCAAAACTAAAAACAAATAACTTTATTTTATTTTGCCAGTTCAGTTTGTTTACACTGCCACATGCAAATTAGTATTCAAAGTTTTCCTTGGGATTCGGAAAAAAATTTTTTTTTTTATCTTTATAATCCGCAATTGGAAAAAATTTTTTTTGGATGGTTTTATAATGAACAGTAATATCGTTCGTGACATACCGTACGTGACAGATTTTTCTCCTTTGAGCTTCATCTATATGAGATTTGTTTGCCTCTAACAGTTTTATGAAAGGGAGTCATATGGGACCTATGGTTAGTTTTGGACCTACCAGCAGAAAATGTTGGCATGACATAGTAGCTATCGTACAAGTCATTGCCGCCAGTTTTTATGTAAATCCTAAAAGGAAGTTCATTATAAGCTATTTTCGGGAGTAGTATGGGAGCTATTTTCAAATATGCACTCATGTCTATAATATTTGTTTAGATTAAATAAGTTTGGACAAAATTTTAACTAAATACCAACATGATAAGCTGATACATTTTGTTGCATTTCAGTACTTAAAATATCGTACGTGACGACCTTTAAGAGCTTAAAAAATTTTTATTATACCAAATTAAAAAAAATCTGATCAACATTTTTTTGCAACAAATATCTTGCTTTGAACTTCAATTTTGAAACAGCTAAGACTGACCAAATACCAATGACAACGTCAAATGATGTTTTTTCACCACGTACTTGACCATATTTGAAAAAAATTTCAAGCCTTTTAATTTTTTGAGTCGTGGGTTGCGATTTCTATGCAAATGCATGTTTTTGTCGATAGTCTAAGAACGATGTCGGATGTCTTTCCGAATTATTAAATTTGCGTTAAAATTGAATCGTTTTGTTTTTGCATATTATTGCATATTTTGGTGAAAGTTCATATTTTGGCATATTTAGATTTTAAATGCATATTTTGAAATTTTTAAATAATTTTCTTTTTTAATTTCCATATTATAAAAGAAGTTCTTAAAAGAATTTTTAAATACACCAAAAAATCTTACAAAAAAATTTTTAAATCAATAAATAAATTCTTCTAGGGCTTTGCTTTTAATATAAGATTTTCAAGATTTCGACAAAAGATCTTTCTATTTTAAACCGATGCTGCATTTAACATGGTTCCAAATTACTTGCTTGTCACATGAGTTATACCGCATTGGCAATTAGAAGTCAATTTGATAATATTGCAATTTTTAATGATATCTATCCCTTGATTCCCCACAGGCAGTAATAACAAGATGGTAGCCTGCATAGATGCTTCAGTATTCAATTCAAAAAACTTTATATAATTAAAGAATGTTAGAAGAGCTTGTTGATATCGATGATTATGCAATAAAAAATTAAAAGTAATCTTAAATTTAAATAACATCAGAAATTAATTAGCATTTGTATATTCCAATTACGGATATATTGGCGAAACAATAACTTAATAATTACGAGCGATTTGGTTCACTTAATACTCAAGTCAGATATTGCGGAAAGTGAAATTAACATTGTGGGATAAAGAATTGCCCGACAAATTTAAAAAATATCCAAAACGTTTTGGAAAAAGGATTTAAAAAAATAAAATAAATTTTAAATATTTTTGATCTGACCTGGAATAAAAATGGTATCTAAAAACGAATATTTTCCAAAGACATTGTTATTTTTCAAGTACAAGACAAAGCTTTACTTTTGACGATAAAACAGTAATTATTTATTTAAGCAAACATAAATTTTATTAACTTTTTTAAAGATATTTGAATAACAACAGACTAAATTTTTTATATTTTTGTTTTTAATCCAAATTTTGATATTTTAATTAGGCTTAAGTTCATTAAATTTAATTTTCATTAAATTATTTTTATTAAGAAAGGAATTTTACATCAAGAAATTAATTAAAATTTATTAATAATTTTTCATTCTTGACTGACCTGAGATTCGAACCCAGGCGTTTTACGGACAGCTTACCCTTACATGTTTCGATTGCAACCACTCAATCTCTTTAGAATGGTTTGCCGTTTAACACTTGCAGCCATCAACGACTGCTGGCAGTCAATAGTCAAACATCAATCTTCAAACCAAATTATATTTTAACCTTTGGTAGATCGAAATTGGCTTTGAATGATTATATATTTTAATTGATTTTACATGTTCTTCCTTTACTTCTGTTTTTTCGTACCTTTTGTCAATAATTTTTCTTAAAATCCAAAGTAAAGTTAAAAGCTTTAGTAAAATAAGAAATGGAAAATAAGATAATGTTGCATTGACAACAGATAGAATAGTGAGTCCCGGCCTTTATAAGTAGGCATGCACAGCGTCTGGGAGCTAGACAAAGTGATCAATGCTTTTGTGTCTGAAATCATTTAACTCTCTGAATTCCAGAAATAACATAGCAGCGATGATGAATATATCAGAAGGTCAGTCTTAAGAATTGTCTCCTTAGTTAATTGTTGAGTAGAGTTGATATATTAGTTAGAAATTTGTACTATTAAATAAATTCTATACTGGTTTTCCGCCAGCAAACAAATTGATAATATCAATTAACATTTTTGTAAGTTTGAGCTTGTCTTGTTGTTGAGTTTCAATCAAGAGATTTAATTGAAATGTGGACCACCAGCAAAAGAGGCTAATTAAAAGCTAACATATTAAAATATTTTTTCTTTCTTTAATCAACACAGATAATTGAAACTATTAAAAAATTGTTTGAAACTTTAAAATATTTTTAAGTTTGTGTGTATGTTTTTATACTTGCAAATATACACGTAAACATTAAAATTTTTATTTTCAATTAAAACAAATTAATTGGAACAATTAAAACAAATTAATTGGAACAATTAAAAAAATTGTTTAAAACAGAATTACTTGATTTAATTGGAAGGAAGTTGGTGAAAATTGTTTCTGTGTGCCCCGGTAGGCTAGCTAGTAGTGAGCGAGTCTATCAACCCCGGGGTCGCGGGTTCGATTCCCGCCAGAGACTCTGGTTTCTTTCCTGCAGACAAGCGTAAAGCTTCGCGGGGATTAGCGTAGGGAATTAAAAAAAAAAAAAATCTAACTTTCACCAAGTTAGTGTAAGTTTTTATTGTTCTTAAAACTGTGAACTCCGAACCAGAAACTAAAATTACCAAGGATATTTACTATTTTATTGTTCACCCTAAAAAGTGCTTAACTTCTTTTTTATTTCATTTTAAACTACTTTCAACCAATATTTCCTTTTATGATCAAATTATATTTTAAGTCTAAGTGTTTTTTTTTTTATTTTTTGCTTATTCAATAGTGGTAACAAAAACAAATTCTTTTCGCTTTTCTTCAAAGAAAAGTAAACATGTTGTCAGCAATATAAACATCAGAAAAAATTGGCTACTTAAAACTTTTACTCAACAGTAATTTTATTTTAATGCTTTGTACAAAGCAGCAAGAAGTTTATTCGTCGAACAATATCGAACAAAAAAAATCTAAAAAGGAATACTTCATCCATGAAAAAACTTATTATTAAATACTTAAACGGTAAAAATATGCTTTTGGCATTTACTATTATATTTAAAAAAAGTAAGAAAGTATAGTTGGTCAGGTCATGCCATATAATACCCTGTGCCAACACTTTGTTGTTTAGAGATAGTTATAGATGATTACCGATTTTTGGGAAGGGGGTCTATATTGAAGATGAATTCAGTTTCTAATTGTTTTGAATTATCTTGAAAACTGTAACCTGTGGCCGCATTCTGTAATTCGCTAAAGATAAATCTCTATAGCTAAAAATCTATAAAGTTGATTAACCAATTTTTGGCTACGTATTAAATTAACCGCAATTTTAGCTTTTAATGTCATCGCTGAAATGTTTAAATTTTGTATTTTTTTAAGGGATTTTAGCGATCGAGATTTAGCTTAGCTAAAGCGGATAACAGAATATGGATACTGTACATTTATCACAAGCTTTGCACAGACAGACTGACGAAAATATAAACTAAAAACGTCTCAGATAACAATCACCTTAATACTAAAAAAAAAAAACTTCTAATACCCTCCCTACCTATGGTGATGTAGGGTGAAATAAAGAAAGCTTGTTTAATTTCAAATATACAGAGAAAAAAAATTACGACAAATCAATTGTCATATTGAATACCAAATTCGTCAATACAATTAATTTTTTAATTGAATAGCACCAACAACCAAATTTGTAAATACAAAAAATTATTTTGTTAATAACAATTGTTAAAACCTAACAAATATTTTTTACAATGAGTATGTGATATTAATTAAAATATTTGTAAACCATTAAATATTAATTTTTGTTACGAAATCGTCACAATACCAAAATATTTGGTTGCTAGCTGAATTGAAATAAAAGATGCAGTTAAAAGTGGATTTTATTATTTAACTTTTTAATTTATTTAACATCACATCACAAACAGCATTTAACAAACCATAAAGACCTGGATGCCCCATAAGGTTCTGACATCAACACAAAATGGAATCTTGGCATCTTTAACAGTTATATTTGTAAAACTAGATTATATAACAGATGCATTAAAATTTCTTAATAAATCGTATAATAATAACTTTACTTAGCGTATAGATTGACTTCATTCCAAAATTATATTTATATTATATTCTTTAAAAGATTTTTAATTGAAAAAAAAAGTTTTTTATTTCAGTTTTGAATTTTTTGACACTAAAAATTTTTTCTATGATATACATTCATATTAATTTTCTACAAATGAAACAAATTATTACTGTGACTATTTACAAATATGTTAATTAAAAAAATTGTTAAAAATATTACAAAAATTTAACAAATTTTTATTTAATTACTTAATAGCTTTTGTTATTTTTTTCTGTGTACTGAAGTGTAGATCGATAGCAGAAAAAAAAATGTTTGGTACGCTAATTAAAATTAACAGACTTATGAGGCAAATATTGATGCTAAAAATAAAATCAAATTTTAGGAGAATAATAGTATAAGTTTTTTGACTAGGGATAGAACGTATTGTAATTATTAGGAACAAATGTATAATTCCACCTACCCACTATAAAAAAGATCTTTCAAAATGTGCTTATCACAAAACTTGGCTTGGAAAAACTCTTTTATAACTATGAATGTATTAGATAGTTTTTATTTACTTAAAAAAAAATACGGTCCTTTTGAGACTATTTTTAAATATTTTTTAATTTTCTATTTTTCATGACATTTTAATGGCGAATTAAACTTTTTACATTTCTTAAAACAAAAATGCATATCAGCGTGAATATTTAGTTTAATCAGAAATAATGCAATTATTTAAGGGTAATTTTATGGCAAATCGGCCAAGAGTGGGACCCAACTAGGGTTGCCAGACGGCCTGGAAAGGCCTCAAACATGCAGGGTTATCGTATTGTAAACAAATAAAATGAAATTTCTTTGAACTTTTATATTGTTATATCAAATAATTTTAACAATGAACATGTTGAGGTCATATCTAATTTTCCCTTAATATTTTTTTTACAAAACTGGTAAGATATTTTTAAAAAAATTATTATCTATTTTAATACAAACTACAACAATTTTTAGTCAAAATTTATTATAATATATAAAAAACTCTAGTTAAATCAACAAAACTAGTCTTCAGTTTTTAAATAATTCTAAAAAATGCTAGAAACATTTTATAAAAATGCTTGCAAGAATGCCAAGCGCTTAATGAAAATTTTGCAGCTAAATTAAAATTTGTAATGCTAAATTATGCTGCACAGTTGCTAAAAATTTGTTTTATTTTGTTTGTGGTTTTTTTTCATTTAAAATATTTGTAGTGAACTTCTTTACTTTAATATTACCTTCTGTATTATACACAACAACAAATACATACCTCAATTTACTATTAAAAGTAATTCATATCACATAATCAATCGTTTTCTATGTCTCACGGTGGTCAAATGGTCTAGCTGGTGGATAATCAACATCTTTCTGTTGGTTTTTACCGGTTCAAATCCCACTCAGTTGCATTTTTTGGTTTTTGAAAATTTTTTTTTTATCTAAATAGAAATTGATCAGTTTTTGACTATTACATGATTAAAATTGAGCATTTAACGAAATTTACGGCCCTTAAAATAAAAATCCATGGAATACCTATCATAAAGTTTTTTTACAAAACAACTTACATATGGTGTAGATATGGGCTCAATCAAAAAAGAAACGTATTTATTTAAGGCAAATTGGAAATTATATTTATTTATTACTTTATCTTAAGGCCAGCGCATAGACAATGTTTTTTGTTTTTTTTTATTTGGTGTAAAGAGCCGTTTTCTGATTTTAGGTAAATCGAAAAAAGCGGGCGGGGCAAAATTTTCTTTCCGTAAAACCCTAAGTTGGACCATTGCGATCATTTTAATGAAAAACTCGTCCAAATCGGTCAAGCCGTTCTCAATTTATACGCTTAATAGAAAAAGTTGGCGTAAAAGTAGGGGTGGTAAATTTTTCTTTCGATGAAAACTTAAAATGGATTAATACGAACATTTGAAAGAAAAATTTGTCAAATCGATGGAGCCGTTTTCTGGTTTTTTGTAATTCGAAAAAAGTGGGCGGGGCAAAATTTTCTTTTCGCATAAATCTAAGTTGGGCCATGTCGATCATTTTAAAGAAAAAATCGTCCAAATTATATAGTTGTCATTGCTGGTGCAATATGAAAATTGGATTTTGCCACGCCCCTCCGCCCGCAGACCGAAAATCAGACTTCACAGAGTCACCCGCCTGAATATTCTGAAGATTCCCTGAAAATTTCATCAAAATCAGCCCAGCGGTTTTGGAGCCCATTCGTTACATACATACATACACACATCCTATTTTATATATATAGATTTTGTTTATCTTTTTTACTTGTATACCTTCATTATTTGTATACCCCTCATTTTTTATATAAAAGCGTTTCATATCTTAAAGATCAGAAAAACTATTCCTTATTTTAATATTCAAGGAATTGCATATGTAACATTTGATACCTATTAAAGATGTTGTTTTCAATCGTTTGCTGGGAAAGATACTGATGCAATTACGCATGTATTCAGAGCTGCCAGTTGATTTTGTGAGGAAATCGTCAGTTTCCCGATATAAATAAAAAAATAGTCTTTATCGTTTCGAAAATCGTCAAAAAAAATCGTACAACTTAAAATTTAGGTTTTTGTAAACAATTTTTGTAGATTTTTATTAAAAAAAAACATTCTAACAAAAACCTATTAACTTCATACTCAGCTAAAATTTTCATACTGTAAGAGCTAATGGGAGTCTCATGTAGAGCGTCTTTGAACGTCGATGACTGCATTTTTTAATCGTGGAAGATTCCTCATATGGGAAAAACTGTAACACGAGTGAGATTCTTCCATAGCACAGCGAAAGACAATTCTTCAATCGTTGTCGGAATCGTTTAAGACGTGGGTAAATATAATCTAACGAGACTTTCATGTCAAGAATCGTATGAGACTCATGCAGATATTCTCTTACAATTTTTGATATGCTCGTCGTATAATTGTTGAAAATATGATTTATACAGAGAGTCGTAAAAGGTTCATTCGATTATGGTTTGACGAAAGATAAACAAAGTGTAGCATTGTTGGTTTTGTACTCTGAAAATAATCAAAGATTACAGCCGTAGATAAACAAAAGCGGTTTTTGAATAGTGCGGCCTGAACGCTTTGCAATAAGAAAACCTGATTTTGACAGCTCGTTTAGTTTTCTGGTATTTTCAATTAATAATGGCACTTTAGCTATTTTGTTTGGTCAATTTAGCGTTTTTTTCTCTATTTATAATTTATAATTTGCGAGTTTTATTAAACAAGAAAACTATCAATTCTTTTCGTGATACAAAGCTCTTGCTTTGGTATGGCATATCAGCGTAAAAGCTAAGCGAAAGAAAACGTTCAGCGCTTGTTAAGGTACGCCTGTTAAACATTCAAAGATTTAAAAACGAAATTGTCAGAAAATTTAATGTTTTATTCAGACTTTGAAAACTGAAAAAAATCGTAAATTTCTTTGAAAAAAATCACCAAACCTGCACTTTGCTAATTTCGGAACAAAAAAATGTCAAAATGACGATAAATCGCGTGTTTACATTTTTATCTCTCATTGCATTTTAGGCATTGCTTTAGTAGTTGTTTTTTTTTTGTGTTTTTTTAGAAGATGTTGCTACGTTTTATCTCTTGCATTTTTCTTGGTTGTGGTTTTTTGTTGTTTTTTATACCCTTCACCACAAGTGGTGGATTTTATTTTAATGTGGTTAATTTTACGCATACACATACACAAAAAGGTATTCAATATATTTAAGTTTAACGCTCTTGCGTTAAAAGCGTTCGTAGGCGAGTTGTATGCCTTTGACTCATGAGGTTGTCGGGTCTAGTCTCAAAAAATAAATTTTTTTATTAATACGATTTCCGTATGACGTGCTAAATTCCCAGTTTTTCATATTTGATAAATACACTGAAATTTATTGTTGAGGGAAAGCTAGCTTCTATGCGCATTTCACTGGTTGCTTAGGCCAGCTCATCAGGAAACCTTTTCCAAAGATTTTAGAAAGGCCAAAAATATTATACAAATAAAACCCTAAAGCGAATAAGAATTATAAACACTCAAAGTCTTACTTGTAACAATATCAAAGCCAAAACAAAACACCAACAATAAACAGTGAGTTTATCTTTTCTTACATTCCCCTACAATTGGTTGGGTTCTTTCCGACTCGAATTGTAGTTGTAAGTGGGTAAAAAGAAAAAACAAAATTAAAAAACAAACTGCTTTATTCTACTGTCTTCGTAAGAAAACATCAAAAAAACCAATTTGCCAATTCAGTTTTTTTGCACGGGCACATGCAAGTATGTATATTCCCGAAAATAACTTTGATAAATTTTTTTATTTTTTTTATTTCATTTTTTTATGTTCAAAAAAAATGATTTAAGGATTATAAAATTTTAATACGAATTTCAAACATCTACTTTGGCAAAAGAGGAAACGGACTTAGGTACATATGTATAAGTACACAGAAAAAATTTCCACAAAAAATTGTTTCAATTAACTCAATAATACTGTTTCAAAAAATTTTTTAATTGTTCCAATTAATCTGCCTTAATTGAAAATAAAAATTATAATGTTTGTGTGTATATTTGCAAATACGAAAACATACACACAAACTTCAAAATATTTTAAAGTTTCAAACAATATTTTAATTGTTTCAATTAAATGTGTTGATTGAAAAAAATATTTTGATTTGTGTACGTTTTATTTAGCCCCTTTTGCTGGTGGTCACATTTCAATTAAACCTATTGATTGAAACTGAACAGCAAGAAAAGCTCAAACTTACGAATGTGTTGATTGATATGATCAATTTGTTTGCTGGC
Organism: Pollenia labialis; assembly: GCA_949318255.1. Lineage (NCBI taxonomy): Eukaryota > Metazoa > Arthropoda > Insecta > Diptera > Polleniidae > Pollenia > Pollenia labialis. The sequence goes on from OX439141.1 coordinate 17,894,718, forward strand.
GGAAAATCAGTACGGAATTTAATTAATAGAACAAATTTCAAACAAATACGTTAATTGAAGTTGATTTTCTATTTTTTCTGTGTATACATTTTTTTGGGTTTGTCATATTCTTCGGTATGACGAAATGAAAAGTTGGCGTGGCTCAAATCATATTTATTATATTTATCATAACTTTTTGTTCTTATCTCACCATGGTGAAGGGTATCTAAGATTCGGCATAGCCGAATATAGCACTCTTTCTTGTCTTTTTTAACTAATATTTAGTTAGCAGAAGAGTTATTTTTCGTATCATCTTAATTGATGATTCAACTTTTTTACATTTAAAAAACACCTCAGCGTGATAATTTAATTTTATTCAAAAAAATTTAATTATACATAAATAATAAAAAAATGCATATGTATATAAAAAAATTTCTTTCTTCATTCCTAATTATTTCTTTACAAATTTATTTACCTAAGAGAAGCTATTGAAACGTGTCAAAATCTGTTCGTCTTTTCGGTAAAAATGAATTTAATAAATCTTACATATTTAATAATATTGGCTGCTACCGTTATATGGTTACCAACGGCCAAAGCACAAAAAGGGGATGTTGTCTGCGTACGACCACCGTGCCCAAGAAATAAATAGTGTAACAAAACAAAAAGTGTAAACTATTCGCAAATAAAATGATTTAAATATATATTATTCATTAAATATTTTTAATTTAATAAAGGCTTACAAAACAAATTTTCTATGAAAATGTCCCTTAAAAAATGTTTGTAAAATTAAATAATCGTTTATGAACATGGAGGATAATATTTATTGCATTTTTAGTGTTTGCTTGTAAAATAATTTTAAAAAGTTTTTCTTTTAAATTTGAATTATATAAAGGGTATATTTAGTAAGTTTTAAGACATAAAAATAAAGTCATTTCTGAAAAATTGAAGGAATATGACTATTACAAAAAAGCTTTATAAAATACATAACTGAAATTTAGCTCATAGAATAAATGCGAAAAATAAAAAAAATGTTGAATATAATATAAAGTAACCTTCGGAAGGAAATAATTCCCAGTTTCTACATAAAAATAAGTTTATCTAAATATTTTTATTGTTAAAAAAATTGTTTTAAACTTTTATGCCTGTTATAAAAAAAACCAAATTTAAATTTAATAAAGGTAAACAAAACAAATTTTCTATGAAAATTTTCCTTAATAAGCGTTTACGAATACGGGGTGAAAGTACAACTTAAAACATTTCTGAAAGAAATTGAATCTAAATACAAAGAGTATTTCATAGCGCAGTATGATAGTTCATTTGACAGCTTAAGCTTTTGAAAGCAATTGCGGGCTTAAAACCCAGTCTTTATTCGATTTGCCGAATTTATTTTATATTCCACCATCATTCCCAATGAAATAATTCGAAAATTAAGATTAATAAATAATTTTTTCTTATAACCACAAACATGGTATCTAATGTATCCTGAGCAAAAAATAAATAAAAGCGTTAATTTTTTCGCAACATTTGGCGGTATTAAGTTAATAAGGGAGTACAGCTGAACTAAAAGCTACACTGAAAAACTCAACACCTTTACTGACACAAATATCAAACCTCTCGGTTAATGCGAAAATTTATTATTAAATAATGTTTAGCGTTGGTGTTTCAAGAAATAAAAAAAAAAAAAAAAAAAATAACTTCATTTAATATAGCAACAAAGTGGCTGTGTCGACAATCACAGCAGAGGTGGCTGATTTTGACATAAATGAAACCATAACGGGGTCTGTACACAGTCAAAATGCTTGAAATCACGGCGAATTCACTCGTGTGCTGAACGTTATATTCGGCGTCATATCTAAATTTTTTTTAATTTTTCCATCCAGTATCGTCGGTGTCACACATACAAACACATTTTCACTAATACTAACATAGTGCTTGATGAAAAATTCTTGACCGTGTACAGACCCCTTAACATTTCACAGTGGGGCGCAAATTTGTATGATGAATAAAATTGCTTGCATTGCACTGGCATTCATTTATTTTTCTCAAGAAGCGTTTAAGGCAAACGGTTTTTTTTTTTAATTTTTAAACCCATATCTCAAAGACAATTTTGTTCCAAACATAGTTCTAACAAAATGGTTATCACCGGACAAAAAGTAAAAAAGTTGCAATAGAATTTGCAAAAACATCCAAATTATAATTTTCAATAAAAATTTTTCTGTTTCTTGGTTGTGTCGATTGGATTACGATTAAGTGTTAAGCGAGATTTTAACAAAAAAAACGTTTACAAAATTCTATTCTCATATTTTTCCTCTTCGATTTATTCCTTTATGTTGCGATGACGTTTCATGATTTTGCATCCAGCAGTATTTACCCATCATTATCTGATCCCAATGGCGCGGATAATGCTTTTCCATTAGACCTCGGTGTAATCTTTCAACTTGTTCGTCACAATGAAAAAAGTCTAAAAAGGGTTAAAGAAAAAGCACTTTTAATGATTTCGATTGCGATAATAAAAAAGCGTGTCTCTGTTATCGAAAATCCTCTCTCTTTCAAACATGAAGCGAGTAATTTCTAGTTCTCTTTTGCTTATGGAATTAAAACCCATATTTAAACCTTCATCTCTATTATCAGATATTACTTTTAATGCTGTAGGATTTCCGTTTGGAATGAATATCAATAAACTTATATTTGGATAAATAACGTGGCCATTTTTTTTTTGCTGTGCAGTTTGGTCATGCAGATAAAGCAATCAGTTATATGATCAATTACTGTTGAGTTAATTGAGTTAAACAGTTCTCGAGAGTTTTCGAAATACCTTAAACAACTGCAGAAAACCGCAACTTTCGCATATATCTCGAAAATGATTCTTGAGAAAAATAAATGATTGCCATATTCGTGTTCAGCGGCCCCAATTTAGCTTAGAGAATATTTCTGTGGCATTTTGACAAAACATCTTAAGTCAAATTTAAAAAGTAGAAAAAATGTTGTTAATCATACGAATTTTCATGAAAAAAACATTTTTGTTTGTTTTTAACAAAATTTTTCTTTATATTAAAATTATTTTATTATTTGATAACGATGATTTTTTTACCGAGTTTTTTTTTAACTTTTTTGCTATCTTATCTCGACTTTTTGTGGCATAGTGTTAATGATCTACTTTTTGTGCTGAAAATTTATTGGGGTGCAAATCATCTGTTTGTTGTTGAAAATTCAATCGGACAATAGCGGTCGACATCGCGGGTCTGGTGAAAAAAGTCAAAGGTGAATCCATATCGTTTCGCTATGGACACAAAAGTTCAAAATAGAGTTTTCTATTGATTGTGGTTCGTTGTATATAACAACATGCTGAAGTATACTTTACTATTATTGATTTTGTTATTTTTTTTTTGCTTTTCCTAAAAAAAATTAAAGTGTAGTTACATCCGTTTGCATTTAATGGGATGATATTCTATCTACTAATGCAGGTTTGTTCATGTAGTATGTAATTTTTTATGAACTTCCCTATTAATTTCCAAAGAATTAGTTTATTTCGATATTTTTATTTGTGTTTTTTATTTCTGATCCTTTTTTATTTGATTAAATTCGGCACGTCTGAACAAATCATTTAATTATTTTCAATTGAATTAAAATCATTTAAATTGATTTTCAACCATATCAATTTAATTAATTTCTAAACGCTTGACAAATGTTTCGGAAAAACCACAGAAAACTGATTTGTGGTATTTTTTTTTTAATTAACAGGTTTGCTTAATAAATGATACGTCGTTACGTATTTTATAGTTAGTAATTTAATTTTTACAAACGCCACTAAAACTATGAGGTCAAATTAACTGAATTCACATTTGATAAAAAATGCGAATTAAAAGTTGTAATATTGAAAATTTTCAGTGGTTTTTAGGATTTACTTACTGAAGCTGTTACTACCTTGAGGGATAGTTGTATCAATTGTTCCAACAAAACTGGTCCTGGGATTTGTAAAAATATAATTTTAGGCCAAAAAAAAAGACCTCGTGACCAGTGAAAGGAGAACTAATCACTTAACTGGTATATTAAGAACAAAAAAGAAGAAAATGTATTTTAATATGTAAACTTTTGTATTTGCAAAACTTTTGGAATCAGATTTTTTAATTTGCAATGTTTTGTTTTAATAAATTTCTTTTAAATAAAATGTATGTTGTTTTTTATTTATTCATTTCATTATTTTTTTGTAACAGGCATGGTATTCACCGGTGGTATGATAAATTTCATTGGGACTATTTGAAAATTTGTTCTATTATTTAGTTCTAGAACTTGTTTCATTAGAATAATACAGGGCTGTGGAGTCGTCCGAAAAAAGTACTAACTCCGAGTCCGACTCCAAATGCTGACATTTTTAAAGTGCGACTCCGACTCATACTTCGACTCCGACTCCTACTATAATCTTAATGCTAAATGTATATGAGACTCAGTGATGTTAACTTTTATTTTTTTTATTACCGTACGGCCTTCTAAAAATTAGAGTTTTTGAGAAGCAATTACCGTACGCTGTGCTGTTTCCAAATGACAGGCGATTGATTATGTAGCAAAATTTATCAGGGGTGTGCTGGAAATCGCAAACGCAAAACGCAAGAATTTGGAAGTTGTTTTTAATAAACTTTAAACCTAATTCTTATAATTTTAAGTTTAAAATCCTGTTTAATAGGAAAATATTTGTTAAATATTTGTAATAAAATTCTTTTATAACAAAAATCTTATTTAAAAACGACTTTTAAAATTTTTGCGTTTTACGTTTGCGATTTCCAGCACACCACTATATAAAAAGCACTCAGTCCATCGCCTGTCATTTGGAAACAGCACATAAGAGCAGTATTCATAAACCATTTATTTAAATTTTAAATGTGTTTTAAGAAGATAATTTTTATTTTGGAAATTTTTTTAAAATTTTTTATGCCGAAAAACTTTGGACTCCGACTCCGACTCCACAGCCCTGGAATGATACTAGAGGACTAGCGTTGTCGTAACAATCACTAAACACATTTATTGCGAAAAAATATGTGTCTTATTAAATGGTATCTATAAGGTGTAAATTAACACACTCCAATGACAGGCTTATGTAAAAGTGATAGGTCCCATTAATATAAATTGTAAGGGCCGGTTCGTCGATAACGAACAAAAACTTCGTTCGCTTGAATTACATTTAAAACAAAAACAAGTTATAAAATATTGTTTTTGTTTTACATGTAAGTTAAGCGAACGAAGTCTTCATTCGTTATCGACGAACAGGCAATAAGTACAATAGTCTTTTCCGGGGATTTCCCAGGAATTATTTTTATTTATTTTTTCACGTAGCGCCCATACAAATATGCTCCCGAAATAAGGATTTCGGCACGATAGCGACCATAACATATGAGCTAAGAAACAATTGGCTCTTCAATACTTTGTTGAAGAGTATGTTATATTCGGCACAGACGAATAGAGCATTTTTACTTGTTTATAACTATTATTTCTTTTATTAAAGGCTATTTTGAGCAAGCACAGTATGTGTGAAAAAAATTAACTTTTTATTTTTACTCAGGTGCAGTCAATAATAAATTAAACTAAAAGCAAACAAAACGCCAAAAATATGTAAATACCAGACTAAAATATTTTAATTGTTTGTACTTGATAATTCATGTATGTGTTTAATGTATATTTGAAGTAAATTTTTTGTGTTTTTTTTTATAAAATTTAATTGTAAATTTTTCATTTTGTTTAACATTTTAATTTGTGAACTAAAAAAAAGTGTTGCGAAATTTTGTGTTTGTTTAATTGAATTTTTTAAATAAACTGGTCAAAAGCATAAACAATTAAAAAGGCACTAGCTGTTTAGTAGGGTATCCATTCAGTTAACCGTTAATCGGTTGATCAATTATTTACTACCCGATTAACTAATCGGAAAATTTAAAATTGGCTATTTTCGATTAAATCGGTTAATTTCAGTCGATTAACCGATTAATTTTTTGTAGTTTTATAACATATTTTTTGGGTATAAAATTATTTGTTTCGTCTCATATGGAAAAGGTATGTGTTTAGAAAATATTTTTTCATTCAATATATTTCCTTCTAGCAATACATTCTTAAAATACAGTACATAAACAGAAACTGAGGAATGCGGAAATAAACTTGTTTGGTGCTGAGCAGAGATTAGAAATGAATCGTTTTTTCGCTACTCATACTGGCTCATGAAATTGTATGTATACGTGCGTAGACATAATTTATGTGCTGTTTTCACAACACAAGTGATGGAACGAGTAGTAAAATTTATATGAAAAACACTCAAAAAACTGAAATCAGCCCAATTATGAATAAAAATTCACCGGGCCTTTCTTCCCATTTTCCCATTTTTCCTATTTAAATTTAACAAATTAATTAATCGAGCGATTACCCAATTAAAGCAAAAGCTCGGTTAAATGAATACCCTACTGTTTAGCCCTGGCGCTGCCCGGGGTTTTCAAAAAAAAATGTTAATACTGGTTTTTAATAATTTATTTTTGTGCTAAGCATGTTTTTAATTCTTTAACGCTTTTGTATGGAATATTGTTGAACATACATTCTGTAAAATTTTTTTATGTTGATCGGTACCCAATCCGAAGTAACGTTCAACAAAGTAACTTAGCTTACAACTGAATGTTGTATCGCCCGTAAACTTAAAAAGCTTCTCCTGCAAAACTCACTTCTTCGACTTAGCATGTTTCGGAATTGAGCTGTCAATTTAAATTGTTTTAAGCGATTCATAAAAATATTTAATAAAACTGAAATTAAAGCTATAAAAAGTTATCTCACGTAACATGTTAAAAGAAAAAAGAATGAAGACAAACAAAGTTAGGAAACGGATATTGGTTTTTTCTTAACTAAAAAAAAAAAATATGAGAAAACTCAAGGGGAAAACTGAAATTCGAAATAATCACCAATAGGGAGCTTATCAAATTAGTACAAATTATCATGAAACTGGTTTACCCGCCGCTACCAACAATTGACGATAATTTTGTGTGAGTTTTCTTCAATATTCAAAGCAACTTTTATCTATTTTCAGTTTTGCCTTTTAACTGGTATTTGTTTGAGCAAAGATTTTTTTTTTATATATATTTTTTTTGTTCAAACAATATCCGGTATTGAAGCTGATATTTTAGTGAGATTTTGTTTACTTTTATTTTAATAAAGCTAAACTCAAATATTCTTGTTTTGTTTCTTTGTAGAAAGTACAGTGATAGTCATATATATATACATAGCCAAATTAAACTTTAAAAACTTCTACGAAATAAAGTTACTGTTCAACTATTTCGAACATTAATGTTCGCAGAGAAAATTTCTATGAAAAAACACTCAGTTTTAAAAATATTTTCCATATAAAATTCTATATGAACGTTAACGTTCAAAATCGTTGGACAGGCAGATAATTTTACTACTTTTTGAATAAAATTTGCAATAAAAGGCGTCTCTGTGTCAATTCTTAAAGCGCATAGACGCTGCTTGCTAAAAAGTTTGTTTTTCAATAATTAAGCTATTTGTTCATAAAACCAAGAAAGAAATTTATACTCAGCTTTCTAAATTATTTACAGAAATTTATGTGTTTTCAAAATTATTTACACATTCGCAAAAAGTCTTTAAAACCAGTCAATCTATTAAAATAATTTCAGTTGTCTTGCAATATTTTAAATTCTTATTGGCATGCAGGGCTGTCAGATTAATTTGTGAAAAAATCGTCAATTTCCTGAGAAAAAAATAAAAAAATCGTCCTTCTTGTTTTTAAAAATCGGACAACTTAAAATTGATGGTGTTTTCTTTTCTACATGTTTCTGCCGAACATGTAATACTGAAATTTTTTATTTGACGAGAACTGTTTTTAACAGCTGACAAAAAGTTGTTTGTTCTTCAATATATAAAAAAATATGTACATAAATCAAAAAGTATGTTCTTCAATATATAAACAACAATATACATTAACCCAAATTTGTTAATAGATTGATACTAAATAAATAAATTAATGCACAAACTGAATGACGAAATTCCAATTTCTTTAGTTCGTTTCTAATAAAATATGTACACAGAAAAAAATAACAAAAGTTATTAAGTAATTAAAGAAAATTTGTTAAATCTTTTTAATAATTTTAACAATTTCTTTAATTAACATGATTGTAAATTGTCATATTAACAATTTGTTTTTTTTTTAAAAAATAACTGTGTATATCATAGAAAAAATATTTTGTGTCAAAAAGAAAAACCATAAAAAAATATTCTTTTTTTTCCATTTTAAATCTTTAATAGACTGAACGATGTGGCGATTGTTCTGAAATTTTACCAATCTTTACGGTCAGTTAACTTATTATTTAATTATTCATAAATAAATTTTAACGGGTTTTCTATAAATTCTAGCTTTCCAAATAATACTATTAATGATGGCAAGATTCCGTTTTTTGTTGATGTCAGAAACTTGCATGCAGGACTATGTTTGTTCCTTAATGAGTTATAATGGTTTTTGTGATGTAATTTTTTATGAATTTTATTAAAACGTTATTAAAAACAACTTTTAAATGCATCTTTAATTTCAATTTAGTTAGTAACAAAGTATTTTGTTAATATGACAATTTAGTAATAAAAATTTATATTTAATTGTTAACAAATATTTTATTCAATGTTACAAACTCATTGTTAAAAATATTTGTTGAATTTTAACAATTTTCATTAACAAAATAGTTTTTTGTATTTACAAATTCAGTTGTTGGTGCCTTTTCAATTAAAAAGTTAATTGTATTGACGAATATGGTATTCAATATGACAATTGATTTGTCGTAATTTTTTTCTGTGTAAGCAATAAAATACCTTAGCCAGATTGCCGATTTGTTAACATCAAGTTTTTACGATTCCTTGATTTGACTTTTTTTTCAAAAACAATTTTATAACCCGAATTCATTTGAATTGTATACCACTGACAACCTACCATTAACAATGTAATGCTTTCTGTTGTTTTAACTGTAAAATAAAAGAAAAAATAACTATTAAAACCTAAAATTTTTACTGTCATGATAAGAGGCGATTTTTTCCCAACTTCGTCTGGTAGCCCCATATGTATATAAACATAAGCCATCTTTTTACAGGGCATTTTCAACACTCTCGATTTATACGGGGCGTAAAGTACAATGCCTTATGACATTTAAGAGTGAATTTTTTTTAGAATAAAACAAGCTGCCATTTAAGAGAGCAAAACATTTTTAAGAAGCGAACACCAAATTGCATTTTTTTAAATTAAATATGAGTTCGATTTATAATTGGCCAATTTTTATATAAAAAAAACTTTTAAACAAAACATAAACTTAAGTTCAAACGTAGTTTGGAATGCTTTCCAAGTTTCAAAATATTTTACTAGTATTCACTTTATTTCAAATTCCCATTTTACTGGAAAATGCTATTGAAATAAAGTTTATAAAAGTAGATTTTAACTCTTGAAATTTGAAATTCAAACTTGAATACCAATTGTTTTGCACTTGGTACCCAGCTAGTATTTTTAATCGTGTAAAATCAACTCGGTAGATTATTTAATTGTAAAAGATTCCTTAAACTGTAACACGAGTGAGATTCTTCCATTAAAGCGTAAGACGTTTACTTTTATCGTTGTGGGAATCGTTTGAGATTTAGGTAAGGATTATCGGACGAGTCTTTCAACAAGCATGAATTGTATGAGACTCATGTAGATTTTATCTTTAAACTCGTGAAATGCTCGCCATATAATTGTTAAAAATATGATTTATACAGAGATTCGCCAAAGATTCATTCGATGATGTGTTCACGTTAGATAAACAAAGTGTCACAATTTTGTTTTTGTACTCTAGAAATAATTATTGAAAGATTTTTTTAAGATTTACATATCACAGCCGAACCTAAACAAAAAGCGGCACGCGGTTTCTAGTTGTCAAAAATTGCCTTGCCCATACAATTTGTATGAAGCATCCATAAACAGCGCGGTGTCAACGCTTTGCAATTGAAAAATCCGTTTTTGACAGCGCACTTAAAACTAATGTTGACCGCTATTATTAATAATACAATTAATGACAATTTAGCTATTTTTTATGTCAATTTAACATTTGTATTTTTTTTTTTATCACTACTGTGCATGACACAACGTTGACGCTCTTGTTTAGGTATGGCATATCAGCGTTAAAGCTTAGGTGAAGAAAACGTTCCACGGTCTTGCATAGGTACGGCTGTTAAGCATCCCAAGGTTAAAAAACAAACGTATCAGAAAATGTTATGTTTTATTTAAATTGACTTGACTCAAAGATTCCTCTATATTGGCAGAAAAAAAGGAATGCCTTTAAGAATCACGCCTATCGAAACAGTTTTTTCCTTTGAAAAATGTTTGCAAAAATTATTCAATTAAATAATTAATTAGTGTACATTAATTATTTAATTAATTTTTTGCTTGCTGCAATTAATTTTTTTAATCAAAACCCACAAAATTAAATGTTTGTGTATGTGTGGTGTATTTTTTAGTTCATGCAATTAATTTTTTAAATGACTAAATTTGTGTCCCATGACTCGAAAATACAAATCCGTTAATTGATATTGATCATTTGCAGGGGCAAAATTAGTAAAATATTTAATTGTCTGAACGAATTGTTTAATTAAAGTCGATTTTCTATTTTTTTCTGTGCGGTTTCTTCATAAAATTTTTTTCTCTGTGCTGCTTCATATCTAAACATATAGAAACATTTTAAGTCTTCTTCTTTTTGGAGATCAAATAAAATCGGCACTTTAAAAAAAATCAGCAAATCGGAACTTTGCTAATTTCGAAACAAAAATTCGTCAAAATTAGGATAAATGGTTAAATCTGGCAACAAAACCAATCCTCTAAGGACTAAAAAAATCAGAGCAAGTTAAACTCTCCTTTTGGTTTAAAATGTGTTTAAACGAATAAATCTATAAATCACTTAACATACAAAACATCTTTAAACGCATAAAATTGGGCGTTTAAGCTACCAATACAGACCATATGAATTTGTTAAGATTTATCGTAGTGCTGCCACATGTTATTTTTTTTAACAACATATAATACATGGGACACTGATTTATAGTTGTTGAGTATAAACTACATAAAAATTCAAGTTTAGTTTAACTAAACCAACGTTTAAACCTTCAGTGATTTATTAGGCATAAGGCAAGAAGCGATTTGAGATTGTGACGAAATCAAAATGAATACAACAAGATTAAAATTGGCAAAGAAGTATGGAGTATGTCGAAAAATAATTTTTTTGCACTTTCAAAATATTCTTTTCAGAAATTTTCTTCATAAAGAAAAGAAATTATGTTTTTAATTTGTGTTAATACTTATATATATGACTATGACTGTATTCTGTTTATTCTTTTTTTTAAGTTTTCTTTGTGTATTGGATTTTTTATAAACATAAAGTTTATTAAGTAAACAAAAACAGACAATATTTTTACAAGGTATACGATAAAGATGAATAATTTTGCCCAAGGACATGTTTATCAGGACAAAGAAAAAATATTACTTATAGAAACAGAATAAATGAATGAAGAATGAAGGCTAAAAGAAAAATCTGCAGAATCATTAAAATATAGATATCTTAATAAATTATGAGAGAACTACGACTAACAGGCATCTCAAGGCTTCAGAGAGAATGATAACGTGAGAAATGCTTTAAAAAAGTCTATATAAAAAGAGCAAGCCTATGATTACTTTTGCTCAGCTGATCGTTGATAAATTCTGCAAAGTGGCCCGATAATTAATTTATGTTTTGACATTTTTGAAGTTCTTTTTTTAAGAATCTATATTGCAAACAACAATTTTATGTAAAACTCAGTAAAGATCCGGTCACACTTGGCAAATATTGACGAAAAAACGTGACAAGCAGACAAACTGAAATATCAATTTCTTTAACTGCAATACCACATCTCACAAAAAAAAAAACAGTTTTTTGCTATGTCTTGCAGTATAATTAGTTTAAATTTTTGATATTAGGACTATATAAATCTCTCTAGCTACACCGTGCAACAAAAAAAACAGCCTCAAAACTTGCAGAGCGAAAAGAAACCAGACTTTTGGTAGAGCAAATCTGCCAAAGGAGTTTGAAAAGTTAGATCGGGTTCTCGAAATATCGGCCCCTAAAATTTTTTAATTTTTCATCTCTGGATAATTTTTAATTAGGCTTGAGTTAATCAAATTGAATTTTCATTAAATTATTTTCACTGAGGAAGGATTTTTTTTTTACAACTTGGAATTTTAATTAAAATTTATTGAAAATTTTTCCTGGCTGAGTTGGGATTTGAAACCGGGTTGATTTTTACATGTTTCAAGAATAACCACTTTCTATCTTCAGAAAATCTTTGAGTTCTAACCACTGGACTACTGCGGTGCCCGCCAATCAATCTTTAAAACAGTTTTACTGGTGGTTCGAAATTTGCTGTTATTATCATTTAAATTTCAAATTACATGTCGCCTCCTTTCCTCCGTTTTTTCGTATTCTTTCTGTTAAAGACTTTGTTTTGAAAACCTGAATACATTCGTTTATTATGTTTTTTTGTCCACTTTCGTCGACATTTTTTATTTGTACAAATTAAAGTACAAATGTAAACATTAGAGCTTGTGCCATAGCTATTTTTTAAGAACAATTTTGATTTTAGTTGAACTGTTAATTTTTCATTTCTTGATATTCTTTAATTAGGCTTGTGTTCATCAAATTTAATTTTCATTAACCTTTTTGTGCTCGGGATCGAAAACTTACGTGTGCGGTCGGAAGACTACATTTGTAGTAACGTTATTTTTGCACAACTTTATCCTTATAAAAAAGAAAAAAAGGGTTATATTTATTTTATTTTATTTATATGTTATTTATGTAGGTACATGTGGTATGGAAAACTTGAAGAAAAAAATGTTAAACATATAAGTTTTATCTATAGAGCAGCATTTTCCAAATACGTAAGTTCTAGAATGTGCATGGCACACCGGTTTCTTACACCAACTGCATATCTTTCGTATGTTTTTGCGATTTCCCATTTCACATACCTGACATCGTACAGGATGTTTTGGCAGCTTATCCTCAGATGTATCGGGAAATTGATTAGTAGTTGAAGCGGAAGAAGTTGACTTTGGCGAGTGCCCTAGCGCCATTTCGATAGCGAGAATTTCCAGACATATTTATCGTTAAATTTTCTATTTCAGTTTTTTATCACTACTTATATCAAAATACGCACATCTGATTCTCTAAACTAGCAACACTTTACTAATTTTTGCAACACAAAGAATAGAAAAACAAAACAATATAAAATCATAAAAGTAACGTACACTTTGTCTTTGCTCTATTGTTTTAGCAAAAATAAAAGAAAAACAATGTGTACAAATGTAATAAGCAACAATTAAAGCCTCTTTGCAAACAGACCACATAGTTACTACAAATGTAGACTACCGGCCACGAGATGATCATTTTAAAAAACATCCCTTTAGCACCTACGAAGTAATTATTTTTACATCATTAACGTTTAAATCTGCTTAAAACAAGATTTTAGGAAGCTACCAAAAATCTCAAATTGTTTTACTGACGTTTTAAATTTTTATTCAATAATCTAATCGAAATTACTACAAATGTAGACTTCCGAGAACATAAAGGTTAAACTATTTTCACTTAGGAAGGAATTTTTTTTTTTTACAACTTGGAATTTTTATTTAAATTTATTGATAATTTTTCCTGGTTGAGCTGGGATTTGAACCCGTGTTGATTTTTACATGTTTAAAGAATAACCACATTCTATCTTCAGAAAATACATAGCAGGTTTTTTTTTTGTTTTAGCAGACCCCTAGTAAAATTTGATGCAGAAAATATATGTCAAACTTTTTAACCCTCTAAAGTGCCGTTTTAGTATACTTTTGTGGGGAAGTTAAAAAAAGGACAAAAATTACCCCTAAAAATGAGTGTAAGAGGGTTTATTTATTCTAAGAAAATAATCACCTTAAAATTCTACTGCAGACATTTGAAGTAGTATTTTAGCTCAGAAGTACATTTAGGATTAATTTTTTGACTTATACCAAACGCATTTTCAAAAAATTAAAAAAATTTAGGGGCCGATATTTCGGGGACCCGAGCTAACTTTTCAAAACCACTTGGCAGATTTGCTCTGCCGATAGTCTTATTTAATTTCGCGTTGCAAGTATTGAGACTGGCGGCGATGACCCGGATTTCGTTACACTGTGCTATTAAGAAAACTAGTAGTGGTTATGCTTGTTTGGTCAAATAGTTATTGAGTACCAACGTAGCTTAAGTAAAGATTGTTAAAAAAAAATAGAAATGTATGTGTCTAGTTCTGTAGTTGTAGTAATTATTGAAATATTTATTAACATTATTACCTAAAGCCATAATTGATTTTGCCTATTACGTTCAATGATTCCCAGAGGAGATGTCCGTATTTATGTACATTGCACAAAAATATTTAAGTTTGTGTGAAAATAAAACAATCATTTTTTTCTTTGCATGCAGTGCAATAACTTTATAATTAATTGCTTCTTAATCAGTTGTGTTAAAACAATTAAATTTCCTTTACTAATAAAGTAAAAAACTCTTATACATAATTTACCCACTGGAATATGTATTTACAAAAGTAAAATTGGTTGCATCAAAGTATGTAAGCAGAGACTTTTTAAGTAGCTACTGGAAATAGTATGAAAAGGTCACAAGGTTTTTATAAAATCTAAAATTTGCATATCTGGTAAAATTATTGTTTAGAGAAAAAATTAAATACATGTGCATTGCTTCAGATGCCAAAAAAGTGCAGCACTCTTAAAGAATTTGTATTTCAATTCGGTACCTATTTCTGACAACATATTTTTCATTATAAAAACAGCGGATGTCAGATGGCTTGTCATAAGAAAATGGAGTACGCTCTAACTCTAACGACTTTGCGTCTGATTTTTACAGAGGAATGTTTTAAAGGCATGTATTTATGAGTTTTGCAGTGAGAATTTTGACAAGTCAAATGTGGAAAATATGACGTATTTGGCAGGCTTATGTGTTATAAAATGAATAAAAGCTATTTTTAGAATTTCATTCAATGCTGCTGCTTTACTTTTTATTAATAGAAAACCTCGAAAAACAAAGCAATATGATTTGCACTTAAATCCAATTTTCCATAATAAAAATTACGATTGAAAATTGTTTGGTTAATCAAGTTTAATCGATTAATCGTACATTAAATGATTTTGGATTTAAATTTAAAATAATAAAAAGTGTATTTTCCAATTTTAAATATACACATCGTTTTTAAAAGATCCGAATTAAATTAGAAATGGTTTAGATTTGAAAGTAGATGTTAAACATAAAAAGAACTTAAAGGTATATTTATAAGTTCATATGTTAAATGTTCTTTAGTAGTCATTAAATTGGTATAAATTTGAAAAGAGTTTAGGAAACCTAAAAAGAAATTGTATGCGATTGCGAGCACGATTAGAAAGTGCAACTTTACGCGTTTTCGATTTAAATCCACTTGCAAGCTCTTAATGGAAGTTCTTTTAAAGAAGCTTCTGACTCTAACCTGTTTGATCTTATTCATGAGTCAGTGTAGGGTGTACACAAAATGAAAAAGGCACTGAATCATTCAAATATTTATATTTACTGTAAATTAAGCAACATTTAAAATAAAAGAAACCCTAATTTTATAAGCAAAAAAATTATATGTGTTGTATAATCGTTAATCTATACATATACTCATATATAATTAAGAGGTGAATCATATAGAGGTACTTAAGAAACCTAAGCCAAAAAGCATATAGATAAAACCAGACTACTAGGAAATTATTTGCAAGCTTTAAGCCACTTATGACTGCTGAAATCTTTATTAGTAGTCAATACAATTTTGTTGATGAATCGCCTGGCCTACGATGCTTTTAAACAGCCGAAAAATCATTGGACAATTTACAATTAAATCATTTATTTCAAAAAGGGCTCAGGCACACAAATACAAAGTGTTCAGAAGACACAAAAACCGAATATGTCTGCAACGATTTGACTGTTTGAAGCAGAGTTTTTCCTGAAATTGTAAGCCTCTTTTTTATTTTATAATAGTAGAAACAAAAAGTAATAATTGATAAGGAAAATGGTCATTACAGTTTCCGGAAATGATTAAAATGTTATTAATTGAAACCAGTGTTCGAAAATAAATACTAAATATCGCTCCTTAGTGTTCGGTTCGGTAGCTTTTTGGAAAACACAAAGTGTTTGTGTAGTAAATCATTAAACAAAATAACGTTTCCCTGTTTGTCATCTTTCGAACACAAAAATAATGCAGTTCTTATCCAACTCAACAAAAATATGAGAACATATAATTCCGTTCGCTTTTTTATGCCACAAACTGCATTGTTTGTCTTTTCAACTTCAGCGTTTTATTACGGATATATAAGTATATTTATAGCAAAATTAGCAAGTTTAATAAATGGATTGCTAACAATTGCAATTTTATACACAGTAAAATAGAAAACTGGCTTTAATTAAACAATTCGTTCTGACAATTAAAATGTTTACTATTTTTGCCCCTGCAAAATAATTGACCATATCAATTAACGGATTTGTATTTTCGAAAATTAATTGCATAAACCAAAAAATACACAACAAATACACGAACATTAAAATTAATGTGTTTTGATAAAAAATATTAATTGCAGCAAACAAAAAATTAATTGAAAAAAATTAATGTACACCAATTAATTATTTAAGTAAGCAATTAATGGAAAAAATTTTTCTGTGTAGCTATGAACCTCGATTCAGAAAGTATCCGTGTTTTCATCGTTTTGTCATTCACAAGTTTTAAAATCTTTAATCTTTAATGTAATAACAAAAAGGGCTGAAGTTGAGCGTTTTATACACAGAAAAAACTTCTTAAAAATTGTTCACCAATTAAAGCATAAATAAAAAAAAATTAGTTTTAAATAAAAATTTAATCAAGTGAATTAAACGGTTAGTGAAGTGAATTAAACGTTTAACTGATACCATTAATTTGTTTCCCGGTGCAAATTTAATTAGTTTAATATTAAATTAATCAAAAACTACACAAATTAAGTTAAACAAATAATTTTTATGATCGTTTATTTGCTTTGTTAATTTACTATCTATAGCTAAAAGCACAATTGAAAGTATCAACTTAAATACAACTTAAGGAAAAATTTTAATAATTTTTAAATCAATAACAAAAATTTTTTAATTAAATTAAATTTTTATTTTTTCTGTGTAGTTAAGGGTTCAATAAATTTTTCATTTCAGATAGTTTAAAATGGTCTTAATCGAGCGAGAAAAGGACTAAGTGTTTGCGTAACCGTCTCTCTTTTCTTATCTCATAACTGTGGCGACAATTTAACTGGCATTATACTTTTTTTTTATTTTCTGAAATTTTTTCAATATTTTTTCCGAATAGTTCCACAAACTTCATTGACAGACTGATGAATTTTACAATTATTCGATATAAGTGAGCTAAACAAATTAATTAATGTTATACTAATTAATAATTTGTTCGGTTTTTTTCAATACTATACTAAACTTCTTAAATAACTAGGAAAAATGTGGCACAAAATTCACAGTGCTTAAGCAAAAAGGACCTCACAATAAATTACCCAAATGCAAGCCATAAAAAAAAACAGTTTACTCGTTTTTAATAGGGTTAAATAAGCTGTTGTATAAATGTTTAAATATATATAACGATGTATTTACCCATACAAAGATAAACACAAATACAAATGTATGTTATGTGTGTAAAAGTAGCAAACTTAACGGTCATAATGTTGGCTACAATTTCCAAGTATGTAATTTAATTTCGTAGAGAAAAAACCATAATAAACCATATAATTAAAGTAGTAGTAGTTAAATGGTAAAAGGTTTATAAATTTTTCTTGGCATAGTTAATTGTTTACACACAAACATATTCAAGAATACTTATACATACATGGGTATGTGAAAATGTGTGTAATTATGCTTTAAAACATAAATATTTATGTTTGTATTGGTATTGGTATATTAATACACGTATTATGTTTAATGTTGAAACATTAATGTTATTGTTGTCATAACTTTATTGCACATCAATTATGCAAATTTGTTTAAGATTTAAATAAATATGTATGCACTGCAAACAAAAATTAATGCAAGTGCATTTGTTCTTTTATTGAAAACTTAAAGAGGTTTACAAGTTTTTATTTAGTATGAATATATTTTCATAGCCTTCACCGAAGGGAAAACAATATTGATATAAGATCCTAAAAAATACACAGAAGAAATTATTAGTAATTTTTTATATCAAATTAAAAAGTTGTTCAAAAATTATTAAAATTTAACTTATGTGATAATTAAATCAATTATTTTTTTTGTTGAAAGAAAATTAAAAGTATAATTTTGATTTAATTAACAATTTAATTGTTTTAAAATAAATTTTTATAAAATAACAAAACAAATTTTCGTTTAAAATAAAATAATTTAAAATTGTGGAATTCTTGTTGGAAATTGTCAAATTGTCAAAATCAATTAACACATTGTTTGAAACCGCAAAGTTTTTCGATCATTTTTTAATTAAAATTAAAAATTTCGTTTATTAAAAAAAATATTCAAAATTTAAAATTTTTACAATTTTTAGTAATTTAAATGATTTTGTTATTATTTATATAATTTTTTTTTCGTATTAAAGGCAAATATAATGGCACTAAAATTGTCCACAAAACTGGTGACTGGAAGACACTTGTACCCAGGTTTCCTTCAGGGTATTTAAAAAAAAAAATACGTCTTTTGCGTTTGTATTTTAAATACATTGCCGATATGTATTTTGTATTTAGAATACCTGGAAATTCCATGCCAAATCGACCGTGAGTGGGACCCGACCCCTTTCGATTTTAATGAAATTTGGTGAGAAGATTCCTTTTATTATAAGGAACATGCATGAACGAAAAAAAATTAAAAAATTTTTAATGATTTTATTGTCATTTTAAAGAGAATACAAACCATATATTAAAAAAAAAAAATTTTCTTTTATAAAATGTAATATCTCCAAAATATTAAATTTTAAAAACGGACTAAGTCAAAAACTTATTTTTTTATTTGGCTAATTTTTTTTATATAATACCTCAAACCGTTCTTTAAAAATCCTGAAACTTTGAAACTTTGTTTCCTTTTTAAGATATGATTTTTTTTCTTTCGCAACCTTTAAAAAATAATCTTCAAATAGAATTTTAATATTGTACTTTTGAGCAATTATTACACTGTGCTTGTTGCGAAGAACAGACAAGCCGGGCACTTGGCACGCTGATTCAAGTGGTGCTTACCGTTTTTTTAGTTTAGCTCTTGTTTTCGAAAATAAAGGAGGTTGCGCAGCATATATTCGCGTTACTCAAAAACGGTTCGGTTAATTGAAATTATTAAAAAAAACGAAATTTAATAATAAAGTGGAGTTGGTCATACATTTGAACCATCTAGGAGCATACTACGCTTAATAAAAGGCGGCTTAATAAAATTATTTAATTGGATCCCTGCAGCGCGCAGGATGCTCCTAGATGGGTCAAATGTGTGAGCCGATTTGTAAGAACAAAATTTTTTCGATATTGTGAAAACAAAATTTGCCGATCTAAAATTGTTAAAGTATATCCTAACTAAGGCTAAAGTTGCGTACGGTGTTTTTCCTCGGTTTGGCAATCTTCCCCTATATCCAGAGGCACTAAAGCCTGTACTTCCATACTTATGTGAAAAGTGGAAGCCATCCAATCGTGAATTGCAAATAATGAAGGCGTTTTTAAATCGTTGTCTTCGTAGCCCTTATACTATCACAAATAGCGATTGGTGGGTAAGAACTCGTCAAACACCGATTCATGCGGAAATTATGCGGCGCAAATGGTCCTGACTGGGACACACCCTACGAAAATTGCCAGGTGATATAACAAGGCAAGGTATATAATGGACACCTCAAGCAAGCCGAAGAAGGGGTGCTCATAAAAAAACCTGGCGCTGATTATTGGAGTTGGAAGCAGCGAAGGCTGGTGTATCCTGGAATGAAATAAAATGTATTGCTATAGACAAACCCAGATGGCAGACATTTGTTAAGGCCCTAGAACGATAGCAATATTATTTTCTCGAAAAATAATGTGTTTTTAGGTTTATAGACGAGTTTTTTCTAAACAAATTTCTTTTTTCGAGTTTTTGCTATTTTTTGTTATTTTTAAGGCTCTTAACAAATTTTTATGAATTTTCTCCCTTAAAAAATAGCTCATTTCAGCAAAAGGTAAAAAAATACTATGTGGGCATTTCCATTTTGATGTGTCGTGATAATTGTACCACAAAATGTAAAAAAATTAAATGAAGAAGTCAAATTTGTAAAAAGGGATTTTATATACACAGAGTAATGAAGTAGCTCTATATTCAGGAAAAAAATTACAGCAATCGACGCTAAGGATTTACAGTTATAAGCAAAACTATGCGTTGGCGTGCCGTTAAAAAAACGGAAATGAATTTTGACTTGCTTTACAAAACGGAATAAGACTGCGAATTGAGCAAAACGTTTTTTATAAAAACTTTTCTAGTGAACTTTGGACTTATATACAGGTAACCCTCGATTTACGCGGTTTGTTGGGACCGAAGAAAGCACGTGTAAATCCAATTCGCGTAAAACAAGGTTCAGGGCTGGTACAAATTTCGTTTATGGGACCAGAAATTTAACATATCGCGTAAATCAAAACATAAGATACACAATTAAATTTAATTTTTGGGCCTAAAATCCGTGTTAAATCAAGAACTCATGAATTATATATTTTTTTAATAATTTTATTTTTACTTTTTAAAAATAAAAGGATGTTGCTATACAATAAAAAATGTAAAGCTTTGTTAATATATTTTCATATACTAATTCAATTAAAAGAGAAAAAAAACAATACTTGAAATATATTCGAATATTTAAAATCAAAAATATATGAAAATTATGGGAATTGTATGTTAAATAGTCAAAAACAAATTAAACTATTATATATTATTAATAGCTACACTATGGAACATTTTTGGGATTATTGTCTGGGGGGTGAAAATTTCAAGTCAGGGTGGTGGTACTAGGTCAGTATAGTAAAACCCTCAAAGGGTTTGGTGTTCGTATGTGTCAGTTTTTTTTTACGACATTTTAAATTTTTTCCTTATCTTGATGTTTTTTTGTTTAACATAACTCGAGAACCACTTGTCCGATTTTGCTAAAACAAACTCAAAAAAATTTAGAATTACAATTTCTTTAATCCGTTCATATAACGTTTTTCTTTATAATCAACAGTTTTGGCTTATTATAATTATTTCGCCCTCGAAAGTATGCTAATAATTAGTTTAATTTATTTTCTTAAAAGTAAATGAGAGCGTATACATATGTGTTTGTTTTTCTAATATTAATCCTACTTTCAAAATTACGATCATTTAGGATTTTTTTGTTTTTATAAAAAAAAATAAAATTTTAATTTTAGAATTAAATATTAATTTAATGGAACATATACATCAAGGCCCATCTATCAGGTCTGCTTTCTTGTACAAAAACAAAAAACAATTCTTTTTAGTTGTCAAAAATTTACTACCACATATACAAAGCAAAAGGAAAAAACGTGTATGTGTGGCATACCATAAACGTAAACAAACGTATACATGCACATGTAAGCAACATGTAAACAACTTTTGACAACTAAAAATAACATAAACAATGATCATCAGGCTTCTTGCGCAGACCTTTTCAATGGGCCTTGATATACATCATTTCGAAAATATTATAGGGGAAGCAAAAATTTAATGCAAATAATTAATTTATAAATTTTTCATTAATAAACAATTAGTTAACGGTTGATAAGATCTTTAAGCGTTTGTCATATTATCGCTTTTGTTGATAGTTTCGTTTGTTTTTGTGCTTAAAAATCGCCTATTTTGGTCGAAAAGTTTTTGTGAACATTTGCGTTTATGCGATTTTATATTTTTGTTTATTGAGGGCCGTTTGCATTTTAGCTACCGATACATTTCGAGCGCTTACTGCGAAAATAACGTATGCGACATAATTTTCAAATTTCGTTTTTTTGCATAAATGCCTTTATTGGCAACACTTGCATCGTCTCCTCAAATGTCATGGTCACATAATGTGTACCTTAGGTAAGTATGCTAATACTTTCGAGGGCGAAATAATTATAATATTTTTTTTTCTCCACAAATTTATTTTTACCGGCAAAACAGTTGATTATAAAGAAAAACGTTATATGAACGGATTAAAGAAATTGTAATTCTAAATTTTTTTGAGTTTGTTTTAGCAAAATCGGACAAGTGGTTCTCGAGTTATGTAAAACAAAAAAACATCAAGATAAGGAAAGATTTGAAATGTCATAAAAAAAAAAACTGACACATACGAACGCCAAATCCTTTGCGGGTTTTACTATACTGACCTAGTACCATCACCCTGACCTAGAATCCTTATGATAAAATACAAAAAAATAATTTACAGAATTTAAGAAAATTATAAATAAAAACGATAAAGTAGTGCCAAAAAACATTTTATTTTATAATTATTATATTTTAGCACACAGATAATAAAATTTCTTGAATCGCCATAACTTTTTGAGAGTATTTTATTAAAATCGCGTAACAGAAAACGCGTAATGCAAAAAATGATTGCTATTATTGATCTATGGAGTACCGTTGAAATTAAGGGATACCTGTTGATTTATTTTTCGAGCTATTAAATTTAAAAACTTTTGCTCGTTTTAAGGTACATATGGGCATTTTCAGCGAAAAGTCTAACTTTTTTAATTTAACGCCAGAATGCAAAAAGGGTGGAATTTTAAGACGTAGTTGTTTCCACATTTTGCATGAAAATTTTGATTTTTAGTTTTAATAAAAAGTAATTTAATTTATTTAATTTGTATTTTTGACAATTTGCTCAAATATTTATTTTTAGGCAAATATTTGTATATGTGAACACAAGGCAAACATGTTTTCCCATTTTTTATTTGAAACTATTTAATTTGAACAAACATAAATGGACAAATAAATGTGTGTAGTGTGACCAGCAAACAAGCAAAGTTCTATTTATTTAAGACACTTTTTGTTTACAAAGCAACGACAATATTTTTAAACCATTGTAAAATGTTAGAACATTATGACATTGTCATAATATATGACAATATAACATGGTAGCCCACCTTGTGAATACCCCATATGTATATATAAATCGACTTAGACGTACTATGTTTTCTTCATATTTACATTAAAATTTATGGTCGAATTTTTACCATTAGGCGAACACTTGTTTAAATAAAACTTCGTATGCTTAATGCCACCAAGCCAAATTATATACTACACCTATGCTTGTAGGATCCTATATCAAAGATTTACTATAATTTTAGCCACAACACTTTCTAGTTATCTTTAACTTCCCAGTAAAAACTTGGCTTACTTTTTCAAAATGAATAGCTTCTTTCACTCATTATTGTGTTCGAATGACCATATTAACCTTGTAATGGAAAGATCACTGTTTTTAAGGATAATTTATATGATAATTTATTTTGCCCACCAGCTTTCCTAGTATTGCCATTATAATGGTTTTGTTACATAAATTCTTATTTTTTGCATCTAACGGTGATGAGTGAAAATTTATCGAAGCGTTAACGTCGTATATGTACCCTCTCTTTACTGTTGCTCAGTTTTAAGGTGTCTCTAATATAATTAAACTATCAAACTGTAACTGTAATGAAATTTAAAATAACATTTGACATTTTCCAATATTGACTACATAAACCCAGTTTACAAAAAAAATCAACTCATAACTTGCAAATAATCTGACTAAAGTATACAATTGTTAAGAGAACACAATATGAAGTCAACAATTTTAAAATTTGCCTTTTCACTAATTTTTTCGGTATTATTATTTCAATCAGTAGCAGCTGATGAACCAAAGACAACCAGAGCGCCAAGTTCAGGTTGGGGATACACACCAAATCAAATTACCTTCACACATCTTCCTGGACGAAAATAAAATGACTCAAAAGGAATTTATAGCATTTTACAATAAATAATTATTTTTATAAATTATCAAAGTAATTTTTGATAAATTAATAAATTGTGTTTTTTTTTTGCTCGAACAAACCGCTTGTTCTAGCTACCTGGCTACTTTGATAAATACGCATATAAACAGCGTAGCATCATTGTGCCTTTTCATACTAAAAACTGACTTATAACATAATCACCTCTGCATCCAGACAACAAATTGGACAAGGTAGTGCGTATTTTATGTAACTTAAGTATTACTGAAATGTATTAATATTTTTGGTCACTACATTTATTAATTATTAAGACGTTGCTTAGAAACAGTTGCAACACCAGCGATCTGTTTATAATAATCATGAGATTCAAGCTTAAAACTTAAACACACACACACACACACACACACGTTTCTACAAAAATAGTCATCATATGAGTAGAAAATAAGTTACAGGAGATGGCTGCTAATATCTCTTCTTATAAACCCAATATAAATTGCTAAAGGTTGGCGTGAATAGATATATACGATGTTGGACTTAGAAATTGCCCCGACAAGTGGTTAAATATAGCACTGTGTTTCCCTTTGGGGGATGTGCTGCAGCCCTCAGGAAGTGTGGTGAGCCATATTAGGGATTTTTCAACCTCATGCTGTTACACCCACTGGGAAAACAGGAATCTGAAAGGATTCAAAGTTGAGCTTGTGCCTGGTAGAAACAGGTTGCCATAACATAATATTTTATTGTATTTCTGCAAGGAAAGAAAGATTAGAATAAACATTATTGATTTAAAAATATGTAATATGATAGAGATCTGGTAGATGATCTAGAGGAGCATGGCAGTTTCTGTTGTGTCAACATCTCTCCTCAAACAGGTGTATTCATACCTGACATCCGACAAAAGATCAAAATGATAAGGCTGTTGAAGTCTTCGTGATATTGAGAATGAGGCACCCACAAAAGCACCTTGTCATCTGGTGCCAAACGAAATGGTTGAGCATGCCACCGATCTGACTACAGGGTGAGGTCTCCGCTATTATGCTCTTTGCGGGAATTTCTTTCTATCATTCGGGATGATTGTTTTTGCTGAAGCTTTTCTTTGCGAATAGAGGTTCACTTTCATCACGTTCTTCTCCGATGGTGGTGTACCTTTTCAAGGTATGAACTCGTAAAAGGATTTCAAAAAACGAAACTGCTTTTACGATGACATACCTTCGGGAATCACGTGGTTGTTGTGGCTTATACCAAAAACCGTTGAAAGGGGTGTCATAAATCGTTAGGAGGACACTAGCAGCGACCACATATCATTCCTTGGTGATGTAGCTATTCTACAGATGCTTCTATATATTCCTAAGTAAGTGGTTTTCTAGTAAAAAAAACAAATTATGCATGCACTTGGCAGTAAGTTACGGTTTCTCGTATAAAATTGCCTTTCCAAAATATGGAATCTATAATTAGTAATGAACGAATATGTAGAAGAAATTAATGCTGAATTTAGTGGCTGCTTTTGCGAAAATTGTTGGTGGACTATCGTATAAAATCATAAATTATATAAATATATTTTTTTTATGAAGCCCTACAGGCGTACAGTGGAACATTTTGGGTAATTTTCGGATCAAAAATCTGTAAATTTCGAAGAGATACTTATTTTTTTAAGATTCTATTTTGTTGAATAGATGGAACTTTAAGCTTTAATTTGTGTTTTTAATCTTAAAAATCGAATCTTAATAAAAAAAAAGTTATGAACGGTTAAAAATTATTAGACAAGTAAAAGTGGTGTTTACATGTATTTTTTCATTAGTTTTAATTGTATTTAACACTGACATTTGTTAGCTTTTTAGCTAAAATTTTTTTTGGAAATTAACAAACTTCGGCACGTTAACTTTCAAGCCCCAATATTTACAAACGCCAAAGCTTGCATTTTGTTTAAACATATTCAGCTGCAGTAAGAAATTAAAAAAAATGCTTATGAAGTTTACAGTTTAGATTTTTTATTTTGGTGATGCTGGATTTTTCAAAATTCTGTAAGATTCCTTCGGAAATTGTTGTTAACATTCACTTTGTCCTGACAAACCTTCACCCAGAGCAAAACATGTTTAAATATGGACACCTCCAACAAAACTATTTTTAAAGAAAACGTTTAACATATTATATGTAATCTAACCATATTATTGTTATCGACAACCATATTATGGTAAAAGTAGTCCTTCATCAAGAAACCACAACCATATTATGGTTGTCTCTAAATTATATTAACTTTGGAGTCTGCTTTCGTACTTTTGAGAATTTATCGTGAGTGCAAGTGGATGGAGCAACTTCTTAAAATCAATCCACAACCTAATTATGTTAAGCATCTTGAGTAAATAATTACTTGCATCGAAGTACTTTATATATATAACTGTAAGTGTGTGTGTGATAGTTTATGTATATAGCAGTTTTGTTTGTAAACTAGTGATAAGCGTTACAAATGATGTGGTTGATGACGTTGTAACACATGCATTAGATAAGTACCATGACAGGCAGATGGTTGCTATTAAAATATAACAAAAAAAAAAAAGGAAACCAACCAGTATAATATAAATAACTTAAAGTTATGAAAAATTAACAAAAACAAATGACACTGGCTTAAAAAAAAACACAAATAATTTATCATGTGGAGAAAAAACTTTAAAAAGTTGGAAGGAAAATAAAACAATATCAAGAAAGAAAAAAAAATACAAACATGAAATTAAAATAAATTTAAAACGAATTTAAATGTGTTTATAATGACATCTCCAAAAACCATTCAAAAACACATTTTCTCTTGTATGTAGTTGTGATCAGATTTTGCCTCTAAAACCCACAGGAAAAAAGAAACAAAAATAACGAACGGAGGAAAAGGCAAGAAAAATATTTTTTATTTATAGATTTGCGTAAGAACCTTTTACACGACCACTTTAAAGAGCTACACTAACACGTGAATTATATAAGTATTAATTTCGAAATTTGTAAAAAAAAGTTTAATTTTAATAATACTGAAAATATTCCTTGGCTACAGTTAACGAAAAAAAAAATTACGTAGTTCCTTTCTGGTACTATTTACAAAAGTTGTTACAAAACACTAATAAGTTTATTCCAACTTTTTCAAACTTAACAAAACTAACCTAACAAAAACTCCTTAGTAGACTGGTTTTTTGTAGGTCTCCTAAAATAAAGGACATTTTCGTATGTAAGACGTGATATTATTTATGGGTGAAATAATTCGCTTCAACTCGTTATTTTTAACAACTCTGATTCAAGAGAAAGTCTTACGACTAACAATAGGTGTCTGAATAGAAAGAAAATGAATTTTACATTTTTTTTGTTTAAAAAATTTACTAAACAACTAGTTGCTTGGTCCTGGCGCTGCACGGGATTTTTAAAATAAATAAATTTAATACTGGAGACATTTTTTAATAACCCCACAACTATCAACCGGGTCAAAATTTTATTAGGAAACTTGTTTTTGTTTCATAAATACATTTTGCGAGTTTCAACCAAATCGTGCAATAAATTAAAAAAGTTTGAATATCAGGACTACAACGCCACCCTGGATCCGGACTAAACAAATTTACTGTCCAAGTTTGGTGTCTATCGGTCCCGCAGTTCTTGAGTTTTAGGAGCAAATACACGGTACAATTTTTTGAAATATAAAAAGATATTAATAAAAAGTATTGTAAATAAAAAACTCTGATTTAAAAAGTTTTATAAATTAATAACTAAAATTTACCCACTCCCAAGACATCTCTAGCAAAATTATCTGCTAAATAAATGTAGAACATTATCAGTATAGAGATCCCTGGAATTCACTCAAATAAATTAAGAAAATACGTACAATTTATTTTTGAAAAATTTTATTGAGTAGGGATTCGTTCAAAGTGGCCTACGACTAGCGTTTCAATTTTGTTGTAAACAAAATCCATGTTAAACCCACATCACAATAGTGGAGGGGGTATTTTGCGTTTATGCTGATGTTTTTTTCTGCTTTGAGTGAGAGTGAAGTGTCGACAAAAAAAAACTACACCTACATATGGATGTAAATTCGTAAAAGAAAAGTTTTTACATTACTTTTGAAAAGATTGTAAAAATAAGGTTTTTTTTTCTCTAACTTAACAGATTTCACTGAGTTGTCAGCTTGAAAAAAGAAATGCTTAAGAATTTTGCAGTTGTATGTAATAATATAGAACATTTATTTGAATTGAGTACGCAACAGTAGTCAATTAAATCATGTTACAGGGGACCAAAATTCAAATTTCACAAAAGTTTTAATGATTTCTTCAATTATTCAATTATCCCACTTTTTGATTTTTATTAAATAAAAAGAACCCGACTAGTGAATATACAAAGCTAAAAGTAAGTAACAATAAATATTGAAAATGGCTTAAAACTGTTGAATTGCTTCGCCTTTGGCTAATCTTCAGTCAAAATCGAATCAAATTTGGAATCTTAGAGTAGTTTTTAATTTTTGGTCCCCCAAAAACCCCTTTTTTAATTCTGGCATCTGATACGTTGGGAAAGACGGCTTTGTGGCATTCAAGTGCGACACAGTTTGCTCTTTTTAGAACAGCTTTGGCGAAATTTTTGATATACACCGAACGTTTTGCTTTTTATGCAGAGCTTTGTATATGACATTATCTTGGCCAAGCGTAAATTTTACTCGTTCCTGCCAATCTTTCGGGCTGTCCCATTTGCACAAAAACAGCAATATTACGTGTAGCCTTATTGCAAACCAGTCACCATGACAACAACTTTTATGCTTTGTTCAATTTTTGGGTTTTCAACGCGTTTAACCCTACGGTCAATAACCGGGTACTCGGGTAACTTTATCAACTTAAAAATGCTCACAATTCTTTCGCACTGAAGATATGGTTATGAAACTCCAAATCGTCGCTATTAAGGACTTAAAAACCATTATTAAAGAAAACAAGTAAGAGTGCTATATTCGGCTGTGCCGAATCTTATATACCCTTCACCATTGTGCGAGCAGAATACATAGCAATTAGACAGAAACTAAATAAAACTGGTAAATATTTTTTTTTTAAATAAGAGACAACCGGTTTTGAACTTCGCTTTTCGTAAGGGCCCAGAATATATATACTTTATAGGGTGTAGGATCAATATTGTAGAAATTACAGTTATTCATATATACCTTTTTTACCTTCGGTGAAGGGTATAAAAAGAGTAATTTTCGGGAAGTTAGGGGTCTAATCACCCCTGCATACGATAGACACTGGCGTATCGAATGAAAACTCGATAAATGTAATGTCGAGTTACTCGATGTCGAATGGTATTATTTCAAATTCAATACATTTCATTCGATATCGAGTTTCAAGATACCAAAATAAATAATTTCGATGGATTTTGCTCGATATCGTATGCGGTGATTAGACTTCAGTATGGCAGCCCTAAAATTTAGGTTTTTATAAAAATGTTGATGTTTTTTAGCCCATTTTTGGAGTATTTTGCTCATAAATTACCCATTGTCTAACCGATTTGATATTTTTAAATAGGAAGAATTTTACCATTTACTTAAGTTATATTTATATATAAACATTTATATATACTTGTATACATATATTTTAACAAAGTTAATTATAAAAAGAGTAATTTTTGGGGATTCAGTATTTCGGTTGTAACTCTGCCATTTTTTAACCGATTTTGGTCATATCTTTTTTGTATCTGCACCGATTTTCCCGAGTTTTTTATAAAATATGTCCCACTAAAAATTTCCGATATTTTGATATATAAGTCATATCCATAGGACATATGGCAGCCCAAAAATTTAGGTTTTTATACATTTTTTAATTTTTTTTGTATGGGAGGTATCACGCCCACTTCTTCAATCCCGCCCACATTTTGTAAGATGGTGTGTATTGGATACCTAAATGTGTGTACCTAATTTGGAAACTTTGGCTCTTGCCGTTCTCAAGATATACAGAAATAAAAAAAATACAACAACAACAAGGGTTTTTGGAAAAATTTAGGTAGTCGTGGTTTTTTGCTCATATCTCCGTCATTTTTGGACCGATCTGGCTGAATTTCAATAGCTAACTTGAACGGAGTATATGTGACATAAATATACATCAACCTAGTCCAGATCATTTCTGGGGTTTTCGGAAAACCCATTTCAACATACACACGGACAGACGGACAGACGGACAACCGGATTTGAACTTCGCTTTTCATAAGGACCCAAAATATATATACTTTATAGGGTGTAGGATCAATATTGTGGAACATACAAACGGAATGACAAAGTTATATATACCCTCTTACCTTCGGTGAAGGGTATAAAAAAAAAAGAATTATATAGTCAAAAAAAGTGTTTTTTTTAATAATTAATAAAAGCCCCCAGTGCCTAGCTATATTGTGTATATGTGAACAGAAAGATAATTATGTCAACAAACTGAATATTGACTCAATAAAATGGTATATCTGAACAAGATATTAGACTTTAAGTGTCTCAAACAGATATTACTGCTTCCTTTTGCATACAGTCTGCTAAATTTTTTTTCACAACTGTGCCTCAGTCAAAATCGTATTTCATTTAAAACGAAAAACCAAAATATATGCACATAAACAATTCTTTTTAAACCAAATAACAAAAGAATATACGAACATTTTTTTCGTATTTGAATTTTCTGCTTTGAAAGTGTGTTTGTAGTAACAGAGAGAAAAGAAATGGAATTCTTGCCGAAAGAGTTAAAAGATTAATGAAGTTAACCTAACAGAATAAGTTAGAATAGAAGCCGAAATAAAGTTTTAATTGCATATAAAATGTGTTTATACACAGGAAATATAAATAAGAAAAAAAAAGCGAGGAAAATAAGAAAACCAAATATTTTCTAACTGTTAGACAAATGAGTTTTGCAGTTGTTAATTTCAGTTTAATGTTGTTTTTTCCAAAACTTAAGAAATACAATTTTTTTTTTTTAATTTAAGTTTAAATGCTCTACTTATTATTTATATTTAGGCAATGCACAAAGTGTTCTTTTTTATCATATCGGTTGTATTTACTAAAATTTTTTTAAATGGCCAAATTCTTTATACAAATATACCCTAATATTTTGTTTGTACCGTCCATTTAAATAAGCGATCTAGCAATTGGTAATATAAATATGTAGTCGGTGTTCGCCCGTCTGGCAGGCTGGCTGTAAATGTACAGCTTGTACGCAAAGAACAAGTATGTGGTCCATACGTTCTAATTGTCATAATAAAGAAGCCCGCTAAAATTGTTAATAATCGACCCATTTGTTATGGTTTTTTTATACTAAATTGTTTTTTGAGAACTGGCTGTACATAAGGCCTTTTTTTAATAACACTGTGCTATTAGAAAAACAGACAAGCTGGGGACCTGATGATTTAAATTACTTCGGCTACGCTGAATCCAATGGTAGTATCCGTTAGCTCTGGTTTTCGAGATATACCGTTATTTCGACAATGGAGAAGGTTGCACAACATATGTTCGCGTAACTCAAAAACGCTTTAACTTATTGAAGAAACAAAAACACCGAAATTCCGAAATAAAATTTTCTAAAACTTTTTTTTCTAATATGAGTCGTTTTAAAAATATGATTTTTTTTCTTGGAAAAAAAATATTTTTCTATCAAAATTTCGAAATTTTTGTTTTTCCAGCTTGTTACAAGAATGTACTAATAAAGTGACCTCACAAGCGCAGCAGGTTGCAGTGATTTTCTTCGTGTATGACAGTTGGCGTCATTTTTTTGTTTATTTACATTTTTTATAAAGGCATTTTGACATTTTCCGTCTCAATTCTAGCCACAAAATGCTTGTTGTTTTTTCTGTTGTTTGATTGGTGTAGTACTGAGGCCACTTTGTTAATACATTTTGCTTGTTACAATAAAAAAAGTGTCAATTTCGAGCACAGTGTTACGGTATTAGCGTTATTCGTTATTGTTATAGGCTTACTTAAGAGCTTACCGACAGTGGGTTTTATATGGGATTTTTGGTATATTATGGACCGATCCACACGAAATTTTGATGTTTAAGTTCTGAACCATTCAGAACGAATTTGTGCAAAATTTAATGGTAATCTGTATATTCCTGTACCAATTAATGTAAAGTTTTTGTAAAAAAAATATAAATTTTTTAAGGGTCGTTGTTTCACATTTACTTTCTTACATCTACTGAACATACATATCTGTGGCATTTTGACAAAACATCTTAAGTCGAGATAAGATAGCCAAAAAATTTTTAAAAACAGATGGGTGAAGAAATCATTTTTTTAAATAATAAAATAAACAAAAATTAAAGAAAAAATTAAAAAAAAACAAAAGTTAAAGAAAATTTTTGTTTATAAAACGAAATTTTAAAAACGTCATCAAAAATGTTTTTTGAATGAAATTTCGTATGATTAACAACATTTTTGTTAACTTTTTAAATTTGATTTAAGATGTTTTGTCAAAATGCCACAGATATTATGCTAGGTTTTATTTCCATACTGTCCAGGGTAACTTAAAACGACTTGAGACCACAATTCTTCTTTTCATTTGAGTTATTCGATGACGACATGGCTAAAACGACTAAGATTTACTCACTAACCCAGAATATTATTACCTTGTGGGATTTTAGAAATATATTAAAAAAGTTTCACAAGGAATAACAAAAGTAATTTACCACATTTACTAAGGCTTTGAATATTTATTTAATTTGAGCATAGCTTAAGATTTATAGTATAAATACTTTAAAGCGCTTTTCTATGGTCATGCGCCTCAGATAGTACCTTCCAGAATTTAATTATATGTTCGCTTTGCCTTTTCAACTAATATTCATACATATTAACCCACAAACCTTTCGACTGGCTAAATATAATTTAATACCATAAGACAACAGTTTTAATCTATACAAAATACAATTGAAATTTAATTAAGATTTTCCGACAAATTGTTGACACTAATACAATAAATTCTATGGAAAGTCTATTGCATGCTGGAAAGCATACACACATACATCAACTTGTCTAAGCTCTTATGTGTTTCTGTGTGCGTTTGCTTGTAATATCGATATAAGGCAAAAGTATAGAATTGTCACTTGATTCCTTACATTAATTTGTCACAGAGACTTACGGTATTTCAATAGTATTATTACTGCTGATGTTATTTTTGTTCAAACTTACAATAACAACCTAGCGGATAATGAAATTGTACGTATACAGTTAAAACTAACAAATGACATTTCCCTGTAGAAAATGTCAATAGGGAAAGTGTATTGATTCAGTATTCACTTTGCCACCAGTACTACTGACCAATTGTAGAACAGCCAATGCTTTGCGCTAAAGACATTTAGCATATGGGGAATTTCATGTCAAATGACCCAATTTTGAAATCTATGTCTTCTGGTCTGGATGAAATTTGCACCAAAGTTAGTCCTATTGGATAGTAGTTTAGACACAAATTTTCAAAAGATTGATCAAATAGCTATCGAAGCTACTTGGGACAAATTTTGCTAACACCAATAGGTAATAACTTACATGGATGAGAAAGAACACCTTTATGGCCAAAAATTCGAACTTTTACCCCCTCTTACTCAGAAACTTTTTGACCGATCTTGTTGTGTCTAAACTACTATCCAATAGGACTAACCTTTGGTGAAAATTTCATCCAAATTAACACTACTGCCCTTAGAAATATTGAATAGGTAGTTCTTATGGGACCATATGAACATATTTTTTTTATTTTAATTCCCTAAGCTAATCCTGTAAAGCTCTACGCTTCTCTGCAGGAAACCAGAGTCTCTGGCGGGAATTGAACCCGCAGCCCCGGTGCTGATATACTAGCTCACTATCAGCTAGCAGATCGAAAGCAGAGGTTCCCTAGTACATTTGAATAGTTCTAGTTTACATTTTTTTAGATTTTTGCAATAATATTAGTGGATAAGGCAAATAATTAAATCCAAATAGCTGCGTTTATTTTGTAAAATTTCAACTTGGACTCGGAAAGATCTTTGGTTCCCGAAAATGGGTATTTAAAAAAAAAACTTTTTATTTTGGCCATAACTTTTTCGTATCTGAACCGATTTTTCCGAGTTTTTTTATAAAATATGTTCTACTAAATATTTTGGTATATCAGTCATATCCATAGGACATATGGCAGCCCTAAAATGTAGGTTTTTTTAAAATTTTGAATATTTTTTGTACGAGAGGTACCACGCCCACTTCTCCAATCCCGCCCACAGGATAGGATGGTGTGTATTGACAACCTAAATGTATGTACCTTATTTGGAAACTTTGGCTCTTGCCGTTCCCCAGATATACAGCAAAAATTTTAAAAATACCACAACCACAAGGGATTTTTGGGAAAAATTAGAGGTATTCGTGGTTTTTTGCTCATATCTCAGCCATTTGTGGACCGATCTTTTTGAATTTCAATAGCAAACAATTCCGGACCATATGTGACATAAATGTATTCGGAAAACCCATTTCAACAGACAGACGGACAGACGGACATCGTTAGATCAACTTCGCTTTTCATAAGGACCCAGAATATATATACTTTATAGGGTGTAGGATCAATATTGTAGAAATTACAAACGGAATGACAATCTTATATATACCCTTTTACCTTCGGTGATGGGTATAAAAACAAAAGCAGGTAAAAAAAACGTTTAACTCTTTTTAAACAACAACATTATTAGAAACAAAATAAATTTTTGGTTAGTTTCAAAGTTGGTAAAAAAGAATGAAAAACAAAATCCCGTATTCAATTTTTTAAAACTGTTTAGTTAAATACATCAAATACATTTCTTCTTCTTTACCCAAGGAAAGGATACAGAAACAGTGAGTGATGAAGAAAAACATTGTATGTATAAACAAGACTTCGTTCAAACATAATTCCAACAAAAAAAGGGGTCCCAAAGCCAGCTGCCGCTCTGCTTCTGCCTTCATCTTTCCCTCAGTGATAGCTTGAGTGCGCGTTATTGCTTGTGCAAAATTTTTTGTTTGATTCAGCAAAATTATTTGTTTGAAATTCATATGAATTTCAGTAAACTTTTTGTTTAATTCTGTAAATTATTTGTTTGAAAAAATCCGTGTTTTTTTCAATAAACAAAATGCAAATAAATTGTTTGAATATGCAAATTTGTTTATAGGACTGATTTCAGACAAAAAGTTTTTTGATTCTACAAATTTTTTGTTTGAATTCGAAAAATAATTTTTTCTGTGTACAAATATTGTCTCACTAAAAATTAAAAAATGTAACTCTGTATGCGCATGGTTTTTTATTTCTTTTGCGGATATGCATAAGCAAAGAACATTAAACAAAATGAAATTTTGTCAATAACGGTATGATAATTGGCTTTAATCATGAAAAACAAGTTTTTGATTTTAAATTTAGTGCGACAATTTTAGATGCAGGTGAAGAAAAAAAAGTTGCAATAAATGGATGATTGTTCTTTTTTTATTTCAAACTATTTTTTTTATTTAGTGTACAAATTTTTAATATTAATATCGCTGCATGTACGCGATTATACATAAACGTGGTTTTAATATTTGTTCGTTTAATTTTATACAGGGCAGTCACACTTAACTTAGATATGCATCTACATATTACAAATAAACCTTCATCGAGTTGACCGAGAATAACTTTTTTTGGTTTTATGTTTTATGCATGTAAATGTTAGTTAAAATAATTTGGTATTCACATTTTTATTGATTCAAATAAAACCACAGATGAATTTCTGAATAACTGTAAAACTGTTGTAAAAATGTACGTATAAGTTTACCACAAAATAAGGGGATGTAAGAAATTCACTGTTTATTGTTGGTATTTTGTCGTCTAAGATTTGATATCGTTGCAAATATGACCAGAGTGTTTCTTATTCTCATTCGCTTTACAGTTTTTTTTTACAATAATTTTAGCTTTTCCAAAATCCTTTAAAAATGGTTTCCTGGAGAACAGTGTTTTTATTAGGGAGATCTTTTATATGACTTTTTTAAAAACCGGTCTTCGAATATTTTCAAAAACCTGGTTTTCGCTTAAGCATTAAAAAATAACCGATTAACCAGCGTAAACAAAATTATATTAGTTTTTTAAATAAAAAGTTAATTTGAATAAAAAACAAAACAATTCAATTCAAATAATAAAATGAAAATAAAATGAAAATTTGAACTCCATTAAATAAATTTGACAAGTGTAAACAATATTTAATTGAAGTCATTTCAGTCCAACAAGTTTGGTTTTTTTTAAATCTCTATTCGTTTACGCTTAACCGTATTGCCAATCATAAATACCTTATGCTTTAAAGCAATAAAGAAAACAGAGTATTAAATTGATTACATAAACAGAAAAAATAGAAACTCGACTTTAATTAAACAATTTGTTCAGACAATTTAATATTTTACAAATTTTGCCCCTGCAAAGGAATTGATCATATCAATTAACGGATTTGTATTTTCGAGTCATGGGACACAAATTTAGTCAATTAAAAAATTAATTGCATGAACAAAAAAATACACCACACATACACAAACATTAAATTTTATGGGGTTTGATTAAAAAAATTAATTGCAGCAAAGAAAAAATTAATTGAATAATTAATGTGCACCAATTAATTATTTAATTAAATAATTTTTTGCAAACATTTTTTCTGTGTATTGGCAAAATAAATATAAAATATGTCAAGCTTATGCGAAATTGTTGATATTATATGAAAACTTAATGCCTGCAAGGTTCGCTGTTCAAGTCTGAACCGAAGGCAGCGGATTTCACATCCCTGGTTTCTATTTTGAAAGATGATATGCCCTTAGACGAATTGACGACTTGGGCCGCCACTATCATCATGCATTATATTTAAAATTTGTCTTTAATTTGTATGTATTTTGTTGTTGTTGTAACTTAAAATTGGTGCTAAGACGAATCGCTGTTTTAAGGCCATATTGGGCGGCTGATTTTTTTGTATTCGCGTTGTAACTTGAATTATTTAAACTATTTTGAAACTTCTATAAGATTAGTAATTTACTTAATTGTTTAGTTATTAAATTTTTTTGTATTAAATAAGTGGACGTGTTATAACGATGGAAATAACAAATAAGGAAACTGTTTTTATAGGGTTAGAAGTGCTTTCTTTTTGTTTAAATATTAGTGCCTTTTTTCTCTTCTAGCTTTTATAATATCACCAATTTGTTTGGATACTTTTGCGCTTAATCCCGAAGCTACCCTATACACTACATAACCCAGAAACGCAATCGGCGTTCTCTCGGGGAATATCACCAAGGTGTTTGGATCCTTGGCAGGTATTCTGTAGCTGTAGCCAAAATCCACCCCTATATACAGTGCACACTCCACGAAACGTATCGGCGTTTCGTCCGGACCACTATAAGACGTAAGCGGCATTTTTATTCGCAAAAGCGAAACTCTACTTATTAGTTAAAAATTAAGGTATTTGGTAATTTCAATATTAAATTATACAACTAACATAATTTAATGTTACATTTGTCTTCTATTTTAGAAGTTTTAAAGTACAGAATACGAACGTAGTAAGCAAATTTGAATGCTAAACATTAAAAACCATTTTTTTAATTAAATTTGGCAAGACTGATAATAACATTAATAAATTTTGAGCCTACGTGCATACACTTGAGCATTGATGCGTTGCTCATTTCATTTGCCACTTACGAAATGCACACCAACTGAATGCTCGTACGCATAAGTGCGTAACAGACAAATATAAAAGATCGCTCTTACAAATGTGCATACGCTGGTTTTTATTTGAGTGTCTTTTTGGCTCATGCGTATGAGTGCGTAATGCATGCGCAAATGAGAATTCTTTGGAAAGTCTATAGCCCCCTTTTAACTAAGTGTCAATTAATTGCAGGTTTCCTTTAGGGACATTAGTAGGAAAGCTGGTTAAAAAAATAATTTTAAAGACAGTTTATGATTTCGTCTTTAATGGACTTCAAATAAAACACTCGTATTTTTTTTATTGTTCATTTGCAAATATTCACACAGACTTGTTAAATAACAATTAAGCATTAATGTTTGTACAATATAATTTTAAATAGGATGAGAAAAAATATAATAAAAATATTTTATGTGTTGTTGATTTTAAATTGAGTTCCCTTAAGCATTCGCTTATTCTATTCATTCAGCCATTCCTATGTACACTCTAACGTATTTATGTACATATGTATGAATTTATGTATACCACGGTACATAAAACAACCATATTCATAACATATCACAATATTTGATCTGTAAATAAAAGATACACATGCTAAATTGTGTTTTACCAAAAGGAAACCAATTAAAATCATATAATACTCATGGTTAAAAATGTTTGAAAAAAAATATTAAAAAAAAATATAGAAAACTAAATGCAGAAACGAATAGACCAGAATAAAAGCCACCACAGCATTTATGCTAAACAAATGTATACAATTTGTAAACGAGTACCTTTTTTGTGCACTTTTTTATAATGTTTGCAATATTTGTAGTCATATGATCATCATCAGTTACATAAGTCTCATCATCGTTTACATCATCTTTCCTTCTGTTTTTTTTTTTATTTGCGATTTTGTTCGCTTTAGTTAACCATCTTTATCAAATGTAAAAGATATCATAGAAAATTAGAGATACTAAAGGAAGCCAGTCAGTTACCCTATTCTACAGCTCTATTCGAACTAATTGGGAGAGATTTTCGCAAAATGATGTTAAGCGATATTTCCAAAGAAAAAAATTTGTATTGAAATTCTATTCAACAAAATGCTAAAATTGTTTAATTTGTTCGAATTGATCGGGAATCAGGTTGACTATTTTTTGTCATACCAATTGATCGTAAGCTCAACGCGCAAATAGAGACTTTGAAAAACAAAATGAAATAATTCCAATTTTAATTTTGTTATCAGTTAATTCAATTTAAATAAAATTCAAGATGCTCATTAACGCTACGGTCAATAACCGGGTACCCGGGTAACTTTTTCAATTTAAAAATGCTCGCAATTCTTTTACAATGAAGATGTGGCGATGAAACTCCAAATCGTCGCTATTTAGGACTTAAAAAACATTATAAAAGAAAAAAAAATATATATATAGCCATTTCTATGTTTAAAACCGTTTAACATTCGACACCTACGCGAGTCAATGACCGGGTACCGCGGTACCCCTACAAGTTTATTTTTGTTTTTCTTTACAAATTACCACGATTATTTAGACTTTGATTTAAACAACATATAAATTTGTTTTTTTTACAACTTTTTTATTGTTTAAATGTTATATTTGTGGGTATCGGCTTGCGTTGACAGCATTTAATAGCAGATCGTGATGAAAAGTGGCGACTATTTGGAATGTTTCGCTAAATCAAGAGTGGTAAAAAAATTATCTATTGTGATGGTGCGCCAACTACCATGGAAAGGACCTGTTAGATCCTTAACCAGTCTTTTTCCTTGTCGCATCTTAGAACGCATTGTTGATTTACAGGTATATAGTTGGTCATCGAGCGGATAGGAATTTTTTGCATCACAAATCTACAAAACTTTAATCCCCAATTAGACTGCATTTGCATTCACTGGATGTTTACATCGTCAAATCGTATAAAACGTCGCAGTAACCAGAATCTGTTAATGGATATTGTTACTCGACTTAGAGGATAAGATGTGATGGCACATAAATCTTTCGTATTATCATTACATGGATGATTTGCACCTGTCATTATTAAATGTATATGGCGTTTTACCGTCTACTCTTTCAGACAACTGTTCACCATCCACGATATCATCAAAAATAGATCAGTTATATTTAGCTTTTTTGCATCTGATAAATGTTTGTATTGGCTTTATGATAGGAACTTCACTTTACGCGACATTCTTACCTAATTTTAAATAAAAATTCCACAAGAGCTATAAAAAGTTCTGCTGAAACTCTCTCAATTATTTCTTTATTATACCTACAAGGGTAATAGAGATACTTCTTTAAACCGATCTACATGCATATGTTAGAGCAACAAGCAAATGCTTTAAGTATTTAAAAGCTACAAAAATTTTAAAAAACCACCGTAATCAAGGAAGAACAAAAAAATAGCTATGTGTTCACTTTAGCGACTTTTTTTGATAGCTACAAATGGTCTTGCGACAGTAGACAATGTGAAGCGTAGCGATTTAAAACAAAAATCTACATAATTTGATTATTTTTAAATGCGGAAATTTATTATTGGCCTATTTTTCAACACTATCTATATGTGATTGGACTAAAAACAATATTTTCTAATGTAAAAGTGCAAAAATCTGCAAAGGGGTACCGGGTTACCCGGTTATTGACTTGCGTATATTTTGTTGGTTATTGACCGTAGGGTTAAGGCTCTCTCAGTAGACTAGTGCTGTAAAGGTTTTTTCAGATAGATTTAAGTATTTAATTTCTTTAGCTTTATAATACGTTTCCCTGCAACATGATTCAACTTTAACCAATAATACCATATTTTTGAGAAGATAAATCAAAATAAAAAAATGTGCACCACACCGCGTCATACGAGGGTACATGAAGGTTCTTGTATCTAAGTAATCTTTTTAGAAAAATTACATCAATGTCTTGCGGCATAATGCACATAGATGAAAGATGTGGAAGCAAATATATAATAAATACGTACGTATGAATGCACCTACATACGTGTACTACATACATATATGTACATATGTATGTATGAACACACAAATGAATGAATGAATGCATAAATACATACAACATTCTTCATGCTATTGAATGAATAGATGTTTTTGTGTTGCATGAATTTGGTGAAAGGATAAAAACATAAAATACATATAAATTAAAACACAAACACACATAGGTAGATGCAAACATATTAAGTGCGCATATGTTCAGCAAAGCGTATTTAAATTTTGAGTGTGTTTGCATACTATCAACAACATAATATGCATTCAAATGTATACATTTAAGATTGTTATCAATTGATATAAATTTACGCTATTAGCAATGTGTACAGTTGTCTAATAATGGTTTAAATTACTTAATGTATAAGATACTAATCTAAGCTTTGTCTAAGGGCTGTAGTAGATTTCATTATGTGATGAGTTAAGGTAAAAGCTTAAAATTTTAAAAAATAAATAAATGGTATCTGATTAAAATGCAACATAGAGATA
Organism: Pollenia labialis; assembly: GCA_949318255.1. NCBI lineage: Eukaryota > Metazoa > Arthropoda > Insecta > Diptera > Polleniidae > Pollenia > Pollenia labialis. Next base: position 17,935,844 of record OX439141.1, read on the forward strand.
AGGAATTATCTATTGTATTGGATTATGATGTTAAATATCTGCATTGAAAATGATTTGATAAAGAAATCTTGTACAAATTCAGAGTCTTATATATTTTTTTAAATAGTACGCAGATATTGTGCGTATGAAAAATTTAAGGTCAAAGCAAACTTTTTGTTGCACTAAAAAACGGCGTTGTATTTAAGGCGGACTAAAGAATATGCATGTGGCAGTGTAAATGAACTGAGCTGGCAAAATAAAATAAAGTAACTTGATTTTATTTTTGATTTTTCTTTACCCACTTACAACAACATTTAGAGTTGACAAAAAATCAACCAATTGTAGTCGGGACTGTAAGAAATGATAAACTCATTGTTTTGTGTTTTGTTTAAACTTTGATATTGTTACACGTAACACTGAGGTTTATAATTCTTATTGGCTTAACAGTTTAATTTGTATACTATCTTAAGCTTTTCTAAAATCATTGGATGAAGTTTCCTGACCATCTGTCCTAAGCAACCAGTGAAATGCGCATAAGAATAGCTTATCCCATCAACAATAAATTTCAGTTTATCAAAAGAATGAAATGAGAATTAAGCACATTTAAAAGAAACCTTATTAATAAAGAACGTTTTGTATCATGCTTTGCTGAACGCCGGTAAGGATGTTACGTAACAGCTGTACTGACAGCAATTAGTCTTTTTAACCCTGGATGGTTACTGGAAGCCCATTTAATCTTTATCATACAACTTTTTTATGTCTATTCAAATTACTTTTTTTGTCCAACAACGTTTTCTTATGACGAAAGTTTTAAAAAGTTAATAAATTTGAAAACACAAAAAAGAGTTCAAATTTGAATCGAATTTTGAGAGAGAAAAAAACTTTTATTTTTCATACTTTATTTTATTTTTAAATAAATTGCTTACCTTAAAATATTTGATTATTAACCCCCGTATTCACAAACGATTATTAAGTTTAACAAACGTTTATTAAGGAACATTTTCATAGTAAATTTGTTCTTTAAACCTTTATTAAATTTAAAAATTTTTTATGAATACAGGCATAAGTGTTTACTTTAAAATCCTTCATTTACAATTTTTTTTTTAAATAGTTCTGCAATAAGACGGGGAGTAAACTTAATATACTTAAATCAAAATCAACCTTCCAGTGTGAAAAGCGCATTAAGAAAAAATATGCTTCGAATATGCGAACAATAAAAATAATAACAATAACTTTTAAGTTAAAGAAATGAATAAAATATCCCTGTGCTAGATGAAAAAACAGAACAGTTTTAACAGAATTCGGGTACGCTAAATCCAATGGTGCCAACCGTTTTTAGGTTAGTTCTTGTTTTCGAGATATACCGGTTTTTCGAAAATGAGGAGGTTGCACAGCACATATTCGCGTAACTGAAAAACGGTTTAGTTTATTGAAATAACTAAACAAAAACCGAAATTCCGCAATGAAATTTCCTTTAAATATGGCGGTTTAATAAAATTCTTTAATTTGGCCTAGGATAACCCTAGATGGGTCAAATGTATGACCAATCCCACTTTATTTTTCATCTCTCTCATTTATTTCTAACATACCTACCCGCTATCTCCATTCCTTAGGGGGCTCCCATACAATATGTTCAATGCAAACTAGAAAAATATTGAACAAAAATTCCAATAAATGCACAAGAGTCGCCCCTAGTGGAATATAATGTATGACCGACCTCAATTAGTTTTTTGTCTTTAACATACTTGCCCCTTATCACCACTTCTTAGGGGAGCTCCCATAAAAATATTGCGTTTTATGAAATTATTAAATGAATTAAAACTTTTCGACTTTTGTGAATAAAATCAGTTGCTAAAGCCTATAGTACACGGAATGTAAAAAGCAACATGCGCATGTGGTTCTGACGTAATTTTGTCATCATCATACAATACGAACTTGTTATTGTGGCTTTGTAGTGACGTCAAAATTACGTCAGAACCACATGCAAATGTGGCTTTTTACATTCCGTGTACTATAGGCTTAACAGATTTAATTCAATCTTGGCTTGGCTTGTTTGCAGCTTCGTTTTTTATATATCTGCAAAAATTAGAAGCCAAGCTGCATTTTCCAATTTTTTATGAATTTTTACAAAACAAAAATTACGATATTTTGAAAAAAAAAATAAATTAAAAAAAAAAGATTATGTTGCTTAAACGACACCGCATCTTAGAAAAAAGTTTTACTTTTCTGAAACAAAATTTTATTGCGGAATTTCGGTTTTTATTACTTATACCGTTTTTGAGTTACGTGAATATATGCTGTGCAAACTCCTAAATTTTAGAAATAACGTTATATCTCGAAAACAAGAGCTAACCTAAAAAAAAAAATTTTAGAAATAACGTTATATCTCGAAAACAAGAGCTAACCTAAAAAAAACGGCTACCACCATTGGAACGCTAAGTGTCTAGCTTGTATAAAAAAGTGTCAATTACTCAACATACATAATAACCTGACCCCTATTAAAAACTAGCGGTTTTCACCCCATATAGTAAAGTCCCTTGAAGTCCTTGTGAATCTTATTAATTTAGTTAAAGTACTAAGATTTACAACACTGCAACAACAAAATGTATAAGACTAAAATTGACTACGCTGAAAAATCAAACAAAAAGTTTTAGTAAAACTAAAACACTCGATGAAACTATGTCTCTCTCTTTCCCTCACTCAGCAACTTCATTAATTTACAATACTTACGAAAAAGACTCTCATGCTTTGTTGTATAAAGTCGTATTAAGAAGAGCAGAGTACCATACATTTTTTTTTTAATTTGATGTAATAAATCAACCAAGAATACGTTTTACTTTTTTTGAATATATATTATAGTGGCCCGACAATTTTCTGTCCGGAAAAGCTTAAAAAGTATTTCTGGGACGGAACTTTTCTACTGCCGATAAGCTCAGAAAAAGCATACAGTTTAAAAATCATAGCTGTAAGAATTAAATTTGTGCTGATGCTGGTAAAGATAAAAAAAAAAGATGGGTACACTCTCTTTAGTATCATATTGGAACCATTTTCTGAGTATATTGGAGAATGTAAGCCATTTTGTCTAAAAATCTAATGGACTCTTTCTATGAAGCTTAACATGGGCAAATCAAGATATAGCTTATCAAAGTGCATCTTGTTACTTTTCTTTTTCGGTTCAAAAACAAGGCCTTTTTGTGTTTGGTTTAAATCGCTCTAAGGTTTTACCTTCACCCAATATAAATAAAATTCACAGAAAAAACAGTTCGCAATTTTAAGGCGATTAACTCTCGCACTGATTAGCATCTCTTTCAAGGCGGTTCCTCTAAACGGCCGACTAAATTTTAAATTTTATGAGAAAAAACTGCGACAAAACCCACAGTTTTGATCTAAAAACATTTAACTTATTTCGAATGAAATGAGGTTTATTTTATTGTAATTGGTGCACAACTTTTGATTTAATTCACAATTTACTGAGAAAACTGAATATCGATTTCCATACTTTCCAATCTTCAAAAATTAAACGATAATTCTGAAACTACTGGGCAAATTTAAAAACAATTTGAGAATGCTTCACATTTTTTTTTACTGAATATGGTTATCTGTTTTAAAGTTTTTGAAATAATATAATAAGGGTCCTCATGATATCGTCTATAAGTCTCGTAATCTGTGCAAACTGTGCATTTTTACGCCCTCGTAAATGAACTGTCAAAAATTGTATGAGAATTCATTTACACAAACTTGGTGAATTTGCCCAACAATTTTGTCTCGTAAACTTGCGCTGTTCAATTGTGCATTTATACAAACAGATCTTTTAATGATTTTAACGTCGTTTTCAATGAAAAATCCAAGTGTCTATAAATCACAAACAATAAATTCTAGCAATAATTTCAGTAAATTGGTCTTTTGGCTTTCTTTGAGCATTTTTAAAAGCAAATTTCTCATACATATTAATCACAATTTTAAACACAAATTTTTATATTTTTGAATATTATTTTAAATTTATTTTTGTATTGACGTTTCTTACAAACTGACATTAATTGTTTAAAATTACACAAAAGTAAAAAAAGGGGCTTCATGAAACAAGACTCGTAATATTGCGCATTTGCACAAATGGCAATTTTAAGCGACATCATGAGGACCCTTAATATGTAGTGAAAGTGCAATCATTTTGGACATACACTTAAAACAAAAATCAATCTATCCGTACTCAAATCAATCCGAAGCGGTATTAAAGCTACAGTGAGTACAGATTTTATTGAATCAAGTACGGATTTTCAATCGCAAAATAACAATATTCAATCCCGATTTTGTACTTGAAGTAATCCAAAAATGAGATTGATTTAAGTAAAACTAAGACTGAATCCATCTTAAAATGTGCTTGATTTAAGTTTTAAAAAGTTCGTTTCATCCCGAATTCGTGCTTGAAAAAAAAACCAAAAAAGAAATTAGAAAGATAAAATTATTATGATTGATTTACTTTCTCGTTTTACATCGTAGCGACTGATTAAACACCAACATCATGCCCGATATGGTTTTTTCTTTAGAAATCTTATGTAGATATTTAACCAAAAATATAAACTAAATGAGAAGCAAGAGTTCAAATTTTCTTTTTAACTCTTCGTGCTGCACATGAGTCTGGCCAGACCGTTTTTCAATGTGTATTGAAAATCAAAACATGCGTAAGCTGGTGGATTAAACTTGAAAATTATATATGTTTTTCTTCTTGCTCTGTTGTTTAAGTTGTTTCTTCACACAACAAGGAAATATTTATATCTTGTTTTACTTGATTTAAGAATTTTATACTTATTTCAAGGAATTCCGGGATTGATTTTCGAAAGTCATCCCATTTAGGACTGTTTTGAGTACGTTTTAGTGTTATTCGTACTTGGATCAAGGAATATTTTGTGACTCCTAAATAATTTTATTAATTGATTTATTGTTTACCACAGGCCACATATAAAGTAAAACTCAATTGCCTTGTGGAATGTTTAAAAGATTATACATGGCTAAAAATATCAGAGGCCTGATTCTGGCAGTCGTGATCGAGTAATTTCTCTATTCGAAAACAATTTATTATCTAATTATTTCAGTTAATACTGAACGAATCGGAATTATTTTTTTCAGTGTTATAAATCATTAATTTGAGTTTCACAATTCTGAAAAAATAATTTCTATTTGTTAAGTATCGACTGAAATAAAATTGCTTTCGACGTCTGCCAGAATTAGGCCCTAGTATTATTTGATATATTTTTTCTTCAATCAGCGAAAAAAAAGTGGAAAAATGTTTGTTTCTATTAAATCTCGATGAAAATTTTGATTATTCATCAACCTTTTATTTAACTTAAAGTGCATTTGTATTTTTCTCAAGTCGTGTGCTGTTTTATTTTTAATTAAATTGCATATTAACGCGTAGCCCTTAACAATTTTCTCATCAAAAAAAATCTACATTCTTTAATTTAAATATTTAAATAAAAATGAACTCATCATTATCGGCATTTATCATTTAAAGCGTAATCGTATGTAAGCAATTAAATTTATTTGAAATAAAATGGAAATTTTCTAATAGATTATTGGCATACTTCCTTTGACATTAAGCTACGTGTAGCGGCTCCAGCGACATCTACCTTTTCTTGCAACAATACAGTTAAACAGAACATGCCACCCATTCACCGAGTTGCTGAGAACGGAATATTGTCTGTGTTTATCTCTTCCGTTTCAGTTACACATAACATTTTGTTAATTTTATTCATGCCGCATATTATTCTACGTGACAGATTACAATGAAATATACTAACATGTGTATGTTCTGTTAATGTAATAAAGTAGACTTGCACAATACACAAGCATTGTGTACTCGTGTAGGTAAATTGTAGAACAAATTTATCAAGGCAACCAACCAACCGTCAGGCAGATTCTACTATTTTCACAGGCACACCATTAAGGTGGTAAATAACAATGTGATTTAGTACAAATGGAAAACATTAAACATAATTTCCCTTTCTTTGTTTGCGGTGCGCTGAATTGAAGATACAATAAATTTATGTCTTCTTCTTTCTTCGTACTTGTTTTTTTCTTTATCTTTTCTATGAAAATCTCGGGCCCAACAAATTGTAAACGAGCGGGGTTGTAAGGAAAAGTGTCTTATTGTATTACACGAGTATAAACAACAATCAATGAGAATGAAAATATTGCACGTTTTATATATTTAGGTTTTGCTATTTATTGATAAAAATAAATTTACAATTGCCTGTCTTAAATATCAATAATATTTACGAGCAAGTGCGAGAACATGCACATGAAATGATTTGGTAACAAATAAAAACGTGTTGCTGTTTAAAGTAAAAAAGTTTTAATTTTAAATGTAAAAGAAAAAGAAAAAAGACGAAGTTAAAATGACATTTTAAAGTGTTTAATTTATTGGAATTAAAATGAAACAAATTGCTGGGTAATTGGATAGAAATCAATGACAACCGCAAAGAGTGACAACTCAAGTGTGTATTCGATTTTCTTTTAAAATTTCATAACAGACAGAAGTACCTAAGATAAACTGTTTACAGATCAATACGTTTGGCGGTAAGGTATGTAGGTAGGTAGTAGGGCTCCTTCACACCTTCACCACCCAGAGACCAATTAGGTCCATTGTGACGCCTTATTTAGAGATAGATGTGTTAAGATGGAAAGTAGGTGAAATGAAGAGCGAACGATTAAGATAGATTTAAAATATAACCAGGAAAATATAGTTTCGGACCAAGCCCGAGAGAAATCCTACTCATCCCAACATGCGGCCAGAACCCAGCCTCATCTCGCGCGTCCAGGCCATCCTCATTACGAATCCTATCAGACCCTCGAGTCCACAACCCGAGACATCCCCTAATTCGCCCAGAAATCTAATGTCCAGCCACCTCAGCCTGCTGCCTTGTAGCCAGGGACAGTGGCATCTTCACACAACCCCCAAATATCCGACAAGGCCTATCCCATCCTCACCGCCATCCTGCCTATCATACAGTGACCCGTGGTAATTCCTATCATACTACAATTATCAACCAGCTTGGAGTACACATAACATCCCCTTACGGCCGTAGACCGTAGTCTTTAACGAAATTTTCCCGTTATTTAAGCGCTTATCAAAAGAGTTTTGAAAAATAGTTTCAAAAAATGTATTCAAACAAGTTTTCCTCTATTTTTTGGTGGCCCTAAATTGACCTTTCAATAAAAAATATTCATAATTAAGAACAATTTTGATTTTTTAGTTGAACTGTTAATCTTTAATTTTTGATATTCTTTAATTAGGCTTGAGTTCATCAAATTTAATTTTCATTAAATTATTTTCACTGAGGGAAAGAATTTTACAACTTGGAATTTTTATTAAAATTTATTGATAATTTTTCTTGGCTGAGCTGGGATTTGAACCCGGGTTGATCTTTACATGTTTCAAGAAACACCACTTTCTATCGTCAGAAGATCTTTGTGTTCTACCCACTGTACCACTGCGGTGCCCGTTAGCCAACAGTCAAACATCAATCTTTAACCAGTAGTACTGGTGGTTCGAAATTTGCTGTTATTATCACTTAAATTTCAAATTACATGTTGCCTCCTTTCTCCTCTGTTTTTCGTATTCTTTCTGTCAAGACTTTGTCTTGAAAACCTGAATACATTTGTTTATTATGTTTTTTTGTCCACTTTCGTCGACATTTTTATTTGTACAAATTAAAGTACAAATGTAAACATTAGAGCTTGTGCCATAGCTATTTCTAAGAACAATTTTGATTTTTTAGTTGAACTGTTAATCTTTAATTTTTGATATTCTTTAATTAGGCTTGAGTTCATCAAATTTAATTTTCATTAAATTATTTTCACTGAGGGAAAGAATTTTACAACTTGGAATTGACAGAAAGAATACGAAAAACAGAGGAGAAAGGAGGCAACATGTAATTTGAAATTTAAGTGATAATAACAGCAAATTTCGAACCACCAGTACTACTGGTTAAAGATTGATGTTTGACTGTTGGCTAACGGGCACCGCAGTGGTGCAGTGGGTAGAACACAAAGATTTTCTGACGATAGAAAGTGGTGTTTCTTGAAACATGTAAAGATCAACCCGGGTTCAAATCCCAGCTCAGCCAAGAAAAATTATCAATAAATTTTAATAAAAATTCCAAGTTGTAAAATTCTTTCCCTCAGTGAAAATAATTTAATGAAAATTAAATTTGATGAACTCAAGCCTAATTAAAGAATATCAAAAATTAAAGATTAACAGTTCAACTAAAAAATCAAAATTGTTCTTAGAAATAGCTATGGCACAAGCTCTAATGTTTACATTTGTACTTTAATTTGTACAAATAAAAATGTCGACGAAAGTGGACAAAAAAACATAATAAACAAATGTATTCAGGTTTTCAAGACAAAGTCTTGACAGAAAGAATACGAAAAACAGAGGAGAAAGGAGGCAACATGTAATTTGAAATTTAAGTGATAATAACAGCAAATTTCGAACCACCAGTACTACTGGTTAAAGATTGATGTTTGACTGTTGGCTAACGGGCACCGCAGTGGTGCAGTGGGTAGAACACAAAGATCTTCTGACGATAGAAAGTGGTGTTTCTTGAAACATGTAAAGATCAACCCGGGTTCAAATCCCAGCTCAGCCAAGAAAAATTATCAATAAATTTTAATAAAAATTCCAAGTTGTAAAATTCTTTCCCTCAGTGAAAATAATTTAATGAAAATTAAATTTGATGAACTCAAGCCTAATTAAAGAATATCAAAAATTAAAGATTAACAGTTCAACTAAAAAATCAAAATTGTTCTTAGAAATAGCTATGGCACAAGCTCTAATGTTTACATTTGTACTTTAATTTGTACAAATAAAAATGTCGACGAAAGTGGACAAAAAAACATAATAAACAAATGTATTCAGGTTTTCAAGACAAAGTCTTGACAGAAAGAATACGAAAAACAGAGGAGAAAGGAGGCAACATGTAATTTGAAATTTAAGTGATAATAACAGCAAATTTCGAACCACCAGTACTACTGGTTAAAGATTGATGTTTGACTGTTGGCTAACGGGCACCGCAGTGGTGCAGTGGGTAGAACACAAAGATCTTCTGAAGATAGAAAGTGGTGTTTCTTGAAACATGTAAAGATCAACCCGGGTTCAAATCCCAGCTCAGCCAAGAAAAATTATCAATAAATTTTAATAAAAATTCCAAGTTGTAAAATTCTTTCCCTCAGTGAAAATAATTTAATGAAAATTAAATTTGATGAACTCAAGCCTAATTAAAGAATATCAAAAATTAATATTCATAATTTATGAAAAATTCCATTTCATATTATTGATTTTTCAACCAAAAATTACTTCATAACATAAATTAAACAGCAATGTTGTTTTAAACATTTAAATAAATAAAATCATTGCAGTTCTTTGCCAAAAATTTCAATAATTTATATGTTTACAAATACAAAATATTTTCAATTTCTTCTTATTTCTCCAAATTCATACGAATTCTTGGTTTCTGCAATTTGTCTCATCTCTATATTTCCATAAATATTTCAAATTTTTAACACTTTATTTTGTTTTTGTTGCAGAAACTAAAAAAAAACGTGCATCAAGGGATGCTCTTACTTACTAAAACACTCATCGTCAACAACTCCTACATTCACATAAAATATTTTAATAGTTGTCGCTTGTAGTCTGTTGTCCTTCTAAAAAAATTTACATAAATTCAGCATTTATTTTTCTAACACCACGTACTTTGTTGTTAAGCACTGATTTATGTTGTGAGAACAAAAAAAAAAAAAAAAAATTTAAAAAAAAAAATTCAAAAAACGTTAAATAGAAAATGTTGTGCATATAGAAGAATAGTTTTCCAATTGCTGCTAAGGAACTTTAAAGAAGAAAATAAAAAGAAAAGCGTTGGCTTAAAATGCTAAATAAAATTAACCAATACCCAGAGGGAATTTAACAAAAGGAAGGCCATTGTCAATCTAAAGGGGACAAATTGTTGGGCTATAAGTTTGATTATGTGATTACCAAAATACAATAGAGCTAAAGAATGTATTTTCTAAACAGTCTCGGTGATGGTTCGTTTGTTTTGTAAAGAATTGTTAAGAGGGCATAGCGCACAATGGGTTCGATGAGAAAAATACATAAAATAATCAAAAGTAAATTATCTTTGGGGGAAAAGAAAGCATTTAAAGTATATTATTTTATAAACTTACAAATATTAATTCCTTTTAAATATTTTAAGGTTAAAGTAAGTGAAGTTTAGGTTCAAAGACACTGCAAGTCATCAACTTTTTTTTTCTCAATAGAAAACGTCAGTGTCGTAAGAACTTTAAGAACTCATTTGAAGCTTTAAAATTATGCAAACAGATATAAAAGAGATGACCTCATAGATAAACTTAAGGACCACAAAAAGAAAAGCCATTTCAATGTTATTTGGGTTTCTGGGTAATTTATATTATTTAAGTCTAGTTTATAATATTTTACTTTCTATAAATACATGTCAAAAGGTCATGTAATATGAAAAAGTTTGAAAAGTTTGCATGCAAGGTTTTGTAAAAATAACAACTATTACGAAACAAATTTGGCATCCCATAGGACTTCATCGTTTTTTAAATTTTTCTGGACAATAATTCATTTCATTTATTTAGGGTTGCATTTGAACAAAAGCTTGTCCATGTGCGATAGTGTGGACACACACTGTAATGTTTAACCGTACGATGCATACCCAACTTTTTCTACGAGAACACACACCTGGGATACGTTTGTACCCACTAGCTTATTTTGGCTTTTTCTTATGTTTAAATGGTCCAATCTCATTTTTATTTTTTTTAAAGCGTAAATAAATATTTTAAAAATGTTTTAGTTCTGTTTCAAGCAAATATTCTACATGATTCAAAAGATATAAGCAAAAGACTGCATGCAGGAAACTCTTATTCAAGTTATGCTTTAGATTTGTTCACTCTCTAGTCTAAACTATTGGGAGATCGCTCGAATTCAAGGTGTACACACTCGCGGCCTTTCTCGATATTGAGGGGGCCTTCAACAATGTCAATGATGTTGCGCTGGCCATCACAGGGAGACATTTGAACGTAATGTCTCAGTGTATTGAGGCTGCTTTGGGGGTACTCAGCAACTGTAGCGCATCATGCGGGCTGGATGTCAATCCGTCAAAGACGGAATTCGTACTCTTTACGAGGAAGTACAATACCGAAGACTTTAGTCTTCCGAGACTAAACGGAACTCAGCTTCAGATTTCTCACAGTGCCACGGTTCTGTTCGTGGTTCTGGATAGCAAGCTGTCATGGGGACTTAATTTCCGGATGAGAGTGGAAAGGGCAATAGTTGCCATATATATAAGGTGTGCAAATTGGATCTTTGAGACTGTAGTAAAGCCGACTCTGTATTACGGGGTCGTTGTATGGTGGACTGCATTGGATAAAACCAGGAACCGCGCGATGCTTGAGAAAGTAAATAGACTTGTCGCATTGATGATCGCGGGATCAATGCGATATACTCCCACGAGCGCACTGTTTATGATAATTAACTGGCTCCCGGTGGACATCATGGCCAAACAGATGGCTCTTTGCTCAGCGACACGGCTGCACGCAGATGGGCTAGCCAAACAAGGTGGTCGAATGGATGACGTATTCATTGAACAATTCATTGGACTTCCAATGGCTCACTGTAAGTCACTTATCGGGCGCGAGTCTTACAGAGTTGCGCAGATGAGGTGGACCTGTGTGTCCACCTGCTCGATATCCAGGATCCTATGGCCTGGATATGATGAACGGAGAACTAACTCTCTACTTAAGTTCAGCAGGGATCAGACTAGGACAGTGATATCGGTTGTGACTGGACGCTGGCCGGTGGGGACTCATGCTGGAAGAATGGGTCTGGAATTTAACGACTAATGTAGAAGTTCTTCTCTTCACTAGGAAGACGAATTGGTTGAACTTTGCAGTGACGCCATCTGAGTAACTGCTCTATTGGATGGGGCTTGGCGCTGGATATCACAAAGGGACCAATAAGGGACCCAAGTGTGCTATATATCGATGGTTGCCCATGGAATCTAACCTATCCTATGCTCAAGAAACAAAACGACGTAGAAAACCCAAAAATGTATGTGGCAAATGTAAGAAGCCAATGTGTCTTTAACATTCGATCACCAATATCGAGTGCACAATATGTTACAATAATGTATTATTTTAATTTTTCAAATAAAATAATGTAATTTTAACACACTATAAAATGGATTGTTGCCTTTTATATTGATATTAGCTGGTGTGGTACAAACGTATCCCGGGTGTGTGTTTACGTAGGTGTCGACTTTGAAAGCGCGTAGCTTCTGAACCACTGATCCGAATTGCATAAAATAACCTTTAAACATTTAGAAATTACTTATGTTTCCTAGATCCGAAATCTATATTCCTTAAGTTAAGCCGTTCCTGAGTAACAGCACTGCAAAGTTGCAAGTGTATACATTTGTACCCGGGTGTGTGTTCTAGGGTTAATTAGATTTTTTGCCAGTCGCAATAAAACTCATTAAATTTATATCCCACAAAGTGTTATGGTAGTGTAAACTAACCTTAACTTCTCTTCCAATACACCTTGTACTGCAGGCGCATCAACCGATAAATTTCGATTACTTTTCTAAAATGTTAAAATATTAAGTCAATAATGCTTACTATAAATTTTTAGGCGTACTTTAAAAACACCTTCATTGTTAAGAATCTCAGAAAGATGTTAACGTTGAGATAAAAATTGCTTTTTTTTCATCACCGATAAAAATGGTGAACTGTAATACTACGCTAACTTTTCGACACTTATAATCAGAATACTCTACCAAAGCATCCAAACATTCTTTGAAAATCATCAATTCACTTTTAGCGCAAAATTTTGTTCAGCGATTACGCTACTATTTGGCTTAGCAGTACTCATGTTCTGTAATTTTAGTGAGAACTTCTTGCATCGAAAAAATGTGAAACAAAATATTCCATCGTTTATCGAAAAGTGATCAAAAACTTTGTCTGTAACTCATGTCGAAAACTATTAAAAGAGATTACGTCGTCAAAATATTCCACCGAAGCCGATGGGACATTGCAGACGTTGAGAACGCCAGTCGCACATATTGTTGATGGCTACCAAAATTTACTAAAATTTAACATTTTTCAACGACGGCGGCGAAAATTCAAGCGTTGGCTATACCAAATAAAGTAAAGTGCGGCTTTAATGATTATTGTTTGCGAACGAGATTTGCAAATATTCCTATATTTTATAAAAATCATTAAGGAAAAATAATTAAACAATGAAAAAATGTGCCAATAACAAACTATAGTTATTAGTATTCTTTGCATTTTGCATTTTTAATAAATTTTTTAGTGTTAAAATTTTTTCTCGCCCCATTTTTTTTCGTGAGTTTATTTGACAGTTCAAAGCGGAAACTTTCTCACAGAAAATTTACAGACAAAATTTTTAGTTTTTGTTTCATTTCTCACATTTCAGTCGAAAAGTTGCTCGACGGGAGAGTTGCAGAAATAAAGTGAGACCCATTCACAACTGATCCCATAGGCTCTATTAGATCCAGAAAAATTGATCGTTTGGTGCGTTTTGCATGCTAAGGGCATCATTACACTTATTTCTTAAAAAATTAAGCCGGAGGAAAATGAAAATCGGTACCGCATCATTATCAATGACTAACTATGTGAAAATATGAATGATTTTGATCCAGGAGAGTTGTGGTTTCAACAGAATGATGCTACGTGCCATAGGGCGAACACAACCACCGACCTATTGAAATGCAAATTTTGCGATAAGTAGATTTCAGAAAATGGATCTGTAAATTGTAAACCAGCAACAATTGCTTCTTTGTAGTGGTTTTGGTTTATACCTAAGCAGAAAGGGAGCTTTTAAAAGTCGGATTTATATGTTGAGTTTCTACCTTAATGGAGAAGTTCCAGCTGCCGAAAATGTCAGCGCAAAATATCAACATCTTAAAACTTTTTAAGAATATAAATTGTAAAAAAATAGACAAATACATACATGTAACTAAGCCTCAAAAAGCTAATTTAAGCAAATTTTATTTCCTATTCTTCACGCACTACTTTTAAGCTTATAAAGCATCAAAACTTATGTTTATAAAATATAACTTGGCTTATTAATGAAACTTTAAGTATTAGAGGCCTTATACACCGAATATGAAACCGAATTTCTACGGCAATTTTTTCTATAACAACTTTTGTAGAACCTAATTTTTTCAATTTGATTTTTATAAATGCAATATTTTTATTCTCTCGCCTTTTATCCCTTAGATTTTATTGTATTTACAAAACAAAGTTTAATATTCGTGATGTTTCTGTTTTATCTTTAAACATACTTATACATCGCCACTACGTGAGATTGAACTTGTCGCGCAAACGAGTCAATCATTTGTTTTAAATGAAATGTAAATGGTCCATTTTTTAATGCATTTTAAGTTGCTTAAAATGGGTTTTCGTTTGAATTTAACTACATAATGTTTTGAGTATGAAAAAAGTACCAAAAAAAAGAGCAAAAATATCCACATTCCATGTAACATACAAGCCGGTTATCGCTGTTTTACAAATGTCACGTAACAATGGTATGCAATTCTAATGGTACGTTGCGACTACGCTACATTGCATTTCGATAATATTTTCTATTGGTTTTCATATAACAAAAAGCGAACAGCTTATAGATACAGTACATATTCGGCACAGCAACGATCGCCTAACTGAACCTTTACCCGTTGCTAAGGCCACCGTGGAGTTGGGATAGCACAATAAGCTTTAACATTTATATTTTTAAAGCTTAGCTAAATATTTATTTTCTAATAAATTTATATTCTACTAAAATTTTTTAAAAATTTACATTTAAATCTCGCCCTAATTTGCTTGTGTTGTCTTACTTACACTCCTCTACAATAAATATTTTATCTTTTAGTCATAATTTAAGTATTTTTATTCTAATATATGCTTATTTATTTACTTTAAAAATCATAAAACATTTAAAATTTTATTATAACTAATTTGTCTGTTGTATATACTAATTTTTAGCTCTTCTATGGTGCTATTATGCTTAAGGAATTATAAACAACAAACCTTTTGACTTTTGCCAGAAATATACAAAAAAAAAAAAAAAAAAAAAAAAACGAAAAAAACAAAACAAAACAAAATGAAAAGTTACACCAAATCCTTGTATACCATAGTTTTTAGGGGTACCATTATTTTATAGAATGCTTTAAGTTCTGCCTCTGAACCCTTTGTGCCCTTTTCGACTAAACTTTGAAATACACCAAATGCAGTAAGTACGACTGGTGAATGTTGAAACAGAAGTGGTAGGAGTGAGTATTTGCTGTAAGGCTGTTGAATTAGTTGTTAAACAGGATGGCTTATTAGTACAGCTCCGTTCTGTATTATACAGAACACTTGTGTATTTTAGAGTTTTGTTCTGTATAAATTTTTTTTTATGCAAAAGCGTTTAATATTTTTGTATTTAATTACTTATCTGTCCTAAGTTTTTCACAGGTTATTTTGAAAAAAATTACACTAACAAAAAAAATGTTTCTTTAGTTCAATTGTGATGTTACTAATGCTTCACCCTGTAGTTGTAAGGGCAAACTTTTAATAAAATTGTTATGTAAAGTCGTTACTTTTCTATAAAATCCTTTAGAATACATAATTTCATACAGCGCCTTTCATAAATTTTTTATAGCAAAAAAAAAATAAAAAATAAAAACAACAGTAGCAACGGTAGCACTAAAAACTACAAACTTTTTTTACCACAAAATATATGTATGTATGTGAATAATTGTAGAAACTATATTCATACTTACTATGCCACCAGAATCATAAAGAATAACAACATGAATTTTATAAAAGTATTAGATTAATGCACTTGAGGAAATTTTTAGTCAAGATATATTGGAAATATTCTATATTTCCTTAATTAATTTCCTGTTACCTAATTCAATAACTTCCAAGTTGCAGGAAGTTTTTTTGGGTTTTAACCGTAGAATGCATAAACGGGTACCCATGTGTCCACCAGCAACTTTAAACGTTTCTAGGTGTAAACCAATTGAGTATTGAAACTTCGGACCTAGAAAACTTAAGTCTTTTTGAGTCGTTTAATTTACCATTTGTGAAATTTCGTTCAGCAGTTCAATAATCTTAGCTTCCAAAAATGACACGTACGCAAGCGCATAACCGGGGTACCCGTGTGTTCCCAATAGTTTTCATACGAAAAAAAAATGAGAGAGAAAAGAGCTGTTTTGAGAGTTTTAAATAAATAAATTAAATAATTTCATTAACATAAAAAAATTACAATTAAATATTTTTAGTACAGTCTTTAAGTTTAATATTTTTGTTTGTAAGACTAAAGGTGCCCGTACACGACATGTTTTTGTCATCTGAAATGTCAAATTTCCCACCGCAAAATGCATACATGTCGTGTGTTACCTTTTTAACTTTGCTTCTGTAAAAGTCAGATGCAAGGTCATCTGACAAAATTTCAATTAGAGCGTGCTCTATTTTCTTCTGAAAAACCATCTGAAATCACTGCTGTTATTTTAAAAAATAAATGCTGTTAGAAATTTATGCCGCAAAGAAGCCGGCAGCGGCGGTGTACTATTGACAGAATCATTAGCCGGCTGCGGTTGTTGTTTTACAATTCCAATAAATGTATGTTCTTTTAGCATTTTAATAGAAATAATGTACAAACATATATAAAAAACGTTTCATCATTATATCCAAAATTGGCTTCTTCGAATTTCAAGAACAAATTTTTAAGATGGCTGAACTCTTTTACGGCGCAAATAAAAAATTTTGTGGCGGCCGCACGCTATTTTGAAACCGAGAACTACTTTGGTTTCTGCAATAACTATGCGAAAAAAAAACAGACAATGTCAGAAGCAAATTACATGTACGTTTGTGACCGAATATTATAAACCTTATGTAAAACAGCAATTTTGACAGACATGCACAATTACATGTGACTTGAAAAGTTGACAAGTCAGATGTAAAAAACATGTCGTCTATATGCTCCTTAAATGACTAAAAGTTGTTGTGCGGTACACGGGTACCCTGGTTATGCGTTTGTGTGGAATTTTTTGGTTATGCATTCTGCGGTTAACAGAATATAGTAAAATTCATCTAGTGTAAACTGGAATCTTTTGCTCGATGAATATAAATAAAAGCCTTTCCACAAAACCTTTTTTGCGATTCTTGCAAGTCTTGAAGCGGAAAATAATTCTTTAATGCTTAAAAATATGTTATCGAAAAATTAGATGTAAAAAATTATATCCTTCTTAATTTATACAGACGGACGGACATCGTTTTATAAAATATAAGCCCATTAATATTAAGAGGAAGGATTATTTATTCAGTCAGTTTTTCAAACAACCATTATCGGCTATAGCGTTAAACAATATGTACGATTGATAAACTTTTAAAAAACGCTAAACAGAGACTGCCACTGTTTTTCCATTCACGATTTTGGGGAAAGTAAGGAAATTGCTTTAGATACTTCCACAGCGTTTGACAGAGTCTGGCATTGTATACTATTGTCTGGCATTGCATACATCTGTGCATATAGTGTCGGTGTTAATTTCTCTCGAATTATATCACGATTTGTCAGAGATCGCACTACACGAGTTGTTATATGGAGGGCTCAGAGCTGAAGCGAACCAAGTCAAAAAAGAAAATTCGAAAATATATTGAGTTTGAGTAAGTAAATTGCCATTAATTACTGGAGCCACTGACTAGGGTTTGTTACCGTTACCTTAGGAACGAAACTGTTTTTGATTTACCCCATTACAGAACTGGATTGAGTTAAATTTTGCGGAGATTTTCGCACCAGATTTCAAATATCTATACGTGATATATTTTATGACTTGGTTCGGTTCAGCTCTGAACTCTCCATAAATGGGGTTTCGTCAAACGAGTTCAAGGTTCATTCAGAAATGCCGCAAGGCTCCGTCCTTTTTCCTTATCTATTTTTAAATAAAATGCGAAAGATTTATTTGAAGGGTTCATCCTCTGAAAGCTGGTCCTAGCAAAAGAAAAAATAAATCTTGTATACAAGCCCGTTTGTGGCTTATTTGCAGGTCTATGGAAATAAGTAACAAACTTCAACAGACCTTTAAGTCAGCAAAGCCCATGACATCGTTCAAATTTATAACTGATTTATGAGTCATAGAAACTTGGCATTTAAAATGCCCGGGCGTACGTATTTACGTTATCCCATGCATAATGGAATTGATAGGACTTTGAAATATTTGTTTAAATCGTTTACGCCTTTAAATTAATTTTTAACTAATTTTACGAATATTTTCCATAAAAAAATTCCATATGAACGTTTACGTTCCAAATTTTCAAACAGGTCGTAATATTCCTTTTTCAGTTCATGTAAAAATTGGAACTAGGCTGCTGTATAAGGCCCCATTACACATGTATACCTGGTAGTATTGCTTATTCTTTTACGAATATTTCTAAAATTGTTGCAATTTTTTCTGTGTACTTTATAATGCATATAAGTTTTTACCAAAAAATAGTCAAAAGAAAAACAGTTAAAATAAAAAAAAAGAATGTATGCAGACAAATATTTAATCATACCTTTATTAGAAAAGAAAAGGTTTAGTTTTTGTAAATTTTTAATTTAATAAATTTAAAAGAAGCTGTGCAGGGCAATTTTTGTAAAAGATTTGTGAAATAAAATTACAGCTTTTGGCACAATTGTCTGGGATCTCTTGATCATTCGAATAAATTTTTTTTTAATAAAAACCCAATATATACTTCATCGAAAAAACATTGTTCTACTTTTTATAATTTTATAATAAAGCAGTCTCCAAATATGGAAGATTTTAGGAAATCTTATATCTTTTAATATTTAAAAAACATTAAAACTCTGTTAATAAAAAAATCAATAATAACAAGAGTGGCAAAGAAGATTTAGGAAAACAAAGTCAAGTTAATTCGTTACAACGTGACGATAATCGTGATGTTGGGTGTTGTTTGAAAAAGGGCCATAAAAGGCAAGATTCGCGAGAAACGTTTTCTAAAATGATTGGGACACATATTTAAATTACACAAAATTTAGCTCAAAAAAAATTTAAATAAAACAACCTGGCAAATAGAAAGCGAAATTTGGTTAATAAGTTTGCTATTTAAAACGATTATTCAGTAACAATAAAAAAATTTTATCATGATTTTATCTAGTACTTAACGCATCAAACCACCAAAAAAATGTGACTCCATAATAAGAAGACGAAATACGATTTGAAATATATTTTCAATTCAAACTTTCTTGTTAAAACTGTCGTTTAATTATGACATTTAGTTCATTTGGAGTCGAGACCGTTTTCGAATCATTAGCTTTGGTATGCAACCAACCAAATGTCAATTACACATGAATTACGAAAACGTAAGTGGAGCTGGATCGTGCATACTTTACGATACTGCGAAACAAGCCATTGATTCGAACCCACAAGGCAGTCGAAGAAGATGAAGACCCTCACAAACATGGAAACGGAAAACTGAACCTGAAACTCTCGCATCCAATTAAGTGTACTGGAAAAAACCTTGCTCCTCACAGAAGTTACAGAAACCAATATATATATAAGCCATTATGCTGATGTGTGTAATACATACAAATCGATCAACTAAGAATAACTTTTTTAAAATCGATCTAACGATGTCCATTAGTCCGATTGGTTGTCCATGTAAACTTTGTGTTGTAGAGATAATTTGAAATTGGTGAGAAAAGGTCTCTAACTTTAACTGGCTGCCATATAAGAATAGAGTCTTGGTGCCCATAACCTGTTCGTATTTATATTATGCGAAATTTTGCAAAATAATATTGTATTGCTATTTAAAGCAGGTTAAAAAATGGCATAGCTCCTATATAAATACTCGAGAATACCTTTAACTTATTAATGTTGGTATTCAGTAGGGATAGATTATTAGACTTTTTTCAAAAACCGGGTTTAGAATATTCCAAATAGCTGTTATTTAAAAAAAATACCGGTTATATGTTAAGCATTTAAAAAATAAAAGGTTAACCGGTTTTAATTCGAATACATAAAAATACAGAAATCAAATTAGTTTTGTAATAAAAAGTTAATTCGAGCAAAAAAAAATTAATCCACGAAGGAAAGGAACCAACAAAATACATGGACATTAAGGTATGTTCATACCTTACAATTATTTGACGAAAAAATAATATAAAAAATCATGACCAGTAAATTGATCAAACATAAGTTTTATTTTTAATAATTTCTAGTTATAACCTTAACTTTATTCCTGAAGGGTTCCATAGACACATACAGCTCATGCTCTTGCAATCAGCAAGCATGTGTGTGTAAATTTGAACTTTTTATTTATGGAAGCGTCACACAGACAATGCAGTATGAAAAATCAAAATAGTTATGATTTTTAAATGAACTCATACTGCTGACAGTTGTTCACATGAACAATAAAATTAATTAATTAATTTGTTGATACAGTTTTCTTTTCAATTTAAATTAAAACAAATTTAAAATCGTTTTTGAGAAAAAAACGTGTGAAGAAAATAGGTTTTTTTTGAATTTCACGAAATGAAATTTATTTTAAAATGATGATAAAATATCAATTACACACGTATGTATAAGAAGGGTTCATCGGCAGTAGCTGTCATCAGTATGTGTCGATGGGCCCCTTAAGATGATAATTGTATAATGCAATTTAGAAACTGTTAAATAACGTCTATTCAAGCGAAACGTTTTGCAAAAGCAAACAATTCTTTAAAAAAACTAGTGGTTACGTGTAGGATATTAAATATTTAATAGGTGTGAACTTAGCTAAAGAATTTTTGGTTTAAAAATAATTTTAGGATTTTTTTTATATTAGATATTTGCCCTAATTTATTTTAAATAAGTTTTAATTGGTGGCTAATCGAGTCCATATGAATCAGTAGACGTTTTGCAAACAAAACCTTTCAGCCAGGATTATATATTTCAAATTATATTGTTACATGCTTTTTATATAAAATATTTGTCAAGTCGCCGATCACAATTTAAAATCTTCCATGACATTGTTTTAAACCTTTAATTTAGTTTTAAGTTCTTGGTGTTTTAATAAACAAAACTGATGAATTTTCCCATATCGTTGATTCCGCCGCGGCGGTATTTTGTAGTTAACAGCATGAAGATTGTTGACTACTTAAGAGTTTTTCATTAATTTTAGGCAGTATATTTTAGTAAAGTATTATTTGCAGTCTCTTAAGAACTACTTGGAACGGAGTCAAGTTTTAGTTGGCGTATATTTATGTAAGTGATGTAAGTGACAACCAGATATAAACATTCATTGCAAATCCATGATATGTAGTAGAGTGTCAGCCTGTTGACTAAGGTGGCAGCCCCTTCATCATGAAAGGGGGTGGTACCCTGTAACAACCCGAATTTGAATTGTATTCCCTGTTAGTCTGTCTGCCAAAATTCGTGTCAACCACTTAACATATTTTTGGACCAGAAATTTTACAAAATTCGTATACGATTCTTACTTTTTTGTCAACGTTTCTCTCAGACATCTGGCAGACTTTGTACTATTTTGGTTGTTGGGTTTACAGGATCTAAGATCTGTTTTGTAGAAATTACAAACAGAATGACAATCTCATGTGCCCATAAGACTACCAATTAATATAATTTCTTTTTTTATTATTATTTTTATCCACAATCAAATTTTAGCCAGCTGTAGTCTTGTTTTTGTTTACTTTACTGCTGCTTTTTTCACATGGACCAGAGTTTCAACAGTAATTAGGATTTAATTAGTAAACAAATAGTTATAAATATTTCGGGAAAACAAATACAGATATTTTAAATGAATCTGCGTATTTTAGTATTTTTTTTTATATAAAAGTTAGAAAAAAAAACACATTTGGTTAATTAAATTTGTAGAGTAACTTTTCGAAATTTTATTGCGGTCACATAAATGATGGTGAAAATATGAATACAGTGTAACTAATATGTATGTCCTAAATAGCAGAAAAAAGTATCGGAGTCGCAATTAGATTTCATAAATAATTTCCCCCTCATAACTAAATAATGATATGTTATTACATTTTTAAATTACAATCTAACTATTGACGTACTTAAATTCAAAATAAAACACTTTGCAATAAGTACCATAACACACTTCTTAGGTAGTTCTGTATTGCCTAATACCAATCGCAAATCGTAAAAGGAATTAAAGATACAAAAATAGCAATAACTTGTATATTTGATTTTAATTTTTTTTTATTGAATCTTTATGTAAATATTTAAATATGATCAAACAATAATTACTATCAATTCATTACTGACTTATGTTTAAAATAATGTTTCTTCAGGGGAAAAAACAAAAATGAGACATCTGGCAACGCCAAATACTATATTCCAAGACTAACTGAGACCAACAAACTGAGAGAGAGATAATAAAATGTCAACAAATAATATTCGCACATGAATCAAACAAGACAATACATACATAATTGATTTACACAACCAAAAACAAAGATTGAGTGTAGGGATCAAAGTGATAATGAGAAGTTAGGAAAAATCTACATTGGTAAAACGAAGAGAAATTTAGGCGTGAAAATAGACGATCATAAAGCTGATATTAAAAGAGGAAAACTATCAACTGCACTTGCACAACACTCCATTGAAAACGGACACCGAAATTTCGTCTTTCGAGATATTAAAAGTTTTGTCTAAAATAAATTGTGGGTTTGGTTGTGTAAGTTAAAATATAAATGAGTGTAGTTTTATTAATAATGAAATTTTATACTTAAAATTGAGGTGAGTGATAGATAGATCTTGAAGAAGAGAATAAAAATATGTAATAAAATGAAAAAGACTTTATGCCAACTTAAGCCATTATTATTTATTGCCACAGATTTATTTTATTATTTTAAGTTTTGTGTTGTGTTGTCCTTTTATGATGTAAAATTTGACGAAAATATAGATTATAGTTATTGTAATTATTGACTTCTTTATATTTTTACAATGCTACCAGATATTAAAAAGAACTCAATTCTAGAAGAAGTTGGAAAGAATGCCAACGAAACGTAGGATTTTATTGAGAATTAAATAAATAATCTTTTATTTACATTTTATTTATGACCTTGAAAGCCTGCATATAGGA
The DNA here is from genome assembly GCA_949318255.1 of Pollenia labialis. NCBI lineage: Eukaryota > Metazoa > Arthropoda > Insecta > Diptera > Polleniidae > Pollenia > Pollenia labialis. The sequence goes on from OX439141.1 coordinate 17,958,995, forward strand.
AACTATATAAACTATTTAAAATAATTATTCAAATCTTATTCGAATACTACAGTGTATGTCCTGCAAATGCCGGAAGGAATTTTGCTTATTCAGGGTTCTCATTTACATAGGCATTTAGCGATCTTCTAATCGGATAAGTCCATAATTATCCCATCATCTTAAGAACTTTTAATTAAAATATTTCAATTATTATAATTTGTAATTCAAATCTAATTTTCCTTTTAAACTACATGTTTTAATAGTTGCAAACAAATGCATTACTTGTAATTTTTTTTTTAAAGTTTTGTTATATTTTTATTAACCTTAAATGTAATTTTAAATGTCTTAATCAGTGTTCGAAAATAAATCAAATATTCACATACCCAGAAACGATATCTATTTTTTTAAGTGTTTGTGTATAAGTTCACAACCCTTAATACCGTTGATGTGTTCTTTTACGAAAAACGGAACGCAATCAAATGATCTCATCTATACGTTGAGTTTGTTAGGTGTAGTATTTTTACTGCGCACAAATAACACAAACAGAAAAAAGTTTTTTTAGGGTATTTACTACACAAACACTATTAGAGATTGGGTTTTCCGTATTTTTACCATATAGAACACTAAAGTATAGAGTATAATGTTTATTTTTTGGACTCTGGTTTTAAATGCACATATAGTGTTATTTTAATTAAATTAAATTAAAAAAAAGATTAAATAATTTAAATCAGTTTGAGCGTTGCGTGTTTTATACCCGTCAGAGGCTTTGGTTTGATTTACTCCAGCGAGCTGGAGGTCTTCATCTAATTGCTCGGTTAATTAAGTTGGAACATAATTTGTAATTGCGTTTGTTACGTAATTTAATAAAACATTTCCAAAAAAAAAAAATGCCGTTTACTTGAAAACTCCGTACATATTTTTATTAAATGATTTATGTCCTGTTTCCAGGTTACAGGCAATTGATTGTGTAGAAAAATTTATATGATAATCACTCAGTTGTTTGAAAACTTTTCATACAAATTTTACTACACAATCAATTACTTGCCACCTGGGAAAAACACATAAATATTAAGTAGTATCTCTCATTAAATTCATGCGTCTTTTATAACTCGTTACACTGTAAGGGAAAATACCACACAACTATTATACAGATTTTATTGTATGGAAAATTGTGTTTGTGTGCCTGGTTTTATGTTAATATATATAATAAAATAATGCGGTTAGACTGCAAACACAAAACAATGGAAGCAATTAAATATTTTATAATAACTTAACTTTTTCAAATGTCATAATAATTTTTAAATTTTCTGAAATTATATTAATGCTTAAAAGTTTTTAAGAACACAGAAATCGTTGTTACCATTACTAAAGTGTTTAAATAAAAGTCGTTAAAAAGTTAAAGTAAATACTTGTTTAAAGAATTTATTGAACAAAATAACAACAAACAAGTAAAAGTGCTATATTCGGCTGTTAGTAAGAATATTTTGAATTTCATAAGGGATTTATAAACAACTAGCCGTTCCCACAGCGTTGCCCGCCCCGAACGAATTTTCGTCTAAATATAAAGAAATAAAAGCCTGTGTTTTTCATTGTGTTTTGAGCGATCTACATAAGTTTAAAATTTAATCACAATCGAAATTACCCATTTGTCCATTCATATTCCCAGCTTCGAAAAAAGAATAAAACATGTGTGTTTTAATTACGCTGATCTATTTGTTTAAATTTCATCAAAATTGTAAATAGTTTGTATAGTTTCAATATGCTGGCTTTCAAGGTCATTAATTTAATGTTATTAAAATATTATTAATTTCATTCTTTCCAACTTCTTCGGGGATTGAGTTTTTATTAAAATATAGAAAATAGAAAATCATTCAAAAGCAAATTTCGATCTACCAAAGGTTAAATACAATTTGGTTTAAATATTGATGTTTGACTTTTGCCTGCCAGCAGTCGTCCGTGGCTGCGAGTGTTAAGCGGCAAACGCCTTTAAAGAGATTGAATGTTTGGAATCGAAACATGTAAGGGTAACCTGTCCGTAAAACCCCTGGGTTCGAATCTCAGGTCAGTCAAGAATGGAAAATTATCAATAAATTTAAATTAATTTTATGTTGTAAAATTCCTTTCTTCATAAAAATAATTTAATGAAAATTAAATTTGATGAAATTAAGCCTAGTTAAAATATCAAAATTTGGATTAAGAACCATAGAACAGTTCAACTAAATAACCACAATACTAATAATAGTAATCTTTTTCGTCAGTTTACATCATTTACAAATTATATCACAGTATTTTGAATAGGTGGAAAACACAACACAAAACATTAAATATTAAATGAATGTAAATTTAAAAACTATCACAGAACATATTTCCTTTTATGATCACAGTTGTTTTTATTGTTTAGATATTTTCAGAGTGGCAGTAATTCTCCGTATGTACCTTCTTGGTCGCTTTCGCATTCGATGAACAGCGTACTCATGTAAAAATTACTTTACATTTCTTTTGAGTACGGAAACTATTGCTTAATTTGCTTTCTTCTCAAACGATAATTAATTTGAAATATTTTGATTAACCCATTGTGTCCCATTCGAACGTACTTTAAATGTATCATGAAATGAATGTATTTATTTATACATCGAAACTCATAATAAAATTTTTTAATATTTTATGCGTCATCTATGCTATCACCAAAATGCTATGCCAAAACTTGGAGACCAAAAATGGCTAAATTTACGAGAAAAAATGGCTAAAAATGGGCTAAAAAATGGCTAAAAGTTTTTTTTAAATAAAAACACATTCACATTAAATAACAAATCAGAAAAATTCATATAAAGTTGTTAACGATGAAATTGTAAGTTAAGATCAATTTCTTAAATAAGAATAAACGTTATTTAATATTTTGAAAGATATTTAAAAAATCATCGATACATTTTATGTCGTTATTGTTCATCTCATAAAAATCACTCGTGCGTATTAGTTTTAATTAATTTGAAGATAAATCACGATAACATTTACCCAACATCTTGATTCCAGATCTACAATAAAAAACAAGTAAGAAAATATAGTCGGTCAACCCCGACTATATGATACCCTACACCTCATTAGTACTTGTGTACAAAATTTTATTAATATATCTGCAAATTTGCGATCTGTACTTTATGCACAAGGTTTACATGGACAGCCAGCCAGCCGGACAAACATCGTTTATTCGACTCAGAAAGTGGTTCTGAGTCAATCGGTATACGAAAAGGTGGGCTTAGTGCCAATATTTTAAGGTGTTACAAACATCAGCAGAAACTCATAGTACCCTCTCCACTATTGTGGTGTTGGTATAAATATTTCATTGATAAAATCGAATTAACGGTTGCTAAATGTATCCTATTTTTCAAATTACTTTTAACGATGTTTACTTGGCGAAATACCCTCTCTACTTCAGCATAAGACCATGGAAGAGAGAGCAACTTTATAGTAAATTCTGAAATTTCAAAAAAAAAATTGTTGCCGCCTACATCTCTTTATTTAAATATTTGCAACCAGAAAGAAACACTGATGTTTGTGTTGATCCATTTTTTAAATTTAATATTGAACTACTGTTCCTTTATTTTGAAAGATGTTTCATCATCATCGTTTATAGCAATTTTCAACATTTGTAAAAGTTGTGATGTAAATTAAAGACATTTTAATTGTTAAAAATTTTTATTTTGCTTTTATAAATTTTTATAATAAAATAAAAATTATTCTTTTAAAAGCAAAACGGCAAGAAAAATTGTATGGCTAAACTAAATGGCTAAATTGGCAACACTGGCTATCACAGAAAATTATTAGTAGTTTTTATTAATTAAAAAAATTGGTTGAAAAGTATTTCAATTTTAATTAATGTGTACATTAAATCAATTGTTTTTTCTTTTTATTGAAAGAAAATTTAAAATATAATTTTCATTTAATTAACATTTTAGTAACTTTGAAATAAATATTGAATTAAAATATTAATTAAATAACAAAAAACCTTAATTGATTTTTTCGTTTAAGCCCTAGATAGATAACGTAATTTTTTTGTACTGAAAGATAACTACACGTCTGGAAGCCGTATGCTTGTTACTTTCCTTTAAAGGATATCACCAAAAAAAATATTGATCAATTTTTTTGTTGAAAACATTTATTTATTCTATTTCTTTTAAAAAAATATAATTTTTAAACAGAAAATTTCAATAAAAATAAATTAAAAATTGAATTTTAGCATTATCAAAAATTATAGAGTTTTTACAAAGGACTTCAGTTAGGTTCTAAAAACTTAAATAAATATTTTCTTTTTACTTTGTGTAGATAATGTTATTTGTATTAACTTATATAAACAAAAAAAATTATTTAAATAGATAACATTATGTGCTAGATTAACAAATTTGAGATTGTAACGATACGTCTATCAGACATATGTTGTGTATATTTCTTAAAAGATATATAACTTGCACCATAAAAACTGCCACCACCAACTAGGTGCTGCTAGATACTAGACACATTTGCAAATGTGAAAGTAAGAGCGCAAAATTAAAAAAGCGTAGGTCTCGCAGACGTACCTTATCATTCTATGGATAAATAAAATAATTTAAACTTGTAGAAACGTTGTTGGGAAATATCAAAACCTGAGCTACATATTTAATAAATCAATTAACACATTGTTTGAATTGTGAGAAATTATATTGAAAGCAACAATAAAAAACGAAAATTTGTTTTAGTTTTCAATATAATTTCTCACCCAATCACTTGTTAATGTTTTCTATACCGATAGAATAGGCGCCATAAAGCTGATTTATTTTGACATCAGTACTATGTCTTCGTTTTTGACCCCATGACACATTTCATCAATTGGCCAAAGTGTCATCAGGGTCAAAATGAAATAATGTTATAAATGGGATGACATATCGGCATCATAGAAATGACGAACATGTCGTCAGTGCGATGACGAAGTCCCATCGGAGAAATACACATTAGCATTAATTTGTCATTTAGTCATTTAGTCATTAAGTCAAAGTCATAGGAATTGACTTAAGTCAAAGTGAGAGAATGTTATTATTTACTTACCCGTTACACATGTTTGTTTCACGTTTGTTGAATTACGACCTTTATTTACAGCAGAACTCTCAATAATAAGACACCAGCACCATGTCCCATATGGTTTTCGTAATCATTCTACTTTAAAAATGTGTTGTATTTAACCAAATATTAAAAAAAAATTGAATATAGGAATTTTTGCTTCGAATAATACATTGTTATCATGAAAATAATGTTAATAATACACAAAATGTGGCAACGAATTGATGTCACTATAGTCATAAAATAGATGACACGTAAAAAATGACAAAATTGTACGAAGACGTTAGTCATTGGATTGATGTTACTTTTTGCATCATTGATGCCATTTGTTGTAACTTTGATGTCACAATTCTGATTTAAGGCATCATCAATATGAAGATGCATTTTTCTATCAGTGTAAAAACAGGCAGTAAAATTAAAAATATATTTTTAAAATTTAAAATTTTTACAATTTTTAGTAATCTTAGTAATAATTTTGGTAATAGGTGCAAAATCAACTAATTATTTATTTGATTATATGAATTTGGAATGAATTTGATGATTAGAGACAATTTTTAATTTTTTCTGTGATGACTACAGTGGCATCAATTCGATAGAACATTTTGCGTCATATTAACGTTGTTTTCATGTTTAAAAAGAAATAAATTAGAAGCAAAAATTTCCATATTTTATTTGTTTAAATTATGTAGTTAAATATATAAAATTTTCAAAGTAGAATGATAAAAAAATCATTTTGGACATGCTGCATTTGTCTAATAATTGAGATTTATTCTGTTAACAAAGGGCGGAATACAAACAAACATGTCTAAATAAATAAAAATATTATCTCACTTTGAGTGAAGACTTAAACAGTTATTTAAATGAGCCAAATAAGTAATTTATCCGATGTTACTGAGTGATCGAACTGATGACATGTTTTATTAAAATGACTCCGATTCCTTATTTCTGTGATGGCGCTGTGTCATCCCATTAAGGACATAATATTACCTGAGTCACTTTGGCCAAGTAATGTTAAGGCTGAGATCACAATGAACAAAAGTGTCATGTGGTCAAAAAAGAAGACACTTGTCATATTACTGATGTCAAAATACATCAGCGTTATGACACCTTTTCTAGCAGTGAACAAGAATTTTATCTCTGCTTACAAATAAGTATGTATGTGTTTCTGTTTGGTTTTACTTTAATTATAGAGATGGGCTTTTTGTGTACAATAAATCATTAGAACTTTCTTTTCGCGTGCCTTCGTCTTAATTAAACCTTTTATGTATTATCCATAAATAGGGTTGAGTTATTAAAATATGTTACTAATTTACCTTTGCTGTGTTAACAATATTAAGGCATACTAAATATGCCAAAAATATTAAATATTATCTTAGTATTTTAAAATATGAGCAACCTTTTTTATACTGAATTCTTTTTTTTAGCTCTAAAAATGTCATCCCATGTCTAAAGCCAGCTTGAGTTGTTTTTTTCTACTGAAGACCATTTTATAAAAGTTATGAATTTTTTACTTTTCCTTAAACAACTTAACAGGGACATTCCTTACAGTAATTTTTTTTTCTTTAATTTTTTTTCTTTAAAAGAAAATATAAACAATTTTTTTTTCATTTCTTTTTCAAAACTTTTTTTTCTAACTCACAAGTCCCAACAATTTGTTCACTAAAATTAAAAATATGCACCAACTGCTGTTTTTGGGTTTAAAAAAGGAATTTATAGAAGAAAAAAAATATGTTTTACAACAATTTTGTTTAAAAGTTTTTTACTTAAATTGCTAAAAAATTAATTTTTAAGTGTTTAGAATTTGGTGGCCGAAAAGTTTTTATGTCAATAGCAAATGGCAGCATATAAACAGCAATTCGTTTTTCATGCTGTTTCTTGTTTTGAAGTTTAATATGAAAAACGATGGGTTTTTTTATTACAAAACAATTAGACCAACACTGAAATTAATGTTCGGTTTTTTCGCTCTTTGTATTCTACTTCTCTTACCTTCACAACATTAAATCACTGTCAGTATAGCTGTTTAAATAATGACATATAGTAGTGGTTGGTTGGTCATTGAATAATTCACAACAACGTCCTTCATTTTTCTATATTTTGATATCTTTTGCAGAGCTTTTTGATGTTTGTTGGCCAGAGGTGTACTTCGATCTAGGGACAAGTAATTAAATACAGAAGCATTCCTGACAGATATCAGCTGTAAGAATGTCAAGAGGCTTGTTGTCATAACCCTAAAAAAATCGAATCGATTATTACGCTTTTTTGAGGAGTTTAGCGCTCAATTTCTTTCCGAAATGCATTTCTTATATTTTTGCTTCACTAAGGAAGAAATAAATTAGATTCCTTGCTTATCCTCTTATATAGCCCAGAGATAGCGTTTTCTGACTACTGTTTGTTCCGATCGATAATGCCTTAGATAAACTGCGCTTCACATCAAACCAAGGTATAAATTGATTAGTTTTTGGCTTAAGAAGAACATAAATGGTTTCAGAGACAAAGTCGAGTGCTTAGGACGTAGAGGAAAAAAATCCCATCTACTTTAGACAAACAATACTTCATCTTGATATAAACACATGGGTTGTTTGTTATTTAGCGGTTCATCAGGTAATATATTAAAAAAAATTTAAATAAATGTATTTTGTTGTTGTGAATATAACTAAATAACCATAAAACCTGACAACCAGCCTTTCGTGAACAACCCAATAAATTTTTCATAAAAAAAAATTATTACATTATCCAATAGGAAACTGAAAATTTCACGCTCCTGGTTTTTTAATGTTTGTTTTTTTTTTTATTTTCTAAATAAGAAAAGGCAAATAAAATCCTCAAACGTTAAAATCATCGTAGTGATGAAATTAAAAAAAAAAATATGGAATAAAAAACCACTTTTACTAAAAAATACTGCAGAAAAATGAAAAAATTCAACAGAATGTCAAGTGCAGGTTGCAGAAGATAACATTGATTAATCTCCTGTCCACTCTTTGAAATCTCATCATCACATCTAAACTCTAGTTAACATTATTGCATACGACACTTGACAAACCAACCTCCTTTCCATTACAACAACAACGAACGCTCCTCAAAAATACAAAAAAAAATTGATTTCAGCTACAATACGCCATCATCAACCACAACCACAAGAATGTTAAACAACATCCGTTGGAAAAAAGGAACGAAAAAAATTTTGTTGGGTTTTGAATATTTGCAGGACATTCCAAATACACCAACGAGAAAATATACAACGACAACAACGTACGTATAAACTAGTCTTCTGAGGTGTAAGTAATGGCATCTATTGTTTGCGTACTAAGTACAAATATATCGGGGACAAGGGTATAATATTTCTAAAACCAACCAAATATTCAATTTACCAAAAATGCATTCTCCATATTCATACAATCCGTAAACCAAAACTGTTCCCTTTACATCCCTTTTTCATTTATTAGGAATAAAAGATTTTTTAGTTAGATTTGAAAAAATTTAAAAGGTTTTAGTTACGACTACAAGTAACACTCACTCATTTGATACCACAGAATCTATTTGGCTTTAAAGGGAAGAGTTGACTAAAGGCATCCTGTTTAAAATTGAGGGTGTGTAAGTGTGTATGTGTGTCCTCTGTCAACTTAACAAACAAACTCTTTCCTTAACAATACTTGAATCTAGTACTTTTTTTTTTTTTTGTAAAGAAAGTTATAAATTATGTTGGGTCATTGTGACACACAGCCAGAGACATTTTTAGTTCGTTTAAAATTTAGTGGCCTCTAGAGGGTAGTTTAAGTTGTTGATTTTATTTTAATTTTAAATAGAAATGAAACTTTATTGTTTGAGATTATTTGGTTTAACCTATAAAAGATTCAACTCAAAATTTTATTATATTGCCCACCTACATTAAGAGACTAGGGTTCGCGAATAAGAACAAAGCAGTTGCTACAGTAAGAAAATCAAATAACTCTTTTTTAATTCACATACATACATTCTTTTATTTCGTGTTTATACGGTGTTTTTTTATATTTTCTTAAAATAATTGCATTAACATGGCCTCTACCCTCGGTAAAGCCTGTGCGAAATTTTAAAAACATAATTTTTTATTACAGACTTAAGGATTGCAGCGGGAACTGCCTCAATTGTTGCTATAATTCATTACATTAAATCATTGAAATTTTAAAGTTTTGTTTTGTGAACTTTTTATTCGCAATAACGCCAAGACAAAAACAAAGCAAAAGAAAGAGAATATGGACCATAATTTTAAGACCAATATCCTGAACACGAAAATTTGATGTCTTCCAAATAGATCACATTGATTGATCATCACCGTGATGCTTCAAACAAGACTTTATTTTTAAAATTTCTTGTTTTTTAAAACTTCATATTTCAACGTAAAAAACATATCAACTTGGAAAAGTATCAATAAGGTATTCGAGAAGCTAAACATGATATATCCGATATTAGAACGAGATATTTAAAAGGAATACCCTGCATATTAATATGTAACTACAACTCCCAAAAGGATATTCTGATGATTATCTGACGAGTAACAAAAACATCTAATTTTTTTTATTAATTATTTTTTGAAACGCTCGTCTTTTCATCTTGGATTAAACCTTTTGCTACTTTCTGTAAGAGTCATATAACAATTACTGAACTACATACCTAAATAAAAGCGTTTCTACAATATGAAAATTCTATTATCAATACAATTTCAATAAAACAAAACGACTTAAGGATCTGGTAAAAAGGATTTTCCGACAGGATTGTGTTGATTTTGCGACCTTAAGGTTTTTTTGCATGACAAAAATTATTCAAATATTTCTCTTTTAAACAGAATTTTATAACAAAAATAAAAAAAAGGGGTTTAAAAGGGTACTAAAAAAAACTTTCGTTTTCGATTTTCAGCACACACCTGCATATTTTTATTTAATTTTAACAGTACGGAAAACGAATTTTATAGCCCACAATCAGTTACTGTAATAATTCCATGAGTGTATACATCGATTTATTCTTAAGTCAGCTGTCTTTTGAAAAGATTTTTTCTAAATCACATAAAAAAATTATCAAAAAAAAAATACTATTTCCAAGCGAATCGGCACATCCGTAAAATTTTATTTGAATTTTATTAGGGAATCCTTAAAATAAATCCTTATCTAATAATAGGCTTGTTCCCGTCGAATGCCAATGATGCCAAAAAGCGTTTCCGTATCAAACCAGCTGTATAATAAATATGTATAACCAAAAACAACAAATATTTTGGATTTAAGTCTACACAAAAAATTGAATTAAGGCTGACGCTTTCTTTTATTTGTGCTAAAAAGTTTTACTTTGGCGTTTCCTTTCTTTTCGACTTTTTTTACCTGAGATGTGAGTAGAAATTTATTGAAATCTTATTTTACCGAACTTAACCGGGAAAGTAATGTGGAAACTGTGGGACCAACCAGTAAAGTAAAAGCTTCACCACCATTATTTTTCTTTGTACGAACTGAGGGATAGCGATGATACGGCCATCTTCTTATTATTGCATGAGTCCTATTTTAGTGCAATTGTTTAGAGGAGTGCGGGCAAAACTTGCGCAAAAATTACCCTTAGAGGTGATTGGCCAACTTTAAAGCATAAATCAAAAGCTACCTTGCTTATATTAAGGAATTATTAACACTTAAAGCATTGAGATTTTTAACTAAACGCTTGTACGGTATTAATACAACGACTTTGCCAAACTACAACCATTTTTTTACTTGTCTGCTAAAGATTTAAAATTTCTTTTTTTCTTTTCTTTTCCGGCTGTTAAGTCAATTTTCATTAACTTGTTTTACTGTTTTGATTGAAAATTTGTTTTATGACACATAAACTTTTTATAATTCATTAAATAGAAAAAGGAAAATAAAAGCAGCTACTGGAAATCTTGGTTGATTAAATAAATCCGATTCTGCCGTTAAATAGAAATTAAATCTATACACCAGAAATATTTGGGAACGCAAATTGACGATAAAGAAAGAACTAAGCTTGAAGTCACAAAGATTTAATTTGAAGATTGTTTTCTTTATTGCAACCGAAAATCTTTTTGTATTTGGAAAGAGGGTTTTTAAGTATTTCTACTCCGACAGATAAAGATTTATTGATTTTGTAATTTCGTTTATAATACAATCTACACATATTTAGTCGGTATGATGACTTTATTCAATAAGAAACAGCGTGCTATAATAGAGCTAATGCTAAAGGTCGTAGGGCATGAGATTTGTGCAAATAACTTTTAAACATGGGTCTATATGGAAAAGTGGTTTTGAAAAAATTACGTGCAAAAAAAAAGAAACTTTTTTAATAAAAAAAAGAATTTCACATATAAAACGGTTATTGCAACCATGCACTTTAGTAAATTTTAAATTTTTTTCTGGCCAAAATTAATTTTAAGCCAAACGACTGATCCAAATTAAATAATTTTTTTTTTGATTCGATCTTTGGAAGGTTCCCACCCTCTTGAAGCCAGTAAGTTTTTTGTCAGGCACTGTCACGGGAAAAAAACTGGGTCACGCGTTCTCAGGGAATTTTTTTGTTTTATAACACACGCCCGGACATTCTTGCATATACAATTTTTGGTCACACAAGCTCAAGTGCGAAAATTTTAAAACACTTCTATTAAAATCATTACTTTTTTTTATTCCACATAAAATAAACTTTTGTTTTAAACAAATTTTTAATGCAAAATTTGGGATTTCTTGTTGTAAATTATCAATTAAATTTAAAAAAAATAATTAATTAAAAAAACATGATTCTAAATTTCTTCATCTTCGCTCTTAATATATTGTTCGTCTTCCTGTTTCGACGACTCTTACGCCATCTATTACTGATATGTAAGCAAAAGGTTCATTAGTGCTGTTTTAAATGTTCTTCAAAATGTTCGAAATACCTGCCTTGAGCAATATGTGTAGCAGTTTCAGATAAAAGGGACCTCTGGGCGAAAAATGAGTTTTGGAGAAAAACAATTTTGAAGTTAGCAAGTAAAAATTTTTTTTAATCAAAGGTGTATTTTCAAGCTTACTTATGACAAAAGTAATGAAGTTAGAAATCGATTTTTGCATCTATATGTCCCTTTTAACTGAAACTGACACATATGATATAAAAAGGATGTAAATACCTGCCCGCTTGTCAGCATCGTTACGTTAAACACGCCATAAATTAAATAACTCTGATTTTGGCACACTTAAATTTGATAGAAAAATACGTTTGTTTCAAGAGATTAGTAATTATTCGCAGCTCAAGTTTGATTCTTATGGAAGATATCTTATGGACCCAGAGAAAAAAACAAGTTTTATTACTATCAATTGCAATTGAAAGGGCCAAGTGAAATTCCCATTTAAAGTTCTATTTATTAATTTTGAATCCATTTTAATTTTTCCGAAAAATTTCCTAATATTTTATAAAAAAAATACTCACTTGATTTTTTTTTTCTGTAATCATAAGTTATTTGTATCCAAACTTTTATTTAACTCAATCAATAATTTTAACTCCGTATCAAATCACGTATGTTTGTATCTATAAAGTACCGGTAAATTCACATTGTAGTAAAAAATACACACAGATGCTTATTTGGGTATGTTTTAATGTAACAAATTAAAAAAATATCAATTTAAAAAAAAAAATAAAAAATGTCCACTTTTGGCAAAAAAAAGGCAAAAATTTCCTATAATGCCATGTTATGATTGAACAAATTCTCAATTTTTTTACCACAAAATAAAGAAAGTATTCTTTTGACAGTGTGAAATAGTTCGTTAAAGTTTATTACTTCATACGCATGAGTAATGTTGAGATTGCGTAATGGATAAATATTACTCATACGCATGTATGTTTATTGCAGCAGAATTTCTATCAAGATTGGTAACCGATTCCAATTTCGGTATCGGTATTAGCATTCAAGTATTAATTATTTTGGTATTGGCATTTGCCAATTTATACACACAACCAATTTGTTTTAGTTTTTATCAATTTAAAACATTGCTTGAAAAGTATTTTAATTTAATTAAAGTGTTGATTGAATCAATTATGTTTTTCATTGAAGAAAAACTAAAAATAAATTTTTGATATAATTAATATTTTAATATGAGAAATTGGGAAGTTAGCACGTCGTAAGGAAATTTTATAAATAAAAATTTTTTCTTCCCGAAAATAACTTTGATAATATACTTGCATGTGCCCGTGCAAAATAAAACAGAACTGCAAGTTGGTTTTTTATGTTATTTTCTTACGAAGACAAATAGATTGAAGCAATTTGTTTTTTAATTTGGTTTTTTCTTTTTACCCACTGACAACTATAATTCGAGTCAAAAAAAGCCAACTAATTATAGAGGAATGTAAGAAAAGAGAAACTCACTGTTTATTGTTGGTGTTTTGTTTAAGCTTTGATATTACCACAAGTAACACTTTGAGTGTTAATAATTCTCATTCGCTTTAAGGTTTTATTTGTATAATATATTTAGCTTTTCTAAAATCTTTGGAAAAGGTTTCCTGATGAACTGGCCAAAGCAACCAGTGATATGCGCATAGAAGCTATCTTTCCCTCAACAATAAATTTCCGTGAATTTATCCTACGGAAATTTTGTTAATAATAAATTTTGTATTCCTGAAAATAAATTTAATAATATTTTAATTGTTTTTAAAATAAAATTGAATTGAAATATTAATTAAATAAATTTTATCCAAATTTTCAATATTTTTAATCAGGCATAAGTTCATCAAATTTAATTTTCATTAAATTATTTTTTATGAAGAAAGGCATTTTACAACATGAACATTAATTAAAATTGTTATTGAATTTCATTCATTCTTGACTGACCTGAGATTCGAACCCAGGCGGCTGGTAACCCTGACATGTTTCGATCGATATCAAATAAACAGTGAGCATATCTTTTCTTACATTCCCCACTACAATTATTTGTTGTTTTTGTTTAAGCTTTGATATTGTTACATGTTAAACTGGGATTTATAATTCTTATTCGGTTAAAGTTAAAGTATTTATTTAATATCTTTAGTTTTTCTTAAATCTTTGGATGGAGTTTCCTGATGATCTGGCCTAAGCAACCAGTGAAATGCGCATAGGAATAGCTTATCCCTTCAAAAATAAATTTCTGTGGTTTTATCAAGAATACAAATTGGAAATTAAGCACGATAAGCAAAATCTTTTAAATTAAAAATTATAAGAAATATTTTATTTTACTTCCCATAAAATTGATTTTTTCACCAATTTCATATTTTCTAACCCATAAATTGGCACCTAAAAAGTATAGAAACCTTTTCATACACTGATTTTATAGGTTGATCAATTATTAATCATTTGCATGTTACATTCTCTGATTATTTCATTTGCTTCAAAAGTTTTGTATTTGAAAACACAAAAACTCGCCGGTAAGACGCTGATGGATCCGTGTGAGACCTTTCTCGTACATCCTCTAGAGCTTTTGCAATGCGAACAGGTCAAGCAACAGTTCTCTGGCTCATTTTCTACTGAACCCTGGTTCTGAAAATGGCCAATAAGTTTCTTATAACGTTAACACTGGAAACTGTTGCAGTTTGAAAATTAATGTTTCCGGGTTTTTCTTTGTGTTGTAAAAATTTATAGTCCAGAAACATAATAAAATTATTCAAATTTTTCACGTTCTTGCATTAAGTATATTAACATTGTAAAATTTTATTAAATTGCCTGAGAAAAAATATGAAATTAAAATATGTGAAAATAATAAAAGTTGTAAGCATTTCAAATCAATTAGTCGAAGTTAATAAAATTAATTTTTCCAATGTAAAACAAATTTAACTCAACAAATTTTATCTTTTAATTTTACCATTTTAAATAATCTAAAAAGCTAATGTGGTTGCATGTAATTCCAATTTTCACTTTAAAGCACTTATACAGAATAAAGTTCACTTAAAGAGTTAATTTAATGCGACAAATTACACATTTGGCACGCAAATACATGTCCTCTCAAGTACACATATTCACATACACACATAAGTACGTCCATTTACTCATCTACACTCGCATGCAAAATGGTCAAATTATATTAATACGTGTTTATGATAATCCTCTTGTCTAAAATAATAAAAATCATTTTTGTTTGTATTTGTTAGTTGTTGTTATTTTCTGCATGCACTCACAAACTCAGGCGTTCATTTATTTAAATAAACATATCGCTGTCAACTGTTGTTTGTTCTGTTTTGTTTTAATACTCTAGAGATAGAAAGAGAGAAAGAATAAGAGAATTTGGTATAGGAGAAGGGGGAAAATCAAATTGCAATAAATTTTACCTCGGTATTAAGGCTAGTTTACACTGTTAAACTTTGTTTTAATGCATGTCAAAAACTCAAGTAATATGTAAAGGTCTGATAGTGTGAATGCATGTGTGATGAAAATGACAACTATAATGAAAAAAATGTTCGACATCGCATACGATTACATCGTTTTGTTTTTAAATTTCTAAACAATAATACTTTTCATTGGACCACGGTTGCATTTTGTTTCATGTGTGAGTGCTTGTGAACACAAACTGTTATGTTAAATTAGATTTTTTGACAGTCACAACAAAACTCATTCGATTTATAGCTAACAAAGTATTATGGAAAACGTAAGACTTGTAAGATAGTGTAAACTAGCCTTTAATGAAAAACAAAATGTTGCTTTTTGTTTTTTTTTTGTTTTGTTATTTTTTTGCAGACATGTCTGTGTATTTTATTTGTTATATTGAATACATTGTTTTACTTTAAAATGGTTATAAATTTACAAACCTTCACATAATGTTTATATTTAAATATTTAATTGAAAAAAAAAAATAGAAACAGAGCAATTAAAATTATAAAGCGCTTTTAAATAAATTGTTCTAAATCCGTTTAAAATGAATTCATTTTGTTTTTCATGTCTGCACACAAAAATCAAATTGGTTGGGAAACGGTTTCAGCAATAAAATAATATTGTAACTATTGAAAATGTATAGTTCTAACTGATTTTTAATTCTCTTAATTACACTATGGAACATTTTTGGGACTATTGTCTGGGGGGTGAGAAATTTCAAGTCAGGGTGATGGTACTAGGTCAGTATAATAAAACCGTCAAAGGGTTTGGCGTTCGTATGTTTCAGTTTTTTTTATGACATTTTAAATTTTTTCGTTATCTTGATGTTTTTTTGTTTAACATAACTCGAGAACCACTTGTCCGATTTTGCTAAAACAAACTCCAAAAAATTTAGAATTACAATTTCTTTAATCCGTTCATATAACGTTTTTCTTTATAATCAAAAGTTTTGCCGGGAAAAATAAATTTGTGGAGAAAAAAAAATATTATAATTATTTCGCCCTCGAAAGTATGCTAATAATTAGTTTAATTTATTTTCTTAAAAGTACATGAGAGCGTATACATATGTGTTGGTTTTTCTAATATTAATCATACGTTCAAAATTACGATCATTTAGGATTTTTTTAGTTTTTATAAAAAAAATAAAATTTTAATTTTAGAATTAAATTTTAATTAAATGGAACATATACATCAAGGCCCATCTATCAGGTCTGCTTTCTTGTACAAAAACAAAAAACGATTCTTTTTAGTTGGCAAAAATTTACTACCACATATACAAAGCAAAAGGAAAAAACGTGTATGTGTGGCATACCATAAACGTAATCAAACGTATACATGCACATGTAAACAACTTTTGACAACTAAAAATTACATAAACAATGATCATCAGGCTTCTTGCGCAGACCTTTTCGATGGGCCTTGATATACATCATTTCGAAAATATTATAGGGGAAGCAAAAATTTAATGCAAAAAATTAATTTATAAATTTTTCATTAATAAACAATTAAGCGTTTATCATATTATCGCTTTTGTTGATAGTTTCGTTTGTTTTTGTGCTTAAAAATCGACTATTTTGGTCGAAAAGTTTTTGTGAACATTTGCGTTTATGCGATTTTATATTTTTGTTTATTGAAGGCCGTTTGCATTTTAGCTACCGATATATTTCGAGCGCTTACTGCGAAAATAACGTATGCGACATAATTTTCAAATTTCGTTTTTTTGCATAAATGCCTTTATTGGCAACACTTGCATCGTCTCCTCAAATGTCATGGTCACATAATGTGTACCTTAGGTAAGTATGCTAATACTTTCGAGGGCGAAATAATTATAATATTTTTTTTTCTCCACAAATTTATTTTTACCGGCAAAACTGTTGATTATAAAGAAAAACGTTATATAACCGGACTAAAGAAATTGTAATTCTAAATTTTTTGGAGTTTGTTTTAGCAAAATCGGACAAGTGGTTCTCGAGTTATGTTAAACAAAAAAACATCAAGATAAGGAAAAAATTTTAAATGTCATAAAAAAAAACTGACATATACGAACGCCAAACCCTTTGAGGGTTTTACTATACTGACCTAGTACCATCACCCTGACTTGGAATTTCTCACCCCCCAGATTGGCTGTTGTACTGTGTTATCAATATATGTAAGAAATGTGTGAGATTGGAGAAGTGGGCGTAGATCAAACTAGATTTCTGTATATCTAGAGGATGGCCCCAGCATCCATTTACAAATTTGGAACAATTAGCTTGGTTTTAAACGAACAATATCTGTAAAAGGCAATTCACGACATTTGTATTAACAAAAAAAAATTACCTATATTATTTTAATGAGGGAAGCAAAGCACGCTGGGCTTAGCTAGAAAGTCTTCAAAGTTGATCTAGATACGAAATTTATGTTACAATAGAGCTGTTGTCACTTTCAAATTGACTTAGAAAACAAATTGCCTAACATTTTATACTTAAGCATTATTAATAATAAATTTTCTCTTGTTTTTCAAAAATGTTCTTAAGATTAATCATGCGCTGATTATAAATAAGGCAATGTCTACATGAGATCTTATAATTTATTTTTCCCAATTTCACGATGTCGAAAAAAGTCTTTCTGTCTCACAACTGCATTTAAAACTTTGCTTTTGTTTCAAATGTAGTTGTACGAAAATAAGAGTTCTTTCGACATCGTAAAAATGGCAGTGTATTTCTTTTTTATTTTAAGGTGGGTATAAAAATTACAGCTCTATTAATTTTCCAAACTAACATTCCATTTGTATTTCTACAGCTTAATACTTATTTGCAAATACTTTAATACACATACACTCACAATATTCTGTACGTTAAATGAACTGAAATTGTAATATAAAATAAATAAGACGAGCGGTCTACTTATTTTTCATTTATTTTTAACGAAAAGTTTATTTAATTTTTACTGTAAAAAATTTAACCCCATGTTCCGTAAAACTAAATTAATTTTCAGTTATTTAATATAAATTAAGTATCAAAATATTTACTACATATTCTGTAGAAAACAAAGAAATATTCAGTTATTTTATTAAATTCAGTCATTTTCGTTTACTCCACAAAAGAGCCGAATTTTTAAAAAATACCAGACAAACACCTGTTCGCTTGTTTTTGTAATGAGAGAGAGAATATTATTATTTACTTACTCCGTTACACACGTTTGTTTAAACTTTTGTTGTACTGACCCCACTGTTTAGAAAAGAACTCTCAATTATAAGACACCAGCAGTATGACCAATATGGCTTCGCAATTATTTTACTTTAAAAATTTTATGTATTTAACTAAATGATTTTAAAAAATAGAAAATGGGAATTTCTTACACAAAACAAGCAAATCGTTTGTTATAGATAACTAAAAATTTATTTTTGAGAGTTAAATTATAGAAAATAACTGAACATTCCTTTGTTTTTTACGCAATTTGCAGATAATTTTTTTTATAGTTAATTTATATAAAATAACTAAATATTCCCTTGTTTTTTACGGAATTTGTAGCTAATTTTTTTAAAGTTAATTTATATAAAATAACTGAAAATTCATTTTTTTACGGAATATGAGATTAATTTTTTGACAGTAAAAAAAATTAACTTTTTGTTATTTTAAGTTACATTTTTATTTAATTTTACATTAAGAAGAATTTAACTTAATCAACGGACAATACTAACTGCAACTGACATTCCGTATTATTATGCACTTAGTTTTTTGAATAACTGTTAGAATCAGTTAAAAATAAATAAATAAATTTG
Source organism: Pollenia labialis (assembly GCA_949318255.1). Classification (NCBI taxonomy): domain Eukaryota; kingdom Metazoa; phylum Arthropoda; class Insecta; order Diptera; family Polleniidae; genus Pollenia; species Pollenia labialis. The sequence continues at coordinate 17,978,146 of OX439141.1, forward strand.
CTTGGAATTTTAAATGTTTATTTATTTAAAAATGACTGAACAGAATACTTCTTCAATAAACTACAGTCCGTAACTGTAATAATATTGTGAGTGTACACATACACACACCGAAAAACATCGCGCTCGAAAAGCTTTTACCCAACAAACACGGAGGCTCGATTTAAAAATGAAAATGGTTTGAAATCAAACGTTTTCTCAAACGACAAACGTTTGATAATGATTTGAAAATCATAGCATTCTCAACAAAAAGGAGAAATTATTTTTAACCCTTAACAACCCAGTATGCTTTTGTAACGTAACTGACCAGTAGTGTCCAACGGACTCATCAAAGCAATTAATGATACTAAAAGAAAAACAAAGACAGTAAACATTAGAAAAAAGTTTTATTTATATTATAAACTTAGGTATTTTGTTTTTTTAACTTTAATTAGTTATTTTTTAAGCAATCATTACAAATAATGTGTGCTATTTTTGTCAAGCTAATAGAGCCTAAATTTCTTCAATGTTATTAAAATTCAATTTTTTATTACAATATTTGTTTTTTACAGAGTGTTCAGAACAGACATTCCGTTTGGATTTCTCGCAGCACTGTTTGAGAGTTCTAGATATGTTTGAGGGTCAACTGTGACAACACTTCTTTCGTTTTGAATCAGGTTTAGATGATTGACCAGCTCAATATTTTTTAATAAACAAGATATTAATGTGTCTATTGAACACTTGTGGGTTGATGCGCTACTTTTTTAGTTTTTTGATAATAAATAATAAACTATTTATGCTACAAATATTCTGATTGCGCAGTTCTATTCTCAAGACCATCGGGGTAGAATAGGTAAAACGGCGTTTCTCGAAAATATATACTTCAGCTTTTATAAGCAATGGAATTCAAAAATGTGTCCGCGAGACACTTGTGGGTTGTTAAGGGTTAAATTGAAAAATGCCTTTATTTTCAACTTGCGTTAAAACGTTATTCTTTTCAAATGTGGATTATAATATGTGGAACATAAATAAAAATATTTAATTTTTTTAATATAAATAAACTGTTAGATAAATATTCGGCAAAATAGCTAAAAGATAAAATAATGATCTTTCCGTCCTCTAATTCTTGGAAAGACTTGGCTCTCTTTTATTTTGAGGATTGTAGCACCGCGATCATACAACAAACTTATGTTATCTTCACTTTCCCGCTTTATTTATTTTTAATTCGTATTCTTAATCATTGTAACTACTCACAAATAATTTTTATTTTTCACAAGAAATAAATCGCCCACTTGTAAAACTCATTTAACCACGAAGTAAAACTTTAACTAATCGCCATTTTTAGTCTTCACATTTATTTTTCGCTTTAGTATTGACAAGTTTAGTTTTGATTTGAATTTAACATTTGATACCAATTTAACATAAAATTGATAAAACATTTCATGTTAAATGTTTATTTTGAAATCATTATCAATTTGAATTTTAATGTTAAAATCAAACAATTGAAAAACTTTTGAGAATTGGGTTGGATGTCAAATGATAAAATCGTTTCATATCAAATGTTTGACTTCGTGTTTGTTGGGTACAGGCATTACACCCACACACACACACACAACTAAAATGAGTACACCGAAATTGTTGTATTGCTCTGTCGTAATTGTTTTATTTTCCAAAAAAAAAATTAACAACATGTACACGACGGATGTTTTATTTCACAAATACATTCTTCAATCTTGTTTCTCAAATATTTCCAAATGTTCTTTCTATTCATTTCCATTTGTAATGTAAAATTTGAAATTGTATAAAATTATTGTTTTCGCTGTTACGCATCCGTATCCATGTAAAATGTTTTGTTTCTTTATTAATGAGCAGATTTTTGAAGTTTTTGACGGTTGTGTGTGTACATTTTTATGTGGAGAGTGTGTGTTCATGTGGAAGTTGTTTGCAAATGCAAATGTAAAAACTTTTAGAAAATAATGATTTTCTAGTAACGAAAATGTTGAGATGTACTGTTTCTGTATTTGAATTAACACATTACTTTCATTGTAGGTTTAAGGACATAATTTAGGTTTTTGGGAAAAGTTTATCTTTATTTGGGATAATAGCTTTTTAAATTTTTGGATTTTTAAAGATTTTATTTAATACTACGCCGATGAACAAACTCTTGCGTCTGACTGAGACGACTTTTATTTGTATGGCGTTTTATGGGTATGGAACGTTTTGTTTTCAACTACAATAATTCTTCAAAATAAAAGCAAAACATAAGAATTGTAATGTGTTGCGTGTGCTTTTTGATGTGTTGATATGTTTACTACAGTATATATGTATATAATAGGGCAGCTTCTGACTAGGCCCGGGTGCACATGTACACACGTTTATGCAAAGTAAGTATCTCATTATTGTTTTCCGTTTGCATTTAAGTCTGAATGCAAAACTTTAAACGTTTTAATTGGGCATTACTTTTTTAATATCTGCTTAAATTTAAAAATCATATTTGCTTTCTTAGTATCCCCTCAAATATGCTTAGCTTTCTTATAAATTTTTGGAAAATAATACTTATCAATTCCAACAATCAATGATAAACTTATAACTATCGAAATGTGTAGTAACCTAAAACCTAAGCTTATATCAAATAGTTTATAATCATTATGTTGTAATATAAACATTAATTTTATAAGAAGAATATATGTATAAAATATTCATAAATATTAATTTACATCTGTAGGTTTGTACATGAGTTTATATCTACGCATTTGTCCGTATCTAAGTGTATATGAATACTTAGTACTTTGCCTTACCTTCATAGCATATCTAACATATTACTAATTCATCGAGGATAAGTGCTTGAGAATTTTATCTGTATGTACTAATAGGTGAATGTTTTTAACAAAATCATAAAAACGAATATCCAAAACAATGTATTTAGTTTATATTGGGTGTTTTTTTTAAGAGACGGCAAACCTTAAATTGTCAGCTCTATCTTCTGTGATAGTTGATATTACGGTACTTGGTTATTTTGGGGTCAGTTTGGCTGCGGAATTTGCAAAGTGGTTTTCTCTATAGCTGAGATAGCTTAGTCGTGTCCAGGGTATATTTACGGATCCACGAACCTAAAGTGATAAGATTTTGCTTTTACCCTTTCTGGGGGTTATTGATAGGGATATTCTTTATTGTATTTTCAAATGCTAATACAAAGTTTGAACGATACGATGGCTACGATTATATAAGTTCGGCTTAGCTATAAGAGCATTCGTCTAGTACACGAGTTCAACTGGTCGGAAGGTTGGATGTTCGACTGTAGTTTAAATTCTGGAGTGATCGCATGCAGAATGTCTTGATTATCTTCGTGAATTCAGCGATGATGTCTGACTAGGTCGGGTGCTAGGTCGGCTTCGGTAGCTTAAATACGTTTTTGCTGATTCGGACTGGTCAGCTTCGGGATGTGCAGGAGTTCTTTATATTTATATGTACAATATATCTTAAGACTAGTTTATACAAAAGTACAGGCATTGTTCTCATCTACTGGAACAGATGACCGAGGTCACTATAATAACAGATAAACTGAATCACTGTAGGAACAAATAACCAAAGTAACTGTAAGTATGTGTCACAGCTGTAAATGAATCATTAATTTTTAAATTATTTCGCGAATCATTCACGCACTGAATAACAAATTTTGAATTATTTCTTTCACACAAATACAAACAAAACAAAAAATAATTGAATGAAACATGATTCAAAATAGGAATTGAGTTATTTGGTATCGGCAAAAATCCTATCAAAATGGGAAAATTTTGTTTATTTGCTTAAAGAAACTTAAGAAGAAGTCGACAAAAAATCGACGAAACGTCGGGAAAAAATATATTAAAATTGTGTTTTTAATTACATAATAGATTAGAGGCCGTATTAGCTTAATAAGGAAATACAAACAGTTAAAATTTTTATTTTAATCAAATAATGTGAAAATAATATTAAAAGTGTGTTTAACAATCATTTTTTTAATCTTAAATTTGTATATTGTGGAAAATTTCTTTTTTTTAATTTTCCATCGTATTTTAAAGATTGTAGCAACTTTGAATCTCAACATAACATATTTTGCAGACAAAGCTGTGTTCGCTTACTCGAAATTCTTGCTACTTTTACAACAATTGGAAAAATTGGTTTACTTTTTGTATTGAAAATTTTCAGCTGTAGTAAAAATGGCAAATTGTAGTAATTCTCCCTAGATTCGCTCTTGAATTTGATTTATTGCAACTCATTTTTTTTTATTTCATTCATTTGAATTGCAATTCATTGTTCTAATTCATTTGAATGAAGTCAAAATCAATTATTTCAAACTAATTGGAATTGAATTGCAATTCACTTAAACAAATTCATTTGAATTGCGAACGAATTGCAACTCATTTTTCAAATTCATTTGAATTGAAAACGAATTAAAATTTATATCTGCCTAAAGGCCCAACTATAATATGCTTAAGTTGACTTAAGCAACTGTACGAATATTTGTAAATTTAATGTCTGAAACCATGTTGAACTTAAGGAAACTTTTTGTTACGTTTAATAAATCTGTCAACGAAACAGATTGGTCTTTCCGTATGGAATCAAATGTTTTTTGATTTTGTTTTTAAAAGGTATTTGAGAGGCTTTTTGCTAATTTTTGACAGAAGCTTAAGCAAGATTATGCATATCATAATTGGGCCTTAAATCGATTAAATTGATTTAAATTTCATCAAAGTTATTTTCGGGAATACAAAATTTATTATTAATACGATTTCCGTATGACGTGCTAAATTCCCAGTTTTTCAAAATTTCATTCAATTCTTATTTGTTGTGAAAATAATTAATTCAAAATTAAGCTAATGCGTAACGAATTAAAAATAATTATCCATTTACAGCTCTGGTATATATTCTAGGCATTTTGCAAAAATTTATCAACCGAAATCAAAATCGTTTAATCAATTGACTCTTTAATTACAATGATCAACAAGGTTTTTGCCGCATGGATTCTGTATTCATATTATTACTTTACGATATACCCTCATTGGAAAACACAAACTAATTTGTTTCTATCACGCACTCTTATGATTTTAAATTATTTTCTGTTAATACTACTATACGTACGGTTTAATTGCTTCAAGTTTTTATTTGAAAAAGTGTTATCTTTTGAGTTGAGAATATAAAAGCAAAACGTTGTTATGTCTCAACATGCAAAGTAAGTGCATCAATCATCATAATTCTTTTTTATGCGTATGTGGTAAACTAACTTTCAAAAGTCAGCGACGCAATTTAACTGAACTGGCAAATCAGTGTTATCGAGATTATTTTGGCTTTTCTGTGGCTCATCAATATAAGAATCGGGCACCTCATATATGCTGTACGACATCTGTAAAGAATCTTTCAGGTTCGGCAAAAGGAAAGCGATATATGGCTTTTGGAAAACCTATGATTCGGACAGAGCCGAAAAATTATTCAATTAAATAATTAATTGGTGTACATTAATTATTCAATTAATTTTTTGTTTGCAGCAATTAATTTTTTTAATCAAAACCCATAAAATTAAATGTTTGTGTATACATATGTGGTGTATTTTTTAGTTTATGCAATAAATTTTTAAATTGACTAAATTTGTGTCCCATGACTCGAAAATACAAATCCGTTAATTGATATGATCAATTCCTTTGCTGGGGCAAAATTAGTAAAATATTTAATTGTCTGAACGAATTGTTTAATTAAAGTCGATTTTTTATTTTTTCTGTGTAGACCACGTATCTGATTGTTGCTTTTGCCTTACTTGTATAAATGGTATAAATAAAGCATTAAAACATACAGTTAAACATGCAAATGTACCTTCTGCAACACAACCACTTTCTCATAGTGCTGATTTACCTATTTACCTGCAGTGCCGAAATAAGGCTGTATTTACTGAACAGGATGTGAGAAAATAAGATCCTAAAATTACGCCATGTATGCGCTAGTGGCAACGCCATATGACCAACATTATTCCCAAATAATGCCATAACAATATCGAATTAATGATGCCAATTAGATGAATATTAAAAATGTTATCCTCTAAAAAAAACACCCATTACAAAAAAACAAACAAAAACTTATAAGATTCATAAATGTTAAAATTTAGTAGACGAACAAGTGTGTATTCCTTATTTAAGGTATGTGGTTTGAATGTAGTTTTTCTCTTACTTTCATACATCTCTAAATGTGCAGGACTAATCTCATAAATGCATACATACATACGTAAAGTCTTGTTTACATAAACATTTGTAGGATAACAGGTCAGAGGCTTTTAGGTTTTTCTGTAATAAAATTTCTACAGATTCAAAGAATTTTCCAAAAGGTTTTGGTTATCGCCTCATAGAAAGTGAGTTATCTGAACTCTTATTTGTTCTTGTTTAAACTACAAAAAGTAGGTTATAAAGTGATAAAAAAATTCAATATTTAACAATATGTAAGTCTCTGATTTTTCCATATTTTCTAGGCTTTTTATATGTTTATCACAAAATTAAAATGTTGTTTTTTTGGAAATAAGAACATACACTTAGGTTGTATTGATTTATATGAAATACATACATATTTTTCTTGACAACATTTAAGTAACATTAAAATCAAAACAATGTTTTAAATGCTTAAGTGTAGTTTTTTTGCCCTTATTTTCAGGTAATACGAATGGATATCTTGGAAATTATTACAACTTTAACCAATATAGTAATAAATATGCACATAGTTTTATAACCAGAAACAGAATTAGTACAGAGGCTTATAGAAAGCCTTTTTCGCCGCATTCCATACTTCATAATTTTTTACACAGGTTGTCATTGGAAGCAAGCTCTACCACACTCCTTTCTTATTACAGGCATTCTAAAAGGCTTTAGAATGAAGAACTTTTATAAGGGAATATGAAAAATATTGTAGCCGACTTCAATCGTTAGTCGTGACCAAAAATACGTAAACTCTTTTAAAGGAATACAGAATTTTTGTCAAAATTAATTTAATTATGTCACTTGTTCAAGTTTTTGTATACAAATATAAAAAAGTAACGTAATTTGATTAATCAATAAACATTTATTTTATTTATTTATTTCCAATTCTATACACAAGAATTAAAGCCTCTTATTGCAGTATAGAACATTGTTTTAGCAGAAACATTAAAAATTATAATTTGTATATGATAATATTTTAAAACAAAAGAAAAAAAAAATAAAAAAATTAAAATTTAAGAGAGAAAAAAAAAATTATTAAAATAATAAATTAAATTGAAAATTAACAAAATGATAACATTAAAAATCAAGAATCATAAAAATTTAACATGCAAAATAAATTAAAAATGCTTTTTTTAAAGCTCAGTGCGTTACTAATTATTTGTATATTATGCGGGAGTAGATTCCAAAGACGGATTGGTGTCTAAACAATCAAATTATTTTACATCTATTAGAGCAAGATATGGTTAAGCGGTTATACAGATGTTGAGGTTGTTGAGTACACACGATTTTATGCATTAATATCAGTACTCTTGTTTTAAGAAGGTCATCAATCTGAATACCATATAATTTTACAGTAAAAGAAGAAACAGAATTAAACCTTTTCACGTCATATACGTATCGTAAAATACTTTTAAAAACTGAGTTTAATTTTCTTGCACTTGCGGCATCACATTTGGCAAATAATACGCATCCATACATCAGAACTGGCAATAAATAGGTTTTGACAAGGAGTATTCTTATTTCGATAGGTGTACAATACTGCGTTTGCCAGAGAGTTCTAAGCATGGAATACGTACGGCTACATGCATAATTAAATATAAAAATTTTTTCACAGCTGATACGTAAGAACGCAGAAATAATTTTAATATTATCAGATTATTCCGCAACCTTACGTTTACGTAAGAGCACCTACTTATGCAAAAGGTTTGCAAGGACAACTAGGCAGCTGATTCGCAAAGTATTTGTCTACGTTAGGGTAAAGAGACCAAATAAAAAAATATACAAATTGAACAACTTCATTTCCCTTCCCAAAAAAAGGAAGTAACGAATAAAACGCATGATAGCCAAAGTAACGAAATTTTTGGATATGGGAATAAAGGCCTTTAAAAAGCCTTGCCACTTACGGTCCTTTCTTTATTTACCGCTGAGTATTTAAGTTCAAGGGTTTTCGACTAGCTCTGTGCTAGTCAGTGAAAATGTTTCTGGTTCGAATTTCGTAGTCTGCTTCAGTTAAACGTGCTAAAGGTCTAAGTTACTCTTGCTCGCCCAATTAATATAGAATATCACTTGTAATTGTATCGCACTTGATCAACAAAAATTGTGTAAAAGGGCTTAGATTTATATAAGAGTTTTTTGCTCTGGATATTATTTAGATGTCTACATCAATATGAGAATTTTATGCCTCAAAGTGAATTAATTGTGCACTAAAAACAAAAAATCAATCTATTGGTACTCAATTCAATCCGAAGCTGTATTATTACTACGGTGAGTAAGAATTTTCTTGAACCAAATACAGAAATCGCAAAATATTTAAATTATCCATATTCAATCCCGATTTCGTACTTGAAATAATAAAAAAACGGCGCTTGGCTCAACAATTATAAAATTGTTTTAATTTAAACTCGCACCTCAAATAATCCGAAAATGAGATTGATTTAATTAAAACTAAGATTGCATCAATCTCAAAATGCGATTGATTCCGATATTATAAAGTTTATTTTATCCCGAATTAGAAAGAAAAAATTATAATGATTGATTTCCTTAATCGCATTACACCTTACAGAGTGATAAAACACCAACATCATGCCCGATATGGTTTTTACTTATGTACATATTTACACAGAAAAAATTATTAGCAGTTTTTTATCAATTAAAAAAATTATTTAGAAAGTATTTAAACTTAATTTTTGTAATAATTGAATCAATTATTTTTTTTGTTGAAAGAAAATTAAAAATATAATTTTGATTTAATTAACATTTTAGTTGTTTTGAAATAAATTTTGAATTAAAATAATAATCAAATACCAAAAAATTATTTCGTTTAAAATAAAATAATTTAAACTTGTGAAATTGTTGTTGGAAATTGTCAAAATCAATCAACACAGTGTTGGAAACGGCAACGTTTTTTGATCATATTTTTAATTAAAATTAAAAATATTGTTTATTGAAAAAAAAAATATTCAAAATATTAAATTTTTACAATTTTTAGTAATCATTTTGGTAATAGGAGCAAAATCAACAAATGGCTTGCTTGATTCTATGAATTTGGTATAAAATTGGTGATTAGAGAAAATTTTTAATTTTTTCTGTGTAAGCAAAAATATCAACTAAATGAGAAGCAAGAGTTCAAATTTACTTTTTAACCCTTCGAGTTACACCTGCGTCTGCCCAGACCTTTTTCAATGTGTATAGAAAATCAAAACATGCGTAAGCCGGAGGGTTACACACAACGAAAAGTTTAATCTTTATTTTACTTGATTTAAGGATTGTATACTTATTTCAAGAAATACCGGGATTGATTTTCGAAAGTAATCCCATTTAGGATAGTTTTGAGTACGTTAAAGTGTTATTCGTACTTGAATTATTGAGTTCGACTCGTAATCATGAAAAACTTGATCCATCCCGAGTGTTTTTCTTTCTCTGTGTTCTTAGCAAATTTTGTCGCAATTAGTTTGTATATCAATATAATATTTAGCATTAGCGCAATTTCGAGTTTGTCCCTATTTGTGTGTAAGTATTTCTTAAACCTTAAAAATAAAACTAACTAACTATGATATCCATAATTTCCCAGAAGTCCAACTACTCCCTAAAACCCGATATTTAATAGACCTGAAATCAGAAAATATAATATAATATAAGTTTAAAAACATACTTTGTCAATAAAAATTCATATTGATTTAATCCTTACTTTTTTTTTGTATTTTACCACATTATTTTTCTTGAGCTTATTGTACTTCCACTAACTATTCCTCAATTTGCATAAACTACAATAACACTAGTTATTGTTGTTGTTATTCTGCCCTAAATACAAATACGTACTTAACTATTTTCCTCAGAACTGCCACACTCACTGTCTCTTAGTTCACTCTTCACGTTTCTATCAAACAACAAATCATGTTTAATTCATTGTATCCGGCGTCTAACACAGTTTGTCTTAAATATAAATGTATTAATCACAATCTTAAGGCTTTAATGCGTTTCTACATCTGCGATGAATAATTAATTATGCCGCCTTTGTTATTTTATTTGCTATTTACAAGGCTGTTGGTGGCGATAAGATGATGATAGTGTTGGCACAAGAGTGGTTGTGTAAGTAATGGTACCAACTTAAATATTATTGTTAAAGTTTGGCGTTCAAGGTGGTGGCGGTAGTGTTGATTCTTCGATACGGATAATAAGACTAGGTTCTCCGTAGCAGTGCTATAGAATTCTACAATTAAAGATTGCGTACCCTTATCGCTGTAAATTGTTTTTATACGATTTTTTGTTTTTAATTAAATGGGTGTTATCAAATGGACTCTAGAATTAAATTATAAATCTATGAATTTTGCTAATAGTTGTGGTAAAAATGTCTACCGAAGAGACAATAATTTTTGAAAGACGTAAAATCTTAGATTTGATATAACTAAAGCCAATAAACTGCACCAGCACTTGACTCTGGATGGCGGCTGAATGAAAAGTGTAGAGCGTAAAACTTAAATGGACTATTATCTGATGAATCAGCATGCCAAAAACATAAGAATCAGTGGGAATGATTAAATTAAAAACTTTAAAAAAAGTTTAGCATTTAAACTCTTGTAATTAATAAGTATTTTATTTATAGCAAAAATTTATTTAAATTATTTGCGGAAGTGTTTATTTTATGGGAGCTTTGGTAAAAAATGGACCGAAACCAATAAAATATGGTAAATTGATTTACGTCGCAATTTTTTTAAGTTAAAATTTAATATCAATGGTGGTATTGAAAGCAAGAAAGTATAATCGATCGATCTTGACCATGTGATAAACTACAGCAGATTACACTCAGGTCTCGTTTTATGTTATAGATGCGCTCATATAAAAACTAAAAGTTCGTTCCAAAATTTTGAAAACCCGCATTAATTAAAATTTTAATTAACAAATCAAAATAAAATCGCATACAAAATAAACAAAAATATATTTGAGCATTATTTGGGGATAAAATGTAGTTGGAATTCTTTAATATTTGGCACAACTATAGTTCTAGTAGATAATAATTTTTTTTCAATGATGTTTATTTGTCGAGTTACGGGGTGGATAAGTGTTGCTGTTTTCAAAAAAAAATGTTTTTTAAAATTATTTTTTCGAACATTACCCTTGTGTTGATACACAACTTTATCCACATTGCTTAGAAGCCTGGCTACCCCAATACAATAACGTATTAATAATCACTATTTTTATGAAATAAAATTACATATTTATTTTGTTTTTAAAGGGTACTAAATTATATTTATTTAAAATATAATTTTTTAAATTTGTTTTGCATAACGGCTAACATTTTAAATTTTTTATACTGGACAGTATTTTTTAGTATAACAGTTGAACAATTTTCGTCATACATGATATGTAAATGAGACTTTTCCGTATTATAATAAATGCTTTGGAAAATAATCTTAAGTAATTGCATGATACAGAATTAACTTTATTGAATTCTTTGAGCAGTTAAAACGTGTTTGTGTTATCCCATAATGTGTATTGTATTGTATTGAGTACCGGGGTACCCGGGTGAGCATGTTGCGATGGTTAAAGTTAAGGCAAATTTTTTGGAGTATTAAAGAAGCAAAAAATAAATCTAGAATCTGAATTCGCTTTCTTTTTAGTTAAATCCAGAAGTTTGTTTGAAAATTTTAATTATTCATACAATTTTTTATGTAAATATATCTAGGTGGTTACCATGGTACCCGGGTATTAACACAAGGGTTAAAACTAAACAAACTATAACAATTTTAAGTTAAGATTGATCTTTAAATAAAAAAAAAATTAAGTTGAAAAAAAATTTTTTTTTTCATTTACAAAACCAGAAATGACCAATTGAAATCAAAATTTTTCTAACTTAGTCCTAATTTTTTTATTTTTTAACCTAAATTAGCCTATAGTGTCCTAACTAAATTGTAAAAGTTAATTAGTTTAAAAGTTATGCAAATTTCTTTACGCTCGTAAATGTGGTTATTGCAATGTTGTACCGTAAAAGACAGGAGAGAACGAGTTTAAATTGAAATTTTTAAATTTCGACCTAATTTTTTTACTTTAGTTTTTACCGAAATTAGCCTTCAGCGTACTTATAATGTTAAACTTGTATTAGGTGCTCTTCATAAGTTTGAACACACTTATACATACGTATCGGCTATGCATGGAAAAAACTTAAAATAAAACAAACTGAAAAACATCTAATATTTCAAAATCTGTTAAAATTAAAAAAAAAATCGTTAATTTAAAAATCGCATTTATTTGAATCCGCATAAAACGAGACCAGAGTGTATATAAAGACACATTTTCGAGACTGGGACAAATGGTCAATCATGGCAAACCAGAATCGTGCTTTAATATAAAAATAAAAATTTCGTTTAAATGTGATACATTCCCATTTCATTCTTTTGATAAACTGAAATTTTTTGTTGATGGGATAAGCTATTCCTATGCGCATTTCACTGGTTACTTAGGCCAGATCGTCAGGAAACTTAATAAAAAGATTTAAGAAAAACTAAAGATATTAAACAAATAAAACTGTTAAGCGAATAAGAATTATAAGCAACAGTCCAACTTGTAACACTATCAAAGCTTAAACACAAATAAGAACAATAAACAGTGAGTTTATCCCTTCTTTTTGTTCGAGTTTTTTTAATATCAATCGATATGAGACTTGCTCGTCTTAAAGCGATTTTGGAGAGGTGGTTTTTACTGGTCCTTTGATCAATATTGGACCATGCAGTAGCTATTTCCAATTTCTTATCGGTACATACTAACATAATAGGGGAGTCTTATATTAAAAGCTATTTTCGGGTTTAGTGTGGTAAAATAAGGATTGAATCTAATAAAATTTTATAGAATTATTAGGATTGCAATAAATTTAGTAAAGATCAATTTTAAACTTAATACCAACATAATAAGAAACATAATTGGAAATAAAGAGATCATTATGGAAAGATTATGAAACTACACTGCAGGAAATTTTTGTCAATTGGTCCAACAGACTGTTCCTGGGATTTGTGAAAATAGAACAAGTACAAAAAGAATGGACTCATGACCAGTGAAAAAGAACAATACCTTAACTGGTTTATGAAGAACAAAAGGGTGGAAAATGGAATGAATTACAGTACAGTCTTCATCGGTGCTGTGACACATTTGCTGGTACTTTCTAAAATGTGGTTCTTGAATTTTATTCTAGGACTTATTTTATCGAAAAAAGACTACATTGCATTAAAATAATAATACATTTTAGTAACTGACACCAAGCACGTTCATTGTGAAAAGATCTGTGACTGGCCAAATAGTGGCAATTGACCCCCTCCAATGGCATATAAAGTGTTAGAACGAGAACTGGTCTCTACCACCAAAGACTTATCATGGGACTACTTTGGTTTCAGTTCGCTTCCCTCTAAGGGTTTGGACCGATTTTCAAAATCTTCAATAGAATTAGGCTTTATGAGTATTAAAACGTACGTGCCAAAGTACCTTTAAAATAACGACCTGTCCTGTACGCACAATAGTTACAGAGACATCCAGCGAGTCAGCTGGACGGACAGACATCGTTAGATCGATTCAGAAATTCTAATTTGAACGGTATACTATAAGGTGGATTCGAACCAATATTTTTATGCACTTCTCACATCAGCATAAAACAATGTGCACTTAAGGTGGTGTAGTATTAGATCCTAAGAGAATTTTGAAAAGTACACTTTGACTTTGTTGCTGAACTTTTGATCCTTTGTTACAAACAACTATGAAACACTGATGTTCAAGGTGGCCAAGGATGTGCTGGCATCGTTGTAATTTATTCAACCCAAAAACACTACTAACTGAAAATAAAAAATAGTAACATACAACCTTGTAATCTTAAGCCAGCGATATGTCGTATATAAAACGCCATTCCAAAATTGCATATCGGTTTTTAAATTTGATTTAATTTAGATTTTTTAGTATCAAAAATCGCTCGACTGAATTTTGTGATGATCAATCCTAAAATAACCATAGGTCCGATTAAAAATCCTTTCCTGAAAATCGCTTTAATACAGCTAAGACTGTTACGAATCATAATCTTTTATTTAAATAAGGTTAAATTAAGTTTCATATGACTAAAAAAAATCATAAAATTTTCTGATGGTCGGCAAATAATTTATAATAAATTGTAATGCTGTGAGGTCAGTTTTAATAAATATTGGTTGACGGCTTATCGATTAAATATGAAGTCTATTCCTGAAATAATCTAGCTTTCCTCTTTCTTGTTTTTTTTTCATTTTAGGATTTGTTGGTTAGGTTTGAACATGATTTTCGATTGCTTTCATTGAAATGTATAAGGTTTTGCCTTATTAGACCGTGAAAAATGCATTGGAGGCAAATGTCTATGCTGCATGAGTCTATATCGGCCGAAATACCTGGCCTGCTGCTTTTGGCTAACGTCGTTGACATAGGCAAGTCGACATAAGTTTGTAAAATTATATTATATAATTTTGAATTGTTCTTTCCATGATTAAATGGCATCTACTGCCATTTGGATGCGAAAAATGATAGATATATAAATATAGGATGCAAAAAGCAATTCAACCCATGGAAACTTTTGTGCAGCCAAGATATTCACCAAGACTGGATCTGGGATACGTAAGAGGCTAGTTTTTCTGCTAGGTGAGAAAGCTTGGATCCATAAAGGTTGGATCCATAATGGGTTAACAAAATGCTATTTTATATTGAAGATGTTTATAGATAAGATATTCAGATGTCTTATCATTTCTCTTGCAAAAATTGCATTCATTAGTAACGGCATTACAATATTTACACAATTTCTTGAATAAGAGATTATTTGTGAACAATGGTGAAATATGGCGCACCCCGTTATTAAATTCTCGTACCTTGTTTTGGTACAATGTCTAGGCTGTATTTACTAAAGTAGTAAACTTAAAATCGTATTTCAAACATCTACCATCTCTGATAGAAAACCACTCGTTGTTGTGTGTAAGAAAACGAAGAGATAATTTCAAGAGAATTGAAACGATTTCCCAATCAAATTTCTGCGTAACTTTTCGTCTGCTGCTGGTTCTTAATTTAGTTTCAGTAATCTTCTCAACGTATTAGTGCAGCTAATTGAATTAATTAACATAAAATGTGGTTTTATGTAGTTTTGACTTTAAGATACGTAAACGCCCAAATAAATTAAAAAGCTTATAAAATATTAAAATATTTAAAGATGAGAGTAAATTTCATCGATGTTTTTTTAATAAGCTTTTATTTTATTGTAGCACCTTAAATACATATCAAGCAGAAGGCACTATCTAATCTTCGCTCTCATAAAGCCACTTTTTTATTTAAACTCATGGGTAGATGATGCCTTTATTCATTCACTTTGTTTAAGGCTTTTATGTACGTACAACATTTTTTATCAAAAAAATGTAATACTTATTATAAGAATACTTTGTGAAGAAGTTGACACAATGGACAAAATGTTGTCGTAATGCTCAACCAAACGAGCAACAAGATGTTGGCCTTTGGCGATGTTTTTCTAATTTATTTGACATTCCAGCCCTTGCAGTTTACAACATACAGGGCGTCCGCCGAGAAGGTATACTACTTTGTTGGTATATAATTTTTGATTACATGAAAGAGAATGGATCTTATATTGATCTTATACTGATGATTTAATGTCGGAAATTATCTATGGAGCACATTTTTTATTACATTCTTTCACATTTCACGCGGAATTTCAATAATTTAATAACGAATATTTTGTTTGATTTGCTCAAGCGTTTCTGGTTTGTTTGGACCTTTTTTGCATGTCTGTTTAATAAATTAAATAATTTTTTTAAATATAAATGGACTCCGAAATAGTAATTTTATTAAAAATAAAACATACTTAGTATAGTCAACAACAAACGTTCTTGGAACAAATTATTATTGGGGCGTTAGATATTTCTTAAATGTAGACTTCTTATTATTTTTTTTTAAACCTCTATTTGATGTTGCTTAGGGCTAAAAAATCACTGATGGTTTAAACGTTGGTTTAGTTGAACTAAACTTGAATTTATATGTAGTTTAAACTCAACAACTATAAATCAGTGTCCCATGTATTATATGTTGTTAAAAAAATAACATGTGGCAGCACTACGATAAATCTTAGCAAATTCATATGGTCTGCATTGGTAGTTTAAACGCCCAATTTTATGCGTTTAAAAATGGTTTATCTCTTTGGTGATTTATAGATTTGTTGGTTTAAACACATTTTAAACCAAACAGAGAGTTTAACTCGCTCTGATTTTTTAGCCCTTAGACTTATATAAAACAAAAGTTGAGCACATACGGGAAGGCTAAATAATTAAAGGAAACATATTTGTATTTAATTTATTTATACCACAAGAGTATAATTATAAATCAGAAACTAATGTTTTTTTTTGCCATGGCTTTTGTGCCCTAGGCATATTCTTGTTCTTGTTGTAACACTTTATATGAATAAGACCTACCAATTTTACATGGGGTTGTCATTAGAGGAGGTCAATTGAAACCATATGACCAGGCGCACATCTATTCATTGTTTAAAAAAACTGCAGCCAAAATCAAAAAATTGCTTTTTTTCGACTGCAACTTTTCGTTTTTTGCATTTACTTTGACTTCGACTGTTTACATTGAATAAATCCGAAGTAAAAGCAACAGTTAATTTTAGTCCTTTGAAAAATTAAAAAAACTAAGTTACAGCAAATCTTATGACTTTTATTATTTTAACTGCAGTTTTTTTCAACACTGGTGCAATTTTATTATTGCGCGTCAATAAAACACAATCAAAACTGTGTCATATTGGTGCATTTGCGGCAAACGTGTGATCCCAGCTTTACTCAATAAAAAAAACTAGACGTCAGAGAAAAAAAAAAAAGAGTAAATGGATTTGAATTTAGCACCTTAAAATCTTTAAATATCATATGTGTATTATTATTTAAAACGATTTTGTTTTTGCCTTCCAGTTAGTTGTTTGTTTATATTTTAATATTTGAAAATTTAGTAAATACATTTTGTTGGCCTCTCACTTGTTCGAGTGTTATTTTTTATAACAATTGTAATTTGAGAAGCTGTTGGATTTTAATTCAAATTTTTAAAAAAAATTTTTAATTATGTTCATCAAATTTTATTTTCATTAAATTATTTTAATAAAACTTTTTTTTTTTTTTGATAATTTTTATTCACTCAGGTCGAGTTTTCACGTCTCGTGTATTACCACTTTTTCGTCGTCAGAATTCTTTGCAGTTTTATCCTAATGTACGCTTTATACTATTCGTTAAAGCGGAATTACATTATCTCACTTGTTTTAATTGTAGTTAAGGCTCACAATTTTACCATATACGAAATATTTGAATCTAGCAAAATCTTTCATACGTTAATGAATATTTGCTATTTCCACTTTTTCAAAAATAATCCATACATATTGCATTGCATCGTTTTGGTATCAAACTATGTTAATGCCAAACAGCCTCATATACATTCTTAACTTTCTTACCTTATATGAAATATTTAAGCCACCCTCTGAATACTTACCACCAAAACCATCGCCACATTCATGTCCTGAATAAAGTTTGTGCTTTGAATTCCAACTGCAATAAAAGCAATAATATTATTGTTTTTAAATGTTTTTACAGCAAAAGTTTTTATAAACCATTTGCTGAAAAAATCTTTTTTTTAATATATAAATTTTTTTGTTTTTATATTTTTATTATGCATTTAATTAATTTCAATGAAATATTTTTGTCCCGTAGTCAAAATGGCAAATGACGAGGTAAAATAATAAAACAAAATAACTACGAAAAAATGTGCATGGTTCTGACGGCGAAAAAAAGAATGTGTGTATTTACGTAGATATGCATGTGTGTATGGAATAGTAATAAAGCCATATTCGGCTATTCCGAATCTTTAATCCCCTCCAAGAACTCTATTTTTTCTAGTGTTTACCGTACTATGGATCTGTGATTTTAAGGGCCAATTTTTGTTTTCAATAAAATACAAATTATTTAGGAAATTATTGTCATTTTTTTTTATTATGATAATATTGGTATGGTTGAATTTTGTATGGAACAAAATATCGGTCAAATGGTTGCCGCGACCTCATCGGCACACCTCCATCCGATTGTCCAAATTTTCGATGATGCTGAGGCATAATTGAGGTTCTATGCCGTTAATGTTCCGAATTATCTCATCCTTTCAAATAACCCTAAAGAAAGAAGTCCAACGGTGTCAAATCACATGCTCTTGGCGGCCAATCGACATCGCCACCACGTGAGATAACACGGCCATTGAATTTGTCACGCAAAAGAGTGGCATATCCATATCTTCCAATTCGGGCCATAAAATAATCGTTATTATCCTACGATAGCGAACACCATTCACAGTTACTGCCTGACCGGCCTCATTTTGAAAAAAATTCAGCCCGATGAGGCCGCAAGCCCATAAACCGCACCAAACAGTCACTCTTAGTGGGTGTATTGGTTTCCCGATAATCACTTTCAATCGCCCAAATGCGATAATTCTGCTTATTGACGAATACAATGAGGTGAAATTGTGCCTCATCACTGAAGATGGTTTTCTTCGAAAATTGATAATATACTGTTGTCATTTCGTGACACCATTAAGACTATTGACGATGTTTGGAACAGTGAAGAGGCTTTAGTTCTTGAGTTTAGTTCTTTAGTTCACGACGAGCGTGAGAGGTGCAATTGTTGGGCACGACGACGAGTTGAGGTAGACGGCTCTTCAGCCATACTATCGCGAACAGCAGCAATATTTTCCGCAGTACGAGCTGTACGAGCATGCACTGGTGTTCTCACATCTCCTCAAGAACCGGTTTGCTAAAATTTTTGCACGATTTTTCCGATTGTACGCACATTTGGACGATTAAACTGACCGAAAATAGCACGAAGTGCACGATATGCATTTCGATTTGAACGCCCATTTTTATGATAAGCCTGATTAATTTTAACGCGCTGCTCGATGTTGTATCTTTCCATAGTTCAAATTGAGTTAGTCTGGAATTAAGAAATGTCATAGAAATGCAGAAAAAACTTGACGTTCACATTCAACATCGGCCCTTAAAATTTAACTTCCCTTTATTACTAAACAATCTTTATTTAATCGGACATTACAATTTAAAGTCACATAGAACTAAGGCATGCTACATTAACATGAGAGTATTATCATTACCTTGTTGTCCTATGGGTACTAAAGAGTGGACTATGCAGACTACATATGTCCGCTAACACATCGATTCAGTGATATACAGTTCTAAGTTATGGATACTGCATCAGATGCAGTGAAATTCCGACTCAAACACATTTTTTGATTAAAGTTTCCTTCGTGTGTGGTTTTCCACACTTTGTAGTTTCTATGTAATTTGCACTAGAGACAAAATTTTCTGTGGGCAAGTGTGAACATTTTTGACATTTTTGCGAACTGCATGCAATGTGTGTGCTATAAAGTGAGTGATTATGTAAACTACACACAAGCTTTGAAAGGTTCGTTTTAGATCACCAACGGAATAAATGCATTACTAATGTTTCACAAGAACTATGGCGCCAGACAAAATTAGACAGACATTACATATGTGTGAATGACACACACGAGGGTAACTAACGAAAGTTTTGTGAGGCTGATTTGAGGATTAATAAAAATGAAAAATGTTATTTGAATCAGAAATATTTTTTTGTTTTTGCACAATTTAAGAAGTAATTGATTAATTAAAACATTATTTAAATAAAACAATGATCTCAAAAGTAAAAACAAATTTTGTTTTATATAACTTAAGTATTAAAATTTATAACCGTGAATATCGCGAACACGAACTTAAACTTCAAAAAATTAAAAAAATTTCTAGCAACATTAAATTAAGCGTAGTTAAATTAGCCCTTTCGAGAACGAACGAATTTAACATTTCATCTGGCTTCCAAATCAATTTAGAGACAACATTTTGTGCTTATGGGAAAAGTTGGAAAATAAGATAGTTTAAATAAGATTAAATTATCAGCCATGTCACAGAGTACAATTCGGTTCGGAAAATGAATTCAATCCGTATGTTGGTGCTTTAGAAATTGACGAAAAAAGTTTTCGTAATGAAACAATTTTTGTTGTTATGAACCGAATTGGAGTTTTCTGTGTTTGAAAGCCCAAAAACCTTCAAAATGCTCTTTCTATTAATAAACAAATACGTTTTCTTTGGTTCCGAACGGAATCATACCGAACGGAATTGTACTCTGTGACATGGCTGTATATCTGCCTCATGAGGTGCTTATACAAGTGACCCTTAAAATAAAGGTGGCCAAGCTGTATTGCTTTTTCTCAAAACCGGTGTCAACATCTGGTTATTTCAATCAAAATTAGTAAATTTTATAGAAAAAATTATTTGTATAAAATCCTAAATACTTTTTCTTAATTTTTTCCAAAAATACTTCATGACCTGTATTAACCCATTTTTCGCCGCACCAAGTAAACTGAAAAATAATAACGAAATAACATTTTAAGTAAATGACAGAAAACAAGCATTGCAACAAAAAAAAAGAGTATGAGTGCTGGTGATTATAATCACCGGTCGGAGAAAAAATAGTTAAGAGACTGGATAAAAAAATATGTCACAAAAAATTTGCCTTATGTATCATAAAGGCTTTGTGTACGGTTTACGTTTTCTTAGTACGGTAACCCCGGGAAGTCCAATTGTTTTTAATTCCCGCTTCCCCGAAATTTTGTTCGTAATTTTATGATTTTGTTTTGAAATCTAAAAATGTTCAAACAAAAAAGCAACAATCACTCTTGTACGCCTTAACATTCCGACAAAAATTATTAAAAATAAATGTAAAATACTTCATTTTGCCTAGCGCTACATTTAACAAGTGCATTTTATTACTTCAACGAAACAATTTACTTCCCAGTAAACCATTATCCCAACATGCCTTCATCATTTAATTTCCACCAAAAACCACTGAAAAGTACTCCTAAATTCATTTATTACACTTAATAAGTATTTATTACTTCCACGCATTAAATTTTGTACATTATGTAGTTCTTTTCTTTATTGTTAAAATATGTTCGGCGCTATTTGATTTCCGTTACAACTCTTTTATATTGTGTTGCCACCTCTTGGAAGTTTTACTATTTTTTTAAAATTGTTATTTGCTGAAAAAACCCAAAAAAAAATACAGACATACTCGTATAAACGAGTAAATAGTACGCACACGTTGAGATACTTATATTAAGATTACATGCAATGTGGTTCACGTGATGTAGAGCAATCTTGAAAAACTACACTTAAAGAAAAATGCGGGAAAAAGTAAAATGTTTTTTTTATGGAACGATTAAAAGCATTCAATTAAAAGTCCAACAATAAAGTTGTATGTTCTGCATAGAACATTTGAGGAGATCCATAGCAAAACGCAACAATTCCACTTTTTAAATTTTATGTTTTTTAAACTGAATAATATTGTAAATACTAAAATCTTTGTTATCTTTCGTCTAGGAAACTAAAAATCACAAAGTTTTACCTTTTTATTACACAACATTTTTTTTAATCCTTTACTTGATTTATTTATTCTTAAAGCTGCATGAAAATCCATGGATAAATTCGTTTTTATTCTTGATTAAGTGAATGTACCTTGTTTTGACATTTTTTTTTATCGCAAATTTTTGTAGAGAAACATGTTGAAATCATAAATAACCATGTGGCTCAACACAAATTTGCGGTAAAAAAAATTTTAAAACTAAGTACTTTCACTTTATCGGAAATATAAAACGAATTTATTCATACATTTTCATGAAACAAACTTTATTTTGATAAAGTTTTTCTTGGGATAAAAATATTAATTAACAAGGTTCTGTTTAAATGTGCTAAATTCTCATTTAATACTGTTAAGCGAATAAGAATTATAGGCCCAAGTTTTACTTGTAACTATATCAAAACTTAAACAAAAACAACAACAATAAACAGTGAGTTTATTTTTTCTTACAGTCCCAACTAGAGATGAGCGATCCCGTGATTTTTAAGGAACATCGTGATTAGTGAACGTGATTTTAAAATCACTGTTATTTAAAACTGTGATTGTGATCACAACTTTTATTTTTGTTCTTGGATATTTGAAAATGTTTTGTTATGGAGTTTGACAAAGAAACAAGGCAACAAAAACGATCACCTGTTTAGTTGGACATACTTGAACAAATAAACATTGGCTGTAAAAAAATTCTAAAAAGGAAGAAGAGAGAACAAAAGAAAAAATAGCAACAATTACATTCATGAGTGCAAAAAACGCTATTACCCACACAAACAGTGAAATATCATAAATTTGTGTATAAAACAAAATAAGAAAATAACAACTTAGCAAGTACCTGTTACTTAACAGATTTGGTCACAACTGTGATTCGTGATTTTTTAGTAACAGTGATTAAATCACAGGTACGGAAATATCGCTCATCT
Source organism: Pollenia labialis (assembly GCA_949318255.1). NCBI lineage: Eukaryota > Metazoa > Arthropoda > Insecta > Diptera > Polleniidae > Pollenia > Pollenia labialis. The sequence goes on from OX439141.1 coordinate 18,000,772, forward strand.
CTAGTCCCAACTACAATTGGTTGATATTTTGTTAACTCTAAATGTAGTTGCAAGTGGATACATAAAAACATACAACTTTATTTTATTTTGCCAGTTCAGTTTTATTTCCACTGCCACATGCATATTTGTTATCAAATTTTTTCTTGGGATTCAAAAAATGAATTAACAGGATTCCGTTTAAATGTGCTTAATTCCTATTTCATACTATTGATAAACTTAATATATCTTTATGAAAAATAATTAAAGTAAATGATTAAAAAAACTTTGTTTGTTTTTAAGATCTACATAAATTTGCGATAAAAAATGTCAAACTAGGTACTTTCACGTTATCGAGAATAAAACAGGAATTTATCCATGGATTTTAATGAAATAGTATTTATTTTACTTCTAATACACACATCGTTCAGCTTAAGTAGTAAAACTGGTTAGTATTTGTTGATTTAAATTTTTTATAAATTTTTTGAATTTAAAAATTTTATAAAAAAAAAACAAAAAACAAAAAAATATTTTTTTGCCACTTCGGCTTCAATAACTCCAAATAAATTGCTAAATTTAAAAATGATACAAGAGAAACTGAAATCTGGCGTTATTAAAATGTTTTGACGGATTGCACAACAAAACCGTTTATGTCGATCCAAAGTTACTATAAGATGTAAGGAGCATCCTTTTCAAAAATCAAAATTTTTAGAAAAATATTTTTTTTTAACAAACCTTACCAAAGAATTTTAAATAATGCTGATTTTTGCAGTTAGGGGACTATAGCGGATCAAAAAAAATTTAGTGTTATTTTTTAATGTAAGTAATTTTTTTTGTCTGTGTGTTATTCTGATACGATTTTAGCTATAATAATTTAAAATTCCCAAAAAAATTCAATTTTGTTTTCAATATTATCAAAATAGTGTTCGTACCTTCACACTGCTTTCGTGACACAAATCATCCTTATACTTTTGTACCCAAAATTAAAAAAAAGAAACACAAAATGTTTTTTATCTACTCAGGCCACTTGAACAAAAAAATTAAGAAATAAAATTATCATATTTTGAAAAAGTTCGATCTACCAAGGGTTAAATACAATTTGGTTTAAAAATGGATGTTTGACTAGTGACTGCCTGCAGTCGTAAATGCAATTGAAACATGTAAGGGTAACCTGTCCGTAATAGCCTGGGTTCGATTCCCGCGCCAATCAAGAATAAAAATTATCAATAAATTTTAATTAATTTCATATTGTAAAATTCCTTTCTTCATAAAAATAATTTAATGAAAATTAAATTTGATGAACTTTAGAATAATTCAAATATCAAAATTTGGATTAAGAACCATAAACAGTTCAACGAAATAACCACAATACTAATTATTTTGAAAAAGAGTTAATTTTTAGTTCAAATATACCCATATGAACTTCTTTATGAGCTTTTGTCTTCGTAGGATAACGTAAACCTATTCGCAGGTCTGACGAAAAAAAAATAATTTTTTTAACGACTGTTTCAAATTTCAGAATTTGTTGTCGTCACTTTGGAATTTATTGAGGACGTAATAGGGAATAAAAAGATATTAAAATTTTTTCAAAACCCCCTCCTACCATAGTTTTTCCGCACCAGCGATTTAAATTTAGAGATTTTCGGCAAAAAATAATTTGTTGGCCATATTTTATCGAATGAGACCAATATGCATACTATTAGGAATTTTAAGTTTTAAATTTTAAATATGCTTTGAAGGTTTTACTACAATCCAAACCCATTAACCCTAAAATAATACAGGTCAAATTTCTACATATTTGGAATTCTTAAAGAAAAGCTAGCCAATATTTTATATATGTTTGTATGGATTTTTAAGAAACTGTTGAAAAATATACCCTAAAGTGATACGAAGACAAAACAATGCAGAAATGTAGATTAACCCTTTAATGCACTTGGGGTCAAAATGAACCCACACATTTTAAACCTTGAAAAATCCGTCAATTTGAATAGTGTTAAACATAATTCGCAAATTAATTTCTGTGGAGCCTACTAGAGTTCAAACATTAGAAATAAAAAAAAAAGTAATAGAACCCGGCAGAAAGTTCAGTTAAAGATTAAAATAATTATATTCCAAGATAATGCGTGGCACATAAAACGTTTTATGTTGAGATGGCAATGAAATTATTTTTTAATGTTATTCATATCGATTTAACAGAATTACAAAATTTCTGTATTTGAATAGTGATGATTTCCCCATGCCGGCCCCGATATTTGAGATACTAATTCAACTCTTTCTTCATAATTTCTTTGCGTGTAAATTATACGTAAGTAGGTATGCGTGTAAAAAGCTTGTATTAAAAAATTTGTTGCAGTGGTTGTTTAAGTAAGTATTTTAAAGTTTCTATACTTGTTGTTGATGCTACTGCATTCTTACAAAAACACCAACAGCCCAGCATATAGTTGTACATACATACGTACATGCAATAACAATTTTATTACAAATACATACAGATGTTTCCTGCAAAATATATACATAGAATGTTTTTGTGGCAAATTACAGCATGCAGTTAACATAATTTTCCACTAAATTCACAAGTGTGTAAATGTATCTTTTACTACGAGTAGAAATGAAATACTAAATCGTAACAACTCTTAAAGAAGAACATAAAAACATACAAACGTACAAGTGTGTTTATGCAAGTAAAACAACTTAACCATATTTTCACGTTTTGAAGTTAAAGAAATAACTATTTTATGCTTATGTAAATTTTATAATGTAGGTATATAATTTTCTGTAATTATTTCTTTTTACTTTTTTCTTCTTTTAAATCCCAATATTTTTTTTTTATTTAATTTTTTTAATTTATAGAAAATTCTTTAGAATTTGTATGAAAATTTAAATAAATTTAATCTATTGTTTTGCCTCATAATTTACAAATGTCACACCGAACAGAACGTTTTGGCTCCATTTTGGGAAAAAACGGAATAAGACACTTTGTGTATGAAAGTAGTTCGTGTATAGAACAAAGAGTTTGGCTTAAATCGGTAAGTCTTTTTCAGCATTTTGCAAAATTAATCACTTCTAGAAAATGAATTAAATGTGATAAGTGTTTTTTATACAAGATTTCCCAGAAAAGAAATCCTGGAATCTCGCACATTTTTCAATAAAAAAAAAATATCCTGGAATTTGTGGGATTTCCCGGGATTTTTTTATTTAATTATGTCAGCTACATATGGGTAATTCCAAAGTGTTGAACGTGCCAGTTGTACGCATCTTAAATGCAATAACATTTTACAAAACAAATATTTTTAAGTCCTTTTAACCCTTAAATTATAGCTTTTGTTATCTATGCTAAAGTTTATAGAGACCGCGATTCTAGGTCAAAGATAATGGCAAAGGAAGTAGCGGTTCGAACTTGAAAAAAATAGAAGTAGTTTTTGTGGCCATGTATAAAAAGCCGGAATTCAGCGAAACCTGTCACAATTTTTTAGTTAAACTACTTTCAGAATTTTACGTAGCTATGTAAAATTAAAATGTATTTGGTTTGATTCGAAAATCTTCTGAAAATTTTTTTTTCTAAGCCAAAATCTGGGTCGATACGTGACATTTCGAACGTGAAATTTTTTCCATAATAATTTAACGGAATAATGATTAAAACAAAATAAAAATTTACCGTTAATCCGAACAAAATATTTCTCTTCGAACTCTTTCTTAGATAACAGACCATGTAAGAAAATTTTTTTGGAATAATTTTTATCAAATATCAACTCTTTTAAGGAAGACAATATTAATGAAAACATACAATAAAACATTCTCTCAAATAAGAAATTACGTTTGCACAACTTTGCAGTTTGATTGTTCATCTAAGTGAACAAATTTATTATTATTATTTAGTAAAATCTAAATATTTCTCTATAACAATATCGTAAAATAATCAGCTTTTAATAACTTTTAAATTTTCGGTCACGGTGGACCTTTTGACGGAAATGCCCATATAAGACCTTTTGGATTAGATTCGGGAAATTGTAATGAGTATTATTTATATAAGAGATATTGTCATAAGTGAAAATTTACTTTAAAAACAAATATTTCATGCAGAAATAAGCAAGGAAAATGCCTCACATAGATCAAAATACAATATTTACTCGGCCAAAATTGAATTTTATAAAGTAGGATAAACACTTAACACGTTTCTGGAAAGAAGACCGTTCTGAGAATCCTAACTGAACCCTACCACCTATCTGGGATACACTCCAACCGCATACTGGCAGTCGGAACTTGACCGTCAAAACGTGCTCTCGTTTTTGCTGCTTAAAGTTAAAAACCAAACCGAAGATACAATGTTCATATTTTTTTTCATGTGCCAGCTCTTGAAGTGGTGGATTCCGATAACCCAGATATGATTCTTTATTTTTATTATTGTTTATTGTTTCTCATAAAGTTCTTTTATTACAGAAATCTTATTAAAAAACGACGTTTAAAATTCTAGCGTTTTGCATTTTCGATTTTCAGAACACCCCTGTTACATATTAAATTTTATTTATGATTTTTAAATTATTTCTTAATTCTATTTTCTACAAATTAAAGAAAATACCTTTAATTGCACCAAAGTTGTATAAAAAACATCTTAAAGCTTGAAAAGTATTTTTTTTAAATTTTTTATTTCCAGGTGAATGCTCACATTTACGTTGAGTTTGAGGAAAAAAAACCCCAACGTTTTAACGCTTTTTACCTTTTTGCCATTAACACAAACATTAAAAATGGTTGCTTACATAAGGTCGAAAAAAAGTGGTTAACCTTATGCCAAAAGTATTTTAACACTCAAACCAAAAAATTAAAAATCATAAAAAATCAACATTAATATTTAATTCAACTAGCAATTTAGCACTTTTTTTAGAGAAAATAAATAATTTACTTTTCAGGGTTTTACAGCTGCACACAGATACAACAAATCTTAAACTCTTTTTCATAGTTTGCAAAAATGTTAAACGTTTTTAAAATATTACTTTGTTGTATGCAGCGACTAAATGAAATTTATGGAAAAAAAATATTTTTGCTTAGGAAAAATGTTCAAAAGGCCCACCATATTAATTTTCTCCAAGGGCTTGCTGGTTATATCTTCGCACAATATGTTTGTTTTGTCATTAGAAATACAAAAAGTTAACAAAACATTTATATTATGGATTCTGGCCAACCTTAAATTCTTTTCGTTTTCTTGTTGTCAGTATTTTTACAGCAGTGTTAAAAAACAGTTTGTATTAGTTTGGCTGAAATTTTTTAAAATGGAAAGCAAGAACAATTTCTTAAAGATACTTAGGATACCTGGAAACTGTTGTACTAAAATTTGGATATCATGTAGCATTTAATAAATTTAAAACACAATATAAAATAGATAAAGCTTGAAAGGCAGATATCCAAAAATGCGGCACAATCCCAAATAAATGAAATGACATTTTAAGATGGCAATAAATACACCATTTGTGAGTTCTCAAAAAATTATTCGATCCTCTTTTGCATTTATTGCATAGATGGGCATTTTGCAGTATCAGTACTTTTTCAGTATTTTCTTTTTTTACTGATTATTGAAAAAAAAAATCAGTATTCAGTAAAAAGTACTGATTACTGAAAAAAAATCAGTTTTCAGTAAAAAGTACTGATTACTGAAAACAAAAATCAGTATTCAGTAAAAATGGTGGGTCGAACCCACGACCTAGTAGATGAGAGCCGTAAACACCTAGTACTAGACCAATATCTTTTATATTTAAATTCATATTTATATTTTGATTTTGAAAAAAAAAGTTTATTTATTTTTTATTTTTTAAAATGTTAAAAAAATTTATTTTTAAATTTAAAATATAAAAGAGAAAATATCTTGTCTGCCAAAGCCGGATTCGAACCACCGAACCTAAGGATTAGCGGCTTAAATACTAACCAGTATGCCACGCCATTCATGTCGTGACTTTGCATTAATGTTCATTTAAATTTTGTACCTTTTTAATTTTTTTGTATAAAATTTGTAAATTAATATTGATCAGGGATGATAAATAAGAAAACCAATATCGTACCAAGGAACTTTTAAAATAGTACTTAATCTTTTTTTTTATTTTTAAGGCCAACAATTCAATACAACAAAAAAAAAGGTGCATATACATAATTCATTTGTACATTTAACTCCGCTTTTTTTTTATTTTATATCAATTATAAATTTGTATACCTATAGGTTTGAAAAATTTGGAAATAGTACCAAATGAGTCACGGGGGTACCAGTGTACTTTTAAATTTTAAATTGTACCAAAAAAAGTATAATCGTACCAACTTTATCAACACTGATATTGATACATAAGTTAACCCCCTGGTTCTATTAATAACATAATCAATTTTAAAAATTGCAACTATTAAAAATATAAAAAAAAGTGTTTCATTCATAACGGTACAGAAATTCTTTCGTAGCAGATATTTGAAATTTTTTAATTATTAGTTGTGAAAAAATATTAAAAATCGCTCATATTTTTTTCCCCGATTTTGATAGTGATGACTCGGTCAGAGATCCGGATTTTTTGTGTGAAGAAGATCTTCCAAGATTTTCAAAATTTTTTAGTGAAACCTCAAAAGATTTTTTGAAAACAGATGAACTCAATGGTGGAATTTCTATTAGTAATGAAACCTATAGCAGAGGCAATTGACTACCTTCAGGGAGAAAAGAGTATGTACTTCGGATATTTCGTCCCCACCATAGTTTCGTTAAGGGTAAAATTTTGGCTTTTAGAGCAATCAAATTAAAAATACCTATCTCCATCGATAAAAAAATTAAAGAGGCTTTATTTCTAAGATTTGAAAAATATTTCAAAGTACAGCCAGACGCTTGGGATGCTATCAGTGCGGCGGTAACTATACCTGATATAAAGCTCCGATTTTTAAAACCTCTATTGGAAACGGCAACATCAAAAACAGAGGAAGATGTAAAACAAATGTTAAATACATACCTAATAAAATACGGAAAGATACCGGATACTGAAACCCGTATTGTGCCTCAAACGCCGGAAAATTCATTTTTAGATTTTGGAGAAGAAGGTGATGTTTACTTTTGCACATTATTTTCCTTTGATATTTATATTAATATGTATATTTGATTATCCAATTTTCTTAACCAGATGATGATGTACAGTCCAATTTAAGCGATGTGGGAAATTATCTCGAGGAAACAATTTTATATTTGGCCGACCGGGATACAACAACAAATTGCCTGCATAAGCACAATGCAATAAAAAACGTTTTTATAAAATATAATACCCCACTACTCTCATCTGCACCTGTAGAACGACTGTTTTCTTTTGCTGGGATTGTGAATCGCTCTAGAAGACAAAAACTTAGCGACAAAAATTTTGAAATGCTTGTGCTTAGAAAAGCTAACAGCATATAGCACAGCATGTATTCACAAATACATCTAATTTTTTTTTCATTGTTAATTAAAATAACTCATTGTTTTTACCATGTTAATAAATTTTTTTACCCAATACCACATTTCCTTTTTGAATTATTTAAAAAAGTGAAAACACGCCACAGTATCAATCATTTACTGATTACTGCATTTTTTTACACAATTACTGAATTTACTGAATACTGATTTTTGTTTTCAGTAATCAGTACTTTTTACTGAATACTGATTTTTTTTTTCAATAACCAGTAAAATTAACTGAATACTGATTTTTTTTCAGTAATCAGTACTTTTTACTGATTACTGAAACGTGTAATGCAGTAAAAAAGTAATGCAGTATGCCCATGTATGATTTATTGTCATACCTCTACCAAAACAATATTTTGTCGTAAGAATGTACCGAATGTTATCTAGATATCAATATGAAATTTATTCGTCCTTAAGAGAATTTTGGAACAGCCTAAATGGCACTTTATGTTCAAATATAGGCCGAATATTAGAAAATTGTTCATCAGATATTAGCAAATATTCTAGTATCAGTACAAAAGGGTCTTAAATTATAGACCGAATTTCGTAATTTTCAAAAAGCGTTATTCTTGAAGCGAAACCCCTTTAATGCCTAATGATTTCTCCCGCTTCAGTTTTAAGTCCTCCGAGGAAATCAGGTGATGTCAGTACCTGTAATTCGGCAGAAATCAAAACAGACCAGAGATCCGTTCTGATACGAAAGAAGTCAGTAGCCCTAGAAAGCACTGTTCAGGAATGACTGTTGGTAAGGAAGCTTTGGAGCTCATATTTTGGTTTGTCATGGAAAGAAGGCCTGATTGTTCAGCACTTGTGGGGAAAATTGGCCTGCTGGCGGATGTACCTAGGTACTGTGGCCATTCGCATATGTTATAGTAGCTTTAGCCCTTAAACAAGCAATGAGTGTTAAATTCTGCCGAGTCAAATAGCTACCTGTATGTGCTGATTGCTTTCACACACAGGGGCGGTTGGTAAAAGCAGTGACAATACCATGATGAGATAAGTACCATACGGCTGATACTCAAGTAAACCTTTTACCCATCTGTACTTTGTTCTTTTTGGGGACAGCCGAAGGATATTTCACATTTTTATGTTACATCTTCCGGGTGTGTCAAGTGCAGTCAACACCTGGAACTCGGCGGAGTTAAAACATAGAGAACGCAGATGACCAGAATTCCTTTCTTATCGGGAGCTTCGATTCTAGCCTGTCTACTTTTTTGAAGATCACGTGGAGGTTGTGGTTTAACCCTTAAGTGTATACCTAAGCCTGACCAGGTTATTTTTTTGACTTTTCCAATTTCTTTTTTTTATATAATTATTAAATATATTAGAACGAAACTTTATGTATTCCTCAATCAAAGTGTTGTTTTACAAGAAAACGAGAAAATAATTGCAAATTTAAACACCGTGGGCGTGGCAATTGGCATAATGAAAATTTTGCGAATATTGTATCCTCCTGGGCCTGGCCAGTCCCTGCCTTTTTTATATGTACTGTAGTAAATAAAATCAAAATGCTTTGTATCAAAAAGCATATGCCACACATAAGAATTCTTTCTTTAATTGTTTTTGGAAGTATTGTTCTATTTGACAACAAAATGTTCCTGCTGTAGCTATAAAACTCCATGCATATAAAAGTAGTCCCAGCCAGGCCCAGGGGCTTGTCAGTGTAAGTTTTTCTATAGCCACAAAAAACTCCATTTAAAATCCATGTGGTCCCACCCAGGCCCAGGTGGTAGTTTGTGCGACACAAATTTGATGCCTACTTAAGAGTTAAATCCAAAGATTTTCCACCTTGAGGGGTAGTTTGTGGCTCTTCGGTTCTCTACGTGCTGTTGCTACTCACCAGAAGATGCTTTAAGCCCGCAAATTATGCTAAAAATCTCCCTCTGTCGGTTAACGCTTTGTGTGTACTCCGGTGCTAAAACCGCCGTGAATGAATGAAGTTTGAATGAACAGCCATCCAGACACACAAACGTCTATTAACTCTCTTATTTACAACTTAACTGAGTTGAGTTATGAAACGTAATAGGGGCCCAAAAATTCAGCTCTGTGGTATTCGCTTCTCTGCTGCTTCTTAGTAGTATGTAATAGCCAGAGCATTTATCAGCGTTCATGTATTTTTTTTGCTGCCAGAAACCTTAAAATTTGTTGGTGGGATATTAAGTCATACAAACTTTTAAGAATAGTAGTGATTACGTTTATTTGTCAACTATTTAACAAGTGTGGCTTTAGACGATCGAAAACAAAAAATTGGTTTAAGATTAAACATTTTACAGATATCAGCATAAGAGCATTATAACCTTCTAAGGAGTTCAAGGTATATTAATTAAGAGAGTGATGCCTCTATTATCGCTATTGTGCTTAATAGTTTTGGTATCACCGATCGTTCCATGTGGACACCATAGTACCAATACACTATTGGGGGATTCACAAGGTATGCTATCCAGTCATATCGTCATAATGTCCTAAATAATATTTTTCAATTGTTTAAAATAAGTCTTGTTGTATTTTAAACAAAATAAAAATGGTAATGCTGTGTTTATTGGTTCGTCATAGCTGTACAGTAGAAATCTATAAGCGGGAGCAATCAGCAGTCCTATATATTTCTTGTAATTATTTTAAGACATATGGCTTTACAACTATATGACTACCTTGTGAATCCCCCATATATTCGGTAGTCATTTGTATTCGAATGTTGAATCGATTTGGTTCCATTTTTGGCAACCCTGCCCGCTATTCGTATTCAAAATCAAGTCGTTAAAAGATTCGTCATACTAAAAATTATTTTTGCCAAATGCCGGAGTTTAAAATTTTACTTAAATGTTTTTTTTTCTCTTCTTTTTATTTTGTAGGGGTTCTGGTAATTATATTGTAGATATGATAGAAATACGTTTCTCGGATAACCATCTCCTTGTAAATGTCTTATGTACGCGTGTGCCTAAATATGTCCAATATTATATTACTTGTTGTTTTTGCTCTTGTTTTTGTACTTTGTCGTTGAAGTTACAGTCTTAATACTTTTTACTTTGGCACGCACTAACTTAACTGGGTTCATTTTGTCGTTCGTTTATTGCTTTGGAATTTCTCGCGCAAAAACTGTCACAATAAATTATTATCAAAGATTATAAAGTCGACTGTCAATGAGTTAAATGAGAAATAAATCGAAATTCCGTTTTATTGCGAAAGTCTGTGTGTGTGTGTGTGTGTTTAGATACTTGCGTGCGTGTGTGTACATTTAGCTTTATGTCTGTGAGTGTAGAAGTGTGATAGTGTGCTTATTTTTGGAAAATAAGTTTTTTTTTGTGCTTTAAAGTATTAGTGCTTTTTTGCTGTGACCATCCCAGCGGTAAAACTCAGAAGACCTTCTTACTTCAGGCCTTTTAAAAGGCCTGCTTAAAAATTGTTTTGATTAAATTCCTATTCTTATCTAACTGCTAAAGAATGCCTCATAGAAGGCCTCGGCTCTTTGGTGTAAAAGATAAGATACACCTTCCGCACTCGCTTCTATGAGAAGGGAGTAGAGAAGGAGTAACATTTTTTGTATTGTTTGTTTTTGCACAAGCAAAAGGACAACAAATATTTTTTTGATCCCGTTGCCATTCTTATGTACCTGCTAAAGAAGCGAGAGTGGAAGGCCTTCTCCGCAATGACAACGTGTGTAATAAAGATATGAGTTCGGAATGGAGCGAGCAGGCCTTGTATATCCAAAAGAAGGAGTGCAAAGGCCTTCTAGAAGGCATCCGTACTCCTTCTTTTTCCCGCTGGGATGTTGTTGTGCGTATATGTGTGTGTGTGTGTGTGTCTGTGTTTGTGTTTCTGTTTAAATGTCTGATCTGTAATCAGAGATAAACTTATGGAAAATGTGAACTTTATTAAACCAAAATGTCTTGTTATGGTGGCTTTTAAATTGTAGAATGCTATTGATTTTTTTAAATAGAGAAGTGGATAAGAAAAAGTTTTATTTTGTGGGGTTTGTTTTTTAGGCGACTTTGGAATTTTAGGTTATTTTTTTTGCAGTTGTTGTGGTTATTGGGGTAAGATTAATGACATAAAGATGAATATAAGATAACAAGTTAAATGGCGGCTGTGTTAAATCGTATGTACCCTGCACAATGAATTACATAACTTATAGAAAGGGCTGACCTGTTCATCTCAGAAGTGAGCAAGTGTTTTAGTGTGAGGTTTGCGGGTTTTATTTCAGTCAGATACTCTAGTCTACTTGGCTTTAAGGAGCTTATGAACTTCGTTACTAATTAAATGAGAATATCTGTCAACTGTCAACTTCACTTGATTTTTGCTATAAATATACTTTCGCAAATTATTATAAATGAATTATGAATTGATTCAAGCTTAAACTTCACTTCTTAATCAAGCTAATTTTTTTTGAACATAAGTCTTCGTTTTGCGTAGCTTATAAACTTTGAAATTTTAATGTCGCCCAGAATCTTGTTGCTGAGCTGTGAATAGAGTTCACACAAATTAATCTCTAAGCGAGCAGTAACACAAGAACGTTTAAGCATTGTGCATACTGAAGAGAATATCGCTATTGTGAACAAAAGTTTGGATGAAGATATACATTTTTGATTCGTGATTGGTCGCAGGAATTGGAGCTCCGGTTTTCCAGTAGATTACAAAATAGTACGTAAAGGTCTTTGCAAGAGCTGGAATTAAGAGCACCTGACCATAATATACGTCATTCTTTTGACATTTGCTATATATTTTAGTGCATATTTATACTCAGCAACTCGGCTCATTTTCGGATTAAAGGATGTATCAATAACATAGCGTTTACATTTAACAGTACTGGCAAGACAGTAAGAAAATACATATTTGTTTCCAAAAACACTACTAACTGTCTTCGTGACGTAGACGGTCAGACAGTAGTTAAGACAGTTCACTTTTAAAAATATGTTAAACATGAATGTTGCAGTGCATGTCCAGCTAAACGTGTTTTATATGAACTAAGTAAACTTAAAAACAGCTTTAAATAACTATATTGTGTTAACAAACATAACACTTAACTAGAATATACTAAGAAATCAAAGCAAAATTGGTTAAATTTTTTTTTACATTTTGATATTTTTCCCTTTTGCTATCAAAACTTCAGATTACTGTTAGCAAATGTCAAATCACTGTCCAATTTTACTCTCTGCAAAATTTGCTAGACAGTAGACAAGACAGTTGGAAAAGTGTGAATGTATTAGTGAATAAGTTTGCATGTATTGCTACTGTCTTGCCAGTACTGGCAAATGTAAACGCCATGTAAAACTAAGCTGCAAAAGATAGATCGAGGCCATTCGACTACTCTCCCTAAAGACTGTATTAAATTCACTTCCCTTTAATGGCATCATCGGATCTTATTTTTTCTTAAAAAATTTGCCGTAAATCGCATTACGATCAATACAAATCGTTGACGATCGATGATCAATGATTTTTTGTTTGAAAATATTAACGAAATTAATCCAGGCGAGATACTGCTTAAAAAGGATGGAAGGATGATACGGAGATAGCAGCCATCGTCTTATTGAAATAAAAAGTTAGCCATAAGTTGATTTAAAGAAATGGACCGGTTAATTGAGATTCAAGGTCGTAAAATTTGACTTCTGTCGATTATTTTAAGTAATGTCACGTTAAGTCACAAGCTTGTGCTGGTAAAGCAGATTGATTACTTAGGGGCCAACGTCGTTTGACATACAGCCAGCAATGATCGGCAAAGTGACCGAGTGCCAAAAAAAATTTTAAGATGTTATTTCCGTGTATTGATGTTTCGCATAAACAAATTTCTTTGATATAAATCTTTATTTTTTGTTTTCAACTTTTTTCGGGCTTAAAATATGCCATTTAAAGACGTGGAAATTAAAAACAATTCAACACAAGTTCACCACAAACAGTATTAAAAATAATTTATTTCTTATGGATTATTAAAATCATATTAACAAGGCTTTTAGTTAAATTTTAAACAAGGTTTTTTAAAAGTTTGAATTAAAAAATGCGATAATGGGCGATTATAACAGGACTGCAAACTTCAAGTGTTAACAAAATACAAAAATTAATTTTTTAAGGGTCCATTTCTCTTTTTCTACTGCACTTATTAGGCTTTATTTTTAGTACCAAACTGCCTAAAAAAACTTAAAAACGTTTGGCATCATAGTCATTATTTTCCGTTAAATCTGAGCATGTTTCAAAAAATTGAAAAACAAGCTGGTAAAGTGTCAATGCTGCACACAGAAAAAAATCAAGTTAAAAACGTCGAAAACAAGGTTGATTTAAAATTTTTCGGTGGTGATTTTGCTTCATACGTGTTTCATGTTAATTCAACCTGATTTTATAATTACTTGCGAACAACATTTTTTTCTTTTAAAATAACTATAATTCATGTTAATTTAACATTGCAGTAAAGTTAGAGCAAAATGTCATTTATATTGAATTAACAATTGAATCACGTTGAATGAAAGTTATCTCAAGTTGAAACAACGTGAATTTCATGTAGAATCAAATTGGTTTGTGTGTGATATAACAGTGTGAACACTTACACTGTAACACATGTTGCACTTATTTTGTAGTCTCCTTTGTTAACAGATCAATCAGCAGAATGGCCCGATATGTGTTTCGTCATCATTCTACTTTGAAAACTTGATGTACTATTTAACTAAATAATTTTAATTAAAAGAATACGGGAATTGTCTACTTATTTAAGAATCAAAATAAAAAAATTAACATACTTAACTATGTATGCGTGTTAATTTAACAAGATAAACTTTTAATTTTAATATTAATATTAATATTAATATATTAATATTGAATCCATAAAAACCTGTATGGATTCAATATCGAATCCATATTTATTTATATTTTAATATTTTCTTTTTATTTATTTTAACAGTGAATAATATTAAATAAGCGTGATTTAGGATTATTTTAATATTTTTAATTTAAAATTAATATAAAATAATGATAAATTTAAATAAAGGGCATACTTTTGGTGAAATTCAACATGATTCTCAATCAACATTTTTCCATGTTAATTTTACATTGGTATTTTTTTCTGTGTGTGGGGTATACTGGAAATCGAAAACGCAAAACCCAAGAATTTGGAAGTTTTTTTAAAAACACTTCTAATCTAATTTTTCTAATTTTTGTTATAACATTCTGTTTAATAGAGAAATATTTGTTATAAAATTCTTTTAAGACGGAAATCTAAATAAAAAAACGACGTTTTAAATTCTTGCGTTTTCGATTTCCGGTGTTCTGGATTTTTATTTAAACCTAAATGGGGCCTAAGGTGAAGACTTACTTGCATTACACAGTGTGTTATACACTGTATTGAATTAAGGTTTATTCTGGATTGCTAAAGAAGATGACAAATTTGAAAGCCCCCATAAATCACATTCTTCTCTACCCTGAAATTAACACACGAATTGTATGCACTCTAAAACTTTTTAAAATAAATAAGAAATTTATTTAACAGCATTAAGTTTCTCTAATTAAAAGCATATTTTGTTGTTTGTATTTGCATAAATTCAAATCTTAATTGAAACACATGATGAAAGCCTGTCAGTTTTCTTTCTTTAAAGCCAAACAAATTTAAAGGAAATCCTTTGCAAGAATACGTACGTATGTATGTAAGTATGTTGTCTCAAGTCAGATAACAGGCAGACCAATAAGCAAACCGATGGACACACAGACAAACGATTTAAACTAACATTATTAAACGACAGCAAACAAGATAAAATATTGTTCTTGTTATTATTGTCCAATTTGTATGTTTTATCTCTTAACACTCATACATTTATGTTTAGTAGATACTACATGTAAAGTATGTAAAAATGTTTCATTATTTTCATTACCTTCACTATAAATCAACTGTCAGTCGTAAGAAAATGAAATTATGTAAATTTTTGTTAATAAGTCCTGTGACAGTTTTTTAAGGTAGTAGAAAAATTTATAAATGCAAATATAAAATAACAAATTGATGTCTTGTAATGGTCTTGTTTGCAATTATTCTTAATATTTTGCCAAGTCTCTGGACGACTATTTGCTGAAGTAGATGAAGAAGGTTGTTATAAAATTTAATTTATGTCTCCAATCTAAATAAATTACAGCATAAAAATGAAAAGGATAATAATTTACAAGTGAAAAAAGCAGATATAGAAAAAAAAATAAATAAATAAACACATATTCTCAACAGTGACGGGTAATGTTTCATTGTTTCATTAAAATTTTATAATGCAACTTGTTATTTTATTCAAAGGAAGTAAATTATTCGAGCCATATTAAGAAATTTTAAAAGATTTTGAGAAATTTCGATAATAAATATAAATAAAATATTTATTACATTGCGAAAAAGTAATTTTGCGGTCTGGAATTTGATTGAAAATTTTTACTAATTTGAGGTCGCTGATTTTAAATCTAATTACTTTTCGAGATATACCGTGATGTCCAAAATTAAAACCATAAGAGGTCAAACAAAAACTGTCCACATTTTTTTTAAGATAACCTTTATTTATTGATTAAAATAAGCATTAAAAAAACATAAAATCGTAAAAATGAAATAATGAATTTTTTTTTAACTAAGTTTTTGGGGTGAAATCAACTGAGTTAACTGACCTCTAATGTTTTTCAATGCAAAGTGTTTTAAGCAATTCTTATGCTGCCAACGAGCTCTTATATGGTAACAAATGGACCGCATATGGTTTAATAGTTTAGTAGGATAGTTTCCAGCCCCATTTTGAGATTAATCTGCAAACATTGACCCAGACGTTACTCAAAATTTCTACGATCAACATAAAGATTGTATCTAAAAAAAGTTTTTAAAAAACACCCGATAATTTCATGCAGTACAGTTCAACTAATCCAACAACTTTTTAACAACACGTGAACCAAATGGATCAGAAGATTCAACATGCGATTTTTTTAAGTTCAAATCTAACTGGCAGCAATAGCCGCCTCCCAGTTTTTGAAGCCGAATCGAACTAAATTTCCTCGATTGAATTCTAAAAATTAAAAATTATCAGGAAAAAAAATTCAATATTATTTTCAATATTATCAAAACAGTGTTCATACCTTAAGACTTAAGGTAATATCCCACTGTCGGCGCAATGTACCAGTTTTTGTCGTATTTTATTTGTCGATAGTGTGAACGGGCAACATTTTTTTACATGCGACAATCTGTGCCGCCATTGTGTTGACTGTGGACAATTAAAATTAACCTTGATGCGCCGATTATGTGAACACTCTTTTGCATAATGTCGAGCAATCAAATTGTTTAATATGTACCGATTTTTATCGGCCACTTATGCGCCGATCACAGTTGCCAATTAGCGGCGATACAAGGGATGGCAAAACGAAATTTTAAAATTGCACCAACTGGCTACTAAAAATGGAAGAAAACAATTCGCTTTAACCAAAACATTGCTGTTGTATCGATGTTGCCATCCCTGGTTTGTAAAGATCTGTTTGCAAAACAACAATTACAAAAAAAAAAAAATTAAAAACAACTTTAAAATAAAATTAAATACATTTTTTATTATGTGATGATGAAAAAATATCGATTTTTATTTTTAGGTGATTCTTAAAATAGACGATACGATCTTTATAATGAAGCAAACCGCAGTTTTCTAACTTCATTACTTCTGTCATAAGTAAGCTTTAAAATACACCTTTGATAAGAAAAAAAGAAAACTTGTTAACTTAAATATTGTTTTTCTCCAAAACTCAATTTTTGCCCATAGGTCCCTTTTAACTGAAACTGTCACATACATATATTAATATATTATTTAAAATTGTTAGGAAACATAATGGAATATTCAGACGGAGAATTTTGCAAATTTCTGAAGTAAACCTACGTCTGCCAACAAGCAAATAAACAAAAACATATGATTTAATTTGCCCAAATATCACGATAGTGTGACCGCATTGTACCGATTATTGTCGCTTTATACTTTTGTACCCAAAAATAAAAAAAAGAAACACAAATTCTTTTTTAGCAACTGTTGGTATTATTGCTGTAAACATAAATAACGGTTGAAAAATTAAAAATTCTTTGTTTTTGCTTGGAAGCTTGTAAAATGGTAGCGGTACTCATTTGAGTACAGTGACCGCTAATGAGCTAAGACACTTTCACTACATATATTGGAATTACTTGAAAACGGTTATCATATTCAGTTAAAAAAATTCGAAAATCGGCAACATTATCATATTTAAGCCGTGCTTATATTGTTTTTAAATTTGTCCTGTAGTTTCAGAGATATCGGTAAAATTTTGAAAAAACAAGAAGGACAATTGTGAAAACATTTTTTTTATTGTTATATATGTTTTTTTCCTCACAGGCTAATTCTGATCAATAACAAATAACAGTTAACAAATGAAAATAAAAAAAATTAATGGGGTTTCTATTTGTTTTTCCCAATGTTTCGTTCGCTTTTTCCGAACTTCTTCAGGGGTTATTTTTATTCCATAATAATCTAGCGAGAAATGGATAATGATTACAATCAATTTTAGAATATTTATTATATCAGAGTTTAACTTACGAATTAGGGTTAACATTTGTATTGCTCTTTTTAACTATTTAATATTAAAAACTGGACTTCACGACACAAAAATAAATAAATAAATAATTGATAAGTAAAGTACAACACAAACACCGAATAATCGAATAATTAGTTAAAATTAATGTTAATACCACAGAACAATAACTATTTTCAATTATTAACTATTGCAGCGGAGTATTGCAGTTTTGTATGATACTTGTCTTATTTCGTGTTCATTGTATTTTTTTATTTTCTCTTGGATTCGTAGGCTTGCGAGAGTGTAAACAATTTTTTGATCTTTAAAATTTATAAAAATAAAAATGCGACAAAACTCACAGTTTTGGTTTTAAAACACTTAGGCCCGTTTACACAACTTACCAATAGCTAAAGTTAGGATTTTATCGGCTGTATAAAAAGTGGTCCATTATTACAACTTTACTTTAACCTACCAGGTAAGATACACCCTAATATGCTTTATCTCTAACTTTAGGTTAAAGTAAAGTTTTAATAATGGAACAATTTTTATAAGGCCGGATAAAGTCTAAATTAAGCTATCGAAAAGTTGTGAAAACAGGCCTTAGTTTATCATATTTCGAATGAAAAGATGTTTATTTCATTGTAAATGTTGCACTGCTTTTGATTTTATTCACAAATTACTAAGAAAACTGAATATCGTTTTCCATACAAAATGGAAAAAACATTTATGACACACACACATTTTAAATGTTACTAGTGTTCGCCTTATGGTCAAAATTCGACCATAATTTTTTTTTGTAAATATGAAGAAAACATAATTCATCTAAGTATATATGAATTTATTTGTTTCGATTTGGCGAGGGTCCAACCTCCGGTTCATATTTTATCTTCTACGTGAGTTGATTAATTTTTTGTAAGTTCAGTATAAAAAATACCAATTGAAAAACAAAAAAGTATCAAAAAGTCTCCTTTATATATTGTCATCCACTCAGGACGTTGTACGTTTAATTTTATGTTTATATGTCTAATATTAACGAAAATTTATCAAAGTATCAGATGTAGAACGAAAAAGTACGAAAAAACTACCCTTACATGTTCTTATTCGCCCAGTTTAATGTATAATTGTATCTTCATAGGTCGAATATTAACGAAAATTCAAAAAGTTCCAGATGAAAAACAAAAAATACCAGCATTTTTTATCTTATAGGTTATCACTCACTCAGGATCCTACACCTATAATATTATGTTTCAAAGTTCTATATTATAGAAAATTTAAAAATTATCACATGAAGCACAGAAAAGTAAAAAAAAAGAAATTTAGTTTCCCATATTTCACCTTTTTTCTCCCCATACAGGTTCCGTTGACAAACAAAGGAAGAAAGCGTTCTTAACTGTTTGGCCTGGTCTGATTTATATAGTCGAAATATACGAAAACCGGTTTCTGAAAAATGTCGAATAATCGATTACCCTAATTTTTTATTATTTGATAATTGAAAATAAATTTTTATTTATTTATTTTGCATTTGTGTTAGTAACAATTTTGAACGCTTATAACTCTGAAATTATTGGACAGATTTTAATAAAATATACATTGTGCACTTCTTTGAGTAAATACCTCTTAAATGATGTATATTTTGTTCAAATCGGTTGACATACAGAGGAGGAAAGTGTTCTTTAAGGCCGTTACACACTATCCCACAAAGTCTTACGTATTTTTCAAAAATGCTTCCCTGATCTAAATATTCTTTGAACATTTTCAAAAAACAATAACAACTTATCATGACAGGGTTGCATTTTCGTAAATTACTAAAGACTTTGTGGGATAGTGTAAAACGGCTTTAACTATTTTGCCTTAGCCGATTTATATATAGATAATATAATATTGCTGCTGATTCTTTTTTAACTGAATATGGTCAACTGTTTTCAAGTTATTCCATTATATGTAGTGAAAGATTAATAAACGTTTAGGAGATAAAAATTTGCCTTAATATTTCTTATAATCATGAGTGGTAGGAAAAGTTATCCTGTTGATATATCTAGATTTCGTTTACACTTCTTAAGGATTTTGTAAGAGAACAAAATTTGTCGCAAATACCATCTATGTTCAAAGTACAAGGTATTTCAATATTAAAAGTTGTTGTTATCGCTTCATTAATTTAAAATCTTGATATTCAAATGTACCGTCGGAGAAAGAATTGTGCTGCAGAAATTATCTATGCTAAACAAGTTAGGGAATCAAATTTTTTATCAATATCGTATACACAAAGTTTCATCTGCTCAGTCAATCTTAAATGAAACGTTTTTATGTTTAAATGTGTCCCAAATGATTACCGTTTTGCAATTAGCAAAAATAGTAATTGGTAAACCAGTACGCATGACTAATATTTAATTATTACTCATACTCCGGATTAGACGAAAAATATTTGAAATTATTAAGTCAGTTTTTGTTTAAAATAGTTTAAAATTAATAGGTAAGCAGCAAAACAAGTATTTTCTTTTTTGAATCGTAGATTTTAAATGCGGCATTAGAAAAGCAGCTTCTTGTAATAGAATAAATAAAAGCGAGTCAATTGCTGAATTCTCCTACAGGTAATGAGCACAACCCAGTGCTTAACTCTTTGCTTTTGTCATTAAGGAATCTGACATACTCTGGCTTCAAATTTTATGTTTAAGGTTAACCATTGTTCTTGTTTATAATAATCAACATATTCTTTACAAGTACTTCTACTCCTTCTGTCCTCAGGCGTTATTGAATGTTTATCTACTTGGTCATTGTATTTACTTTAAAATAATTTATTTCAACTAAAACAAGTAGCTGATTCTCTTTACCATCCAGCATTGTAGACAACAACGTTCGTTGGATTTTATCTTCCATTGTAGCAAATAAAGCAATTTACTCAATACAATGTTTAACTAAAAGTTCCACGATTGCCGAAAAATTGAAATAATACCTCTGCTTGACGCCAGAGGTATTAATATACCAAGTTGGCTAAGGTTGACAATATTTATTTACTTTTCGCTATTTTGGAAATGTAAATCAACAAATATTTACAAGGAATACAATTATAAATAACTCGTTGAATCAATTCGCCTAGCACTTCACATTTAATTTTAGCGATATCAACTCTACGGAGTGACAAAGTTGTGAATTCAAGCGATCTTAAGTTGAAGTGTGCGTTAACTTATTTCTTGCTTTTTAATAGAAAATGTTTTTTTAAACCACAAATATTTAAAATACAAATTAAAGTACAAAATACAAAACTGATTTCCAAAATGGTACGGTTAGGCACGGTTACATTGGCAGCCGCAACCAAGCACAGCCTCTATCAATATTCTTAACTTTTCTAGCTGTTAACATTCTCACGCAGCCATCCGTTTGATGCAATAAACCAATGTCAGAGAGACAGGTTTGGACCCTAAGGATTCCTTAAACAAACAGTATGAGTCGTAGCTCTTCGAATATCGGGCAGAAGATGTTACGTTGACTCTTCCTCCCAACGAGTCAGCCATACAGTTTCCTTGCATACCCCTTTGTCCAGGGACCCAATTAACGGTAACCACAGAATGTCTCGCTATCTGCTCCAGAGACATCCGGCATTCTCCGACGATTTTCGATGTGATAAGCATTCTTTCCAGGGATCCTTTGACCAATTTGCTATCCGTTCTGATATTAATCTGAAATCAGCAAAGAGTAGTGAAATGGTGAATAGAGCTGAATCACGATTATAATTTCTTGCACTTATACGAAATTTTGATGGGAGCATGGGAGTTTAAAATACATATGGAGGGAAAATTTGTTTCGATAATTTAGATTGCAATCAAATATATTTAGACCAACTTTAATCTCAATAACAATATAACAAGACGGTTAATTGGGCACAAGAGCTCTATTCCAGAAAGGTACTTGTATAAGGGCTGTGTATGTCACCTTCTGGAGGGATACTCACCGTTTTCAATTAACTTGATTCTTATAACAATGAAATAATTTGGTAAATAATTCAATGCGTACAATGTTTACATAGGCAGAGAACCAGCCAGACAGTCGGACGGACATGTTGCGACTTAGAAAGTGATTCTGAGCCGATCGATATACTAAAAGGTTGCTTTAAGTCCAGTTCGTTTTAATTATTTCTAAATTTTAAAGAACTAAAACCTTTCTCATTTTTTGTGAGACTTGACGCAAAGTCAATGCAACAACATTGTTGTGCAAATATTTCTATATAAAAATTTCGTTTCATAAAGTAAGTGGTATGAATCATTCTAAATTGCAAATGTTACTCATACGTACCGATAAACTCATTAAGCGCGAAATTATGTACATTTTTAATTTCTAACGGGGTGATGCCAGGGTTGTCAGATATGTCCATTTCTCGCAAAACGTGGCGATTTTCAAAATTGTTTGGCGACCTAATTTTTGATTTGGCGATTTATAAAATTGTTGGCGATTTTCTTGGTTATTTTTGACGAGCCATGGCTTTTGTTTTGAAATTCGTTAAATTCATTACGAAGAAATAATAATATTTTTATGTATGAAATTTGAGGCTTTCATATGTATGGTCAGTATTAAAAACTAAATTTTGTTGAAATGTCTGATGAAGATAATGAAAATATTCAAGAAAATGGTTTTTCGTATTTAAAAGTGCTCTTGAAAGAATCAATAAATAAAAAGAATTCCTTTAAACATGAATATTTTTAAAGTTTATGAACATTTTTCCATTACAAAATGTGACAATTTACTTTCACAAATAAAATTAATTGTTGTTAAAGATAGTATCTTAAAGATTTTAATGAATCGTTAGCTGCCTTTAGATGTTTTTCCATTTTATTTAAATCAAGGATACGGCAATTACGTACCATTTGAGGGAACTCGCCTTGGCTGTTCTTCATATGCTGGTCATTACAACTAGTAATGCCTGAGTTAAAATAATGGACTCCACTTAAACTGGCATTTCAATGCAATATGAACTTCTAGATGCGTTATTACGAGTTATAAGTTATATAAATGTAAAAAGTACATGTCGCACTTCTTTTGTACCTTCGCTGGATGTATGGAATTCCCTCACAATGTATTCCAAAAAAGAAGACAAAAAGGGATATGAAATAGAACTGCAACTGCATACAAATGTATATCAAATATTTGTTTAATACAACCCGCAAAAATAATTTTTAGTTGCTTTAAGTAGGTATTACTTAACCATTTTTGTTCTACATAAAATTTTAAAAAAATATGGTTAGTATGTCATGGCGACTTTTTTTTGGAATTTTTGGCGTTTTTTAGCGATACGAATCAAATTTATTTTTTAGGATTTATAAAAATTATATTTTCAATAATTTAGTAAATATGTACTAAATTGTAAAAAAAATTAAAAATAAATGCTTTGGCAGTTTTTGGTGTTGAATTTGGCGAAAAAAGTCAAATTCAATCTGACTACCCTGGCTAATGCTTTGAACTGGCTGTTTTTCCATAGCGTTTTACATTATACCGTCATATTAATCCAGTAGAGTTAGCTAAATAAAGCTTTGTCATTGGTTTCAATTAATTCTTTTAAATCTAAAAAGTTTA
The DNA here is from genome assembly GCA_949318255.1 of Pollenia labialis. Lineage (NCBI taxonomy): Eukaryota > Metazoa > Arthropoda > Insecta > Diptera > Polleniidae > Pollenia > Pollenia labialis. The sequence continues at coordinate 18,024,257 of OX439141.1, forward strand.
GTTAATTTTGTAAAAATATAACTGTGTCCTTCTTTTTTCGAATTTCCAAAAATTAATTTTTTCCCAGAAATTCAAATACTGCCCTTTAAGCTGTTTAATTTATATCAAGAGCAGCCATTAATAAATTCTTTATATCAATTCTCACGTTTTTCTGCGTTCAAATAGCTCTTGTTTTAATCATAAAAAGCACTTGTGCACTTTGCTATAAAAAAAGAAATAATTTTAAACGTTAAATGTATGAATTATTCATCGTAAAAAAAACATTTAAAATGCTGTAAAATTTTGCATTTTATGAGTTTTATTGCTTTAATTGTTAAGAAAAATTTATTTATGTGAAACAAATTTTATTTTAAAAGTTAAAGCTAATTTCTAAATTGTTGATAAAAGACACATTTTTTTATTAATAAAAAAAAACATTCTCCAACTGCTGCTAAAACTCTCGGTTGCAGATACATAAAAAACTTAAACAACTTTAATAAAACTTCCTAACTCGAAATCATCATTCTCATTATTCTCGCAAAAACATCGTTTAATAAACAGTAATAAAAAACCAAACAAATTATAAAAACAGAATAAAAAATAAAAAAGAACATGGCAATTTTACTACGTACAAACCAAGAATATGATGACATTTAATACAAAGGAAGAACAAAATAAAAAAGAGCAAGAACAAAGAAGAAAAAAAAAGGAAATTGTTGCATTTCATACACAGACACTTTCAGCATTTCAAGCATTTTGCTCACATAGAATACATTTAAAAATAAAAAAATACTTCGACTACGAGTGCATCCATATAGAGAAATGTACTTCTTCCTATTGGTTTAGCGCTAATTCTATCAATGACATACAAATCCGTGTGTTGTACACACAAGTAACATAAAATATCGTATAAAGCTGCATACAAATATATACAAACAATTATATACACATCCGTAACATGCATATGTATGAATGTATGTATATTTATATCAAACAAAAGAAAGGAAACAAATAACGATTGGGGAAAAAATGTATAGCAACAACAAAAGGGTGCATGAAATTTGCAAATATAAACATGATGTTGATGTTTGAATATTGCAAAATATTCATTTGAATGAACATACGAGCAAGAGCAAGCGATTAAGCCAATAAACAATTCAATGGCACGAACGATTTATGCAATGGCCTTCCTGAAAAATTGGCTCTACATCTGAGATTTAGAACTTACGAGGTTTCGAAGAAATGGGTTTTAAAAAAGATGCTCTACTACAGCTAATCTCCTTCATCTTACCACTGCCATATATCGAGGATTTATACAACAACTAACAACAAATTTTGCAACCGCTTTTAGAAAAGTTGTCTATTAGTTCTGTGCCTTTCAGTGTTGCATTCACAGAAAAAAATAACAAAAGTTATTAAGTAATTAAAGAAAATTTGTTAAATCTTTTTAATAATTTTAACAATTTCTTTAATTAACATGTTTGTAAATTGTCATATTAACAATTTGTTTTTTTTTAGAAAATAAATGTGTATATCATAGAAAAAATATTTTGTGTCAAAAAGAAAAACCATAAAAAAAAATTCTTTTTTTTCCATTTTAAATCTTTAATAGACTGAACGATGTGGCGATTGTTCTGAAATTTTACCAATCTTTACGGTCAGTTAACTTATTATATAATTATTCATAAATAAATTTTAACGGGTTTTCTATAAATTCTAGCTTTCCAAATAATACTATTAATGATGGCAGGATTCCGTTTTGTGTTGATGTAAGAAACTCGCATGCAGGACTATGTTTGTTCCTTAATGAGTTATAATGGTTTTTGTGATGTAATTTTTTATGAATTTTATTAAAACGTTAATAAAAACAACTTTTAAATGCATCTTCAATTTCAATTTAGTTAGTAACAAAGTATTTTGTTAATATGACAATTTAGTAATAAAAATTTATATCTAATTGTTAACAAATATTTTATTCAATATTACAAACTCATTGTTAAAAATATTTGTTGAATTTTAACAATTTTCATTAACAAAATGGTTTTTTGTATTTACAAATTCAGTTGTTGGTGCCTTTTCAATTAAAAAGTTAATTGTATAGACGAATATGGTATTCAATATGACAATTGATTTGTCGTAATTTTTTTCTGTGTTGCAACACCGACTTTATGAAGTCAGCCAACTGTCCCACTTTTGTTGTTTTAATAACTTTTGAAATTTCTTAATTACATACATACAGAAAGTACAAAAAAACACGGTTAGGGTTTCTTTTCAAGTTGCAAAAAAAGGGGTTTTTATTCAGCTCCTTGCCTTGTTAACAACTGAATATTTTCTCTTCTTTTTTATTTGAAAGTACAATCCTTCCGGTTAATAATGGAAAATAATTTCATTCAAATGGCTGCCTCGGCTGGCCATGCAGTAGCCTACACGATCGGTCCAATTTGTAAGCGCATTATCGATTGTGTGCAGCTGTATTTCACCAATGTCTTCACGAATATTCTCCTTTAAAGAGTCAATTGCCTCTGGCTTGTCGGCGTAAGACTTATCTTTGACGGCACCCCACAAATAATAGTCCAACGGTGTTAAATCGCAGCTCCAAGGTGGCTAAACGACATCAGCTCTGCGGCTGATAAGGCGATCTTCAAAAAAAGGCGCAAAACATCGAGTGAAGCTTCGGCTGTGTGCACGTAGCGCCATCCTGTTGAAAGCAAATGTTGCCAATATCCTCCTCTTCAATTTTTGTGAACAAAACTTCGTTCAACATGGCCCGATAACAATCGCCATTGACTGTAACGGCCACTCCTTGTCCAATTTCGAAGAAAAATGGCCCAATTATGCCTCTGGACCAAAATCCGCACCAAACAGTGACTCGTTTTGGGTGCAACGACTTTTCAATGTATGCCTGCGAGTTTTCTGTGCCCCAAATGCGACAATTTTACTTGTTTACATACCCGCCAAGATCAAAATGAGCTTCATCTGAAAAGATTATCTTTTTTGGCCAAATCGGCGTCTTCTGTAAGTCGATAGCAGGCCCACTTAGCGAAGCTAAAACGCATATTTCCCAGCGTTGTTCAAGCGTATACACAACAATATTCGTTAAGCGGAAGGATAAAACGAATTATCTGGCAAATCAGACAAGAGCTAAGTGTTACCATTCACGAAATAAGCACTTGTTGAAAAAAACGTTAGATGGCGGACCCGTTACGAATTAAAAAAAATAAAAAAATTAAAGAAAATTTAAATGTAAAGTCTACTTTTAGCTATCGGTAAGTTGTGAAAACAGGCTTAAATGGGTTTCCTTTAATTGCAGGAGAGCACTAGTCATTGAAAATCTCTTTTCTTAAACACTTTTTAGACTTGTTTCATTGGAACAACCAAGGTGAACGATTTCACCGAGGTCTTGCAGTAATGGAAAAGCATTATCAGCGCCATTGGGATCAGACAATGGTGGGTAAATACTGCTGGAAGCAAATTCGTCAAACGCCATCGCAAAATAAATGGATAAATCGAAGAGAAAATTTGTAACAATTTTGACCAAAAAAAGAATTATGTACAAAAATTAAATTGTCTCTTAACACTTAATCCTAATCCAAACAACACAACCAAGAAACAAAAATTTTTTTATTGAAAATTTAAATTTGGAGGTTTTTGCTAATATTATTGCAGCTTTCTTATTTTCTTCAGATTGGAAAGAATTGACTTATTCTGCGTTTTTTCAAAATTCAACATTTCCAGTCCTTCCGTTAACGCAAAAAAAGTTTTTTCTTTAATTTTTAAACCCATATCTTAAAGATCATTTTGTTACAAATATGTTTAAAATAAATTAAATTAAATTAAATTAAAATTTTGGTCCGCTAAACACCGTATAGATATCGGCTAAAAGAGGAAAAAGATATCTTTGTAACAGTGTTAAATTTGCATAGTCAGATTTTTGGTAACAGCCTTATGAACTTCAAAAAAACTGGGTTTTCGCGTATATCTAGAAAACGCTTCTTGAGAAAATAAAATGAATGCCATATCCGTTAGCAGCAGCCACGAATCATCTTAGAAGAAATCTCATTTTTGAGGTTATGACAAAAAGTTAAAAATTTGTGAACCAGAGTTATAGGTAGGCCTTTGGTTCCAAGTTGGAACAAAGGGCCGTATCGAAATCCATCCATCTGGTTCTATTCTGTGCCATTAGTCTTATTTCAGAACAGGTTTTTCCTATTTTGCTTATCTCGGATTCTAGTTGCCTTCTCCAGGTGAGAGCGGGTCTACATCTTCTTCTTTTGCTGTCTTGAGGATTCCAGTCAATTGCCATCTTCGATATAACATCATGAGGTCATCTTGAGGATATGGCCAACCCAGCTCCATCTCCTTTTCGCAATTTCTATACGGATTAATTGGTGTTTCGCCTGTTCTTTGCCACTGGTCTCTAAAGGAAACTACGTTCGGCAAAATAATTCTCAATGTTTTCCGCAAGGAACGGTTAATGAATACCTGCAGATGTAAGTAAGTTATGACCAAATAAAAAATTTTATCATTTTGCGAAGCATTTTTAAAAATAAGCACACAACTCTTAGCAAATTTTATAAAAAAAATAACATTTCAACAGCCATGGCATTCCCTTACAACGAATCAGGTTTGTAAGGGAGAATACTAAAAAATAACTGTAAAAAACGTTCAGTGTCGAAAGCAACACTCACCACTTTTTATATGCATTGAATAAAGTGCTTTTTGTGTCAAAAGTGTATTGCCTTAAAGTGGGAACTCACCATATAAAATTCATGCCCTCCGTTAGCGATATGGCAAGCGAAACTCTTACATTTCTCCTTTACAAACCTGCTTCGTTGGAAGCTCCATTTTTTAATTGGGGACCTGTTTTTAAATTTGTTTTGCGATTTCCTTTAAGCTGAGTTTTGTGTTGACTGGGTTACTTGCATGCATTAGATGTACAAACATGTTAACTCTTGCAATTATTGCTGTTAATCATCGAATTTTGTAAACGTCAGCAGGAATTGTACACACATTAATGCTAGATTTCCTGTTGCTAAATGAATGTACAAAAAAAAAAAAATATTGTGAGTAGTGTCAGTCTGCCATTTAGCTGGCCAGTCAGAGGAGTTGTCGATGTTGATTACGATTAAAGAGTTAAGAAAAAATTAAACGAAATTACTTTAAAAGAAAAAAAAAAACTTATTAAATGATAACAAATGGTTAACTTTTAATAACAAACAATCAGCTTAGGCCAGATTGTCCGTGAAATGCGCACAGGAATCGCTTATCCCATCAACAATAAATTTAAGCACATTTAAACGAAATCTTTACAATTAAAAAGATTAACCCCCGTATTTTTAAATGAATTTTAAATTTAACAAACGTTTTTTTATGGAAAATTTTCATAGAAAATTTGTTTTGCAAACCTTTATTAATTTCAAAATATTTTTATGAATACAGGCAATAAGATTTAACTTTATTCGAAACATTTGTAAAAATATTAAAATGGCAAAAGTAATTTAAAAAAAAAAAATTCTAAAATTCTTCAAACTCTGACTAATTGCAAAAGGCACTTTTCTGTGTAACAAATTCACCCCTTTACAAATTCTTGTAATTAAACCGAATACAAATATTCTACTTCTATACAAAATACTGTATGTGCTTAGTATTTTACAATTGAAATTTTACAATTTTATTTATTTAGCTGACAATTTAAAATAAGCAAAAGAACAAATTGTTCATTGGAATTTGTTGTTTCACCGACATTTAGCCTTTAACAAACCGTTAAAATCCTTTGTTTCAACAAATGGAAAAACGTCCGCCGAAATGAAAGGGGACAACATAAAAAAAAAGAAAAATGTATATAACTTTTTTCTATAAAATGTATCCTTTTTATTTTGTGCAATTTTGCGCAAATTGGTTGTGTCTGACAATCCTTCTTTATCACTTAAATCAATAAAGTACCTCCATAGCAATTTTGCTGACTGCAAAAAATATATGAACGTACATACATGTCAGGCATTCACTATCACACGCGCATTGAACTTAAAAGGACTTTTTGGACTATGAAAAGCTAAAAGCACACATACACTTATACTTTTAAGCTTGTATGTGTATGCTCATGCAAACTGTTTGTATGTCATATTTATACATGTATGTATGTATGTATGTATGTATGTATATATTAAAGGCAATAATTTATGGACACATGGTGTTCAATGTCGTACAACTTTTATTTCATTTATTTAAAATATTGTTTTTTTATTTATTTGTTCCTTTCATTTAAATTTTATTTATCGTACAGGAACAAGCAAAACGTTTGCCAAATGTAAATCCTTTGGTGTGTAGGCAAATGGGCATTGGCATTACCTGTCCACCATTACCACTGCTTAACGAATGCATGTTTTTTTTTTCTTGTTTGAGTATAGTGGGGGATAGCCATGGCCAAATAAACCTTCGTTAGCATCATTGTCCACGTCGTCATGTTTGCTATATGGATGGAAGGTTTAAATGTGTGTTTTATTTTCCAATTGCCATGCTGACATTTTGTTAACATTAACTTTTACGCATCAACTTTTTAAACTTTCGTACACAATTTTTTCGGTATTTGCTTGATTTTTTTTTTGTTTTTTGTCTTTACTTGCAAAATAAATTCATGTTCCGCAATGTTCATTTGTTCTGTTCTGTCCTCGTGGAAAAAAGGTTTAAAAGTTAAATAGAGTTTTTGCTGGTAATATTTTTAATGCCAATTGGGAAAAATCTTGATTGAGTCATTGTTTAATTGTAAAATTTATTGAATGTTAGTGAACAATTAAAATTAATTTACCTATCAAAGTGATATAATTCAATTAATTCAATAACTAAGCAGAAAAGCTTATGAGGATAAATACGTCACAGTCAACAATTTGTATGGTTTTGCTAATGAATTTAATTGTTTCATACAAGTTTTGTTCAATGTTAAAAAAAAAAACTTAATTCAAGCTATATTTTTAACTATCTCCGATACAAATGTTTACTTTAAGTTATTGGCACATTTAAAGAACATGTCGTTATCATTTTGTCCAATTTTTTATTTATTTTAACAACATAGCGTTGTTACACAAAAAAAATAGAAAATCGACTTTAATTAAACAATTCGTTAGGACAATTAAATATTTAACTAATTTTGCCCCTGCACAGGAATTGATCATATCAATTAACGGATTTGTATTTCCGAGTCATGGGACACAAATTTAGTCAATTAAAAAATTTATTGCATAAACTAAACAATACACTACATATGCACAAACACTTAATTTTATGGGTTTTGATTAAAAAAATTAATTGCTGCAAACAAAAAATTAATTGAATAATTAATGTACACCAATTAATTATTTAATTGAATAATTTTTTGGGAACATTTTTTCTGTGTATATTAACAACACATTTGCATTATTAAAATAGTAGATATAGACAATATACTGTTGTCAAATCAATACCATATTTGTGTTAATTCGATAACGTCAAATATTATCATTCCAAGAATAACAAGTTTTTCGAACCCAACAAAAAAAAAACTTTGTGACTGATTTGAAATGCTCAACGGTTTTTTTAAGCAAATAATTTAATTTTTTTTTGCAGGGCATACAATTTAGTGTTCAAATTGTTCAATTCTATTATGATTCCCGACGATCAAATGTAACAGCACAAAGTAAATATGTATAGCGTCAACATATTAAAACTACTTTAGCTCTCAGTGCAAATACGATAAGAAGCTAAATTACCCATTCTGAGAACCAGGGTTCAGTAGTTCATCTACCACGAAGAATATTTGGTCGACCTGTTCGCACTAGAAAAAGCTGCGGATGCTGCACGACATTCTTGTCAATTGGGAAGCTCTATGTGGAATATTTCTGACGTCCGGTAGTTCTTAATAATACCGAGAAGCACCACGTCGATTCTGCGATAGCTTTTTGATGACCGAATAATTTCAAAAGCTGTTGATTTTTCGAGGTAACCAGTGGTGCGATTCACTAACTTTTAACGATCCGAATTTCGTTAAATTTGTCGACATAAATATTCGCTTGCAGTAACGATAGTGTGATTCTGTAACTTATTTTTAACGATTGTTAACAGCTGTTTTTTTGTAACATCTCTGTCTACATAATGTTAAAAAAAAAACGAAAAGAACAAAAGAGAATAAAACAAAAACCAATAAAATTGTTCTTAACCCCCCGTGTTACACATGTTTTTTCATTCAAAATACATTGAAAAAGGTCTGGCGAGACTCATGAGTAAGACGAAGGGTTAATTTGTGGTTTTATATTTTTTTGTGAATTTTACATTTATAATTTTGTTTTTGTTCCTAATTTGCTTGTTTTAAATTTAGGATTTTGTGTTTGTTCATACATATACATACATATGAATATATAGTTGTATGTTTGTAAGTTATTTTACACATAAAATACATTTTATCGATTTAATAAACACAACTTAAATTATTGTCGCTAAAATATCGACAAAAAATTGCTAAAAGTAACAGCTGACTTTTAACGACAGCGAATATAGTTAAAAATGTTACTGAATACCAAATTCGATAAAATTTCGTTATATTTATTTTATCGATACGATTATCATTATAAAAGTTAGTGAATCGCGCTACAGATCGCCTTCATGCATTTTTTTTTTTGTATATTGAAAAAGGTTTACGTTAACAAAGCACAAAACATTCAGCTCAATATTCGCACAGAATTTGCAGAATTAGTGCCAGAAACGTTGCGTTATGCAAAATGTCCTAAGTGCCGGTTCACTCACGTCAAGTTTGGCTCGTCAAGTCTTGAGCTTTTAGGAGAGAAGGGAAAAGAGAATGCAATTTCTATTCCCCTCTTTCCTAAAAACTCAAGACTTGACGAGACAAACTTGACCTGTGTGAAACGGCACTTAGAAGAGTAAATTACTGTCAACCATAGCTGCCAGATAAAATGTGTCGAAAAGAGAATGCAATTTCTATTCCCCTCTTTCCTAAAAACTCAAGACTTGACGAGACAAACTTGACCTGTGTGAAACGGCACTTAGAAGAGTAAATTACTGTCAACCATAGCTGCCAGATAAAATGTGTCGAAAATCGTAAAATTTTGCAAAAAAAAAAAAATCGTCAAAAAAATCGCCATTGTAAAGTAACACTAACTTATGTAAGTTTTTTCGAAATTTTTAGCTATTTTTCGTTTGTTTTAATGAAATTAAAAAAAAATCATACGTATTTATTTCTTATTTAACCCTAGTCCTTATACCCGGATACAGGTGTGGCCAGTATGCATCTCGTAGTAAGCTAACTCCTAAACCCTTTAAGAATTTTTGCTGAAATCTAGAAAGAAAGTGCAAATTTTTGACGATTGGTACCCCAACTACTGTCCTAGGTAAAGGCATTTTGGGGCTACGAGCCTCCAAAGCCGAGAACCCCAAGAACGTATGCCCAAGTACAGGTGTACTTGGTGTAATTTTCATGCAAATTATAGAATTGACTTCATAATCAAAGAAAGTTTTTGCGTTGGTAATGTTAATTTATGTTTTTTTTTATGTTATAACAATAATAATATTAAAATTATAATAATTATTTCTTATAATTTAAAATATATAAATTTTGTTCTCATTATTGTGATCTGGTTGACATTTAAGGATGTTGGAAAAAGGGTGTGATTACGTTATTAATATATTTTTGAAAAACATTTTGATAGTAAGTTAATTCTCAGAGCTTGTTAGCCTGAATTGTCTTGAATTATTTAGGATGTCATATATCCGAATATGCTACAAAAGTTCAAGAATCGAGAATAAGAGAAGCGACTTGAATATGAAATTTAATTATTCATAAAAAATTACAAAAACTGTGTGCCACATGAACTGAGAGATATCGAACACAGATTTTACTCATTAAAAATTCTGTTTCATTACTTACAAAACAAGATTGAATTATGCCACCCTTAAGCTTCGTTCACAATGGCACCAACAATAACTTCTTATTTCTTCCCAAAGTATGTCATATAAAGGGTGGTAAAATTTTATGGACCGATGTTGATTTTGAATAAAATACAAGTTATTTAGGAAAATATTGCCATTTCTTTTTATTATGATAATATTGGTATGGTTGAATTATGTATGGAACAAAATATCGGTAAAATGGCCGACGCGACCTCGACGGCACACCTCCATCCGATGATCCAAACTTTCAAAGATGCTGAGGCATATTTGAGGGTCTATACCGTTAATGGGCCGAATTATCTCATCCTTTAGCTCTTCAGTTATTGCTGGCTTATCGACGTACACCTTTTTTGAAATAACCCCAAAGAATGAAGTCCAACAAAGTCAAATCACATGACCTTGGCGGCCAATTTACATCGCCACCACGCGCAAAAGAGCCATTGTTTCGTTAGCAGTGTGGCACTGTTCTCTTGAAACCACATATCGTCTACATTCATATCTTCCAATTTGGGTCATAAAAAGTTCGCTTTCATCGAAAGCGACCACCATTCAGAGTAACTGCCTGGCCGGCCTAATTTTGGAAAAAAATACGGCCCGATGAAACCGCACCAAACAGTCACTCTTTGTGGGTGCATTGGTTTTTCGACAATCACTCTTGGATTATCATTCGCCCAAATGCGGCAATTCTGCTTATTGACGAATCCACTGAGATGAAAATGTGCCTCATCACTGAAGATGATTTTCTTCGAAAATTAATCATCCAGTGTTGCCACTGCAGGCCACCATTCAGACCATTGACGACGTTTGGAATGGTGAAGAGGCTTTAGTTCTTGAGGTAATTGCTCCTTTTAAGCGTGTAAATGCAAGTCTTTATGCATAATGTTCATCAACGACGAGCGTGAGAGGTGCAATTGTTGGGCACGACGACGAGTTGAGGTGGACGGCTCTTCAGCCACACTGGAGAACCTGCAGACCCGGTTTGCTCAAATTTTTGCACAATTTTTACGATTGTACGCCCATTTGGAAGATTAAATTTACCGAAAAAATCACAAAGTGCACAAATTTTCTTATTTTCTACTGACAATTTTCTTACTGCTCATTCAACTTCAATTAGGAATTGAGTTGATGCAGGACACATAAAATCCAACAAATGGTCGACTGCATATGGAACATGACAAAATAATAAAAATAAAAAAATACAATAAAAATAAAACATACGAAAGCAAAAATTAAATTGTACAGAAACAAAAAGTATGAAAAGTTAAAAAAAAATTGCAAATATATTTTTTTATATAAAAATGTTAAATGAAATAACAAAGGAAACGCTTAAATGTTAATTACTGGTACGCATACATTTATACAGCAATATGCACTCATACATGCATATGCACACATACATGCACATGTGAAAAGAAAAAGAAAACCAAATGACCGTGGAGGTGAAATAAAATAATTTTCTGAATGAAAATAAGTTAAACAATTAAGAAAATAAGTTCTTTAAGAAACCGAAATGTTTTACGACAACTATAAAGAAAGCAGCTCTTAAAAACGAAACACAATAATCAAATAAGAAGAAATTAAAAAATGAGGAGAATCTTTTGCAGTCGGAACAATAATTCACTTAAACTCCCCAAACACATCATCATCAAAATTCTGTTGCTGCTGCCGATAACTTACGTATGAATTATATAAAAACTAACAAATGTTACTCATACGTACGGGTATACTTAATAACAGCCAGTATACAAATACATATTCAAATTTCCTAGTATTTGAAAACTTTTTGTCGTCCTATTTCAAGTAATCTGGGATGGTAGCATAATTTGCTACATTAGCATTCTCATTTTCCGAGTCGATCTAACGAGGTCCTTCCGTCCGGCTGGCTGGCTGGCTGTACATGTAAACTTTGTGCGCAAGGTACAAATCACAATTTTGGTGCCAATTTCATGAAATTTGGTAAATGGTCATTGCCACGAGGACTTTAGAAAATTGTGAAAATCGGTCCATAATTTTACATAGCTCCCATACAAGCTTCTTTCTGAAAAAGAGTCTTTGTGACCATAAATCATTTTCTTATGTTGGTAATTAGATTAAATTTGGTCCAAACTTACTTACTTACTCTAATTCATCTTACTAAATTTTATTTGACCATAGTTCCCATACAAAAACTACTCCCGAAAAGAGCTTTTAATGCCATCACTTTCTTTTAAATGTTGGTATCAACACAAAAATGGGAGCTAGCTTTCCCTCAACAATAAATTTCAGTGTATTTATCAAATATGAAAAACTGGGAATTTAGCACGTCATACGGAAATCGTATTAATAATGGGCAATAATAACTTTTACGATATATTTTATGTCATGACAAGTTGTTGCGCTTGCAGGTACTATTACCTTATAAAACGCCATAAGTCCGAAATAGGGTACACTGTCGAAATTTTGTTATTAAATTCTGTCGTTTTAGTTATCATATGTACGGACTTGACTGACTAAACTTTCTAAGCTGTTTTAAATTGCAGGATTTCTTAATTCGTCATACTATAACCTTTATAAGTATTTGCCAAAACCAAATCTATACAAATTCTTGGGAGATTTGAAATTAATTTTCGACAACAAGTGGTGTTTATTCGAATTGTATTTCTACAAAAGTGTGTATTTTCTTCTTGAATTTCTTTTATCCATTTTATTTTTGTATTTCAACCCATCCATTCTTCAGTCAACCTCAAATTGTGTTGACTGTCTGCTCTTAAAAATCCATTTGTATGTATGTGCAAATACTGGCTTGTTTTGTTATTGTTTAAAAGGCCAGTAGCATAAAAAGGATTTAGAATCAATTTAAATAATACAAAAGGATCAAATCCATAATACAAAATCACATTCACAAGACTGCAGATGAAACAAGAAAAAAAACAACAACATTTTAATGCTGTTTGTTGCTGTAACAACTAATGCTGCTACAAAAACCAAACCATCCAACAGCAACAATAGGTTAAGGAAAAAAGAGGTTATGTTTAAATGCAAATTATTTTTTAAATCCCTTACAAAAAAAAAAAAAAAAACAAAACAATAGAAAAAAATAAAAGAGTGAAACTTTACAAACTAAAAACACAAATATTTGTTGGATTTTGAACGAGTGTTAAACAAATTCTGGTAAATCTTATTATAACAATAGTATATAAACATATTTAAGATTTAAAAATACACAATGGTCCTTTTAGATGCTTTGGATTTTTCCTTATTTTTTTTTTTGAAAATACTCGTAACTTTTTTGATGAAAATAAAAATATAGTAGGTGAAGTGGAAAAGAGAGAATATTAAATATTTCTTTTTGCATTGAAAAAAACAATATATTAGACATTCGTTTTTACTGGGAAAAATATCGTAATTCTGTGAACTAAGTGAAGTATTCGTTTCTGAATCTTGAATCTAGCAAGTTTGAAATGTTCGAACAGATCCAAATTGCAAATCGGCTAATAATGAGTTTTTGATATGACAACCGTAAAGGCATCTTAGAAAATGAAATTTGACAAAAAATATGCTATTTGTTGCTACCCTCCACAAATAAACCGAATTTTTCAGTACTGAACTGTATTGCAAATTTATTGTAGCAGCACCATGTTTTTTTTTAACCCATTTTAAAATCCTTTTGTTTACTTTTTATGTTCACTTTTTTGTTTTATAAAATTAAAAAAAAGGGTTTTTAATTATTTTGATTTTTATTGAATTTTTATGTTTAACTAATTTTTTCACAATGTGTAAGCAAAGCTTGACACTCAGTATGCAAAAAAAAATAACCAATAAACAATTGACTCGAAAATGTCACCGTTATTAATTTGCCTTCGGATGAAATATTTATGTTTAATATAGACACAAGGATTTAAAAAGGCGTAAGGAATCAGTGGAACCACATAAAATTTGCAATACAGAAAATGATTAGCTTCTAAAGCAACTGTGTACTTTTTATAAACAAAAAATTCACTTTTTTATATTTTCAACAAATAATTTAGGTATTTACTCTAACTTTTTACAAAAAAACGTGATGATGTGGTCACCTGTCTGAATTCGCCTTGGTATGTACATACATTTAAATTAACTAGTGTTCGCCTAGTGGTCAAAATTCGACCGTAAATTTTTATGTAAATATGAAGAAAACATAGTACATCTAAGTATATATGAATTGACATGCTTCGAGCATTTATTTTTCCCGTCTTAGTGGATCGGTTTGGCGAGGGACCAACCGCCGGTTAATATTTAAAATTCTACATGGGTTGAATTTTGTTTGTTCAATATAAAAATATCAATTGCAAAACATAAGAGTATTAAAAAGTCTCCTTTATAGATTATCATACACTCAGGACATTGCATGTTTAATTTTTTGTTTCTATGTCTAATATTAGCGAAAATTAATCAAAGTACCAGATGTGGAACGAAAAAGTAACAAAAAGCTCCCTCTTATTTATATCTTTGAAGGTCGAAAATTAACAAAAATTCAAAAAGTACCAGAAGAAAAACAAAAAGTACCCAAATGTTTCATCGTTTAGGTTCTCGTTCACTCAGTAACCTGCACCTATAATATTATGTTTCTGAGTTCAATATTATAAAAAATTTAAAAATGATCACATGAAGCACTGAAAAGTGAAAGAAAGAAATTTAGCCCCTAATTCTGTGAAACGCAACCGCAATGCCAAAAATAGCATTAAAAGCAAAAACAATCAGGGGTATGCTGGAAATCGCAAACGCAAAACGCAAGAATTTTAAAAGTCGTTTTTAAATAAGATTTCTGTAATAAGAGAATTTTATGACGAATATCAAACAAATATTTCCCTATTAAACAGGATTTTTGGAAAAATTATAATAATTAGGTTAATTATATTATAATTATATAAATTTCCAAACAGGCTTTCAAGATCTAATTATTTCCTATATGTAAATAAAAGATTTATTTCATATTTTCCTCCGATGTTTCGTAAGCTGTTTTCCTACCTCTTCAGGGATTATTTTTATTGAAATATAAAATCTTGAATTTGTATTTACATTTCCATTTCTAATTTAAATGTGGTTTTAAACAATACACACAGTACAATTAAACACACAAATAAAACAAAAATATAGATGTATAATTAATAAAAAATATCACAGTTTAAACTTTTTCTTAATGTCAGTATCACAGCTGAGAATGGACCAAATTATATATTAGGTTTAAAGTTTATTAAAAACAACTTCCAATTTCTTGCGTTTTGCGATTGCGATTTCCAGCACACCCCAGAATGTCAAACATTTGTCATAACTTTGTTGTTGCTTTCTGTAGAAATTTTTACTACATTTTGAAATTTTGAAACGCCACAAGATATGCAGCGTTTGATATTTAAAAATTCAATATGAATTTCTAAGGAAAACAACAACAAAATAATGAAATATTTTTTATTTTTTTGTTGCTTTCAATGTAATTTTTGGCGTTGCGGTTGTGTTTTACAGAATTAGGGCCTAAATTTTTCGTATTTCCCCTTTTTGATACGTTTTTCTCCCCATAGAGGTTAGGTTGACAAACAAAGGAAGAAAGCGTTCTTAACTGTTTTGTCTGTATCGAAAAATGTTGAATAATCAACCACCCTAATTTTTTTAAATTGATAATTGAATACAAAAACAAACGTTTTATGTATGTGTGTGTTCTGCATTTGTGTTAGTAGCAAATTTATTAAAATATATATTGTGCACTTCTGTGAGTAAATACCTTTCTTATGGTGTGTATTTTGTTCAAATCGATTGACATACAGATGAGAAAAGTGTTAAAACGCTTTATAAAACAACAACAAAAATGGGATTATTTAATAAAAAATGGTAACACAAATTCTCATAATTCCAATAAACATCGGAACGTTAATATGGCGATTAAAATATAGTGAAACTACCTTTTGTATTTGTATCATGAAAGTGTCTTTGGGCAGATACCAAACCAAGAGAAATCATTACATTGAAAAAAAATTGATTTCAATAAACAATTTTTAATTCACAAAATAACTGTGAAAACAGTTATAACTGCTCCGGTCCGTGGGGAAATGTCATGCAGACAATACAGCCTTATCATGTGAATCATGTGACAGAAGCATCTGGCCAAGGGAGCTGTAGTAGTTAAGGAATTTTATCGACAAAGTTTTCAATATTGCCATAGCTTTTGCAATCATTGTCATAACCGCAAAAATCTTGTTCTTATACACACTACAGTCATTCGGAATACGACGGAATATTCGTGCCCCAAGCCCTTCGCAAAAAATACCAGACCCAACAATCCGTGGTTCCTTTTTGAACCATCTAAGTTAATACTGTTGGTATTCATGTATACACATTAGGTTACAACTAAACCAGTCGCTTGTCGAGGGAATAATGACTTTGAACTTTCTGTAACAATCCGTATGTGAAGTAATATTGTCTAACACTTGGTTGAAAATCGGGTTATAGCACCTCGTTGGGACTTCGAATCATCTTAAGACCATTTGATTATACTTGTTTGTGCATGAGTAAATTTGAAATATTTTACACAACTTTTTTTAAATAGATTCTGCCAAAAAATAATTTACAATATTATCCTTTTCCGAGACTTTGAATAACAGAATTTTTTTTTTATTTCCATTTGAGCCTACGATAATTTCTTAAATCTAAAAAAAAAAAAAAAAAATTGTGGTAAAGTCAATCATTTGTATGGCCACCTAAACATGTACTTAAAGGATTTTTGTTAAGAAATTAAAAAAAAGGAAATATTTCAGATTACATAAAATTTTAAACACATTAGAAATACCTTTTTAATAAACAATCAAATCGAAAGGAAAAATAAATAAAAGAGGATTAAAATATATTTTAGTTTTGTATAAGAGATTTAAGAGAAAGCAAATTTCTTTAAAAACATTGAAAAAAAAGTGCAAAAAAATTCAAGATAAAATAAAAATTATTTTGTTTAATTAAAAATCTAGATTATACTTTTGGCTATAGATAAAATATCCGGTTGCAAAATCAAAATTAAAATACATTAACTAAAATTTTCGGAAATTATTTTATCTACATTTATCTTCAAATAACATAAATCAAGAACAAAAATTACCAATTAATTATAATTGATTTAATGTTGTAAAATTCCTTTCTTCATTTAAATAACTTGTTGAAAATTAAATTTAATGAGCTTGATCTGATTTAAAATCAAATCAAATTTGGATTAAAAACCATAAATAGTTCGGAAGTAAAATAATATTTTATTCTTAAATCTTTTTGGGTCTACCAATTAAAAAAAAAAAACAATTTGGTTGGAAAGTAAATTAATCTCATTGTTTTAAGGGCTACAATCAGAATTACTTAAATGTGCACTCAGAAAAAAAAGAAGAAAGTGCTATAGTCGGCTGTGCCGAATTTTTGGTACCCTTCACCGACAGTTATAGTGTTTTCTTCATTCGCGCGTGTTTTTGTTATATTCTTAAAATATATGCAAAAATGTGAAAAGTTGTCGTTTTCCTTTCTAAATATGTTGCAAAAATAAAAGGCAAATTTGTTCCATTTCTTACCCCCAGTTATAATTGAGTGTGAGATAATACCCTTTTTGCATCTGCGCTAAGTACCTTTTTTATGCAAGCAAGTATTTTTTAATAACTATTTTCTTGTATTTGCGTACAATTTGTGTTGTAT
The DNA here is from genome assembly GCA_949318255.1 of Pollenia labialis. NCBI lineage: Eukaryota > Metazoa > Arthropoda > Insecta > Diptera > Polleniidae > Pollenia > Pollenia labialis. The sequence continues at coordinate 18,041,837 of OX439141.1, forward strand.
TGTGATTTATGGTTACATTATGATGGATAAAAAAACTTTTTTGTAATGTCTGGTTTTACTTTTATTTTATAATTATTATTTTTTTTTTTTTTATTGCAAAATTTTCAACAACAGCTGACTTTAATTATTGAAAATCAGTGCTGTTAACGCTTGTCGGAAATCAAAGAAAATTTATTGTTGAAAATTCCTACAACCGTGGTGAATATCGCTAATTAGTACAAACTTTGAATTCAATATTTAAAACGCTAAATAAACATTAGTGTTGCGTGTAAAACGTAGCCATTATTTTGTTCCATTGTAATTTAGAAAAACGTATCACTTTGTAAGGGTGCGTGTAACCTAATAAATAAATTACACAATTGTAATGCATTGATATTTAATAGAAAAGAAAACACCATTAGAATAATTCACATATTATTTTCCGACAATAGACACAAAACTTAATTTAAACAAGTTTGAGAACAAAATTATGATTCGTAACATTTTTAGTCGAACTAGAATTATTTTCGAAAGGGGAATTTATGGAAAATTATGGACGAATCATCAAAAAATTCTGAGTTGTGTATTATGGTATTAAAAACCCTAAATTCGAACAAATTTGGATAAAGAAGTTGTAATTTTAACCTCTGTGACTGACGCGGTACATAACATGGGTACAGAACTTGGAATTATCGCATACCTACACTCACAATGTTTACTGTGAGTTTATTTCAGAAGTATTCCCTTCAGTCATTTTTAAATAAATATACATTAAAAATTGCAAGCAAATTTATTTCAAGGATTTTCAGTTGCAGTTAATATTGTCCGTTGATTAAGTTAAATTCTTCTTAATGTAAAATTAAATGAAAATGTATTTTAAAGTAACGAACAGTTCATGTAATTTTTACTGTCAAAAATTAAACCCCATGTTCGGTAAAACACAAATTAATGTTCAGTTTTTTTATATAAATTAACCACCAAAAAATTAATTCTTACTTTTCTTTAAAAAACGATGTGCTTGTTTTGTGTAACAAATTCCCATTTTCTATTTGTTAAAATGATTTAGTTAAATACATTAAATTTTTAAAGTAAAATACATAATTGCGAAACCATATCGGTCATGCTGCTGCTATCTTATGATTGTGAGTTGTTCTGTAAACAAACGAGGTCAGTACAACAAAAGTAAAACAAGCCTGTGTAACAGGTTAAGTAAATAATAATGTGCTCTCTCATTAAAAGAACAAGCGGATAGGTGTCTGTCTGGTGTTAGAAATTCGGCTCTTTTGTGGAGTAAACAAAATTAAATAAAACAACTGAATATTTCTTTGTTTTTACGGAATATTCAGTTAATTTTTTGATAGTTAATTTATACAAAATAACTGAAAAGTTATTTGTATTAACGGAACATGGGGTTTAATTTTTGACAGTAAAATTTAAAAGAACTTTTCGTTAAAAATAAATGAAAAATAAGTAGACCGGTTTTTAACTGAATTTTCATTTATTTTATATTACAAATTCAGTTTATTTTACGTACAGAATATTAGGAGCAAGGCGAATTGACTTTCAGGTGGCGTTGAAAACACTGCTGAACTACTTTTTTTCTTAATCAGAGAGAGGAACGTCAAAAGTTACTTGTGTTTTTGACATATCGACCAACGAAAGCAACAAAAAAATACATTGTTGTGTTTTTGGTGTTGTTACTTGTTGTAGTATCGACACCAACGTTTACATGAATTCGCCTTGGTTGGGGGTGTAGTTCAAAAATGACTTAATTAAAAAAACGTATTCTCAGATATCGAAAAAAACTGTTTCTGAAAAAAACTTTGGACCATTTAGTAGAAAATCCATACAGATTATGATATCTTTCAATTCGGGCCATAAAAAACACCATTCACAGTAACTCCCTGATTTTGAAAAAAATACGGCCCGGTTATGCAGCCAGCCCATAAACCGCACCAAAGAGTCACTCTTTGTGGGTGCATTGGTTTTACACTCTTGGATTATCATTCGCCCAAATGCGTCAATTCTGCATTTTGACCAATCCACTGAGGTTAAATTTGTACTGTACTGTTTTTTAAAAAATTGTTGCCCAAAGGAAATGTTTCAGACTTAAGAAACAATAAAAAGGTATTTAAAGGCGTACCCGGGTTGTTTCTAATTCTGTGAAAAAACAAATTTTCGATTAACCAACATAAATTATTCGAATTATTCTTTAATTTTAAATTATTCTAACAGTTAATCGCAACAAATTAATTGCTTTATCGAAAAACGGTTAATCGTTTGGATACCCTTTCAAAAACCCATGTTCTCTTCCAGGTGTGGGAAGAGGTAAACATTTTTTCACTCCAAGCTATCATTGAAATCGTATGAGCGGATCTATAAGCATGCATGATTAGGTTAAAGTATTTGTGAACTTTGACTCTTAGTACAGTCACTATTTTCTTTAAACAAATGGACAGTTCTATTTTTATGCAATTATAATTCTTTACCTAGATATAAGGCGTGTTTTAATCAATACCAGACCCAATTGATCTTTATCTCAAATTGTATAAATCTTGTACGTATAATGCGAACGGGTTCAAAACAAATCAGATTGTTTCATCTCATAACAAAAGCAATTAAAACAGAAATAACCCTTTTGTTCTACTATTCAATAATACAGCTGCAAAAGTACAAAATAAATAAATCGAAAAAAAAAGAAAAATATTAATCTACATTTGACATTTCTATGTCAAAATGTGCCAACTAACAATCAACTAAGCTAAAACAAATGTTATTCATACTTAAATATTCAAAAAGAAAGAACAAAACAGCCCCCTCTATTGACAACCCTCCCCCCATATTGACAACTTAAATCTGTTACTAATAGCAACAGAGTGATTGGGGTGAATAACAGTTGCAAAAGCGGCAGCAGATAATCAGGAATTTGAAAGGCATACAAAAAAGTTGAGAGAATGAAAAATATGCCGACACTGTGGGCAGGCTGCCGTTAGAGGGTAGAGAGTGAAATAAATGAAACAAAGCCAGAAAATAAAAACAACATAACAAAATGTTAAATGAACCGACAAAAATGATTCAAAATATCCTTAATTTTTTCTGCTGTCGATGCTGTATGAATAGATGGATGGATTATTTTCCATCATGCTACAAATAACAACAACAAATACGTGTAGTTAAGTTTAATTTGTGCTTGTCTGGCGAAAATTATGAAATATTTTCTATTCGCAGAGAGATAAATAAAAATGTACAAAAGGTAGAAACAGGAGTTTTCTAAACTGATGAGTTATCAAACAACAACCTAAATAATAGCAACAATAATAAAAAAGAGAAGAGAATATTAAGGCTATGAATAGACTAACAAATAGTATGATGAAAGGGGGTGGTTACTAAGACCCTTAGGGCTAATAAATCAATGCAAGTTTAACTCTCTTTTTGGTTTAAAATGTGTTAAACCAGCAAATCTATAATTCAATAAACATTTCAACCACCTCTGACCGAATAAAATTGGGCGTTTAAACTACCAAAACAAACAAACCATATCAATTTGACAGCGTTTATCGTATTGCTGCCACATTGTTATTTGTTTGCACTACATATAATATATGGGGCACTGATTTACAGCTGTTAAGTTTTAACTAAACCAGCGTTTAAACATTCATTGGTTTATCAGCCATTAATGGGAAACATAAACTCGTAGAGGAACTCATTTGAGAATTATTTCTTTTTTGGCAATTTTTAACATCTTCTTAATGTAATTCGATATTATTTAGGAAAAGTTTTTAGGCCGTGAACGTCCCTATTATTTATTTTACAAAATTTCTATTCTTGTTTTCATTTAAACAAACAAGTGAGGATTTAATGAAGTGAAAATGAATTACGATAAGAATTTCATAAATGTTTGTTATTTAATCTTATTAAATATTTTTTTTCTCTGTGTAAAAGATACACTTTTCATTCGTAATGAAAACGTACATATATCTTTGGAATTTAATAATAATAAAGATAACTGTCAGAATAATGAAGCCAGCACTGTAGGAATTCGAATAGAATGAATTCAAATAGATTTCAAATATAAATTCAACACAATCTTACTTTTCTGCAAACAAAAGATTTCTGCAATGATATGAATTAAAATAAAAAAAGAATTGAACTTTAAACAAATGTTGTGATATTTTTTTCGATGGTTTTTGCTCTGGCAAGAATTCCGTAGAATTAGCAGGAACAAATATTTTAGACTGGAAATTTAGCGAACTTCTTTGCAAAGTTTAACTAAAGTTTCTCTGGCATTAACCTTTGGGTCAATATCACCCATGTTTGCTGTTCAACTCTCTTTTTTTATGTTGAAGATACACCATTGGCCTAAAATTTTATTTTATCCTAAACATAAATACAGGGTCCGCCAAATAACTCTTTTTTTTTTGAAAATGCTATAAAAAAACTGCTGAATATTTTCTCAAATTTCTTTTTTTATTTGAAAGTACAATCCTTCCGGTTAATAATGGAAAATAATTTCATTCAAATGGCTGCCTCGGCTGGCCATGCAGTAGCCTACACGATCGGTCCAATTTGTAAGCGCATTATTGATTGTGTGCAGCTGTATTTCACCAATGGCTTCACGAATTTTGTCCTTTAAAGCGTCAGTTGTATCTGGCTTGTCGACGTAACACTTATCTTTGACGGCACCCCACAAATAATAGCCCAACGGTGTCAAATCGCAGCTCCGAGGTGGTCAAACGACATCAGCTCTGCGGCTGATAATGCGATCTTCAAAAACAGGGCCCAAAACATCGAGTGAAGCATCGGCTGTGTGGCACGTAGCGCCGTCCTGTTGAAACCAAATGTTGCCAACATCCTCCTCTTTAATTTTTGTGAACAAAAATTCGTTCCGACATGGCGATCGTCATTGACTGTAACGGCCACTCCTTGTTCCTTTTCGAAGAAAAATGGCCCAATTATGCCTCTGGACCAAAATCCGCACCAAACAGTGACTCGTTTTGGGTGCAACGGCTTTTTAATGTATGCGTGCGGGTTTTCTGTGCCCCAAATGCGACAATTTTGCTTGTTTACATATCCGCCAATATGAAATTGAGCTTCATCTGAAAAGATGATTTTTTTTTTAGCAAAATCGGCATCTTCTGTAAGTCGATCGCAGGCCCACTTAGCGAAGCGAAATCGCATTGAATGGTCAGTTGGCTTCAACTCCTGAACCAATTGGAATTTGTTTGGCGTCATACCAAGGTCTTTATGCAAAATTCGTCCCAATGATGTCTCCGAAATGTTTAAATGTTGAGAACAACGGTGAATTGATGTTGATGGCGCTTCACGCACACTTTCTGCTACAGCAGCAATATTCTCGGGTGTACGCACTGTATTTGGCTTTTAACGCTTTGGTTTATCGATGAGGATGCCAGTTTCCTTCACTTGTTCACAAGATTACGATCATACGGAGCTGACGGTGCTTCTCTTTTCCAAAATCCGTACGCAATTTTCGCACACATTCTGCAACATTACCATGATTTTCAAAGTAATGTCGCAATATTTCCCAGCGTTTTTGAAGCGTATACACAGCCATATTCGTTCAGCGAAAGGATAAAACTAATTATCTGTCAAATCAGACATGAGCTAAGTGTTACCATTCACGAAATAAGCACTAGTTGAAAAATAAACGTTAGATTGCGGACCCGTTAAATGTTATATATTCGGCTATGCGGAATTTTATATACCTTTTATTAATACCGTTTTTTAGATCTAAATAACTCAACTTTGTGCGACGCTCACTTGTCTTATCCCGCCCATATAACCAAGTTGATTGTACCTAATTTTGTAATTTTATCTCTTGTTCTCCTTCAGATTTTCAAAAATCTATAAGGTATTTAAAAGGAAAGCGCCCACATTTTGTCGGATATTGTGAATTGATAACTAAGATGATTAAGCCCATTTTAGAAACTTTAGCTCTTGCAGTTCTTAAGATGCACAGATATCTTTAATGTCTTTGCATGGGAAGTGCCATGCCCACTTATCTTATCTCGTTACATTTATTATACAAATTTTGATATTATTCGAATGTGTATTCTAAGTCAAATTACAATCATCAAAAGGTTTTATACTTAAATAGTCTTATTCCTTCAATATTTTACAGGAATATGTATTTTGTATGCACTATCAGAATTTTTGTTTTGAATATTTCTGTTACGAGGCTTACTTTACCTTTTGAGGATTGTAATTTGACTAAGAATAAACATTCGAATAATATGAAAATTTGTATTTTTATAAAAACCTTAAATACATTTTTGTTTGAAAATGAAAGGAAAATATATGAAACTCTTTGGGAAGAAATAAGATAGAAGAAAAACGAAATTGTTGCTCTGATTGTGAACAAATCTTAATGTTTAAATTCATGATTCCAATTATTTTCTTTATTTGCATTTTTAAGCTTTAAGCTACAAATTTTTTATTATTCAGGATATAAAGACCATTTGCTGCAAAGACTTATTATGTCCAAAGTCGCAAATTGTTACATAATATCAGTTATTAATAAAAATCATTCTTATGAATAAATTTTAAATATTTCTTATGTATACATTGTAATCTCAACTGTTGAGAGAAGAATAAAATTGTCGTTTTTCATTATGCTGTGTTTAAATTTAATGAGCAAAATCAACAAATGGGTTGCTTGATTCTATGAATTTGGTATAAATTTGGTAATTTGAGACAATTTTAAATTTTTTCTGTGAACACAAGTGATTGAACGTTTAGTAAAATTTATATGAAAAACACGAAAAAAGAATTGAGCTCTTTACATATAAATTTTGCTACACGTTCAATCAATTGTGTTCACACACAGAAAAAATTTAAAATGTTCTCTCATCACCAATTTTATACCAAATTCATAGAATCGAGCAACCCATTTGTTGATTTTGCTTCTATTACCAAAATGATTATATTGATTACTAAAAATTGTAAAAATTTAATATTTTGAATATTTTTTTTTTTCAATAAATAGTATTTTTAATTTTAATTAAAAAAACTATCAAAAAACAACAATTTCACAAGTTAAATTTTTTTTATTTGAAACGAAATAATTTTTTGTGATTTAATTATTATTTTAATTCAAAATTTATTTGAAACCAACTAAAATGTTAATTAAATCAAAATTATATTTTAAATTTTCTTTCAACAAAAAAAGAAGAATTGATTCAATTATCACATTAATTAAATTCAAATACTTTTTAAACAATTTTTTCAATTGATAAAAAAAACTACTAATAATTTTTTCTGTGTTGTGAAAACAGCACATTAGACTTTAAATTAGTTATTACGATATTGCCGAAAATGAGCGAAATTTGATCTCAATTATCATCAAATTTCCAAAATAAACTGTCATCTGTCAATCATTTAACTTGAGATTTGAAACCTTTAGCCAAATAATAATAAATTTTAATAAATGATTAATCATAACGATGATGTAAAGTAGACAGGAATGTAAAATAATAATAATAATAATACAATAGATGAAATTCATGTTAAAATCAAATGGAAATTTAAAGAGGGTGTTAAAGAAGGTTGAGAGGCAATAAATAAGTCGGAAAAATAATACTGGAAAAAATGTAAAATTTAATAATTTTTTACCATTTTTTTTTTTTAACAATAACCCAATTTGAATAACTGAATCATACATCTCTTTGTACTAATAAGACGTTGAAATACTATAGTAGTACTTTTGATTCCGTCGTAAATATTAGCCTTAGTAAAAAACACAGTGGCACTTTATGCCTCTAAAATGTCAATTTTAATAATAAATACATTCGTACTCGTTATTGATTAATATTCATTATTGATCTGATTATTTGAAAAAGATTTGTAAAATAAAAGATAAAGAAGAAAATATTATTAACATGATTTGGGTATTTTTGAACAGCCGGTCAAAAAAATTCAATGAAATATTTATGTGTATCAAATTTTCCGCGCAATTTGTCGAAGAATGTGATATACACTAAAAAATATATAGCAGACCGAGGAAAATGAGATTTGGTTAACATTTATCTTAGACAACAGTTGTATTTTGTCGCCTTCCTTCTGAGACAACATAACCGCTATTTTTTCGAAATTCTTTTTTTTGGTTTTCATGAAGGAATATAAAATTTTACACCCGATTACATGCTTATTGTTCCGAATGATTAATTTAATTTGTACATTACATGGGTAAATAATGATAACTCTCCCTAATAAACATACCTGGTACTTATTACTACACTATGGTAAAAACCATGGCGGGCTTGATGTTGGTGTTTTATTATTATGGAAGGTGTAATACGAGTAAGTAAATCAATCATAATAGTTTTTTTTTCTAATTAGGGATTAAATCAACTTTTAAATACTTAAATCAAGCGCATTTTGCGATTAATTCAATCTAAGCTTTACTTAAATCAATCTCATTTTCGGATTTTTTTCAAGTACGAAATCGGGAATGAATATGGCTAATTAACGTATTTTGAGATTGAAAATCCGTACTTGAATCCATCTTTCTTTACTTGATAAGTTACAATTAAGGGAAAGTTTTAAGTTTCAGCCATGTGAGTTGCAACAGTCACAATTTTATCTGCGTCAATTTTGCCTCCATGTAGGGTTTCCATGAAAGCGGACGATCAAGGTGAATCCGAGGTATTTTACTTTAGAATGCTGGGGAACATTCTGGTTACTAATTCGAATTCGGGGGCAAATCTCATTTCTGAGAGTAAAAGTTACTTGGATACAATTTTTTTTATTAACTTTAATCTTCCACTTATTTAACCATACTTCCAATTGCTAGACGTCACTACGGGTGTAGTTAAAATTTACACATCATCGGCATAAGTCGATGAAAGCGTGTTTTCGTTTAAAGGCATACCCGATGCATAAGTAATACTTAGAACAGATACCAATATAATATCAATCCTGAAGCTCCCTGTTGAGTGGACGCAAAGTTATTCGTTTTAATACAATATTTAAGTATGTAGCCCTTCTAAAAGTTGTGAGAGTTTGGAGGCAACCACTACTTAATCTTTAAAATGAGTCCTGGTTTCCAGGAACTGTGCAAGTTATTGAACGTGTAGTAAAATTTGTAAGAAAAACACTCAAAATATTTAATGCAATCACTTGTGTTGTGAAAACCGCTCATTAAGCTAAAGAAAATAATTGTTTAGCTAAATGCATTAAATAAATACAATGCTTTTACTTTATTTTTTCTCTGTGCAAAATTTTGACAAAACAATAATTACTTAGTAATGTGGTAATTTTGTTGAACTATTTATGGTTTTTAATCCAAATTTTCAATATTTTTAATCAGGCTTAAGTTCATCAAATTTAATTTACATTAATTAAATTATTTTTATGAAGAAAGGAATTTTACAACATGAAAACTAATTAAAATTGTTATTGATAATCATTCACATTCTTGACTGACCTGAGATTCGAACCCAGGCGGCTGGTTACCCTGATCGCTATCAATCGCTATCACTCGATCTCCTCAGAGGGATTTGCCGTCTTACACTCGCAGCCATCGACGACTGCTGACGTCAATAGTCAAACATCAATCCTTAAACCAAATTGTATTTTAACATTTTGGTAGATCGAAATTTGCTTTGTTGATTGATTATCCATTTTTTTTTTGATTTTACATATTTTTCCTTTACCTCTGTTTTTTTGTACTTTTTGTCAATAATTCTTATTGAAGTCCAAAGTACATTTTTGTTTTTTCATGTTAGTCTTTCTTTTCTTGTTGACCTTTTTCAGCACAACTTGAAGGGCAAATGTACACATAGAGCTCGTGCCGTAGCTTTAACAATAATTAGTATTGTGGTAATTTTGTTAAACTATTTACTATTTTTGACAAAACAGGAAAAAGGGAAATAAAAATATAGAGATTTACACGATTGTTTAAATAGTTTTGGGTAAAATCCTTTTTTGCCTACATCTCATTACGAGCATATACAACATTAAATAATTTTTAAATTTTTTCTTTCTGATTTAAAAAAAAATATTGAAATTTCAAAAACAAAAGATTTTTACCCGATTATAAAACAATACCATTAAATATGTAGTTTAAAAAAGCTTAACATGCCATTGCTCTTAAGTCCAAGAAATTAAGAAGATTTTCCTTATATCCTTATTAGAGTACTTAAATAAATACTTTATTAAACAACAAAGAGCAACATTTTGCTTGTAGCTTAAATCAGCAAAAGACTAAGGAAATCTATAAAGAAATACCACAAAATTTCATTCAGTTTTTTGGTGTAGAAGAGGGTATTAAAAGTAATTTAGAAAACAAAGAAAATAATTTAAAAATTTATTGCTTACATTACGGAGCAGTAATAAATATTTTTATTAATCATATTTTGAAAAGACATAAAAAACGCCCTAAATGAAAACTTTAATAAATTTTCTTTTTGTGTGTGGATAATATACACCGAAGAAACGCTATGGCAATGGCTTAAAGATGTACCTAAAGCTTATAAATTACACATTTTTTTTTTAACTCCACTAAAAAATTACGAAATGTCGAGTATGCAAATACATCTACGCACTACACGCAGAGAAAAATATTGTTGGGCATGGTTACGGCAACTACTCTGTGTTTATGGTAACAATATATTGCTGTCGTACATAAAAATTTTAAATTTTTATTTAATATCAACAATATTATAGTTACTGTAAACATATCAATGTTTATCGCAATTTTAAATTTGAGTATTGTTGACTGAAAAATAATTATTTTTCTAACAACTTAATAATGATAACTTTAAAAACATATGAAATTTCTTACAACCATGACATGATAACTTTCTATACGTGTAGTCATAGTATGGTTAAGAAGCAAACAAAATATGTTTACTCTTATAATATTATGATAGCGCCATTTGTAAAATAAAATGAGTTAAAGAAGCTATTAATTTTGAAAAAGTAAGCGAAGTTTTTACTGAGTAATAATTATTTTTTATTCATTATTATAATATTTTTTTTTTTTTATAATGTAAATGTAATAACTTTATTTATAAAAAGATTGTATCTGCCAACCTGCTTCAACAATGTCTTAAAGGCGCTGGACCTCTAAATTGTAAAGATTTAAGTAATTTAATAAATGAATTAATAAAAAAAAAAACTTCTTAACTTATTATGATTAACATGATAAGAATATGATTAAGGGAAAAATATTATGATGTAATATTACGAATATATTTGGTCATAATATGACTCAATAACAATCGTAATATGGTGACTACAATCATGAATCTTATCATAACTCATAATTATCATGTTTTTTCTTAGCATGTATGCATTTACGTACACCACATCCTGTAGGGCATTAAATAAAAGGTGGACATTTTTTTTCAATTGCGTAAACCGAAGTCAGAAAGTATGTCCAGACAAATTTCTACGTACCAAAGAATAGCACTTTTGTTCTCGATCGAAATCGTTAGTTTTTTTTCTCAGAGGTAGATTTTCTACCTTCATTACACTGAAAAATATATGTTTATTAGTTTGTTCCAACAGGTACCTCCGCTTAAGTTTAACAAAAATGGGCCATATGCAAACGTACCAGTTCCACACAGTGACGCACAAACTGTCCCAGTATACAAATTAAAATACCAATAGGATGTACAAACGAAAATTCAAATTCAAGATAGGAGGATTTCCAATAAACTACAAACTAAAGGTATAGCCAGACCTAGCAAATGTTTCAAGAAAAAATAAAAAACCTGGTGAACGTTTGATTCTCAGCATAAAACGTCTTCTACGACCCATAATTTAGTTCAAGTGCCCTAACTTTTTTGCGTGCCGGTGTGTTGATTAAAATGGGTTTTGCGAAGAACCCAGATCTTTTTCTGCTGATTTCTTGAATATTTATACATTAACATGTAAAAGTCCTATATTCGGCTTTGCTGAATCTTGTATTCCCTTCACCAACACATTGAAAAGACAGTTTTTCCTACCCTAAATGTTCGGCTTTTACTCGTTTTTTAAACTAAATACTATTTGTATACAAAACATATCTGAGCCATAATTAGACCTTTATAATATGGAGTGGGCGCTGCAGTACTAAACCCATAATTTTGTTAAAGAAAAGGTATTTATGTGCTTCTAACTAGGTCATTATTGGTCCAATTTTGTTCATTTTCACAACCAGTATTCAATAGAGTTTATTTCACGTAAATGCTAAAAAATTAATCTCATAAATTATAACAAATTTATTAAAAATAAAAGCTTATTGGTATGAATTGGATTAAATGAGTAAAAATTGAAGGCAGTCTTTTGTAGATATCTCAGCCCTTTGGAAACCGATCCGACTGAATGTCAATACCAACCAGTTCCCGACTATACACAATATAAAACAATATCATAAATTTAACCCAAGAAGGGTTAAAGGGTAAATTTGAACTCTTGCTTCTCATTTAGTTTATATTTTTGGTTAACTATGTACATACGATTTCTAAAGTAAAAACCATATTGGTCATGATGTTGGTTTTTTATCATTCTGTTAGGTGAAATGCGAGTAAAAAAAATTAATCTTAATAATCTTTTCTTTCTAATTAACGATAAAATCAACTTTATAATACTTGAATCAAGCGCATTTTGAGATTGATTCAATCTTAGTTTTACTTAAATCAATCTAATTTTTGGATTATTTCAAGTACGAAATCGGGATTGAACTTGGATAATTTAAGTATTTTGCGATTGAAAACCCGCACTTGAATCAATCTTTCTGTACTTGATTCAAGAAAATCCGTACTCACCGTACTATTAATACCGCTTCAGATTGATTTGAGTAGAAAAGGATTGATTTGCCTGTTTTTCAAACTAAAATACAATTTTTCGTTTGGAACTTTATATTGAAAACCAAAACAAATTTGAGTGTTTTTATTGTTGTTTTAATATAAATTCCCAAACAAAAATTTAAATTTAGTTAAAAAAAAAACAATACAAAAGTACATAGAAAAGGCAAATTTTCCTCCGATATTTACTAAAAATTAAAGAGAATTTACAATTGAAATTAAGTAAAATCGGAAATGGCCACCATACACTTTTCCTTACAAATCAAAGATTCTGGAACGATATGGCTTATATAAAATAGGCCAGGTTGTTGAATTTAAGCTCAAATATTTTCTTTATATTCTTAGTTTTAAAAACTATATTTTTCGTAATTTACTTATTCACAGAAAGATACATAATGCCATTCAGCCTTATTACCGTATTGTACACAGGTTGTGCTCGAGTGCCCCGGTAGGGATTGCGGTTTCGATTCCCGCCAGAGACTCTGGTTTCTTTCTTGCAGACAAGCGTACAGCTTCGCGGGATTAGCTTAGGGAATTTAAAAAAATTGTTCGAATGTGAGCGTTTTTCAACACACGGACATACAGACAGACAAGTCGTTAACGACAACGACAACCGTAATAAGGCTGATTAAACTTATACTATTTGGAATGACACTATAGAATTTTATAATGATCTGTCCTAATAGGTTTCCCATAACGACACCTTAAAAAATACGCTAAAAGCCGTAGTGAATAGTGATAAGAAGTTATGCTTCCAAATGTTGTAAGGAGCGAACCGTATACAATCTAAGGTCCATTATAATACTCACCCCTGAAAAATACTTATGTGCAGTTACCACATGACGGCCTATTGATTGTGTAGTTAAATTTATATACAACAAGCACTCTAGAAACTGCGTGCGTTTCAAATTAATTTTACAACACAATCGTAACATGAAACATAATGTAGTGGATAGCATTACTGGCAGGAGTAAATTGGCTTTCTGTTTAAATAATTAATCGCTTAAATGTTAACAAAATGTTCTTAGAAAAAAATATCTCAAGAAAATTTTTAACAACACAGTTTGTTAAAAATAAAGTTTAAGGTCAACAAACTTTTAATTTGATTCAATTAAAAAATTTATCAAAATTGTACGTGAAAATATCACATATTTAATAATGAAATAATTAAATATGTATTGATAAGACTTGAGTTTTATTTGTATAATAGTGTTACTTTTTATCAAAGTCTTTGACTAAAAACTCAATAACTATACCTAGAACCTATTTATTAATACCGCAAAAATCGTCATCGCTATAAATTCAAAATATTTTTAATCAAATTTGCGATTTTCGTATTATTTTAATAGGAAAATTATTTTTTTCTGTGTTGTAATTGTCGATTAAAGTTCACTAATACTCAGGGTTGCCATAGAAACCCATATTGGTTTTGCTAATTGTCGGTTTTGAAAACCAATATTGGTTTCATTTGGTGTCACGAAACCAAGTTGGTTTGGTTAATTGCGAATGTAAATAAAAAAAATATCGAAACAGCTGTTGTTTACATTTTTATTATTTTTTATTTTACTTTTTTGCAGAAAATTGACAAAATATTATATTTTTATCATTAAAATATCAGCAAAAGGGTTTTTTGTGAAAATAATTGATATCAAATAATTGAAAGGTGATAAGTGCTTATAAATAAAATAAAATTACATCATCAGTTGTAGAATTTTTGTTATTGGAAGATGATCTTGCATTTCATTTGTTGTTTTAATTTGTGTAATATTATTGTTTTGTTAAAATATGTAATTATAAAGTGAATTTATTAAAAATATAAACAAATTTGTTGTTTAACGTTATTGATAAGTAAAGTGACCGCTGCTGTTGTTGCATATTTTATGTTAGCAGAAAAAGTGAGAAGAAGACTTTTTCCAATTTGCAGCAGCCCGCTGCCGGAGACTACCGGAAACATACAAAAAATACTATTTTACCAATTTATCAATTTTATTAACTTCAATATGTGGAAAAAATCTAACTGTTAAAAAAAAATTAAATAAAGAATTAAGCTTTTAGCAACTATATTTATTTCCAATAAAAAACAAGAGCTGTAAGCTGCTTGGTTTAATCCAATTCTGACAATATTGGTTTCTATGACAACCCTGACTGTTAAAACATACAAATATAAATTTCAAAGTAGTTTTTCACTGTCAAAGTTGCTAGTAGAAGGCCATTCATATCTTTTGAGTCGTACGGAAGTGAGCGTTTTAGAAAACGCGATCATGGTAAATTTTGCTAAGAATTTTTCAAAGACATTGAAAATTTTTTTTTGCATTCTTGAAACATTCTTCTTATGCTATACACAGAAACAAATAAAAGTAGATTTCAATTAAAAAATTTGTGATATTAATTAAAAAATTAATTTAATTTGCACCAGTAAAGTAATAAATAGTATTAATTAAACGTTTAATTCACTTGATTAAACATATAATTAAATTGATTAAATTTTAATTAATTCTGATTTAATTTTTGATTAATGCTTTATTTAGTGAACAATTTTGAAAAGTTTTGTCTGTGTACACACGAATAGCAATCCTATTCCATCATTCACTAGCCAAGACAGTGGAGAGTATAAAAAATGTCAGCCCAAATAATTAACAAAATATTGTTTTCTTGCGGATCTATTAAAATCATACGATAAGCTAATACAAATGCCTTGTTATTTAAAAGATTAAAATTTCTCTTCTTGCAATGGTTACACTTATTATTTAAACAATTTTTTCATAATATAAAATATTACGTAAGTATTAAGGCATTTTGTGAATTCACCCTCTGAAAGTTTACAATAAACAATTCGAATACTTTGAGTCTTGCATGCGTTTTTTCTTACACCATTAAAAATTTTTTAAATTTTTTTGAGGGCGAATTTTGTTGGCGGTTGTTTTTAAGTTGATTTTGTTTTTTAATTTTTATTTTGTTTTGCTAAACAAATCCATAGAAGTGCCAGCACGAGTACATAACCTAATTATAATCTGTTAAATCCCCCTAAGCATTGTTTGGGTTGTTTTATTAAAAAATAAAAATAAAATAAATTTTTTTTCTGCCGTTTTTATAGGGTTGTTCATAAGTAATGCTACGATTTAGTAAGAGAACTAAGTACAGAACAAAAATAAGTGAAATAAGCACAGAACAAATGGTGGTATAAACGGCCAAAAACCAAATTATGCAATCAGTTTGACAACAACAACAAGATGCTTTTGAGAATATATTATTTTAGTGCCATACTAACACCGCATTAGTGAAGAGGGCTTAATGCATTTATACTGATGTATCCTTAACCGATCGACTCAAAATGATTATCTAGGTCGAGCTAGCGATGTCCGTCTGTCCGGCTGGCTGACTGGTTGTCTGTCATGTTAACTAAGGCTCAAAGTAGAGGTTGCAATTTGTAAGTTAATTTAATGAAATTTGGTCCATAATTTTTACTCATCACAAGGACGATGCCTGTTGAAAATGAAAATTGGTCTACCAATTCACATGCTCCTAACGAAACTTCTTTCCGGAAAAGTCCCAATACCCATTAAGCGTATTATTATGTTGGTATTTTGCAAAATTGATTGCAATCTGGCTCATCTTGCCAATATTTATTGGAATGGGCCCATATTAGATTATAGCTCCCATACAAATACTTCTACTGGAAATAGCTTAAAATGCCAGAACTTCATGGAAAATGTTGGTATTTGCATACAAATTGGCGACAATTACTTTTACGGTAGCTGCTACGTCATGACGAAATGTTGCAACCACCATCGTTAAATGACTGAAAGGCAAACAAATCTCATATAGATGACGAAATCAAAATAATATTTAGCACTAAGAACTTTAATATGAATCTTCGGCTTATAGCCTTATTTTGTTCTGGCGTGTCCTTGGATCCCAAATAGTGTACGCTCTGGGAAATTTGTCTTTGTATACTGTGTTGTAGGGTATTAAATGGTCGAACTTAACTTTCTTACACTTTTCGTACGTTTTATTTAACGGATATCGTTAAAGTGATTTTAAGGTCCAGAACTTAAACACTTTCTACACTCAAAAGAAGAATCAATCCATCCGTACTCAAATCAATCCGAAGCGGTATTAATAGTACGATGAGTACGGATTTTTTTGAATCAAGTTCAGAAAGATTGATTCAAGTTCGGATTTTCAATCGCAAAATACCTAAATAGTTGATACAATCCGAAAATAAGATTGATTTAAGTAAAACGAAGATTGAATCAATCTCAAAATGCGCTTGATTCAAGTATTATAAAGTTGATTTTATCCCGTGCTTGGAAAGAACCAAAAAAGAAATTAGAAAGAAAAAATTATTATGATTGATTTACTTACCCGTTTAACATCTTAGCGAATGATAAAAAACCAACATCATACCCATCATGGATTTTTCTTTAAAAATCTTATGTAGATATTTAACCAAAAATATAAACTAAATGAGAAGCAAGAGTTCAAATTTACTTTTTAACCCTTCGTGGTACACATGAGTCTGGCCAGACCTTGTTTGAATGTGTATAAAAAATCAAAACGTGCGTTTGCCGGTGGGTTAAACACCACGAAGAGCTTAATATTTTTTTTACTTGATTTAAGAATTTTATACTTTTTTCAAAAAATTCTGGGATTGATTTTCAAAAGTATTTATGATTGTTTTGAGTACGTTTTAGTGTAATTTGTAGTTGAATTTTTGTGTACGACTTGTACTTAAAGGAATCATAATAAACTTGATTTATCCCGCGTGTGTTTTTCTTTCTGTGTAGTTATACTTATTTAAATTTCATGTGAGTTAATGACATTGTTTGACTTGAACGACCACAAATGACGCGAAAATTTTACAACTGTTTTGAAATGCATTGGCAATCAGTTGTTTTAAAATCAGAGTGCAGGAAACTCATGTTTGTATTTCAATGCTTCATATAAATATCTATCAACATAGTTCTTCTTTTACTTCTCTTTCTTTGTCGAAGATACAAATACAAAAATAACCACAACTTCTTCCTCACTTGAACTAGACATTTTGTAGATGTCTGTTTTAAATGAAAACCGAAACTATTTTCATAATTTCATCACATTGTGGTATAATTTTGGTTGCGGGGTATATGGAAAATGATTGAACCAATAATTAACAAAGGATTTCCTTACAGTTCCATTTTAACGTTGAGCCTAAGTCCATCGTGAATCTGCGACTATTATTTTTATGTGCAACAGACATCATCGCAAACGCATAATACCGTGGTTAAAAAAATTTATTCAAAATGAAACCATAATATTACTAATGCACCACCCTGTATGTAATTTGTTTATACGATTTATACTTTTTATAAGTTCATTGTTACAGAATTTGTTTATGTTGAAATTTGTTTCTTCTTTTTAGTGGATTTTAGGTTTAATTATATTTCAAATCGCTGTCATTTATGCTATTTTGATTTTTTATGTTAATTTTAATGACCACTTTGGGTTTATTTAAAGTTTATTTTAATGTGATCCCTCTTGCTTTTTTTTAGTTACGTTGTAAATGTTTTGTTTCATTTTTCTGGTTTTTACTTGAAATTATGTAATAAAAGTTATTGCTTTATTACGCTGTGTTTAGACAAATTTTTGGCTTAGTCTTTTTTTTTTTTCGTTAAAGTAAGTAGCGGGTAGTTTTTATTTAAATACTAACTTTACCCAGCATTATCCATTGTCAAAACATTAGGGAGTTAACTATAATATTGAAAATGATTTAATGTTTTTATAATCGTGTATAAAATATGACTTTATTTATGACTTTTACTTGGATTAGATTTGCAGTAACAACCACTGTATTTCAGCGAGATGCCTGAATGGACATTAATTGTATTAATTACATTTCCATTTTATTTGTTGAAGTATAATGCAATAGAATTTTTATTAGTTTTTTAATGACTAATGGAAAATGGATATAAAGGAGAAGTAACTCTCGCGTCGAGAAACTTTTCGATTGGAATGTGAGAAATGAATCAAAAATGCCATAAATTGCAACAAACAACTGTTTTTCTCACGTACCTGCGTCTGTAAAATTTTTGGCGAGTATAAGCTATCACCACTGTTGCCAATTTAAAGATTTTTCCGCTAAATCTAGCGTTTTTGAAATGTCAATCGCGGGAAAAATACGTTTTAGCGGTAACCGGGAAATCTAGCGATTTTCAAACATCTTACAGAGGCTCTTTTTCGCGATAAACACATTTCTCAATATTTAAATTTATTTTTTTTTATTAAGATTTAATGTTTTCCTGTTTAAAACTACTAATTTATTATATTCAACATTTTTTGTTTTTCGAATTTATTCTCTGAGCTTAATTTCAGTTATGTATTTTATAAAGCCTTTATAAAGCTTGTAATAAAAAATAGCTTTATAAAATACATAACTGAAATTAAAATCACAGAATAAATTCGAAAAATAAAAAAAAGTTCAATATAAGAAAGTAACATATGAATAGAAATAATTCGCAGATTCTCCTACTTATTTACGTCATGTTATCATTTACTTTTGGATTGTGTGTGACATTTTATTTCTACCGTGTTAAACTGTTTTAATATTCAGCTAAGACCCCAAAGCATATATAGTTCCTAGGTCCTTGAGTAATTCTATGTCGATTTAACCATCTCTACCTGTCTATCCGTCTGTTGAAATCACGCTCACTTTTAAACGACTCAAAAGAAGAGATAAATATTGGCATTAATTTGTTTCTAGTTCTCCTAAGTAGTTTGGGACAGTTTGAGTAAGAAAAGAGTTATGAACCAAAATGTTGAACAAGCACACTAAAAAATTCATAATTTTGTTTAAAAAACTAGAGTAACTAGTGGCGGAATGCACATATTGATAAAAGATGTTGCACAAATTCATTCAAATTTTCAGTCCCTAATTTACAGACAGATCAGTTCGTCTAAAACCGAAAAAAATATGGCTATTGTAATAAATTTTGGTCTAGCACTGTTTTCTAGGGCTAGAAATTGAACTGTTCACTTTTGTGCAGATCGGTCCATAACTTTTCATATAAAGGCTACTCTCGAAATAACTTTAGTACGCATAAAACCTTAACATAAAATAGGTAGTGAAGTTGGAAACATTAGTATGTAATGTTATTTGAGAGTTATGTACCTTTGAAAAAGCAGCCTGTATCTAAATATATATAAAACTTTTAAAAGTGCTTAAATTTTAGCGGTATTTTTAAAAAAATTCCCGCTTAACTAAATATTTATGTTTTAAAATTAACCACATAAAAGGAACAATTTTCAAACGGTAAACAAAAATGTTGTTGAGGTACACTAAAGAAACTTATTGACTTTGTTAGATATATCAATTAAGTACTGAAAACACTTTTTTTGATTAAAAAATATTTTTAGTACCGAAATATTTCAGAACTTACTTAATTTACCCTCGTGTGTGGTTTTCCACACAATTGCAGTTTCAATGTTATTTGCACTAGAGACACAACATTTTCTGTCGGCAAGTGTAAATATTTTGTATATAAATGCGAACTGCATGCAATGTATGTTTTATAAAGTGATTACTTATTTAAAACACACGCAAACTTTGTACGGATTTTTGTTGATCACCAATGGGATAAGTTCATCTCTAATGTAACGTAAATTAATACTTTGATTACAAACGAACTATAGCTCCAGAGCAAAGTAGACATACATCGCATTTGTCTGAAAAACCACAAATGAGGGTAACTAACGTAAGTTTTTATTGAGAGTGATTTAAGGGTTATAACATCGATGCCAGACAAAATCGCTATTCGTAATTTAAAAAAAGAGGGGTAAAACGTTGCCATTAAATTAAAAAAGGCCGCAAAAATAAATAAGTTGAAAAGTTTCACAAATAGTCACGGCCGAAAAAGGGCTATAATTGACTAGCGGCAACCTTGTATGGGAGCTACGGGAAATAATATACCGATTTGTTTTATTTGTACTACCGTAAATACCTCATAAACAAAACATACAACTTTGTTATCCTACCTTTACATGGTGCAGGCGCTATTACACTAAATCATTTATTTCGAAAAAGAAAGAGGGAAAAATCGCCTATATTTGGGATATTTATTAACCTTTTTAATTTTTACTACCAATATTATTCAAGCTTATCTAACGTTAAAGTGCAACAATATCTCAGCCATTTATGGACTTTTCTGACTGAATTTAAGTTGCAATCTATGTCAGACTATATGTGAAATTTTTTTATAAGAACCTTTGTTTCATCTTATTTGTAGTTTCAGAAGGTTGATTTTAACATTTCAATAGACATCATCAAATGAACTTATAAGGATTTAGAATTTTTGCTGTTTAAGAATATTATAATAGAAATTACAAACAGAATTAGAAACACATATATTCAAAGGGTGCACAAACGGTAAAGGGAATAAAAACAAAAGGTAGTGCTATTTGGTCCTAAATTGCCTAAAGGCTTTAAATAAAAAATATCCACAAGTGGTGTAGTATCATATGACCGTCCTTGCCCGACTACGTTTGTTTTTATTTAAGTAATTGATTTAAAAGACAGCTCTATTAAATTTGTTTGTATACATTTCTTAAACATATTTTATTTTATTTATTCTACTTATTTGTTATTTATGTTTTATTAAAAATAAATATTGCATTTTAAATATTCCATGTTAAGTTTTTATTTGGATTTTTAAAGCTAATAAAATATTATTTGTACTGCTTGAAGGTGCGTAGAAATCTAGGGTTTTCAATGCAGTTTTAAAGATATAATCCAGAAAAGTTTCACAATGGCAATATTCAATATTTTTCAATTTAAAATTTCTAGAAACGATTTAGAAATTTACGTTACGTTGCAGTCGTTTAAACTTATTTTTCTCTAAAATCTTTTCCTTGCACAATCTTTTAAAACCAAAAAAACCCAAAGCAAAAGCTTTACTTAAATGTTTATAAAGTTTTAATATTGATGATAGAATTTTATTGTTGCAGTAAAAAAATATATATTTAGATATAAAATACATTCATATGAGCATACGCACGCAAAAAACAAACAAAATATAAAAAAAAAAAATAACAAAAATAAACCCTCAAATGTATACGCCCAGCAATAAAAATTCACAACCCCTTTGCAACATCATCAAAATTCAGAAATTTATATTTATTAGAAAATACACAAACTCATACGCATACAAAGGGGTGAAAATATATGCAGATGTATGTGATATCTAAAAAGGGGTTCGAAGTTTCAATGATGGTATGATTTTAAAAGGGGTCTCCTCAAATATCCAGGAAATTTTTACATATTTTTTCTTGAAAACAAATCATAATGCAACAGTTTTAAAAGAACTTTCTTTTTGCCCTCGTACGTAAATAATAACTTGCCACATAAGCACTTACTAGAACATATTATACATCTTCCAAACAAGTGTTTGTGTGTGTATATCCAGTTATTATGAGAAAGCAAGTCAAAACAAGTGAGTAGGCTGCATACGGAATCATTAATACCCTTCACTGTTAGTTTAAAATAACGACTTTAAATGCGGTATTCGGCTGTTTCGACAGCCGAGAGTAAGAAAATATAATTCGTTGCGGTTTTAGGCATGTTAAAGTCCATTCCACAGGTAAGATTTTTTTAATTTAAGGGCCGATATTGAACATGAACCACACCTTAACTTCAAGTTTTTTTCTGCATTTCATTTGATATTTCTCAATTTCAGACTAATTTAATTTGAACCATGGAAAGACACACAATCGGGCAATGCGTTAAAGTTATTCAGGCTAATTATGAAAATGGGCGTTCAAAGCAAAATGCATATCGTCACTTCGTGATTTGTTCAGTCAATTTAATCGCAAAATGTGCATACAATCAGAAATATCGTGCAAAAATTTAAGTAAACCGGATTTGTAGGAGATGTGAAAATACCAGTGCATGCTCGTACAGCTCGTTCTGCAGAAAATATTGCTGCTGTTCGCGATAGTGTGGCTGAAGAGCCGTCCACCTCAACTCGTCGTCATGCCCAACAATTGCACCTCTCACGCTCGTCAATGATGAACATTTTGCATTAAGACTTGCAGTTCCACGCTTAAGACATGCAATTCACTCAAGAACTAAATCCTCTTGACCAAACCAAACGTCGTCAGTGGTCATAATGGTGGCAAGAAATGGCAACAGTTGATGATCAATTTTCGAAGAAAATCATCTTCAGTGATGAGGCACATTTTCACCTCAGTGGATTCGTCAATAAGCAGAATTGCCGCATTCAGGCGAATGATAATCCAAGAGTATTTGTCGAAAAACCAATGCACCCACAAAGAGTGTCTGTTTGGTGCGGTTTATGGGCTGGCGGCATCATCAGCCCCCTGTTAATGAAATGTTTAATAAAATCGATAAAAATCTTTCATTATTTTAATGTCAGAAAATGTTACTAAGAGTGTGACTATTTGGCATCACATTAATTAAACATTTCATTAACATAATGATAAAGAATTAATTGTATTAAGAAATTTTTTTCATTATTTCAATGTATATGTTTTTATATTTGAGTGAAATTTTTAATTTGTTCAATGACATTAATTCGTTAAATTAGTGATTAAATTTAGTAATTTTTATGACAGTATTTTATTAGTTTAATGATTGTTATGGTTTTATATTTATGTTTATTTATTTCAGCCATGTGCGTTTTGAGTTGTTGCGATCTTAATTTTTTTTTTATTCCTGTTTAAAATCATCAAGTTATATTAATTTTATTTCTTTTTTATATTTCTGTTACATCATGTCATGCTCTACTTTCAAAAGCTTACCTTTTAGTAAATATTAAATAAAAAAAAAATGTATTAAGACTTTAAATTTTTAAACAAGCTTCTGGATCGTCGTTATTTTACTTAATATAATTTGAATTCAGATTCTAGATTTATTTTTTTTTCTACTTTAATACTCAAAAAATGTTGCTTTAACTTTAACCATCACAACATGCGCACCCGGGTACCCCGTTACCCAATACAATACAATACACTTTATGGAATAACACAAACACGTTTTAACTGCTCAAAGAATTCAATATACTAAATTCTCTATCATACAATTACTTAAGATTATTTTCCAAAGCGTTAGTATTTTAATACGGGGAAGTCCCTTTTTCATATCATGGGCGAACAAAAATGTTCAACTGTTATGCTAAAAAATACTGTCCGGTATAAAAAATTTTAAATTTTAGCCGTTATGCAATACAAAGTTAAAAAATCATATTTTAACATAAATATAATTAAATATGCTTTTAAAAAATTTAAAAATTATATTTTATTTCATAAAAATATTGATTACTAATACATTAAAGTATTGGGTATTGACACAAGGGTTAAAGTATTTTTCTGGGGAGACATATATTTTGGAGCTGGGTCAATTAATTAACCGATTGGTTCTATTTTTAGTACCAATTATGTCTTGCATTTAAGA
Source organism: Pollenia labialis (assembly GCA_949318255.1). Lineage (NCBI taxonomy): Eukaryota > Metazoa > Arthropoda > Insecta > Diptera > Polleniidae > Pollenia > Pollenia labialis. The sequence goes on from OX439141.1 coordinate 18,066,068, forward strand.
AGCAAGAAGCCTACATTTTAGTATTTTTATTTGACACATCGATTACCAAAAGCCTTAAGGTCGAGACACATAAAATCCTTTGTTCCTAATGCGTGGCTTTTTTTTAACTGACAACTAAGTTTATATTCAGGTTATCTTTTGAGCTCTATCCCATATCTTACGTCTCCGTTAACGCACAGGAACCTAAGTTCAGTTACTGCAAGCTTTTGGTTCGTTTTAATTTAAATTTTTTGTATTGGGTGTCAGCCAAAATTAAATAAACTACAATATTAAAATAAATAAACTTAAATTAAATAAATAAAATTTTCTCAGTCTTGATTAAATATCCGTCCTTAAAGTTTTTACTGTGTGTCCCACTCCGTTGTTACGATTGTTTCAGTTGAAAAAAATCGACGTATAAAGTGCAAAGGATTCTTTACGGCATGGCCTTTATGCTAGTAATACAATTGCATCGTAAGTTGTAAAAAATTAAGATGTTATGTCGTAAACTTTTAATCACGCTTAATTTAACCACAATTGCGTCGTAAACGCATGTTTTTATACCTATAAAAAAATTATATTAGGAAACTCAAGATTTGTATGGATTTGAATTTATTTTTTTGCTTCCGTTATTTTGTTTTACATTTGAATTTCTACGTCATTGTTGGTTTTAACGAGATATTTGAAAAGATGAATCAAGAAAATTGTCCGGCTATGAGAGCTATCCCGTTAGTAGATCTCTACGTTAATAGTGCTATTACTGTATATTTGTATGCTTTATGCTGTCTCGATAGATTTTTTTCGCAGTGTTACAAACAGAATTAAAAAACCAATATATCTGCCAATATTTGAAGTGCTCGGTATAAAAACATTTTACTGATGGGGTTTGCTTAACTTTTTCTTGGTCATTACCACAAAAATTCTCACACCCACAGTCATTCAAACGACAACAATCTGCCATAGCAATTTGCACACATACAAGCAATTTTCTCTTTCGAATTTACTTACGTACATATAAACACATCAAAAGTCCGACAGAAGCAGCATTAACCCGAAAGAGTATTTATGCATTTATGATCCTTTTTTTGTTTTTTTGTTAATAGTTTCCACACGCCTACCAAGGAAAAATATATTTTTCTTTTCAATTTTTGCTGTTTTCCTTAATGGAAATTAAAAATTACAAAAATTTAATAAGCAAATCCTGTAATAATCCTGTATAATGTCTTTGTAAGAAGTTATGAAGGAAAAAAAAAACACCCACACTGACTTTTAAGCATTTCAAAAGAAACTGAACCAAATTAAAGTATGTCAAAGAAATCCTCTTGAAAACATTAATCATAATTACAACAAATTTTTTAAGTAATTAAATTGAGTGAAAAAGTTAACATAGAGAAAAGAAAAAACTAATAATTTTTTTTACAAGACCTTAAAGTGTCTCATGGGCTAAATTTCGTTCCTTGCATGACACCCAGCTGTTGTTAATTGGTACGGTTTTGCGTGTTCAAAAATTTAAGTCTTTTGTTAAATATTTTTTAGGCCTACCAATATTTAAAAAAAAATATTTTAAAGCAACTATCACAGCTGAGAGTTTGCAGAAAAATAGGCTAAACTTTGTCAACTTTAATAATGAGGATACTTAGCAATACTTATGCGTTGGCTTAAGTGCCTTTCAACAATGCAATTGTAAAATAACAATATTGATTTTAATTAAAAATCGAAAATATAAATATAAGCCAGTTTTCGGATGTGCTTCTTTGATTTTATTTTAAATTTTTAAAGCTTTTAACAATAGTCTTCCCTAAATATTTCACATACTTTTTGTTTACGCCAACCTTTGGCTAACATTGAAGCTATTGATATGCGCTAAATCTTAGGAATGGTTAATATAATTACAATTATATAATTCCCAAATTCTATTTGTTAAAAATAAATATATTAAACATAAATGGAAAAAATTAATTCATTTGACAGAATAGCATACAGAAGAATACAGCTTCTTTCAAACATTGAAAATAAAAATAAAATATTAAAAGCCATCGCGATGAACAGATCTGAATAAAAGGTATTTGTTGAGGCCCAATGTTCCTTGTAGGAACGGGGGAAATATATTTTCAATTCTGCATTGATTGGTCAATAGTTAAGCATAAGCCACATAGATAGCCCAATCTCGGAATATACGTTAAAATACTTGAAACAAAAACATAATACACCTATACCTCGATTTACACGATGGATACGTTCCTGGAAATAAAAATATTGTAATATTTTTGTTAAAGGCTAGAAAAATTTATTCTAATTAATGGTTTTTTTAAAAGGGATGAATTTTTCACATAAGATATCAGGTATGTGATGGAATGGTAGTAAAATGCTTCTTTTTACTTTTAAATATTAATAGCGATATTAAAGTAATAAAAAAAAATTATCTTTATAATAACAGTAAAAAAAAATTATAGTGTGTATGTATGTGTATAAATATAATATTGTAAGCCCTGTCTCACACAGTCAATTGACTGATATAAATTTTATATTGATTTTTTTTCGAACAATACAATAACAACAATACCATTATGGTTAAAGGCGACTTAATGAAGAGTTGTAAATAATTAAACAAATGAATGTACTCGTATATGTACAACATAAATGCATGTACATATGTATATATGTACATATTTACATATCATTGGTATCGTGTATAAAACCTTAACTCATATAATTGCAATTTAACAGGAGAAGGTTAAAATACATTTAATGGAAGCTGTCAGCCGTATTCATGACGAATAGTGGGCATGATGTTAAAGTTTATTCATAATACACTTACCAAAATCTAACTAATGTTTTGCTATACTCTTGCTAACGAGCTGCTAATCATTTTCCATCTTGTCAAAAACAGCCAATTATGTCAAAAAATTTTGCTTAGTTTCTTTTAATACAGTAGTGTCTCTTTTTAATTTATTTTATTGCAATCCAAGCTCACAGTGCAGTGACAATAAAACTTTTAAATGAGTTATTTATTTAAATAAATCCCCTGAAGATGAGCAACGGAGTTGCCTCGAAATATTGGGTACAAAAATTAATATATTGAAAATTAAAATTAAAATTGTTTTTTAATTTATAATAAATGGCCTCAAGGCAAACCAAATATAAGCCACAACAACAAAAAAGGTCAACAATACATACTGTTAACAATTTTAAGAAATTTTTTATATCTGGAGGGGTAAAAATACAAAGCCAGCGATGATAAATACAAAATGTATTTCATTTTGGAACAATATAACGTCAATCAAATTTAGAGTTAATTTATTGGAAGTATAAAAATAAAAACTTTGTTAGCTTTGTGCTAAAAAGGTGCTTAGCTTAATAGGCACTCTAGTTAGCAGCTCTAGTTAGAACGTAGCTTAAAAAATGTGGCAAACTTTTTGTTTACAGCTGTGTATATATAAAATGTAGGCCGGAAAGTAAATGTACATATGGGTAATTCCAAAGTGTTGAACGTGACAGTCGTACGCATCTTAAATGCAATAACATTTTACACAACAAATATTTTTAAATCCTTTTAACCCTTAAATTATAGCTTTTGTTATCTATGCTAAAGTTTATGGAGGGTGCGATTCTAGGTCAAAGATAATGGCAAAGGAAGTAGCGGTTCGAACGTGAAAAAAATAGAAGTAGTTTTTGTGGCCATGTATAAAAAGCCGGAATTCAGCGAAACCTGTCACAATTTTTTAGTCAAACTACTTTCAGAATTTTACGTAGCAATGTAACATTAAAATGTATTTGGTTTGATTCCAAAATCTTCTGAAATTTTTTTTCTAAGCCAAAATCTGGGTCGATACGTGACATTTCGAACGTGAAATTTTTTCCATAATAATTTAACGGAATAATGATTGAAACAAAATAAAAATTTACCGTTAATCCGAACAAAATATTTCTCTTCGAATTCTTTCTTAGATTACAGACCATGTAAGAAATTTTTTTTGGAATAATTTTTATCAAATATCAACTCTTTTAAGGAAGACAATATTAATGAAAACATACAATAAAACATTCTCACAAATAAGAAATTACGTTTGCACAACTTTGCAGTTTGATTGTTCATCTAAGTGAACAAATGTATGGGTAAATTTATAAAATTAGTAAAATCTAAATATTTCTCTATAACAATATCGTAAAATAATCAGCTTTTAACAACTTTAAAATTTTCGGTCACGGTGGACCTTTTGACGGAAATGCCCATATTTATAATGCTTTTAACCTGTTATGTTTGCTTATATTTTATCAGTTTTTTGTGAAACAGTTAATTGTGTGAGGTTTTTTTGGCATCACTACTAAAACACAATTTCAAGAAAAAATGCGACTTAGGGCTTTTCTACATAAGACCAACGATACTCGTACACTTTTTATAATTAAGTAAATACAGATACAATCTTTTATACTTTTTATTATAAAAATATGTAGGGTAACATAAAAACTAGGGTTTGCATTAACTATTGCGATTAAAAAAAAATTTCTCTATTTTGCGATGCGGCAAAACTGTTTTCAGTCCAAAGAAGCTAAGAATTACCAGTCATACAGTACTAATATTGGGGCTTACCTTAAAGTAATTTTTTCTTCCTGCCTCTCAGGAGAGGCTTAACAGCTAGTTAAGTTGTAACTTTTAATATAAGTTTTAACTTAAAATCGGGGATCGAAGTTAACAATTATTATTAAAATTTCAGTTAAAAAAGTTTGACGGATAGAATTTATCTATACGTTATTTGATTATAGCATTGTGATGGTTAGTAGCCAAGGAATAAAACAATTCTTTACGACAAAATTTGTACGCAGTTGATTTTGTTTTTTTTTTAACAATTAACCAATCATGTGTTTTTTTTATCAAAATCGGTGTCCTTGGGCACTTAAGGATTAAACCATAGTTACGGCCTTAATAATGTAATTAATGGTAGTGTTTTAATAGATTGTTGCTATCAGATATCATTAGCTAGTAAAGGTTGTTACAAAATTTGTTTAAAACTAAAACATAATATAGGTAAATATTATAAAATAAGAGAATAAATTTTTACTCGTAACCGTAAGAGTTTTTGCATGAACACGATTTAATGCGATTAATTGCAATTGAGATCTTAATCGACTTCCAAACCCTAATAAATACACACATGTAAAACCACTGCGAGGTTTTCTTTTTTTTATTGCTAAAAGGATTGCATATATAAAAGATAACATAATTATAAATATGTAGTTGATTACAAAAGCTTTGTTATTAATAATATTAAAATGTAAGTTTTAAAGTCATGATATATAATTTTTTTTTTGTATTGCTTTAAAGTGATAGATTAATTTTTTTTTAAGGTTTTGTTATCAAGTTATTTTTTGCTTCCAGATAATATTAAATTAAGATAAAATTTTGAGCGTAAACCTTTCGTATAGAAATTTCCAAGAGAAATTGTTATCCATTTTTCAGAACTTATAACAGAAACAAATTATTAAACAGTAACGTTATGGCTGGCAATGATTTTATGTTTGAAAAATCAGCTGCTGATTTTCAAAATAACATTTAACATCTTTAGTTCCTTGTCCTTTATTAAGTCTTTCCATCATTATTTTCCCAGATTTGAATTGCAAAACAAAACAGTAAAAATATGTTAACAAAAAATTTGTTTCCTTTGAATCCCTGGATGGCTACTGCTCGTCGAATCGACGAAGCTCGTTTACTTTTTATCATATAACTTTTATATGAGTGTTTTCTTCTGTATTACATGGCTGATTATCTTTAAAAGTAAGAAAAAAGTGTCTGTTGTTTTAAAAAGTTAATAAATTTGAAAAACAAAGAAAAAATGCATATCAAATTTTAGAGAGAAAATTAATTTTTAATTTTTTATATATTTTTTTTAATAAAACTCTTAACTGAAACAGATTTTTGTTTATTTTTTACTTTAATTATCGTTGCGACAGAATGTATTATTCGACGAAGAGTAACCTTAATGTACTAAAATAAAGAGTAGCCGCCCAGGATTATATAATAGCGTTCAAAATTAGCCACCATGTATTGGGATCCAATTTTTTTAACAGAGAAACTCAATCTAATCAATCAATCTACCAATTAGTAGTACGGTAAGTACTGAATCTAGTACAGAAAGGTTGACCCAAGTACGGATATTCAATCGCAAAATACTCAAATAATAAGATTGGTTTAAGTAAAATTAAGATTGAATTAATCTAAAAATGCCGTTGGTTCAAGAATTATAAAATTATTACTATCCGAATTCGTACTTAAAATAATCCGAAAATGAGATTCTTAAATCAATCTCAAAATGTTCTTGATTCAAGTATTATGAACTTGATCTTATCACGAAAAAAAAATTATTATGATTGGTTTATTTAATCGCATTGCACCTTACAGAATGATAAAACACCGACATCATGCCCGATATGGTTTTTACTTTAGAAAACTTGTTTACATATTTAACCAAAAATATAAACTAAATGAGAAGCAAGAGTTCAAATTTACTTTTTAACCCTTCGTGGTACGCCAGACCTTTTTCAATGTGTATAATCAAAACATGGTTAAGCCGGAGGGATAAACACAACGAAAAGTTAAATCGTTTTCTTACTCGATTTAAGAACTTTGTACTTATTTCAAGAAATTCCGGGATTGATTTTCGAAAATAATCCCAATTAGGATTTTTTTGTGTATATTTAAGTGTTATTTGTACTTAAAGTTTTGAGTACGACTCATGCTTAAAGTAATCATAAAACAACTTGATTTATCCCTACTGTTCTTCATTCCGTGTATAACTTTTTTAATTATTATTTTTTCTCTGGTTTTTTCCAGCATTTTGTCAAGAAGACTAAGAAATTTACTTATAAATAACTGTAAACTCGAACAAAAATAATTACACACGAAATTTTTGCGAACATGAAAGGAACATTTTTTAAAAAGGGCACGTATGTGCGAAGCACAACATGGACATCACTTACAGGATATCATTTTTTTAAAGCTAATTGCAAAAAATTCCCCAATAATATACTGTATTTCAAAAAAAAAAAATTTATTATCGCGTAAATAACTATATTATCTAAATAATGTAACGTGCTTAAATTTGCATAGCAGCTGCGTAGTAGCTGGAAGCGAAGTTTTAAACAAAAATTTTACTGCATGCATACCATAACAGTTTTAATTTCTTGTTACTTAAAACCCTTACCTTCTTCTTATCTCCTATATCACCAAAAAAATGTTCTCCAGCAACCCTTTCACTCGAATAGTGTAACATAGACCAGTCTTATACGTTTAATTCAACAAACCTTTTGCTGGAATAGTTTAATAAAGATAAGGTTATTAAGGTACGTTATTGCTTTTTATTAATGGTGGTCTTTAATAGCTCCATTTAAATATAAAAGGCATACCACCTGATGGGTAGAAATATATAGGAAAATAACGTTAAAATCAAAAGTTTAAACGGCAACTTTATATATTTTCAGTTAACTTTCATGGGAGTTTTGAAAATAATATGATAATAATTAAATAAGCGATAACCGATGAAATAAATTTTGCAAAAATAATCAGTTAATCTACCCTTTTAATAAAACATTTTCCCAACAATACAGTCCCCAATAGCTGATTTTATAATGCCAACACGTGTTAGGCGATGTCATTAATAAATAAATATGTAAATATGATTCTTTACTTTATTATAAATACAGTAACCTCTTTCCACAAACACTGTATCCTGGTCTCGTCAGCGTTTTACAGGAAATCAATGAGGCATTTTGATAGAACATCTTCCTTGTTCGAACATATTTGAATGATCTCTTCGTTATCTGCTCACGAAAGCTACCACTGTATTTGTATTTCACACCCTTTTCTTAACAACTTTTTCCTTACACGTGGCCATCGTTGAGTTGCAACATTAAAAAAATAACTTGGCTACAGTGTGGCAAAGTTATGATAACAAACCAGCAGTAAAACATAAATACATACATCATCCTTTATAAGTTAGTGAAACAGCAGAAGGTGTCTTTTTGTTATTCACTTATTTTAAAATGTTATTTATTATTTAAAACATATAAATGGTACATATACGAATATGATTAGGTTATTATTTCTTTGATGCATTACCACCACCAACCGCACACATACACTCACCCTTCTTGAAACAACATTCCCAACAAACACGAAGTCAAACCTTTGATATGAAATGACTTTATCATTTGACATCAAACGCAATTCTCAAACGTTTTTCAATTGTTTGATTTAACATTTAAATTCAAATTGATAATGATTTGAAAGTAAACATTTGATATCAAATGTTTTATCAATTTGATGTCAAATATTTGTCAAATGTTAAAATCAAATCAAAAATAAACTTGGCAATACTAAAGCGAAAAATAAATGCAAGCATTAAAAATGGCGATTAAAGTTACATTTTTTTCCTTGTGGTTACATGTGTTTTACTATTAAAAATAAGTTTTAATATAAAGTGAACAGTTTATTTCTTGTGAAAAATAAAAATTATTTGTGAGAAATTACAATGATTAAAAATACGAAAAAAAAGAAAAATAATAAAATGGGAAAGTGAACAAAGTTTGTTGAACGGTCGCAGTGCTACAATCCTCAAAATAAAAGGCAGCCAAGTATTTTGCCTTTCAAAGAATTAGAGGACGGAAAGAACACTATTTCATCTTTTAGCTATGGTACCGAATGTTTTTCTCAAAGTTTATTTAAATAAATAATAAATTTAAATTAAAAAAATTAAATAGTTTAATTTATATTCCACATTGTATTATAATCCACATTTGAAAAACATTTGAGAATTACGTTTGAAAGCAAGTTGAAAATAAAGGAATTTTTCAATTTGAAAATAATTTTCCCTTTTTGTTGAGAACGTTATGATTTTCAAATGATTTTCAAATCATTATCAAACGTTTATCGTTTGAGAAAACGTTTGAAATCAAACCTCCGTGTTTGTTGGGTTGTCTTTAAACAGTGTTCGAAAATAAACATTATATACTGTTCTTTACTGGAAAACGCAAACCCTTATAAAGTTTGTGATCTTCGAACTCAAAAATAATACTGTACTTATCCAACTCAACAAAAAGATAAGAACATTTAATTGCGCTCTGTTTTTTTTAACCAGTTCAGCACATTAATGTTTGTTTGTTTAAGTTGTGCTTAGTGGCTGTTCCCCTTCATCAAGTTTGACTCGGCAAGTCTTGAGCTTTTAGGAGAGAGGGAAAGAGAAATGGCAAACTTGACGTTTGTGAACCGGTACTTATCGCCCTTTCGGCTGGTACTGAAAACCGAAACATTTTTTCAAACTAAAAAAATACATATACGAAAAAGAAACAAAAGTCCAGCAAAAAATCTTACACAAACAAAACATGTACACAATACACACACAAGCTCTTCGTGCTATGGCCGTTGCTTAAATATGTTATTTGCTCTTTCCTTTTTTTATAATGTATTCTTAATAAAGAAGAACAGAACACAATATAATGTTCGCTACTTTCTTGAAAATAGTTATGAACGGTAATAAGAGTGATGTACTAATAGACAAATGCTTAAAAAGATATCGATTGTGTGTGTTTAAGCTAAATAATATTACGTTCATGTTCGAACACTGTCTTTAACACAATTTTCATTTTGTTGTTGGCTTTAATTTATTTCAAGTGCATAATAAATGAATATTCAAAATATTTATTAAAACATAAGAGTATTTTTGAGTTTTGTATTTATTTTAAAGAGAAATTAAATTATTTTAATTAAATAAGAATTTCTGGTGAAAAGATTTAATGGCAAGAAAGACTTGTAGTAAATATAAAAATTACAAATGTATTAAAAATGTTTAATCCAAATTGGGAATTAACGTTCATATTTGCTTTTATGTAATAACAAATTCTATTTTTTGTTGAGCTTTATAATTAAATTTTAGAAAATATTTTATGGTTTTTAACTTTTAAGATTGTGTTGAAATGTTTTGCCAAAGGTTTAATTAAATCAAATTACTAAGCATTTAGATTTCATTAGAGTCAAAGTAAATAAAGATTAAATAATACTTGGCTTTAAGTAAAATAAAGTTAATATGATAACTGATTTGTGGAAGTTAAAGCAATTTTTATTAGGAGAGTTAAGTATGAATATAAATTTCTATTAAAATTATAATTTAAATTCTTATGACAAAACTCAAATTTGGGTTTGTCTCGATATCAACATGTTTATCTATGTTAACCCATTATAGTCTTAACCCATTAGAGGTCAAACAAAATCTGGCCAAAATTTTTTAAGTTTAACTTTATTTATTGATTAAAATAAGTATTGAAAAAAAACATAAAATTGAAAATATGAAAAAAAATATTTTTTTTAACTGAGTTTTTGGGGTGTCCTCTTATGTATGAAAATTTTCAGAACATTGTTTTTCGATGCAAAGTGCTTTAACCCTCCGTCTTACACATGTTTTTATTTTCACATTCGTAACGCATGAGTCTAGCCAGACCCAACAAACTTTTGAATAAATAAAACCAATTTTTTTTAACCAAATGTTATATTATACACATTTATAATTTAAATATATATTTTCATATTTTATTTAAATTATAAATGTGTATAATATGACATTTAGTTAAAAAAAATTGGTTTTATTTATTCAAAAGTTTGTTGGGTCTGGCTAGACTCATGCGTTACGAATGTGAAATTAAAAAACATGTGTAATAGGGAGGGTTAAATTGAGAACTAGATGGAGGTAATAGTTTGTGTGTTTAATATAAAAAAAAATAGATAATTTAACAAAAAAATAATTAAAAACAGCAAGAAAGAAAGTTAAAAATACGGCATCTTCTATACAAAATATATATGGGTCTGGCCAGACCACATGTGTTACGAATGTGATGTGTGCAGTAAAATATTCGAATAAGTTTCCTTATATATCCTTTCCAGGTTATATTTTTCAGCTTTTTATAGTAAACTAAATTTTAGAAGGGTACCTGAAACATCAAGTCTCTACCTGTGTTTTAAATATACTAAAATAACATTTAAAATCGAAAAAGGTCTGGCCAGACTCATGAGTAAGACGAAGGGTTAAGCACTTCCTTTACTGCCAACGAGCTCTTATATGGCAAAAAATGCCTTGCAGATGGTTTTGTAGTTTAGTAGGATAGTGGCCAGCCCCATCTTGAGATTAATCTGCAAACATAGACCCAGACGTTACTCTAGATTTATACGATCTACATAAAGATTTTATTAAAAAAAAAGTTTTAAAACACACGATAATTTCGTGCAGTACAGTTCAACTACTTCAACAAATTTTTAACGACACATGACCAAATGGATCAGAAGATTTCACATGCGATTTTTTGGAGTACAAATCTAACTGGAAGCAATAGTCCTTAACCAGTTTTTGCAGCCGAATCGAATTGGATTTCATCGAATGAATTGCTGAGCGTGATGGTATTCAAAATGTTTTATCATTGACTGGTCTTTAGGAATATTTTGGCCACCATCCCGCCTAGCATTTTATTCAAAGAAATCTAGGTCGATTCGGCTTCAAGAATTGGAGGCTATAAGGTCAAAGACAATGTAATCAAAGATTTTTCAAATATTTCTTCACGCACACTATTTAATCATTCCCAAACTTCAAGGTTCTGCTGAGGGGTTGAGCTCTGCGATGGAAAGCATTTCCAAATAGGATTTTTATGCTTTGCGGAGTCTTGCCGAGTTTTCTTTTCTGCCAACGGTTCATCATCACTATCGTCACAGACGTCGTTGTCAATGATTTCTAGATTTACGAAAACTTCAACAGTCCCAGGTCTGTCTTTTGGAAGGCTTGAAATCGTTTTTTGTTCCTAAACAGTTTTTTTTTTGTATGCTGTATTCGTATGAAAAAAATTTTAATGAAACGAAGACACACACAGGTTAAAATACAAAAACAATATACAGACAGCGTTACCGTTGTTCCTACTACAACCTATGATAACATGTATTAGCATAACCGCTTTATTTCGGGCGAAATATTGGGTTTTCCTAAAAATCTGTGAACAGATTTGGATTCAGCACGCTAAAGTAAATTAAAACCACATACAAAAGTTATTTCTCCCGACTTGAACAAAATTCGTGGAAAAAAAACAAAATTTGTTGAACTCATCCTGCTTTTAACACAGTTGCCCCTTTTTCTGAAACGCCCATTTTGTTCACAATTTTGTTTTTAAATATTCCCTTTTTTTGGTAGTTTTTTAAAATATCCAACGGTAACGCTGTACACAAATACAAAAACTGCAAAAATAAAGCAAAGTCGAGTGGACAATGACTACTTGAATGCAAAAGCATAAGAATTCCTGCGTTGTGAATTTGAGCAATTGTGTTATTATGGCGTGCGCATCAATGAATGCAAACAAAGCTCGTTCAATCATCAAACTCACACATGCACAAATTAAATGTATACGAAACGATGTCAATATAACCAACGTTGAACTTAGTTTTGCAGGCATAGAATTGATGTTAATTTAAGCGTATGAGTAAATCAACAAAAATAGTGATTTTTCCAGTCCTGTTTATTTTCTTCAACATTTTTTCCACAATATTAATAATTTCAATCCCACATCATGCTTAATTCCTAAACAGCAAATTTTTTGTCGTATCAAAGAACTACATACGATCTCTTGACTGATTAAGAACTAGCTTCAACGTGATTTAAGGTTTCATAAAATTTATTAAATTTTGTTTAACACAATTAAATAAAAATTCAATTAATGCAAACACAACTATTTAAACAGTAATATTTTATTCGTTTTATGCTTTTTGCTGATTTCTTCGTATACATTATTAATACTTGGTATCACTGAAAAAATAAATCGTGTTGATTTTTCCAATATTTTTTACTATTTTTATTTATATACGTACGACTAAATGTTTTTATTCTTATTTATGTGACTGTTAAAACCGCACAAATACCAACAAATCATACAAATATGCACGTTCGCACCCACAGACTTTTGTTGTATGGATATGAATAAGCCCAGCGAGCATTTGCTTTAGCGGAAGTTTGGAAAAAGATTTGTGCCATTTCATTAAAATGACCGCCTAAAACATAATCAACATATTGTAAGTTTAACCTTTTATCGAAAAGCATCGGAAGCATCGTCTTCGGGAAATAGATTGGTCTTACATTTTAAGGTTAGGTTACTGTTACTCCCGGCAAACTGAGCCTTTTTACTTTAATGCATATTTAAAAAATATAATAAAGTCAAATATACAAGCACACACACGTATACACAAACGTAAGCAAGAAATCAAAGAGGAAAAAAAATACTAAATGACATGATCGAAATGCCCCATTCAAAAACATTCGGGTTGAGTAAAATAGTGATGTGAATTTCCATACATTTTATACTACCGACCAGCAGGTGGTCATTTTGAAAAGAAGGATCTGGAGGTGCTGTAAGTTATTTTTTTAACGTGATAGTGACCAAAACTGTTAGAATTAATTTTTAGAAAACTACTAAAAATGGGACACAGTTGTTGTGAATTTTTTTTTTTTATTCAACTTTTTCTGCAAAAATGTTGCAAATGTAGACTACCGAGCACATTAAGGTTAAGCATGTTTTCTTCGAAAAAAATATATAAAAGGTGGTCCAACCATAATGTACATTGTTCCGAGCAAAAACTTCGCCTACAAAATAATGTGTTGAGTAATCAGAAAAAATCAGAAAGCACTACTTACAATTCTACTGAAAGAACCAATGAATTTTACAAGGGGTGTCCCAAAATGGAGGCATTCAATAATAAATTATTATTTTTTTACTTAAATACTCCAGGAAAAAGTAGTTATAGAAATTGTTATGGAAGTAGTTTAAGAAGAAATCTACTAAATAATGAGTGAAAGAAGCTATTCATTTTGAAAAAGTATGCGAAATTTTCTGGATTAACTGTGAGTCACACCTTATCGTCAAGTTTTTTGCCCAACCTAATTTGACTTTCCTTAGTTTTAATGTTGGAGAGGTAGACAATTGAGCAGCGCGAAAAGATTGTTGAAGCCTTTTACCAAAATGGGCATTCGAATAAAAATGCATTTCGTTTCGTTACTTTCACCTCAGTAGACTCCTTTAACAAGGAGCAATGCGGCATCTGGGCAAATGAGAATCCATAAGTGGTTGTTGGAAGGCCGATGCATCGACAAAAACTGTTTGGAGCGGTTTATAGGGTGACGCGCCATCGGGCCATACATCTTCAAAATAAGGTCCGCCAAGCAGTTAACGTAAATGGTGTTCGCTATCGCGAGCATATAACTATGTTCTTGTTGTAAGAAATTGAGGATATGGACTTGGATGATATGTGGTTGCAAAAGGATGGTGCCACTTCCCACGCAGCCAATGAAAGAATGGCTCTTTTATGCTAGAAATTCAATGGCCACGTTATCTCACGATGTTAATTGGCTGACGATTTTGTGATTTGACACCATCTGACTTCTTTCTTTGGAGATATTTAAAGGAAAAAGTTTACATCAATAAGCCAAGAACCACTCAAGTTCTAAAGGATGATATAATTCGGCACGTTAATGACCCAGTAAAAACTTCGCCTACTTTTTTAAAATGAATAGCTTCTTTCACTCATTATTTAGTAGATTTCTTCTATATAACTACTTCTATAACTACTCATTTTTAGGTGCACTTTGGTAAAAAAAAATAATGACTTACATTTAATTGCGTTCATTTTGGGCCATTCCTTGTAAAATTCACTGGTTCCATCGGTAGAATTGGATGTAGTATGTTTAGTATTTCCTGATAACTTAACACATTATTTTGTAGACGAATTTTTTACTGGGGACATTGTACCCTAATTTTGTCTCAGAGTCATTGAAAATAGTGTTATGCAAACGAAGTTATGGCCGATATTTTGTTGTACACATAATTGTCATAGATCCTTCTATGAAAATATATTAAGTTTTATTGTTTTATTTACAATTAATATCGTGCGTTTTGATTGGACCGCTCTTGATTGGCTTTCCAAATAACGCTCTCAGAATGAAATAAAAAAAAATGTGTTTTGTTATTGTAAAATTAATGCTCCTTGCGAAACAATTAACTTTGTTTTGTAAAATAACCGGTCGATTGCAACTTGTTTTTGACGTTGAAAACTGTGCGTTATCTTCTGATTATTGTCCAGAAGCGACAAACAAGACTTAACCAGTTGATGAAAGCAAGATTGTTATAGATTCTGGTTTTGTGAAATCTTCTACAGAAGTGTAGAAGAAGCGACACCAGGTAACCTTTATCTTCCAAAAATATTTTAAATGCTTGCAGGGAGTAGTCATTTTTTTTAAGCGTATGAATATTTCCAACCGGAAGGACACTTAAATGTTGTCGTTTTTTCATAAATTAATAAACAGTTATTTCATTTGTTTTTAAAATTTATTATATTCATAAGTTTGTTGTTGTCGTTGATAGTATATTTATTTGTTTCTATCGAATTCATTAAAACTACTGAAACAAAGGGACAGCGAGATATTTAATTGTGGTATTTCATACACAAAAAAAGAAAAAAATTGCTAATAAAATTAAAACAAACCTAAATAAGCATTTATTTTAACTCTTTAAATCTTTTTTTCAGTGCATCCGACTTGATTGACTAGTTCCGATTTGTTCATATTTCATTTGCATTTGTTTTGAGCAAAAGCACTCATACCGTCCTCCATTAGCTGCCCTTAACAATTGCACAATTACACATAAATCCAAAAAAGTAATGGAGAAAAATAATTAAAGTGAATTTTAAGCTCTCAATATAATTAAAAAACTTAATAACAATTATTAACTACCATTTTTGCTCTTACATTTTAATTGCAGTTAATAAAACTAATAAACTTTTTCTGTGGAGCTTGCAATGAACAGTAGTGATTGAAAACCCCAGTCAATATTTTACAATAGTAAAAAAAAAACTTTTTTTTTTAAATTTTATACTTCTAAATGTTTAATTTGTCATGAAAAAATAATAGTATTAAAGTGTACTTCAATTATAAAAAAAAAAGAAAAAAATAAAATAATAAATACTGTTAAGCAAATAACAGCAAGTACAAGCATGTACTTCAAGTACTTACATATTGTTAATATAACAACTAACAGTGGGACTGAAAATTAAAACAAAAAGAAAACCAATTTATTTTGGCCAAATAAAATTAAAATTTTGAACATCAATAAAAAAGATTTTCTATGGAATATTTTTAAATAACTTTTTTTTTGTAAATAAAACAGTTTCTTGGCTCACAACATGCAGTTTTTTTTTATTTTTGAATGAAAGCAATTTAAGCTATTAGTTTATAGATTTATAAGAGAAGCTCCAAATAAAATTTTTAGAATGAAAAAAAAGCCCAGACGAAAACATTTTTCTGTCGTCATTTGGGTTCCAACCTTTGATTATTATGTGAGTTTGGGATCTTTATTAAAAGTAGTAAAAAAATGTGTTGGCCGAACAATTTTGTCCAAAACCTTGACGGCATCATCCTTTGTCTTGACTAATATTTCGTCCGAAAAAAAACAGTTAAGTTTATACATTTCATAATTACTTAAGGCCCAAATACACTGATCAAAGTACTCATCAAGCATTGTGGTAGTATTAGTGAAAATGTATTTTTTGTGTGTGACGCCATCAACGCTTGATGAAAAATCAAAAAATTTTGATATTACGGCGAATATTACGTCCAGCACACGTACACGTTGAATTCGCCGGCTGGACAAGCATTTGGCAAGTGTATTTAACCCATTTCCATCCTCAGTTCGCACATGCGAACAGTAAACTTATTCATTTTAAACGGTATTTTTATCAGCTTTTTCAAATTGTTATGTCTGAATTTTTATAGAATACGTACCGTACCGTATGTATTCTTAGCTTTAATTAACAATAATTAACAATTTTATTAATAATATATTTTTTAAGATATACATGGTTTTTCTACACCACATGTTTTAGAGGGATTTCATTCAGCCAGTCATATGCATTAATTGTCCAAAAATTAAAATTGTTACTATGCAGTTTTTACAGCAAAGAATCAAAATAGTAAAATCAAAACAAAAAACTACAAAAAAATTACAACAAAGTAATTTCAGACAGAGGAAAATATTGGTGTTCGCAAGTGCGAACGTTGGCTATTATTCAACATATAAAATTTACTTTTGGCTGAGCGTTGAAAAATATGTAGGGGATTGACGAAGAGCTGTGTCTTTAGATTTTCGTCTCCTAGTTGTGAATTTAGTTGTGTTTTAAGTGTCTTTAAAGTTGGGAATCGTATTTTAAAAAAAATATGACGCGTAAAATTTTTACCATTGACGAAATAATTGGTATAATTGTGGAATAAGATGACGAAAATGAAATTCCCCTAAATTATATTCTATGTTTATCTAAATTTTATTATTTCCAATACAAACTTACATGTATGCTTGTATGAATATCTTACCTCATTTTTAAATTATCAAACTGTTTTTTAAGAAGCTGTTGGAACGTTTAAAATATATATTTGAAATCAAGAGAACCCTTTGCAGCATATAGATATTACTGATCAAACCAAACGTGTCAAAATAACGAACTGTTTCATACGGACATGAAAAATCCATAGTGGACACAGCGGACTGATAGATCAGGAAAAATTTTAACTATTTTACAACCAAATTCAATTGAGCTCGATCAAAGTTATTTTCTGAAATTAAAGGATTGTGATCGCTGCGGTATTTTTTTCCAGAAAATGTTCGATGTTATCAAATATCTATGCACAAAAAATTATAGACATTACATTGAAAGATTGAGTGATTCTGACTTCCAATTCGATCAAACAAACAAGATATTAGTTTACCGTTGGGCTGATAATAAGAAGTACCAACGGTTACTAATTTTGACCAAATGCAACCAAAGCACGCTGTCAAAAGATGGAACAAAAAAGGAGAAAAAATTCACCAGCCACAAATATTTTTTATTATACCCAAGGCATGTGTGTTTTTTTTTTAATTTGCATGACATGGCCATTCAAAATTATAGTATAAATATCCGGTTTTAAAAGTGGTATTGCGCATTTTTTATACAAGCTTTAAGCTCTTCTGTTGTCAATACATAGAGGCTAAACTTCTTTGTTTCAATAGAAAAAAAAGAAAAATCTATGCCACAAAAAAACTTTCGTTATACAGCAAAATAACTTTTGCTATGATATAAACGATTGAAGAATTCTCCAGAATTTTTACCTCTCAACTGACGGATAGCCGAGATTGCAAATACATTCCTACTGAACAAAAAGATGGAAAAACTAGACGTTGCAGATAAAAACCTTTACAAAGCCAATAAAAAGGATGTGCAAAAAATGCAATGTACATTTACAGCCAAAACGTTTTAAAGCGTGCCATAAAAAAAAATTATAAATACAAAAACTATAATTTTTTATATTATCAATAAACATATTTTATGAAATTGAGAGAAACTTGTATGAAAATATGTTTTATGCAATAAAAGCAAAATTTTTTTTAAACTTACAAACCAATAAAATTAATGTTGAATAGCGGCCAAAGTTCGCGCTTGCGAACACCGGGTTCTGACGGTCCCAGTAGAGCTAGCACAATTTTGTGAACGGATTTGAATTTAAGAACCCCAAATTAGGTACGAACTCAAATTTCATTGAAATCAGACTACTTTTATGTTTCGCGGCCGGAAATGGGTTAAAAACGATGTTGATAATAAAAAAAACCAGCTAATGATTAGTAATTTAGGGCTAAAAAATCAGAGCAAGTTAAACTCTATTTTTGGTTTAAAATGTGTTTAAACCAACAAATCTATAAATCACCCAACATATAACCCATTTTTAAACGCATAAAATTGGGCGTTTAAACTACCAATACAGACCGTATGAATTTGCTAAGATTTATCGTAGTGCTGCCACATGTTATTATTTAACAACATATTATACATGGGACACTGATTTATAGCTGTTGAGTTTAAACTGTATATAAATTTGAGTTTAGTTCAACTAAACCAGCGTTTAAACCATCAGTGATTTATTAGCCATAAGTCATGTAAATAAATTGTTTTTTTTGTATTTTAAAATTCTTCAAAGATATTCAGAAGTTAGTGGCAATAATTTTTTTTATGAAAATTAGTACGATTTCTCTTTTCCAAAAATTCATAGAAAACTTATAGGAATCAAAATCGTATAATTTAGCAAAGAGTTGTTAACCTTTATGTGCTTGGTAGTCTACAATTGTACCATTTTTGCAAAAAAAGTTGAATAAAAAAAAAAAAATTCCACAACAACGGTGTCCCAAATTGTTAGTAGCTTCCTAAAAATTGATTCTCAGCAGTTTTGGTCACTAACACGTTAAAAAAAAATTACTTACAGCACCTCCAAACCCTACTTTTCAAAATGACCACCTGCTGGCCGGTAGTGTAAAATGTATGGAAATTCACATCACTCTTTTACTCAACCCGAATGTTTTTGACTGGGGCATTTCGATCATGTCATTTAGTATTTTTTTCACTCTTTGCTTTCTTGCGTAGTTTGTGTATGCGTGCGTGTGCTTGCATATTTGTATTTATTTAATTTAATAAATATGCATTAAAGTACAACACACTGCGTACAAGTGTTTTTTTCATACTATGCCTACAGCTTCCATACAAATACATTTATTTGCTCAAATATAGACTTTCGACCGCCAACGTAACTTTACAATCCCGAGCACATAAAGGTTAATATTACGTCAGGTCAGCCAATTGTTTATAATCCCTCATACTTATGACCAAATTTTCTTATTGTTACTCCACTGTGTGGTTGTAATTATGTGAAAAAAGCTCTTGTGCACCGTTTTTTTTTTGCCTTTTTTATTTATTAAACCGAGCTACTTTTAAAGCGACTATAAATGTCGACAACAACTTTATCGACAACAATTATTTAAGCAGTTTAAAAAAGCATTTCAAATATAGCAAAACTAAAATAAAACAAATGAACTTTTTAAGTGAAAATAGGACAATTCAGGCCAAATACGTGGATATTGTGGAAAAATGTTTAAGGTACTTTAACGGAATAATACTGATGATTACGACATATTAAAATCTTAAACAAATAAAATAACAAAATAGCTGTTAAAAACTTGCTGCCACCATCAGAATAATATTTGTTTAAAAAGAGGTGTCCAAAATTTAATTATCATTTTAATTTTAATAAAACAAAGAGTTTTTTTAGATATTAAAAATATTTTTATTTTAGGTTATTACAAAAAGGTTCTGGTTAAAAATAAAAAATTATGTCGCCCAAGTGTACTTACTTACATAATGTTCTCTCACTCTCTCTCTCTCTCATTATAAAAACAAGCAGGCAAGTCTGTAGGTTGTTTTTTGGAAATTTGGCTCTTTTTTGGAGTAAACGAAAATTACTGAATTAAATAAAACAGCTGAATATTTCTTTGTTTTTTACGGAACATGTAGTTAATTTTTTGACAGCCAATTTATATAAAATAACTGAATATTTTTACGGATTTCGCTGTTGAATTTTTGACAGTAAAAATAAAATAAACTTTTCCTTAATTTAAATTAAATTTTCATTTAATTTTACATAAAGAAGAATTTAACTTAATCAACGAACAATATTAACTGCAACTGAAAATCCGTTTTAATGTGCACTTTGTTTTTTGAAAAAATGTTAGAATCAGTTAAAAATAAATTTGCTTGGAATTTTAAATGTTTATTTTTTTAAAAATGAATGAACGGAAAACTTCTTAAATAAAATACAGTCCGTTACTGTTTTTCACTATCTGGTTTGTCTGTACCTAATTATAAGATAGGTGATGTCTGTAATGGTTGTAGTAATCATTTGTGTTGCTTCCGTGCAAAAATTCCTCAACCGTAACACGAACAAATGTGGCAGCCAATGTGGGCAATAATTCTCTATAATAGAAAATGTTTAAATATGGAGACCATAAAAAATTATTTTTCCTTGCTACAAAAATATTTAGCTAAGGAATTTTACATTCAGGTACTAACATAAATAATAGCTTAACATTTTGTTGTTTTTTTTTATTGTTTTGCTTTTTTTAACAACTATTAAAATGGTTATTAAGGATAGAAAGGCTCACAATAACAAGGAGACGAACGGGCCTCATAACAAAAGAAATTTGTGTATGTATTTTGTTGCCAATGATGTCAAATACCACTTGTAAGAGTATTAAATAAGTATTATTAGAAAATATTTTCTTGTTGTTCCTTTTTAAGTTTAAATACTTAAGTGTAGGGTGTTACATATAATAAATTGTTGTATTTGGCTAGAAAATTTGGTACGAAATAAGAAAAATTTTTAAAAGTGTCATTTTAATAGAAACTTTATCTTCATTTTTTTGGAAAACTTATGTCTTATTTAGCAAACCAATGATTTCATAGTGTAGGTCGCATTTAATAACTGGTATTGCTTGTATAATTCTTTATTTCTTAGCTCGGTTTTTCTCTGCTATAAAATTATTTGAGTCGAATTATAACTTGTTATGATACCAACGGAAATTTGTAAATGTTGTTATTTTGATAATGTTGAAGATATTTCAAGGAGCATTATTTAGAATTATCATCAATTAACTAAAAATTAATATTTGTAAGTATAATAATATTAATAAGAAACAAGTTTCTAATTTTTCAGTTGATAATTAAAGCAGATTAGAACGCAACCTTCATTTGTGTTTTAAAAAAAATCAACTTTAAGGCATACAAAGCGGTTTATAATTTAAACTGCGAGACTTAAAAAAGAGAAAAGCATTTTAATTGGTAAACCGTCTGCTATGCGATCCCTTATACATATTTAGAGAAAAATCCCTTCCAATCAGCTGAATGACGGCTATGGAAAAGGTACTTGTATGCAAAGCCTTTTTTGGGCATATTCAAAAAATTTAGCGGAAGCGTAGCTTCTTATCTTCTCTGCCACAAAAAATACCACTCAAGATCGGCGCAAAATCAGTTGAATAAAAACTGTATTAAAAAATATCATGGAATGCCGATAAATCGAACAATTGGCAAACTTGTTTTTAATCTTTAATCTTTTGGCATTCTCTTAAATTTTTTTTTTGTTGCGATCTGTGAAGCTTTTTGTCTTTTCATCTTCTTATTTTGTTGTTGTTATAAATTTGTATTTTGGCTGCCGTACACAAATCGCGTGCGGAGAAATGCTGCTGCTTTGGTAACAATGGCCACACGTCCGCGCTTGCGCTTAAATATCTCCGTAGTTGAACTTCTAACGGAGTAAATTTCTGTTTCTCGAAAATTATGGTGAATGTCTCCCAGAAGTCAAAGGCTTAAAATCGCGTATGACCATTATCATTGTAATAAGCTGATGAACATACGAAGTAGTTAACGTGCATATACACTACGCGCTATCTGGTTAGTGCACTAAATCTAGTAAGAAATTTACGGTTATATTTTGTTTCTATTTATTTTATTGCAGATGAAAAAACAACTGCGCCTGCAATTAATCTTTAGTTTTTCTTAAAGATAAGTAAACGTACCGACACCATTTTTTTTGCTGTTTAAGTGGTCTATTGTTATTAATGTGGCCACAGGAAAAGCATGGGACACTAATGAGTCTGCCGCAAAAATCAGAGCAAATGTTGGCCTACTATTCGAAGATTGTTCAAAATTATAGAAAAAGCCTCTCTCCACCCGAAACGCAATGAAATTGGCCATAAATTTGCCAAATGATACATGATAAAAACTGTAGCTCAAACGAACCAAAGTAGTACCCCACATATAAGCACCACCCACCCGACATCATTGTGATTTTTATGGCACACGACTCATTAATGGCTCTACTAGAGAAAGAAAAAAATTAAATAATTCCCAAACAGAAAATTTTAGAGACTAATTTCATCCAAAACTGCTTTTATAAAATATAACTCCTAGAGTTTTAGCTTTTCTTAAATCTTTGGAAAAGGTTTCCTGGTGAGCTGGCCTTAGCAACCAATGAAATGCGCATAGAAACTAGCTTTCCCTCCACAACAAACTTAAGTGTATTTATCAAATATGAAAAATTGCGAATTTAGTACGTCATACAGAAATCGTATTTATAATAAATTTTGTATTCCTTAAAATAACTTTGAAAGTCCTGCTTATTTAAAGTTATTTCGTAATGAAATTAAGCCTAATTTTGTCTAATATTGTTTTTTTATCTTTTTTTCTGTTTCTCTCAAGGTATTTATTAAAAGGTTTCCCAGTTTTTAAAATATTTTACGTAGCTAAATTATTTTTATTTTATTCTTTATTTACTATATGAAAAAAAAACACAGAAATTGGGGTTTTTGAATTTTGTGCATTTGGACAATGTTTGTTTGCCTATTTTCTCTTGCTACTAATTTACTACTTTTGGGTATTCAAAAAAAAAAAAAAGTTTAATCACAATCATATTGTAAGTTGTCAAATATGGACAGATAACAATAAAACGTGCAAAGATAATTTAGTTGCAATTAAATCTGAGCCAAATTAAGTCCAAATACCACCATTATAAGATGGCTTATGGACACAAAGGCTCTATGCCCGAAAGATGTTTGTGTTAAAACGAAATTTAATTAAATTATCTTCAAGATTGTTACCTATCAGACTTTCAGGCGAACGGTCGTATATTGTCAGATCGAATCAAAAACTGTGATTATGGGTCGATTGGTATACCTTAAAGTACGTCTAGAACCAATTATTTACAAATTGACTTATTTCTTTTAAATTCTCCATTTTTGTCACCAAAGGCTACGTATGCGTAATACTTATAATATATTTAAATATTGCTCATACGTACATGGGACTTCACATACATTTTGCGGTCAATAAAAACCAAGGCAAAGAAAAAAATTATTTTTTTTAAGAAATCTCGAAAAAAATTAGTATGGAACAAAGCCACGCCTACTAGCCATATACATATGTGGCACCCACCCATAGACAGCCCAATTATGAATAAAAATTCCCCAGGAGTTTTCTCCCTTCTCCCATATTTCCTATGTAAATTGAATTGTGAAAATGGGAAAAGGAAACAAACTCCCGGGGAATTTGTATTCATAATTGGGGTGAGAGTGTTTTAGCGAAATAGCTTAAGGCTATATTTTTCCCTGATTTTTGTAAAAAGGGAAATGGACAAAAAGGTCAATAAAGTGCAAAAATGGAACAAATATTTTTGAATCTAATTTTGCTAAGTATATAATTGAACATGGATATTGATCCAGTAAACAAGGGGATCTGCGTCTCAAGAAATATTACAACATCTAAGGCATCTTTCGACTTCTTTTTTAGCACAATCACAGCATAGAACGGAAAGAGGCTTAATCCTCCTTGGATTGTCTTACAGTTTTTTCATAAACGGTCAAAAGGCCAGTTCTTTTGGAATTATCAGAACGTGTACCACCTGAAGTGTGACCTTTGTTTAAACACTTTTAAAATGCAGAGACATCCCAGCAAAAATTTTTCAAGATTTTAAAGCAATAAAAACGAATACTGCATCCCACCCACTTTCTTTGGATTCTTAAAAGTAACGCCTTACTCTATTGCTGTAACATAAGGCATACAATTCTTAAATGCGGTGCTAATTACTAGAAGAGTTTATTCGTTTTTTTTAAGATTATAGTTTCTACTGCTTTATTGAAGCATTGAAATCATTTAGTCTTTTGATAAAAAATATAAAAAATGTTATCTTAATTTTAAAAAAATCATGCATAATTATTATAAAACTAGTTAGAACCCTTTTATTCCAAAAAATATTTTAGATTTATAAAAAATTTTAAGCGCTGGAATAACAATTTTTTAATGCTTCCTTTTTTCACTATTTTAAACGCGTAAATCATGTTAGTTCACATAGAAAAAAAATATGGTTGGAGGTAACCGTATTCTAAGAGCAACATACTATAGTTGGATATTTACAATGTTTATGTTTGCAGTTTACCATATTATGTATAACTATGACCATGGTATGGTTAAAATCAACAAAAATGTTCCCGAAATCAGCTATAATATGGTCATAATTCACCATATTTTGGTTATTTTTAACCATAATAATGATCAAAACTAACCATATTGTGTTTAAAATTTACCATAATATGGTCAAAATTTCCCTGAATTTTGACAAAAGTAACCATATTATGTTCATATGGTCAATGTTAATCATATTATGGTTATTTATTTCATCCATATTTTTTATTTGTTTGTAGTGTCAAATTATAATTTTGTTTAATTTTTTATTCCTTATAGGTGTCATGTTCCACTTTTATAAAAAATCCCCTTTTCATTCATTTTACTTACAGGCTGTGACGACCATCATTACCATCATTACCATTTTTTCATTTCTACTATTTTATTCTACATAAATTTATGGATTTTAATCAATAATTAAAATAAATTGAATGAGAATTTTAATCAAACCAAGTAAAATGCAAACGACCAGAATGTTATTTAAAATTTAAAGTTAAACATACAATGTTTTAAAATGTTATTATTTCAAACATATTATTGGTATTAAAATATAACCATTACATGTTCGGAAGCAACCATAATATGGTTATAGCTTTTAGATGAATGAATTTAACCATAATATGGTTGCCGTGATAATAATATGGTTGAGGTTACCATAATATGTTTAAGTGTATGGTTGTAGCTTTATTTTATTTAAGCAATGTATTGTTAAATTCAACCATATTTGAAGTTTCAAGGGAGGTAAATACTTTATTGTTAAATAGAAACAAAATATTATCAATCGTGATAAAAGTTTTGTTTAAAACAACAAAAGTTTGTTAATTGCCATTGCAGGGACCATAATATGTCTTTTTTAACCATTATGCAACCATGTTTTTTCTCTGCGTGGTTTCAATGCGTGAAATAAGCGTTCTTATACTCTCTACAGCAGAGCTTCTACGCGAGGAATTTCAAACCAAAATCATGTAATATTTCATAGAACTGTAAGCGCTTCAATTCTCTTACATAATTAATCTAGTATTGTATCGAGGGTCAAGCATTTTAGATAAATAATAGGTTAAGTTGTTTTCTAAGACTTCAAATCTATGCTAAGTCAGCCGCTAAATATTGGGACTCTGAACTATTATCCTTCTCCCGTAATGAAATTATTATATGAAACAATTTCATTATTCTGTTTGAATTTAATGCTCTTCTCTTGGTTGTCATGCAAAAAAGGAGCATATAAAATGAAATCGTTTGTTCGAAAATACTCAAAAAATATAAAAAAGAATCGTCGTATCGACAGCAGAATATCGCCGATACCGATACATCGAAAAATTTGAATTATCGCCGATATATCGGCATTCGGTACATCCCTAGTTTTTATGACTTTGCCACTTTGAATATTTTGGCAATGCGATATAAACCAATCGTTTTGCTCTCCAAAACTATATTGCTGTTCATACGAATCATTCTTGTTACATTTTGACATTTTTGTTTGTTTTTAGTGTGATTTTATTTAAAACTAGCTTAACCCAGTGCGCTTCGCTACACTGTTAAAAATAAATAAATATGAAAAAAATTACAGTATTTTTTGTGTAATAGAAATCGAAAACGTAAAACGAAAGAATTTGGCAGATCTTTTTATCAAAATTTTAATCTAATTTTTACAATTTTTAAAAAAAAAGTCTGGTAAACAGAGCATTATTTGTATAATTATTGTGATAAAATTTTTTTAATGCAGAAATTTTATTAAAAACGACTCTTAAACTTCTTGCGTTTAACGTTTTCGATTTCCATGTCACCCGCGTATATTTCAGGTTTGAAATGATTATACTTCCAAAAAAGTCCAAAACGGTAAAAGTACCGGACACCTATCCGCTTTTATTGCGTACACTTTTCAGCCGTTTTGGCTGCGAAATGATGAATCATTCAATTATAAATTTGATTTAATATTTTTGTCCTATGGTGGTACTGCTTCCCTGCCTTTATCGACAAAATAAGTGGTTTATTTTATTTTTGGGGCTCACAGGGTGGTATTGCTCCCCCTGCACCTACCCCGTTTGGTTTTGTTTTGAAAGGTGTTCTGTAAAGGTTGATGACCTTTATGTTCAGATATGTGGTATTTAATATTTCTATCTATGAGGGGTTCTGCTCCTCCTCTGTCTACCCCGCCAATTTTTATGTTGAAATTTATAGTTTACCATAATAGTGGCTTTAACCACGTTTGAAGACTCTCTCTTTAATAGTTCTTCAGCGATATTTAATATATGCATCCTATAGGAGGTATTTCCCCCCCCCCCCCCTTCGCATAACTGCTTAATTTTTATTATCAAAAGTGTAGTATACCATAAGAGTGACTTCTACAAAGTTTAAAAATTCTTACTAAAACAGTTATTAAAATATGCGATATTAAACATTGGCGTCCTATGGTGGGTACCACTTCCCTCGCTGCTATTTTATTTAAATTTTTCAAAGGTGTAGTATACCATAAGAGTGACTTCTATAAAGTTTAAAAATGCTCACTAAAACAGTTCTTAAAAAATGCGATATTAAACATTGGCGTCCTATGGTGGGTACCACTTCCCTCGCTGCTATTTAATTTTAATTTTGGGGCTCAGAAGAACCTACTACCAAAAGTTCAACAAAATGCGTTCAGCAGCTCTTAAGATGTGCGATATTTATTGGCATCCTACGGGAGTACCAATTCCCCTGCCCCTTTCGAAAAAATAAGTAACCTATTTTATTTTCAGGGCTCACGTGATGTTACTGTAAATATTTCAGGAAAATCGGTTCAGTAGCTTAGGAGTCTATAAGCCAACATACAGACAGACAAACATTTTTCATTTTTAAATATATAGAAGATAGAAGATAGATAGATATAAAAAAAGTTAGTAAAAACTAAAAATATATAATTTGATACTTTTATTTTATAATTATCCCTTTTTTTATTTAACATCAATTTTTATTTTTTTTCTATGCTTGGATTTTTCTTAAAAGCTAGCTTAGATAAAATAAAGATAATTGTTATCAAAATTGGAAATGATAGTAAATTTTTCCTGTTTCGCTGCCTATTTCAAAATGAAACGACTTGTTTCGCTCTCAAAATTTGGCATGGCAAAACATGTTGTTTCAATCATGTTTGGGGACGCGAAACAGACATGGGAGAGCGAAACATGAATATTGATGTCCGTTCGAAAATGGCATAAAGTCCTTGTTCGATTTTTAGTTAAAAAAGGTTCGCCCAACCAAAACTTCTAACAAGTAATAGTTTAAGTAATTCTATTTTATATAGACATCTTAAATATAATTTATAATAAGGCCATCAAAATACATAATATTAGCATTCCCCCCCACCCCCCAGAAAATGAAGTAATAAACATATATCTGTCACTAAATATTTAAAAAAGCCCCGCTTACAAAAAATTGTTGGCAACAAAAAGTAATCTAAAAAACTTCTATTAATTTTACTTATTCTTTTGCACAGGATGTTAAGAACCCTTTTAGTTCAAGACCTGTTTCCCTTCTTTAGCAATAACTTAGTGCTTTACTTCAAATTTTACTATGTATGTATATCAGCTTATTGCCAATTATATGATAAAGTTTTTTATATATTTTTTTTTTGTTTAAGAATATTTATATATTTTTGTAGTTTTGGTTTGACTTTTTTTGCAAATAACAAAATCTATATGAAAAAAACTTTAACGTTTGCCTTTTTTTTGCAGAAAATAACGTATAAAAAAGTATTGGCAAAAACAAAAATTATGAAAAAAATATATAAATAAAAAAGGTTATTTGTAAACAAGTAAAAATATTAATAAAGTTTTACCCAAAATATTTTCAATAGTTCAAGTTTATTTATTGATAAAGTCGGGAAAAACTAAATAACAAAATAACAAAAAAAAAAAAAACACGAAATAAAACAAAATAAAATTTATTGTTTGATGTTGTTGTTTGTTTGTTAACAATTTAAGAACAAAGTTAAAGATATAAAAATTTGGTTGAAAATAGTTAAAGGGGAAATATAATAAAATATGTGACAATATAGAAACAAAAATTTCAAAGGTTTCAAAACTCTTATGAATAGATAAAAAAATGTTAGATCAATACAGTAGTTTCGACATAACTGCATTTTGTTTAAGTGCACTCTTGACTTAACTGCACAAAATTCATAGTACCTGCACATTGTTGTACCTGCACATTTAAGATAAATGCACAACATTTTTGGCATTATAAAATTTTTTTTCTTACAAAAATATCAAGTTAGCTGCACTTTTACTTAACTGCCCAGTATACATATTTTCTGTAGTTATTCATCAAAATCCTTACTAACGTGCATTTTGTATACCTGCATATTTATCATATTTGTGGGCAGCTTTAAAATATTTTCATATAAAACATAAAAGTTAGCTACACAAATAAAAAGCCAATTTTTTAGGCCTGGAACTTAATAAAGTGGTTGTAGTAGTATCTAAAGCTGACGAATGCTCTGTAGGGCAACAAAGTTCAACTGCAACGACTACTACAACTACGTATTCTGTTAAGACTGCTTTGAAACTGCTGTTTTTAACTTTTGGCAGCTTGAAGCGCTTTTCTTAACGCTGTACTATTGCGACTATTCTGTTCCCCACTTTATTGTTACCAATTTGGCTATTTCGTTCATTATAAAAATGCATAACATCTTAGTAAAGGTTGTTTGAATGCCATTGTAATTATCAAGAAACGTTTTTATTCTTCTTTTAAGCACTTTACTTTAGCTGCACTTTTATGCAGGAAACCACAATTGCGTACCTGCACATTAAGGCAGATAAATACATTTAATATAACTGCACTTTTGATTTATCCGCCAAAAAAATCGTGATAAGGAGATTGTGCAGCTCAGTAAATCTTATGTGAATCCAATGGGGCGATTAATGATGGCAACACAACTGAAGTTGAGTTGCCAGCACCGAAATCAGACAACGACGCTCATTTTAGGATGTACACAATTGTTTTTATATATATTTCTATTTGCCATTCTTAATCAACGTTATAATATAATATTTTTTTATGCGGTTCCACTATTGCCCTTGGGTATCCTATTGGGAATTACATGCATTAAATAATACAATTTTTCCATGGAGAAATTATCAATTTTAAAATAGTTTTATATAACAGAAGTATTAAAAAACTATTCAAGAAAGTCCATGCATTTTAATATTATAACAAGAATTCATGTTAAACAACAATAATTATAATTATTGTTAATGATAATTGTAATAGATATTAATTATAATTACTCGATGCATGCATAAAAGACCATTATCTATACCCTGCAAATAATATTGGACCACTTGATCCAATTTCATGAAATGGACTTCTCCATGGACTTCTCCATGGACTGGTCCGATGTAATGAAAGCATGGACCATGTCATTGTTAAAACGTATTTGCAGTGAGACGACATGTCTTCGTTTTTTAACGACATGTTTTCGTTTTTAAACGAAGTTAAAACTAATCCTCTTGTGTACACAATGGAGTAGTTTTAAAACTACTCCTTTGTAGTCAAAAGATGGGTTATATGGTCCTGCCCTAGGACATCGTAATGTTAAATAGACCATGTTTTTTCCATACACAGAAAAAATTTTTGCAAAAAATTATTCAATTAAATAATTAATTGGTGTACATAAATTATTCAATTAATTTTTTGTTTGCTGCAATTAATTTTTTTAATCAAAACCCATAAAATTAAATGTTTGTGTATATGTGGTGTATTTTTTGTTTATACAATTATTTTTTTAATTGACTTAATTTGTGTGCCATGACTCGAAAATACAAATCCGTTAATTGATATGATCAATTCCTTTGCAGGGGCAAAATTAGTTAAATATTTAATTGTCTGAACGAATTGTTTAATTGAAGTCGATTTTCTATTTATTCTGTGTACGTTTGGGTTACTTTTGGACTAGTTCTAGTCCCTTGGGGACTGGTCCTATTATTTGCAGGGTATATATACAAATGAATGTGTGTTTAAATGTTTATGTATTGGCATGTTTGCATGTTTGTGTGCTTGTATGTTTGTGCGTTTGTATGTTTGTGTGTTTGAATGTTTGTATGTTTGTATATTTGTTTGTTTGTATGTTTGAATGTTTGGTCACGCACAATATTATTACAGTAACGACCTGTAGTTTATTTAAGAAGTATTCCGTACAGTCCTTTTTAAATAAATAAACATTTAAGATTTCAAGCAAATTTATTTTTAACTGATTCTAACAGTTATTTAAAAAAATAAGTGCATATTAATACGGATTTTCAGTCGCAGTTCATATTGTCCGTTGATTAAGTTACATTCTTCTTTATGTAAAATTAAATGAAAATGTCATTTAAAATAACGAAAATTTCAGTAAATTTGTACTGTCAAAAATTCAACCGCGAATTCCGTTAAAACGAATGAATTTTCAGTCATTTTATATAAATTAACTATCCAAATATTAACTGAATAATCCGTTAAAACAAAGGAATATTCAGTTATTTTATATAATTTAACTACAAAAAGCTGGTTGTATGTTTGAATATTCGTATGTACGTTTTTTTTTTGTATGTTTGTATGAAATCTATAGATGGCTAAATGGTTGAACCGATTTTCTTGAAGTAAGTAAGTTGTTCATTTCCGAAACAAATTCAGATAGAGCCTTTAAATTTGGCACGGTCAACTTTGACATCAACACGAACATGTGGTTCAAAAACGGGCAGACTTGCAATAATAGGCGTGGCATTTCCCACTTGAATTAAATACTAAAATTCGTATATATGGAAAACGATAACAGCTAAAGGTATAACATTTTGCACAGGCAACTTAGACGTCCATATGCACATTTAGGAAAGAAATGGATGTGCTAACAAAAGTGGGCGTGACGTAAATCTGTGAATTAGAGCCACCAAATTTTGTACAAGTAACTTTAATATCAATATAAATATTTAAGGTACCTCCAGCATTACGTGGATAATAAAATAAATATCTTGGAAATTAGAACAGCTATGGTACCTCCCATATGAATTAAATAATAAAATTCGTATATCTGGACAGGAGCCATTTAATTAATTTACAATGGAGCCCCGATTTCCGTCGGATGAAAAAGCTGTCGACATGGATAGAACCTTCGGCAATAAAAACAATTTGCAGCAGAGACATCCCTAAAAATTAATCATTTAAAGATCGATCGAGTTACTCGCAAATGAGATTCTATTTTTATATTTAATGTTTATGCGAATATAGATAAATAAAATGAATTAATTTTTGTTTATTTATTTTCAATTATATAAATAAATATATTGCTATTTATTATTTTAATATCAAAAAGTAATTTAAATTTTTGGGAATACAAAATTTAAATTTTCAAAAGATTTTGTTATTCGTGCTTAATTCCCAGTTTTTATTATTGACTGTAATTATTGGGAATGTAAGATGAGATGAACGCACTGTTTATTGTTGATGTTGTTTTGTTTAAACTTTGATATTATTACAAGTAGAACTGTTGCTATAATTCTTATACGTTTAACAGTTTTATTTGGTTTAATATCTTTAGTTTTTCTAAAATCTTTATGGATGAAGTTTCCTGATGATCTGGCCTAAGCAACCAGTGAAATGCGCATAGGAATAGCTTATCCCATCAACAATAAATTCCAAGTGTTATTTGAAAAACTTAACCCACTTGCTGAAATAAATAGAATAAAACGTAACCATATCACTTTTTTTTATCTTAAAAAGAATTTCTTGCTGAAAATTTATATTTTTGAATCAAAAATCGAATTTTTAAGGAAACAAATTTATCCGAATTGCGTTGTTTCGGCTTGCGTGTTAGTTATTAACGACGTAAATCGGGGCTCTAGTGTATGTATATATTTGGACAATAAATGGGTACAATGTCTATAGTGGACTCCATGTACAGGCAACTTTGACGTCCACACAATAGAAAAAATTTAAAAAAAAATTATGAGAAACTGTGGCATTTTGGCATCTTAAGTCAAGATAAAATAGCAAAAAAAGATTAAAAAAAAAATTGGTGATAAAATCATTTTTATTTAAAAATAAGATAAACCAAATCAAAGAAAAATCTCGTTTATAATACAAAATTTCAAAAACGTAAGCAAAAATGTTTTTTAAATCAAAATTCGTATGATTAACAAAATTTTTTCAACTTTTTAAATTTGACTTAAGATGTTTTGCCAAAATGCCACAGATTTATTTAAAAATATTTTTAAACTATTAAATTTTTATTTCAAAATGATGGGAGTGGCAAAGCTAGCCGGGTTTAAGTTAGTACTTGAATATTCTTGTTTTCATACTTCAATTATCTGTGGCGATTATTATGGTTTTACTCACTCACTCACACATGCTTTAAGTGCAAAATATTGTTCTTAATTAAGGATGTGCCTTAAAAGTATTATAGTTGATTTTAATCTGGATGATTTTTTTAACAGCATTGGCAGGACATAATAATTAAGCTATTTATTATTTATAATTGTTAGTTTGCATTTTACTCCAACAGGATTCTATTAAATTTATATTTTAATCTATGTATAACGATTTTATTAAAGAAAATGTATTAAATGAATATGAAAACAAAATAATTAAAGTTCAAAAAATTTTAACAAATTTAATTTTTTAAATACTAGTTCCCTTAATAAATTTTAAATCAAATTTAAAAATTAATGAGACTAATTTCAAATATTTAAAACAAAAACTAAAAGGGACTCCCTTTATAATAAACAATTATCGATATTACACACTCACAAATCAATTAGTTCTTTTACTTGTTTTATACGTTGAAAACATCATTACACAAGAACTTATCGGATATTATTTCTTGTTATTTTAGTCCACTTTCTACTTTTCGTATTTCCTAGCAACTAATAAGCCAATTTAAATTCAGTGCACACTTTTATTAACACTACGAGAAATTCCATGAATAGAGATTGAGAGAAAGGGGAAGAGGAAGAGGAAAGGAGATAAACATTTTATTTTAATTTGAAGAAGAAATTTTTTAATTGGTATTCGATATTTTTGCGTTCAAAATTTAAATTAAAGATTACGATAATGAATGCAAAATATATTTAAAATATTTTAAGTACTAAAAGATTTTAGAAAAGCTGGTAGAATCAGGGGCAAGTTTTTATTAGCAGCCAGAAATTTAAAATATGAAAGTAAAAGAGATCAAATAAGTTGAGAGATATGCATAACAAGGAGAGAAATGAAACCAAAAAAGTTAGTATTTAAAAAAATTATTGACAATTTCAAAGATTTGTTTTTGTTTTAAATGCTATTTTCTATGCGAACGTTAACGTGTGACATCGTGGGATTGGCTGTAAATCTAAAATTGTACACGTAGAGAAAAAAAAACATGTTTTAATATGGTCACCTCCAACAAAACAATTTTTTAAGAACATTTTTAACATATTAAGATTAATTTAACCATAACATTGTCACCGATAACCATATTATTGTTATATTAGACCTCCATCAAGAAGCAGCAACCATATTATGGTTGTCTCTAAACATGTTATGGTTAAATATTTCAATAGGGTGTTTTTTTTTAATAACAATACTATTTTCCTCTTTTCTAAGAGCAACATGCTATGGTTGAAAAACAACCATCCTATTATAAGTGTTCAGCAAATTTTAGCTATTATTAATCATAACTCGTTTGGAGGCAACCATAATATAGTAGTGGCTTCTTGATGGACAACTAATATAACCATAACGTGGTTGTCAGTTCCAATAATATGGACAAAATTAAACATAGTATGCTTAAAATTTAATTTTAAAATAAACATATTTTTTCTCTGGGTGTACTTGTCGCTTAGTTCAAGCGAATATCTTTGAAGGTAGGCAAAATTGTTTGAAGGCAGAAACTGACGATTTTCTAAATGTTTAATTGAAAATAATTTAGTTGCCTTATTTAATTGACTTTTTTTAAAGAGCAAATTTTTGCGATTGGAAAGTAATTAATAAATTATTTTTTTTTTTTGATAATTAACGGAAAATTCAAAATATAATATTAATGATGCTGTAGAATTTCGTTCAAAAGTAAATAACACTTAAATCGCCGATGGCGAGATTCTAATTTCATTTGACGTGGTTGCATTATTTCCAAGCATTCCGATTAATTTAGCGCTAAGGACAATTAAAGAAAAATAGAAATGTTTAAAGACACATACAAATATACCTAAGGATTTATTTTTGGGCATTTTGAGGTTTTTTATTAAAGAAAGCTGATATTTAGTGTATGATGACAAATTCTATGAACAAAGAAAAGGAATGCCGATGTTCTCTCCAGCCAGTCACAGCTAATATAATTATGGAACAACGTCTTGACATATCACTGGATAAAATGGACGAAAAATCGAGGGAAATTACTAAATATGTGGATGATTTATTCGCAATATTAAAAAAGGAAAGAAAACAATGACACCATCGAAAAACTAAATTCATTCCATGGACATATACAGTTTACCATGGAGGAAGAAAATAAAAACCAACTACGATACTTGGACGCAATTGATATTAGAAAAGGGAACAATTTAAAAGTTAATTGGTATCAACAACCAACAGCCTCGAAACGATCCATCAATTTTTATTCTAAGCGCCCTAGAAGAATTATTATAAATACAGCATCAAATTTCATACGACGAGTTCTTAAAATAAGTGACACGGAATTCCATAAAAACAATAAAACAAAAATAACAAATATCTTAAACATAAATGACTTCCCAATAATGGCAATTAAAAATCTTATAAAACGTGCAAAAAACAACAGGCAACAGGTGGTAAGAGAACCAAAAAGGTATGAAAGCATATCATATGTTTCTGGACTCTCGGAAAGATGGAAAAACTCAAATATTTATGGCGAAGAAAAATTTTAACTCGCATTTAGAACGGACAACACTGTGAATCTCCCAATAAAAAATGGAGCTTCCAACGAAGCAGGTTTGTAAGGGAGAAACATAAACGTTTCGCTTACCATTGCGCTGATGGAAGACATAAATTTTATATGGCGAGTTCCCACTTTGAAGCAATATATTTTTAACACATAAAGCGCACTATTCAGCGTCTTAAACACTGAATGTTTTGTTACAGCTTTCTTTTAGTATTCTCCCCTACAAACCTGCTTCGTGGTAAGGGAATGCCGTAGCACTTGAAATTTTTTTGTGCGCTTATTTTTTTAAATGTACCATTAGTGCTTCGCAAAATGATGAAATTTTTTATTGGGCAGTTATTTAGCAAAACAAAATCAAAAATTAAAAAGGAGGACAAGTCAAATGTGGTATATAAAATTCCCTGTAGTGGCGACGGACTCAATATATGCAATAAAGTATACGTTGGGACGACAAAAACAAAACTAAAGACAAGAATATCTTCGCATAACTCTGACTATAAAGCTATTGTCAAACCTATTGAACAAAAAACTGCTCTAGCGGCCCACTGTACATTGAAAAATCATAAACCACATTTTGAACGAGTAAAAATATTACATGAAGAGAGAAATAATTCAAGGAGATAAACATTAAAGATGCTACAGATTATTGATGTAAATCCACAGCTTCTCCTCAATCACCGACAAGAGACAGAAAATTGTGCACAATTGCTGTTTTTAATAAACAAAAACAGACGATCGATCAACCAGATTTAGTTAAGAAAATCTAATAAGAAGTGGCACAAGTATTATCGCGAAGTTTTGTGTTTATTATAATGTTTAATTGTTTACATGTAAAGTGCTTCCTAAAGTTGAGATTAAATATTTTAAATTAAAAAAAAAATTTTATTTCTTTATTATTAACATCATAAAACGTAATATATCCTTATTATTTAATTAAATGCTTATTTAATTTATAATTTTGTATCTCGTTTATCGTTTCACTCACATAACTGCTCGCAGTTAAGACACAGATACGTACATGCTGACTTACAAAATCCACAAAATACGCATATCAAATGCAAAAAAGTGTCATCATTGTTTTACTGTTTAAGTAAAACACTGACACTTTATGTTTAATGTCATCTTCAGACTCAAAGCTGCAAAAACACTGAAAATAAAAAATGTGAGTAAGAGTAATATGAAATGTATTGTATTTGGCAGCAATGGCATTAAAGTGTGCAGCATGCTAAAGTGTGAGTGAAAAAATCTCTTGTATTTCAAATCAGTGGTTGACAAGGCCTATAAGATGACCTGCACTTCACAAAATGATGGGACGAATCTTTGATACTTTCGACTATGAAATACTATTTTAAAGTTTTTTTTGAAGTGCACCTAAGCGAACTGTGAACGATAAGGAATTAATAAATCTACTTAACTTCCTATCTACTAGTCATATTTAGCTAAAATAAAGCAAATTTTATTACAATATTTTTATTTATGCATCTTTCGGAAATGGGCTTCAAAGCAGCAGCCACACAATCAGATATGGAAGACGGCAAATCAACTAACCATCCTAATTTATCAAACACCCGACTGTAGGGTACAAGTACAAAAAACGAACACATTAATGTTTATGTTAAAGTGTGCGTATGAGTGCTTTCGTGCCAACGTTTTGTTTTATATCGTAAATACGTGTTAGGAAAATTAAAAAAAGAAGAAAAAAATGTCTTCACAAAAAAATAAATAAAAGACAAATTCTTTTAAACCATGTTTTTTTTTATCTCGAACTAAAAATATCACGTTTTTCCCTTCTTAACTATAAATAGCTACACATTTTTTTTTATCAAACCTTAAAAATAAAAGAGTCACACTCGCACACACGTTCTCAAATGAAAAACATATAAAGTGTATTCTACATTTTCATAATCATTTACCACTTGACATAATCGCAAAAGCCAAAACGGAAACTTAAAATGAAAAAAAAAAAAATCATAAAAAAGAAAGATTTTTGTTATGGCTAAGACTATAATAGAATTTCTTATTGGTAACACAATAAAAAGCCAAAATAATTCAGTTAAATTATATTGGGCTTTTGGCTCTGTGTGTAAATTCTTTACAAACAAAAATTTGTCATCCATTTAAACACTTCATATTTTCTCATCATGTGTTCTTGTGGCTTAACAACATGAATGACTTTTTGGTATGTTATTTCCCGAAAAATGTTTGTCATTTACCAAAAAGAATGGGAAACGGCAGAAGGCAAAAAAACATCCCCCTCTATAACTACTACTCACAATAACTGTTCTAACCAAACATACTGCTGAGTCGTTTTAGTGCCTGGTTTTTGAAATTGTCTTTTTTTTTGTTCTCTACAACCACGAGTGGCATATTCAGTTTTTTATTTGGTATAGAAGCCCAAAATATATTGGTTTGAGACCCTTTAAAGTATCTAGTATATTCCAATTTTGTTATAAAATTTCACGTAAATTAAATGGTACATAATTTAACATGGGTCCTAATTTAAAGCGACTTCTCCAAAACCGGTTTTAGAAGGCCCTAATAAGAGGTGTTTTTAAAGCATAAAACTTTTTCGTAAAACAGTGGACTGGATTTATTAGCCGATTTTACCATTTTCATTTAAGTATCAATTTATGTTTAAAATAAGTTTTTCATGTCAAATAAAAACAAACTTTCATATGTGAAAAACTTTATTTAAATATGAATTGATATTTAAATACACAGAAAAAATTTTAAATTGTCTCTTATCACCAATTTTATACTGAATTCCTAGAATCAAGCAACCCATTTGTTGATTTTGCACCAATTACCAAAATGATTATATTGATTACTTAAAATTGTAAAAATTTTATATTTTGAATATTTTTTTTCAATAACTCTGCCTCCAATTTTGCACCACTTTTTCGATCATACCCGGGCTTATATCATCAATTGTGTCTTGAATGTTAGTTTCTCAAAGATGACCCCTTGCTGGTTTTCACGTAGTTCAAAAGTATCAAATCACATGAATGAGGTGGGTATTTCAAAGTTCTTGAGATAATTCGTTTCCCAAACATTTGGCTCAACAAAGTGATGGTTTCACGCGCTGTTGTGCCGTTTATTTTTTTGAATCTTTTCTCCTCCGAATAATTTTCAAGGACAGGATAAATAAAAAATACCTAATCAATTGACTGTGTTCAACATTCTCGGTAATGTTGGAACCGGTTTCGAATTTAAAGATAAATGGGCCGATGACGACTTTGAAATGTAAGCCGCAGCTGTCTCATGAGTCTAATGAGGAAAGTTCTCCCTCCAAAAATTTTATTTTTTTGGAACTTCTACAACAAAACATTGGTTTAAGGGCGTAGAAATCTAATGCAGTTATAATCAAAAATATTAATCAATAACATAAAAGTATACAAATTTATAAAATAAAACAGGTGTATTATTTTAACAAATAATGTTGTATTATAAAAAATAACAAAAGGATTAAAAAAGAATAGTGAAATTCATATTTATATACGAAAACAATATTGTTACGAAAGTAAAATTATCTAAGAATCATTTATAGTTGTAGTTATAAGTTATCTTGTAAGTTATAGTTTTATGTCATGTTAGTCATATTTGTTCAACACAGAATGTACTAATAAAGTGGCCTCACAAGCGCAGCTGTTTGCAGTGATTTTATTCGTGTGTGACGTTTGTCGTCATTTTTTTTTTTGTTTATTTACATTTTGTATAAAGGAATTTTGACATTTGCCGTCTCAATTCTAGCATCAAAATGCCTGTTGTTTTTTCTATTGTTTTATTATTGTAGTACTGAAGTCACTTTGATAATACATTTTGGTTCAACACAACTATTATTTTAAAATAATTACTACATGAATTTTCCAGTTGTTATTAAAGAGCGGTTCGGGAAAAATCTAGAAATAATTAGGAAATATAAAATCGGGTGACTCATGTATAATTAATTTAGTTTATTGGAGACATAAAAACGGTTCTGTTCGCAACTAACAATTGTGAACAAAATAATTAATTTCAATAAAGTTTGAAATTTATTCGAATTTGCAAATAAAAGATCTCAAACGCGTTTATTAAAGGAAAACCGTAACAATATTGAGAGCGATAGTTAACAAAGTTTATTATAATAATGAAAACAATAGTTATTTATGAAATGTAGGGCGCTGTTAGTTTCTTTAATTGTTGGGGGTAGATTGTTCCAGAGACGTATTGCAGTTAAAAAATTGCCATTCCGAAACTAGCGTGTGGTGCCTAAATAGAATAAGATTCTTGTTCCATCCGAGGCGACTAAAATTTAAACGTTTATAGAGATAATTTGGTTCACGAATGGTTATAATTTTATGCAAATAAACAAAAGTTCGTATTTTCAACAAGTCTTCAAATAGGACCCCATATATTTTTTTCGAAAACGGAGTAGTATTGATATTGATATAATTGCCAATACTGACAAAATTTTGTATGCCATAAACATATCTTGTAATGTTGTTAAAAGCTACCTTTAACTAATGTTTGCTATTTGAATCTCAACTTCCAAAGATCTCACTTCCATAGGCAAGGACTGGCTTCAGATATGTTTTCGCAATTGCAACCAAGTATATGTTAGGACTACAAAAAACAACCTTAAAACTAGATAATCAGGACACAGATCGGATATATGATGAAGGGATAATTCATTAACTCAAAAAAGCAGCACTTGCGGCCTATTGTGCAATAAGAGGACATAAACCAGATTTTGACAACGTAAAAATTTTGCATCGAGAGGAAATATATAAACGAAGTCGAACAAGCAGAGACAATGAACTACCGAACCGATATAGATAACTTGTCAAAGAGTAATGACATAATAAATTAAACAAAGTAGACAATTTAGTGCAATATTAAATGCTAACCTTTAAAGTTCTAATTTTTGATTATTTTTACTCATTGTTTTGTAAGTTGTTTGCCATGTTATCCTTATATTCGGATCACAATAATAAAATACCAAAGGGTTAAAATACAATTTGGTTTAAGGATTGATGTTTGACTATTGACGTCAACAGTCGTCGATGGCTGCGAGTGTAAGACGGAAAATCCCTCTGAGGAGAACATGCCAGGGTAACCAGCCGCCTGGGTGCGAATCTCAGGTCAGTCAAGAATGAATGATTATCAATAACAATTTTTGATTAATTTCCATGTTGTAAAATTCCTTTCTTCATAAAAATAATTTAATTAAAAATTAAATATGATGAACTTCAGCCTGATTAAAAATAATGTTCAACAAAAAATAGTTCAAGATAATTACCACAATATTAATAAATTTATTTGTATTATTTCTGTTTTGTGTTTTGTGCATAGATTTTCCTGATGATGCTTGCCGATGGTAGGCGAAATATTGAAAAAAAAATCAGACCTTAAGCCTGATTTAATAAAAGGTCGAAACCAAACATATTTAGTTACACGACATGACTATATTTTGCAGTGGGAAATTTAACGAGTGAAATTTAAAAGGCATGGTATTTATGAAAAATGATTAAAATCGAAGAAACTAAATAATCTCGTGCATAATTTAAAAATAGTAAAAATCACAATTGTTCTTAAGAAGTAAAATGTTTTTATTCTTCAAAATCATGAATAAAAAATCCAAAAATTTTAGACTTCTCAGTCATGAGATTTTAAACATATTTCTTTAGCATTCATATACGAAAAATTCTTGACTCTTAAAAATGCTGTCATGAGATTTTCATATATTTTTTTGTTTAATGACTAGAAGAGATCTCAGATTTTATAAAGATTCCCATATAAAATCCAACCCCGAAAAAAATTGTATTCTTGGTGAAGGTTATTAAAAGGTCTGCATGGCCGAATTTAGAAATCTGGCTTGAATTTGTGTAGTGTTTGTCGCAATTCGTGCAGTTGTATATTCGAGTATCTATGGCCATGTATTTGTGCGTGTTTTGTACTTAAACCTATTTCCGTTTCATTTCTGCATGTTCATGCAAGTTCATACTACTGCCGCCTATAATCTAGTACTTAGATACTTCAGCAACGTAAAATTTGTCGCAAACTTAACAAGGACATAATTCATAATTTTAATTGTTGGCCACAATAAATTTTAATGTTTGAAAAGCCTACCACAAGCAAATTGAGATTTTTGCAAAGAAAACCACAAACAAGTAGTGAAGATTTTTGTGTTTTTTTTTTTAGTACACTGAAGTAAAAAATTATTTACTTTTGTTAGAATTGTTATATGGATAATATTGAAAACCTCTGTATTTTTTGAGCAGATAAAAGGCTGAGTTGGTAGGAATGGAAGAAAGTCAATTATATTATAGAAATTGTATTAACCCGTACCCCGTTCGTTTCACGAAAAGTCAGAAAAAAGAGCGTCTGTTACTCATGTCGAAAACTATCAAAAGAGATTTCGTCGTGACGTTATAAATGTCATAATATTTCACTCGAAGCTGATGTGTCATTGCAGACGTTGAGAACGCCAGTAACACATAGCGTTGACGGCGACCAAAATTTACTTAAATTGAACATTTTTCAACGACGGCGCCAAAAATACCGTTGGCTATACCAAATAATGTAAAGTGCGACTTTAATGTGTGTTGTTTGCAAACGAGCTTTGAAAACATTCGTATATTTTATTAAAATGTAAAAAGCAAAATAATTAAACATAAAATAAATGCGCCATTGCATTTTTAATTGTTTTTGGAGTTAAAATTTTTTTCTCGCCTCATTTTTATTCGTTAGTTTATTTGACAGGTAAATGCGGGAAATTTTCTCACAAAAAAGTTACAGACACACATTTTCTGAAAATTTGCGAGTAATTTCCTTACATGACATCTAATATTCAGCATAAAAAAGTTGCAGACACAGTTTAGTGAGAAAAACAGCTGTTTTTGTTTCAATATATGGCATTTTTGTTTCATTTCACACATTTCAATCGAAAAGTTTCTCAACGCGAGAGTTACAGAACATGAGCCCCATATCCATAAAAAATATTTTTGAATTATAAAAAATGTATTAAACAAATTTTTCAAACCTTCGCAAAGAATTTATTTTATATGTGCGTACAAATCTACAAACATACTTACGTACATATGGCTGCACGAAATTAGGTGAACAACCAAAAATTGTTAGTCTCATATTTTTGTTAAGTTTAGTTGTGGAAAACAGCCTTGAAATTCTGGTTGAATGACAGTTTTACTGTATTTTTATTTTTTACCAAGATTGAGGTGCTCCAATTTCAGTTAATTATTTTAATTTAATAACCTTGAACTACTGTTTGAGCTTATTTTATTTTAATTGGCTCGTCTGAGGTTTTATATTTCCGCTGGTATTTCTTTAGTTTATTATTTTATTAGCTTTGTTGTTATTTGTATTTAGTAATTAATATTAGAATCAATTTTATTTTAATAAAATCAGATATAATAAATCAATTTGACAAGTTGTCTCTTTAACATAACCCCGCTGTTACCAAGTCGCAAGTGGTTGTGTTACTCTATAGAATTGCCCAAGGTATATTTACGCAAGGTAGACTCATTTGGGAGTGTAGACATGCTGCTCTATAAAAATAACCGAGTGGAACGGAATTGTCAAAATTGTCTTCATATAAATTTAACGCACACATGTACAAATTTTGGCTCATATACACGGAATTTGACATTGGTGTTCCAACTTAGGTAAACAGCTGACAAACATACGGGCCGACGAGTTTACCTTGTGTAAATATACCTTGGAATTGCCTAGACAATATTATTGACGTTACTTGGCTCATAGCCTTGTTGAACGAAGGTTCAACAATAAAAATTTGTTTAGAAAATTCGTTTTATAAAACTTTTTTATGATTAAAGCCTAAAGTCTGGAATGCTCGACTTTATCATAATTTTATTTTTGATATGTTTTAGTTTAGTATTGATTAAAAAAATCTGTTGCTTTCATTAAACTATATAATCCATTTAAGCAGATATTTCCTAAGCACTTTCGCTTTAATATTCTCTTTGGGATTTTCATAAAGGTTAATATTCTTATTATGGGTTGAAATTAATATTAGGCCTTGTTAAAGTCATGGACTCATTTGATTCAACATGAATTAAGAAACTTTTGTATTAAGTTTACTAAAACTAGTCAAATTAGTGAAGCGCCTTGGCCCGTTTTCACTACCTCCAGCTGTATTCAAGTTAACGCAACGTCTAGGAATAATACCCAATTTTCGCAACTCTACAGCTAAGAAAACTTTTTAAATATTTCAAACATCAAACTTAGGAATTTTATTAACAAGAAAAAACTGAAATTCATTGTTGATGGGAATAAGCTATTCCTGTGCGCATTTTACTGGTCGCTTAGGCCAGATAATTAGGAAACTTCATCCATAGAGGAAATAGTAATCGGCAGACCCTTAAATTCTTAACTCATCTAGCGATGTCGATTCGTCTATTTTTTATAAAAAAAAAACAAAAAATGCAGAATTTTTCCATTCAGAGGTGGAACGTAGGAATATTAAATTTTCAAACGCCAGATTCGTTTCATGACAGAAATAAAAGGTTTTACTGTAGATCGTATACAAT
Source organism: Pollenia labialis (assembly GCA_949318255.1). Taxonomy (NCBI): domain Eukaryota; kingdom Metazoa; phylum Arthropoda; class Insecta; order Diptera; family Polleniidae; genus Pollenia; species Pollenia labialis. The sequence goes on from OX439141.1 coordinate 18,110,415, forward strand.
AAGCCAGTTTCCTCTATACAAAGTTTTTGTTGGTATTAAAGGTTGAGGGAGCGGTTATTTTATGTCAAAATAACGGTCCCATGCCAGGAAGTCAACATAATCCGCAAAAACTTCCTTTGAACTTACACTGGTCAATTAGTTTACTTGGCCCTAGACTACCGAAGAAGCCGAGATTTTCAAAATTCGGTGTTTAAATACGTTTTTTTAATACGTTTTTTTAGAAAACAACCAGGCCAACTTTTTTTTTTAAAGCACCTTTTAAGTCTTTACTAGAACTTATGAGTTGGCTACGGAAATGATTTTAATTTTAATGAAATTAAATAATTTCATTTTAGAGCGATATCGATAAAATGTCTGGAATGGAAGCGTAAGTAGGAGCTCCAGGACTTGAATGAAAAAATCATCCGAAGAAACAAGAATTTCGTGCTCGGGATTGGCCTGCAATTCTTTTAATAAATTGGCTTGTTTGTATGGATCATCAATGTAACCCCTACCAAGAACTTCTCAACGCATTTAATAGCAAAAATTATTCCCTCTTTCACAAACACCGTTGTTCACCTGGATTAGTTACATCCATTTGAATAGGTGATGATTTCTGAGCTATAGAAATGGTAATTTTTACACGGCAGTTAAACCGCGACTAGTTCTGGCAGAAAAGATTACAGGCGATGATCTGGCGGCTGCAAATAACGGTTTTTGTCCAACTCAATAACTTTCGAAATGCCATCGATTTTTAGACGTTTGCAAGCAACAGGCCGATTGACGTTAAAAGACGATTTTACATGGTCGTAATTCCGCTTGATTATCATAAAAAGAAGTAAATTTTGCATAGATTCATTTTCGGCAATAAAACATAGATCAACTTAGACAGCCCAAAAAGCAAGAAATCTAACGTGAAGATCGGCCAATTAGCCCTTAGGATAATGATACCTCTCAAAATTAGATAAAATGGTCACAGCAAACCTGTTTTGACGACAATTGATTCGTTTGAAGGCAGAATTGTCCCCCGAAATATGTGATCTTATATGAATCCGTAATTTTTCATCATGGAAACAATTTATAACATGTTTCAAAACAACTTAAAAATTGTTAAGAAAGAAGTAGACCAGAACTTGCTGCATTATTCGACTACTTTTTGTTTTATATGGCTTTATATGGGGCCTATAGTAAATTATGAACCGAGCATCACGAAATTTATTAGTGTGAGTAGTGAAGTATTTAATTTTATTTTGATAGCATTATTTATTACGGCTTTAGGCGTACTAAACTGTTTTCCGAGAGTAGGGTGTCTATGGGGCCTAGGGTAAATTATGGACGGATCCTCACGAAATTTAACAGCGTGATTTCCAGTCGAATAAAATAAATTTTTGCAAAATCTTATCTCATTACGTGCCTTGTTCCACCATTTATGTTATTTTTTGTAACAAAATTATCATTTTTTTTAGGTGGTGTTTCCACATCTTGATTCATAGCTCTGGTCCTACTGCACCGATTTTGCTGAATTTCAATCCCAAACTGCTTAGGATAACTACAAGCAATTTGGCACCAAGTTTGTTCATTTCTGTTAAGTTGTTCGAAAGTGAGCGTGTTTCCAACAGACGGACAGACGGACAGACAGACAGACGAACAAGGCTAAATCGACTAAGAATCACTCAAGGACCCAGAATATATATACTTTATGGGGTCTGAGATGAATAATAAAAAAGTTTCACATGGAATGACAAACTTAATATACCCTCTTCACAACTAATTGTGGTGGAGGGTATAAAAACAGTTCGTTAATTCCCGAGAGCACATTTTATTTATTTGCCTTATGAAATAAATAAAAATTGATATTGCGAAAAATTTAAGTAGATTAAGTAACGAAAGTATCAACTAACCTTAAAATTTTAATTGCGCCACAAATAGTACCAACTTTGACCAGCAATATTTTAGTCAAACCAGTAGTTATCAGATATGGTCATTAAAAGCACTTCTTGTTTTATGTGTTATCCTGTTAATCCTTGTTTATCCGGCAATGCAAAATCTGTAGCCAAAGCAGCGCTAAGGACACTTCTAGATAATATGGCAGACATTTTTAAAGCAATTTTCAAATGAAGGGTCGTGAAATGTCAACAATTCACACGAAAATTTACAGTATCTAAATATCTTTTAAGAGTTTTGTATGTCTTTCTCTAGAAATTGTAGAAAGAAGTTCTCTATGTGCTTTTTTGTCTGAAAAACCTTATCGATTTAAATTTTTTTTCTCCTTTACTGTGTAAACTATGCAATATTATCCCGTTTTTTTTCTTACTATTAGTTAAAAAACATATGATGCAATTCTTAAAAAAAAACAAAAGTATTGAAAACAGTTGAGAAATTGAAATATTAAATTTTCTTATTAAGAGTTTTTAAAAATAGCGAATTCGATAGAAGTAATAAAATAAAGATATATACATACTGATTATTTATATTTTTTTTTTGTATATTTTTTCAATTTCTACTTTCGAGAATAGTCAGTAAACATGGTAGCGTATACTTAATCAACAAATTATCTTTGAATTAAACAACACTCATACGTTCTTGACATGTCTATGATTTTTTTTTAGTAAAACTTTATTATATTTAATTTTTAACAAAACATTCTTTATTAACTTTAACCAAACTCAAATCATAAAATTAAATCTTTTCAAGTTTTTGTTAATATTTTATTAAATTAATACAAAAAAGAATTTCCGATATCCCTAAAGCTTCCTTAAATTACCACATGCAGTAAATTATTCTAAAAGTGTCATTAGTATGCTGGCAAAGTAGTTGGTAGTTTCATTGAATCATCCATCAACATCAGTTACAGTCTGATAAATTAAAATAAGAAAAAAAAGCGTAAAAAGTATTTTTTTTTGCAAACAAGTAAAAGAGATTTTTGTCGATTTAAGTATGTGTTGTTTGAGTATGTTGTGTGCTCGTGCGTGTGTGTGTGTGCTTTGTGTGTATGATGTCACATTATTGATTTTTTGACACTTATCAATGCGTCATTGTAAAACTCACTTTTGATTTGTAGTAGTCAGTCACTCAGTCAGTTAGTCGCACAATCACTCAACAAGAAAGTAACAGATTTTGACAGTGATGCGATGTGAACATAAAAATCGATATTGGTTTTTTTTATATATAAAAGTGAAAATTTTTTATTTGTAACAATTTTTTATTTATTTAAATTAAAGCATGAGCATGTCATGAGTAGGCTTTTGCTGTTAATTACTTTTCACTTTTCATATAAAAAGAAAAATTGATTTGTGTATTCATTTTAAATAAAGTGAAGGGGGTTGTGTAAGTGTTTGTAAAAGGAATGTAAATTTAATTTTACGGAACAAATAAGGAGCTATGAAAATTACTATAAAGTCAATATTGTGAAACAAGTATACAAAAAACAAAGTTAAGCACTATTCATTAAAATTTTATAATAAAAAGTTTAAATGATTATTTAGATTTTAGAAAAAATAAAATATTTAAAAAAAAATTCGCTACTTCTACTTAGTGGAACAAAAGTTTGAATCATAATAAAACAAGGAAAAATATTTTTAATATCAATGAAACGGGCTTTATTGAAAAGAATTTTTTATAAAAATAATTTTTGAATATGATGTCTTCTATGTGGCCGCAATCTGAAGTACCAATTTTCAACAACTTTTCGCATCCAGACCATCTACGCCTTAATGACAGCCAGCCCATAAAGCGCACGAAACAGTTATTTTCTTTCAATGTAATAGTGTTTCGACAAAAGCTTGTGGATTCTCCTCAGTCCAAATGCAAAAATTCGGCTTTTTTATACTCTAATAAAAAAACAAACTTTACAAAGTTTTCATTGGTTACCAAATTACTTTAAAGTATTTCCTCGATGACTGCTTGTTCCAAACTAATAAAATTTTCAATAATAATTTAGACCACATTTCCAATGAAAAATTTCGAAACAAAACCGATACCATTTCCAATGTTATACGCTTTGTAAGGGAGAATATTTAAGAATAACTGCAACATCAAAATATTCAATGTATAAACCTGATCGTGACCCTCACCAGTTTTAATATGCGCCGAATAAAGCGGTTTTTGTGTGGTACTCGCCATTTATGTCTTTATTGAGGGAGATTGCAAGCGAAACTTTTACATTGCTCCCTTAATCTGAAGGTCCACCTTGCATCTGACAAAAAAGTACAATCAGTGTAATTGTATATGACAAGTTACAAAGAAAATCGCATCGAAAGCATAATTATATCAACGCATGAAAGTAGGTTTAATTTCCACTTTTTATCCGTCGCATGTTTGGTGAAAAAAGTCAGCTGTTATTGATGGCCATGGATGACAAATCATATTTTATTTTCAATGTTATCGATAAATATGTTTGTATGGTGGATTACTTTTTACTATTTTTTTGCATTAAAAAAGGTTTTTAATAAGAGAAAAAGCTTTCGTTATAAAGATTGTAAAAGCTTTAAAGAAAAAAATACATTAATTTTAATTTCAAGCACAATTTTATCACGAACAAAATTTGCCATTCTAGTTATCGATTATTTTTATGTTCTGAGTGTCATCTTTGTTGTGTGTATTATTTTTTTTAGCAAATGCCATTAACTGGAAACTTATTGAGATCGGGAAAAATCACGAATATTTTAATAATAAAAGCTTAATCCTCTATGAATTCTTTTAAATAAATTCTATTTCCATTTTTGCCAAAATTGTTTTTAACTGATAAACATATTAGCACAACAGCTGTTAAAAAAAATTGGAGCATAAAACGAATGGCATGTAACTTGAATTTAGAAACGGCTGTAGGAAATATCGCCCAAAGAAAAATGGCCAAAAAAAAAAATGAAAAATCGCCCAAACGAAGAATCGCCCAACCAAACATGAAAAATGACCCAAAAAGGTAAATACGAAATTTTGCCCAAAAAAACGAAAAAGAGCCCAAAAAGAAAATGAAAAATGACCCAAAAAGCAGAAACGAATTTTTTTCCAAAAAATTTAAAATTACTCAATTTGCAAAAAAGTGTTTATTATTCATATAAATTTAGTTATATACAAATATAAGTTTTATGTAAAAATTTGCATTGTGCCTTCAACAGCTGTTCGGCAGTATGGACAGTAATACTCATTTAAGCCCATCAGAGAAATGTCATAGCGTCCGCGGGCGCTATGACACTTTGCAAAGTGTCATAATGTCCACAACTTAACTTATAAGGATACCGGCTTCGCCAACTAAAGGTTCTCTGCACAGCCGGCCTTCGGCCGGGCGCAAGGATTTTCTCCTCTATGGTATAACAAATACCGGCTTCGCTAAGTAAAGCTTCTAAAATCTGCCTTGTTTCCGAACGAAGGCCGACTACGCAGAGAAGCTTAAGCTAGCGAAGCCGGTTTTTTTTATACCATAGAGTAGAAAATCCTTGCGCCCGGCCGAAGGCCGGCTATGCCGAGATGCTTTAGTTAGCGAAGCCGGTGTTTGTTATACCATAGAGGAGAAACTCCTTGCGCCCGGCCGAAGGCCGGCTGTACAGAGAAGCTTTAGTTAGCGAAGCTGGTATTTGTTATACCATAATGCCCACGGATATTACATGCAATTTTTTTGGGCGATTTTTCATTTTTTTTTTGCCATTTTTCTTTGGGCGATATTTCCTACAGCCTTTAGAAACGCATAAAATGCACAAAAAGTATCATGCGCTTCTACGCATGAACGCATGGTGTGGACCTTTAGCTTTACATGCCCGCAACGTTTGACGCTCTATTTTAATGGAGATGGCTCTTTTGGAAATTAATATCGTGGTAAAACTATTTAACAATATAAAAGTTGATAAGTTGATTATATCTAATTTTTAAACTCAAAGTAGATTTTCTTAAAGTTATAGTTGCGTAATTAGATACTTTGAAAGAACGTACAATATTGACCACCACTAGGTAATACCGTGTTCAGATATACCTTTTTTATTGAGTCAATATTCGGTTTATTGTCATAATTATCTTTCTGTTCACACATACACAATTAAGCTAACTCAATTAGCAATTGGCAATTAACTTAAGCAATATGTAAACAACTTTTGACATCTACAAAGAAAAAACAATGTAAACATCTGGATTTTGCGAAGACCTAATGGATGGGCCTTTGTTTTTGTTGTTGTCAAAAATGTCAAAACACTTTGTTTAGAGGGTTGGGTTTTACTCACTAAACACACTTGTGCCAGTGTTGCATTTAAATTTTACTCAATATTTTTAACAATTTCGTATTAATTGAGCAATAACTAAATTGCAATTTTGTATGGATAATTGACCTCAATAATGGCATTTATTGCGTAAAACGCAATTAAGGTGCATATCTGAACAAGGTATAAGGAAGGGTTCTATTTGCAACTAAAGTTTCCACAATTAAAGTTTTCGCATCTGCAAAATTATATACGTTTTCTTTTTTTTATCAGTGAGTTAGAACCTTGTTAACTGAATCTCAAACCAAAAACGCATAGTTAAAACCCAGCTATATTAAATATCTCAGAATCTGTAAGATATAGACAGAAACTGAGATGGACAATCGAAAGACCGTATAGCGAATTAAGCGATGTGATATGTATTACTAACTTTTGAAAAAATGTCAGATAGAACCTGATTGTCGTTAGGTCGCGAAATACCCCAAGTTAATGGTTTATTTTTATTATTATTTTTACCCACTACCAAACATGACTGTTAAGGATAAAGTTCAGCTTTTGAATTAATCCTTACGCTTAGTAAATTCCTGTCCCTCTACAAGAAACAGTTTGCTTCTTGTATACAGATCGATAGTTTTTTTGCTGCACTTTCGCACAGTAAAATTATACACGGTTGCAATTTTAAAAGAAATTCTATGTAAAGATGCTTACCAACTGATGTTTTGAAACTCACCTAACCTAAAAGTAATAAAGAATGATTTCTTTTAATTAAATCCATTAATTGTAAACAAATTTCATTTGGAGCCTGTCCCAATTGAATTTCCGCTAAGTGATTCCCCTGAACTTAAGCCTGGAACCGCCGTGGACCCGAGCATACATAGACGCACCATAGTTGATCTAATCGGAGTATATAATGTACATATTTCACTTTATATAACTGCTAAAATTTAATTGCTTTCTGTTCCTTTATCAAAACTAACAGTTACCTTCACATTTTTTAATTGCAATTTAAATGCCCACTGCTTTCAAGTTTCATGGTACTAAACATTTCTATAATTAGTACCACATAAATTCCCCAAAATGTCCATAAACCTTAATGAGTGTAACTACTAACTTTACACCTAATTCCATACCACTGGAAATTTTATATTTTATTTAAGCCATTCACTACAAATTCAACAAAGGCCAAATTAAATAAAGCCTCATACCGCAACATAAATCTGAAGAATAAAGATCATAAAATTTAAACGTCTACCTGTTTTCTTGCAACATTTGCACAAAAACGTGACACATGCCCAAACCCATTCATTCATTTAGTCAAATCCACTGGTGCTAGGCAGCAACAATCATGTAGATACTTATTTAAATAAAGAGGTAAATTTTTATTTTTGTGGTAAAAAAGCAATAAACAAACAACAACGACAGCAGCTTATTATCATAGTTGGTTGTTGGAGAAAGTAGCTGCTGATGTAGCTGTTTTTGGTACAGTGGGATTGGAGCTTGAATTTATTTTACGGACAGTTTTTTCCAGCTTGATTTTCTTTTTTTGAAAAATGTGTCCGAATAATAAAAGCTGCCAAGTGTACACAAAATTAAGTAGTATTAAAAGGTGAACAAAAGTGAGTGGCAAGTGAAGGCAAGTTCATCCTACCAGGTAAGTTGAAATAATAATAAACAATAGCTTTAACTACCGGTAGTTTATTTATAAACATTTTTTAAAATTTTAATATAATTTTTTTCTTTTCCACAGTGTTTCTTTTTTACTCGATGTTGCAAACATTTTTCACTACTGTTTTTCTGTTTTACTTTCTGTCTGTCTATTGGGGGGGCTTCTTTTTTGGTCGCAACCCTTAAACCTCAAATGATGATGAAAAACCTTGTGAATGTTTTTAAGTTTAAATAAGTGATAACACTTTAGTTAAGCTTAAGTCAGTCGTCATTTATGGTCATTTTCATAATTACGTGCTCTCTACGTGATAAACATAAAATGTTCAGTTAGTTGCCAGTATGCCACTTAATTCATTTTGTCTTTATCTGTCTCGTCGCTGCTGTTTTCAGTTTTTATTTTTTTTTTTTTAACTTATTAAATTTTGCTTTTAGCCCTTCACAACAGTAACTAACACCTGTCTATTTAATGTTTTTATTTACAATATACCTGAGTATACCGCTTCGTCATGAAGATAAATGCTTTGTTGCTTTAAAACAATGGTACAGGTAGACCTCGATTTACGCCATCTATAGGGACCGAACAAATTGGAGGATATTTATATAATAAAAAATTACTTTGTTACTTAATAAATTGAAATTAAAGATGTTTTTATTAACGTTTTAGTAAAATTCTTCACATAAACCATTATAAATGACTAAGGAACAAATATAGTCCTGCATGCAATGCACTATGAGTTTCTGACATCAACACAAAGCGGAATCTTGCCATCATTAATAGTATTATTTGGAAACACAGAAAAAATAACAAGAGTTATTAAGTAATTAATGAAAATGTTTAAAGGTTTCCCAATATATTTAACAATTTTCTTTATTAACATGTTTGTAAATTGTCATATTAACAATTTGTTTCAGTTAAATAATAAATACATATAATTAAATTTATTTTGTGTCAAAAAAAATTTTTTTTTATATATTTTGGATTTTGATCACTAAAACGCTAAAAGATAGGAAGATTATTGAAAAACTGAATCAATTTTAGGGGTAAGTAAAGTTGTGGTTTGAAAAATTTAGAGATTTTAATGGGTCTTTTGTTAATTTTAGTTTTCAAATACAAGTCTTTAATTGTGGCAAGATTCCCTTTTATTAAGATGAACATTATTGAGCATCCAGTTCTACGTCTGAGTAAGAAGGCTGAAATAAATATTAATGGTGTTAGTGATGTAGTTTTTAATATATATTTCAATAAAAATGAATTAAAGAAATAATTTAGATGCATTTCATTCTTTCAAAAGGCAATAAGCTAGTTCTCAACAAATTATTTTATTAATAAGACAAATTCGCAATTAAAATTTTAATATAGTTGTTAACAAAAACTTTATTCAATATAACAACTTCGTTGTTAAAAATATTTGTTGAATATCAACAATTTGAATTAACAAAAGTATTTTTTATATTTACAAATTTGGTTGTTGGTGCCTTTTCAATTAAAAAATTAATTGTATTGACGAATTTGGTATTCAATATGACAATTGATTTGTCGTAATTTTTTTCTGTGAAAGCTAGAATTTATAGAAAACCCGTTAACATTTTTTATGAATAATTAAATAATAAGATTTGTAAAATTTCAGAAAATTCGCCACATCGTTCATTCTTATAACGATTTAAAATGGAAAATACAGAATTTTTATTTTTTGGTTTTTCTTTTTGACACAAAATATTTTGTCTATGACAAGGCCCATCTATCAGGTCTGCTTACTTGTACAAAAACAAAAAACGATTCTTTTTAGTTGTCAAAAATTGACTACCACATATACAAAGCAAAAGGAAAAAACGTGTATGTGTGGCATACTATAAACGTATACATGCATATTTAAACAACTTTTGACAACTAAAAAGAACATAAACAATGATCATCAGGCTTCTTGCGCATACCTTTTCAATGGGCCTTGGTCTATGATATACACATTTATTTTCTAAAAAAAAAACAAATTGTTAATATGACAATTTGCAAACATGTTAATAAAAAAAAAATTGTTAAAAATATTAAAAAGATTTAAAAAATGTTCTTTATTTACTTAATAACTTTTTTATTTTTTTCTGTGTACTAATAATTTTTTCTGCGTAATTCATACACATTTTTTTTTCACAAATTTTAAATGTTAACACTCAACTAACTTTATCAAAGGACGAAAGAGTTCGACTCTCAAGTAATTAGTTTTTACACAATAATTTGTATATTTATATTCGAAAGTAAAAAAATTTTGTTTTTATATAAATATTGAATATTTAATATTTTAATTCGGCTCAAGTTCATCAAATTTAATTTTCATTAAATTATTTTTATGAAAAAAGGAATTTTAAAACATGAAAATTAATTAAAATTGTTATTGATAATCTTTCATTCTTGACCGTGGCCGGGGCTCGAACTAAGGCCGGCAGGTTACCATGACATGTTTCGATCGCAACCACTCGATGTCCTCAGATGGATTTGCCGTCTTATACTCGCAGCCATCGAAGACTGCTGACGTCAAATTGTAAATATTTGAATATTTTATTTTCAATAACGGATATTTTTAATATTAATTCAAAAATTATCAAAAAACTTTGCCGTTTCAAACAATGTGTTGATTGATTTTGACAATTTCCAACAACAATTCCACAAGTTTAAATTATTTAATTTTAAACGAATTTTTTTTTTGTTATTTAATAAATATTATTTTTTTCTTCATTGTTTATTTATTGAATCTTCATATATTTAATTAATATGAACTAACAATAATTAATTAAATCTTATCCTAATTCTTTATTTATGTCCTGCCAGTGCCAGACAAAAATGTTTTCTTCTTCTCGGGTTCTGTTCACATATATAGGTGCTTATCGCTCTTCTAGTTGGGTAAGTGTTGCAGTATCTCTTCTTCATAAGCGAGTGTGGCCGCCATGATTTAAAAAATTTCGAGCTAGTGGATTTGGGTGTTGTTCAAGCCTTTTTAAATATTTTACTGAATATTTTGTAATCATAGTTTTTACTAATGGCACATTGAGATCCTTATGAATGTTTGAGTTTTTAACGTACCAGGGAGCTGCTGTGATTATTCGAAGAAGTTTATTTTGACGCCTTTGAATTTTTTCGATATTAGAGGCCGAGGCGGTGCCCCATAGTTGAATACCGTAGCACCAAATAGGCTTTAAGATAGAGTTGTAAAGTAGAAGCTTGCAATCGAGACTAAGGACTGAATTTCTTCCAATAAGCCAATGACTTTGAATGGCTTTAAGTTTCATTTGTGTTAATTTTGCTTCTATATGGCGTTTCCACGTTAATCGCCGATCCAGATGTAAACCGAGATATTTTACATGCGAATGTTGGGGAATTATTTGATTATTGATTGTAATAGGGGGGCAAGATTCCCGGCGCAAGGTGAATGTTATATGTACGCATTTTTGCTCACTTACCATTATCCTCCATTTTCTTAGCCATATTTCTAGTTGAAGTATATGATCCTGTAAATAACGAGATGCTTCATAACTGTTTTCGTGTACGCTAAGAAAAGCTGTATGGTCTGCAAATGTTGAAGTTTGGGTGTAGTTGTTTGTTGGCATGTCCGAAGTATTAATTAAGTATAAAAGAGGGCCGAGGATGCTGCCTTGTGGAACTCTAGCGCCAATTGGCTGAGGTGAACTTAAGAAATCTCCTTCTTTAATAATAAATTGACGGCCGACTAAGTAGCTTTCTAGCAGCTTGTGAGTGTTTGCTGCTAAATTTTGCTTCAATTTATGTAGTAAGCCTTCATGCCAGACTTTATCAAAAGCTTGCGAAACATCGATGAAGAGTGCTGAGCAATATTTTTTTTCTTCAAATGCTTTTCTTATGACATTTACTATTCGATGAGTTTGTTCAATTGTGCTGTGTTTTCTTCTAAATCCAAACTGATGGTTTGGAATACCTCTATTGTCATTTAAAATTGGTGTTAATTTTGAAACTAATAATTTCTCAAACAGCTTTGACATATTTTATTTAAAAATTTATTTCAAAACAACTAAAATGTAAATAAAATCAAAATTATATTTTTGATTTTCTTTCAACAAAAAAAATAATTGATTCAATTATCACATTAATTAAATTTTAATACTTTTTGAACAATTTTTTTAATTGATAAAAAACTACTAATAATTTTTTCTGTGAATATAATTTCTCACTTCTTTTAATTTTCTAAAAACAGGCAGTATGTAGCAAAAATCGTGTTTATATATTGTGGTGTAGGGTACCATATCTATGGTCGGACTTGTTTTCAAATCGTTTTGTACCTGAGCAGAAACAAAACAAATACTTTTTAAGTAACAAAGAGTTAACAAAAAAAAACAATCGGCATCTGCATGGTTTAGTTAACCGTTGCAATCGTACTTTTGAGAACAAAGCAATTGTTTATTTAGCTGTATTTAGTAACATTTTTAAATTTCACTTCTTATTGTGTTTTTATTTTTGTTGCTACTACTACTCAATACGCATCAATCAAACCATTAATTCCATCCATAACATCACTGTAAATAACAAATCAATCAATAACATTTGCTTAAAATGTTGCCACAAATACGAACAAAACGAAAGCAAATGTTTTGTTCTGCTTATTTTCATACTGTGGTAGTGTTTTATCGGAAAAAAATAATTTAAAAGCCCGGTGTTGTATGGCTATCGTGGTACTTTGCGGCGCAGGGAAGAAATAACTCCAGTTTGAAAGGACCACACAAATCGTCATATGTTTTGTCATTTACATCGTTGCTGTTAGCTGCGATATATATTTGTAAGCCATTAAGCTTAAATCCAGATAGCCTCAACCTAAGCCAGGTAGTAGTTAGTATTTATTCTGAAATCTAGAGCCGAGCATTCGCTTTACAGATACAAGACTGCTTTCTGTCATCGAAAGTGCGACAATGGTCAATAAGGGGAGTTAAAGACGACTTGAGTAGTAACCTAGCATTCAATGTCCCATTAACACTACCAGCAACCCGGATATATCCCTTCTATCACGAGTTTTAAGTTGCATTGAGTTAGTTTATCTATATGTGTCTAAGGTACGCCACATGTTTTCAGCATTTAAAAATAAGAGCTTAAAAATGCTACTTTTAAAAGGACCCAGGGCTACAGCGATCAACACAAGGTTGAATATATTCAAAGTAGATCCCATTTTGGCTAACTTGTATATTTGTTCACTATGCGCAGGGACTGAACAAGAGTAATGTCATACAGATGACCAAGTTATATCCACCTTTTCGCCTTCAGAAAACACATTCGCTTTCGAAAGACTTTACAGAAAATAGTTTAAAAAAAAAATCTTTTTCAGACAGTTCTGTAATATTTTCTTAATATTTTTCGTATTTCATTTATAACGTGGCACCCTGGTTAAATCTAGAGCTAAAAATCGTAAAAATGTGAAATCGCGGTTTAGGTTTTAAAATGATTAAAACCGGTCGGTTTTCGGTCTTGAAAATATCTAAGTAAAACTACATACATGTATATTTTTTGTATGTTACAATTTTTTTATTTGTTTCAATTCTGGCAATTTTATTAAAGAAGAAACACATAGTTCATTTGCTGCAACATCGTCCTTACTTAAAAAAATATGTTTTTGATAAAAGGACATTAATAAAGTTTTAAATTTACACACAACGAATGGAAAAATAAAATTTTATTTTTCTCTCAAGAATTTAGTAAACAAAATCCTCATATGAAATAATAACCACTTTATAAAACACTTGCCTTATTACAATGAAGGAATTTTCTTCACAGACCTAATGGATTTGCATTCAAATCAAAAGATAAATTACATTAATATTCAAGCTATGAAACGCTTCATTGGATAAATAACGAATGTTTCATTAGCCCCGCGGTTAATAAAATGTTTCAATTGCAATAAAATTTTTCTTGCATTAACTTAATGCAAGAAATTTTATTAAGACTGTCGCTATTTTTCATCACAATAATGAATCATTTGATTAACATAATGGTAAATCAAACGTTTAAAGATCTGGTCCAAGCAACCAGTTCAATTCGCATAGGAATCGCGTATCCCTTCAATAATAAAAATTGGGAATTAAGCACGAATAACAAAATCATTTAAATTAAATTTTGTATTCCCACGAAAATTATTTTGATAATAAACTGGCAGGTGCACGGCTTAAAAAAAACTGACTGGCAACCCGCTTTTTAAATAAAGCGAGTTGTTTTTGTTTCTATGTTGTGTTTTCTTAACCTACTTACAACTACAATTAATGTTGGAAGAATTCCAATCAATTGTAGTGGGGAATGTAAAAAGAGATCAACTCACTGTTTATTGTTGATGTGTTTTTGTTTAAACTTTGATTTTGTTACAAATAGAACTGTTTCTGTAATTCTTATACACTTAACAGTTTATTTGGTTTAATATCTTTAGTTTTTCTAAAATTTTTATGGATGAAGTTTCCTGATAATCTGGCCTAAGCAACCAGTGAAATGCGCATAGGAATAGCTTATCCCATCAACAATAAATTTCAGTGTTTTTATCAAATAATAAAAATTGGGAATTAAGCACGAATAAGAAAATCATTTAAAATTAATTTCAATGTTTTTATCAAGAATAAAAATTGGGAATGGAAAAGCACGACAAACAAAATCTTTTAAATTAAAAATTGTTTTGATTATTTTAATGAAAAGGTTTTTGTATTTAAATGAAATTTTTAAGTTGTTCAATGTCATAAATTCATTAAATTGAATACTAAATTTCGTTGTTTTTTATGTCAGTCTTTTATTAGTATAATGATTATTATGGTTATTTATAAAATATTTTTTTTCTATTTGAGCCATTTTTGCAATGTGCGTTTTGAGTAGTTGTGAATTTTATTTCGTTTTTTTAATCCTGTTACAAATCATCAAGTTATATTAATTTTATTTGGTTTTTATATTCCTATTACATCATTTTATTTATACTCCACTTTCATAAGCAAACCGGAAAGTAAATTGCATTGAATTTATTTTCCAACCCGCGACGACTTTCATCAGCATTCTCTCCATTTTATTGATTTGTACTACTCTAAATTTTGGTGTTTAAAAAACCAATTAAAGGTAAAAGAACCAAAGGCGTCAACGACTAGAATATGTCTCATTTTAAAACTTTTTACGGACTGTACTTTGCCACAATCCTTGTGAATAAACGTTATCTTATATAGTCCTACGCGAATGATCCAGCTTCCAAAAAGGGTCTCACAGAAAAATTAAATCAATTTTTAAGTAAAAAACAAATTTTGGGTTTTTTGTAGAAGTCAAAGAATTTTAAAACCTCAAAAATAGTATTAAGTTAATTTATTTTCTTAATTTTTTTTAATATGTACTTAAAAAATATATCAAATTGAATAAATTGTCAATTACGTTAACCATATAAAAGTTATATAACTTAATAGCCTTTAAAAGCCAACAAAAATCAAATCACGTTTACTTTTCCACTTATCGGCCTCACAGAATTTTCATTCTACTTGTACTTAAAATCACAACATTTTTGGCATTTAAATATTTCAAGAGCAGAGCTTTTATTTGTTATACGAAACAAAAACAAAAAAAAAATAAAAAGAAATGTTATTTTAACACGAAATTTTATTCAAGACAGGCAATTCTTGCAATATTCTCCGGTTTCTCATCTACGGCGAAAGATAAACTTAATCTAAAAGTGTTTTGACAATAATTCATTTCAATTTATATAACAAGAAACAAAAAGAAATGTGATAAAAAAAAAATTAAAACTTAAATACGAAATACATACTAAAACACTTGACATGAACGGCAAACGAAATCATAAAAAATACTGCTGCTGTTCATTTCTTCCATTTTCCATAGTAAGAAAAACGTACGCACTTAAACTTTTAAAACAAATAGAAACAAGAAAATTTTTCAAAATATACACAAGCACAGAAACACTTTGATATCAGGGGTAGGGCAGCACACATATACTATGACAGTGATGATTGTATGTGAGAAGCAGCAAAGGATTTCCTACCAGAGCTACCAGTAAAGCAACAAGGCAGCGAACAACTTGAGATCAAATAAAATAGAGTAAAACCGTGTTCAGATATACACCTTAATTGAGCTTAACGCTAAAAATGACATAATTGAGATCAAGTGTATCCATATAAAATTGCAATTAAGTTATCGCGCAATTAATACGAAATTGTTATAATATTGAGTAAAATTAAAATGCGACCCTGTCACAAGTGTGTTTAGTGAGCAAAACACAACGTACTGAACAAAGTGTTTTGACATTTGGCAATTGAAATTATCGCAAAATAAAGACCCATCTATTAGGTCTGCTCAAAAGCCAGATGTTTATTCATTAAAGATGTCAAAAGTTGTTTACAATTTGCTTATACATGAACATTTTTGTTTACGTTGAATGTTGTATGTAGTAGTAATATAAGGAAAGTTTTTTTTTTTAAACAGTCAAACGCTAATTGAGTTAGCCAAATTTTGTATATGTGAACAGAATGGTAATTATGTCAATAAACCGAACATTGATTCAATAAAAAAGGTATATCGGAACATGGTTCAAGAGTTCTATATATACTGGATACAAATCATGATACGTCATTTTTTTTTTAATTATGTTTATTACTCAAGTTATATGTAAAAGTCAGATATTGTAGATGCATGTGTGATGAAAATGACAAGTATAATGAAAAAAGTTCGACATCTCATAAGACTTCATTGTTTTTTTTTTTAATTTCTAAACAATAATACTTTTCATTGGAGCAGGGTTTACTAGCCTTTCTCGACTTTTTTGATACAATTGAAGATTTATCGAAAGTATCGAAAACAAGTCCTTAACATTTTTACAAAAATAAAAGGTTCTAAAATCTTTTTTAAAACTTAATCGTCTTTAATAAGTTTGATTATCTTTTTAGTGGAAACATTTTAACAAATTCTATACTGCCTGTTTTTAGAAAATAAAAACAAAATGTCGTTCGAGAAATTATATTCAAAACAACAATAAAATGCGAAAAATGGTTTTTGTTTTCAAAATAAATTCTCACACGAAACTTTGGTGTTCATTTTCTAAAAACAGGCCATGAAGATTGTTTAAGATCAATGTTGATAATCGTCGGCTTTAAAAAAATATATTTACTCGTGAGCAAGAATGAAAGAATAAACGGTTTTGGTGGACCATTTGATGCTAGTATATACAGAAAAATTTTCGAAAGTGTGCCCTATTTGGGACCATCCCCAATCACGGACCCGGCAAAACAAAATACTGTTGTGTGGTTAAGATTCATATAATCCTTTGTTCGGAATATTATCTAAATATCATGATCTAAATGAGATTTGTTTGTCTTCAAGCTATTTTAGAGAGAGACTTAATATGGTCGTCATCATCATCATCTAGCAAACGCTTGCGTCTACTATTGGACATAGTCCCGCTTTAGTTGCTTCCGGTTGTCATTTATCGAAACACGTGTCCTGCCCAGAGCCATTTTGCTTCTGTAAATCCTTGTACTATATCAGTAACTTCTGTCATTTCTCTTATTGAGGAATTTACAGCATTGCTTTTTCCATTGATCTCTTGTGAAACTTGTAGTTTAATTATTGTATTTTAAGTGCACGTAGAGAAGAAAAATGGTTGAAGGATGGTTAAAAAAAAACATATTATGGTCCATGCAATGGCAACAAACAAACTTTTGTTGTTTTTAAAAAAACTTTTTTCACGATTGTAAACTAACAAGTATTAGATACAAGTGTCAGGTTTCAGAGCGGCAGTTTTTTATTAATGCTATCCGTTTGTGGAACAGGCTTCCAAACAGAATTCAAACAATTAGCAATGCGAATATTTTCAAAAATGAAATTAATAAACTGTTTTCTCAATATTAATAATTTTTCAATCATTTTATGTTTTAAAAATTTTTTTTTATGCATGTTTTTAAATTATTCTTAAATGTTATTGTAATTCATTTATTATAATTCATTTTTTTGTATTCTTAACACTTTTGTTAATGTTTTATATAAAATAATCAGTACAATGTTATAAACATTTTATTGTATAACTACTTGTTATCCCTACTATAATCTAAAAGATTTTGTATATCTTGTTGTATGGGTAAAACAATAATAAATATCAAATATCAAATAATATTTTGTTTCTATTTAACAATAAAGTGATTACCTCCCTTGAAACTTCAAATATGGTTGATTTTGACAATATAATGTTTAAATAAAATAAAACTACAACCATACACTTAAACATATTATAGTTACTTTAACCATATTATTAGCACGGTAACCATATTATGGTTAAATTCATCCATCCAAAAGCTATAACCATAATATGGTTGCCTCCAAACATGTTATGGTTAATATTATGTTCGAAATTGTAATATTTTAAAACATTGTATGATTAATTTTAAATTTATAATAATATGTTTATAAAGCCACAACATTCTGGTCGTTTGCATTTTACTTGGTTTGCTTAAAGTTCTCATTCATTTTATTTAAAGTATTGATTAAAACACATAAATTTAAGTAGAAAAAACTAGTAGAACAGAAAAAATGGTAATATGAAGCTTGTCACAGGCTGGAATATGAACCAAATTGGATTTTTTATAAAAGTGGAACGTAACACCTATCAAGAATATAAAATTAAATAAACTTATAATTCATCACTCAACAAACAAACAAATTGAAAAAATTAATTAACCATAATATGATTAGCATTCACCATATTATTGTTAATCCTGACCATAATATGGTTACTTTTCTCAAAATTTTGGGAAATTTGTACCATATTATGGTTAATTTTGAATATAATATGTTTAGTTTTGACAATTATTATGGTTAATTTTGACCATATTATGGTTGATTTAGGGACAAATTTTGTTGTTTTTAAACATACTTTGGTCATATTAAAACATAATATGGTAACGTGAAAACATAAGCATTATTAAAAACCAACCATAGTATGTTGCTCTTAGAATATGGTTACCTCCAACCATTTTTTTCTACGTGTAAGTATTAGAGTTTCGCGGGCTATGTTATAACAGGCAACACATACTGATCCTAGACTTTTTCTTTTGAGGAAATAATAAATCCTCTTGAATGTGTATTTTAATTTGCCAAAAGATGCCCATTCGAGACAAATTCGATGTGCAATTTCGCAGGTTTGGCTTTCTTTTCCGATTTGGATTCCCTGATCCGGGTATTTAAATTATTGAGCCTGTTTAAATTCTTCTCTTTCCCCTATTTGTAGGACACCACTCATTACAAGATTAGTCATGAATTTGGGTTTTCAGTGTTGATATTTAAGCCAATCTTATTAGTCGTTAGCTTAAGATGCATTAGCATCTGTTGTTCGTCGTGTAGGTTGTCGGTTATTGAAGCGATACCATCAGCTTACCTTATATAAGATATAAGCCGTTTATACCTGTGCCTTTATCGTCCCAGTTAATAGTTATAAAAGCATATTCCAGTACTGCAGGGAACAGCCTAGGGGAAATTGTATCGCCCCATCTCATTATAGCAATACTAACATTTATAAGAAAGTTAAAGCATTTAAAGCTATTTTAATGGGAGCGATTTAAGAAAAAAATTTAGGACGAATAAGATGTTTGGACCTTAATTAAATCTTAATGTCAGCATTTAAAGTTTCAGTGGTTTCAGTGGCTGCCATGTGAAATAACGGACCTGCCATTTTCACATGCTTCGTCCTTATAACAATTGAAACCTAAGTACCAAAATTTCTTCAAGTTATATTCAACATTGGAACCTGTGCATTTCACAATGTTACATGACAAAAAGGTGGGTGGGCATCGTTTAATCGATTCTGAGTGATAAGCGGTTTTATAATCCATTTTGAGAACCAGGGCTCAGAGAAAACCCTTGTTTAAATATGGTCACCTCCAACAACACTATATTTAAAGAAAATGTTAACCGTATTATTTTTAATTTAAGCATATATTTATCACCGCCAACTATATTTTGGTTTAATTAGTCCCTTATCAAGTACCCACAACCATATTATGGCTGTCTCTGAAAATGTTATGTTTAAATAAGACAATAATTTGTTTTTAAATTAACAATAGTTTTTTCCTCGTTTTCAAGAGCAACATGCTATGGCTGAAAACCAACCATGCCATTGTAAGTGTTAAACATATTTTTATTTTATTATTTACCAATTTTTGTTCGGAGGCAAACATAATATGGTTGTGGCTTCTTGATTGAGGACTATTTTTACCATAATATGGTTGTCGTTGACAATAATATGGTTAAATTAAACATAATATGGTTAAAATTGTATTTTCTTTAAACATAGTGTTGTTAGATCTGACCCTATCTAAACATGTTTTTCCTCTGGGTGTAGTAAACCATAAAATCCTGTTGCTCATATTGTTTGCACTGGAGAAGCTTTTGATGATGTACGGGAAGGAGTCCATGTGGGTACATCCAAGTCTAACCGTCGACTTCTTAGTCAATTTGTAATCTCCAAATCAGAATATTGGTGCAGCGCATGTGAAGAGTTCAACATGCTAAGTTCAACTTTCATCCTAACTGAATAAAAATTGTGTACCTGTGTCGACGTCACACAAGCAAAAACTGACAATTTGCCCATCATTGCACTATTCATCTGCAAACTAATAAAGATGGAGCCCAACACACAAACATTTTATATACACACATTTTTAACGCTAACTTTAAACACGAACAAGACATGAAAAAAACATATACATATTTATGAATATGTACAACAGCAATAGTAGTTGTACAATTAATGAATGGCTGTTAAGTTTCATAAGTGTATATGAGTTTTGTACTAGATATTTTAGTAGTGTTTATATGTACATGTATTGTCGTTAATGCTGCTGATATAAAAACATAAAAAAGAACAAGCGTAAAAGTATAGTCGGCAAGCCCAGATATATGATAGAATGCAGTACTTTCTATCGTCCCACTAGCATTAAATATTCCTTATGGGAAAAATTTAGTTAAATTTAGAAGACAATTGTTTTTGCCTTATTTTTTCAAAATACTACTATCTCTATGGTATTCTGATTTTTGTTTTACCAAAAGGTATTGTTATTTTTGTGAGGGGCTAAAATGGGTGCAATGGTCAATTTCAGATCTTCCTTCGCAAAGTATTTCCATGATATTTTAATGGTAACACATGCACCGATTTCAGTCAAAGTTAAAAACAGAAAATATGTTGCACTTAAAAGTTGTAGCAATAAGTTTGATAAAAATACCTTTATAGGCAGAAGATTTCTGTACAGAAATGCATTATCGCGTGAGAATATATGAACGGGGGTTAGCTGAAATCATACACTCACAATATTATTACAGTAACGGACTGTAGTTTATTTATGAAATATTCCGTTCAGTCTTTTTTAAATAAATAAACATTTAAAATTCCAAGCAAATTTATTTTTAACTGATTCTAACAGTTATTCAAAAAACTAAGTGCATATTTATACGGATTTTCAGTTGCAGTTAATTTTGTCCGTTGATTAAGATAAATTCTTCTTTATGTTAAAGTAAATAAAAATGTAATTTAAAGCAACGAAAAGTTCATTTAATTTTTACTGTCAAAAATTCAACCGCGAATTCCGTAAAAACAAATCAATATTCAGTTATCTTTTATAAATTAATTGTCAAAAAATTAACTACATATTCCGTAAAAACAAATAAATATGCAGTTATTTTATAAAATTTTAGTGTCAAAAATTCAACACCATATTCAGTAAAAACAATTAAATATTCAGTTATTTTATATAATTTTACTACCAAAAATTAATTTTTACTTATCTATAAAACATGAATTGCTTGTTTTGTGTAAGCAATACCCATTTTCTATTTGTTAAAATAATTTAGTTAAATACATCAAATTTTAAAAGTAAAATAATTGCGAAGCCATATCGGTCATGCTGCTGGTGTCTTATAATTGAGAGTTCTTCTGTAAACAACGTGGTCAGTACAACAAAAGTAAAACAAACGTGTGTAACTGGGTAAGTAAATAAAAATATTCTCCCTCTCTCGCTTATAAGAAAAACAAGCGGACAGGTGTCTGTCTGGAATTTTTTAGAAATTCGGCTCTTTTGTGGAGTAAACGAAAATTTAATAAAATAACTGAATATTTAATTGTTTTTACTGAATATGGGGTAAATTTGACAGTAAAAAATTTACAGTAAAATTTTAATAAATAACTGAATATTTAATCGTTATTATTGAATATGATGTTGAATTTTTGACAGTAAAATTTTACAAAATAACGGAATATTTATTTGATTTTACGGAATATGGTGTTGAATTTTTGACAGTAAAAATTAAATGAACTTTTTTTTTAAAATCAATGAAAAATAGGTAGACCGGTTTTTAATTGAACTTTCATTTATTTTATATTACAATTTCAGTTAATTTTACGTACAGAATATTGTGAGTGTAGGATTCGTCATTCAGCAAATAGAAGGTATACTTAAAAGTATGCTGATATGAGTATGAGTTTGCGCTACACAGAAAAGCAAACAACAATCCATCCGTATTTAAATCAAGCCGAAGCGGTGTCAGTATAACGGTAAGTACTGATGGTACAAGTACAGAATGCTTGATTCAAGTATGGATTATTCAAGTTACCCGTACTGAAATGATTCAGAAGGCGTGATTGACTTTTGTTATTAAAAAAATTAATTAATTTATAAATTTCGACTAAATATTTTATTCAAAAGCAACATCGGCCCTTAAAATTGAACCGCCATTAAATCTGCTATCGAATCGAATTGGTTTGCATAGGGATATTTTCTTTAAGCATATCGGCTTTATACAGCTTATTTTTACTGAAAAGCTCTTAAGTGATTGGTATTCCACAGTTTGATAAAGAATTACCTTTAATTTATGCATACGATTGTTCTTTGCAATAACTATTTAAACTATAATTTTTTACACTACTTTTACCTGCAGTATATTGTAGTTTTTAAGTCAGTAAAAAGTATGTGCAAAAATACACGTTTGCTTTTAGGTTGCATTTAAAAGAAGAAAATAAGAAAAGTATTTCCTAGAGAATAACTTTTTTTTGGCGTTTATGACAGTTTCTGAAAATTGTCGCCTATACATAATTTGTCACCACCTTTGTTGTTGTGGGCGCACATATTTAAAACTCAGCACAAAATTATGCTTGTATATGTTTTACTTAAAATTAATTAGCTTTTTATGAAATACGTTGCCACTTAATGATTTCTATGCGTGTTATAAAAAAATATCTGTATCCGAAAATGAGTTTTATATGAGGTTTAACGGCAAATTATGGGCCGATCATCAAGAATCTTATTGGAATGATTAAAATTTAATGATAACACTGATTGGCATCTAAAGAAGAGCATAACAAAGCATGTATGCATATATGTGGAATAAATACATATCGCTCCTTTATTGCAACATAGTCATATCTTACTTAGACGAAAAACTTTGGCATACTTTTTAATTCTTCACTTACTTGGTCCGATCATATAAACGCTGCTGTAGGGAAATTATTTGCGATTCTTCGTTCGCTGTGGGCAACTCAACCCCGTTCAACATACGTATGCTTTTGGCTTAAACACTTCTTATTCCAGCTTTAATATATGGCAGCGATGTTTTTGTAAGCTGTGGACAAAAAAGCACCAGGAAGTTAACATCTTCATATAATGTCATTCTGAGATACGTCTTGAACTTAAGACTTGAACCCAGACCTTGAGTATTATAATTCTATGTATTTGAACAAATGGCGGTGGGTATCGCAGATTTGGCAGAGCCGTATATATCACCCAATGGATGACCGAAACAATGAATTATTTATAATTTATAGAATTTAAGGTACTTAAATCCTCTCCCCCTAAGTTTGTCATCGCTGTACAGTGGTGTGGCTTCTAAGTACTTATTAAATGTCTTAAGCGTGTCAATATAAAATTAATTAAGTATTAAATACCTTTAATTTCCATAAATTTACTTCGACCCATTTACACATTCTTTAATTAAGGTTAGTGATTATTTATTGAAGGATTTTTTCTATTGAATGTTCAATTTATTGCTGGCATACGTATTATGTATGGTAAATATGCCTACAAACAACTTCTTGTGTTTATTATATCGTCAATAATTAAAGATGTTGTCGGTATGTTTGTTTTTAAAACAATTTATTTGTTCATACATGCAGAAGTATAAACCATGTATGTAAGTAAACTTTATTTAGCATATTTATTTAATTCATCAACGCCACTTTGTTGCAATCTAACCCACTAATCTGACATATTAATTTTAAATGAAGTGCCAACAACCAACAGTGCACTGTGATATGGCATAGGAAATGAATATTAAATTGTAAAAACTTCGAACTGAAGCGAAGAGATAATAAAGCAATGTAATGAAGTTTGGTATAAGACAATACCTGAATTTGTTTTGGAGTTAATTCTTCTGGGAATCTGTAATGAAAGCATTTGAGTTCCAAAACAAAACCAACATAATATTTATTCAAAAAAATTTTCAAATAAAACTTAATACAACACAAGAGAGAGGGAGAGAGAGAAGGGGTTATATTATATATAATACCCATTTAAAGCAAACGATAGAAAAATTATGATGATCATATACAAATAATGAAATGAAGTCGATTTATCAAATTTTATTTAGTTAAGTTTTGAAAAAAAATTTTGTTTTGCTGTAATCTGTATAATGTGACATTTGTATGGCAACAAAGTGAAATACATGAATAATTTAACCTTGTTTTTAATATAAAAAGTTTTTTTTTAAATAAGAGAAAGATATAAATTTAATAGGGAATTCATAAATAGAATTAGGGAATTATTAATTTTTCATAAAGAAGTTTTTATAACTTAAGCTACGATCACACTTATTAAATATTTGACCAAATAAGCGTAACCCCTACTTTAGTTAATAGTTATTGAGATTTAGCATGATACTAATATCACAAAATAAACTAATTATACTACTAGACATAGCAACAAATTGTTGTTTGTAAGATCTGGTAGTATTATCAAATTAAATATTGGAATTGAGGGAAATGATTTTTTTGTTTTCTTGTTGGTCCCGTTTTTTTCGTCAAATATTAGATAAGTGTGACCGTACCTTAAGATATCCTACATGGTCGGGCCAGACCATATTTAACACTCATACGCAAAATCTTTTTTTGTAGCAAAACATTTAAGAAACGAAGGCTACAAATCCAACAAGTTAGTTGTCCTGAATCGAATAAAACAAATTTGGAATCAATTATATCACATTTAGGGCACAGAAACTCTTCCGCAAGAAAAAATTCGCTATGTGCACCTCATATCTGGCTAAGCCACTGGTACCTTTAAAGTACATTACAGGGCCAACATACTTAATCGCAATCCGAGCATGTACAAGCCGTTGTGCGTTTTATGTAAAACCACAATCAAAGCTAAAAAAAAGGCTCGTTTTTGATGCGGTAACTGCAACAAAGCCATGCGCCTTCAACATGACAGAGAGACAAAAACGTATATTTGCAATGATTGTTTAACAGAATAATTTCAATATTTTACAATTATATTCAACATTTTTTATTTTTCAAATTTATTCTATGAGCTAAATTTTAGTTATGTATTTTATAAAGCTTTTTTTAAATTTCAAAAATGACTTTTTTATACACTAGTCTATACGAAAAAAAAAGCTTTATAAAATACATAACTGAAATTAAGCTCATAGAATAAATTCGAAAAATAAAAAATGTTGAATATAATATAAAGTAACCTTCGAAAGGAAATAATTCCCAGTTTCTATTTTACAATTATATTAAAAAAGACTGATGTATTTTAAGGGGGTAATTTTGTTGTTCACTTCACCTTGCGTTGAGAAAATTTTCACATAAAATTATTTGAATTTTCAAATAAAATAAAAAATTTTATATGAAAATTTTTTCAACGCAAGGTGAAGTGAACAACAAAATTACCCCCCAAATTAACACAAAATAAGTACAAAATTTTGTTAAATTTACTTATTTGGCTAGGGGTTTTTATCGTTGTCTGGCCAGAGCATGAGGTGCACTTAGTTGTACTAAGATTATAGAACATTGAAGGGTTAAACCTTTAATGCGTAAAATATAATCATTCCTGTGTATAATTATGTACATATCTATAGCTTCAATGTTGCACAATGTTTGGCTTAACCAAAAAGTATCTAAAATATTTAGGGAATAGGACTATTGTAAAAAGCTTTATAAAATGCAATTTAACTTATAGAAGTATATTCGAAATTATGTTTTGCATAATAGAAAATAAATAATGCAAAGTTCCACTACAAGCGGTAAAAATGTTTATATATCTTTCAGAAATCGTGTGGTCTGAACCAAGGGCGGGCGGGTCCAGCCTAGAATTCAGTTGGGTATCACATTGTTAAAATTTTGTCGGAACAACCTCCAAATTGAATATATGATTTGGGAATACCAGTTCTTGACAAGCGAAGGGTTGGGTTATGATCCCCACGCTTCCCATGTTGCGTGTGTGTTATAAATAGAACTTTTCATCATACTGGGTTCTTGTGAAATTCTGACAATAAAAATTTAGCGGCTGTTTATGCGAGCAAGAGTTTTTTTTAGTTTAGTTTAGTTAAGTAGAGTCCAAGTAAAAAGCATTTTCAAGCACGGAATCGTGCGCTTCAATTAACCAGCTTTTATACAGCATTCAATACATAATGCTTAAGAGCAGAATTTTACAAAAAGCGTTGCTTTTTTAGTGTTGATAATAACGAATGTTTTAAAGCGAAAAAGTTTACAAATATTCTACACACATACAAACGTATGACAACGAAAGTCCATTAAATGACGAATATCAACGAGCACTTCTCGGTAATTATGGTTTTTGAGGCAGCGCTTATTGACAGCAGGAACTCTCAATACAAAAATCATGCAACCCATCAG
This sequence comes from Pollenia labialis, assembly GCA_949318255.1. Classification (NCBI taxonomy): domain Eukaryota; kingdom Metazoa; phylum Arthropoda; class Insecta; order Diptera; family Polleniidae; genus Pollenia; species Pollenia labialis. The sequence goes on from OX439141.1 coordinate 18,137,164, forward strand.
CAGGTTTGTAAACGATTTTTAGAAACTTTCATAGCGAAAATCTTGTCCTTGTAGATCACTTGGGTAAGTAATAAAACCTACAAGAAAAAAAAATATTCTGGACAACGCTAGATGAGTGGAAAAATTGCTGTACATAATTCTTAAATTTTTCCTAACAATAAACTGGGCCATCAAAACACTAAGTTTTTAAGGCAAACATTTTTTTGGAATATAAAGATAAGCACAATACGGATGAAGGGGAAAGTGTTTCTGTGGCAGTAATAGCAAACACCATAATCCACTTTACAGTTGCGACAGACAATGATTTCCTCAAAATTAAGCAAAAAGGTTCCTATTTTTACAAAAAAACCATGCGATGTTCAAATTTCTCAAACAAATTTTTTCCGGCAATGGGCACAAAATTAATTTAGATTGGAGAAGGAAATAGACATTTTAAATTTGTATAGCATCCTAGCAAAAACTTTACTTACCTGGTAAGTTAGCATGTAATGTTGGAGAATAGTAAACACTACTCATTTTTCGGCTGAATAACTACTTATTTCTGTTCGAGATGTCTACAGAATTCAGTACTTACAATACACTTCCTAGAAGTCAAAAAAGTATTATTTAACTACTAGTAAGTTGAATTGTAAGTACTTACAAATACTTACCAGAAGACAAAGAATCACTAGTTAATAGACATAATAAATAGTTATTGAGTACGTTACCAGTAAGTAAATATTCAGTACTGAAAACAACACAACTAATAAGTAGTTATTGAGCTGATTATTGGTAAGCAAATGTTCAGTAGTGAAAATAATAGAAGTAACAAGTAGTTGCTGGGGTCATTACTAGTAAGAACTTATTGAAGTTTTCAGAATAATGACAATTTTAATGACAACTACTTACCATGTAACGTATAAAATAACTACCACCTTTTACTAAAAATCAAAAAAATCCGGGGTTTGTTTGATAAAAAAAATTGTTAACTAAATCATTGAGCAAACTTGTTTTTAGGCGCCGCAAGCTAACGGTCACAATTTTGTCCTTCAATGCAGAAGGCTTGAAAATGTTCTTGTGTAATTCTCTTTCAATGCAGAAGACCTAACAATATTTTTGTGTATTTTTCTTTACAGTGGATATCGATATCTGTCAAGAGACGACATATATTGGCAGCTTTGCAAAGACACTCGCAAACTGATTATTACAGAGAATATATCGCGGAATAGATTCAAGGAAATGAGTTGAGATGTTATTCAAAATATTTCCAAAGTAAGACCCTTATAAAAACTGTGCTCATCCAAACGGTCACTGGCTTCTGGTTTTTCAACTTCATTACGATTCCATGAATGTTTTAACAGAATTAGATGGTTGTGTGAACAATGTTATTTTACAAAAGCTAAGTTCAAGACTTTAAGTCTTGTGTATGGAACATCAAATAAATAAATAATTATAAAAATAATATAATCCATTGGTCGTAACGCGAGGTCCGGCATTATTTTTCAAGAAATATGGTGCGTTCCGATGATCCGTGTTAACTGCACAAAACGGTGCATTTTTCTGGATGATATAAAGTTAAGGTTGGTTGCAAATTGGCTTCACTCCATATTCAGCAATCGAAGACTGATTTCTTAAAGAAAATTTGGATAAATTGAAAGCGTTAACATGTCAAACCATTCATTATTGTTTGCCAGAGTATACTGAGTATTCGGTCAAGCCTGGCCAAATGCTACGATACACACAGAACTTAGAGCCAAATTTTCGAGATTATTCCCTATAAGGGACCCATGGTCAATCATGAATCTGCCAGAGCAAAATTAATTTATGAGGTTAAGATTCATTTAAAAGTTCTTTGTGCCGAATATTATTTAGATGTCTTTATCTATATGAGATTTTTTTTTGTTTGTCGCCAAATGTTATGTCATTTATAAGAAAGTTATGGCTTTTAAAGCTATTTTCGGAAGTAGATTTTGTATGGGAAACAGGAGCTATGGGCAAATGTGTAACCATTTCAAAAAATTTAGTAAAATAGCACTGATCATCAAGGTTTTTGCCACACGAATTTTGTATGCTAATTTTTATTTCACTCATTGCAAAACACAAACTAATTTGTTTTTGTCACGTACAGATTTGTTTTGACACCCACTTATGATTTTACTTTATTTTCCGTTAATACTACGTACGGTTTAATTGCACAAGTTTTCATTAAAAAAAAGTGTCCAGCTCACCAGAGTACTTTTATCACCACTGCAAATTAAACTAAGTTTAAAAAAAATTTTGTCAAAGCCATGGATCGCAACGGCTAAGGTTTTACTTACTTTAGTGAAAAGTTTCCTAAAGGTAGTGACGCAAAAATAATGGAAGGAATTTTCATCGGACTTCAGATCGAGGAATTGTTAAAGGATAACATATTCGAAGAAAAGTTAAGTTTGTAAGAGAAATCTGCTTGAAAAAGTTTTAAAAATGTTACACAAAGATCTGATAACAGAACTACTTTCGACATATCACGCATTGAGTTGTTATATGTCACTTAAAATACACTTTCAACGCCTCGATTTCTTTACCGAGAACTTAGGAGCCGTTAGGGAAAACGGCGAAAGGTTCCATTAGGACATTTCCAGCATGGAAAACGATACCAGGGTTTTTGGGCACTTGCAAGAGACCAGCCTCAGGTCAAATATGTAACATAAAATTCCAGTAAAAAAAAAAATTTTGGTGTAAAATTTGTTCCACCTCTGTTTTCTATCTTAGGAAGTCAAAATAAAGTTAAACGACCAAAAAAGTGTATGTAACAAATTAAAAATTCATTCTTGTCAATCAGTGTAATTAATGGCGTTTCCTTTCCTGAGTAATATTCTGCATTTATTCTGCCTTTTGCAGTTCTTTATGTCTTTTTCTGAAAAGTGCGTTATTTTAAAAGTGTACCGCGTTCTTTTCCCGTGATGATCCCCTTAAAAACAAAAAAAAAATTCAAAATGTGTAACACTCATTTTAGTTAAAGGGGCTTGAGTGCAGCACTAGATTAACGGCTGGTTTGGTTATTAGTAAATTATTTTTCTCTCGTATTTGTCCTACATAGAAATCAGCGGTATAAGAGAGCTTAAAATTTTAAACGCTAATTGTACTTTATTGTTTAATGCGAAACTTTGGTTCTGTTGCAAACGTAAAATATGCAACACTTCTTAAAAATCAAATAAGCATTTAAAAATGTGGCCCAATCACATAAAACACTTATTATTCATTTAAAAAAAAGAAAACGCCGTAAGATTTTAATAAAAGAAGTTTTGACAAAATTTAATCTAAGTAGCACATAATAATTTGATTTATGGGCACAAATACTTTCTTTCAAAAATAAGTTTGTAGGGAGGTCATGTGAAATTTTAAACATATTGTCACCATTTTCAATAGACTTCGCCCTGATAGCAAACATATGCAGCAAATTTAATCACATCATCTTCAAAAAAGAGACGTAAACTTTGCTCAAAACTTACATAGATGGACAGCCAGCCAACCGGACGGCAGGAGTCCATTTCTATAGCAAAAGCTCGGCTTAGAATAAATATTTTTATATGTTACACACATCAGAACAAACACATAATACCCTCTCCACTATTATGGCGTGGATATAAAAAGTGGGATAATTCGTTATGGTTTTAGCCGCCAGTTAATTTAATATTTATAGAAATTATGACACCATAATAAAATACATAAAGATCATATGCAAAAAATGCTTAAGTAATTTATTTGCAAACCACCTCTATGTGAATTTATAAAATAATATTATTTTATTAACTCCTTTTTTCCCGACCATACATTTGAAATAGCAATTCCATGTTTTAATCTGTTCTTGCCACTGTTTGAAACCAACTCTGTGCCACAAACATGTATCAAGTATGTTATAAACATGCAATTTTTCATTGTTTTTTTCTTTTCAAGGTTTTATAACTTCATTTGCAATGCATATCGATTTAGAAAAATCTGATTTGGTTTTTAGTTATTCGAAAAAAAAACTATTCGTATTTGTACTTGAATTTCTGCTCGCAGTTGTATGGATTTGTTCATTGTTCAAGCCTGTGAATAAATTATTTATTTACATTTTCAAATAACAGCTGAGGTTTATTTTGGAGGTTTTACTTTCAACACATGTAACTGAAATGAATTTATCAGTGATTTTAGAAATGAAAAGAAAAAACTAGAAAAAAGGAAACTAAATAAGCGAAAAAAACATGGATACAATAATCCATACATGGAATAGAGAAAAAGAGTTTTTTTTAAATTTTAAAATATTAGAACTTAATATCAAGTTTTAAAAATGTTTTTTTTTTTTTGAGAGAGCTGAGAAATATACAAATTCAAATGCTGTATGACGTGTCCGACAACTAGATTATATATAGTGTTGCCAAATAAGGGGATTTGTCAATAATTCGGGAATATCAGTATTTATTTCAAGACAAATTTTCGTGGTAATTTTTTGGAAATGAGGGGATGTTTTCATTTACATAAAAACTTATTTGTCTTTCATTGCTGGAATTTGCAGAAATTTTGTATAAGAAAAATGTAAAAAAGGATTTAAGATTAGTGGATTATTCTGCCTTTTACTTTTTTTTATGTTCTTTTTTCTGAAATACATGTGTTATTTTAAAAGTGTAAACCGCTCTTTTCTGATGCTGTTCGCTTTAAAATTAAAAAAATTAATCAGTTTAATTAAAGGGGCATGAGTGCAGCACTAGATCAAGGCGAATTCAATACAAAGTGGTGGCAAGTTTCGAGCCCTAAACACTAACAATGCAATAGAAAAAACATCTGTTGTTTCTGTTGGCTTTGGATTGTTGTAGTCTTGCCACCTCCTTTTATTGAATTTACCATGCGCTAATTGTACTTTTTTGTTTAATGCGGAAATTTGTGTTCTTTTGTAAACTTAAAATATGAAACACATCTTAAAAATTAGGGGAAAATTTAAAAATGTTGCCAAGTCACATGTAACACTTATGCAACACTTTTTTAGAGAAGAAAATGCCATATAATTTGGTTAGCATGTTATCTATTCGTAATAAAACACGATTATTAACAATTATTCTTATGACGATTTTAGGCAAAGAATTTTAGCTTCCATTCACAGTTCTATTCTTACTATCGAGATGCTCAATAAATAACAATACATAATTTTAGAGTTCTTTCAATAAAAAGATTCTCCTAAAACTTTTCAAACCTCTTTTTAGTTTTTGCAAGTGTTTTTACTTTTCGGCTAATTTTTGAAGACTTTATGAAAAATTGCCAATAACATTCTGGAATCATGTTTAAATACTAGAACTATTTCTGACAAAAGGATTAAGGGGGTAATTTTGTTGTTCACTTCACCTTGCGCTCAGAAAATTTTCATATCAAATTTTTTGAATTTTCAAAAATTTCAAAAATTTTATATGAAAGTTTTCTCAACGCAAGGTGAAGTGAACAACAAAATTACCCCCTAAGTGTTTAAGTTTTACCGCTCGTTTATAAATTTTCTTAAATAAAAGTGACTTGCGACCATTTGCGATACTACCGTTTTTATTCAGGGTTATCTCATGCATAGGCAAAATAATGATCTTTAAAACATTAACATCTACTTATGGATAAATAGTCTGGTTTAAGGCAGGTCGGAAGCTGCGTTACGGTTCTGATGGATGTAGTAGAAGCAATCAGATTTAAACTGGATAAGAATAAATTATCCCTTCTTGTGAATATAGATCACAGTAAGGCTTTCGGTACTGTTGATCACTCGATTCTACTCAGTAAACTCAAACAAATTTTTCGGCTAACAAACTAATTTCCTTAAGGCTTACCGTAAAAATGTAAGACCAATCTATTTCTTACAGATTGAAACGTAACATGTTACTGCTAACTATAATCGTTCTAATTGCTTTACATACAACAAAATGAATCAGCTGATTTGCAACGTTACTGTTACTCCCGACTAACTGAGCTTTTATTCGTAAACAAGTAGTTACTTTTAATGGTCTAAGGGATCTTTTCTGGGTCTATATGGTTATTAACGATTTGCCTGAGGCTCTGAATTACTCTGGTGTTAAAATGTATGCTGATGAAGTTCAGCTGTATCTAAGCAGCAAAATGGAAAATTTTCAAAAATGTAATGACTGTATTAAAAGTGATTTGGAACCCCAGACAAATCAAAATCAATTTTCATATCAAAAAAAAAAAAACAAAAAAGGACTGAATGACAATATATTTCTTCAAAAATTTATTTTTTCAATTAACATTGAATTTGGGAACTCGTAACATTGTTTCGAATCTATGCTAAATTTTAAATGTATTATGTTTGTTATTATGTTAAATTTTTTAATTAAATTAAATATTATATAAATTGACTTTTATTCAAACTTTACAAAATTTATTATTATTATTATTTTTTAAGCTTGAGGTCTCTTTTTTTTAAAAAAATATTAAATTTATTGAACCAATATTTCGGCACTCCGTTGTGTGCCTTCTTCAGGGTTTTTTTTTCGTGAAAAAATTCAAGATATTTTTTTTAAAAAAAAGAGACCTCAAGCTTAATAAAATAATAATAATAATAAATTAAATATTAATAATCTCCAAAATTTAATTGACTCAGTGTTAAATTAAAAAACATTACTTGCTATCACTGTAGTTTATATTATTATTTTCTGTTGTGATAGAAATTCAATAAATAAATAAAGAAAGAAACTTAACAATGAAGAAATTTTTCATGAAAAATTTTTAATTTTCAAAAGTTTGTATAAAAGCAATTTTTTAAGTGCAATTTTTTTATTTACATAGACCGCTGCAACAACGTCATAAATCAGAAATTTCAAATTTTCAGCTGAAAGCACTCGTGCATAGTTAATCAGTCTTTTGAAGATATTGTAAATTTATTGAATTTGAAAATTAAATCTGATGAACTTTAACGTAATTAAAATATCAAAATTTGGATTAAAACCCATTAATAGTTCAACGAAATAACCACAATACTAATTATTGCTACTGTAAATATTACGAATCATAACATTTTACTTAAGCTAGTTAAAATTGCTAAAAAAAAAGCATAAAACTTTCTGGTTGTCGGTCAATAATTTAATAAAGGTCTAAAAACCACAGCCAATTTTAATGCTGATGTCTGTTTGAATAAAGATAAACTAATAATAAATTGATATCATGTAGATATCACTCCTGAAATAATTGAACTGTCGGTGGAGGGAAAAATATTCGGCACAGTCGAATTTAGCACTCTAACTTTTTTCTATGTGAAACTGTTGTAAATTTGTACTTTTTATGGCACTATAACTTTAATAAATAATATAATACATTCTAACAAAAGACTGCTTTTAATCATCAATAATGTTTTGTCATAACACTGGTACTGGAAAAATCTTAACTGTGGTGTTTACACTTCAATTATGATTGTTTAGGTCCCACTGTGTTTATTGCAAGTGTTACTTGCGGTTGATTAGCGGTAGATTTGTTGCACTCATCAGGGGCTGTATATGTTGCGCATGCATGTACAACTTACGGCGAATATACTCGTTGGTTTGTGACGATCTGTCACTTGTAATTTTTCAACCAACGTGAACAGAAGCCAATGAGCCAATAAGTTAAAAGTTAAATTTAATGAGATTTAAAATAAACAAAATTAAAACAAATAATACCATAAAAAAAGCAAGTGAAATCAAACCAAAAGGAAAAAACAATAAAGTTAAAAAATAATAAGAAACAAACCATAAAACAAGTGTTTTTCTTTCGATTGGAATTGAGCCTGTAAAAAGGCCGACAGTGGACGGACAAATAAGCCCACAACCCAGTGAGCCCTTAAACAATGATAATAATTCTTAACTAAATAAAATTTTGTAAAAATAATTTGATATTTCTTTTAATAAAAAGCAAAAGCGGATCTTAACATTAAACGAAATTTTTACATTTTACATTTTTGTATTTGTTGCAGTTATCCCTTTAGTTCTTAAGAACGACATGTTTTTTTTAAGTAATAATTTTAAAGCGAAATTATTTTATAATAAAATTAAAATGTTTACATATTTCATTAAATTAAATTTTCAATAGTATTTTTATGTAAATTTTTATTCGAATTTCATTTAGTGTATTGTATGTTTTTATAAAATAAACAATTTCCTTTTTATTTAAATTATCCATTTTTTATTTATGTTTGTATATTTATTTTTTTCTCATTTCATTTGAAATGAGTACAATGTATTGGAAAAATGTATTCTGGAATGCTTGCAATATTATAAATGTACATCCTGTAATAAATATTTCAATTATTTTGGCTCTAAGCCAATAACGGCAAAAATGTTTTAGTTTTTTATTGCAAAACATAATGTATATTAAACAAACTTATATACATATTTACATAAACATATATATATATATAGTATATACTACACGCTTACACGAGTACTAAGACACATTCTCGAAATGTATGTAAATATTTATGCATAATATTATTATAACGTTTACATTTTTTGCCCCATGTTTTACAAATACATATACACAAGTAAAATGAAAAAGGATACAGGCAATAGTTATTAGAATAATTTATTGTTAATTGTTTAAATATTGTTATTATAAATTGTACATTTTACTTTAGTAAATAACTTAAATTACTATTGTATCTATGTATATACATATGTATAGACTTTAAATCAACATATATAATTGTTATGCTAAATAGGCTTTAAATAACTTAAATATTTAAAACACGATCTTTAAGTTATTTAAGTACATAGTTAATCTTAATTATGATGTGATTAAGTAAATTCCTTAAGGTCAGACAAGGTGTGAGTTGTTCGAAAGAAAAAGAAGCACTGTATATTTTTTTCAAAATTTTGGTTTTATTGGAAAGGCTGACTTATCACACAATAACGTAACTTGTCTAATTCTAATACTGTAAATTATAAGATATGTTTGTCTTGTTGTATTAGAAAATCAATGAAATAAATAAATAAAAAAAAAATATCATTCATATGACTACAACAACTGGCTCGGCAGTATCTCATCTGACCAACCCAATTTTTCAGTACATTTTCGATTGTTTCGGCTCGATTCTCATTAATGGCAACTTCGAATAAAAAAAAACTTTTTTGATTAATACATTTTTTTTTTTTTGTTATTTTTTACGATTTCAAGTTCTATCGGGCTTAAAAATAACACCCTTTGTGTGTAAAATATTCAAATCGCAATATGTGAAATATTTAAACAAGCATATTTACCAGGGTATTCATTCGGTTAACCGTTAATAGGTTAACCAAATAATTACTACCCGATTAACTGAGCGGTTAATGTAAAATTGTTTATTTTAGATTAACGATTAAACCGGTTAATTCCACAAAAAAAAATTTAAAGTTAGTATTATTACATATTTCTGTGTTTTTTTATTATTTGTTTCGTCTCATATACAAAAGGTATGAAGTTAAAAAATCTTTCTTCATACAATATTTTTCCTTCTAGCAATACATTCCTTAAAATACAGTACAAAATCAGAAACTAAGAAATTCGGAAATAAATGTTCAAAGAATGTTCGGTGCTTAGCTTTGCCAGGATAAGTCAGATAATGACCTGACAATACAACAAAAATCTCAATTCTTACACAAATAATCTTTAACATAATTAAATGAAACATAATGGCATAATGGAAGATTTTGTATGTTTAGAGCAACCCATGAAAAGGACGGAGAAATTTGATAATCTGTATCAGGGTTGCATTTAATTTCTCCAACATCTTCGATTAGTGAACGATGTCAAGTTTTATCAAAACTAAAAAAAAGAATATTTTAAATACTTAACACTAAAACCAAATTATTTTTTTTAAAGATAATTTTAAAAGATCTCCTAAACTATTGAAAAAATTAATAAAATGATCTCACAATTTATTTTTTAATAAATATAAAATATAAATAAATTATGATAGTTAATTAAAATTGTTATTGATAATCTTTCATTCTTGACCGTGGCCAGGGCTCGAATCCTGGCCGGCAGGTTACCATTACATATTTCGATCGCAACCACTCGATCTCCTCAGATGGATTTGCCGTCTTACACTCGCAGCCATCGACGACTGCTGACGTCAATAGTCAAAAATCAATCCTTAAACCAAATTGTATTTTAACCTTTGGTAGATCGAAATTTGCTTTTTTGAATGATTATCCATTTTAATTGATTTTACATGTTTTTCCTTACTTCTGTTTTTTCCGTACTTTTGTCAAGAATGTCAAGTGGTTGCGATCGAAACAAGTCATGGTAACCTGACGGCCAGGGTTAAGAATGAAAGATTATCAATAACAATTTTAATTAATTTTCATGTGATAATTTAATGAAAATTAAATTTGATGAACTTGAGCCGAATTAAAAGATTAAAAAATTTGGATTAAAAACCATAAATAGTTCAACAAAATAACCACAATACTAATTAATATAAATCTATATATATAAAAAGAAGTGTACATTTTGATTGTCACTCCATAACTCGAGAACGGCTCGACCGATTGCCATAAAATTTTTAGGGAAGGTACAGGGAGGAGTGATGATGGTTAGTTGATTTTGAAATCCAAAATCGGTCTAGCCATTCTCCAGTTATCTATCTATATAAAATGGATGTGTGTATGTGTGTATGTATGTATGTAACGTATGGACTCCAAAACCGCTGGGCCGATTTTGATGAAATTTTCAGGGAATCTTCAGAATATTCAGGCGGGTGACACTGTGAAGTCTGATTTTTGATTTTCGGTCTGCGGGCGGAGGGGCGTGGCAAAATCCAATTTTCATATTGCACCACCAATGACATCTATATAATTTGGACGATTTTTTCTTTAAAATTATCGCCATGGTCCAACTTAGGTTTTTACGGAAAGAAAATTTTGCCCCGCCCACTTTTACGCCCACTTTTTTCGATTTACCTAAAATCAAAAAACTGCTCCATCGATATGACTAATTTTTCTTTTAACTGTTCGTATTAATCCATTTAACGTTTTCATCGAAAGATAAAATTACCACGCCTACTTTTACGCCCACTTTTTCTATTAAGCGCATAATTTGAGAACGGTTTGACCGATTTGGACGATTTTTTCATTAAAATGATCGCCATGGTCCAACATAGGTTTTTACGGAAAGAAAATTTTGCCCGCCCACTTTTTTCGATTTACCTAAAATCAGAAAACGGCTCTTTACATCAAATAAAAAAAAAACAAAAAACATTGTCTATGCGCTGGTCTTAAGATGAAGTAATAAATAACTATAATTTTAAATTTGCCTTAAATACATGCGTTTCTTTTTTGATTGAGCCCATATCTACACCATATGTAAGTTATTTTGTAAAAAATACTTTATGATAGGTATTCCATGGATTTTTATTTATAGGCCGTAAATGTCGTTAAATGCTCAATTTAAACCGTGTGGTAATACAATACTAATGTTTGCTTAGGGCCAGCAACGTGGACCAGGTCAGCTAGTAAATTATAAAATTTGCATTACATATTTATGAATTATTTTTTTGTTTACTCGTTATAGTTCAAGAATTGTTTTGTTTGTTTTGTGTTTGTTTTTTTCTTCTAATAAATAATTAATAATTTTTGGTTAGCCGATCAAAAAATAAATTATCCGATTATTAACCGATTAAGCTAAAAACTCGGTTAATTAATCTAGCGATTATCCGATTAAAGCAAAATCCCGATTAAATGAATACCCTAATATTTACACAAGCAGAGAAGACACAATTTCTATATGGTCGCCTTTAATAAAACTATTTTTAACTAAAAATGTGTAAATATACTTTGGGTATATTAAACATATTATTATCACCGATAGCAATATTATAGTTAAATTATCCCTCCACAAAGAATCCACAGCCAGTTATGGTTATCACGGACCGTGCTTTTACAACTATAACAATAATGCGTTAACTTCTTGAAAAAGTGTTTGTTTTTCAACGATAACATGTTATTGAAAATATAATTGTTAATTTAAAACCATAGAATTATTAGCGCAAAACATATTTCATGACGCCGCCATTTCCGGACATTTGGAGATGTTACTTAATTTTCTTTTAGGATTGATATGTGGGTTAAAACACCGCTTACTGTCAATGACAAAATGTCTGCAATATGAAACCGTTACAACCTAAAACGCAGCAAACAGTGAATACCGTTAATGTCATGTCACACAAAAATTCATTACAGTACAAAAAATATATATTTTTAGCAATTTTTTTATACAAGAACATTTTTTTATATACAAAAATTATAGAAATTAGCAACATATATGAATTGACAACCTTTTAAGTATAAACATTCAATTCTCATTTCACCTCAACTTCATTCCACATGACCACACTCTATTCAACTATTCGTCAGAGGTTAAAACCAATTATTAAAACGCATTTTGATTGAAACGTCAAACAAGGAAAAAAAAAAAGTTAAGTCGGCCAAGCCCGAACATAAGATACCATACACCAAAGTATTTAGAAAAAAATGTTCAAGAGTAGTCACTATTTGCGACCCATGTGTAATCAGGAACCAGCCGTATCAAAATTATGTTACGAGGCTTAGAATCATCTGCATTACTGTGTCCCGAAAAAAATTTAATTTTTTATTTTCATGGGTGCCCAAGAATAATTAAGAACTTATAGGGTAATATTGGTTTTGGAAATTAATCCTGGAATTTCTTTATTTTTAAGGTTGTCTTCTATTAAAATTTAGTACATCGTTCTCGCTTCTTGGCGTATGTAGATTTTTTCCCAGTCAACTCAATGTTTTGGTGTCGATATGTTTATCAAAAATTGGCTTATGTAGTCAATTTTGGGGTAAAGTAACACTGATGTCTTAGAAAAGTTTTAAACGTACCGCGTGCAGCTGCTACATTAATAATTTTGTAGTTATCCAACCGCTTTTATATACCAAGATCATGGAGAAGATTGTATCGTGGGCATTGATACAGGTACAAATAAATGAACTAAATTCAAGCAAGGCATTAATTATTAATTGTCCCTGTAAGATTGCAGCTGGTTTCGAACAATGCATATTTTCAAAGAATATATAATTTTCTTCCTCCAGCAAGCCCGATTAATAGAACTTGCAGCTTTTACTGTTGAATAGGGCTTATTTCTATCGCCCAACATAATAAGCCTCAGATGAAGCAATTCTTTATAGTCTTCTCTCGAGCTGTTCTTTGATAAAATTATCTCCAAAAGTGCCAAATGCACTTTCCGCTCGAGGTTATCATGAACAGACATCGAGCAGGACAGACGGAGGAAGAGGGTTTAATCGATTTGAAAAGTGCTTCTGAGCCGCTCGGTATGTTAAAACCTGGCTTATTTCTATCACCAAAAATAATCTGACTCAGATGAAGCAATTCTTTATAGTCATCTCTCGGTTGCATGCCATCAAGCTGTTCTTTGATAAAATTATCTCCAAAGTGCCGAATGCACTTTCCGCTCGAGGTTATCATGAACAGACATCGAGCAGGACAGACGGAGGAAGAGGGTTCGATCGATTTGGAAAGTGCTTCTGAGCCGCTCGGTACATTAAAACCTGGCTCTAGAATATATGTTTGTATGTGTTACAAACAGCATCACAAACCCATGATACTCTCCCCACCTTTGTTGTTGTAAGGTATTTTTATAATATAAATGTCTATGTTGTGCTCGAATTGTTAAAACGCACGCAGCCATCGTAATTAATTTAACACGAAATCAGTCAACCGATAATAGACAAAAATTATCAACTGCTGCTTACATCTAAAACAAAACGGCTTCATTACATGCAACCAAACAGTTTTTAATGTATTAAAAAAAAAACAAAATTAGTAAGAGTGCTACATTCGTCTGTGCCGAATCTTTAATACCGTTTACCAAAAACTAAAATTTTTTGGATAAAGGATTTGAGTGAAAACTAATTTTGCAACAACATTTCTTGTCATCTAAAACTAAAGCGTGACACATGTGATTAACACGAAAAATTTATGAAACGCGCACTCCGCTATGCCAAATTAAAGACAGTGTGATTATTCCCTTAAACACATTAAGGGTCCTCATGATGTCGCTTAAAATTGATATTTGTGCAAATGCGCAAACTTACGAGTCTTGTTTCATGAAGCCCCTTTTTTATTTTTGTGTAATTTTAAACAATTAATGTCAGTTTGTAAGAAACTTCAATACAAAAATAAATTAAAAATTAAAATTCAAAAATATAAAAATTTGTGTTTAAATTTGTGATTAATATGTACATATGAGAAATTTGCTTTTAAAAATGCTCAAAGGAAGCCAAAAGACCAATTTGCTGAAATTATTGCTAGAATTTATTGTTTGTGATTTATAGACACTTGGAAACGACGTTAAAATCATTAAAAGATCTGTTTGTATAAATGCACAATTGAACAGCGCAAGTTTACGAGACAAAATTGTTGGGCAAATTTACCAAGTTTGTGTAAATGAATTCTCATACAATTTTTGACAGTTCATTTACGAGGGCGTAAAAATGCACAGTTTGCACAGATTATGAGACTTATAAACGATATCATGAGGACCCTTATTATGTTTTCACTATTACAAAACTTTACAAAGTAATTTTTTTCATATAAAATGGCCCACATTTCACCATCTCGCTATGATATTTGGCATACGAAAATGTTTTTGGAGTGTTGGCTTTTAATTGGCCCTATGATAAGTCATAGACCGGTCATTATAAAGTTGGTATTATTTATTATATCGGACGAATTTTGCGACAAAACTCCGGCAATGAGTTAACATGCCGAACCTTATATACCCTCACTTACCACTCGATGTGGTTAAGGGTATAAAGCTGATCAATTAAAAAAAACTATGTAATAAAGATCTTATAGATGTAACAGATTAGACAGATTTTAGAATTATAAAATTTTTTTTCTGTTGTTGAAAATTAAACATCCAGTGTATCATGTCCACAATTAACCCGTAGGGTATCCAAACAATCTGAAAATATTGAACCGATTTTTATTGTTTATTTTTGTAGCTGCTATTACTGCTACCACTACAACAACGGCTGCTATTGCTACCGCCTCGTCAATTATTATTATTGTGTTATTCGAACGCACTGATTAGAATTCCAGTGTGACATTTTATTTTATTCTCTATAATGGCAAATTATCTTATGGATGACCTGACAAATGATAGAGGCGAAATAAATTGATTAACCAAACGTTTACATTTTATTTTGTCAAAGTAAAAAAAAAAAACTGAAAATAGAAAATAAACCTACAGTAGTAGATGGCATAGAAAAAGGTGGTGTATGAAAAAATATTTTTATTACTTACCACGCAAATAGATTTTTAATGTTCAGTTTTACGCAGTGTGATTGCTTAATTTCAAGGATATAATATGGCAAGAAGAGACAAGTTAATAAATACTGCCTGAACGTCTAACAATTTGAAAGATTAAATTTTTTTACGACCTCAACTTAATATGAGGTAAATTGTAATGTCGTTAACCAGTGTTGCCAGAAAAATTTCGACTTCAGAATATTTATCTGTAATTTAAGAAGATAATTCAAAATGACTTTATAAAATTTTTTTCATCAAATAAATGTAATTATGTAAAGGTTTTATAAAAAAACAAGTTAAGGTGCAAAGCATTTGGCGATATTACAATGGGTGATATGCGAAAAAAGTTAGCAGGTAGTACATACTAGCAAAATTAAGTGCCTACTTTACTTTCAATGCAAAAAACTTAAGTGTTTACAAGAATTGACGTGACTTAAAAGTAGGCACTAGACTTCTTAGTATTTACTTACTTTCGGAATGCGAAAAACTTAAAAAATTAAAACGAATAATAAGTATGCGCTTAATAATTATAAGTGTGATTGAAAACCGTCTTAAAATATTAGTGCTTTGTTTTTATGTTCTATATTTTATATTTTATTTAATAATTAATGCAAAATGTCGCGACCAGGTTTTTTTCAACATAAATATTTCGTCAAATACCCTTTCCAAAGAAAAAAAGCTTTACCGTTTTAAACAAGATAATATAGAATGGTTGGCAGAACATTTTATGGGAAGTTATTTTCGTTAACGAGACTGAATTTTTAGGGGTTTTATGTTATTTTAATGATTTGTTTTTGATTAAAAAATGTGTTAGGAAAAATTTAAAGTGCATATTTTGTCAATTTAAAACGCATATTTTTCTATTTTAAGTGTATGTTTTATGCGCATAAAACTCGATTTTAACTGCATAAAAATCCGGTCCCTACTCATAACATAATTTTTTTAGGCGGGTACATGATTGCGCATGGGTCCCAAATAGGGCACACTAGCATAAATTGTTTTTCTATAAAGTGTCATATGGTCTGGCTTGATCGACTGTACTTTCTTACTTTTGTTATATTTATTTATTAAATTAATTAATTTTTCGATTGGCATACATTTACAGGGATACTTCGGTGTCGAAACCACTTCACATGAATGTGAAGTATGAAAATAAAACTAAAATTAATAATATTTAATAATTTCAATTATTGCAACACCAGTCATAACAAACACTTTAGAATTTTGTTGGTTTCAGTTATTCTTTATTTAGTACCGTACTTTCGTTCTGCTATCTTCAGAACTGGCATTTTAATTTTTCATAATTTTCCCATATTAGTTTGATTTCAAGTTTTGTGGATACTTATTGAAGTTATTGGAAATTCTCTATGGCATTTTAAATAAATAATTATTTAAACATATTATTAGTTTTTATATTCATAAGTAGTTTGTAAATTTTTGTGTACTTTAACATTTTATTTTTAGTAAGTTTAGTAAAATTTTTCATAAATGCCAAATAAATTTTTGTTTAAAATTTTGGTTAACTGTATTATTTTTAATTATTTTTAAGTATATTGGAATTTACAGACACAAGTACTTTGCAGTAACAACATAAAATTTAAGCTTAAGTGCAATTAATAGAATGTAGTGGAGAATAACCATAATAAGTTACGTTTTTGCAGCAGCATAAATAGCTAAAATTAAATTATTATTATATTTAAAAAAGGTATATTCAAGAGTTAATTATTATTTAAAACAGACGTTTCTACAAATGCACTTGTGAAAATACAAAATGTAAAACTTAACTTGGAGTATGAAACTTGGCAACTACTTTATTATACACAACACTAGGCGAAGAAGCCATAACGCTTTGTATTCCCTCCCCAGCGAATGGTAAATGAGGGTATTCTAAGTCTTTTATTCCATGTTCTTTAAGCCAATAAAATCTATGTATTCTTGGTTTTTAAGAAGTCGATTTAGCGATATCCTTCTGTTGGTTGAAAAGGGAGCGTCCCTTACGAGGGGCTCAACAGAAAAGAAAAACTTTAAAGTAACATTATTTCTTATTACACTAGCCAACAAGGTTTTGGACTCGAGCAACTAAATATCTTTCCTAGGGTTTAGTTGGTGGGCTGAATTCGAATCTGTTATTCGATTTTCTCTATCAACTCAGGTTTTCGAGATACAAAAAAATGTTTTTAATCGTTTCTTACATAAAAAATTACCAGTTTAGTAAAAAATCAATGACTTTTCTAAAGTGAATAGCGTTATTTTAACGTTGTTTGTATTTTGTTGGTTCGGTTTCACGTATTAGAGTCTAGCAATAACCTCCTAGCATGCTTTTGTCTCAAAATCCTTAATAAATTCTTTAAATTTTCATGAAATCTTGGTGAGCACGCTCCCCTTGTTCTCTGTCACTGCACCTAGTTTTTTTTTTTTTTTTTTGAAAAAAATTCTAAATGTGAATGAAGAATATGCTAAACATTGTCGGTGTCTACGGTTTGTCCAAGTTTCAGACTGCAAAACCGAAATAATGTAAATATGCATATTTTAATGATTCTGATATTGCATATCCTTTTTTTTCCAACCAAATATTCACCACACCCAACGCAAAAATAGCTTGAATCAGTAACCCACAATCTCCCTGACATGCTTAAACGCTACTTTTATGAAGATTAAGAATGAATGTGGGCTTCTGTCAAATAAATAATTGTGAAATTGTAGTGTCAGTATCGAGTGTTTTACAGTATTGCCAACATGCGATAACAAAAATTAACAATACGTGATAGCCCAATTTTTTTTGCCAGCACACTTATGGTGTTTTCTTTTCTACAAAAAAATGTGCCTTTTTTTTTAAAAAAAAATGCAATTTGGTGTCTGTTTCTTAAAAATTTTGCTCCCGAAAAGCATGAGTTTTTTAGAATTAAACAAGCCACCCTTTTCGGGAGCAAAATTTTTAAGAAAAAGACACCAAATTGATTTTTTTTTAAAAAAAGGCACATTTGTTTGTAGAAAAGAAAACACCATTAGATTTGTTAAAAAACATGCTTCGCCTCTAAAGTAATTTTTTTTTAATATTTGTAGACCACTTTTATCTTAGGCAGTGTGGTTATATTCCTGCGTGTAATTTGTGTCAATTGTTTTTAAGCATATATCCCGTGAACAGTGGGCACAATATTACTACTTTAAAAAGTAGTTACTCCAGAGAGAAAGTAATTGACACAAAAGTAGTCATGTTACTGTATTTTGTACGGGTAGTTGCTGATAACATCTGGTTCTACAACTCTATATGAAGGTGATTTATCACACTAGCATGGTTATCCCCTAAATATACATAATCCTTGATTGTCCAGGAGTGTAGGTACTGAATATATAGCATTGGTGGCAACAGAAGGGTGCACATATACTGCTTTTGCGGCCATCAGCTCATGAAAGGTAACGAGGTGGCAGACAAATTGGCAAATTACCTAACGACAGAGTGATTGAGATTCCAGTTTCAATTCTTAATATCAAGAGGCCCAATAAAAAGTTAAACTTCTAACGAAGCAGGTTTGTAAGGGAGAAACATAAAAGTTTCGCTTACCATTGCGCTTATGGAAGACATTAATTTTATATGGCGACTTCCCACTTTGAAGCAATACATTTTTGACACATAAAGTGCATGTAAAAATTGTTGGATGTAACGATCAGCATTACACACTGAATTGTTTGACACAGGTTTTTTTAGTATTTTCCCTTACAAACCTGCATCGTAGTAAGGGAATGCCCCGGCACTTGAAATTTTCTTTTTTGCTATAAAAGTTGTTGAGAGTTCTTTCACTTACTTAACTGTATTTCTGTACGTCTTATTGCGTAGCGAATGATTGTCCGCCTATTTTTTTAAATGTATCATTAGTGAAAAAAAATTTTATTGGGGGGATACAGACTCTAATATTCTTAGGAACTCTGAGGAAGTTTGCTGAAACACTGAAACGTGAAGGGTTTCCAGGGTTATGTGGGGATCCAATGATTCAAAATCGACTAGAATTTGTTTATTACTACCGAGGGGGACTAAAGGCTTCTGGTAGGCTTAAAAAAGGGTCACTGTTGGACGACAGTGTACGCGAAAGAACGGGGTAGCTGACTAGCGACAATTCTAGATTCTGTGGGGTACCAGGGGAAACAGAGACGGTGGAGCACATACTCTGCCACTATCCGGCACACATACGATCCATAGCGAGCTGTCTGGGAGAACATTACTTTCAAGATTTCAAGATCTAGAGAAAATCGCTTGAATTGGACTTGTGAGACACCTGGCATTCGCCAAGAGGGCGTGGAGCCCTCTGGGTAACATCACAACAAACTAACCGTTGCATGTAAGGGCTATCGTATAATGAGGCGACGATGGGCACCAACACGGTCTATGCGGGGTCATTATAACCGGCCATCTAACCTTACCTAACCTAACTAGTATCGTTTACTCGGGGCAATATCGAAATAGTTGGAGGTTGCTTTGATACCTCTTACACTGTTTATTGGCTCAGAGTAGCACAAAGGGACCGCTATTAGGAGCCAAATATTCGTTCTCGTATTGGTTCTAACCATCCCTCTTATTGAAATTTTTAATATATAAAAAATTTAAAATACTGGGAACCCCAAAAAATTAGTGAAATTTAACACAAACTGTATATTTCCAAGAGTAAAATAGTTAACCGAATAAATTTTTAAGCCAACGATAATGCGTATTATAGATTCAGCATGGCCGAATATAGTCTCCTCATTTGTTTCTACCTTAATTTATTTCAAAACTTATAAATTTACAGCCGTATTCATAAAAATGTATTAATGGTTAACTAACCATGTTTAAGGCAAAATTGCTAAAGTTGTATTCATAAACGAAAAATAGTCTAAACCTTTAATAAACCATTAATTAAGTAAGAAAATTTATTGTTCGATTTACCCTTCTTTAAACCAAAAATAAAATGTAATTTTGATAAGTGTCTGCATTTTATGATATTATTTTTGTGAAATACAGTTAAAAAATAATGAAAAAAATGTTTTATTTATTAATATGGACATGTTAAATACATTTAACTAAAATGCAGATATTATCTTTAATAACTTATTAAATTACTGAAACTAGTTGTTTTTTTGTTTAAACTAACGAATTATTGTTCAAAAATATTAAAAAATATGGAATAAAGAAATCATAATTATAGTGATGTTAATAAAAAGTAAACAAACTTTTTATTCGAATACTTTCTTATCGTATATTTAAAAAAGGTTCAAACAAAAGTGTTTGTGATACCTTTCGGCAAGATTTTGTTCAGAAACTAAAATTAAATGTAGTTTTATTTGATAAGAATAATTTTTAAGTTCTACAATTAAAAAAAGACTATAAAAAACAATTTAATATAGAATATCATGTGAACCGAATAGAAGTTTCATCCATCACTAGCAATAAAATGGCAGAAAAATATAAAGAAAGTTGCCATACTTAAACACAAAATCGCCACAAACTGTTAATAGTAATAAAACTGTTAATGTACGTTTATGAATACAAATTTTTATAGGAGGTTTATTAGACAAAAAGCGTTTGATAGTTATTACATGCTATAGGCTTGAAATAAGAATTTTTTATGAATATGGCTGTTAATCTTTATAAAAAAAACTATAATTTGAAATAATTTAAAGATGGTGCTAAAGAGTGCTAATTAATTTTGTGTATTGAACAAAATCATGAATGCAGCTTTTAGCAAACAAAAACTATCAAACCTCTTAAAGTATAATATGTTACGTAACAAAAACAATAATAAATAAATAAATAAATATTTCATAAAATATTCCCAACATGATAAATCGGTCTACGTATGTAACATAAGTTGAATAAATACAAAAATTTTGTTTCCCTGCAACCTGGTAACTTTTAACAGCAGGTTTTCAATGTTTTTTTTCTGTTTGAAATATGTACAATACATTCATTTACTTATACGTTTCATTACATTTATCCTTATTACAAAAATAATAATTTATTTCTATGAAAATTTATTTGCTTTTTGTGCTGTATTTTTGCAATTTTCATTACATTTATTTGCCTCGTCCTTGCAGTATATACATAAGTATATGAATATTTTAATTTTGAACTAAAAATCTGCATACAATATGAGCAAATACATCAAAAGGATGTATCACGTTGGCTTTTGTATTGTTGCTAAAGTTGGCACTCAGAAATATGTGTTTTGAGTGCACACAAAAAAAAAACCGAACTACTGTAATGATCTGTGTGATTGCGGTGGCACAGATGCTGTAAAGAGATTTAAATTTTTGGAAGAAAAAAAAGTTTAAATAAAAATCTTCTAAACAGAACACAAATAAAAAAAAAAATTGTAATAAACTTCGAAGTTTGTATCCGCTTCCTTGGATTTACTTTGTTGAGTTTTTGGGTGTTGGAAGAACCCATGGAGGCCAGGCTTTTTATTTTAATGATTCAAGTCCCTCTAAAAATGTAAATTTTTATTTTGTTTGTACAGTATTCACTTTAAAGTTTATTCACAAATTTACCTTTTTAAACGTATATTTTGTAATTCAAGTAAACAAATTTTGTGAACGGTTTACACTTGACAAAAATTCATTCCAACTGCCAAGTCCATAATACTTAAAAGTCCATAATTTAGCGAAGGCTTAAGAAAAAGCCTGCTCTCTATAATCTCTAAACTTTATGTAGGTGTATATTCCAAAAAATTCTACACTTAGTCTGGACTTTAAACTACTTTACAACTCCAATCTGGTTCTATGGTATTCAGTTATGGGAGACACTGCCTTAGCCTTATCCTTAAATATAGAAAAATCCAATATGAAATGATTAAGGTTTATTGAAATTTTTAATTCTTCACTGAACCAAAGCTCGAACTCACGGGCAGGTCTCCTCCACTATGTCCTCAGAAAGACCTCAATGTGACATCAGTAAAAACTTTTGTCAAATATCAAATCCGATAAGAAGAGCTCTAAGCTCTTATGTAAATGGGAACCGTGATTAGAAGAATTTTCGTCCGTCACTGGCAGGACGTACACTTAAGAATAAGAATAATAAACAGAATCTGCGAATTTATTTCTCATGATGAGTAGCATTTATTATATAAATTTTCACACTAATCGAATGTCTATTTTAAGTCAAATTACAATTTTTGAGGCTTTCATACTTTAACAGTCGAATTTCCTCAGGTATGAAAGCTTTATAAATTGTAATTCGATTAATATGAAAATGAATAAATATAATAAGAATAATATTTAATTAATTATTTTTAGTTCACATACCCTTATGTAGGCACCTAATTTATGCGGCCTGGCTGTGAGCTCGTGTATTTTGTGTGGAGTTTTTTATTGCTTTCGCAAAAACTCACACAAACAAACTTCAGGGCCCGGCTGGGACTCCATTTATTTGTATGGAGTTTTATGTTTATACCAAGAAATTTTTGATGTCGACTAGAAAAATTCTTCGAAATTAAAGTAAAGGAATAATTCCTTTGTGTTGCGTATGCTTTCTTATACGTTTCGTATTGATTTTATTTGCTACAATACATATTTAATATGGCAGAGCCTGGCCAGTCCCAGGTGGGTACAGTATGCAGAAATTTTTCACTTGGCCAACTGCCACACCTACGGTGTTTACATTTACACTTCTTTCGTTTTCTTGTAAAAAAAGATTTGATTGAGGAATATATAAAATTTCGTTCTACCATATTTAATAACACTGGTCTACAAATTTGGGGAACAAATTTACTGCAGAAACGAAACATGTTATTTAATTTATTTGGGTGCGCTGAAATCGAAGTAGGGCTATCACGTCTTATTCATTTTTTATCGCAATCTGGCAATACTGTAAAACAGTCAAAAGTGACACTTCAATTTCACAATTATTTATTTGACAGAAGCCCACATTCATGCTAAATCTTCATAAAAGTAGCGTTTAAGCATGTCAGGGAGATCGTTTGGTACTGATTCAAGCTATTTTTGCTTTGTGTGTGGCCAAATCGTCAGGAAACTTTATCCAAAGATTTTAGAAAAACCAAAGATATTAAACCAAATAAAACTGTTAAGCGTAAACGAATTAAAAGCAACCGTTTTACCAAAAACATCAACAATAATCAGTGAGTTTATCTCTTCTTACCTTCCCCACTACAATTGATTGGAATTTTTCCAACATAAATTGTAGTTGTAAGTACGTTATGAAATAACAAAATGAAAACAAAAACAACTTGCAAAAGCATGTTGCCAGTTAAGTTTTTTTAAGCCGTGCACTTGCCAGTTTATTATCCAAGTAATTTTTGGGATTACAAAATTTAAATTTTAAAGATTTTCTTAAGGAACCATGCGCATAGGAATCGCTTATTCCTTTAACAATAAATTTCAGTGTTTTTATCAATAATACAAATTGGGAATTAAGCACGACTAAAGAAATTCTTTGATTTTTTAAATAAACTAGTGATTTTTTATGTTAAAAAAAACGATTAAAAACATTTTTTTGTGATAGAGAAAAACCAATAACAGATTCGAATTCAGCCCACAAAATTACCATTGGAAGGATATTGGGTTGATCCACTCCAAAACCTTGTTGACTTGTGTAGTTGTATAAACAAAATGGGATAAAAGTCAAAAAATGCCTCAACAGGCACAGGTATAAACTTATGGATTGAATTTAGTTAATTAAATTTAAATTTTCCATGTCTGATTTTCTTCTTGTGCTTTTTGTTAACCACAACCCTGATTGAATAAAACATTTTATTATTTAGAAATATTTCAAAAAATGGTTAGAGCCGTTTGACTTTCAAATATCGTAACGTATTTTTTTTGGCATTCCATAACAAATCTTTTTTAAACTTTTTTACATTTTAAATTTATATGATTTTGTTAACATGTCAGTATTATAGTGCTAAAGGGCCTTTAGCAAACAATATTATTTTTACTGTCGTTGTTAGTGGATGCATAAATTAAAATTCCGTGCGACCACGGTTTTAGTATCTGAGCAATAATTGACCAAATACAAAAGCTATCATACAACTTAGCTTCACAAATAAAAAGAAAAACAAGTTGCTTGGTCGTTTTAAATAATTAAGGAATCAAGCAGTGCGGAAGGGGAAGTTTTAGTCTCTCTGAAAACATTATTTAATAATTTGAAAGGATACGGGAGACTTATTTAATTATACACCTATGAAAACTTCTAAGACTACCTAAATACTTTAATCTTTTTAAACGAAAATAGGGATTGTAAGAGGGAAACATTTGTTACAAAACTTAAATAATTTGTATGCACACAGGATGTGTGGGTCTTGCTTATAATGATTACTGTAGGAGTTGCCATGCTGAGGAGGAGGAGGACGAGGCGGTGTTTCACTTTCTCTTCCAATGCCCCGGTCTGGGGAGCATTAGGCTTAGGCATTTTGGGAGACCAGAATTGCCATGTCTGGACGATATGTCCAGAAATGGAAATCCCTGTTCTGCAAGGAATCGGGTTGGTTCGAGGCTGCAGTGACCTCCGGGGAATAGTCTGGTGGATATTGGCTGACTCCTGTCACTGCCTAGGGGTATCAGAAAGGGACCGCTATAAGGACCCAAGTGAGTCGTCTTCGTGACGGCTGCCCGTTTAACCTAACTTAACCTAACCATCCACACAGGGGCTAAAAGCGGTGTTTTCACTGGTTAATTAAAAATAAATGTTTAAGTGCCGTGAAAACTAGAAGTACTTTGTTACAAAGCACAAAATTCTACATCATTAGGCGAAAAAATAAATGTTAAACATGTAACGGTGCTTTTTATAATTAAATCCGATTTACCGAAAGTAATTAAATTAAAAGTAACAAATAGCATGGCTTTCAATACCATCAAGCTAAGGTGTTTATTCAAATGTTTTGCTTTTAAGGGAAATGCAAAAAAACTAAATTTACTAAGTTTAAGTGAACATAAAGCTATAAATTGAGCACAATTTAGTAGATATTTTAACTTTGTTTTTTTAAGTTTGAACAAATCAGCGTTATTTTTGAAAAAATTATGTTGCGCATAGGCGCGCCTTAAAACTTATGTACGAATTAGTAGCAACATGCGTTGAGTTTACCAACAAATAGCGCTTCACGAATTCTGCTATAATTTTTATTTCTGTTGTTTTGTCAATGTTTTATGTGCTTTTATTAGGGATGTGCAAATGTCGTGATTTGTTACGCGCAAATCACGCGTGACCGTGATAAAATGTATATTTTATAATGATTTAAAAACTAAAACTATAAAAATCACGAAATATCTCAACGTTATTAAAAAAATAGATTTTTGAGTAATTCGTATACGAACTCATTCACTGGGGAAGTCAATTCAGCGGAAGCATTCGTGATATAAAAATTAATTTTATATACTGGGGCTTTTGGCCCCAGTATGCGGCAGAGATTTAAAATAACAAAATCGATCCATCAGCCCTTACCAGCCCTCGAAACATTTATATGGCTTTCTTAAGTAAAAGGTTAGTACAGCAGCGTTATCTTTTTTAAAAATATTTGATATCATATTATCTATGATTCTTTAGTTTTTGAATAAAATTTGTGAAAATAAGAATCGGAATAAATTTCGCTCATAAATTGACAAAAGTACGGGAACGAAAAAAAACAAAATTGCTAACAAAAATTAGATTGTGAGCGTATTTTGATATGTTTTTTAATAAAAAATCTTTTGATTTATGATATATACCATATTTTTAAATCACTTTTTTAATATTTTAATGAACACCTCTATTTTGTATGCCTTTTTTCATTTTATTTATGTTTTAACAGCCATTTGATAATTTAAACAAATTTCACGAAGAAAAAGTCTGATTTGTTTCGTTCTTATTTACATAAATTTTAAGTACGGGAATGCTTTCCGTGCAAATTGGAATCCCAAGGGATCGTAAACAAGACTAGACTACAGTAGACTACAGACTACAATATTCGATATCGTTTTAAATTAGAATACAGTTTTAACCGGAATTTCAACTGGTATAAAATACCGTAATTTGATCCCAGGTAACTATTTACCTAAGTCTGCCCAACAATTGCTTGATAGAACATTTAAATCATTAGAAATCTCAACACTATTTCCACTTGCAGGTTCTTAGGATCATAACAACGTAACCACTAAGTCCCTACTTTAATATTTATATAAACAAAATTCTGCTTAACATAAATAAATAACTGTCCTTCCCTTTAGAGTCGACAAAAAATAAAAAAAAACTGAGAATTGTAAGTTTTGGTGGTCAAAAGTATTCAAGTTTTCTTTTTATGTTGCTAAAATACCATCAACATCATCATCAACAAGAACAACATTATAAAATATAACATACAATACTTATGGAAATAAACGACAAACAAGGAGTAGCAATAATACAAGACCAGAAAAAAGGACACAAGTAACAAGAAGAGACAGAAATTAAATAGAAAAAAGTCAAAAAAGGATGACAAGAACAAACTATGAATGTGTTACGGATGTAAACATGAAATAAGATGCTTGACCGCATCCCAAAAGCCACCAACAAAGGCAGCAGTGTCCAACTACAGGTCGTGTAGTACAACTTTGATTAATCTTGTGTCCGAACACACTGTGGGATCATCATCAGTATCAATAGAGCAAAAAAAAAAAAAAAAGAAAAAACTGCTTGAAAGGAAGACTAGTAAAACAAGCAAACACTAAAATTATTTTTCTCCTGCAATAACAAACAATGACGATGATAATGATGACAAAAAACATGAAGAGACAACCAGTAACCAGTTACGGGCCAAACAATGTTGGCCACATAAAATATGTTGGGTTGCTGCGTTGATGATGAAAATAAATGGAGTTATTTCTCTGCATTGTCTTGCACACGATCCGTTGCAAGCAAATGGTTTGGTAGTTGATGGTGGTAGGAAGGAAAAAATATAGTTTAGAAGGTTTTACAATTTAAAGGTTTCAAATTTGAAAAATATGCAGAAGAGTTGCTTGTGAGTGAGTGTGTGTGTGTGTGTGCAAGTGTCTGTTGACTTGTTTTTTTTAAATTGGTCGTAGGTGTTATCCTTGTTTAGAAATGTTGTCCATGTAGTTGTTAAGAATCGTACTCTATATTCAATTTAACATCGCGTGTTGTTGCAAGTATTCGAGTACATACTAACGTGCACATAAACATACAAGTATGTAAAGGAAAGCAAAAAGTCCTTCATAGAGGAACACATTTACATAAATAATGCATGCATGTTTAATATACATACATATGTATGTATGTGTCAGCGTGTATGTATGCAAAATGTATAAAGTGAAGGACATACTTGTACTTATGAATACCGATTACATTGCAAAAACATACAACTGGTAACATTTCTACACTTTTCTGTTGTCATACTTTTTGCTTATTTGTTTTGTTTTTTTTTTTTGTTATTGCTTTTGCTTTATTTTCATAAACTCATGTTATTTTGTTGTAGAACATACAATCAAGTTCATTTATCTATACTTTTGCAAATTTGTGCATGTTTACAGTGCAACACAAAAAATTAATGAGTCTTGTTAAGGCAAATTTATTACATGATTAATTTCAGGAAATAAGAAAAACAAAAAATAAAGCAAAATGTTAAATAAACATTTAAGTATGTGTGTAAGTATTAATATATTTTTAAATTTTATTTAAACATTTCTTTAGTATAGAAAAAAGAGGTCAAATTGTTCTAATCAGACTCTTATCATTCTCTCTTAAGAGTTGATTTAAATAGGACTTAAACTTTGGCTTTTGGGAATAGAACTTTTAAGAAAACTTTACAAAAGCAGTCATACTCATGAAAATCTTTTTAAACTGTTGCTGATAGATAAAGTAAGGACATTAAAAATAATTTTATCCTTAACAGGAATGGAAATAATTATTTGGTAGAAAAAAAAAACAAATTTTTGTTTTCCGTTTACAGTTAAAAATTAAATTTGGTATATGTTCATTAGAGCGACTCAAGTTGTATGGAAGCAAAATTCGTGCTCGATGTACCCTCCTAAAAATGAACCTTGGACTTTTTTAAGATACCATTTTAAATATTTCGGCTCCAGCTTTGACCTCTCGTGAGCTGGACCATTTTGAAAAAGGGTCTATTTTTGCATGTTTTGTTAATTTGAGAATCTGTTTCCTTACCAACATATACATATTGGGTATCGTAAGAAAGGGTTTTTAAGGCGCGTCCAACTGTATATATAATTTGTCCAAGGACGATCATCCATGTCCTTTTTTTTAGGATTTTCTGTAAATAAAAAACGGGTTTTGAATTTTTGGTTCGGGGTTGTTTGTAATAAAAATGCCAAAGTAACATATTTTAATCTTTAGTCAATTTAATTAAATACGTGTTTCCGATTTTTTGGAAATTCGCAATAGTTCGCGTTTTGACAAAAATGCAATGGGTTGTCAACCCTTCGTTTTAAATAGAGCAATATGAGTATTAATTTTTTTCTTTTGCCAAGTACATCATCTTTGTATGTAAATTATTAAGATTTTTGCAAATTAGATGCATTTTACACGGTGCTCTGGAATATATATGTAAATGGAATTTTGCAGTAACTCTTATATGATAGCAGATTTAGTTTCTAGATCTTCACTTTTTTATGCTAAAATATTTTTATACACAACAACGAAAAATTTATTATGCTCCACCAACTCTTATAAGTCTTGAGCACTCGATACTCTTGAGCAACCGATAGCTGTTAATAAGAAAAGTTTATTAGAAAGAGGAACATTCCGTACACTCAAAAAATTATGTAGTTAAATTCAAACGAAAATGCATTTGAAACAACTTAAAATTCATTTAAAAAACGGATCATTTACATTTCATATAAAACAAATGATTTTTACATTCATTTTTAATTTTTTTATTTATTAAACAGCATATTCCGTAAAATTGAATAGATTTTACTTTTAAAAAATATATTTTAACCGAAAAAAATCGAACTTTATAACAAAATAAATACGGAAAAACATTATTTTTTGGTAGATTGTTTTTTGAATAGCAAATACAAATGTTGAAAAATAAAATTATTCGGAAAACGAATTTAATAATCCACAATCAGTTACTGTAATAATTTTAATAAGTGTACTGCTTAAAACCAAATTTTTCCTGATTTTTATCTCTTTAAAAGTACCCTTTATTTAAACCTGCATCAAATAATATCTTTATACAAAATTTACTAAAAAGAGAAAAAGTACCAAAGGTAAAAGGGTACCAAAAGTACAAGAAAGTACATTATATCTAAATGTAGGCTATAATCGGTATGAATACAAAATTTATCGAAAAGAAAAATGTACCAGTCTCATTCGGTTTTAAACACTT
Source organism: Pollenia labialis (assembly GCA_949318255.1). NCBI lineage: Eukaryota > Metazoa > Arthropoda > Insecta > Diptera > Polleniidae > Pollenia > Pollenia labialis. The sequence continues at coordinate 18,166,758 of OX439141.1, forward strand.
AAAGACCATTAATTTACAATCTGTATACCAAATTTAACAAAAAAGAATGAAATAAGATTACCATCAGTACTAATTTTTTTTTCGTTTTAACCTCTCAAAATATTTTTAAATATTTTCCATATGATACCTCAATAATAAATTTATCTTGAAGTGAAAAAGTGTCAAAGGTAAAAGAGTAACGCAAACAGCAGCTTTGTCTTACTAAATACACTGTGTGTTAATGTAGACTTTAATCTTTATATATGTATACCAAATTTATTGAAAAGAGTCAAAGTCAGGCCATCAGGACCTTATTTGCCTTGTATACCAAATTTATTAAAAAGAAAAGTAGTAAGAAAAGTAGCCAACTTTTTCTTTTTACCTCGTAACAGGTACTAATCTTGGCCAAATGTTATTTATATAAATCCATTAAGGGATTTTTGTGATATTTGTACTAAATTTGGAATCTGCAACTGTTTTTCAGACATATAGATACCTATATTGTTTCGTGGTGCCACGCCCACTTATTCAATCCAGCCCACATTTTGGCAGCTGTTGTGTATTGATAAACAAATTATTTGTTTCAATCTTATTTTGTGTTTTATTCGACCTTTAATATGAAAAACGAAATATTGGCAAAATAAATATTGAAAAATTTGAATAATTTACAATAAAACCAGGACCTCGAGCTCAAAAGGAAAACAAGTTATTTTATTAATTTGTTTCAAATTTGAGAACTTTTACTGTAACCGTTTTCCATAAAAAGTATCCCCGGAATATTTTAAGCAATAAGCAGGAAAATCTTCCGAAATCGATCCGGTCGTTCCCCAATGATTAGAAACGCACAACATTCCATTTTATTTTTATTTTAATTATTTATTTATTGAATCATCATATACCCAGTTTTCACAACTTACCATAGGTAAAGGTAGGATTTTATCGGCCATAAAAAAGTGTTCCATTATTACAACTTTACGTTTGCCTACCAGGTAGGACAAACCTTAATCTACTTAATAGCGCACTTAAGGTTTAAGTAAAACTTTAATAATGGAACACATTTTATAAAGCCGGGTAAAGTCTTATTTTAGCTCTCAGTAAGTTGTGAAAACAGGCCAACTTAATTTAACCCATTAAAAAACCACTGTACTCAATTGAGTACAGGTGGCGTTTTACACGTTTTCAATCAAAAACAAAGAATTTTTAATCGTTGTACCGTTATTTATGGTCACAACAATAATACCAATAGTACCTAAAGGAATTTGTGTCTGTTTTTTTTTAATTTTTGGTACAATAGTATAAGTCTGATTTGCGGCTCGAAAGCAGTGTAAAGGAATGAACACTATTTTGATAATATTGAAAATAATATTGAATTTGTTTTTGGTAATTTTAAATTATTTTAATTAAAATCGTATCAGAATAACTCACAGAAAAAAATTACTTACATAAAAATAATATTAAAAATACAACAGTATAAAATTGAGTGTTTAGGAAAATAAAACGATTTCAAGCCTAGCAAAAGACAAACCTGGTACTATTGAAGTTTTCGTACACGTTTGAGTACACTGAAAACATTCATGGGTAAAAAATAAGTTTTTTTTTTAGATTTCAACAAAAATTTACGGCCAAAAGTGATTCAAAAGCCTTCAAGAAGCTGTTGATATCAAATCATGTTAATAAGAAGGAGGTGTTTAGGAAAATAAAACGATTTCAAGCCTAGCAAAAGACAAACCTGGTACTATTGAAGTTTTCGTAAATTTTGACATCATTGACAACGACATCAGTGACGATAGTGATAACCGTGGTCACCAACGAAAACTCGGCAAGACTTCGCAAAGCAAATAAATCCTAGTTGACGAAAATGCTTTCCATCGCAGTGCTCAACACCTCAGCAGAAGTCTAAAGTTTGTGAAAGATTAAATAGTGTGCGTGAAGAAATATTTGAAAAATCTTTGATCACAATTATAGCCTTAATTTTTTTGAAGTCAATGGTAAAACATCCCACTAAGCAATTCATTCAAAAAATATCCAGTTCGATTCAGCTTCAAAAAATGACTATTGCTGCCAGTTTGATTTGTAATCCGGAAAGTCGCATGTGAAATCTTCCGATCCATTTCGTTCACATGTTTTCAAAAATTTGGTGGAGTAGTTGAATTGCACTACACAATATTATCGTGTTTTTTACAACTTTTTAGTCGTCACAATGGACCATACTGGTCTCTGGGTGAAGGTGTGAAGGAGACTTCACACTAGCCTTTCTACCTACCTACAACTTTTTACGAGATCTTTAAGTTGATCTTAGAAATTAAAGTTACTTCTGGCACAATGTTTGCAGATTAATGTCATGTAATGGGGCTGGACACTATCCTACTAAACTACAAAACCAGCTGCGGTGCATTTTTTCATATAAGAGCTCGTTGGCAGTATACGAAGTGCTTAAAAATACTTTGCATTATACAACAATGTTGTTATACTTTCCATTTTATATTTTTTTTAATACATATTTTAATCAATAAATAAAAATGAACTTAAAAAATTATGGCCATTTTTTGTTTGACCTCTTTAATAAAAATTGTAAAAATTAGATTACAAGTTGAATAAAAAGGACTGCCAAATTCTTTCGTTTTACGTTTTCGATTTCCATGATACCCCTGATTATCTGAAGAGCCACGACATTCCCTTACAACGAAGCAGGTTTGTAAGGGAGCATATTAAAGACTAGCGGCAACAACAAAAAATCCAGTGTTACATTCACCAATTTTTATATCCATATAAAATGAATGCCTTCCGTAAGCATTATGATAAGGGAAACTTTTAAGTTTATCTCTTACAAACCTGCTTCGTTGAAAGCTCACTTTTTTATTGGGTAGCAACTTAGACTTTCAGACCATTATACTGAAACAGACCAGCGACTCTGGCAAAAATCGAATCCGCAATCACCGCCCTAAAAGACTAGCTTACTACCAACTAGCGTATCGCGGCACCACAGTATTTGAACAATATTGCGTATTGGTTTAAACTTGCCATCGCAATCGGCCGATTTAACGACTTAAGATACAACGAACAATAGACAAATTAAAGTAAGTAGTAGTAGTCGTGCTTTCATAAATGTTATGGTGGACTATGGATAATTTCCAGCAAAATCTCGGGAGCTATTTATTTTGGTTAGAAGAACTAAAAAAGTTTAGCCTGCCAAGCCCGACTCTATAACACCTAAAACTACAAACTTGTACAAAGATAAAATTGTTAATACAGGATAAAAAAAATTTAATTTTTTTTGATTTCTTGATGGTATTGAATTTAATATTTTTTTTTATGATAAATTTAAACAAAATTTTCCAATTAGTTTTAAAGGATTATGTACCTCCGAAATTTTATGCAAGTTTTTTGGCATACAGTGTCTCTCATAAGTTTAGTAATTTTTTGTCTGGGTAGAGTGAACTAATTTTTGCAGAGCGATTTCACTAAACCCAGGTTCTTCACTAAATCAAGGTTGAATTTTTTTTTATTTAAAAGACTTGTTTATTTATTTTAAATGCATTTTTTATTACTCCGATTTTCTTTTTTTTTATGCCAGAAATGGTCGCTTTTGCAACGCCATAACGCTGTGCCAAAAAAGTAACACTATCACCTTTTCAATTTCTTTTTTAATGTCGCTTTTTTGTTTTAAGGATAAATGCTTTCTTTTTTTCGAATCCATTTGTATGTAACAATTATTCAGAGATTAGCTTTGAGACACGACCTTAATGGAAAATGCGCGCAGACTAAAATAAATTAACACTTCATAGAATGCGTATTTGTGAGAGTAACACGTCAACTTAATGCCATACCTAAACAAGAGCGTCAACGTTATGCCACAAACAGTAGTGTTAACTTTCTTGTTTAATAAAACCCATATAACAAAAATAAAAATAAGATAAAAACCCGCTAGGTTGACAAAAAATAGCTAAATTGTCATTATTTATTATTAATAGCGGCCAACTTCACTAATAAACGCGCTGCCAAAATCGGATTTTCCAATTGTAAAGCGTTGACGCCGCGCTATTTTGGGATGCTTCATACAAATTGTATGGGCATGAGAATTTTTGACAGCTAGAAAACGCTTTCCGCTCTTGTTTAGGTATGGCTGTTACTCTAAAATAATCGTTACTTTACCGTTATTTTATGTTCTCTTTAATTTTTACACTCTTTTTCATTGTTTTACTTCTTCGCAAAACCTAAAAACTCAATATAAAGTATGTTCCCTCTATAGAGGTTCATCAGTGTGCACTCTACAGAGAAGTCAATGTAAACATTCTGGTGTTCACTCTAACGAGGTATTCATAGCATCGGGGGTTCATTCTACCCAGATAGCACTGTATTAAAAATTTGGTCCGGTTTTCTATTAAAATTCTTTTATAAAATGGTAAAACCCCGGGAAAATGTAATAAATAGGAATCAAGAATGTAATACATGTCCCAGGATTGTAATAAATCCTTTAAATGTATCCTATGAATGAACTTAATAATAATAAAGGGCAGCAAAAAATAATGGTTTCATATTAAGAAAAGAAACTATACGAATAATTATTCTAAACTGATACCCGTTTAGCAAATGTGGGAATATAAATAGTAATTAGAGCATATTTATTGAGTGATATAAGATTACCTTCTCGATTCAAATGAATGCATTATCATTTCGAAAATAAAAACTTTGTTTTTTTTTGTTATTTACGTTATCAATTCATCGCTGGTTTTTGCATTTATTTTTTTTTTATGTTTTTCCCTCCACATATAAACATTTTTAAAAGTTTTTAAATCTAATTATCTAAAAAAAGAAAGCAAATTCAAAAACAGACAGTAAATTAAAAAAAAACCAACAAAATAATTTGAAACTTAACGCCCGTTTTTGACAAGTTGGCAAACGTTTGGCAGCTCGTTAGCAAAAGTTTCGCAAATCGTTAGCCAGAGTTTGGTAGTGTATTATGAATAAACATTGTGCTAATTCATGCCAAATTTACATTATGAATACGGCTTTTAGTCTTTATAGAAGTTAAAAAAAAGTTTTAATAATCGTGCTTAAAAAGTAAAGTTCTTACCTTTTTCAGCATCGGCCTTTTTATCGTCACTGTTTTATGCCTCTGGGGACATATTTTTGTGCCTTTCCCTCTTTACTTTTGTTATGTTGTGGCTGTTGTTGAATGCATTAAAAACAAAGCATGTTTGAACATGAATTTTTCGCAAAAAAGAAAAGCTCACACTCATTCTCACTCACACAACACACAAATTCACATGAATGCATCCCTGTCTTTGTTACTTGCTAAAACAATAGCGTAAAGTCATCACACTGCTGCGTAGGAATGTTATAAATTTTGTCAGTATGGCATCTACATGTTCCGGTTTAAAAAAAAGGAAGTGTTTTATAGTTGACTTTTTTTGACAATATGAGGAAAAACAAGAGTAAAAGAATATTATTTGAACAAAGCAATAACAACACAAACACACACGCGTATGTGTGCTTAATACTCACATCCACAAAACTGACACTATCACACATATCAAAGTGTTGGATTATGAATTAAGTCATTTTCGAAAAAGATTTTCATTGTTTTTTAGAGATAGAGAAAAAATTAATTGGGATATTTTTAAACATTCTTTATTGGTCTCATCGTAAACTTAATAAGAATAATAAATTCGTATCAGGTTAAATACTTTTGGAACTTTTATTTAAAATTAACGGAGATAATAAAATTAAAGTTCCAGTTTCTTGCTGGAAGACTATTAAACTATTAAATATTTGCCTGTGGCAATAATATTTTAAGTTGCAAGCAAACCTTCCATGTTTTGACAATCGCACGACTAGAAATCGCAAAACGTCAGATTTATTTATAGTGTTCTAAATCTCGTGCGTTTAGCTTGCAATCTAGAATAGTTTCTTACAAAACTTATAGTTCACTTGACCATACTTTTGCAATTTGAAGACGCCAAACTTCTTGCGGTTGGGTCTTACAGTTCTGAAAGAATGCGATTTAAGGTCAGATTCGCCAATGTTAAGCATTTTGCGGTGTCAGAACATGAAAAATACATTGTTTAACAATTCTTGATGCCCTTCATCATCCCACGCGTAAAGTTGTTTTTTTTATTTTCATTTCTATCAAATAGCAAACCACTCTACAGATGAATTTTAAATATCAAGGTCGTACGTTGCCTAAACTATCGTTCTAACAACTAACAGCCAGACGGATGGACATAAGCAGAGTAAGAACTTAGCAAAATTTTGTTATACCATTCTAGCGGCCCCAAATGTTTTTTATATGAAAATTTTGACTTGATAGGGCCCGAGCGGGAGAACCTATAAGTCAAAAGCTTATTAAATTAATAAATTGATTTTAAGTCCTGTACAAGAGCCATCAATGAATAAAATTATTAATAAGTTTCGAACCTCATAAAAAATATGCGACCTTCAAATTCTATTAGAGACAAACATTAAATTGTCTCTAAGAATTGTCTTTTTCCTCCACCCAACTTGCAAAAAAGCTCTACACAGATCATCTTAAAAGTCTTGCAGCATGAATTTCGTATAATTTACAAGTGAATTCATAAAATTCTACCGTTTTTTATGTAATTTTTTTTTTGTTCTTCTTCTTTATGTAAAAATCCTTTTGTTTAATAAAAAAAGAAAACAATAACCAGAAAAATTTATTAGATTTTTATATTTATAAAATGAAAAGATTTTACCATTTCATATTGCATATTTTGTTTTTTTTTATTTTATTTTTAGTACTTTAAGAGTTATGAGAGCATTAATATGGAGCTAAAAAATATATATATTTATGTTAAAAATAATAAAAATATTTAATAACTTTACGAACGTTTGTATTTTTTGCAAAATCTATGTGTAAAGGTTTAATAATATTTCTGTAATATTTATTTATATAATAATCATTTAATTGTTAACGCAAACTATTTAAATTAATAAAATTTTGATTTGGCAACTTTTATGTTTTTTTAATAAACTAATAATAAAGAGCACGTTTTACAAAATGAAATAAAATTACTATTTTTATTACCAGTAGTATCGACAATAACAACAATTTTATCAAACTGACAATGAAGGCTGGCTTGGGGCTGTATAAAAATTCATGTAAAAATATGATTTTTTAAAAAGCTACTCAATTTAATTTAATTATGCTTATAAACAAGGAAAGTACTTTATTGGACTATGCCGAATTTTATATACCCTTTACCGACAGCAATTATATTTTAGGAGTCGACTTAATATGAGATTTTTAAATTATAAACCAATCTTTATAAATGCTGACCTCACAGCATTATAGTTCGTTTCAGTTTAAGGCATACTAAAGTCCATTCCAAAAATTAGATTTACGTGGGGCATTAGGCAATTTTGGACTTGTCCTTATGAAATTTAGCAGTGTAATTTCAAGTCTTTTGGTATAAAGACACATTCAATTTTTCCACAACAGCAATTTGCCTTATGGCTTTAGGCGTAACTTTTTCTAAAGTTGACTTTATATACGTGTGGAGAAAATATTGTTGGAGGTAACCATATTCTTAGAGCAACATACCATGGTTGGATTTTAACAATGTTTATGTTTGCAGGCTACCATTTTATGATTAAATATGACGATAGCATGGTTTAAATCAACAAAAATTTTGCCGAAATCAACCATAATATGGTCAAAATTAAACATATGTTGGTCAATAATAACCATAATAATAGTCAAAACTAACCATATTATGTTCAAAATTAGCCATAATAATGTGAACATTTCTTAGAATTTTGGCAAAAGTAGCAATATTATGTTCAGAATTAACAACAGTATGATCAATGTTAACCATATTATGGTTATTTATTTCATCAATTTTTTTAATTTGTTTCTTAAGTGTCAAATTATAATTTAATTACAACTTTTAATTAAATTAAAATAATAATTAAATAATTAAAATAAAATGAATGAAAATTTTAAGCAACCTAAGCAACTATTGTAAATTGCAAAGGACCAGAATGTTGTTTGCTTTTAAACATATTATTTTAAATTTAAATTTAAACATACAATGTTTTAAAATGTTATAATTGCGAACATATTATTGTTATTTAATATTAACCATAACATGTTTGGAGGCAACTATAATATGGTTATAGCTTTTGGATGGATGAACCATTGCCGTGATAATAATATGGTTAAGGTAACCATAATATGTTTAAGTGTATGGTTGTAGCTTTATTTTAATAAAACATTATATTGTTAAATTCAACCATATTTGAAGTTTCAAGGGAGGTAAACACTTTATTGTTAAATAGAAACAAAATATTTATTATCAGTGGTGAAAAAAGTTTTGATAAAAACAACAACAGTTTGTTTATTGCCATTGTAGGGACCATTATATGATTTTTTTTAACCATATTCCAACTATGTTTTTTCTCTGCGTGTAGGGCCTATCGTAAATTATAGACCGAGCTTCACAAATTTTTGTATTATGATTCCTAGTCATAAATTTAAGAGCGAATTTGTGCAATATTTTGAAAAGAAATCGTTGTTATCCGTCAACAATTAATAATACTTTTTGTAGCAAAAATATACATTTGTTTCACAATCGGACTTATTACTCTTTTTGTACTTAATCCGTGGTGCTGGATTTTAATCCCATACTGCTAAGGACAACAAGAATCGATTTGACATCAAAAATGCATTTTTACAGTCATTCAAAAGTGTTAAGATTTTAACATACGAGCAGACAGTCAGACACAGCTAAATCGACTTAGAATCATTCAAGGACCCAGAATAAGTATACTTCCCGGTGTCTTGTATAAATATTAAGAAAGTTTCACACGGAATGACAAACTAAGTATAACTTAATTCATCACTAATGGTGGTGGGTAAAAAATGCAAAGTAAAAGCTATCAAAAATTTTGATTAACAAACACTTTTACCAGAGGCACTATCAAATAAACCAAAAATGCAATATCCAAGGTCAGATTTATTTTTAACAGTTTGATATGAGCAAATTGCATTTACTTCGAAAACTTTAAATGCGGCGTTTGTATATTAGTAGAGAACCCTTAATAACGTACATAAATATTTTCACGAAAGTAACAAACATTATGTAGTGTTCTTTTTCCATTAAAAAAAAAAAAGTATAATTTTTGTGCTTGTAAAGACATAGATTATTTATTTATTTAAACAAAAATATTTTACAACGTAAATTTGTAAAATATATTACTAGGGATGAGATTTTCATTCACTAAAAAAATCAAAAATATGCACTAAAAACTTGAAAAATGTCCATAATAATCGGTTTTTAAAAAAATTAAGTTTATTATTCACAGAAAAAATTATTATTAGTTTTTTATCAATTAAAAAATTATTTAAAAGTATTTAAATTTAATTAATGTGATAATTGAATCATTTTTTTATTTTTTTTGTTGGAAAAAAATTAATAATATAATTTTGATTTAATTAACAATTTAGTTGTTTTGAAATAAATTTTGAATTAAAATAATAATTTAATCACAAAAAAATTATTCGTAATGATTTAAACTTATGAAATTGTTATTGAAAATTGTCAAAACCAATCAACACATTGTTGAAACGGCAAAGTTTTTTGATAATTTTTTTAATTAAAATTCAAAATATCATTCATTAAAAAAAAATATTCAAAATTTAATATTTTTACAATTTTTAGTAATTAATATAATCATTTTGGTATTAGGTGCAAAATCAACAAATGGGTTGCTTGATTCTTTGAATTTGAAATAAATTTGGTGATAAGAGAATATTTTAATATTAAAAATTTTTTCTTATCACCAAATTCATAGAATCAAGCAATCAATTTGTTGATGTTGCACCTAATACCAAAATTGAAAATTTTTAAAATTGTTTTCAATAAATGGTATTTTTAATTGTAGTTAAAAAAAATGATTAAAAAACTTTGCAGTTTCAAACAATGTGGTAGTTGGTTTAATTAAATATAGCTCAGGTTTTGACTATTCCCAACAACAATTTTACAAGTTTAAATTATTTATTTTTAAGCGAAAAATCAATTAAAATTTTTTGTTATTTAATTAATATTTTTTGATTGATAAAAAACTACTGATAATTTGTTCTGTGTATTTGTGTTTTTGTTTTCCATATATCTTCCGTACAGAACACCAAAGTATATTGTATAATGTGCAGACCTGCTTGGAACGTATGATCTCTTTCATTTTTAATCGCGAATACAGCCAAACATGAATACCTAAGCGGTCTGATTTTGTGCTTATTGTGTTCGCCGTAGCCGTTGCTTGGTAGTCATGGACGGTCTTATCTCAAGCACGCAAAACAGAAAAGTAATTGACACCTTTAAATGCAAAAGGTCTGCACAGACCTGGTTAAACCTCGTACGGAAAATATTCTGTAACTTGTGAGAACATCTCGCATCGAAAAGATGTGAAATAAAATATTCCATCGTTTCTTGAAAAGTGAGAAAAAAGTTTGTCTGTAACTCATATCGAAAGCTATCAAAAGAGATAACGTTGTTATATAATTTTATTGTATAATTTATCAAAATTATCAATTTTTATTGACGGCGGATAAAAAACAACCGTCGTGTTTGCAAACGAGCTTTGAAAAAATTCGTACATTTTATTAAAATGTTAAAACCAAAACAATTTAACAATGAAAAAATGTGCCAAGAATATTATATTATTATTAATTTTCTTTGCATTTTTAATCGTTTTTAGTGTTAAAATTGTTTCTCGCCCCATTTTTCCTGAGTTTATTTTACAGTTCAAAGCGGGTACTTTTCTCACACAAATGTTACAGACAAATTGTTTCTGTTAATTTTCGAGTAATTTCCTTACGTGACTGCTATTACTCGCCAAAAAAAAGTTACAGACACAGTTAAGTGAAAAAAACGGCTGTTTGTTTCAATAAATGGCATTTCTGTTTCATTTCACACATTTCAATCGAAAAGTTTCTCGACGCGAGAGTTAGAGAACATGGGCACAGGTAACAATTGTCATTGGATCCTCCATCACTTTACAATCTTTCTGAAAAGTACATTTTTATTTCATAAAGCATAAATTACGATATTCCGACTATCGGTTGTAGCAGAAATACGAAAAATTTAACCCTTAGAGTGATGTTAAGTATAAAATGGTCGGTGTAAGCCAACTATACTTTCTACTTAACTAAATTATTTATTTATCGGGCCTGTTCTAAAAATTACGTGATTTTGTGGTGTTCTGAAAGTCATGCCGTTTTAGTGTTTCTAGGTGTGCTTTCGGCAAATTAAGATCACACCAAAACACACTAAAATATCACACGTGTGATTTTAGTAGGCACATGTGATTTGAGTTAAAGTGATTTTCAGTACAGGCTTGTTAAAGTACGTTTGTTTACTATTTTCTAATACGTTGTTCAGACTTAAGAATCTACAAATTTTAAAATAATTATGTTTTCCAGGCTTTCGTCAAACTTATTATGTGCCAGTAAAGAAATTTCCAAAATTTAAGATGCTTTAACCCAACAAAGAAATAATAATGAAAGCAAAGAAAATGTCATTACATTTTTTTTTGTTTTGCGAAAAAAAAGAAATGTGCCCTTAAAAATAAAAATTAAATCTGGTTCCTTAAGAAGTGACAACAAAAAATAAACAAATTTTTTACAAAACTGATAATGAAAAAAGCAGTTATTATTCGTATTTTTGCTTTAAAAATTCAAATTTTATTTCAACATACTTTAAGGAGCGCTACAAATAACATTTTAATTGCCTGTCCAAGAATATCTAACTTTATCGCATAAAAATTTATATGGAAAATATTAAAAAAAAACCTGACTATGTTCGCTTGCTTATAGTGGAAAAGGGTTAAAAAAATTTTAATTAATACTTCTTGATTACTTGTTTAAATAAAAGAAAAAAGTTAATTGCGCAAATTGCAAAACTGTACTTTAAATTTAAAAATGTTGGAGAACCAAGATAATTATTTCAGTAACAGTACAGCACAGAAAAGTCACTTTTAACTCCACAGTTTCTTGTTTTATTTTTAATGTTTTTTTTTTTAATATCTCCTTTATTACTGCGCAAAAGATAAAAACACGAACAATACACGAAAAAAAATCATTATAATTTTTCTTTTATAACACATCTTTATTGGAAAAGTACACACTTTGCTGATGTTATTAAGATTATCTGAAATTAAATTTTTTATTTTCCTTTAAGAGTTGTGGCACAAAAAACAGGACTAAAATCCTTTTGTAAGAATAAAAAAAAACGAATTTTAAAAAACTTTTTTTTTTTATTTGATAAACCTTTAAATAAAATTCGTATATTGTATGCAAAACATTCATAAAAACGAATTTGGCTTCGAGGAGTGTTTGTCAGATTATTGTCACGTTATAGAAACAATGAGTAGCTTGGTTTGATGTGCACGAATATGTGGTAAATCTGTATCATATCAACCCACTAACAGACAAAAACATTTCTGCCTTTGTGGCACATACGGTTTTGTTAACTTTATTTTATTTTAGGAATCCTATTGCGACTACTGCCGCAAAAGATTAATGAACAGGCACATGGAGAAAACATTTTTTTATAATCAAGCCTTTGCGTAGTTTTGGAAACAGAAATTGGTTTTTTTAAGAATTCTCTAAAATTTTAGTGCTTTAGGGCTTTTTGGCGATATTGTTTTTTTTTTTTAACATTTATTAGACATTTTTCTTTGGCTGTGACGATTTTTTTCGAGTCCTTCACAAAGAATTCGAGGGTTTCCGGAGTGAATTTTATGTGGGATCTGTAATTTATTATAAACCAATCTTTTGAACATTTTGACTTCTATGAATCTAATTTTTTTTATTGGGATTTTATATGGGATTTGTAAATAATTATGAACCAATCTTTAAAACATTTTTACTTCTATGAATCTTATGTGTGCCAAATTTCTCGACAGGAAGCCGATATCTTGCGAATAAGTTCTTGGAACAAAGTAGAAAAAAGTAAAAGGGTTTGTTTATCGAATTTCTCAAAAATAAAATTTTGGTCCGTATAAGGGACACCCTTAATACACATACATACCAATTTTTATAAGTTTAAATAATAATTGTACAGTAATTCCTTCCAGATATGTCACTTCTATCAAAAAACAGTTCCTTGCGAACAATTAGGCTGATCACATATCGGGAAGGCGCTGTACATCGCCTCACAAGTTTGAAGTTGCAGTTACAAGGGGAAACAATTTTGTATTTTTAAATTTTTGTAAAAATTATGCCAGTAAAACATGAAATGTAGGAATAAAATATCTTATTTTAAGAGATAATTTTTACTTTAAATTAACGTGTATATTTGTTTTTGCCTTCGTAGGATGCCTATAACCTATTCGCAGGTATGGCCAAAAAAAAAATATATATTTTTAACGGCAGTTTCAAAACTCCATACTCAAATTTTTAAAAAATTACCTAATTTTTTTAAAATCACATTGGGAATTATTGAGGATATAATAGGAAATAAAAATACGAACAAATTCTGTCGATAACTCCGATACTTTTTCGTAACTGCAATTTTCGGGAAAAATTAATTTTTTGGCCATATTTTGGCGAATAAGCCCAATTTCATTACTGTTATGAATTTTATGTTAAAAATATTAAAATTCAGATAATTTTCAATAGAAAAAGGCTTAACTAAAATTTAAAAACAGTAACCCTAAAATCATAAAGGCAAAAAGCCAAATTTTAACACATTTGGAATTTCTTAGCGAAAGATAGCGAAATAGTGTGTACACAGAAAAATTTAAAAATTTTCTCTAATCACCAATTTTATACCAAATTCACCTATTACCAAAATGATTATATTGATTACTTAAAATTTTAAAAATTTATTATTTAGAATATTTGTTTTTTCAATGAATAATATTATTAATTTTAATTAAAAAAATTATCAAAAAACTTTGCCTTTTCAAGCAATGTGTTGACTGATTTTGACAATTTCCAACAACAATTTCACAAATGATTTAATTTAAAACGAAGTAATTTTTTGAGATTTAATAAACAAGCTACAAGGCAGTGCGCCACGCCTCCCCGATATCTGATCAGCCTTATTGTTTGCGAAACATTATTTTTGATGGAAATGCCAAGGGGAGTTACAGTATAGTTTCGCTAATATGAAAATATAAGGCTCACCCTAATGTACATAGATATGTGAATTTTATTAATTTCTTAAATAAGGGACTGAAAATAAAAATTGCACGCTTTAAAAAAAAGCCATAAACTAAATTCTTTACGCTTCAAATTTTCCTTATTTTAATACTTTTTTTCCTAATATTTATTTTACAGTAACAATATTCTAGTTCCCCCCTTAAGGTTTTGGTGTGGGTGCTGATGCTTGTAGTGATTATATTTTTTCTCTATGACTCATGTTTATTCTTTTATTTAGATGAACATTTTCTGCCTCCTGGCTTAATATTATGCGTTATTTTTTCTAAATTTTGATAAAGTGCGATATGTTTATTTTAGTATGGAATATATTTGTGTTGTAAGTTCTCAATTACAACGCACTCTTAACAAAATCTAAAGGATAAAAAATTTTAGTACCCAGATTAAAACACGTTTCTTCTTAGATTGCCTGAAGTCTTTTAATTTTTTTTTTAGGTAGATACATATGCATAAATAAAAATGATTTGGGGTTTTCTTTGGTCTTTAATTTATTGGGGAAAATATTAAAAAGTGTTTTTTTTAGTTTTTTATAGATATGAGCTGCGGTTTTAAAACAGGTTTTTATTTTTTTTAAATTGACTGTACGCCAAACTTTTATTTGTCTTTAATTAATATTAAAAAATAAGCTCTTCCTTTCTAATCGCTATTGTTTGTTAAAATTAAACATTTTGAAAAGGTCGTTTTTCACTATTTTTCTTGAAAGTCGTTTAGAATATAGAAATATGGATTTCTGCAATGAAGGTCAAAGCGCGTGCTTTTACACTAAAAATAAATTACAGGGGTCTAATGCAGACAAAAATACAAAATATTTACGTTATTAGAAGTCGATAAGAGACCCAACAAACCGCATATGCATATAAGCGAGTTTTTATAGATGCAAATTATTAAATGCATATAAGCGATAAATGCTGTATTTATGGAAGTGAAGAAAAACCTACATTCAGGTATTTTTTCTTATTTCTGGCTACGCTGACATTATACTACCAAACGTTTGCACAAAAATTCATTAATGCTTAAAAATTTTATATAATAAATTCTCGCAAAGAAATATTTTTAAAACTTTAATATTGCTTGAAATGATAATCCGCTCATTTATTCATCTTTGGTAATGGGCATATGTTGCATGGTTGCAACAAACTTACGTTAACCACAACTGATGCGAGAAGTACTTATGCACATATCTTTATGCTACACAGCAGCAGACAGTCTATAAAAAAAAACAAAACAAAAAAAAATTAAAAAATTAGCATAATAAAGTTTTTTTTTTATGAATAATAACACCCTGTAACAGTAATTTTCAGAAATAAAAAAATCCATTTTCACATGAATTAAGGAAACTTGCTGAGTCTTATGTTAGTAAATATATTCAGTATTTCACTGTCACATAAACCCTCATTAAAACTTCCACCATGTGTGGTGAATGAGAACATATTTATTCTGCTATTCCATGTGAACCTTTTTTCATTTTCATCTCGGACCCCATAAAGTATTTATATGTATATATTGGGTCCTTGAGTAATTCTAAGTCGATTTAACTATGACTCAAAAGAAAATTATTAAATTTTGCTGACAAATTATTTTCAGTTCTTTTAAGCAGTTTGTGATTAAAATCCAGTACAATCGGTTAAGCAGGAAAGGAGTTTTGAACCAAAAAGTGGAACAACCTTCCTAAAACAAATATAATAAATAATGCTAGTGGGGTAAAACTTATAAATGTATTTATTTAAAAAACGGAAATTAAAAATATTGTCGCTTAAGGGCTCGATATTGGGCAGATTCTCGAAAACTTACTTTTTGAATACGCCTAAAACCGCTGCGAATTTTAGAAAGGTTTGAGCAGTTTTTATTCGGATTGTTTAATAACTTATGGTGTTTTCTTTTCTACAAAAAAATGTGAAATTTTTTTTAAAAAGTTGAATCTGGTGTTCGTTTTTTAAAAACGTTTTGCTAACTAAAAGGGTGGCTTGTTTATTCTTTAAAACACGCCCTCATTAGGTGCGAGCTGGTCAGGTGGGAGCAGATTATTTAGTGGGATTTGCTATTTTCACTGATGGCTTGAAGATGAGGGGTACTAGTGCGGGTCTAGACATCAGAATGTCATATAGGCTTCCTGACGACTGCAGTGATTTTCAGCCGGAGGTTCTGGAGGTCGGAGGTCACTATATATGTGGACAGCCAGGCTTCTCTTATGGCCGTAAGGGGTTGTTATGTGAACTCGAAGCTAGTTGATGATTGTAGGATGGCGCTGGAGGGAGTCTTAGGAGAGTATGTGTTAAGGTTGTGCTGGGTACCGGGTCACTGCGACACATAGCAAGATAGGGCTCAGAGATGGAGGATCCTAACTATATGGAGGCGGTTAGTCCTCTAATTGGCTCCTATTTTCGAGAGATCAGGGAATGGATTCCAGGCGCGACCAATCGGGCCTGGGGAATTGAACGGACTGGTGGGTATCACGGACGCTGTGGCCGGTGCTAGGAAGATTGATTTGGAGTCGCTGCTTTGCAAGAGTCACGGGCCACTGTATGACAGGCAGGATGGGGCAGAAGATTCCTATGAGAATTAGGGAATGTATCGGGCTGCGTACTCGACAGTCTGATAGGATTCGTAATGGGGAGACTGGGTGCTGGCCGAACGTAGGGCGAATTTAGTTGAGTAAAATTTCCCCCGGGATTGGTCCGAAACTTAATTTTCCTATATATCTTTATTTTATCTGTCATGTGCTTTTGCTCTTTATTTCACCTAATTTTCATCTTTGCATATCTTTCTCAAAATAAGGCGTCACAATGGACCTGTTTGGTCTCTGGGTGAAGGTGTAAAGGAGACTTCACACCAGCCTTTCTACCTACCTACCTACCTAATTCACCTTTACTAATAGCATAAGGGATTGCTCTTTACGCCCATTTTAAACGACAGTGTTGATAATGCCCTGTAAAAAGGTGACTTTTGTTTATATAGGGCTACCACACGAAGTTGGGAAATATCGACAATAAACATTTTAAATTTTAATAGTTATTTTTGCTATTTTATTTTGTAGTAAAAAAACTTAGGAAAGCATTACATTGTTTATGGTAGGTTGTCAGTGATACAAAATGTTAGTGGATTCGGTTTTATAAAATTGTTTAAAAAAAAAATCGTCAAATCAAAAACTCTTAAAAACTTGGTGTTAATAAATTGGCAATTTGGCAAATGTATTATCTTGTTTACATATTTTATGAAAAACAAACATCAGAAATTGGAATTCGTCGATAATTTTGTTCTTTCATTTATGTATTTATTATCAATTAATAAGCAATTTTGCTAAATATATATATATATTTTTTTTTAGATTTTGAAGAACAAGCTTTTTTATTTAAGTACGTTTTTTATATTTTGAAGAACACAAATTTTGTCAGCTGCTAAAAACAGGGCGATCCAAGATTGTGTTTTTCTTCTCGTCAAATAAGAAATTGCATTATAAGAATGTTGGCAAGACATTTTATAAATGCACCTTTTAACAATGTGTTTTTTTTTTTTTTTTTTTTTTTTGTAGAAAAGAAAAATATGACAAAAATAAATTGTAGGACCTTTGAAGGTAAATTTTAAAAATATTTGACATTCCCTTACAACCAAGGGAGCTAAATGACACGAACACTACTATTTTTCCTGGCTTCAGCGCCATCTCGCATTACCTTAAGTACAAATTTTCAGATCTGTATCTCGCCACAAATTATTTTTGACCCTAAAAGAGTTAAAGATTCCATATGAATCCCACTTCTGAAATATTCTTACTCTCAGTGGAGGTTATCAAAGATTCGGCTAAATAAAGCACTTTTATCTTTTTTTTTAACTTTAAAGTCCACTTAAAAGAATATTTGATTTGGTCATAAAAAACACACAAAAAAACCTTTCAATTCCATATGGTTTCTGACTTTAAGCGTCCATGTTAATTTTTTTTTTTTAGAAAATTGTTTCAGTGTGTAACTACTTTTAAATCTGAGAAATATTTCATAGTATTATTTTAAACAGTGGCTATTTAAATATACTATCAAACATGCTATAGCGCGTATTTAAGTCTTTTTCATTCCATCAGTTAGTTTACTATCTCTTCTTTTACTTTCAGCTTTACTTGTGTTTGTGTCTCTAGCTGAAATTTAAAGCTGCGAATTACGTTTGTTTTATGAAATGCTCGTGGTGTAAGAACCGTCTGGCAAAGTATTAAAAATATTAAAAAAAATGAACGGCGCGGCGTACATTAAACATTTTACTAATTATGAACAAAAAAAAAACAAACAAAAACAACCAGAATAAAGTAGCGAAAATTTTATTAGCTCTTATGAAATTTAATTTATGTTAAGTGCTGCATGTACTGTTTTTTAATGGCTGGTGCGTTTATGGTGGAATTAAAGAAACGTTTAAGATTTAAATTGCCACATAGCATATTATCTTTAATAAGGGAAAATGCTGTAGTCGGCTGTGCGAATCTTTGATACCCTTCACCAAGAATGTAAGTAAATATTTATTAAGAGTGTTGAAAAATATCGCTGTAATCGATTTTAAGTCCCCGTCCATACTATGGAACATTTGCTGCTTTTAGTTTAATAGTGAAGAGGGAAAGCCATGTGGAATAGTGTACTTTGTTCCATGAAGAACTCATACTGCATTCTGTTGCGAATATTGGTTGTAGAAAAGACTCGTTTAACAAAACAAAAAAAAAAACGTTTCGCCAAAAATGCCTTGCGAATTATTATAGTCGCCTGTTTGGGACAAACCCCCAAAACGCTGGGTTGAATCTTATTCTAAGTGGCGCTTAATTGATTTTTTTACAATTAATATTTTTTATATTAAATTTGGTACCAGGTAAAATAAGACAAAATTCTACCTCAATAATAGCTAAAATGGTTATTTTAATACATGTACTTTTTCTGCAGTGTACTGTCAAAGTAAAAATTGTTCGTATATTGTAATAAACATTTTAATTAATCTCAACTAAAGTAATTTTTTATTTTGTTTAAAACTTTAAAAAAGCAAACATTTTATGATGGAACCAACAGCTTAAGGATAAACAACATTAATTTTGATTTGTTTTGTCAAAGTATTTTTGTTTTATTGTTTGTGGTTTTTTAATTTTAATAACAAAAGCACATCATTTACGTTATTTTAATATAAAAAGTGTGCGTGCCTTGGTCGATAATTACACTGTGCCAGTTTGGAAAAACAAACAAGCTGGGTACCTGGCGTTTTAGCTTAATTCGGGTACGCTGAATCCAATGGTGCTAGCCGTTTTTCTAGGTTAGCTATGGTTTTCGAGATATACCGTTATTTCGAAAATGGATGAGATTGAACAACATATCGTCGTCTGAAAGTTTTAGTGATCTACGTGCAAAAATTGCATTTTGAGAGAATGGATTTTGAAGTTCAGACATTTTTTCTGAAAAAAACTACTCGATAGGATTTTTTGAATTTTTTTTACCACATATTCGTCTTTAAAAGATAATTATGAATAAATGCTTTTTATCACGAGATCGCATCTACAACGGTATATTTTGTAATGGTAATACAATTTCTGTTTGCTCTATACGCCACTTTAGTCATATTTTCTTGCAAATACATACACGTTGAGCAAAATGGCATTAACAAAGCAATAAAACACATCTAAAATTATTTATAAAAAACAGTATATTCATTTGAAAAAAAATGAATAAAAACTATTCATAAGTTATTATAAGATACATTTTATAAAGTGATTATAACAAAATTGTCTTTTTCAGATATAAAATTGAATAATAGTTTTAGATCGGAAATTTTTTAATTTTGAATTTTTTTCCTTTTTTCTTAAATATGTTCAAATGTTTTTCAAAAATATTTAACGGTGTTGGTAACTGATTCTGGAAACCTCTTTTTATTAATGTCGCTATGTGGAAATGAGGCTGCAATAGTGAGTTTTTAAATTTTATTGTAAACAAGTTATTCTGTATGTATTGAAGAACTTTTATTTTACTAAATGGAAGAACCAAAAAATGTAGTTTGTTAGAAATCTTGGAAAAATTCTTAAAATCTGAGAATTCCATTTCTATAACTTTATTTTTTATTTAATTTGTTTAAACATTTTTGAAATAATTAACAAGTGACAAAATACTGTGAATTTCTAAACGTTTCAGATACTTGTCTAAAGCACTGTGAACGCAATGGCACAAACGACATTCTTAAATAGAGCTTCTGAAACTTAACACACAAATAATAATGATTATATAAATTGTCATCACAAGTTTATTAGTCGAGGTGAAATTTTTTTCATTAGTTTTTTTTATCACTATTTTTTATTATTAATTTATAATTTGTTTACTCTAATTTTTCCCTCTTATAGTAAGAGAAAAGATATTCTTAATAATTCTTTTTAAGAGAAAATACACTGAATAATATTTGCATTGAATTATATTAACTCCACGTAGAGCAAAATGTTCATCAGCAATCAATTTTCATGTTTTGTATTGAAATGTTGCTCTATACGCCACTAAACGGAATATAGTGCAAAATTTCGGAAACAATTTTTGTTTTGAAGGATATAGAGCAAAATGGACACGATTTATCTCAGCCACCAGACAAGATAGCCGAACACGGAATGCAGATTTTAAAAATTTGGGGTCGAAACCCTAAGGTCAACATGACGTATAGAGCACTTAAACTTTCGGACGACGATATGTTCTCAGAAACGCTTTAGCTTATTGAAAAAAACTTAAAAATGTAAAAAGTTAGTAAAAAGAAAAGTAAAACTTTTTTCTAAAGACCGCGGTTTTAGAAACATAATTTTTTTTTTAAATAATTTTTTTCTCAGTTTAGAATTTTTTACTTTTTTTTAAATTCATAAAAAATTGGCAAATGCAGCTTGGCTTCTAAAAAACGAAATTCCAAACAAAACAAGCCATTAATGATTAAAATCTGTTTATAACTTTCACAAAAGTCGAACAATTTTAATTAATTTAAAAATTTCATTAAACGCGATATTTGTAAGGGTGCCCCCTTAGAAGTGGTGATAAGGCAAGTATGTCTCGAGAAAATGTTATGGACAAGAAACTAGTTGCGGTCGGGCATACATGTACTTCCCCTAGGCGCGACTCCTGGGCAAATATGGGACATTTTCTTCAATATATTTCTAGTGTGCATTTTTATGGGAGCCCTTTAAGGAATGGTAGGTATGTTCGAAATAAATAGTCATACATTTGACCTGTCTAGGGTCATCCTGCGCCCGGAAGGGGCCAAATTTAAGAATTTTAATAAACCGCAACATTTGTATGGTTGAAATTCTTAAATTAAGCCCCTGCGGACGCAGGATGACTAGGATGACTATCACATCTATGCTTGAATGACGCTCACCAACAAGAAATGACAACAAAGCAACAGCCGCACGCACATTGTCACATACCACTCGAAGAAGTTTATAGTGTACATGTGTCGACGTCACACAAGCAGAATTTTAATTTCTATGCACGCGTACATAGGATTTGCAAAGGTGCCCTTCACTGGTGTAGATGAACATAACCCTTAATACCTTTTGTAACTATTTTTAAGAAAGAGCCGAACATTATATGGTGTTCTGTTACTTGTTAAAAAACAGAACAATTGTAGTGATGAACTGCAGACAAACATTATATTTAAATGTTCTTCAATATTTCTTTTTTTACGTTGATAAAAAAAGGACAAATCAAAAATTTTAGCAACGACAGCTTGTGTGAATTGTGTATTTGTTTTGTAACCAGCCAAAAAGGAGCTAAGCACAACAGAATTAAACAAAAATTAATGAGGTGAACCGACCACAATTAAGTTTGTGGTTAAAAAAAACCCGAACGGAATTAAATGTTCTCATCTTTTGTTGAGTTGAATAAGAAAAGTTTTATTTTTGTGTTCGAAAGATGACAAATAGGGAAACGTTATTTTTTAGTGATTTACTACAAAAACACTATAAGCGTTTGTGTTTTCCACAAATCTGCCGAACCGAACACTAAATAGCGATATTTAGTGTTTTTTTCGAGCACTGGTTAAAATGCTGGCTTCATAACATTAAGATGATTTTTGTTTTTAATAATTTATATGGCATTTTGGGTAGTTAACATCAAACTCAAGAAGAACTTTTTTATCATTAGGTGCCACTTAAGCAGCTTTTTCAAAATGTTTGCATTCAGCAGGCTTTTTCTAAAAGCAATAAAATAAGTTACCACACGAGTTGAAGCCGAGAGCGGATTTTGAATATCCGAAAAATAATTATATTAAGCCCCGCCAATTAGCCAATTCTATCTGGAAGGCCAATATCCAATATATGAAAGAAATTATCTGAATTTGGTGTTACCAAATCTACAATCCCATAAGTAAAATAACCTAAAACTCGCGACAATTAAAAAAATTTAATTTTTTTTGTTTCAAATGTATTTTACTTGTGGGTTTGTAACTTGTAGTTTTGAGAAACAGGATACAGAAATGTCCCGTTTACTATAAAATACTTTAATGCCTGAAGAGAATTCGTAAAAACTATTGGTTCGTTTGAACCGAACATTGACTAATAAAGCGACAGGAATGTTCAGACAAAATTTCGTTTTATTCCAGCATGACAACGCTCGGCCACATATCGAAAGACCAGTTAAAAACAAAAAGAATTTTAACACAAATTTTGTTTTTCTTTAAATTTTTGTAGATCATATAACACTAGCGTTAATGCTATTCTTCAACAAATAAGGCGTCGTAAATATGACATTAAGCACAGTTGGATTTAGGACAAGCTTGTATGACATAATTATAAGCAAAATAAAAATTTTAAAATTTTTTTTCACAGAAAAAATACTTTAATGAATGTTAAACAGACTAATAAAAAAAAATTGTACACAACTTTTGTGCATAAATGTGTTAAAAAAAAAGAAAAAACTAACAAGTAAACTGAAATACACACATTCATGAATTAATTTCAACAAATGCTATGATCGCAAAAAAAAAAAAGGGAAAACATTTAAAAATATTCGTAGTTATGAGAACGAAGGCAGTCTGAGAATGTTAAATTTTTTTTATCCACTAATAAAATATTCTAATTTACTATTAACAAGAGCGGCAAGCGTTTTTTAGATATGAAAAATTCTCTTTTGAATATAACAAAAAGAGAACTTAAGAAGTGTTGACATAATAATCTTAACTTTGTCTGTGGCGTAAATTGAACCACTTTTGCCCCGACTTAAGAACACAGAAAAAATAAAAAACCAACTTCAATTAACGTATTTGTTAGAAATTTGTACTATTAATTAATGAACATTTTTTCTGTGAAATTTTGATTTTGGCTTCCTCGGAATATCGTGTTCTTTGAAGTTTTGTTCGTAATTGTAAGTAAAAAGATTTTTGAAATGTCGTGTTGAGGCTGATTTGACTATTATTTAATTGAGCCGCAAATACAGTTGTGGTTGCATATTTCTATATTTCAATCCATCATTAAAAGATAAACTCATTTTAAAAAAAGGGTGGTTTAATTTAAAAAGCCGATGTTGATTTTGAATAAAACACAAATTATTAAGGAAATTGTTGTAATTTATTTTTATAATGATAATATTGGAATGGTTCAACGATGTACGGAATAAAATATCGGTAAAATGGCCGCCGCGACCTCGGCGGCACATCTCCATCCGATGGTTCAAATTTTTGATGACACTGAGGCATAATTGGTGTTCTTTTCCCTTTAATGGAAATCGATTTTCAGTTTTCTCAGTAAATTGTAAATAAAATCAAAAGTTGTGCACCGACTACAATGAAATAAACATCATTTCATTCGAAATTATGTAAGTCTAAATAATTTTAGACCAAAACTGTGATTTTTGTCGAATTTTTATTTTTTTATGAATTTTTAAAGAACAAAAGATTTGCTTTTTTTCAAAATTTTCCTTTTTTTAAATAAAGCGATATCTCTGAAACTACAGGGCAAACTTAAAAACAATGTCATCACGGCTTAAAGATTATACGGTTGCCGAGTTTTGGATTTTTAACTGGATATGGTCAACCGTTTTCAAGTTATGCCAATATATGTAGTGAAAGTGCCTTAATATAGGACATAACGGTATATCTCGAAAAGTAAAGCTGATAAAGAAAAAATGGAGTAATTCCAGATCGCAAAATGATGTTAAAATGATAATGAACGATAAACCCCTGTAAAGATGTTGGTAAAAAATTTGTGGCAGTTTTCATAAGACAGTACCATATAAGACAGGCTGGTAAAATTAAAACATTAAAATCTGAATTTCATTTGACATTTCTCAATTCCAGACTTAATCAATTTGAACCATGGAAAGATACACAATCGAGCAACGCGTTAAAGTTTTTCAGGCTTTAAGTTAAATAAGGCCTTCTTCTCATTCTTTTTACCACTGGGAAGTGTTTCAAATAAATTCGAATTCTTAAAAGCACGTTAAGTTGTATTTATTATTTCGTAACAAACCCTCATATGAGACATTTTATTAATGGCCAAAACACTTTTAAGTCGCCCCTCTTAAATGCTTTCACAACATTACAGCTTAAAAATGCTTTAAAATTTTTAAAATTAAAAACCAACATAATGCAACTGTCATATGTATCAAAAGTTCAACTTGAATTTAAATGATTTAAAGCTTAAAATATCTGTCAGTTTGGTTGGATGGATGCTCTCTCACAGACGATTGTATGAATCACATGTATGTGTGTTAATTTATTACATTTTTAGATTCTCTGCAGGCAGTAGGGATAGAAATGTTAGATTTTTAAATGGTACCGAATACCAGAAATAGTATTTTTAAGAGAGAAAAAAGCACTAAAATATTTAAAAAAAAATCGAAAATGCTAACAAAAATATAATGTTAGTTATCAAAGTAGTTCTTGGGAATACAAAAGTTGCGATCAATAACATTTTGTTTGTCGTGCTTAATTCCCAATTTTTATTCTTAATAAATACACTAAAATTTATTGTTGGGGGATAATCAAGGTTCTATGCGCATTTTACTGGTTGCTTAGGCCAGATCATCAGGAAAAATTCTCACAAAACCTGCAGAGTGAAAGAGAATTGCAAACACTCAAAAAGTCTTATTTGCAGCGATATCATAGCTTAAACAAAATACCAGAAATAAACAGTACGGTTATCTTTTCGTTCATTCCCCACTACAATTGGTTGGAATTCTCTAAATTTAGTTTCATAAATCTTAAAAGTTCTCGAATTTTTGGGCGCTCAATAGTAAAACAAGCTATGCATATAAATACATGTAGTTTGTGTAGAATAATGTCATAAAATTGCATGTAAAAAAGATAAAAGTAAAGTAAAGTAAAGTATTGTAAAGAGACAAAGTTCGGCAAAAAAAATCTTAAGTCACCAACAATACTTTTTCGTACTGTACATTTTTATAATTGACTTATTTCCGAAAGAGTAAATGATTACGATTGGAAACAGTTGTGCTAGACTTAAGTTTTTTTGTTGCAAACGAAAGAGTAAAAAATTCAAGTTAAATCCCATCAAAAACTCATAAAAATGTTTTTTTCTTTGACTTAAAACTTTTTGCCGAACTTCTAAGATATATTTGCGATACGCGTAACTGGCATTTGAATGTTGTTAACACACCAGTTCTTGAAATACATTCAATTGGCTCAAGTCATTCGCTACTTTTTGTCCAATTCATAGCACAGCGTGCAAGATGGTCTAGGTACAAAGGAAATGGTCTAGTTTGATTTTAGAATTTCAATTGAATGAATATAAACCTCTGTACAGAATAACAAAATACTTCGTGCAATAGGATTCGTTGCATTCTCCTCCAGGTGAAGGACTCCCCCAACTGTTTTACGAATACCATAATAAAGACACGTCTGCGGTCATACCTCTTGACATGTCATTTGTCACAATTGCCTAATAAAGCCAAGCCCATCACTCCATATATTAAAAAAAAAACAGAGTTAAGGTTCATCGGTTTGTAGCCAATTTGCAGGTGTACGCAACCTGTGTGGTACACACTGCCACTTAGGCCTGGCTGGGACCACTTGTATTTTGTATAGAGTTTTTTTGTGACAATCGCAAAAACTCACACTTACGAACTTCTGGGCCTGGCTAGGATTACTTTTATTTGTAAGAAGTGGTTTGGCTATAGCAAGACCATTTTTTTGTCATCTAGAATTATTCTTCGAAATAAAAGAAAAGAAAGAATTCTTCTAAATTGCGTATGCTTTTAGATTTTATTTACTACAGTGCACATATAATAGGGCAGGTTCTGTCCAGACTCAGGCCAATTGCACTTTTTATCGTTTTCTTGTAAAAAAAACTCTTTAATTGAGGAATACACAAAGAATCGTTCTATTAAAGGGTGGTTAAATTTTAAGGGCCGATGCTGATTTTGAATAAAACACGAATTATTTAGGAAATAATAGATTTTTTTTTATTATGATAATATTGGTATGATTCGATTATGCATGGACCAAAATATCGGCCAAATGGTCGCCGCGACCTCGGCGGCACACCTCCATCCGATGGTCCAAATTTTCGATGACGCTGAGGCATAATTGCGGTTCTTTGCCGTTAATGTGCTGAATTTTCTCATCCTTTAGCGCTTGAATTGTTGCTGGCTTATCGACGTACACCTTTTATTTCAAATAACCCCAAAGAAAGAAGTCCAATCGCCACCACGTGAGTGTTATCCATTAAATTTGTCGCCCAAAAAAAAAAACATTGTTTCGTTAGCTGTGTGGCAAGTGGCACTGTCCTGTTGAAACCGCATATCGTCCACATCCATATCTTCCAATTTCGGCCATAAAAAGTTCGTTATCATCTCACGATAGCGAACACCATTCACAGTAACTGCCTGACCAGCCTCATTTTTGAAAAAAATTGGTCCGATGATGCCGCCAGCCCATAATCCGCACCAAACAGTCACTCTTGGCTTATCATTCGCCCAAATGCAGCAATTCTGGTTACTGACGAATCCAGTAAGGTGAAAATGTGCCACATTACTGAAAATGATTTTCTTTGAAAATTTATCATCCACTGTTGCCGTTTCTTGCCACCATGCTGACTAAAGTCAATTGCACCTTGCAAGCATGTAAATGCAAGTCTTTATGCATAATGTTCATCAACGACGAACGTGAGAGGTGCAATTGCTGGGCACGTCGACGAATTAAGGTGGACGGCTATTCAGCCATACTATCGCTAACAGCAGCAATATTTTCTGAAGAACGACCAGTACGAGCATGCACTGGTCTTTTCACATCTCCTACAGACCCGGATTGCACAAATTTTTCCGCGATTTTTCCGATTGTACGCATATTTGGACGACTTATTTCACCGAAAAAATCACGAAGTGCACGATATGCATTGTGATTTGAATGCCCATTTACATAATTAGCCTGAATAACTTTAACGCGTTGCTCGATTGTGTATATTTCCATGGTTCAAATTAAGTTAGTCTAAAATTGAGAAATGTCAAAAGAAATGCAGAAGGTTTTCGGTTTGTTTCCTTTATAATAAACCTCTTAGGTTTTTTTCTTGCAACTTTAAATAAAACAAATAAAACATAACACTTTAAACACTGTTTACATTTTACACAGCTTTTATTCAATGTTCACTATTGTGATCAACACACTTCAACGTTTAAAGTAAAACTCACTTGTCAACGTAACTTCGCAAGTATTTATACTCAATTACATTTATCCAGAAAGCTCCAGAATGTTTCCAGTATGTCCGATATTTTCAATACATTTGCTATTTTATGAATTTTAAATTAAACGTCTATAGCACCATCTATGGTTACATAGTCGCATCACTTATACTATAACTTTTTTAACGTACTTGTTAACATTAAATCGCTTTTATAATAGAGCATTCTGCACATTGGGGTTGAAGTATATTGATATATAACAATTTTTTAATAACATTGTAAACTAAAAGAAAATTACTAGTAAATGCAAGACAAATAATAAATTCAAGATAACTTATAAATACAACCAATTCGTTGCTAATATTTACAGCTATTTCTTAACTAACGATACTATCGTACCAATAATTTATAATATTTTGAAAAACAAATGAAAAAAGAGAAAAAAAGTGTCCGGCCAGACACAGGTATACTCTTAAGGGTTAAACGGATCTATTGGCTTCGATGAGCTGACGGCGCTATTGTAATGTTCAGCCAAGATAAGAACACGTGGCGTTTGCACAATTTCGTTTGTAATCACAAAAGTACACAAGCGATCTAATTTTGTGCTGCTTGTGTTCGCCGTAGCAGCTTCTGCAAAGTCAGGAACAGATTCGTCTTCAACACTCTTAACCAAAAAGTTATAGTTACATAAGATCTCTATATACCAAGTTGACCCTGGTAGGGTTAAGTCAATATTTGCGCTAAAAAATAAATATTTACAAGTTGAAGTGAATTAGTAAATTGCAGAGCCAAATAGACGGCCTAATATGTCTGCCAAGTCCAGACATTGCTGATGCAGCTGATATGTCTTTATCTTCATTTAAGTTCTGATAAAAAAACTCTTGTATTTTTGTGACCCTCACCTTGGCTGAAGACAGATCCAAGAATCTCTCTCTTGAAAAGATAGTCCTGCAAAATAACCATTCACACAGAAAAAAATACCAATGTAAAATTAACATGGAAAAATGTTGATTGAGAATCATAGTAAATTTGTGCAACATAATTTCAAATTAATTTAAATTAATATTTAAAATGAAATATATTAAAATAATATTAAATCACGCTTATTTAATATTATTCACTGTTAAAATAAATAAAAAAAATATTAAAATATAAATAAATATGGATTCGAAATTGAATCCATTAAAAAACCTGTTTTATAGTAAAATCAAAAGTTTTTCTTGTTAAATTAACATGCATACATAGTTAGGTTTGTTAATTTTTTTATTTTCGTTCTTAAAATATGTTATAAAAAGAAGACAATTCCCGTATTCTTTTAATTAAAATTATTTAGTTAAATAGTACATCAATTTTTCAAAGTAGAATGATGACGAAAACCATATCGGGCGATTCTGCTGATGCTTCTGTTGACAAATGAGAATACAAAATAAGTGAAGCATGTGTTATAAGGGAAGGTATATTAAATTATTTTTAAATAAATGCTTCTTCACACTCAAACCAATTTGATTCTACATGAAATTCACGTTGTTTCAACTTGAAATAACTTGCATTCAACGTGATTCGGATTGTTATTTCAATATAAGTCACATTTTGCTCTAACTTTACTGCAATGTTAAATTAACATGAATAATAGTTATTTTAAAAGAAAAAAATGTTGTTCGCAAGTAATTGTAAAATCACGTTGAATTAACATGAAAAACGTATAAAGCAAAATCAACACGGAACAATTTTAAATCAACCTTGTTTTCTAAGTTTTTAACTTGATTTTTTTCTGTGTGTTGTATTGTCCATTTCGGTACATTTAATTAATATTGTGCCAACTCTTATAGTAAACCATTGTTAAGCCTTTTATTTTCTAAATTGTCGGCTTCAAAATCCTACCGCTTCACTACCCCTAGATTTACTCCGTCCTGATATGTGGTGTGTACCTCAATTTAACCACCCCTCTAGCCGATTAGAAAATAAAAAAAATGTTGGAAATAGTTTTCAATATTAAAGTGTTAAATTAGTCTCAAAATATTTTTTTTATTCTGAGTTGTCAAAGTACTTCTATCCTTAAAAGTACAAAAAAAGGACAATAGTACTGAAGTTTTCCATGCAGTGCTTAGGCAAACAAACATTTTTTTGTCTATTTACTCACAGAATTTTTTGCAAATTTAAATAAAAATATAAAATTTTCATAAAATCTAGTTGTTTATAATATTATTACTCATATTTGTGATGTGTGCATGAGTACATTCAGTTTAGTTTATAAGTATGATGGTAGTGGTGGCGAATAAGTATGATAAGTATGTATGTGTGTGTTAAATTTATAATTTGAATGGCTACATATGTGTGTACGTTTGTTAATTTTTAGTGTTATTTGCTTATACATTTTCACATACATGAAATAAAAATTCATTTTAATTTCGTTATAGTTTTTGCGTTCTATTTTTTTTTTTGCTTTGTATCTACAACAACAAAATTAAGTAAATATTTATTTAGAAAAAGACAAAAAAATTGCTGCACATCCGTTAGTGTTGGCAAAATGTTGAAGCTGGCTATTTAATAACAGTTCGTCTGATTGTAGAAATTTATTTTTGTATCTTTTTTGCAACAACTTACTACCGGTACTGGCACTGAGTTTAGCTGTATATTCATAGTTGAAGCGACAGCAGGAGAAAGTTACAAAAAGTCATTTATATAATTATAGAGTGACCAGTGACAAGGATGTAAGAAATTAAAGAAATAAAGAAATTATTTTGTACATTTAAAGCTTAAAATTTGACCAGGGAACAAATAACACCTTTCAATATCGATCAATATTGCAATACAATTTAAATGGAAATTTCTATCGATAACGAATGTCGTTATATGCCCCCAGGAAAAACTTTTAATGATTTGTATTTAAGAATTTAAAGATTTTAATGGCAAATCTTAAAATCCCTTTTGGATATTAAAAAACAAAGTTTAAGAGCGAATATTAATTAAAGCACTTCATAAATTCTGTATGACAGTTATCTAAAACAACATATTCAACATACCAGCATAGCCTCGAAAAGAGAAATAATAAAATATTTTAGATGCCATCCGGCTCTTGATTGAAAAATAGAGAATTCGAAGAAAGTGGCATTGCACAGATTCCCTTACTAAATAATTAATTCAAAGTGTGAAAAAGGCTAAATAAGTCTCAGAAAACAGCATCCTGGAAAAAATATCTTAAACACCTTGATTCAACTCCAGAATAGCGTGCAACTAACTAGAAATCTTAAAATAATAGTTATCGCTAAGTCCTCATTAAGGAAGAAACTTGATTTGTTGGTCAAGAAATGATGTTGAAAAAGAAAGTCGGTTTGTTAAACAGTTGAAAAATGTATTAACCCCAATTAAATCTCACGTTGTAGCATTCGAGTTGCTACCTGTTGCTGGCAAAGCAGCTATTTCCCTAAGATTTGAAAAAGGACAAATCAAACATCTCGTTATTAAAGATTTGTGAAGAAGCCTCCCTTGAGTTACCTTCTGCTGACCCACCCACTATTTTTATTATAATGAACCCTACTAAAACTGCTTATTTATATACAGCTGGTTCATGGATAAATTGGCTTTTATACAAAAAAATATATCAGTATCCACTGCAGGAATCTATATCGCTAGTTACGCCAGAAGATAAACCCCTCTCTTATGCCAATATTAAAAGGAAGCTCACACAAGCTGTTGCACAAAAAGATCAACCATAACAAAAAATGTTTTGCAGATGTCGAGCGATTCTTGGTTAAAAAAAGAAGAATTCTATGAAAATTATCATTTTTAAATACCCCTTTCTGAACACAAATGGATGTTGGGCAAGAAATGTGACGAAGAAGGAAACCTTTTTATTGAACATTTAATAAATGTTTTTACCCCTAATTAACAAAACTATACAACAGTCGAGTTGTCACCTCTCATAAGCTGAACAGCTAAACTCCTAAACTATTAAAGTTTTTCTTGGCATTCAAAATATTAATTAACAAGGTTTCGTTTAAATGTGCTAAATTCCCATTTCATACTATTGATAAACTGACTATTCCTATGCGCATTTCACTGGTTGCTTTGGCCAGATCGTCAGGAAACTTCATCCAAAGATTTTATAAAAACTAAAAAAACTATACAAATAAAACTGTTAAGCGAATAAGAATTATAAGCTATTGCCGATTTAAGAACAAAGAAAGCACCTGCAGCCGTATTCTGTAATTCGCTAAGACTAAATCTCTATCGCTTAAAATCTTTAAATTTAATTAAGCGATTTTTGTCTACGAATGCAATTCTGCAACGTGCATCGCTAAATTTAGCAATGCCAAAAAATGTAATTTGCTGCAATTTAAGCTTTAATGTCATCGCTAAAATTTTTAAATTTTGTATGCTCTAAGGCATTTAAGCGATCGAGATTAAGCTTTAGCTAAGAGATTTACAAAATACGGCTGCTGGTTATTGATCAAATAAGTAACAAAATGCTCACCAAGCAACCCCGCATAGCAATTAAGATAATCCTCTAAAGTAATGCTATTTTTCGCCTTAAATAATAACTATCACGAGAGAGTTTTCGCAATTTTTTAGTTCTCTTCAGCGAATTGGCACCGACCGGAATACCACAAGTCTATAACATATAACTATAATTACGAAATATGCAATCAAATATGTATTTAAAAAGGATGGAATTACATCCAAATCTGCTAGCTCGATATATTTTAAATGATGATGGCCACACTCGCTTAGGGAGAGGAGATACCCAGGACTCATCCGCTAAGAAATGTGCTAAACCGTAGTGGGGAAAATTTGCGTACGGCACTGGCAGGAAATAAAAAAAAGTATTAGAATAACATTTGATTTATGTCCTCCAAAATTGAGCAAATGTCGGGACGCCTGGAATCAGGGTATGAGTTGGGCTGAAACCGAATCTGTCCTCAGAAATTCTCCATCGCGTCAGGTTATTGTGTTAGCTTAGCTGTTTTTTGGCATATTTCAACCAATTGCCTTTTAAATAAATGTCCTTTGGTGAATGGGGTCTTTCACTGAGGTGCATTTGTACAGAAAGCTATATGTGTTTTATCCTCTAGATGGATGACAAGAAGATATTCATTTGTTCTGAATTTTCGAAGCATCTCACTTCTCCTGATTTACACCAAGTATCCCCTGGTAATGTAACTAACTCAGGCTTGTTACTCAGAAACCAAAGCGTCTCTGTCAACTAAATGACTAGCAACGTGGAACAACCACTTAACATTTATAGTCTACTAGAGGCTACTGGCAGCCTCATTATCAGGATCGGGCAAGGTAGCCTAGTGAGTCCCTTTATCTTAAATAACGAAAGGGGCTTGAGTTCATCATATACCTGTTTATCTATTTTCGACTACGTTCGCTTAACTTACATTTAAAACAAAAACAGATTATAAAATATTGTTTTTGTTTTACATGTAAAATAAGCGAATGAAGTCTGCGTTCGAAATCGATGAACAAGCCATATAACTTTTTATTAAAAACATAATTATTAATATTTTTTAAATGCCGTATATTAATTTAATTTAATTTTGAAAAATTATAGCTCGCAAGTGGTGGCCACTTTTTGCTTCGCACATACGTGCTGTGCTCTTTCTAATTTATTTTTCATGAAAAAAAAATAAAAAAAAAGATAAATAAAGAAGAAAGGAAGAAAAATGTGAGTAAATTGAAAATGATAATTACAGCAAATTTTGAACCAGGTTGATGTTTGGCTGGCAGGTACCGCAGTGGTGCAGAGGTTAGAACTCAAAGAATTCTGATGAAAGAATGTGGTGGTTCTTGAAACATGTAAGTTCAACCCATGTTCGAGCCCCAGCTCAGCCAAGAAAATTATCAAAAAATTTTAATAATATTGCAAGTTGTTAAAATTCCATCCTTCAGTAAAAATAATTTAATGAAAATTAAATTTAATGAACTCAAGCCTAACTAAAAATATCAAAATTAAAAATAACATTTTAACTAAAAATCACAATTGTTCTTACTGTTAGATATCAGATGAATGTAAAGCATTTTCTGGCCGGCTGGAAAATATTCCTGGGAAATATTGAAGGAATAAGACTATTAAAGTATTAAAGCTTAGAATACACATTCGAATTAATATGAATATTTATTTTACTAAAAAAATTATCAAAAAACTTTGCCGTTTCAAAAAAAGTGTTAATTTATTTAATTAAATATAGCTCAGGTTTTGACAATTCCCAACAACAATTCTACAATTTTAAATTATTTTATTTTTAACGAAAAATGTCTTGTTATTTAATTAATATTTTAATTAAAAATTTATTTAAAAACAGCTTAAATTATATTTTTAATTTTCTTTTAACAAAAAAATTATTGATTCATGAGATTAATTAAATTAAAATACTTTTAAAAAAAATATTTTTTTATTGATAAACATCTACTGATAATTTTTTCTGTATCCTTCATTTTTACATAATCATAATAATTTTGAAAAATAAAAGAAAGAAAAATAATAATAATTCAAAGCTAGAAGGATTTTAACAATCTTTGGCCATTATATAAACATTTATTCTAAAGGCAATTGTTTTAACTTGCGGACAATATATCAGGTTTTCAAAATAAAGATGAATTCGCCTCGAATATGCCGAGAAATAGGGGTTTATTTTAATGGAGGAATTAGAAAAGTATACTCTGCTCTATGGGTTAAAAATTTGTTGCTTTGTCTGTGAAAAATTAAATTTATTTAGACTGCGCACTGCTGCGTATGAATAATATTTAATTGCTTTAATCAAAAAATTAAACATTCATCATACGCTCCGCATGCTTTGATATGGAAAATATGAGGTTGTTTTAGAATTTCAAAAGCAATATCCCATTAAAAACTTCCCCTACAAAATAATGTGTTAAGTAATCAGAAAAAATGAACGCATTCAAAATTAAGTCGTTATTGTTTTACCTACTTTCATCCAGCAAAAAGTAGGTACAGGAGTTGTTATAGGAGTAGTTATAGAAGAAAGCTACTAAATAATGAGTCAAAGAATCTATTTAGTAAATTAAGTTTTTACTGGGATCCTAACCAGCGATGCTAATTTTTGTATTATTGTTAGTTCATATTTAAAAGAGTATATAAATATTGAAAACAAAATAATCCTTGAGTGCGAAATGAGAAAAGTGAGATCCCACTAGTAATTTATGAGGACTGTTGGTAAATTTTACTACCATTTTTAGTAAATTATTATAAAGTGTATTTATTGTTTAGCAATTTTCTCTAAAAGCATCTTTTGTGTGACTTTTAATAAATATTTTTCTTTTAAAATGTTTTACAATGGTCAGCCTTTGTGCCATACTTTTTTTCAAACTTGAATTTTTTTGTATTTTTTAAACTTTTTTTGATCCAACTACCTTAAATATTAGTGTGATATTAAATTTGTCATTATGTTTGTGCAACATCGTAATAAAAACTGAAGTCCCAATAAAATATATATGTATATAATTATTCTGAATTCTAGTGTAATGACCGTAATTTCTACAAAAAGAAAACTGGTCGTGTTCGTAACTAACAGTAGCTTTACCTATTTCAACGTTTATTTGGACTAAGTGTTTTTACCTTCAGTTTGCTTTTAAATTATGGCAGCTTCTACACCATAGATTTCTTTTTGAAATTACGGGCATAACTCTGAGACGACCTAGGCAATGTCTGACCGAATGTTTTTCTGTGCAAAACTGCAAGAGATCTTGCAATTGTACAATTAGAAAGATAAAATTAAGTAGAAATAATTAAAGATGAGAAATGCGTTTTTGAATTGATACAAATCGATATATTATTATATCTAGCAAAATTCAATTTTCCTTTGCTAAAATAAGGATTTTGACACAACAGCGGCCTTACAGAAGCAATAAAAACAGAATAATTTTGCAAAAATGTTTTTTTTTTTTTAACAAAAAAATGTTTGGTTTAAAAAATTTTAGCAATTATTAGTGTTGTATTTATTTTTGCTGAACTGTTTTATGGTTTTTAATCCAAATTTTGATATTTTAAATAGGCTAAATTGATAAAATTTAATTTTCCTTAAATTATTTTTATGAAGAAAGGAATTTTACAACATGAAATTAATTAAAATTTATTGATATTTTTTCATTCTTGACTGCCGTGGGGCTTTAAGCCGGGCTTTCACAAACAGGTTGCCCTTACATGTTTCACTCGTAACTACTCGATTTTTTCAGAGGTTCTGCCGTTTAACACTCACAGACATTGACGACTGCTGGCAGTCAATAGTCAAACATCAATCTTTAAACCAAATTGTATTTAATCTTTGGTAGATCGAAATTTGCTTTTTTAATTATTATCTATTTTAATTGATTTACATGTTCTTCCTCACTCCTCTTTTTTCGTACTTTTTGTCAAGAATTCTTCTCGAAGTCCAAAGTACATTTTCCCGATTTTCGTTTTTTTTTTGTCGTTATTTTTCTTGTTGACCTTTTTCAGCATAACTTGAAGGATAAATGTAAGCCTAGAGCTCGTGGCTTAGCTTTTAACAACTATTAGTGCTGTGGTTATTTTTGTTGAACTGTTTTATAGTTTTTTACCAAAATTTTGATATTTTAATTCGGCTAAAGTTCATCAAATTTTATTTTCATTAAATTATTTTTATGTAGAAAGGAGTTTTACAACATGAATATAATTAAAGTTTATTGCAAATTGTTCAATATTGACTGCCGCGGGTCTCGAAATGTTAACAATTTTTAAACAATTCCCACACCTTTGATAATGCAAAAATTAATATAATACTCATACGTACATACATCTGAAAAAATATAACTCATACGTACAGATGTAATACAATTTTTAATATCATAAAGTTTTTCCCGTTTCTTCGTGCTTGATAATTTTCTATACTTTTATTTAAACTAACAATGGTGAGTACATTAGAATCGTTACAGCCGAATGTAGCTTTGTCACTTTGTTTTTAGTTACTTCATCATATTTGTGCCCAGTGTGTGTATGTTTGTGTGATTCCGGTTGTTTTTGAAGTAAAAGCTTAACGCGAGTTTTTATTTTCTATTTGCTTTTAATATTTCCAAAACTAAAAAAAAAAACTTTGTTATTTTACAAAAAAAACTTTAACTAGTAAGTTTTTTTTTAAATTGCCAAAAAGAAATACAAATTTATATTGTACGGTTGTCTGTCCATGTGCCAGTTGGTTTTCGCACAATGCAGTAAAAGTGTCATAACAGCATTTCCTTTTTCGCTTGGTCACAGGGATGGAAATTAAATATACTAAAATAACTTATTGTTGAACGTTATGTTTTAAAACTTTCTGAAATTTTGTTTATTGTACTATCCTTGACTCAGCGTGGCCGAATTTAGCATCCTCATTTGTTAAGTTAAGGAATTAATTTAAAAGAGGAATTATATGGAAACTATTATCGGTTACCTTTTTCGATTTGTGAAAGCATACTAATAAAATTTTTGAAACGGCAACATTATTAATTGAATTAGATTTCTTTGAGTCTTTGCTTTCTGCTTTGATTCGAACTTAAATTTGTGGTAATATATTTCACAAGAATGGAGATCTTTTGAACTTAATTTTCCAGAGGAAGAAATATATAATCTGTAAAAGATGGACATCGAAAATTCTTGGATTAAAGTCAACAAACTGGAAAATTCTAATCAAAATTGCATTTTCTAGCTATTTTTGATTTATCACTGTATAAATAAATAAAGTCTATACTTTTGCAGAAATTAACAGTGATTTTAAATCAACATTGCGCCATGTTAATTTAACATTAATTATTTTTTCTCTGGGATGATACATTATACACCAACACAATGTTTAAGGGTGTCATTTGAATGAATTTTTGCTTAAAATATACACCAAAAGGTTTTTCCTCAATCTTAATTATAGAGTCTTAAAGTTTGTGAACTGCAGAGGTCTAAAAAGCGGATCTTTAAACCAATGTGCTCATGCCGTTTTTGGTGTAGACGCTAAATGACTTCACAGTTTTTCGTCTTTATGTTTTTCAGCTTTTATAATTTCAAATGTTTAGTATTTCATTATCCATTCCTGATAAACATGTAGCCAACAGTTAAACGAGAAGTGAGAAAAAAGTCATTCAATTATGACTTTATGAGCTTTGGTTTCAAGTGTATGTATGTATATGTAATTGTATCCTTGGTTGTATTATTGCTACTATGCGTATACGTATGTGTACAAGTGGCCAAAAGTATGTTTTTAGTGTTTATTTTGTATATTTATTTAGTATGGTGCTTCTTCATTTGTATAAATGTTGAAATGTTTGTATATTGTATGTGTATTCGTTTGCATTTGTTTATGTTTGTATTATGGTTTACAGGATTTGCATTTCCTATTTTAAAATTTTTCTAAATTTTTGTTTTATTTTTTTTTTTTTGCTTTTTCCTTTTTCTCTTATAACATTTCTATGCTGTGTTCTATACGCTTCAGTTGTATTCTATTCTGTTGTTGAACTCTTTTGACAGCAAAATGCCACTGATGGCTTATTTGTGAATTTTTTATGACACTTTACATGTAAATAAAGAATCGGGGAAAACTGTACATACACACATAAAGAGAATTAGAGCGAAATAGTTTTTGGGGAAACACCATGGAATAGACATTTTTCAGTTAAATTTTAAATTGTTGTTGTGAATGAAACAAAAAGGATGGAAAAAAACACAAACGAAAAGTATAAATCTAAAAACACATTGTATTGTATTAACAATAGAAAGAAAAATCAGAATACAAAACTAAAAGGAAGTTTATTTAGGGTTTGTTCAAGCATAAACACTTTAAATCATTCTTTTTTTCATTTTTGTTATATATTTTACATTCTTTTACAAGGATAAATTTATGACATATGAAGGAAACGGTTAACTATATTTTTTTATTTCTTTCGTTTGTAAATAAAACTCACACATAAATTGTACTGTTTATTCTGATTAAAATGAAAGATTGACCCACATTAAAATTTTCTGTTGGAAATTGTTTGGAAAAGATGAAAAGTTTTCTGTCATAAATTGCCTTAGAGTTTTGAGGCATTATTTTCAATAAGGATATGCGAGATAGTGTGATTAAAACTAATAAAAGGGACGTTCACAAAATTCAATATGAAATTCTTCTGAAATCTTCTTTCCCTTTTAACATGTAAAATCAAGCTACAAATATTCATTCCCAAACACAAAAAGCACATTTCCCTCAGCTCTAATTTTCTTTCTTAATTTAAGCACCACAAGTTTATTGTCTTTGTCTAACTTTCTGCAATAAATCCTTTTTCCCAAAACTAAAAAGTGATAAAACTGAAGAACAAAAGTTTTATTTTTTGTTGTTATTGTATGGAAACCACCAAATTACAATTAAGATTCTATCATAGAAAAAGTAATAAAGTTTCGGTAAATTTCTCACAAATTTATAGACAAAATAACTACAATTATGGTACAAAAGTTGTTATTTTATAATTAAGGGTATTTTTGGTTTGTGCAAAGGCTTGTTACGAGAAAAAAAAGGAAAAATATGCTTAATAAGCTAATTTTCTCTTAAGAGAATATTTTTCGGTTGTCTAGTATCAGTTTTTTTAAGCTTTCAGAAAGTTTGGCAATTTCATTATCCTAAATGACTAAACCCAAAGGAAAGTAAACAAAATGTCATACGAGAAAGCTTTTTATAAAACCTGGTTGGATAGAAAAGGGCTTGTTAAAAGATCGCTTTTTTACAATAACTACAATAGAATTGCCAATACGTTGAGTAATTCGCCGCGCATAACCACTTAGCGCAACTAGTGAATGGTCCAACACACAATTCGTGTGTTGTAGGGCAATCTCGGAATACTCTTGACCTTTTTCTCACTTCTCACCCTGAAAAGTACGAAGTGAGAACACTCGATCCTCTCGGGAATTCGGATCACAATACCATTTCTGCCTACTTTTCATATTCGGCACTTCATAGCGTCTCGAAAACAGCCCCGAAACGCTCGATTTTTATTTATGAAAAGGCTTTTTGGGCCGAGCTTAACGAATTTTACCGGCATTTCAACTGGAAACTTTGTTTCCTTGACGATAATGTTGATGCCGAGTCAAAAATGGTCGTAAATGTAATTTTGCTTGGAATGAAACTTTTTATTCCCTCGTGCAAAAATGCAGTCAGATCCAGAGAGGAGGCGTTTAGTAGTTGCCGTTTGAATAAAAACGCAACTACTAATCACTTACGAAAGAATGCAAGATCTGAGTGTGCCAAAGTACTTAGACGAGAAAAATTTCTACACGAACAGCGTCTTCGTACTAAGGTCCTTCGTTAAAAGAGTAATGGACAGTGCTAGTTCTTCTATCACAGCACTTTTAAAGGACGACCGAATATTTATTGGCCCGATTGATAAAGCTAACCTCTTGGCTGAAATGTTTGCCAGTAATTCGTTCTTGCCGGAAAGCAATCAATCACTGCCCGTTGTCGGAAGATATCTTTCCGATCACGCGCAGTCAAAAGGGTTCTTTCGGATCTTAACGTAAACAAGTCACCGGGGCCGGATGGCATATCAGCACTGGTATTGGAACAGTGCTGTTCGACGTTAGCTCGTCCGTTGGCCAACCTTTTCAGCTCTTCGTACCGTGCGGGAATCTTTGCCTCTTGCTGGAAGGTGACCAATATTCAGCCAATCGCCCAATCGCAATTTGCTCTTCGCTCTCGAAGGTGATGGAGAGCATGGTTAATTACCATCTTGTGAAATATCTGGAGACAAATTCACTTCTCAGTGACAGACAGTATGGTTTTCGTGGTAGCCGATCTACAGGAGACCTGTTAGCGTTTCTTTTAGAACGTTGGAGTCAGTCCATTCACCGCTTTGCTGAATGCAAAGTGGTTGCTCTGGATATTTCCAAGGCGTTTGATCGGGTGTGGCATGGTGCGCTTGTGTCAAAGCTTATTGCTTTTGGTGTCGGTAATGATTTCTCTCGATTTATATCAAAGTTTCCTCAGTGATCGCACTATACGTGTTGTTATAGGTAGGATTGCATAAAACGAGTTTCAACTGAATTCAGGGGTACCGCAAGGTTCTGTCCTTCCTCCTACGCTATTTCTTATATTTCTTAATGACCTTCTTAGTCATACTTCAAATCCTATCCACTCTTTTGCAGATGACAGCAACATTTGTCATTCATATTCCTTCGATCATAGGCCAAGCCTTGTTGAGATTGGGGCAACTCAACAAAAAGATGAG
Source organism: Pollenia labialis (assembly GCA_949318255.1). NCBI lineage: Eukaryota > Metazoa > Arthropoda > Insecta > Diptera > Polleniidae > Pollenia > Pollenia labialis. Next base: position 18,207,723 of record OX439141.1, read on the forward strand.
AACATTTAATTCAGTTCGGTTTTTGTTTCAAAAACCACAAACTTCATTGTATTCGGTTCAGCTCAATAATGTTCGTTTGCTTCTTTTGTACGTAGCACCGTTTTGGCTGATTAAAAAAAATAAAAAATTTATTACAAAAACAAAATGCACATACGAAAAAAAGAAAAGGCCAGCAAAATAATTTTACGCAAGCAAAACATATACACAATGCACACACAAGCTGTTCGTACTGCGGTCCTTGCTAAAATTTTTTCTTGATTCATTTCTTTATCAATTTATAATAAAAAAACACTATAGAACATTAAAATATAACGAACAACAGAGCACTTTAAAATGTTCGGCTGTTTCTTGAAAATAGTTACCAACGGTATTAAGGGCTGTGTTCGTCTACACAAACACTAAAAAAAAATAGATAAAAATCCTGGGTGTGTGAGACGAACGCTAATTAATGTTCTGTTTATGTTCAAACACTGCACAGAATTAAATTAATTGAGACGTGAACAATTACATTACGTAGGTGTCGCTCGAACTTTTGGGCCAAAGTTTTGTTTAGCAAGCCATTTCTGTGATTTAAATTGCTCTTTATATTAATTTGCAAATTGACTGCGACATTTAAATCCATATATTTTTTCTGCCGAAACTCTAAAATAAGCATTAAGGAAGGAAATTGGTTGTTACAAAAGGTGCCTACTGGTGAAATTTAAAAATCTCGTCTGCCCTTTTATGATCAATTACTTTTAGTTTTTTAAAATCCTCCCCAGTTGGTATAGCATTGGAGTCGTAAGCTATGACCCTCAATTGCCCATGAAAGCATCAACACTTTGGAAGACAGAGTTATAGTTCTGGTGACTTGAAAAGATTATGAGCATATGCTTGGCGTACCTGTAGCACTAAAGAATTGAAACGGAATTCGGTCGCATATGGCTTTGTACTGCATTCCATCAGCACACCTAAGATCCATTATCAAATGGAGCTTTTGATGAATGCACCATGCTATCGCGAGGTCAAAACATTTATGTTTTTTAACAGTTCCAAAGCATTTGGACTCTACTTGTGAAAAACGTTTATATGACAATGCTTGTTCTTCATCATAGAATTTTATTCTAATTTCAGGGTGTCCTAAAAAAAGAAAACCACACAAGCGGAGACTAGAATAAGTTATTGTAACTAACTCGACTCTACCTTGGAGGAAGGTCGAAACGTTTCTTAAGTGCAAACGCACAGAAAAAATTAAAAACTGATGAAAAAAAATGTTTGATATTAATTAAAAATTAATTTAAATTTCACCAGTAAACAAATTAATAGTATCAAACAAACGTTTCATTCACTTGATTAAACTTTTATTTCACTTGATTAAACGTTTAATAGACTTGATTAAATTTTTAATTATAACATTTGATTGATCCTTTGATCTTGGTGAAAAATTTAGGAGAATATTTTCTGTGCGTAGATTTTGAAGAAAAAACCTTAAGCAAATTGTATCACAAATCAATTAAAGATGTTCTTCAAAATCTTAAGAGCCTACAACGCCAAAGAACACTTCAGTGATACTCTAAGAGAACATAAATGAGGAATTGCTCTGATAAAAAAAAAGTTTTTAAAAATCCGTAAGAGAGATCCAAAATACAATTCTCGTTGCTGATAGTCAAACACCACAGAAGAGTCATCAACAATTTAATAAAAGAAGATTAACGTATATACCATACACCTATCCCTCCATTTACTCGACAGATGCGTTCCTAAAAAAAATCGTGTAAATCGAAATGAAAAGTTATTTTCATGAGAAATCATGTAAATCGAAAAAAGACCCAAATACGAATAAATTAAAAATATTATTTAGAAAATCCATTTATTTTAAAGTAAACTCAATTCGATTCGTCTGCGTTGAAGACTGGATCAGGAGTATATGAATTGGCAGCAATATTTTCCGCAAATTCTTCGGGATATTCTTTAGCCGTATCTAAATCAAATCAGAATGTCTTTTCTTAAATTTTTAAAACCAAGCATGACTTGCCGAAATGCAACCTATAAATTATTTTTATATTTCTGATTAGAAGTCGTACACCGTTACACACCTCTCTGCTTCTAAAACACTTATTATACTACAGTATTTTTCGTTTTACCGCTTAAAAACTTTTCATAATTTGTCCGCATTTTGGCGTTTTTTAAAGAGAAATGCATTTATAAAAACTCTTTGCTTCGTGTGTAAGGGCTACATAATTCTTAAACGTATATATTAATTATTGTTTTGACATACATAACAATAAAAGTTGGTAGTTTTTATTATAAAAGTCGGTTCTTTTTATTCGATCTTTATAGAATCTCAAAGAGGTCGAGGTTTTCAATAGTTTTTTCAATAATTTGTATTTATTTAAATATATCCAATATCCAATATTTTTGATAACTCTACATGATATATTTTCTGAAAAAAATGAAAAAAAAATTGCTGCTAAAAATATTCAAACTAAAAAATCGTGTAAATTGAAGTATTTTCCACATCCCTCGATGTAATCGAAAACCAAAAAATCCAGGAGAAGTGAAATTGTGCAAAAAAAGTATCGTATAATTCGAGGGATATGTGTACTTCTTGAGCCAGATATTTGCAATTGAGCTCATACTTTAAATCCGTAGCATTTTAAAGAAAGGTCTCGAAATTCAATGATTTTGGTATTTTCGATTTCGGTATTGCAAGCCCTAATTCATATATTATAATTCCATTATGAATTGTGTATACTCTAATATTCCCTCTCAAGATTCTGATTATCCTTCAATTATAAATGTATATCCTGTTTAAGTACGGCAATTAAAAAATAACAAGAACTATAAATAAATGGTTAATAACACCAACAGATTTATAAATAAGTACACATTATACACTTAAATAGAAATATTCAGACACTTACATTCACATGATATGGTTTACCATCATACCGATAAAATTAAATGAGCGTAAAACAAATAAGAAATTCTAAAAAGTAAACTTTTAAGATCTTTTTTCAAATCTAACTTCATCATTTTCCTGCTGGTATCTTCATTTAAAATCCATCCTTTGAATCCATTTCAGTTTTGTTTTTTTCAGAATAAAATAAGTTTACGCTATTTTACCAATTAATGACACGTGCATTTATTGGGATTAGGAAAACCATACTTAAGGACAAACATACACACACACACACACACAAATATACTAACATCCATAAATACTAGTAGGAGCATAAAGAAGAAGTAACAAAAGCAATGCATTAAGCGAAGCATGGATACAATTGGAAAAGATGGAGGTAATTAGAGAATAAAGTACACGAAAAACTTATTGTTTGATTAAAATGATAATACAAGCACGCAAAAGAAGAATGAAACAATTAAAATGGATTTTACCAGTTCTGTGTATGTATTCTATTAGTGTGGGTTTATGTGTTTTAAGTGTTGGTGTATTTAGATTGGAAATAGTTTAAAAGCTTGGAGAAGAAATATTTTATACAGTTTTCCTAGTTATTTTTTGGTTGAATATTTTGACTTCTTTCTTTTGGGGTATTAATTCTAAGAAATTAATCTTTTTAATGAGTTTGTAAGATCATGAAATACAATTTATCTAAATTTAATGAATTCTCAAAAGAAATTAGGATTAAAGTTTTAATTGTTTTATTTTATTAAAATTAGATAGAATTTAGTTTTAAACCAAATTAAACTAGAACTTAAAATGGATTTTAATTAAAAATATAAAAAAAGTGTTCTTAAGCTCGTTCGGAGTTATGTCGAGCAGAACATTTTCTAAAGTGGTAACACCAAACCCCTTTATTTGTGGTGCGATCCCACGATAGTTTTAGCTTGGTTAAGAAAACCACCTTGTACACGCAGAGAAAGCCTATGGTTAGGCATGGTTGCGGCAACTACATTATGTTCATTGTAACAATACATTGTTGTCGTATACAAATAATTGTTATTTTTATTTAATATCAGCAATATTATAGTTACTGTAAACATATCATGTTTATCACAATTATAAATTTAAGTATTGTTGACTAAAAAATATTTATTTTACTAACAAATAAATAAAGATAACTTTGAAAACATATTTTATTCCTCAAAATCATATCATGATATTTGAGAGCCATAACATTGGGACCGTTTTTATACCCTTCACCACAGGTGGAAAAGGGTATAAATAAGTTTGTAATTCCGTGTGTAATTTCTATAATATTTATCTTAGACCCTATAAAGTATATTCTAGGTCCTTATGAGGAGAGAAGTTGATTTAACGATGTCCGTCTGTCCGTCTTACGTTTGAAATGTGTTTTCCGGAGACTCCAGACATGATAAGGGGCTAAGTTTTTTTACATTTAGGTCACATATAGTCTACCATCGCTTGCTATTGAAATTCAGCAAGATCGGTCTACAAATGGCTGAGATATGACCAAGAAACTACGACTGCCTCTTATTTTTCAAAAAAAAAATCCCTTGTGGTTGTTGATTTTTTGTTTTTTTATTTTAAACAAATATTCACAGAATAAATAGAAAATCAACTTTAATTAAACAATTCGTTCAGACAATTAAATATTTAACTAATTGTGCCCCTGTAAAGGAATTAATCATATCAATTAACGGATTTGTATTTTCGAGTTATGGGACACAAATTTAGTCAATCAAAAAATTAATTGCATAAACTTAAAAATACACCACATATACACAAACATTTAATTTAACGGATTTTGATTAAAAAAATTAATTGTAGCAAACAAAAAATTAATTGAATAATTAATGTACACCAATTAATTATTTAATTGAATAATTTTTGCAAATATTTTTTCTGTGTTATTACAAACCCATAAACATTTATGTATGTAATAATATGCCGCTCAAATAAAGAAACAAACACGTTGACGGAATATATTTTAATTTAACCCTCTCAGTAAAAGTGTTCGTGGCCGAATTGTGCAATTTCTAGCTTTAGACTCGTGAGGTTTCAAGTTCAGTTCCTGGTTGCCCCAGATTTTAAAAAATCATTTTTTATTTTACCATTCACCGCAGGTAATGTTTATTTAATTTGTTTATGTCCTCAAAACTATGTTAAAATTACCTATAAAGCTTTTCGATTTTTTCATTTTATTGGCAATGACACAGTGTGTTATTTTATTTCGGCAAGCATATGCATAGGTACCCAGACAGCAAAATAGTCCGACGTCGTCCAGATATCTGAGAGAAACGTCGTTAAAAAAGTCAGAATCGTATAAGAATTCTGTCAGATTTCTGACCCAAAAACGTATGAAGTGGTTGACACGAAAACTGGCAGACATGTCGTGGGAAATTCTGTTTTTTTTGCCGACATTTCTAATGAAAAACGTATCGAAAATCTTGATGAGCTAGCCGAGATTCTTATTGGTTTTTAACTGATACCTGAAAGAATTCCTTTTATAGCAAAATATTCAAAAGTATATACATAGTTTTAAATTTTACACGTTCGTACCTTTTTTTAATCTTTTTATCTTGAAACAATAAAATAAAAAATTAAAATTTTCACAACAAAGAATTCCGTTGGAATTTTATTTGACATATCAGTACATAAAATTCCCCCGATACCTATATCCATTCGAAATCGATCAGAAATCGCCCAGACAGTAGGTATATTCAATGTCTGACCGAAATCTGAATTAAGTCTCTAAGAATGAAGTCAGACATTTGCAAGAAATGTCTAACTCAGAAATCGTCGGAGTATTTTGCTGGCTGGGTGTATACATTAAATAGTTGTATGTAATTTAATTAAATCCGTACGTATTGCAAATACATATGTTTGTACATGTGTATGAATGCATGGGCAAAAGTTATTTATGTATGTAGGCATTACATTCGTAATTGTTGTTATTAGGGCTTCCCGATAATTTTGTGACGAAATCGTCAGTTTCCTGAGAAAAAATAAAAAAATCATCTTTATCGTTTCGAAAAATCGTCAAAAAAAATCGGACAACCTAAAATTTAGGTTTTTGAAAACAGTTTTTGTTCGATTTTTATTAAAAAAAAAACATTCAACAAGAACCCTATTTACTTCATACCCAGCTTAAATTTTCATAGTGTAAGAGCTAATGGGAGTCTCATGTAGAGCGTCTTTGATCGACGATGACTGCAATTTTTAATCGTAGAAGACTCCTCATATGGGAAAAACTGTAACACGAGTGAGATTCTTCCATAGCACAGCGAAAACGATTCTTCAATCGTTGTCGGAATCGTTTAAGACGTGGGTTAAAATAATCTAACGAAATTTTCATGGCAAGAATCGTATAAGACTTGTGTAGATATTCTCTTACAACTCTTCAAATGCTCGCCGTATAATTGTTGAAAATATGATTTATTCAGAGAGTCGTAAAAGGTTCATTCGATTATGGTTTGACGAATGATAAACAAAGTGTACCAGCGTTTTGCAGTTTTTGAATAGTGCGGCCTAAACGCTTTGCAATTAGAAAACCCTATTTTGACAGCTCGTTTAATGTAAAGTTTTCACCTATTAACTAGTATTGTGGTGTTTTGTTGAACTATTTATGGTTTTTAATCAAAATTTTTAATATTTTAATCAGGCTTAAGTTCATCAAATTTAATTTTCATTAAATTATTTTTTTGAAGAAAGGAATTTTACAACATGAACATTAATTAAAATTGTAATTGATAATCATTCATTTTTGACTGGCCTGAGATTCGAACCCAGGCGGCTGGTTACCATGACATGTTTCGATCGCAACCACTCGATCTCCTCAGAAGGATTTGCCGTCTTGCGATCGAAACATGTCATGGTAAGCAGCCGCCTGGGTTCGAATCTCAGGTCAGTCAAAAATGAATGATTATAGATTACAATTTTAATTAATGTTCATGTTGTAAAATTCCTTTGTTCATAAAAATAATTTTCACCTATTTTCAAACTTTAGCTATTTTTTGGTCAATCTAGCGTTTTTATCTCTATTTTTATTTATATTAAACAAGAAAACCATCATTCCGTTCGTGACACAAAGCTCTTGCTTTGGTATGGCATATCAGCGTAAAAGCTAAAAGCTGCGGCTGTTAAACATTCAAAGATTTAAAAACGAAATTGTCAAAAAATTTGTTTATTTCAGACTTTGAAAACTAAAAAAATCGTAAGTTTTTAGAAAAAAATTAGCAAATCTGCACTTTGCTAATTTCGGAACAAATAATTGTCAAAATGACGATAACTCGTCAAATCTGGCAGCCCTGGTTGTTTTGTTTTAGAAATATAGCGTCTTTCTATTTTCATCTCTTATTGCAATGCCTTTAGGAATTGCTTTGGTAGTTGCTGTTGTTTGTGTTTTTTTAGAAGCTGTTGCTACGTTTTATCTCTTCTTGCATTTTTCTTGGTATTGGTTTTTTTGTTATTTTTTTAAACCCTTCACCACAAGTGGTGGATTTTATTTTAATGTGTTTAATTTTACGCAGACACATACACATTATGTTATTCGATATATTTTAATTTAACGCTTTTTTGGCAACTGCTTTCGTAGGCGAGATGTCTATATGCTTGCCTGCGACTAATGAGGTTGCCAGTTCTAGTCCCAGAAAAAAGGTTTTTCTATATTTTTTTATTTAATTATTTTATGTTCTAAAAAACGATTTTAAGATTATAAATTTTTAAAACCAATTTCAGACATCTACTTTGGCAAAAGAGGAAACGGACTTAGGTACATATAAGTATAATTTTTTTTTTGATTTTGTCATATTCCTCGGCATGACGAAATGAAAAGTTATCGTTGCTCAATTCATATTTATTTATACGTAGGTATCTAAAGAACATTCTTTATTTAACTGTTTGTTCTTATCTCACCATGGTCAAAGGTATATAAGATTCGGCATAGCCGAATGTAGCACTCTTACTTGTTTCGGTTAAATTTGTATTTGATAAGGCCTAGTCAATCCTTTAATTCTACATTCCCAGTTTAAATCAAAACAATTCTTAATTTCGTATTATTTCTTAACACAGCTTTATTATTGTTTTTCTTTTTATTTATTTCATTTTAATATCTTTTTTTTTTTTTTGTAATATAACTAATTATCATTATTATTTATAATTTATATTTAATACATTATTTATTAATATGTTTCGGTCTAAAATTTAATAGATTTTTTAATTATTTTTATTATTATTATTTCTGTGATAAAAACTACTTTGAATAAAGAAGTTTGTTAATCTTTCTTATGGAATTTTTCTGTTGTCTGTTGTCTTGTCTCTTTAATACAGTTTTTGCTTAGATATAAAACATTTTGTCTTTTTCTTTAGCTAAAATATCTATTCAAATATAAACTAATGGATTTTTGTTTTAATTAATCTACAAGTTTGTTAAATTTAATTTTTTATTCCGTTACTGTGTTGTATCTGTGTTCTAAATACATTTGATTTTTATAATATAAATAATTTGTTTTAGGGTTTGTATTTAAGTTAAAAAATAATTTATTTACAATTAACAATTAATTTAATAGATCATCATATTTATATGTAGATTTGTTATTTTATAAATTCTTAATTCTTTTAATAAATTTATTACCAATTAGTAATATTTTTTTAAAATGTTTGGTTTCTTTTTTTTTTTTTTTTTTTGTTTATTTATTTTGTATTTTATAACTAGATTTTCAATTTAAAAATTAGTGGCATTTTATTTTTTTTTAATTTTTAACTAATTTTAGAGTCTTTTTTTTGTTGTAGAGTTATAAAATAGTTTCTATGTTTTAAGGATTCAGTTATAATTATGATTATTATTTAATTAACTATATACATTAGTTACTTTGTTATTAATTAGGATATGATTTATTATAATTATTTCCAGGAAATATGTTTTTTTAGAAAAAAGTAACTTTTTTATATACAAAATACATTTCAATAAAAAAACGCATTATTTAGAAGTTTTAAATAAAAATTAAATAAGTAGAGAGTTAGCGGTTTTTAAATATATAAATTTTAAGTGTAAAAAATAAACCGTTTAACGATTTTGAACGTCAACGGTCGCATAGAAAATTATATTTAAAACAAAATTCTTCAATTTGTTTTTGTCTTAAATGTAACTATTTATGCGAACGTTAACGTTCAAAAACGATGAACAAGCTGACAGTTTTTTTAAAAATGGCAGTTTAATTAAGTTTGAAAATAAATTGCATTCAATTGTCGCTGTTTAAAAGGAAGTAAATTTATTGATATTGGACGTTCTTTTAAAAGATTGTCGATATGTGTCAAGGATATATAAAGAAATATAATTGATATGGTCGATGCTTTTTGTAAATAAATGATATGGTATGCTGCCTTTCTTAATGCATTGTCAAGGCATGCGGGGATGTAGGGATCATCTTAAGGATATTTCACCCGACATCCTCCGTGGAATAATCGGCAACCTGCGATTCGACAAAAAATTGACAGATCTCAAAAGGTTTTCACTATCTTTTGCGATCGCGGCTGACCAAAGATTTTATCTGGTACCACGGGAGACAGTAGCCCGCGGTGGCACGGCATCGGGCTATCCATTGATTGAGGCCTTCTTTAGTGTGCATCTTGCGGAAAATGATTTCTGTCTTTCAGAAAGGTAAACTTTCCTGAGTTTTCGATAAACCGTTAAAAATATACTTTCGGGGTTTGCTACCCAGAGTCAAAGGAAGGGATACCCTGAAAATCCCACCAAAAGGGCTGATTTTTAACCACTTATAAGAGAGTTCGAAAGGACATTCCCTAAGTGCTCTTGCAACTTAACTGATGCTGCTAGCATTACTACAAAAACAGTTGAAATTATTGAGCTCCAGTTTCTAAACAAAGAGCGAGTGCTTAATCTTGGCGGGCTATGCACTCAAATGGCTGTCTGGTTGTTTTGGTTGAAGTTGCACTCGATGGCATTTAGTAAAGGAATTGTTTGTCACCCAGCGGTAAAGACTCACAATGCAGATTAGAATAATGCTGTAGGTGCATTCGTTTACAAATCAGCTGCGAAAGAGATGGCCTTAGCAATGACACTCTCTGTCAAAGTTTTCACGGTTGCATTTTAATATACGTAAGACAGTAGCACTGCAAAGCAATATGCATTAAAAGAAGCAGCAAAAATTAATATTCAAAATTTGTTTAAAATATAATACTCTCTTTTTTTCAGGTTTAGGCTGTCTAATTTCCCGCAGTTTTTCCATTCCCAAAAACGTACGAAATTTGTTCTTTTATACCCAACCAATTTTTGTATGGAATATCGCGTAAAAGTAGATAATATTTGTGCTATTATTGAGAATTACTGAAGCCATAAAATATTTTTCATTAAAATAAAGTTAGGTTTTTACACTGTTTGTGAATCCTTTGTATTTTGGAGTCCATGTTTAAACGCATGCTCTATTATTGCTTCATAAGCCCAAAATTATAATAAAACATTAAAATAACACTAAAGACAGTTAATTATGATTGGCATTCGAGCTTATTATATATTAAAAACAAAAACAAAATTCTAAAATTGGTTTATGTTTTAGCCAACTAACATTCAATTTCTCCTTAACGTTGAGTGTTTAATTTACGCTTGAGAAAACAAAGAGCTGATTAGATTTTTAAAGAGCGATTTTTTCATTTGTCTTTATAAGTTGTTTTTTGATAACATCTTGAAAATAAATTGCTTCAAAATTGCATGCAGCGTACGTCACAGCAGTATGTGTGAATAACTTGAAAGCAAAAATTGGATCGTGTGGCTACAGAGTAAAAAGGCTAGACAAGGAATGATTACTTAAGAAGCTACCATTGGAACATGAGTAATTCAGATGAGATCATTTTTGTATCTTCTCAATATCATTTTTTGAATAGGTCATACTTGCTATTAATATCTTTAATAAATCGGTGGCATTCTGCTCAAATAATCCTCTATGCTTTAAATAATTTTACCAGATATCAAAATTTGTATTACTAAATGGGGTTTTTAAATTTATTTAGTAATTTTTCTTTTTATTTATTTATTTTCCTTTGTATTAAGTGAACAACTCAGCTTTTCCTTAATACGATTTTATACTACAAAGCATGAGTGTCTTTTTCGTTAGCATTGTAAATAAATGAAGTTGCGAGTGAGTGACAGAGACAGTTATAGTTGCTTCAACTGTTTTATTCCGCGTTATTTAACAAACGTGTTTACTACAGCTTTTTGTTAGATTTTTCAACCACAGCGTAGTAATTTTTAGTTTAATATATTTTGTTGTTGCAGTGTTGTAAATCTTAGAACTTTAACTAAATTAATAAGATTCACAAGGACTACAAGGGACTTTACTATCAAGGGTGAAAACCGCTATTAATAAAAAAAATTTGCATATTTCTTTAATACATTAAACATTTTTAACTTAAAAAATTATCAGCCATGTTCTGGAAATCAAATAAATTTTAAATACATTCCTGTCTTAAAGGTTTGTTACAAATATTCCGTTTTATATAAGTACGTCATACTTTGAGTACCACTTATATTGATTAGAATTTGTATCCAAATGCATAAAAAACTTCGATTATTTTTAAAACCATTAAGCTGAAAATTTCCTTCGATTTCAACTTTACTCGATATCGATTTCCAGAACATGTCCGTATATAAAAAATATAATTTTTTAAAACCCATTATTATAACAATCAAAGATAATTTTTTCGTACAATTTAGTCAATCTATTAGAGCTTAACAAAAGTTCTGCTAAGATTCAATAAAATAAAATAAATTATGCACAAAACTACTCTGTTCCCAAAACAAATACATAAAAAACACATACAAATAAAAATGAATTTATTTTAGAGAAAGAATAGAGAATGTAACTTTTATTTTCTTCTAACAATAAAACTTAAATGATAAAATTTTTAAATACAGAAAATTTGCCAATGTCACTTACACGCACTGATACAAAATACTTACAAAATTTAACATCCATACAAAAATATTATTTACACATATGCAGGCTCACACCAGGACAAACTTAAATACAGACATAATTTTAAGAAAACATACTTCAACATACAAATCATTTTAACACACACGCACATACCACATTAAAAGATTCTCACACTTTCAATTACAACATGACAGATACTTGGGAAAATTTTATGTTTTTTTTTTACAAGATTTTTCTCGTCTGCAGAGGAATGTGAAGGGATGGACTTCCTTTCTTTTTCTATTTCTTCTTTGTTTTTGCTCATGTTTTTCAAACAATATTTTACTTAAGCGCTTAAAAATGAAACTACTATTGTTGCTGTTGCTACAGCTTCTGCTATGGCGCATGTTGCAGCAGTGCCATTTTTACGACAGCTGCTGTTGGTAAAAATAAATTTAAAATTACAATGTGGAACAACTCAGACACAACTTTCGGGCACACGCTGTGTCATTAAACAATCTTTAATGGCCATGATGTTAATGTTATCGTCCAGGTCAGTGGATGAGTTACACGATGTTGTTGTTGTCGATGGTGCTGCCGACGGCAGAGAATGCGAACCTAAAAGTAGGCCAACACCAGATGTAGAGCCCGGTGTACTGCCACTACCACTTAGAGCAGAAGTTGTTTGCGATGTTAACATCATGTTTGAAGGCGTAGGATGACCCGTATAATGGCCATGACTGCCACGACCACCCATCGTATTGTGATGATGTAGTGTAGTGTGATGAAGGTTAACACGACCAATGCTGCCGCCCACCAAGCCACCCACAACATTGCTGGCATTTGCATTCGCCGATGCAGTGGCCGAGGGAGAGCAGGTGGCTGAGGTATGATGTAAACTTGACATGGCTGTACCACTGCTGCTGTTAATAAGACTATTTAATATGTAGCCCCCACCCGTCCCTAGACCGGGTGGTAATGTACCAACTCCGCTGGAATGCAGCTGTTGCTGCAAGTGAGTGGTGGCTGCTATTGTTGATGTTGAAGCTAAAGATGTAGGCGAACCAATTATTTTGCCCACATCATGCATTATACCACCAACAGCACTAACACCGCCGCCCGCAGCTCCTGTCCTAGTTATTGTTGCTGCGTGCAACAATGCTGTACCGGATGTTGTAGCGGCCGATGCTGATGTTGTTGCTGTGGGTGACAACATTGAGGCGGATGCCATAAGATGGGTCCGTGCGTTGATTTGATTAAATTGCATGGGTATACTAGCTGCAGTCTCACAACCAGCAACGCCACCACCTCCCGTTGGATTCTGCTGCATCATGTTTGTTTCGTAACTTTTGTTGTGTTGCTTTTAAAAAAAAAGGTCCCAAAAATATAAAAAAGCACCGGGACATCAGCAAATGGTTGTAAGTAGTAATTGCATAGTTGTAGTTTTTAAATTTTTTTTTTTGGAAAAGATGTTGATGAAGACGATGATGTTTATCGTAACCATGTTGCATGGCAAATAATGTGCCATTTATTCCATTTACCAACAACGCCATTCCATTCAATCCAACAATGAATTTACGTTGTTAAATTCACAAATATATAACGGAAGGAAACATGAAAGAAAAAATAAGAAATAAAAAATGGTTAAGGTTTTGTTTGTTAAAAAAGTTTTTCGTTAAACAAATTTGCTAATTTTTGGCATTCCACTTTGCCTCCTTTTTGGTCATTTCCTGTGAGTTGTGTATAATTTTGTGTGTAAATACCTTTTAATGAAATAAAATCCTGTTTTGGAAATATTGAGTGAACAAGTGTTAAGTTGAATGCAAAATTTAAATAAATAAATATAATGTCAAAAGTCCTATACCAGAGGGACTTTTGTATGAAAGCTAAAGGAAAACTGATCTGGTAGTTTCCATTTTCAATATTAAATGGATCTGTTTTCCAGAAATAATTTTTACTAAATTTTTTTTACTGCAACCTCCATTGTGCTTTCAACGGATAGACGAAAGAACAAGTGATTCATTTTCGATAATTCTTTGACTCATTTTAAATATTGGGCTCTATCTTACAAAGTCCATATTTATTTACTAAAGCCTGAACTAAATAAAATTATTAAATTTTAAAGTTTAAAAAAAATATTTCAGTTGGTTCCTTTTTGAATTTCTATTCCAGCAAAATTTTCATTTTGAGAAAAACTTTATCAGATCAGGCAAATAGGCCACTCTGCACTGCGGCGTCTGTTTAATCAATTATAATTGGATCGAAATTTGCTGTAATTGATTATTTTTTTTTCAATTTATTTAATTGTTTCTTCCTCACTTCAGCAAAATATTTTCAAAATGAATAAAATTTTCGAACACTGGTCATGTTGGTTGGTCTTTAATGAAATACTAGGAAAAAAAATCACTTCTCACCAGAAAAATCCGAGTTTCAGACAACGCTTAACTGAGCTTAAACTTAATCCACTTATCAAAAACCCTGCCTAAGCAAATTTTTGAAGAATTAAGGCCCAGGCCCACGATATCGACACGAACATTTCTTTCGTTTATTTGTATTGAAAACAAAAACAAATTTTAGTTTTTTATTATTGTTTTCAATATAAATATGCTAAAGAAATGGTCTTGCCGACATCGTGGGCCTGGCAGTAAATAATTTATACAAACCATTTGCAATATTTTTAAAAAAAAATAAACTTAGATTTTTTATTTCAAAATTATACAACAAATTGACAAACAATCATTTGAATCACTTGCATAGAACAAAGTACAATTCATATTTATTCTGCTTCAAATATCGATGAATGATAAGTAAAAATCTATTGGCAAAGTTTTTTTTTTGTTCGTTATTAAAAAATAACATTTAATAAAATAAAAGAAAACGAAAAAAAAATGTGCATGCATTTGATATTTTTTAATTATACTTACATTCGTACTCGGCGACCATTTCGATGTTGATGTAAAGTGATGGTTAACACTGCCATTTGTAGCAGCATTTGAAATGCCATTTCCAACACCATTGCCACCACCACCGCTGCCACTAACGCCACCAATACTGGCATTAGCTGAACTTGTGGAACTGCCACTTCCAACACTACCAACTGCATGATTTAACGTTAGAATAAATGTTTGTGGGTGTGTGTGTGAGAAAGAGAGAGAGAGAGAGAGAATAAAAGTTGTTGTAAGTGTGTTTTTTCGGTAGGATTAAACAATTGAATGACGTGAATGCGAATGATTTTGGGTTGAAATAAAAATGTGTGATGGGGTTTCAGAGTGATTGGTTTGTGATGCAAATTTATTAAATTTTTGTATTGCATTCGAATTCAACACAGAGAGTAACACACATTTATACAATCGTGTACCGTACATTTTTAGATGATTTGATTTTTGGTTTTATCCCAAAAAAAAAGGGCCATGTATAGCAAATGCATAAAGGATTTGAACAATTTTTTTATTGCATATGGTTATATGGATTTTATATTGTATTTTACCCCGTATTTTCATTAAATTTTTTTTTTTTTTTTTCAAAATCAGTCAGTGAATTTGTGAAGTAACCGACCATTCAAACAGACCAACCAACCAATCGACCATACGACCATCCCAAACAGTAGCAATGGTTTGAAATTTGTCAGAATTGGTTGGAATTGGTTAAAATTGTTTAAATTGGTTTACAGACAAAATTGAATTGAATTTTTGTTGTTTTTTTTTCGATGCAACAAACATTGATATATGATTTTTTTTTTTTACCAAAAATCCAAATAAATACAAGGCAACATAGAAATGTTGTTAGAGAACAGTGTTTATTGATAGTTTGTTTGTTTGTTTTTTTTTTTTGTGAAATTTGTTTGATTAAATTTTTAATTTTTGTGGCCATATGGAATCATGCATTTAAAAAAGAGAGAGCGAGAGAAAAAGATTAAATAAAAAATATTATTAAATTTAGTGTTATTTGTTGCTGTCGATGAATTTTATTTGCCACGTACCGTATTGGGATGGTATGACATCTGGGTCACGTTCATCTTCAACAAGATCTTCCGAGGATTTCGATTTGATATCCGTATGTTGCCAGCGAGGTTTTTCAATGCCACCCTATAAAGAAAATAATAAATAAATAAAATATGAAATATATATTGAAATAAAATTGTACAAAAACACATAAATAAATTTCAATAAAATAAATATACGTAGAAGTGCCTCAAAAACGGCAATAAAATGCAATATGACAAAGTGTATATATTGAACATAAAAGTTTTGAAATGTTTTTATATGCATGTTAAGGGCCTTAAGAGAGATAATAAAATAAATGGCTAGAAATAGATAAATTTTTCATTTGTATATTAAATGCTTTTTAAAGAATCTGATAAAAGAGCTTTAAGTGAAATTAATTTGAAGAATTGATTTAAATGTCTTAAAGATGAAGCTTCCAAACGCTTGATCAAGTCAAATGCAAGAATATAACTTTTTCTGGTATTTATTTAAAATCAAAAAAATCGCAAATAAAAGCCGCTGGCCGATAGGAATAAAGAAAAAACAAACAAACAAACATAGTTCATCTTTAAGTACTTTTATACGGCGAGTTTCTATTTTCAAGCAATACATTTCTGACACAAAAAGCGCCTAATTCAGTGCATTGAAAAATTGTCAAATGTAACGATGAGCATAACACACTGAAATTTTGTTGTTATTGTTATTCTTTAATATGCGGCCTTACAAACCTACTTCGAAGTAAAGAAATGTCGTGGCTCTTCAGATGTTATATATTTTTTTAAAATATTTATTTTCATGAAATTCTAGTCCTATTGAACGAATTTTTGTAAAATTTTGTAAATCTGTGCATTATACCAGCATTTATGTAAGTTTTTTTTTTAGCAATATTATAATTTTTTTTACGATGGTGGTTCCATATTTCGATTCATAACTCTTATTGAAATTCCAAGCTGCTTAAATTACTAGAAGCAATTTAACACTAAAATTGTCCTCTTATTTTGAGTTTTTCTAAATTCATCGTGTTTTTAACAGACGGCAGACAGATGGACATGGCTAAATCGACTAAGAATTACTCAAGGATCCAGAATATATATACTTTATGGGGTCTGAGCTGAATAATTAAAAGGTTTCAATTTGAATGCCCACTTAATTATTACTAGTGGTGGTGGGTGGTATAAAAATAACGTATTGATGCCGTATCCAATTGGAATTGAAAAACAGGACAATTAATTTATTTAAATTAATTTAAACTAATCCATCCATCATTTGTAACGAAGGTGACCACATGGGATGAGATAAATCAATTAAACTTCGCTTGAATACCTTTTTTTTACAAAATGCATTGTGAAGTTTGGGCACATGATTAATTGGTGTTAAAAGGTCTACTTAAACTGTATATTAGCGGCCAGAACGATTGAGACAAAAATTAACTTGGGAATAGCAATTCAGTATTTATGGTGTAATGCCAGAATTTCATATAAGGGGTAATTCGACAATTTTCAAAAATACTCATGTCAATTTCTTTTAATCTCGTTTCGCACATTACTAGGTATTAACAATTCTTTTTAAGAATTATTAGCTGATTCTTTTTAAGAATTATTAATAAAACTTTTTATTATACTGTATGAAAAATTTCAATTGATTCATATATAGATATTTATTAGTACAAAGCAATATAATAACATTGGCATAACTTTACCAGTATTAACATTTTATTAAATTGTTCTATTAGTTCGCATTGAGATGTTTGGTAGTGTAATATAACAGCTATAATTTAGAGAACAAACTGGGGGTTACAGAATGTTGGCTAATATTTTTCTCAAAGACTCTTTTATGAACATGTTGCATGCTGATCGTTTATTAGATGTAAGAAAAGTAAGAAGAAGAGCTACAGGTACATGTTAGAGTTTTTTTTTTGTAAAATTAATTATTTGAATTATAATTTTCGTTTTAACCCAATTTTAATAAGAAAGCTGTGTTTAATCGTACTTTCCACTGTTACCCTACTTATATTAAACAGCTAAACCAATATTGTCCACTCATTTCATGCAACAACTCAAGCAAATTGTTTGTCAATCAGTCAATCATAGAAAATGCGTAATTACATTGCAACCGAGGTGTTGTATAAAAAATAGTATGCGTTAATAATTCTTTTCTTTCGATCAGCGAATCAATTCATATCGTGCGTGTTCTTTTCAAAAGTGGAAGTTTTCATATAAAAAAAAAATATATTTTTTTTGTGGTCATAAGCCCTTACGATCAACGCCAACATTTGTATACCACATTTAATTAAAGGTAATTAATATTTTATAGAGAAAATACATATGTAGACCAAAATTTTTTGCTTCCATTCAAAAAAATTTTCTTTTAGTGGGAATTAAGAAGAACTTTCATGAAATTAGATTACCTACTAAGCTGAGTTTAAAGAACACTTATTTCTAAAAATTAAAAGTCATTGGTCAGTAAGAAAAGAAGAGAAAAATCCATATTCATTGCTTGCACTTTTTGACAAGCAACAATCTGCAAATATATATCAATTACTGATCTACTTACATATGGATTAAAAGAACAAAACGAAGAAGAAAACCACAAAACACATTAATTGATTATTAAGCTGATCATTATTATACCGGTGCTGTGAGAAAAAAATTTATTTTAAACATTTTATTTTTGAGCAAAAATTGCAATACAATTTCCAAAATAATCAAATTTGTTGCTAAATAACAATAATACTATTCTGGAAATTGGATGTCTGGTTAATAAAACCACACTTAAAGCTAGCACGAGAAAGAAATTTACCTGAAGATGCCACCCTACAATTAACCTTCAACTAGATTACAACAGAAACCCTCGTAGTGTAAAAAAATTGTGTAAAAATTTCCGCAGTAACTATAAAATTTATTAAAGAAAAGTTAAAATACAACTCAAATTTCATAATGCTAATTTTTTATTTATAAATTGTGAACAGAAAAAAACAACAAGTTTTAAGAGTAAAAGAAAAAATCTATTAACATAAATATCAAAAATAATTATTGGAAAGCATTATGGATTTTAAGTTTTATATTTCTATTTAAGGTTTTAATTAATTTTTTTTTCGTATATAGTGTAATTACTTTATGTTCGTTTTATGCATGGAAATACCCATATTTTAATTCTTTATTAAAGACATACATCGTCACATACTCATCTCTTTCTCAATTAACCCATTAAAAACCAGCAAATTTGAAGAGGCCTCATCAAAAGCTGCTATCAACATTGTTTAACATCGGTGAGTCTAACAAAATTTAAAGCAACAACGAATTCAATTCATTGACTTATACAAAGAAACAATATAAATAAAGTTTATATATATTTTTCATAAGCATGTTTATCAACATGTAACCTAAAGAGAATTTTACTGTTCTATTAAAATACAATTTATTTTGTTGCGTTAATATTGTTTCTTTGTATGTATGTTATTGTCGGTATTACTGATTATTCCCATGCATTAAATACAATTTACATAAACTTACATATATTCTTATTAATAGTTAGTTATTATGGTATATATTAAAATTAATAATTTTTGAAATATCGAGTTAATCGGTTTCATATATGAAAACAAAAACTATTATTAGTTTAAACATTAATTTGCTAATTAAAAATGTGAATTTTGAATTGAAACGAAAAATGGAAACATAATTTATTTAAAGTTTTCTTACGAAATGTAGTGTGATAAAAAAGGGATAGCTCGTTTTGTGGGATTTTAGTAAACTATTGGCGCTACTAAAATCAATGGTAGGGAGGGTAAAGAAGCGCGCATCTATCCAACATTATCTCGGGATAGATTTTAGTCATTTATGGTTAATCTCGTAGCTGTTCCGATTCTTTTTTTTTTAGTTGATCAGGATAGGGGTAGTAGTAACATCTTTTAATATACAGTGATCAACTTCTGGTCCATTTATCTTATTATAGTGACATAGGGAGTCTATAATAATAATATTTAATGTAACTAATATTTTATTGACAGGAGGAATTTATGGGAACAAGAACCCCCCACCCGACTGACCGCTAGTGGTTATCAATGGCTCCCATCCGTTTCCCTAATTTCTACCAGAGCACCAATCGTCAATAGCAAAGTAGTGGCTATTTTAATTTTTGCAATTATTGTATATTTTTTCAAACATTTGATAGCCGTACATTCGATTTGTTCATTACATTTAAATATTTGGCGCCCAACGTGGGGCCGAGAAAGTTTAATATGTTGGCCTCAAAGTTAATATATTAAATTGTTCTTTGCTCTAAACATCATTTTGCACTCAATTCTAGTAATAGATTTCATTAACGTTGAAGTTTTGTTTTACTTTATATTTAATTGGATTCTAGTTTTCAAATAATTTTTATCTTTGTTAGGATTTCAAATGTCTGAGGATTTAAAGTTCGGATATATCGACCAATAATGTAATATTAATCCTTTTGATTTTAGGGTGAAAATTTATGTAAAGTAAAATAAAAGTTTTTATAGGTTTTAAAATTAATTTGTAAACTTTTTATAAAATTGCTAAGGTATCGATATCCTGATTTTTCCTGGATTTACAATAGAATTGCGGGATTTTGCGATTTATTGTCCGTTAGAATCAGTTTGAAGGAGGATAATACTTATTTGTATATCGGTTTGCAGTTTATAAAGGGAATGATAAATTAACTTTTTAACTCCATAAGCCAGTTTTGTATTCCTATTAACCAATAATGTCTAAAAATATTTATTTTAGCTACACTTTTGAGTCACATTACAGAAAGTAAGAAAACGTATTTATTTATTTAAAAAAATAAAAATCGCACACATTATTTAATTTTATTTAATACATTTTATTACCCGGTTTTTTTTTTTTTTGGTAAATATAATTTCCCTAACTTGGTGTCCAAAAATTATTGTATTTTATACAGTTTTTTTTTCTCAATTAAATGGTTAGTTTTTTGTTTATCTGATTAACGTTGATTACGTTTGATTACAAAATCGTTAATACTTTTCTAAAGAGGTAAAATTATTTTTTGAAAATTTTGATAATTGGATATGTTCATATTTTTCTATTAAACTTTGTATTAAGTTCGACGCATTTATATTTCAGGCAGTTAATTTTTTTGCAAGTATTAGGTGGTTAGGTTTTATCACTTCCAAAATAGTTTGGGAATTAATAGGAGAAAAGGAAAAACGAAAACAGGAAAAACAAAGTTTGTGTTAAGGTAAAAATCAATATTGCTTTCGGTTTAATTCTGTAAATTTTTTTTTGTTGAGAAACAAGTTTTGCCGAAAAACAAACAAATTATAATATTTGGAAAACTTTTTGAATTTAATACCCGTTTAAAACAATACCATTTTTTTTATTGAATCCATACCGTTTAATTTCATAGCGTAATAAGTTCATTTTAAAGTCTTAAATATTTTTTTATAACATAAAAATCATGGAAAGGTCACCACCTCCTCCTACCACAACCCAGTCGCCGGCTTCGGCTGCGCCAGTTTTAAATAACGAGCAAGTTTGCAAGCTTTGTCTGCAGCATATGTCCGAAGGACAAGAGTGCCTTATTATTTCAGAATGTAATCATGCGTTTCACCGCAGTTGTATTGAGAATCATTTAGCCAGTTCTGCTGAATGTCCTTCCTGTAAACGTCCTTGTACTTTAGCAGAATTAAAAACAATAATCATTCAAGAAAAATTGAAAGTCAGTTATCGTGGTAGACCTCGTGGTGCCATGGCGAAACAGTACAACACTAGGAGTAATGCTCGTAACTTATTTAATGAACCGCAGACCCCTTCATTTGATAACGGTGCCCCGTCTTCTAACTGTAAGCTTATTGCAGATGATTTAATACCTTCCAATAATCATAATTCACCTCCGAGTTATAGACAAAACACTAATACTAGAAATTATTCGGGTAATGTTTCTAGAAACGTTGATAATTCTCAATTAACATCGCTAATTGAAAATACAGTAGCACGGCTATTACAAAATTTGCATTTAGTTCAAAACTCACAAAATACTTGCAGAAATACTTGTACTCAACCACCTCAACATCACCCACCAAATAATAGAAATTTCTCTCAGATACGTCGAGAACAACTTCCATCTGTTAATAGCTCCTCATTTGATGAACATTTTGCAATTAGAGCCGACAAAATAACCTCTATTATCCAAAATTGGAACCTAAAATTTGATGGTTCTAGTAATGGAATGAGTGTAGATGAATTCGTATATAGAGTAAGAGTCTTGACTAGAGAAAATTTTAATAACGATTTTTCTCTAATATGTAAAAATCTCCACATATTGTTAACTGGTAAAGCGCGGGATTGGTATTGGCGCTACCACAAACAAGTAGAAATTGTGGAATGGCAAGAGTTTTGTGAAGCTCTTAAGTACCAATATAAGGAATTTAAATCCAGTTTTGACATACACGAAGAAATTAGAGGTCGTAAGATGAAATCTAATGAGAGTTTTGAATCCTTTTACGAGTCGGTGTGTGGTATGCTAGATAAACTTTCAATTCCCATGCCTGAGTCTGACTTAGTAGAAATACTAACTCGCAATCTTCGACCAGAAATACGACATGAATTGTTGTATGTTCCCATATACTCAATTGCTCACTTACGCAAATTAGTGCAGATGAGAGAACACCTGATGGAAAATGACTATTTTCGAAAAAATATGACAAACAGATCTACCCAAAATTTAACAGCAAGGCGTCATATAGCAGAGGTTGAATGTACTAATAATTCTCAGCCCTTTACACCCCAAATTGAATCGGAAATATCCGTGGATGCAATTCAACAACCGCCTAAAGTTTTAAACTGTTGGAATTGTGACCAACCTGGTCACTTATGGGAAGATTGCTTGGAATCCCGAAACATCTTTTGTTATGGCTGTGGTATGAAAAATACGTATAAGCCTCAGTGTATAAAATGCAACAGTAAGAAAATCAGCTTTTCAAAAAACCAGTTAGTTCGGAACAGTGTTCCAAAATGCCCTTAGAAGATAAATCATTGAATCTCAGTAATTCTAATTTAAAATTTGTTATAAAACGTGAAATTAATAATTTTGAAGATACCGATAATGAACATTTGAATAAAGTTAGCCAGCCAATAATGCCATATCACATCAGATGGCAAAAATATTTGGAAAAACGAAAATCAATTTTTGAAGTAAATGCGCTTAATGGTTCTAAAAATAAACAAAAACGTTCCACAAAAAGATTGCGTAACTATTTCAAAAACCTAAAAATAAATGCCAAGTACTTAATATCATCTATTGTTAATGATTGTTCCGATAAACGTTATTACGCCCCGGTAAAATTTTTGTCTTTTACTGAATTTGGCCTTCTTGATACCGGAGCAAATGTTTCCTGTATAGGCTCTGAATTAGCAAATTTTAATTTTAATCAATTTAAAGAATTTTGTCCCATGAGAAGTCATGTTAAGACTGCTGACGGTAGTATGCAAAAAGTTTTAGGCTTTCTGCTTGTAAATGTTACTTTTAAGAATATGGTGAAGAAACTAAAAATTTTAGTTGTACCATCAATTTCCCAAAGACTTATTTTAGGCCTAGATTTTTGGAAAAGTTTTGGCTTAGCGCCCGAAATCTTTGAAAATGTTGTATATACTTCGGTCAGAGAAAGCCCCCCGGAATTTCTTCCCGACCTGTGCAATACTTATGCAATACTGTCTGACACCCATTCTGATTATATTTTTTCTAAAGAATACCCTTTATCTATAACTCAAAAACAGCAGCTTGCTACCATAGTGCAACTTTTCCCCGATTTTGAGAAGCAAGGACTGGGTCGTACCAGTCTAATTGAACACAATATAGATGTTGGGAATGCCAAGCCAGTAAAACAAAGGTTTTACCCAGTGTCACCTGCCGTCGAAAATGTGATGTACAAGGAAATTGATCGTATGTTAGAATTGGGGGTAATAGAACCTTCTTTTTCCCCATGGAGCTCTCCCATGAGGCTTGTCCTTAAGCCAAACAAAGTAAGACTTTGCTTGGATGCACGAAAATTAAATGAGGTCACGCTTAAAGACGCATATCCCTTACCCAATATCGAGGGTATATTTGCAAGATTGCCTAAAGCCAACATAATCTCAAAGCTAGACTTAAAGGATGCCTACTGGCAAATAGGATTATCTGAAGAAGCAAAAGGTCTTACAGCTTTTACAGTGCCAGGTAGGCCGTTGTATCAATTTGTAGTAATGCCATTCGGGCTTTGTAATGCTCCGTCCACGATGTGTCGTTTGATGGACAGTCTCATTCCCCCTGATCTTCGTCATGCGGTATTTGGATACTTAGATGATTTAATCATTGTTTCAGAAGATTTTAGATCACATGTGTCTATACTCGTACGTATAGCTGAACAGTTCAAAAAAGCTAATTTAACATTAAATATTACCAAATCTAAGTTTTGCGTCACTGAAGTTAATTACCTAGGATACATAATCGGAAACGGCGGAATAAAGACGGACCCCGAAAAAGTAGAATCCATTCAGAATTGGCCAGTACCTAAAAACTTAAAGCAGGTTCGCGGATTTTTAGGTTTAGCAGGCTGGTATCGAAGATTTGTACCAAATTTTTCATCCGTTGTTTTTCCTATTACCGAAGTTTTGTCCACTAAGCGTAAATTTTGCTGGACTCCTGAGGCTCAGGAATCATTTCAATTAATAAAAAAATTGCTTACTTCTGCTCCTGTTCTGTCTAATCCGGACTTTTCAAAAAAGTTTTATTTACAATGTGACGCTAGCGACGTTGGTATCGGGGCTGTGCTCGTGCAGTTTGATGATGAAGGCAATGAAAAGCCTATTGCCTTCATGTCTAAAAAGCTAAATTCTGCTCAACGAAACTATAGTGTCACCGAACGTGAATGCTTGGCGGCGCTAGAAGCCATTAAAAAGTTCAGATGCTATCTTGAACTACAAGAATTTGAGGTCATAACTGATCACTCTTCTTTGGTATGGCTCATGAAACAGCAGGATTTGACAGGAAGGTTGGCAAGGTGGGTGTGGAAACTTCAGGGATACAAATTTATAATTAGTCATCGAAAAGGAAAGCATAATGTTGTACCAGATGCTTTATCTAGGATTCCTTTTGAGGAAGTTGCGACTATTGAAGAAGTAGGTCCAGAAATCGATCTTAATTCACCCCATTTTAGTGATAATGACTATATAGAATTAAAAAGAAAAGTTAGCGAGAACTCGGCTAAATTTCCGGATGTAAAAGTTCTTGATAATTATGTGTACATAAGAACCGCGCATTACACTGGAAATGCCGTAGAGGACAATGCATCCTGGAAACTTTGGATACCAAAAGCATTACGAAAAGATGTTATACTTAGATTTCACGATTCTCCTGTTGTGGCACATGGAGGCATGGTGAAAACTTTAGAATTAATTCGTCGGAAATTTTACTGGCCTGGTATAGTACGCGACGTAAGAAATTACGTAGGTACATGTAAAACCTGTAAAGAATGTAAAGCTCCAAATGTTATTTTAAGGCCATATATGGGTAATCGAGCAATAACCACAAGACCATTTCAACGCTTATATGTTGACATCTTAGGTCCGTATCCCCGAAGTAAACAAGGTAACATTGGCATATTTATAGTTCTTGACCATTTTACCAAGTTTCATTGGTTGTGTCCACTTAAAAAATTTACTTCGGCCGTAATGCAAAAATATCTATTAGAGCATATTTTTCATATATATGGCATTCCGGAGATTTTAGTCAGTGACAATGGCTCACAATTTAAAGCCAACGACTTTAACACATTTTTAAAAGAATTGGGAATTCAGCATATGTATACAGCTATATATTCGCCACAGGCTAATGCCTCTGAAAGAGTAAATAGGTCCATAATTGCAGGTATAAGATCATATTTAAAAAAGGATCAAACTTACTGGGATAAAAACTTAAGTTATATTAGTTGTGCACTAAGGAACTCTTTTCACCAGACAATACAAACTTCCCCATATCATGCAGTTTTTGGGCAGGAAATGATAACTCATGGCAGCACTTATTCATTGCTTAAAAATCTTAATTTACTTAATGAAACTTCTATTGAATTACCTAGAGACGATCAACTAGAATTGATCCATAGCGACCTTAAAAAACATATTGATAGGGCCTATGAAACATATAAGGGTCAATACAACCTAAGAGTCAGGCCAATATCGTATGACGTAGGACAATTTGTTTATAGAAGGAATTTCGCTCAATCAAATCTGGAAAAGAAATTTAATTCTAAACTTGCCCCGACGTTTCTAAAATCAAAAATTCGAGAAAAATTAGGAAATAATTATTATATCCTTGAAGATGAAAAAGGAAAAAATTTAGGCACTTTTCATGCAAAAGACATTAGGCCGTAAGCATTCTTCCTCATAATACTGTCGCCAAACTGACCAGTATTACGCGGTTTGTAATGCCAGAATTTCATATAAGGGGTAATTCGACAATTTTCAAAAATACTCATGTCAATTTCTTTTAATCTCGTTTCGCACATTACTAGGTATTAACAATTCTTTTTAAGAATTATTAGCTGATTCTTTTTAAGAATTATTAATAAAACTTTTTATTATACTGTATGAAAAATTTCAATTGATTCATATATAGATATTTATTAGTACAAAGCAATATAATAACATTGGCATAACTTTACCAGTATTAACATTTTATTAAATTGTTCTATTAGTTCGCATTGAGATGTTTGGTAGTGTAATATAACAGCTATAATTTAGAGAACAAACTGGGGGTTACAGAATGTTGGCTAATATTTTTCTCAAAGACTCTTTTATGAACATGTTGCATGCTGATCGTTTATTAGATGTAAGAAAAGTAAGAAGAAGAGCTACAGGTACATGTTAGAGTTTTTTTTTTGTAAAATTAATTATTTGAATTATAATTTTCGTTTTAACCCAATTTTAATAAGAAAGCTGTGTTTAATCGTACTTTCCACTGTTACCCTACTTATATTAAACAGCTAAACCAATATTGTCCACTCATTTCATGCAACAACTCAAGCAAATTGTTTGTCAATCAGTCAATCATAGAAAATGCGTAATTACATTGCAACCGAGGTGTTGTATAAAAAATAGTATGCGTTAATAATTCTTTTCTTTCGATCAGCGAATCAATTCATATCGTGCGTGTTCTTTTCAAAAGTGGAAGTTTTCATATAAAAAAAAAATATATTTTTTTTGTGGTCATAAGCCCTTACGATCAACGCCAACATTTGTATACCACATTTAATTAAAGGTAATTAATATTTTATAGAGAAAATACATATGTAGACCAAAATTTTTTGCTTCCATTCAAAAAAATTTTCTTTTAGTGGGAATTAAGAAGAACTTTCATGAAATTAGATTACCTACTAAGCTGAGTTTAAAGAACACTTATTTCTAAAAATTAAAAGTCATTGGTCAGTAAGAAAAGAAGAGAAAAATCCATATTCATTGCTTGCACTTTTTGACAAGCAACAATCTGCAAATATATATCAATTACTGATCTACTTACATATGGATTAAAAGAACAAAACGAAGAAGAAAACCACAAAACACATTAATTGATTATTAAGCTGATCATTATTATACCGGTGCTGTGAGAAAAAAATTTATTTTAAACATTTTATTTTTGAGCAAAAATTGCAATACAATTTCCAAAATAATCAAATTTGTTGCTAAATAACAATAATACTATTCTGGAAATTGGATGTCTGGTTAATAAAACCACACTTAAAGCTAGCACGAGAAAGAAATTTACCTGAAGATGCCACCCTACAATTAACCTTCAACTAGATTACAACAGAAACCCTCGTAGTGTAAAAAAATTGTGTAAAAATTTCCGCAGTAACTATAAAATTTATTAAAGAAAAGTTAAAATACAACTCAAATTTCATAATGCTAATTTTTTATTTATAAATTGTGAACAGAAAAAAACAACAAGTTTTAAGAGTAAAAGAAAAAATCTATTAACATAAATATCAAAAATAATTATTGGAAAGCATTATGGATTTTAAGTTTTATATTTCTATTTAAGGTTTTAATTAATTTTTTTTTCGTATATAGTGTAATTACTTTATGTTCGTTTTATGCATGGAAATACCCATATTTTAATTCTTTATTAAAGACATACATCGTCACATACTCATCTCTTTCTCAATTAACCCATTAAAAACCAGCAAATTTGAAGAGGCCTCATCAAAAGCTGCTATCAACATTGTTTAACATCGGTGAGTCTAACAAAATTTAAAGCAACAACGAATTCAATTCATTGACTTATACAAAGAAACAATATAAATAAAGTTTATATATATTTTTCATAAGCATGTTTATCAACATGTAACCTAAAGAGAATTTTACTGTTCTATTAAAATACAATTTATTTTGTTGCGTTAATATTGTTTCTTTGTATGTATGTTATTGTCGGTATTACTGATTATTCCCATGCATTAAATACAATTTACATAAACTTACATATATTCTTATTAATAGTTAGTTATTATGGTATATATTAAAATTAATAATTTTTGAAATATCGAGTTAATCGGTTTCATATATGAAAACAAAAACTATTATTAGTTTAAACATTAATTTGCTAATTAAAAATGTGAATTTTGAATTGAAACGAAAAATGGAAACATAATTTATTTAAAGTTTTCTTACGAAATGTAGTGTGATAAAAAAGGGATAGCTCGTTTTGTGGGATTTTAGTAAACTATTAGCGCTACTAAAATCAATGGTAGGGAGGGTAAAGAAGCGCGCATCTATCCAACATTATCTCGGGATAGATTTTAGTCATTTATGGTTAATCTCGTAGCTGTTCCGATTCTTTTTTTTTTAGTTGATCAGGATAGGGGTAGTAGTAACATCTTTTAATATACAGTGATCAACTTCTGGTCCATTTATCTTATTATAGTGACATAGGGAGTCTATAATAATAATATTTAATGTAACTAATATTTTATTGACAGGAGGAATTTATGGGAACAAGAACCCCCCACCCGACTGACCGCTAGTGGTTATCAATGGCTCCCATCCGTTTCCCTAATTTCTACCAGAGCACCAATCGTCAATAGCAAAGTAGTGGCTATTTTAATTTTTGCAATTATTGTATATTTTTTCAAGCATTTGATAGCCGTACATTCGATTTGTTCATTACAATGGGTAAGATTCACTCAAAATATCATGTAGTTAAATTAATCTTAAACAATTTAAAATATACGAATTTTACATAAATTTAAAAATTTTTTTTTATATATGAACGGCATATTTCGCATAAATTAATAGTTGTTACTTTAAAAAAATATCCCTGCGGGAAATTTGTGTCAATTGGTCCAACAGACTGATCCTGGGACTTGTAAAAATAGAACAAGTACTAAAAGAAAGGACTTACGACCATTGAAAGTAGAACCAATCCCTTAACTGGTTAATGAAGAACAAAAAGGTAGAAAATGTAATGAATTACAGTACAGTCTTCAACGGTGCTGTGACACATATTTTGGAACTTTCTAAAATTTGGTTCTTGAATTTAATTCTAGGACTTGTTTTATTGAAATAAAACTAAAGAGTCCGCCGTCTACCTTTTTTTCAACTACTGCTTATTTCGTGAACGGTAACACTTAGCTCTTGTCTGATTTGACAGATGATTAGTTTTATCCTTCCGCTGAACGAATATGGTTGTGTATACGCTTGAACAACGCTGGGAAATATGCGTCTTCGCTTCGCTAAGTAGGCCTGGGATCGACATTCAGAAGATTCCGATTTTGCCAAAAAAAAATTATATTTTCAGATGAAGCTCATTTTGATCTTGGCGGGTATGTAAACAAGCAAAATTGTCGCATTTGGGGCACAGAAAACCAGCACGCATACATTAAAAAGCCGTTGCACCCAAAACGAGTCACTGTTTGGTGCGGATTTTGGTCCAGAGGCATAATTAGGCCATTTTTCTTCGAAAATGAGCAAGAAGTGGCCGTTAGTAACAGTCAATGGCGATCATTTTCGGGCCATGCTAAACGAATTTTTGTTCACAAAAATTGAAGAGGAGGATATTGGCAACATTTGGTTTAAACAGGACGGCGCTACGTGTCACACGCCGACAAGCCAGAGACAATTGACGCTTAAATTTCGTGAAGCCATTGGTGAAATACAGCTGCACTCAATCGATAATGTGCTTAAAACTTGGACCGATCGTGTAGGCTACTGCATGGCCAGCCGAGGCAGCCTTTTCAATGAAATTATTTTCCATTATTAACCGGAAGGATTGTACTTTCAAATAAAAAAAGAAATTTCAGAAAATATTCAGTAGTTTTTTTTATAGCATTTTCAAAAAAAAAATTATTTGGCGGACTCTGTATATTGTATTAAAATAAAACTTTATTTTAGTAGTTGCAAAAAACAAACAAGGCGGGCACCTTGCACTTAAACCTAATTAGGGCACGCTGAATGCAGTGGTGCTAATCGTTTTTTTTAGATCAGCTCTTGTTTTCAAGAAATACCGTTATTTCGAAAATGTAGGAGGTTGCACTGCATATAATCGCGTAACTCAAAAACGGTTTAGTTTATTGAAATAACTTAAAAAACTGAAATTCCGCAATAAATAATAAAATTCTACGAGCTGAACCATACAAATATGCCGGTTTAATAAAATTCTTTAATTTGGCCCCTGCAGCGCATAGGATGCTCTTAGATGGGTCAAATGTATGACCAACCCCACTTTTTTATTTATTGCGGAATTTCGGTTTTTTAAGTCATTTCAATAAACTAATATAAATTCCACCTGTACTACATTTTAATTTAATTTTTGTATTATTTTTGTTTCGTTATACTACATATTCAATAACAAAAAAATAACTCATTAGCACAATCTAAAATGAAAAGCTGTAATAATTCCATTAAAACTATGAAAATGTGTTGTTGTTAACTAAATATTTGTTTTCAAAATCTACTTTTTTCTCATTCAGCTGTCAATCATATATGATTTACAAATAAAATATTCAAACGAAAGCTCCCTTTGACTAAAACTGTCCTTCAAAAATATAGCAATAACCGACATTCAAACGTATTTGTATATTGGAATTTTTAAATCAACAAGTAAACACAGCAATCTGTATGAGTTTTCTACATTTACATACACATATGTATGTATGCACATACATATTGTAAATATATATACATAAATACAAAAAAAAATTTGTAATACATACCTTGTATACATCTCCCGTTTGTGCCACAACAGCTGTGGCTGTTGCTTTTGTACCATGTTGACGATTGCGACGTAAATTGTGTAAAAATGTCATCATGAATATTTTCAAAGCTATAGCCAAACTAATAATAACAATTGTAAGGACACTCCCCACGATAACGGGTGACAACGTCAAGGATACATCATCATCTACATTTGGTTTGACGTTTTTTTGTTGTTATTATTGTTGTTTTTAATATAAACGCAAATATAATGGTGTGGTAGCATTTAGGGGAAGAGAAAACGAAAAAAGTCATAAAATGAAATTGAATTTTATGTCTGATTCACAATCAAAAATAAAGAAAGGATACGTATGTGTGTTGGAGGTGTTATTGTTTTTTCTGTTGTTTTTGTAGCTGTAGTACTTTTATTGTTGCTGCTGTCATTGTACATAGAAACCATTATAATGGCAGGTTTGTGTCACTCAATATCCAAAAGTGTGAGTATGTGTATACACTTGTGTACCTTTATTTATCGTCGATGTTTGACTCGATGAGGTTTTTATTATTGCACAATGGGATCGTTTTGCATAGCAACATGGTTTAAGCAAGTTTAACAGTATAATTTATAAATTAGATTAAACCGCAATACTTAGTTTATGAAATAAATTTAACTTTCACAAAATTACTAAATGCACGACCTTTTTTAAATTAAATCTTTAACAAATAGAATCGGGGAATTATTCCTTTTTATAAGTTACTTTATTAAATTCAAAAAATTTGTTTAATAGTCTGATAGTGTAAAAAGTCATTCCTAAAAATTAAAGGAATAGGACTATTATAACAAGCTTTATAAAATACATAACTGAAATTAAGCTCAAAGAACAAATTCGAAAAATAAAAAAATCTTAAATCTTTAAAGAAAAGGAATCTTGGTTTTGTTACACAAAGACGTTGGAAAAATTTAATTTTAAAAATAAATATAGGAAAGTATAGTCGGTCGTGTCCAAACCCATAACACATACCCTACACTACAATAATCAAAGGGAAATTTTTGAAAGTGTGTCCCATGGGATCCATGGCCAATCGTGAACCACACAAGAACAATATTTTATTATCAGGTTCAGATTCATAATATAAAAATAATTATCATTTACAAAAAATATAGAGGGAGGCGCAAAATGAGGTTTATAGTTTCAATCAGTGTTCGAAATTAAACACTAAATAGCACTCCTTAGTGTTCGATTCGGTATATTTGTGGAATACACAAGCACTAAAAGTGTTTGTGTAGAAAATAATTTAAAAAAAATAACATTTCCCTGTTACCCATCTTTCAAACACAAAAATAATACTGCTCTTATCCAACTCAACAAAAAGATAAGAACCTTTAATTCCCTTTGATTTTTTTTTTTCTAATCCACAAACGTTATTGTGTTCGGTTCAGCTTATTAATGTTCGTTCGATTCTGATGTGCGTAGCTCCCTTTTGGCTGTTTTAAATAAAAACCTAACAACCTAACCAAAAAGCCAGCAAAATAATTTTACACAAACAAAACATATACACAATATACACACAAGCTGTTTTTGTTGCGGTCGTTGCTAAAATGTTTTTTTTTTTTGTTCATTTCTTTATAAATGTAAAAAAAGAACAATTATAGAACATTAAAAAATAATGTTTGTGTACAGTATCACTACAATTGTTCTGTTTTTCAACGAAGAACAGAACACTATATAATGTTCGGCTTTTCTTGAAAATAGTTACGAACGGTAATTGGGGTTGTGTTCGTCTACACAATCACTAAAAAAAAAGTAGATACCGTTCCTGGGTGTGTAAGCCGAACGCTAAATAATGTTTTGTTTATTTTTGAACACTGGTTTCAATACTTTATAACTTTTTTAAATAACTATTAATTTTTTTTGGAATTTATTATGAAAATAATCGAAAAACAAACAAACTTCATTGCACCTGATTAATATTGTTAATGACTTGTCTTGGTCAAGGAAAGGAAGTAACATTATCTCAAAATCGGGTGGACAGATATCGATAGATTGTTCCGAAAATAATTCTGAGTTCATCGGTACACTAGTGTTACACACGTCAGCTAAAAAGTCATTTCCGAGCCAATTTCCTAGGAAAACGCCAAAGAAAACCCCATTTAGCGGATTTCCCTGGTTTGGAGATCCACTTAAATGAAATTTTATGTAAAATTTTTCTTTAAATCACCCCCACTGTGTACGAGTGCTATGAAGGTTTTTTTTTTTGTATTGTACCGATTTTTTTTAATATAATTGTTGCAAACATACACACCGTTAATCATAAAAACTCCCTGCAGGAAACCTGGGATCAAGTGTCTCCAGTTTGCCACTTATGTCGATTATTTTGGTGACATTTTTTGACACTTTTAAGAAAGCGTCTACGCTTTTGTGTGCCTTTTAGAGAAAAAAATAAGATATTTTTTACAGTTGTAGAACTAGAATAAGTGAAAAGATTTATAGAGGAAGTTCGACATTTTCTTAAAAAAATTAGAAGTTGTTTCTATTGATTTATTTAATGGCGTTATCTTCCTTCAGCAATATACCAAATTTTGAAAATGTAAACGAATATAATCAATAACACTAGCCAAGAAGGCTTTGGACTACAGCAACCCAACATATGAATTCGAATCTCTAACTGGGTTTTCTCTTTCACGTCAGGCTTTCGAGATAAAAAAAATATTTTTTTTTCGTTTTTTTCATAAAAAATCACTAGTTTATTTAAAAATCAATGAATTTTCAATAGTGAATGGCGTTATTTGAACGTCGTTTTTTTTGTTGATTCGGTTTCACTTATTAGAGCCAAGTAATAGTCTCCCACATTCTTTTGTCTCAAAATCCTTGATAAATTCTTTAAATTTTCATTAATTCTTGGTAAGTAGGCTTCCCTTGTTCGTCTAATCTAAATGCGACTGAAGAAAATGCAAAACTTTATCGGTGTCAACAGTTTGTCCAAGTTTCTGACTGCAAATCCAAAAAAATTTAAGTATGCATATTTTAATGATTCTGATATTGCATATCCTTTTTTTGCAACCAAATATTCCCCACACACAAAGCAAAAATAGCTTGAATCAGCTTAAGCGCTACTATTATGAAGATTTACAGCCATATTCATAAAAAATTCTTATTTCAAGCCTATAGCATGTAATAACTATCAAACGCTTTTTGTCTAATAAACCTCCTATAAAAATTTGTATTCATTTTTATTACTATTAACAGTTTGTGGCGATTTTGTGTTTAAGTATGGCAACTTTCTTTATATTTTACTGCCATTTTATTGCTAGTGATGCATGAAACTTCTATTCGGTTCACATCATATTCTATATTTAATTGTTTTTTATAGTTTTTTTTCAATTGTAGAACTTAAAAATTATTCTTATCAAATAAAACTACATTTAATTTTAGTTTCTGAACAAAATCTTGCCGAAAGGTATCACAAACACTTTTGTTTGAACCTTTTTTAAATATACGATAAGAAAGTATTCGAATAAAAAGTTTGTTTACTTTTTATTAACATCACTATTATTATGGTTTGTTTATTCTATATTTTTCAATATTTTTGAACAAAAATTCGTTAGTTTAAACAAAAAAAAACAACTAGTTTCAGTAATTTAATAAGTTATTAATGATAATATCTGCATTTGCCCCTGAACATATTCTTTAAAATCATATAAAAATGTTTTAAATAATTAACCATATAACTTTAAATTGGTTGTCTAAAATAAAAAAAAAATTTAGTTAAATGTATTTAACATGTCCATATTAATAAATAAAACATTTTTTTCATTATTTTTCAACATATTTCACAAAAATAATATCATAACATGCTGACACTTATCAAAATGTCATTTTATTTTTGGTTTAAAGAAGGGTAAATCGAACAATAAATTTTCTTACTTTATGAATGGTTTATTAAAGGTTTAATAGACTATTTTTCGTTTATGAATACAACTTTAGCAATTTTGCCTTATATTTGGTTAATTAACCATTAATAAATCTTTATGAATACGGCTGTTAGAATGTATGTACATATGTGGGCTTATGTCAAATTAATAATTGTGAAATTGTAGTTTTTGGCTATTTTACAGTATTGGCAGCATGCGAAAAAAATTTAACAAGACGTGATAGCCTTAATTCGAATTCAGCGTACCCAGGTGAGTTTAAAAACATGCTTCGTTTCTGCAGTCAATTTTTTTCCAAATTTACAGACCAGTGTAATTAGTACTTTTATTAGAAGACTGAGAAGAATTAAAACAATTAAATTTTTTTATCAGTATGTTAAAATGTATCACTGCATGTCCTTGGAAAATTGAAATTGAAAATTGGCATGCATTGATACAATTAGTACATTCCTTCTCTTAAAGTGCCAAAAGTCCTATTGGAAACAATTGTTATCTCGTATTTTTAATTTTCTCAAGAACGAGTTTTGCAACTCACCTACTCATATGTACACATTAGGGTCGGTCAATTTTTTTCCTATCTTTGGTAAAGTTTCTTTGAATGACCCATAGAACAAGAATCGCGATATGCCTCTGTACATTTTTTCGGTTCCATACAGTTTGAAATTTTTCGTTGAATTAACGAAAAGTTCTTCAAATTATTAATATGTATTAAATCTCTTTCAGAACCGTCATTCATTGTCAATACGAACGAATTCATTGGACAAAAATTAATAAATTTTTCTTATGATTAACCTTTATTTTCGGTGTTTTCGTGTACCTTTCTTGTTCAGTGTTGTTCTAAGGACATACGTGCATTTTCAATGATAAGCACATGCAAACGTCTATAGTACAAATAATCGTCTGGTCTTCTGTAGGTACTAAGTATAATAAATCAGTACATTTTCTCTGTTGATATTTGCTACGGGGTATCTTTTACAAACACCCACACACCAATACGCTATTTAAAATAATTGAACAAATAAATACAATTATTTACTCCTTCGCTCGCAAGTGAAAATGGGAAGAGACAGAGCTTTAAAAAAAAGTAAGTATGTAAGTGTGTTTATATTTGTTTGTTCATTTGAAACTTGTTTACATTTGTTTTTGCCAAACCGTTGTTTGTTTGTTATTTGTCCTTTGACATCGTTACAGTTTGTATCACAATCAATAAAACCAATCATAAATCATGGGAAGGCTGTCACCGTTTTTTTTTTGTTTTTTTTTTTTTTTTTGGTTTTTTCTTTTTTAATTTTTCATTTTTATTGTTTTTGCTTTTATTATTATTTTGCGTGTAACTATTTTGTTTGTACGTGCAAAATTTAATCCATTTCAAATTGTATGGCAACAAACACACTTCCATTCAAATTGAATGCCAAACATACTCACTTTCATATAAATCTCTAGATATTGTCATTTTTTGTGCGCATAAGTGTGTGTTTTTTTTAGCATGTATGCGAAATATGTTTGCTGGTGTGTTGAAAATGTGTGGTGTAGGGAAGGATGTTGACATATGAAGCCATTAGTATTGGAGTTAAAGGCTCAGCACAGGGAGGGAGGTTTTTTATGTGTTCCACAACAGCGTCAAGTTGTTGAAATACAAAGGTACGTGGTAAACATGTAAATTATAACCACTAAATTCAGGCAAAAAATAAGGAAACACATTCATACACAAACACATAGACATGCATCATCTTGTCATACAAATGCATATTGAGGTCATTAAAAATACCAGCACAGTGGACTTTGAAAAATATTTAATTTCATTTGTAAAAAGTAAAGAATTGCAATGTATGACCAGCTGTATAATTAAATATTTCTTCTTTACTTAGACATGATGTTTTGATCTCTCAGGTGGAAAGGTTGTTCACACCGCTTTAATTGTTAAATTGATACAGGTGTGATTGCAGGCCAATGTGTCTGAGTTAATGAAGTTGTTAAAATTATAGAAAAAGTGTGAAACTTTTTTAAGATACTAAAAACGGTCAACATTTCTATATAATTTTCTTTTTATTTTATTCAAAAGACGTAACTTAAAGTTGTTTTTAAGCCCAATAAAATGTCAGAAAGTGTACTGCGTTCCCTTTTTACATTTATGACCAGTTTACTTTGGAACACTTCTTGTGCAAATGTCCTGCTTTTGATCGCACTAGGAGCACAAATCTAAAAAGCACAATACATTGAGTTTATGGACATGGAACCGTAATCCTGGAGAAACCTTATAGCCGACTATATTTGAACGTTAGTATTGAAACGGTAAACCCTCTTTTTAGAGCGTATAACATACCAAATTGGCATTATCAACTTCTGTTCGATTAAATCGAACACATTTTTCATTAAATATGAAATAAATTGGCTTTACGGGATAGATTTTTTTTAAATCTTATTTGTTTGAATAGGATTCTATATAAAAACTTGTCGGATGGTAATTTCTAACACTAGATTCAGACGTTGATTTTTTCCATGATTTTTGTTGTTTGTAGGCGAACGGTGTAGAGAAGTAAGCGGGGTAGAGAACAAATCAAATTTTCTGTTCTTTTTATCTCTTTTATATTTTCCTTTGCACACATTTTTGTTTTTGTTATGTTGCTTTATTTTATTTTTCATTTAAATTTCTCTTTACAATACAAAACACCGAGCGCATTTAAATTGTTTGTTTTTACAAACCAGCAAGTAAAGAAGAGTTACCGATGACGGGGAAAAAACCCGAAAATCATGGGGAAAATCATCCTTTGAATCTGTTTTGTTTTTGGAAACAACTCTTAAAAGAAATTAAACAAAGACATGATTTTATTATGGTCTGAATCTGGTGGTAGTGTTCAATAATTAATGATATAGTAGTGAGCGCAGACGAGCGAATTTACATAACCGAAAATGAAAACAGCCCAATGGGGCTAAAAAAAAAAAATTTTTAGCCAATTTAATTGATTGCTGCGTTTTAAAAGTTTCTTTGAGTAAATTTATTGTTGCGTGCAGCATGTGTGAAATGTGGCTTCGTCCTGTTGTTTCAACATATCAGCAAGATTAATGCCAGCTAATTAAGGTGCAAAAAAAATTAGTAAGCAAGTTTTTAAACCGTTGAC
Organism: Pollenia labialis; assembly: GCA_949318255.1. Lineage (NCBI taxonomy): Eukaryota > Metazoa > Arthropoda > Insecta > Diptera > Polleniidae > Pollenia > Pollenia labialis. Next base: position 18,245,791 of record OX439141.1, read on the forward strand.
TGTAACGGTCTGACCATTGGTATTTGTGAAAACTTATGCTGCAATTTGGTTTCTAGACTTATATCGAGCCCTAATAGCAAAAATGATGTAACCAGCAAAAATAAAATTTTACAGGAGAAGGTTTTTTTTAAATATTTTTGCTTGAAGTCTAGGGTTTCGTTTGAAATTGCTTTTGCTCTTATTTCTTAACGGTACTTTCCAGAGATATGAGATTTTTAGAGATGCTGCAAATAATGAAAAATTATCGATTTTCATCAAAAAACCAAAATTTTAAATGTTGTTGGTTACATAATTTTCGCTATTAGGGCTCGATATGTACATTTTTTCGCCAGTCTGCCTTAAAACTGATGAAAATTTTCAAATGAAATTTATTAGTTGTGTTCATAATAATTTAAAATAAAAAACAAACAATCAGCTACTGCAAAATTTTATGTTCTTATAACCCTAACCTTTCCAGAAGGGTGTCAGACACATTTTGATGTTTAATAAAATGTAGTATACCCAGAGAAAAAACATGTTTAAATATGGTCACCTCCAGAAAAACTATTTTAAATGAAAATTTTAAATATATGTATTATGTTCAATTTAACCATGTTATTGGCACCTACAACCATATTATGGTTAAATTAGTCCACTATCAAGAAGCTACAATGGTTGTCACCGAATATATAATGGTTAATAATGACTAAAATAAGTTTAAGGGTTATGATAAAACTATTTTCATATTTAACCATAACATGTTTAGATGCAACCATTATATGGTTGTGGCTTATTGATGGAGGACTTATTCAACCATAATATGTTTGTCGGTGACAATAATATGGTTAAATAAAACATAATATATTTAAAATAATCTTTAAAAATATTTAAACATGTGATGTAACGAATTTAAATTTTAAACATTCTCGAGTACGAATGCGAATACGATTATCTGGGCCAATATTCTCCACAACGTATTTCAAATTTGATTGAAAAAATCTTCCATAATATTTAATTAGAACAAAAAAAAAAACTGGAGCACAACAAAATGTATTTAGCATTATTATTACATTCCGATTAAAGAATTTGAAATTATCAAGTTCGCACCTGTTACGTTAAGAAAACACAAAATGAAAACAAAAACAACTTGCAAAAGCATGTTGCCAGTTAAGTTTTTTTAAGCCGTGCACTTGACAGTTTATTATTTAAATAATTTTTGCACTGGCAAGTGCACGGCCTAAAAAAACTTAACTTGTAGTTTATAAAATCCAACAAAATCTCTTGTATTTTGATTTGTTTTTTATTTAAGCTAATAGGGCCTAAGGTTAATTAATGTAAATAAAAAGCAATTTTTTATTACAGTTTTCCCGACGTTTCGTCGATTTTTTGTCGACTTTTTCAAGGGAGCGTCTATTTAAAATTTTTAAAAAATATATAAATTAACATAAATACAACAACTTACATTAAAAAAGTTAAACTTACAATATGAGCTTTTCACATTAAATTAAATTTCTCCTTTTACATGTAACATTAAACATATAAACACAAAACATAAATTTAAAGTTAAACACATATCAAAACAAGTATCACTGTAACTATTTAGTAATTGCAACCCTATAATTTGCGCTAATATTGTTAGTGTCTTCTTTGACATTCATTGTTTTCTTTATGTTTTCTTGTATTCTTAGACTTTCAATTGTAAATCTCTTCTTATCCCCCCTTACTTTATCTAGTATTCGCACCCCCTCAAAATCAATTTTATGTTGTGTATTTAAAATGTGTGTTGATAATGCTGTCGTTTCTTTTTTCCTTTGTATATCCATCATATGTTCTCCCATTCTAGTTTCAAGGGATCGTTTTGTTGTTCCAATGTATATGAGTATGCAACTTTGTTCGTTATTCCCTTTACATTGTAATTCGTACACAATGTTGTTTTGTTGTTGTTTGTTTATTGGAGCTTTTATTGCAGAGAATATAGTGCTGAGTGTTTTATTTGGTTTGTAAGCAAAGCTTATATTATTTGTTTCTATTGACGTTCGTATGTTTTTATTATCAGTGAGTCCAGGGATGTATTTTACACTGTAAAAACATTTTTGTTCTTTTTCTATACTAGTGGGGTTGTTATCATTTTTGTTTTTTATTTGCGTAATTGTGTCTTCTATTAGTGTTGATATAAGTTTGTTTGGGAAACTATTGCTTTTAAGGATATTAAAAATTATATGTTTGTTTTTAGTGTGAAAAAGTTCATCGCTTATGTGTAAAATCCTTGAGATGACATTTTTAGCAGTGTTAATTATTTGATTTTTCGGTTGGGTTGCGTGGAAATTCATTATCCTTCCTGATGAGGTTTCCTTAGCGAACCAGTCAAAAATTATGGAATTTTTCCTTCGAATTAGTTTGGTGTCCAGGTACGCTATTTCCTGATTTTTCTCCCTTTCAATTGTAAATTGTATCTTAGAATGATACTTGTTAAATGTGGACAAAATTTCTTCTTGGTCGTCTGATTTGATGATCGCTAAGATATCATCTACATATTTAACTATGTATTTAATAAAAATGTTCTTATTTTTCAATTCTTCTATCGCACTGTCAAGCAGGTTGTCAAGTATTATGTCTGCGATTGTGGGTTGCCCATGGGCATGCCAAAAATTTGGTTATATATTTTATCTTTGTATATAAAATAATTATTATCATTGAGACAAAATTGGAGAATTTTGTTTCTGAATTTTACAAAAGAGCTATGATATTTTGCATTTGCACTATTGCAAGACAAATACTGAACTCCGCTAATATCCTTATTTTTTAAATTTCATTAAATTTTTTTTTTTGGGAATTTTTTCTATGCTTATAATAATGTTTGTAATGAACATGGTATATAAACTTTTGAATATAAACAATGTGATTAATAAAAAAATTCTCTAAATTTACTCGTTTAATTAAAGCTTTTCTTAAAATTTGCACGTGTGTGTCTTAGATGCACACGTTGGTAGGATTTGTGATATTTTTTTGATTTTTTGGGTATGATAAGGGTTAGATCCAGCAATACTTCTTATGTACATACATATAAGAGCAACCTGACCGTATGAGTGAAATTTGGAAAAAAAAACTTATACGCATATACTACAACATTTAATTTAAAGCCAAGTCAAAAGAAAAATAAATTTTTTTTTTTAAATCTAATTTCATATTCTCAGCATGTATTTTAAGAAATTATTTATTTTCCAATTTTACATATGAAATCAAATAATCCATTAAAGCTCCAGGTATTAAAAGTAGATTGTTTAACAAAATATATAAAGAAATGTAATAAATGCAATCTGTTTCTGTTAAATTTTCTTTTATTTAAGAAAATATTTTTTCCTTTTTCTTTTCTTAAAATGCTATTTTTACCCATGTTAAATGAAAAATTTAGTTCCGTACACACAACCAAATGCTTAAACAATGTAGCTTAATCCTACTAAACAGAAATTGTGTATCCTTCTCATTACCATTCGATTTTGTTCAACTTCTTGGCAATTTAAGGATATTGAAAGTTCAATTTTCTAAATTTAAGTTCTTTAAAAGTCCTTCCTGAATGTGTATTTAAGCTACTATTGGTATTGCCAAATGCTTAAGGCAAAATTTATACCAAATAGGTTTGTGTGTTTGTATGCATTTGTTAGCCCAAAACAGAAAAGTAAACAAAACAAGGCAAAAGAGAAAGTTCAAAAGGGGGAAAAGGAGTGAGTGCAAAAAAAAACTATACCCAAATCAATCATGTTTTACCTAATGGCTTATTTTACAAACACCAAAATACTTTTTTAATGCCAACTCAAATATGCATACAAAACGTAACGAGGGATGACAGAGAATTTGCAGGTAAGGATTTGATTTCATATACATTTATGTAAATGAAATATGATATAAATCGAGCAATTACCGCAAAAATAGCTTAAGCAATTACCGCAGCACTTGCATCATCTCCTTAAATGCCATGGTCACAAAGGGAAACGTTATGATTTTATAGCAAAAAAAAAAACAATTTTAGCATAAGCGCCAACCTTCACACAAAATTTTTATGAAATATAATAAAAAAAAAAAAACTTCTCCCGTTAATTTAAGTTTTTATCGCTTAAGCTTTTTTTTGGCTAGGGCTCGATATATAGCGTTGTGCAGAATTAGCTATAGTTAAGCCATCTGATACAGCTCCACCCTGTATTTCTAAAGGAAGCTTGAATATTTTGAAAGATTTCGTTAGGTTTTAGCGGTTATGTAAAAAATTCTCGCAGAATCCTCGTAAAAATTTATGAATTAGTCACGGGAATGGCAACTTTAAGGCAGGAAGCAAGCGTGAAAAAAGAAAAACAACAACTAAACATTTTGCCACCAGCAAAATAGAAACAAATGCCAAAAAATTTAAACAAATCCATGAGATACACTGATCAATAAATGCAAATAAAAAATGCTAAATAAAGTGCTTATTAAAAAAAAATCATTTAGTTAAACGTTAAATAAATTCAGGTAAATATCTTGTTTTAACAAAAATTCATTAGTTTTACTAATTGTTGAAAGGTTGCAATAAACTGATGATTGCTTTTTTTAAATCCCACCTTTTTTTTTTGGTTTGTTTTTTGGGTGCAAAATTTTTGATATCCACTATCATTCATGCTAAGTGTGGCTGCTATTTTGCAATTCATCACTCACCATCAACAGAATTGCAATAATAATAAATTTGCACTGCCACTTAGTGTGAGTTGAAACTGCACAACTAAAACACTACCCCATCCATGACCGATTACGAGTTTATAAACATTAGAATTAAAATACATTTTTTAAACTAAAAACAATTGTTTAAATAATTTGTATACCCCCTTATTCATAAACGATTATAAAATTTAACAAACGTTTGTTAAGGATAATTTTCATAAAAAGATTATTTTGTTAACCATTATTATTTTTAAAATATTTTTATGAATAAAGGCCTATAATTGAAAACAATTCGTTGAGTTCCTTAGAATATTTTCGACGAAATTTCTTTCAGTGTAGCAACAAAATACTGAAATATACGCGGTATGTATATCGGGTACTTAGTGTAATAATTTCTTTAGGTATATAACGATAGCAACAACAAAAGCAAACAGCCACATTACTCAAAAACACCTGTCGAATCTAACTTGTCATCAGGTAATCAATCACTTTTTTGTGGCTTAAACGAAACACAACTAAGAAAGCAAGTAAACACAAGTAAAGAAGAAAATCTAAGTACTTTTTTAAAAAAAATTACATGTATACAAACTTAAACATAAGAGTAGAACCAAAGAAGTGTCATTATAATGATAAAAATGGTTTGCAAAAAAAAAAATTAAAAGACATTTTGCACCACACAGTGAGGCATGATTCAGTGATGACAGTCAACGACAGTGAACGTATCAGCAGCAACAACTTAAGCAATATTTTTATTTTATTTAAAAAAAAAATTAAAAAAGGAAAAACGTACCATTTTTAAAAGCCGTTGAACCAATAACAATGTCGGTTAGAGGATAAGAAGCACTACGTCCCTTTTGATTGAAGGAATAAATACGTAATTTCAGTGAATTGTTTTCTTGTGTCATCAGTGAAGTCAATGAGTCTAAATTTTCCAAAGAGAATTGTGGCTCCTCGGGATTTGTTACATTGAATCTGTAAAGAAGATAAAATTAAACAGAGAAAATATTATATTTATTAAATACAAGTTAAAATGAAATTAATTTGAAAAAAAAAGTAAATATTTATTTTTCTTTATTCTTAAGGATAACTTTAATTTTTATAAGTCATTTTTTTATAACAATTTACGATTATGTCTTTTATTTCACACAAGATTTAAACAACATACATTTTTATTTTTGGGTTGATTTTTATTTTTCTGGGAATTTTTTTTTAGGTACTTATTTTGCTGTGGACGACCAAAAGATTAGCAATTTAAATTTTATTAGATATTCATTGAAAGATGTTTATGTGGATAACATTTCGTTAATGAACAGTGGCTCAAAAAGCTGAAAATTTAAAAAATAATTAAAAAAAGAACTTTTAGAAAATAAATGATTTTTTTTGAGAAAAATCGCGCGCTCAATATTTAGTTTGTTGGAGAAAAGGGTGGGAAAGAGGTCATAACAAAACACATATATGGAATTTTTTAACCCTAGAATATAATACTTATTTTTATGACGACAATGTCATACTCTTTTGCTTTTGCACCATGTTTTGATTCTAGTTCTGTCCTATCAGCAACCCCTACACTGGTGCGAGTTTATCGTCAAATTGGCAATAAATTGTCATCTTTTAAGTTGTTTTGGAGTGAAAGATCTGTAGCATTCTTTAAGAACTATTCAAGAAATTCTATGAAATCTGAACGAAAATTCAGATCGGTAAAATTGTCAACTTCAACTAACTGATATGAAATGCTTAAAACTTTTTTATTTTTACTGTTTAAAATGGTCTTATTTCTGCAAGTACACAAAGAAAAAAAATCTATGTTAAATTAATATTGCGCAATGTTGATTAAAAATAATAGTAAGTTTTTGTAAAAGTATGAACATTATTTAAAATGACTATACTAGAAAAAGAAAAATATAAATATAATTAATTTTTTGCAACCCAAGAAAAAATTTGATAACAAATATGCATGTGGCAGTGTAAATAAAACTGAACTGGCAAAATAAAATAAATTAATTCGTTTTTATTTTTGTTTTTTCTTTACCCACTTACAACTACATTTAGAGTAGACAAAAAATCAACCAATCACTGTTTATTGTTGTTGTTTTTGTTTAAGCTTTGATATTGTTACAAGTAAAACTTGGACTTATAATTCTTATTCGCTTAACAGTTTTATTTGGTTTAATATCTTTGGTTTTCCTAAAATCTTTGGATGAAGTTTAGTGACGATCTGGACTAAGCAACCAGTGAAATGGGCATAGGAATAGCTTATCCCATCAACAATAAATTTCAGTTTATCAACAGTATGAAATAGGAATTTAGCAAATTTAAGCGAAACCTTGTTTATTCATTTTTTGAATCCCAAGAAAAACTTTGATGAATTTTTTTTTCATGTTTAAAATTATATATAAAAAGAAAAAATTCCCGTACTGTTTTTGTAAAAAATTTTCAAAGTAGAATGATGACGAAAACTGTGAGTGCTTCTGTAAACAAAGGGGAAAACAAAAAGGTGAAATATATCTTACAGGAAAATAAACAATTATATTCTCTCTATCTCTCTCTGGCGGGTAAAGGCTCAGTAAGCCGGGGGTAACAGTAACTTTTCCTTGCCGTTTAAAAGTTATTTCTTACAGATTGAGACGCAACAGCTTACTGCTAACTATAATCGTTTTAATTTCTTTACATACAACAAAATAAAGCAACTGATTTGCAACGCTAATGATACTCCCATTAAGTGTTTAGAATTTTTCTTAAATTAACGCATATGTTGTCTCTGAAGCTTTTTCTCACTGTTATTTCAAACTTGAACCAATTCGATTCTGCATGAAATTCACGTTGTTTAACATAAATTTAAATAACTTTTATTAAACGTGGTTCGGTGTGTTACTTCAATATGAACGCCATTTTGCTCTAAATTTACGGAAATGTGTAATTAATATGAATTAAAGTTATTTTTAAGGAAAATAATTTTGTTCGCAAGTTATTGTTAAATCAAGTTAAATAAAGATGAAGCAACTATGAAGCAAAATCACTACCGAAAAATGTAAAATAAAAAAAAAAGAGACTACATTGATTTTTTTCTGTGTGTTATAAACAATTTAATAAGATTTTTTAATGTTACGGTAAAATTTAATTAATAAGATTTTGTTTTTACTTCCAATTTGCATTCTTGATAAAAACACTGAAATTTATTGTTGGTGGATAAGTTTCTATGTGTATTTCAATGGTTTCTCAATCCGGATCATTAGGAAACATTTTCCGAAAAAAAATTTAGAAAACCCAAAGATAAAAGCAAACAGAACTGCAGAGTGAATGAATTGCAAACGCTCAAGAAAAACCTTATTTGCAACAATATCAAAGTTTAAAAAAAAACCAAAAATAAGCAGTTGAGGTATTCACAATCATGTTATTTTGTCATAATGTTCTAGCATTTTACAATGGTTTAAAAATTTTGTTGTTGCTTTGTAAACAAAAAGTGTCTTCAATGAATAGAACTTTGCTTGCTATGTTTACTACGCTGTCGTAATTAACCAGAAGAGACATGTGCTGTGCCCCGTTTTTGTAGCCGTCGCCGTTCATGTTATAGTTTTATCCGACTAATATCCGAATTGAAGCTGCGGCTAGTAATTTTTACAACAAAACATTTGCAGCGTTAAATTATATCGACTTAGGACTCTGATGTTTGGTTAACCAACAAAGTAAAATTTGTTTGTGATTTCCGTCTAACAAATTAAAAATAGTCAGGCAAGAACTAATTTAATTTATTAATTAATGGATTGGATTTAAAAAAGTTTTTTAATGTTAGGTAAATATTTTTTTTTATATTTGTTTTAAATTAACTGATTTATATTCAAAATTAGCACACTAAATTATGAGGGGTTGTTCACAACAGTCGTATTTTTATGTTATTATTTTAAGACTTATGACACCTTGTGAATCCCCCAAGTATGTTTATCTTTCCTCATATTCCCCACTAATTTTTTCAGACGATGTATTGCTACAACACTAAAAAAAATTACCGTTAACATTTTTAAACCACAAAAGCTCCTAGTGTAAACATGATAAAAAGCTTAATTACCCATGTTGAGAAGCAATTTTTAGTAGAATTTTTAGAAGGCGTTATAAACGCTGCACCAGAAAGTGCTCACACGAATCCATCTGTCTCCACTTCTGAGTCTACATGCTATTTAATTGTAAATCTCCAGAACTTCGCTGTTGCACATGTTTCCATATTTAATTAAAATGCACAAGACACAAAAGCATGCAATTGGTTTGTTTGTTTTTTTTTTTTGTTTTAATCCCCACTGTGCGCCTACACATTTAATTTAACATCAGTTTATTTATGATCACTAAATATTGAAAATATATTTTTCCACATAGAAACAAAAATATTTTTTATGTTTTCCCCTTTTTTATCCATTTTTTTTTGCATTAGCCATCTATTAAAAGAAATACACTTAAATGAAAAAACTGGGACTTATTTGTGGCAATGGAATGTATTGAAATAACATTTATATGATGATGATATTTTCTTTAATCCATTTTTTTTTTTTACTTTTTTACTATTCAAGGGGTTTGTTGTTATTTTATGGTTTTCTGGTATGTTTTATCCTTAAAAAGGGAAATATGAGAGAAACCCCTAAATATATAAACAAGTATAATCAGAATAATGTTTAAATTATCATATAATTTTTTTTATGGGTAAATTTTAAAAATAATTTTATTATAAGTAGAATCTTTAAATGAGCAACCCTATAAACAACCAAAATGCCTTCTTGCCCAATACATCATTTATGTGTAAATGTACGTTGTGATCAAAGATTTATAAAAAGAATTTTATTTAAAGCGTACGGTCAGTTTTTGACATGTCATTTATGTCCTTTACTTTGTACTAAAAAACTCAAAACAAGTTTTAAAATAGAACCATCTTAATAAAATGGTTTATGGGCACAATGACCATATATCAAGAAATAGGTATAGCCGATATTTGGCTCACACACCCAGGATCGATACCTATTCTCTAAAAATACCCTTCGTATCTATTTTCAAGAAAGAGCCGAACATTATATGGTGTTCTGTTCTTCGTTAAAAATAGAATTATTGTAGGATACTGTAAACAAACATTATATTTTTATATCTAATCACCCCTATTATGAAAGTCGACGTCGACACAAGCCGACGGCACCTGAACAGTAATGGTATTTTCTGAGTCGTTATTGACAGTCATCAATTACTATTGACACTCAATTGATATTTTATAAGGCGCTTTTGAGTCGACGGTGAGTAGTATTATCCCTGATTTAGTCGACAGGAAATTTTTCGACGACTCAAATGAAAGTTAAAGAAATTTTAAATTAAATGTAAACGTATTTACTAAATACGTTTTAAATAAAAAATGCATATTTTAAATAAGTTAGGGGCACACACTTTATTCGTAAATTTAAGGCGAAAATTCCGAAAAGCTTGCTAAAATAGCGAAAATTCGTGAACATTTTTATTATATCAAAAAAGCCATAAAATTCACTTAAAGTCCCTAAAACTAGAAGGATTGGCAAAACTATGGTAAAAATTGCAAAATTTGTGAAAATTTGCAAAAAAAAATCCTCACAGCGACATGATAGCAAAGTCTAATATTTATTAAAAATAGTTTAAGCTGTAAAGAATCAGAAAACTTATAGGAAAAAATCGCTTCTATCGCGAAAATTGCAAACCTGGAAACAAACACATAAATTGATTTGAAATCGCTAAATCGGGTAAAAAAAAAACAAAATGTCGCCAAATAACAAAAAACATTTTTATACAAAAATAGCGAAAATTCGCGAAAAACTTTACTATTTCAAACAAGCCGTAAAATTGATTAAAAGTCACTATATATATACTATAAGGAATGGCAAAAAATTAAGTGAAAATTGTTCAACTAACGGAAATTCGCAAACACTTGCTAACAGCGGCATGATAGAAAAAGTCTTATACATATATCGAGCTCTAACCGCGAAAAAAACGTAAGCGACATAAATTTCAGTTTTCGTTTTTTTTTAATAATGACTTTATTGACAACACTTGCATCATCTCCTAAAATGTCATGGTCACATAAGGTACCGTTACGATTTCATAGCAAGAACAATTTTATTGTAAGCGACAAATTTCATACAAAATTTATATGAAATAAAGTAAAAAAGCTCTCTCCTGTAAAATTTGATTTTTGGCGCTTACACTATTTTCGCGTTTAGGGGTCGATATATTAATAAACGTCAAAGCTTAAAAAATTAGAAAACTTACAGTAAAAATTATCTTATCAAAAAGATGGCAAAGATATTAAAAATTGGAAACAAACTCTAAACTTTATTTTAAAAATCTAAATCGGTTACAAAAATATGTCGAAAAATTACATAAATAACGTTAAAAAGTGAGTTAAGAATAAAAATAATTGGAGATGGGATATTTTTTTTTTTTAATTTTCGATAACTAGTTAACGTCGACACAACATTTTTATAAAACACCAAATTAACGTCGAAGTAATGTAGTCGCCGACTTGATGTGACAACAATTTAAAATTAATGTCGACGTCGACGACGACTTACATAATTGGGGTGATGAATGTTTCTTTTTTACATTGATAAATGAGCAAACAAAAAACTTTAGTAACGATTGCAGCACGAACAACTTGTGTGTGTATTGTGTATGTTTTGTTTGTGTAAAATTATTTTGCTGGCATTTCGTTTTTTTCGTACGTGTATTTAGTTTTTGTAAAAAATGCTTTGTTTTTTTTTTAACAGCCAAAAGCGCGCTAACACAGAAAATAACGAACATAAATGAGCTGAACAAAACACTAACGGATTTAAATGTTCTCATTTTTTTTGTTGAGTTGAATAAGAACGGTGTTATCTTTGTGTTCGAACGATGACAATCAGGGAAACGTTATTTTTTTTAATAATTTACTACGCAAACTCTATTAGCGTTTGTGTTTTCCACAAATCTACCAAACCGAACACTAAGGAGCGTTTAGCGTTTAGTTTTGAACATTGTTTTAAATTATTCAGACAGAGCTTCTGAGGCAATCCGCTTAAAAAAAATCAAGTTTAGGGCCAAAATTTTCAAATTTCAAAATTTAGCCACGTCTGAACAGACGCTGGTATGATGTGGGTATAAAAAATTTACCGAAATAAATTTTGGAACATATTAGTTTAATTGAAGGTCACAGTGCTTAAGCAAACCAAGTCAAAAAGAAAATTCTTAAATATTTTGAATTCGAGTTAATAAACTACCATTAATTTCTAGAGACTTTGACTTGGGTTAACTACCGTTACCTCAGTAACAAAACACTTTATGATTTAGTCCGTTACATAACTGAATAGAATTAAACTTTTCATAGAATGTTACACCAACTTTGAGAGACATATATATAAATGTATATTAAGCATTACAATGTTTAGCTAGTAAAACAAATTGCTTTGCATTTTATATGTACATTCAATCAAAAAAAAGCACTTATTTTGATAAAAAAAAAGACAGACTCTACCGCCCCAGAATCGATATGATTGAATTTGACACTAATGTCTTGATAAATTGAAAAAATGATATTAATAACAACCTCATAGAGAATGATAGATATAAAACGGCGTTGACATTTCAATGTCTTATGTGTATTTTGGATTTTATGAAAATATTATTTCACTTCCGCTATACAAAAATTAACTCGCACTCAATCATACAATGATTGCTTTATTCTCTTTTTTCTAGTTTATGAATTTCTTAGTTGGCTGGCAAAACTGCCAGGACGCGTATTACCGAGAAACCACCAAATGGCATACACTCAAATACAAAATAAGTAACTTTTTTTTTTATAAAGATTTCTAAAATTGTGCCGTGTTTTTTGCTAGATATTTTAATGGTTTTCTTCATTTTCACATTCCTATTTCGCAGACTATATTTTCTCAGCGAATTGACAAACATTATAAATCCTTGAGCACATAAAATATTTTTCTTTTTTTGTTTGCATTTTTGTCAGTTAAATGACAAAAAGGTATTTATAGACAAATAAACTCAAGGATACATAAATTGTCGGTTAAAGAATGCTTGAACCAAGAAAAATTTTTACCAGATTAAAAAAAAAAATAGTAATAGAGACAAAAACGCTAAAATTAACAACCTTTTCCATTAAAACAGCAATGTTGAAGACTAACAAAAAATAACGAAAGAAAGAACTGTATGTTAACAGAAAAATAACTAAATGATGAGGGTTCTAAAGGAAAACTTAAGAATGAGTAGAGCATTTAAAGCCACTTGAGGTTTTACTTAAGAGTTTTTGTAGTTGGTATGTGTGCTAAAGGGACCAACACACTAACGTGTACATGGTCACTCAGCCTCTTGAAGAAACTACAGTTATATATTTTCACACAAACCAACACATACCAAAACTTTTCCACTTTGTTGATAACAAAACATGACAATTGAGCAGTTGAGAGTGGATGCTTATGTGAGTGTAGTGTGTGAGTTAAAAGAAATGTATGTTTATTTAGGAAAATATTGTTAAAATGTTACGATTACCAGTAACCGTACTGTTGCTGCTCATAAATCATTCAACATTTGAAATAAAATTAAGAACAAAAAATTGTGAAATACTCAGTTATCACCGAAGATAGGGACAACATGAATATAAACTAAACTTTCGTTAGGCTTTAATATGTATGAGTTTTGTTAGTTTGGCAATTAGAGAAAAAGTTATTTCGTTAAGACATGCTTAGCCATCTAGCTTTTCTATAGAGCCAAGCCTAAAACTATTCATTCGAAACAAGGTTTAAGCTTATCTATACAAACAAATTGGAAGCTGACTTAATCAGCTCTGTTGTTTTAAAGCTTTAATATTTTATACAGAAAATAACTGTCTGCTGTTCTATATAAATTAACCTTGAGCTTTTTTTTAATAAGGTGGTTAAATTTTAAGGCCCGACGTAGACTGTGAACCACACCTAAAGGTCACGGTTTTTTTGCATTTCATTTCACATGCCTCAAATTCAGACTAATTCAATTTGAACGATGGAAAGATACACAATCGAGCAACGCGCTGCATTTATTTAAGGTTATTGTGAAAATGGACGTTAAAATCAAAATGCATATCGTGATATTTTCAGCCAATTAAATCGTCCAAATGTGCGTACAATCGGAAAAATTGTGCACAAATTTGAGCAAACCGGGTATGTAGGAGAAGTCAAAACACCAGTACATGCTCTTACAGGGTGTACTGCAGAATATATTGCTTTGTTGATGAACATTATGAACATGATGAACATGCTTACAATGTGCAATTGACTCAAGAACTAAAGCATCTTGATCATTCAAAACGTCGTCGATGGTAAGAATGGTGGCAAGAAATGGCAACAGTGGATGATAAATTTTCAAAGAAAATTATTTTCACTGATGAGGCACGTTTTGACCTCAATGGATTCGGATAAAAACTAATGCACCCACAAAGAGTGACTGTTTGATGCGGCTTATGGGCTGGCGGCATCATCGGGCCGTATTTTTTTCAAAAATGAGGCAGGTTAGGCAGGTACTGTGATTGGGGTTCGCTATCGTGAGATGGTACCGAAATTTTTATGGACGGAATTTAAGATATGGATGTGGACGATGTGTGGTTTCAACAGGACAGTGCCACATGCCACACAGCTAACGAAATAATAGATATTTTGCGCGACAAATTTAATAGCCGGGTTATCTCATGTGGTGGCGATGTCAGTTGGCCGTCAAGATCATGTGATTTGACACCTTTGGACTTCTTTCTTTGGGGTTATTTAAAAGAAAAGGTGTACGTCGATAAGCCAGCAAGCTAAAGGATGAGATAATGCGACACATTAACGGAATAGAACTTCAATTATGCCTCAGCGTCATCAAAAATTTTGACCATCGGATTGAGGTGTGCCGCCGAAGTCGCGGCTGCCATTTGGCCGATATTTTGTTCCATACAGAATTGAACCATACCAATATTATCATAATAAAAAGATATTACAATAATTTCTGTAATAATTTGTTTTAATTCAAAATTAACAACGACCCTTAAATTTAACCACCCTTTAGAATGGATCTGGAATTCAATGACTACTGTAGAAGTTGTCATGATGAGGAGCAAAAGGCAACTGAGTTTTACTTTCTATGTCGATTTCGTGGAATCTGCTGCATTAGTGAAAATACCTGGGAGAACCGGCGTTTGCCTGCTTGGATGATCTATCTAGGATAGAACTAAGGCAGCTTCTTCTCTTCATAAGGAAGACGAATTGGTAAAACTCTGCAGTGACGCCATCTGAGTAACTGCTCTGTTCGGATATAAAAAATTTAAGTACGAGTAAGATAAAGCCTTGAAACAAATGTTTCAAAGTAATGCTAACTTTACCCCAAGCCAATACACATAAATTAAAAATATTTTTTTTGTAACCTCACAACTTCAAACTGATACCAACAGTTATCTAATACTTATGGTTGGCCACAGAAAATCATGCGTGTGTGAATATAAAATACCAAGAAACCAACAAAAATAAAAAAAGAGAATGTAAAAAAGCCCGGAGGCAACCTCATACATATTCCATATACATATTACCAAGTCATCTATCTAAGTAATACATGTATGAGGACATGTGCAGACATGTTGCGGATAGTGGAACAGACAGACAGACAGACAGAAAGAAGGAATGACGATATCTTTGGAATTCATTAAAATGCTTACCTTGTGATTCCGGTGCGTGTTGAGACAATTTCCAAAACAAATATTTGTGGAAGACCACCATCATAGCCGGGTATGCATTGGATGTCAACACTCAACTCGGTGCGATTGAAAATTGTACAATTACTAACAGCGTTGGGTAGAGCTGGCGTACAGACAGACAGACAGACAGAACAAATGCAAGAATGCGTGAATGAATAGATGGTTTAAAGAATGAATTATGTTTTATTTGCAGATGTTACGGCAAATAGACGTAGTCCCAATTGTAGTTAAAGTTTGGAGTTAAAGTTGTAGTCGTGACAAGTTTAGTTATTGTTGTTTGTTTTCATTTCAGCAAGTTTCAGCAGCAAACGGTTGAAAGTTAATGGTGTTTACATAAATTATAGTTAGTGCGAAGGCACAGTTTGTAGACATAAGGATTTCAAAAGCATATTGGTATATCGAAGTTAAATGTAGAAGATGGGCCAAAGAAAGCCAAAGCAATTTCATATATATATTTATATACGTTATCATAACAGCCATCATAATCGTCATTAATAAAAACCATCATCATCGATTTCGGTTGGAATTTTCCAGGTTTTGAAGAAAAAAGTAAGAGTAAAGAAAATAAATATGTATATTAGTTAATAAATATGTATTAAGTTGCTAAATTAAATAGAAATTTTATGGCACATATCATCGATCTGTTGACTTTCAATACACAGCCATACAAACAAGTCTTTACAAGTCTTTTTATTTTCAAAAAAATATACAATACAGACATTAAGTGGTCATGTGTCTTGTGTAGTTTATAATACTAAACCATTAAAAAGCTAAAGGGAAAATAGATATTTTTCAAAACTATAATCTACTTTAGAATAGCTTTAAAATATTTTAAATACGAACAACACGCTTTAAGTTGTCTTTATACAGCAAAGCTTTATAATAACCCTGGACGGTTTCTGTTCATCGAATCGACAAAGCTCAATTCGTCTTTATCATATAACTTTTTTATGTATATTCAAATTACACTTTTTTTTTGACAAAGTTAGCTGATGACGACAGCTGCAAGAAGTTAATAAATTTTTAAAACACAATAAACTGCTCAAATTCGCCATCGACGACTGCTGGCAGTCAATAAAACATCAATCTTTAAGCCAAATTTGCTTTTTGAATGATTATCTATTTTTAATTGATTTACATGTTCCTCCTAACTTCTGTTTTTCGTACTTTTTGTCAAGACAAATAGACAGTCGTCTATGGCTGTGAGTGTTAAACGGCAAACTCCTCTGAAGAGATCGAGTGGTTGCGATTGAAACATGTTAGGGTAACCTGTACGTAAACACGCCTGGGTTCGAGTCCAGCGTCAGTCAAGAATGAAAAATTATCAATAAACTTTAATTGATTTCATGTTGTAAAATTTCTTTCTTCATAAAAATAATTTAATAAAAATTAAATTTGATAAACTTTAGCGTATTTCAAATATCTAAATTTGGATTAAAAACCATAAAACAGTTCAACAGAAATAACCACAATACATAATGATTATTGTAAAAAAGTTAATTCTTTTTAAAGTTCGTCGATTCGATCTTGATGTTTTAAAATAAAGAGCAACCGTTCAAGGTTAATATAGAACATACAGCTTCTATTTCTATAACTGAAGTTTTAGTATAGAGAACTATTCGAGAAGGTAGAGAATTGCTTAAAGAAGATTGAGTACAGCTTTTTTATAGTTCACAGCAGTATTTAATAGTAAATGATAAAATAAAGTTCTCTTTAATTTGGTATTAAACCAGTCTTTATGATGTTATTTACTTTAGAAAGCTTCTCAAACTTGTAAGAGACACATCACACTGTTTTTAATTTTTTACCAGCTTAAAGCTTATTTTACCGTCTTTTATAATAATATATCTATTATTACGTTACTTTTCAATAACATTTTTTCGCTTATATTCTTATGAATATACCTCTAGAGTTGATTCTTGCAAACTTTATAAAAAAATAAGAAATCAAAGAAGCTTTGTTGCAACTTAATGGCTAGTAATTGATTAAATTATTTAACTAAATGGCATTATCCCAAATTTGTAATATTTTTAATCAGGCTAAAGTTCATCAAATTTAATTATCATTAAATTATTTTTATAAAGAAGGAATTTTACAACATGAAAATTAATCAAAATTGTTATTGATAATCATTCATTCTTCACTGACCTGAGATTCGAACCCAGACGGCTGGTTACCCTGACATGTTTCGATCGCTACCACTCGATCTCCTCAGAGGGATTTGCCGTCTTACACTCGCAGCCATCGACGGCTGCTGACGTCAATAGTCAAACATCAAACACTATGGCATTACCAACTTTAAAATGATTTATCTAGCATTTAATAAAATTCAGTTTTGAATTGTCTTTTAGAAAAAGCCAACTGTAAGTGGCGTTCTACAAACAAAGACAGCTTTAAGTAATCGTTTGGCATATTGTAAAAGAAAACTAGTATTATTTATTATTATATATAGCTTTTTTTCTAGTTCTTTCTTATTTATAAAACAGGTTAAAGTTTTTAAGAAATTATTTCTAATGTAATTTGCATTTAAGCGGTTTTTGCTATCGAAAACTTTTTTTAGCTGTTTTAAAGGCGAATTCAATTAATCTGTATATTTTTAAGAAACAGCTTTAAGTTACTTCTGATTTATAAAACAGTTTAAAGCTTTTAAGAACAAATTTCTGTTGTAAGCTGGCATATAAGCGGTTGTTGTTATCGAAAAATGTTTTTAGATTTTTTTAAAGGCGAATTCAATGAATCTGTTTATTTTTAGGAAACAGCCTTAAGTTCTTTCTTATTTATAAAACAGGTTAAAGCTTTTAATAACAAATTTCTGATGTAAGCTGGCATTTAAATAGGGATATTAAATTGTTTTAAGCTTTAACTTGTAAGCTGACATTCAAACAGCAGCGTTAATTTTTTTCTAAAAAAAAATCTTTTTCATAAAACTTAATTTCTAACGAATCTTTAATGGATTAATGTTAAATAAATAATTGAAATTTTAATCCCAGTTGTACTTAATTTTAGGTAAGATTTTTTTTTTTTTTTTTTTGATTTTGCTTATTTTATTTCTTACCGGCCAAAACAACTTGAAATAGACAGGGCTGATTTTGAGTACCCACTTCATTTGATGCCCAACATGATAGAGTACCATAGTCCTGTAAAATTGAAGAAAAAACCATTCGAAATGAAAATAACAATACAAATAATTTTCCTTTTATTTATTTATCTATTTTTTTGTTTTTTTTACTCAACAAGTATTTTCTACTTACTTGATCTGTGACGGGTGTATACTTCAAAATGCTACGACTTCCATTCACACTGAAACGTTCGCTACCCACATCAAGAGTTTCACCAGAATTATTGAATTTCCAACGAAAAGTTCTTAAAGTAAAAACAAATAAAAAGAACTTTTAAAGGAAAAGTCGAAAAACTTGAAATAAAATAAACATTTAAAAAAAAAACAAATGGAAAAGTTTTTGTTGTTGTTGTAAAATTTAATGTATATGAAAGAATAACCGAAGGCACCCAGAAGTTTTAAAAGTGACTTTACCTTAAGAGTTGACTGATTACTTACTTCATATCAATTTTATTATATTCGGTATATCTGTCACTATTTATTAGTCCTGCAGCCTTATTCTGTAATTAGCTTATCTTAAGCTAAATCTCGATCGCCGAAATAGCTAAGAGAATACAAACTATAAAAATTCTAGCGATGACATTAAAAGCCAAAATTGCCGCGAATTAAATTGTTATGACATTGCCAAAATTAGCAATGCACGTAACAAAATTGTATACGTAGCCAAAATCGCTAAATCAATTTTATAGATTTTAAGCGAAAGAGACTTAGCTTTGGCAAATTACAGAATACGGCTGCTGATTACTCATTTGGCTCATTTTACATTTAATAATGAGCTTGGTTTTAATACAAGCGGAAGGAAGTCAGTTGACTCTTATGTAAGTGACCAGGGCCCTATTCCACAAAATACCTTTTGCATTTTGCACTTATCAAATTTGTATGTCAAATTGCAAAACTTTGTGTTCCTCCGTACCCATGTTCTGTAACTTTAGTGAGAACTTTAGTGAGAACTTCTCGCATCGAAAACATGCATAACAAAATATTCCATTGTTTCTCTAAAAATTTAGAAAATAGTGTGTCTGTTACTCATGTCGAAAACTATCAAAAGAGATTACGTCGTTACGTTATAAATGTCATAAAAGTACACTCGAGCCGATGTGAAATTGCAGACGTTGGGAACGCCGGAAACGCCGGGAACACATATCGTTGACGGCGAAAATTTACTAATTTACTCGGCTCTACCAAACAATGTCAAGTGTGACTTTTAAAGTTTTTTGTTTGCAAATGAGCTTTAAAAAAAATCGTATATTTTATAAAAATGTTAAAAGCAAAATTATTAAACAATGATAAAATGTGCCAAGAACAAAATATTGAAAATCAACTGCTACTGTGCTTGCATTGGCTCGGAAAGGTTGCCAATACCATGGAGATGCAGCTATGCATGGTGTTGTTTTTGCCAATAAAATAGACGCATATTTCCATGTTTTTTGGACTCAAGCCAGATGCAAGGATTGTGCTTTTTAAAAACTTCCTCCCAGGAAATGAAATGTAAATTTAAAATGAAATTAAAAACTTTAATATCTTCTAAATATTTAATTTAAAAGATTTTGTTTGCCCTGCTTAATTCCCAATTGTTATTCTTGATAAAAACACTGAAATTTATTGTTGAAGGGACAATCTATCCCATGCGCATTTCACTGGTAGTTTAGGCCAGATCGTGAGGAAACTTCGTCCAAAGATGTATCTTTTCTTACATTCCCCACTACAATTGGTTGGAAATCTTACAATATTAATTGTAGTTGTAAGTACGTTAAGAAAAAACAAAATGAAAACAAAAACAACTTGCTTTATTGTTTTCGCAAGCAAAAATAAAGCATGTTGATAGTTTAGTTTTTTTAGCCATGCACTTGCCTGTTTATTATCAAAGTAATTTCGTGGGAATACAAAAATTTTTTAATTTTAAAGATTTTGTTTATTTTGCTTAATTCCCAATTTGCAATTTGATAAGTGCAAAAGTTGATAAGTTGTTTTGAGGAGTAGGCCCCTGGGATAGTGACAAAATAAGCACTTAGCAAATTTAAGGCAAAAACTAAATTTGTTGCTGATTTGAAAATAAGAAAGTTATTTAGATTTCGATTAAGTTTTGTTTGCGATCTTCGACCATCAATATATTTTTTATTCACAAATTTGATATCCTACTAAAATTAAAAACCGTTAATGTTTACGCTGTATTAGTATTTTCAACTATGTTTGTGTGTGTATGTATCCAAGAAATTTTCTCTTTCTGTTTGTTTTGTTTAAGATGTTAAAAGTGCAAAAAAAAAAATATCCAAATAGGTATAATAGGAAGTAGAAGTGTTGTCTTAACATTCAATTTCACAAAGTTCAATTAAAAGCATTTTAATGCTGCTTCTTTTAGTTGGTAGTTTGGCTGGTGGTAGACATGCTAAATTGTGTTTCGTTGGGTGAATACCCAGCGAACTCGATTCGATTTCAAACTAAGAATTATTTTTTAAACATACCTGATCTCAAATGATTCATGTGTGCCAATTCTGGCGAGTGAAAGTAAAAATTATTCTTGAATGTTTTTCAGAGGTTGGCTGTATATAACAAGCCCTTACCGCAAAAATAGGCTTAACCGACAAAAACAAGATTTTACAGGAGAAGGTTTGAAATTTTAGGAGGTGACGCAAGTATTGCAAATGAATTAATTTATGAAAAAAGAACGAAAATTGGAAATGATATGGAAATTATCGAAAACCATCGGCCATGTTCTAGAAATCGAAATCACTTGAAATTGAAAAAATTTTTAAAAGATTCCCGTGTTCAAAGTTCATAAAAATATTTCCTTTTATAAACCTCATACTTTAAGAACCACTTTCATCTACCTAAACTAATTTTCAAATCAGGAAATGCTACGTTCGGTAAAATTCTTCATCGATTTCAATTTCACGTGATTTCGATTTCCAGAAAATTTATTTTCTTGTATTCCACATTATCTATTTATATTTTTATTTTTCACTTTTTAGAATGAGTTGAGATAATTTTTAATCGCAATAATTTTTAATTTGGGAAGAAATAAGATAAAGAAATTGTTGCTGCCATTGTGAACAAAGCTTTAATAATGGGTTTTGAGATCGGAGATCCTCCAAAGAGAGTCAACTCAAAATTTACAAATTTTCAGTAGAGGCAAAAACTGTTTTTATAAATATTTACAAAGTATGTTGAACACAATTATGGCATTGCTATGAAACGCGAGAGAAAGAAGTATGCCACAGTTGTAGGGGTATGAAAATACTTTGTTATATTATACAAAAATTTAAGTTTTAATTTTTATATATTAATTTTTTTTAATCATTTTAGCTTTCAATAATTTTGTTGCAGATTTTGAATATTCATAAATAAATTTTCAGCTGTTAAATTTAATATTTATTTAAATAAATTATTTACCATTGAATTTCGGCTCATTGAAATATCTAAAGGTTCTTATCAAGGTATATTTACACAAGGTAAACTCGTTGGCCCATATGTGTGTCAGCTGTTTACCTAAGTTGGAACACCAATGTCAAATTCCGTGTATATGAGCCAAAATTTGTACAAGTGTGCGTTAAATTTATATGAAGACAATTTTGACAATTCCGTTCCACTCGGTTATTTTTATAGAGCAGCATGTCTACACTCCCAAATGAGTCTACCTTGTGTAAATATACCTTGGTTCTTATTTTAATTCTAAATTTATAAATATAAATTCATCTAGTGTAATTTCGACTGAAAAGAGACAACAGAAAATAGAACATCTTCAAGTAAACTGTTGGGACATAAGAAATTTAAATATTTCTATTTAGTTTAAATGATTTTTTTATTCGTGCTTAATTCCCAATTTTTATTCTTGATAGAAACACTGAAATTTATTGTTGATGGGATAAGCTATTCCTATGCGCATTTCACTGGTTGCTTAGGCCAGATCATCAGGAAACTTATCCAAAAAGATTTTAGAAAAACTTATCCAAAAAGATTTTAGAAAAACTATAGATATTAAATCAAATAAAACTGTTAAGCGTATAAGAATTATAAGCAACAAAACCGTCAACAATAAACAGTCAGTTTATCTCTTCTTACATTCCCCATTGCAATTGATTGGCATTCTTCCAACATTAATTGTAGTTGTAAGAAGGTTAAGAAAAAACAAAAACAACTTGCTTTATTGTTTTCGCAAAACAATAAGAGCAGGTTTACAGTCAGTTTTTTTAGGCCGTGCACTTGCCAGTTTATTATCAAAATAATTTTCGTGGGAGTACAAATGACGATCTCGCCTAAGCAACCAATGAAATACGCATAGGAATAGCTTATCCCATCAATAATAAATCTCAGTGTTTTTATCAAGAATAAAAGTTGGGAATTAAGCACGAATAACAAAATCATTTAAAATAAATTTTGTATTCCCACGAAAATTATTTTGATATTTCTCTTTAGTTGAAACAAAACTGATATGAATTCAGCTTAAATTTGGGGACAACTCAAAATAATTCTCATTAGTTGACTCTGGAGCAGCTACTTTTATATCAAGAAGAGAAAAATAACTGTATTTTTTTTTTTGGCGAAATAGAAGAGAAAATGATGTAAGCTTTTCATAGTAGGTAGATATAATCACAGTACATCGATTTTTTGCAAAAAGTAAAAATTAAAAAATTTTGAGTTGACCGTTTTTAGAGGAACCAGTGCGATATATTCTACTAAATTTTAAATTCTGGAAATTTAGATGGAAGTTATTGTGCACTTAACAGAAAAGAGTAGATAACTCTAAATGTTAAATTAACGTTTATTACCACAAAGATTACATTCGTATTCCAATATTGTTCAAACAGAGATTCGATTCGGGGAGTGTTGAAATTATCGAAAATCTTTTGTTTAATAAAAGGTTATCTTTAATTTGAGAAACCCTGAAGAGCTATTATTGCTGGGAAATTAGAAGCAAAGCATTTTTAAATATTTGATATTGAATTAAACTTTTACGTTTTCAAATATTTTATGTTAAAATTACTGAAGTTAATATAAATTAAGAAAATGTCACTAAATAAAGGTTTTATTTTTAACTCAAAATTTATTTAAAGTTATATGAAAATTTAGGCAAAAGTAAAATTTTAAGTTACGGGCATAAGTCATTTTTAAAACTAAACAAATACTTATGTTTGACTTCCAGCTATCTGTGGAGTAGAGTGCAAAATATATAAGACTACTGAGAAAACTCAGTTTAACCTCAACAGCTATCTCAAATATTTTTTTTTAATTTTTTTTAATTTTTTAGTGTTGTTTTTGATGCTGAAACGTGAATAGCTATTACTCCTTTATTCTGGTCAATGTAAATTTTAATTACTCATTCCCTGATGATGATATTCAAAGAATATCGGAAATAAATAAAGAAAAACCTCACATACAACAGACCTCGAGCTTAAGCATTTTAAATTAATATTAATTAACTTAATATTTTTTTAATTTTTTACGTATTTTCCCTTTCATCGGAAGTAAAAAAGTCTTTAGAAGTTTAAATCTACAATTGAAGTAAATTTTAAGTATCTTTAAAAAAATATTTGCCATTTGCGATTTTTTTTACTATTTTATAGAAAATTATATAAAAAGGTATTTTTGGTTGAAAGAAATCGAAAACTTCGACGGAAACTTGAACACGATTTGAACTAATAAACTTTTTTATTTCATAGTGTGAACGGTTTCTTTCTGAGTTTATTGGTGAGAGGGTGTTAAACTGAGATTTTCCGAAAAAAAACTTTCATAGTGTGAACCCAGAGTTATATTCGGAAATATTCATACAAAAATGTTGAATTAATTTATTTTTTTTTTTTCAAATATTTAAAATCACATTTGTTGGGTTATTTTTCTCGCAAGGGTGTCTTTGTGTTCGTGTCTTGTGCATGTGTTTGCAGTTTAAAATTTAATTTATTGTTCTTTGTTTAAGTGTTAAAGACGTTGTTGAAGCAAAAGCAAAACTTTAAATGAAAAAATAAAAATTTAATAATCAAAACTTGAAAACATCAAAGAAGATATTTTAGAACATGCTGTGTGTGTGTGTTGCTAACAAATGTTCCTTCTATTGTGTGCTCAAATGTTTGCCAGAATGATGTTCGTGAAGTTTATTGAAAATTAACTGGAAGTTTATTAGTAGTCGTAAAGGTATATTGCTGTTTCATTCTGTGCAAATATTTTAAGAATTTTCCCCAAAAATGTGAGAGTGTATTGAGTTTGAAAGTTTAAGGGATTAAAAGTTTAACTTGAAGAGAAGTAGTAAATTTCTCGTTTAATTGCAATTATTTTTTTTTTGTTGTAATGCCAACCTTAATAAGTAAAAATCGATATAAGAAATGAAATATTTTTTTATTTGGTTTAAAACTAAATAAAAGAGCAACCAATTTTAAAGTAAAAAAAAAAATTGAAGTTGAGAAAAACTTAAAATAAATCCATCAAGCTTCAGTTATGTACATATTAAAAAGAAAAATATTAAAATCATAAGATTTAATTAATTTTATTTTGGTATTTGTTATTTAAATCGTTTCAATTAATTGAAAACTTATTTCAACTGTCCGGCTACTCAAAGATAATAACTGTCTTGACATGTTACAGTCTTGCTATGTATATTTATGCCCAAAATCAATTCATACTTTTCGGAATGAACATAACTCAAACAGACAAATCCATCTGCCACACAATGAAGCAATATACATTGTTTGATTTCAACCATCTAAAAGCAAAGATTATAGAGTCGTTGATAATGACGTTTAATGCAACTAACATTGACGATAATGAAATGTATGTTAATAGTAATTTTCTTGAGTAACGTACCATTTCAGACACACAGAAAATCCACTGAGATGGATTGATTTACCTACTGGATGTATCTTTTGAAATTACTTGGTAGTGGTATGACAATGACGAATTAAAACTTTGAGTTGGCACAAAAGTGTTGCCCTTCTATTCTCGAGCAGTAATTGTTATGCTTGAAATGTAGGATGTGATACAACTTTGAGTTGTCATCACTGCTTTATTTGACAACCCATTTAACAGCTGATAGTTGCTTTTTGTTTAGTTTGCTTAGATCGACTAACACTAGAGCAACGTGTGCAAATTGCGAAAATTATTAATCAAAATAATTCGGTGAATGGGCTGATGCACAAATTGATATTTGTTTTGAATTTCCATTCAAAATTTTATTATCCGATGAAGCCCATTTTTGATTGAATGGGTACGTAAACAAGCAGAATTGACGCATTTGGAGTGAAGATAATCCGCAAGTTTTTGTCGAAACACCATTAAATCCACAGAAAATTACTGTTTGGTGCGCTTTATGGGCTGACGGAGTCATAGGCACATATGATTTCAAAAACGGTGATGGTCAGAATGCGAGAAGTTGTTAAAATTTGTGTTCCACATTGCGAATTAAACGCGACAGCCGAGGCGGCTACATGCAGAAATCATATTTAAGCAATAATGTCAAAAAAATTCTATCCATTAAAGACCGTTTTATTGATATCAAAAATATATCAGATATGTGGTGGAATTCGATTTTAAAACGAAACGATTTGAAACCTAAAATATCGTTTTCAGTATCTTTTAAAATGGATTTTAAATATATATTTTTTTATTTTCAGTCTTTATTCTTTTGAATTTTATATTTTATACGTTAACTAAAGTGTATTCTGAACGAAAGCTTAATCCTTTAATTCAGAAATGCATTTTAAAATCCCTCGAAATTCATCAGACGTTTTCAAAACGTTCTTTTTTAAATCGATTGATTTCCATCACATGCCTGTATTACCATGTTTTATTATGATTAAAACTTGTATCAATCTATAAAAAACACCCTTTATAATATTAATAAAGAACTTTTGACATTTAAAGCTTGTATTGTGTGAGCTTATTGTATGGCAGATATGACCAAATACGGACTGATTCCAATAAAATTATGTAGGATTCTTAAGGTTGGAACACACTATTTTTGGGTTGAATTAACTTTTAACACCCATATCATATATTGAGTTTTCCGTCTCACCTGTGAGAGTGAGTATTGTCCAATACTAGCATTATTATTTGAAAGGGAAAAATCTTGCTAGCAGACTTTTTAAAATTCAATTCCTTATTGAAATGATGACCAGAGTGTATAAACAGAATTTAACTTTGAAAGTAAAATTTTATTTTGTCAATCA
The DNA here is from genome assembly GCA_949318255.1 of Pollenia labialis. NCBI lineage: Eukaryota > Metazoa > Arthropoda > Insecta > Diptera > Polleniidae > Pollenia > Pollenia labialis. The sequence goes on from OX439141.1 coordinate 18,272,468, forward strand.
AATTTAGTCATCATAAAATTTCTGTATATTAACCTTTTGCTACTGATTTGCCACTGCTGTTACTTCTATTTGCTTTTTCCTTGACTAAATGAGAGACATACTGAGTGGTGTAGTCGATGAGTAAATGGTTGGTTGGTTGAATGTGCATGAAATTTGCCAGAAAAGTGGCTCATATGTATCATTAGTATTTGTTTGTTTCACAATTCACTCATCTTTAAAATGTCTTCGGAAATGACACAAATCATAACAAATGAATTAAAAGAACGGTTATCATATAAACCAGATGCGGGTACCAGGGGGGGTGGGAGGGGGTAAGGAATAAGAATCAATAATACATATTTAAAAGATCATTATTTCAGTTTAATATTTAAATAAATTTCATTGTTGAAAATACGCTTAAAATAAATATATACAAAGCCCTACAATCATTGTTCAAAAATAAACACTAAATATTACTTTTTAGTGTTCGGTTCGGTAGATTTGTGGAAAACATAAACGCTTATAGTGTTTGTGTAGTAAATCATTAAAAAAATTAACGTTTCCCTGTTTGTTATCTTTCGAACTCAAAAATAATACTGTTGTCATCCATCTCAACAAAAAATCAGTACGGGTTTTTTTGAAAAAACAACAAACTTCTTTGTGTTTTGTTCAGCTCAGTTATGTTCGTCATTTTCTGTTGTGCTTAGCGCCCTTTTAGCTTATAAAAAAAACAAAACATTTTTTGCAAAAACAAAAGACACATATGAAAAAACAACATATACACAGTACACATACAAGCTGTTCATGCTGTTCCTTCCTTTATCAATGTAAAAAAAGAAACATCGTAGAGCGACGAAAAAGAGAACACTATATAGAATTCGGCTCTTTCTTGAAAATAGCTATGAACGGTATTTAGTGTTATGTTCGTCTACACAAACACTAAAAAAAAAAAATATCCTTCCAGGGTGTGTGAGCCGAACGTTAAATAATGTTCTGTTAATTTTGGAACAGGCATTAAAAAAGCGTTAAATATAATTTATGTATTGTAATTTTTAATTTTTTGGCAGACATAATTGTTATTTTGTGATTTTTCTTATATTCGGCTGAAATATATGTTGTGACCTTTCTGGGACATCACATACATAAATAATTTATTACAACTTAAAACGAATGTGAGTTAAAAGAAAATAAGAGAAAAAGTACCGTAAGACTAAAAAAATTTATTTTTGATAAAAAAAAACCATAAAAATTATTTTTGCAAAAATATAATTAGAATAAAAAATAATAATCTTTTTCTGCCAAAAAATTAATATCAAAAATAACAATTGTTCTCACTAAAAAAATCAAGAATTTAAAAATAAAAAAAATATTTCCTTCCCCAGAGGTAAAAGGGTAATGATTTTTCATTCCGTTTGTAATTTCTACAATATTGATCTTAGACCCTGTACAGTGTGTATATTCTGGGCCGTTGAGAAGAGCGAAGTTGATTTCACGATGTCCTTCTGCCCGTTGAAAATGTTCGTTAGTTGCATAATAACTATAAATGACATATAGTCCGGAGTTGTTTGCCTTTGAAATTAAGCCTGATCAGAGGCCTAATTCTTGTAGTCGTGATCTAGTACTGTCTCGATTCGAAAGCAATTTTATTTCTAATGTGCTGTTTTCACAACACAAGTGATTGAACGTGTAGTAAAATTTATATGAAAAGCACTCGGTATTTTTAGTGTTTTCCATATAAATTTTACTTCACGTTCAGTCACTTGTGTTGTGAAAACAGCACATAATTCTTTCAGTCGATACTGAACGAATCAATTTTTTTCAGTATTGTGAAACTCAAATGAATGCTTTAAAAAATTGAAAAAATATTTCTGATTAGTTCACATGTAAGATATTGATATCAGCAAATTAGACTCATTGTTGTTTAAGTCGTCAAGATACGAATATGTTAACAGCTGATGTAATCTTACAGAAGGTTTTTAAGAACATTTTTAAGGAAAATAGTCCTATTTCAAAAAAGTTTATTGATTCTCTAGAAAAACGTAGAAGTGCTCAAATCGTAGCGCTGTTAAAATATTTAAAAAATTCTAATTTATTTAAGTGTTCAAAATGAAAATGTATTCTTCAGAAATTCGCCAAATGGACTATTTGAAAATGAACCAAAAAAGATTAAAGACGAAACTGAATGTTTTCAAGAAAAATTTGATCGAGCTATCGAAAATGCAATGACTGAAGGTAAAAAGCGAAATCCATCGAACTCTGAGCTTTTAAAAAAAAGAATTCTTAATAATTGAAGCGACTGCAACAAGAACCAAAAATTTAAATAAATTATTTAATACATTATTACCATTAAGACCCACATCATCCATCGAGAGTGAACGAATTTTTAAAATTTCTGGAAATTTAGTAATAAAACCGTCTATCTGATGAATCGATTAATGCTTAAGTGGTTTTGAAGTATAATTTTATTGAAAATTAAACTTTGTGGTATCAATTTTGAAAGTATGCAAATATACATACATATGTGTATGCATCTACGTTGCACCTTTAAAATTAAAATTAATATTTCTGAATTATTTTGTTTTATGTTATTTTGTTATTAATTAACATATCAATTCTTAGCAAACTGATATATTATTTTTTCATTTAAATATGTAATAAGGATTTAAAAATTGCATTTTTTAATATGTTTTATAATCATCGGGAATTCTAGGGTACCCGGGAATGTAACAAAATGTTACCCGATTCCCGGGAAGCAAGAAAAGCCTGGAACTTGGAAACCCTAATCACGACTGCTAGAATCAGGCCCCAGCCACTTGGGCATGAGCAAAAAACAACGACTGCCTCTAATTTTTCACAAAAATCCCTTGTTCTTGTTGTTCTTTTATTTTATTTTATTTTATTTTTATGTATATCTGGAAAACATCATGGGCCAACGTTTCCATTATTAGAAACAAGTATCTTGATTATCAAAACACAATGTGGGCGAGATTGGATAATTTGGCATGGCACTTCCCATAAAAAGACGTAAAAGAGTTCTGTCTATTCGCAGAATGGTAAGAGCCAAAGTTTCCAGATTAGATAAAAACATCAATTCACAACATCCGGCAAAATATAGGCGGGATTGCATAAGTGGGAGCAGCACGTTATTTTTTGCTATAAAACGATATTTATATAAGATTCGGCATAGCCGAATATAGATCGTTTTTTGTTAATATATTTTCTAAAAGTAACAACGCTCCACTCCCCACATCAAACGCTAAAGCTGGATCCGCGCCTGTATAAATATATGTATATCTATTGATAAAAAAGTATGTTGCCAAGTTATAATGTTGAATTACTCTACTAAGTTGTACAAATTTTCTGTTACACCCACCAAGTCATACTTGTCTACAACTACACTCATAAAATATTTACTATATGTCTTAGTATTTGCTTTATGTCACTATAGTGACAACATATACACATATTTGTATTATAAATTTAAGCTTGTGCTTTTAAGAGTGTGCACGTGTGTATGTGTGTGCAAGCACCTGTTCATAATGATTTGTTTTATGTACATCAACTGTACTTGTTAATTTGCCATACACAAATAAACTTATAAAATTTTAAAGAGAAATTCTAAAAGACATAATTTCTGGAATATAAAATATAGTAATGCTGCAATAAGTAGAAATATATATTTATGATGTTAAATTATTCCTTGCAACATTTGGCCATAAGTTTTCAAAATTGTTTTTATGTTTATTTGTTTACGGAGTGAAGACAAGTATAAAGTGTATGCAAATGAAACTTATTTGTTTGAAGGAATCAAGTTAGGATAAGTCAAGGGGATAATTAGGGATCTAAATTTTTTTATTGCCATTTGAGGTACACTTACAATATTATTACAGTAACGGACTGTAGTTTATTTAAGAAATATTCCGTTCAGTAATTTTTAAATAAATAAACATTTAAAATTCCAAGCAATTTTATTTTTAACTGATTCTAACAGTTATTCAAAAAACTAAGTGCTTATTAATACGGATTTTCAGTTGCAGTTAATATTGTCCGTTGATTGAGTTAAATTCTTCTTTATGTTAAAGTAAATAAAAATGTAATTTAAAGCAACGAAAAGTTCATTTAATTTTTACTGTCAAAAATTCAACCGCGAATTCCGTAAAAACAAATCAATATTCAGTTATCTTTTATAAATTAACTGTCAAAAAATTAACTACATATTCCGTAAAAACAAATAAATATGCAGTTATTTTATAAAATTCAAAAATCAGTTATTTTATATAATTTTACTACCAAAAATTAATTTTTACTTATCTATAAAAAATTAATTGCTTGTTTTGTGTAAGCAATACCCATTTTCTATTTGTTAAAATAATTTAGTTAAATACATGAAATTTTAAAAGTAAAATAATTGCGAAGCCATATCGGTCATGCTGCTGGTGTCTTATAATTGAGAGTTCTTCTATAAACAACGTGGTCAGTACAACAAAAGTAAAATAAACGTGTGTAACTGGGTAAGTAAATAAAAATATTCTCCCTCTCTTGCTTATAAGAAAAACAAGCGGACAGGTGTCTGTCTGGTATTTTTTAGAAATTCGGCTCTTTTGTGGAGTAAACGAAAATTCAATAAAATAACTGAATATTTAATTGTTTTTACTGAATATGGGGTCAATTTGACAGTAATATTTTAATAAATAACTGGTGTTGAATTTTTGACAGTAAAAATTAAATGAACTTTTTGTTAAAAATAAATGAAAAATTGATAGACCGGTTTTTAATTGAACTTTCATTTATTTTATATTACAATTTCAGTTAATTTTACGTACAGAATATTGTGAGTGTAGTTGTTTTGAGATGCTACTAAAAATTATTTTCTATGCAAAATGATGTTAAAATTTAAAAAAATAAAAGCTTGAGTTGAAAAATTAACGTTAAAGGGATGATATATTTGGCTTTGATAAATCCTATATATAATCCACAAATAATCAGAAAAGTTTTTGGAAGGATGTATAAGATACAGGGATGATTTATTTTAACAAAAAAATCGAAAATCTGTTTAAACACGACCAGTCATTGTGTATCCTGCTTAAACTTGATCAGTCAAAAAATCAGATGAAAGAAAAATCGATGGTTTATAAGAAAAGTATTAATACGTGTACTGGGATCCATAAGGGACGAATATAGATCATGGAGAATAAGTTATAATGATGATTGTATACGTGAATTAAATGATCTCACCCGTAGTATATAGTATATATACACGTGAAGGCCATGTGCACCCCGACCCAAAGGATCTTTTGTGCAGCTCACCCGTAGTAAAAAAAAAAAAAATTTTTTTTTCACCCGTAGTAAAAAAATTGAAAATACTACAGCTAAAATAGGTAGAACACATTATAAGAATGATTCCAAAATTATTCCAAAACAAACCATTCAATAGAAGAATGTGCATTAGAACTGAACTGTTGAAATTAGAGAACCAAACAAATTTTCAATATGGATCTCAGAGCCATCAATGATGGTTAGCAAAATGACTTTTATTAATGTGCAATAACATTTGGAATAAGAAATTAGGAATTTTGAGGAACAAAAACTTAATAAAATTATAGTTTTAAGAAATCGCCTTTAAAGTTTAAAACAGCTCTTCTATAAAGCTAATAATATTTTTTTGTTTATTGCAACAGATAACTTCATTGAATTTTTCAGCAGGTAATGCATTTTGCTTAAAAAATGTTTTAATTATAATTCATACACGCTTTTAGAACATGGGAAATTTTTTTTTTAATTTCCTAAGCTAATCCCTCTACGCTCTACGCTTGTCAGCAGGAAAGAAGCCAGGGTCTCTGGTGAGAATCAAACCCGCAACCCCGGCGCTGATAGACGAGCTCACTACCAGCAAGCCTACCGGGGCACTATTGTCAGAAAAGAGTACAACTTAAGACGTTAATAACCCTGGATGGTTACTATTCAGCGAATCGACGAAGCTCTTTTACACTTTATCATGTGACTTTTTTATGTGTATGCAAGTTACGCTTTTTTTCAACAACGTTAGCTGACGATGTTTAATAATAAGATATGTCTTAAATTTCACTTTTAAATTGTCATTTCTATGTAATTATTTTGTATCTTTTGCAATACTTATAATTACTGTCTACTTAAAAATATATTACGACCCAATTTTTTTAATTATTAACTTTTTATCAATTATACTAGTCAATGTTTTTTTATTTGCTTTCGATTTGTGCGTTACATCTTTAAACTTAACTGTGTTTAGTGATGAACAGCAACAATAGAATTTGTTCCAGAGATAGTATTGGCAATATGATTAGAATCTTGGCTAACCAGAAATCAGGCATTAAAATTTGTCACATTAATGCTCAAAGTTTACTAGGAAAGATTGATGAATTCCGGATTATATTTGAGAAGTCAGAAATGGATTTAATATGCGTATCTGAAACCTGGTTTGATACTAATACTACAGATCTTAATATTTCTTTAAATGGCTATATTGTACGAAGAGTTGACAGAGATGATGGATATGGTGGTGTGGCAATATATATTAAAAAGGGCATTAATTATTGTATTAAATGTACTTCAAAGGATGCAGATTTCTTCGGTGATACGGATCCAGTAAGCTTTGTGGAGTATTTGTTAATTGAGGTTAATAGTGAGGGTATAAAACTCCTAGTGGGTAGTATTTATAGGCCAAATAAAAATTTACCGTTAAATCGGTTTATTAAAACGCTGGAAACAATTACAGCTCTATATGAAGACGTGATATTAGTTGGTGACTTCAATTCCAACGTATTAGTAGAACGAAATCTTTCTGATAATATGACCTCACTCGGACTTACTTCACCTAACACAACCGCCCCCACGCACTACACTGCAACAAACAACACACTCTTGGATCTATTTTTTGTGAATAATGAATCTAATGTTCTTCTTTATGATCAACACTCAGCGCCATGTTTTTCTAGACACGATCTTATTTTCATGGCGTATAACTTTGATCTGTCGACAGCTAGCCAGTTAATTACTTTTCGTGATTTTAAAAATACTGATTTTGCAACACTGGAATATGAGTTTTTTAACGTTGACTGGAGTTGTTTGTACTATATCCTCTCTGTGGATGATCAGCTTTCTTTTCTAGAGTACAATCTACGTAACATATTTAATCTCACAGTCCCTTTGATAACTAAAACCGTCAGTCAGAAGAAAAAACCGTGGTTTTCCTCCAACATCAAAGAAGCAATTTTCCATAGAAATTTATTGTATTCTCGATGGAAACGGTTTAAAACAACACACCTATTGAATGAATACCGTATTGCAAGAAAAGAGACCAACAAGATGATAAAGAAGGCCAAATCCAATTTCTATGCTAATAAGTTCTCGTGTGCTCTGGGGTCCAAAAAGACATGGCAAACTATCCGTGAAATTGGTATTGGCAAAGCAACCACTCAGGAATCATGTACCATTGATGCCGATATTATAAATAAAACTTTTTTGAACATCCCTATGATTAAAGCTGATCGAAACTACTACAGCAATAATAATTTGTCTGATGATGTTCCTGAGAAAAACAAATTCTATTTTAGAAGTGTTGACCAATGTGAAGTATGGTTAAGTTGCTTATCCATAAAATCTAATGCTGTAGGAGCTGATGGAATCCATCCAAAATTTATAAAACTTCTTCTCCCACAATTAATCCCGTTCATCACGTTTTTTTTTAACAAAATCATCACTACAAGTCATTTTCCTACTAAATGGAAAAACTCAAAAATTGTACCAGTTCCTAAATCAAGTTCTGAGTACAGACCAATTGCTATTTTACCATTCCTTTCTAAAGTTTTTGAGAGGCTAATGCATAACCAAATAACTCTTTACTTAAATAACAACAACTTGTTAACTGATCGTCAATCTGGTTTTCGAACTAAACATAGCTGCATAACTGCCCTGGTAGACGCTGCTGAGGAGATAAGGAAAGAGGTTGATAGAGGTAATTTTACGTTTTTAGTCTTGCTGGATCATTCTAAGGCGTTTGATACTGTTGACCACGGCATATTTTGCCTTAAACTGGAAAGAATGTTTAATTTTTCGTCACCTGCAATTTGCCTTTTGTCAAAATATCTCAGTAATAGATATCAGTATGTTCAAACTACGTCCAAGACATCTGAATCTCTACCCGTTACAAGAGGTGTTCCACAGGGATCAATATTAGGCCCACTACTGTTTGCGATGTACTCAAACGATCTCCCTAATGTACTCACGCACTGTGGGATAAGAATGTATGCAGATGACGTTCAACTCTACATCAGTTGTAATGAAGCCTCGCTAAATCAGTGTGTCAGTAATTTCAATAATGAACTACATAGAATTTATTTGTGGACAACGGCAAACGGTCTTGGAATTAACCCCCAAAAATCTAAATGTATTGTTATACGTAAACGTCTGGCAAAAATTAACTTAAACTTTATGCCCAATATTTCCATTAATAATCAATGCATAGAAATTGTAAATACAGCAAAAAACCTTGGAATTATTTTTAATAACACACTTACATGGTCTGACCATATAAAATATGCATGTGGTCGAACGTTTTCCATGGTAAGAACACTTTGGCGTACTCAATATTGCACACCAATCAAAATCCGAATATTACTCGCTAAAACGTATTTAATACCAATTTTGTTGTATGGATGTGAACTTTTTGCAAATTGTGACACAATAAGTGAAAATAAACTTAATGTAACATTTAATAATATTATTCGTTATGTCTATGGATTAAAACGTCGAGCACGAATTTCAACATTTGCAATTAAATTATACGGCATTTGTTTTAAAGATCTGCTAAAAACGCGTATCTTAATTTTTCTGCACAAAATCATCTACATGAAACAGCCTGAACATCTATATGTAAAACTTAATTTCTCAAATATCGAAAGTAGAGGAACAAGACTTATACCATTTAGACACTATAGCCTTATATCATTACGGCAATTCTTTATCCATGCCATTTATCTCTGGAACTCAATTCCAAATTGTTCTCAACTTTTATGTAACGCACTAGAGTTCAAAAAGTCAATCATTAATTTGTTTTCCACATCAATTTGATTAATAATAATTAATTTTTGATTTTGATAAAATTAAATTCTTTTTTGATTAATGTTATTAATTTATTTCTTTATTTATATAAATTGTTGATTTTTGTAACTAGTTTTAAGATTTAGCATTACAACTTTTTGCCAATTCTTAGTTCCGTACTGCAATATGAGACTCTTAGTCTTGTGTATGGAACGACAAATAAATAAATAAATAAAAAATAAATAAAGATGAAAACTAAAAAAAAATCATTAATTTGAAAGCACAAAAAAATTTTATAATTCGTATAAAATTTTGTGAGGGAAGAAGAACTTTTATTTTATATATTTTATTTTATTTTTTAAAAAAAATGCTTAACTAAAAAAATTTTTGTTGATTTTAACTAGAATTTTTTTTTTAAAGTTCGTCGATTCGGCGAAGATTAACCTTAATGTACTAAAATGAAAAGTTACCTTTCAGGTTTTAAGAAAACCTATTTTTCTTTTATCATTATGAATTCGAAATATTTTCTGAATAGATATTGTTGTGTTATTGAAGACTTAATAAAAGAGCGAAGGGACATGTGTGAATTGGTATCAGCACAATTATGCTATGGCTTAAATTAATTTCGTTGTAATTTGCTTGAAATCCAAGATTTTTAAAAACTAGAAATTTAATTGCCAATTTCATAAGCTTTTAACAATAACTTTGGTTCTTAAAACGGGCGGAATTTGAAAAAAAAACTGATGGTTGCCTCATTACTGTAAAGTCAATGTTCGAGACAAATAAAATATAAATTCTATTCTATCAATGCTATTTTACATTATCCTGCCTAGTTGCAAGTCCCTATTCCAAGATTGTTAAGAAATTAAAATATACGTATTGTACACACAGAAAAAATGCCTATGTAAAATTAAGATGGAAAAATGTTGATTGAGAATCATAGTAAATTTGTGCAAAAGCATGCCCATTATTTAAATTTATCTTAATTTCATATTAATTTAAAATGAGAAATATTAAAATAATCTTAAATCACGCTTATTTAATATTATTCACTGTTAAAATAAATAAAAACAAAAAAAAATATGGATTCAATATTGAATCCATTAAAAACCTGTTTTATATTAAAATCAAAATGTAATCTTGTTAAATTAACATGCAAACATAGTTAAGTATGTTAATTTTTTTATTTTCATTCTTAAAATATGTTATAAAAAGAAGACAATTCCCGTATTCTTTTAATTTAAATTATTTAGTTAAATAGTACATCAAGTTTTCAAAGTAGAATGATGACGAAAACCATATCGGGCGATTCTGCTGATGCTTCTGTTGACAAAGGAGAATACAAAATAAGTAAAGCATGTGTTACAGGGTTAAGTGTATTTAATTATTCTTAAATAAATGCATATGTTGTCTCTGAAGCTTCTTCACACTGCTATAACACACTCAAACCAATTTGATTCTACATGAAATTCACGTTGTTTCAACTTGAAATAACTTTCATTCAACGTGATTCGTATTGTTATTTCAATATAAATGAAATTTTGCTCTAACTTTACTGCAATGTTAAATTAACATGAATAATATCTAGTTATTTTAAAAGAAAAAAATGTTTTTCGCAAGTAATTATAAAATCAGGTTGAATTAACATGAAAAACGTATGAAGCAAAATCAACACCGAAAAATTTAAAATCATTTTTTTCTGATTTTTTTTCTGTGTGCGTGCAATAAAATTAATTAATTGTTATTTTTCGAGTATAAATAAAGACATTCGAAACGTCTTTTCATGTTTGCCATTTTTTGCTTCATATGTGGAATGAGTTACAACTTTATACAAAAAATATATTCACTTTTGTTGACCAAGTAGGTTATCTTTTTTATTAGCAGTATTGAATATAAAAAAAAAACATTATTTCTGCTGTTCCCAAAACTCCAATTTTTTGTTCTATGTTGAAAGGTATATAAGACTACGCAAAGCCGAATAAAACACTTTTCTTTATTTTTAGTGTGAAATCAGTGGCGAAATCTACAAAGAAAAAATTGTCAAAAAAAATTTTTCAATTAAATTAAGTAATGCTGTTTCAAACTATATTTTTAGTTGTTCCAATTAATTTGCCTTAATTTAAAATAAAAATATGCTAACATGGAAACATACACACAAACTTCAAAATATTTTAAAGTGTCAAAAAATTTTTTAACTGTTTCAATTAACTGTGTTGATTGAAAAAATATTTTGCTTTGTGTTAACGTTTTAAATAGCCTCTTTTGCTGGTGGTCACATTTCAGTTAAACCTATTAATTGAAACCCAACTGGAAGAAAAGCACAAACTCTCAAATATGTTAAAAGATATGGTTAATTTGTTTTTAGGCACAAAATCAGTACGGAATTTAATTAATAGTACAAATATCTAACTAATATGTTAATTGATGTTGGTTTTTAATTTTTTTTGTAATTTTGTATTTTTCAAAAAGTTTATTTTTTCCAATTTCAGAAAGATCGGTATAAAGTAAACAACGCATTCGCACAGCTAGTTCGTTTCAAATACCAAAAATAATTTCCCAAAGGTCTCACGAAATAAACTTTCACCGCATTTAGACTATGCAATTAATGCCGAGTTTTATTTTCTATTTTCTTTTAAAGTAGTTGCTACGAAACTCTTTTAACATTTTCATTTAAATTTTTTTCAAGTATTTTTTCAACTTTTTCAACCCCGTTTTCTTCCCTACACCGCTTGCTAACAAACAAAATGTTGCATGCGAAAGTTGCGGCGTTAATTGCATAATGTAAATATAATCATACTCGAAAATATTTTCATGTGCCAAAAACCGAAAGGGTGAAATTAAGTCATATTTGCTTTAAGCGATTACAAATTGATGTCGATTGAATTAAAACTTGTTATCCCATTAAAAGTCTATTCTAGTTCTTGGTGGAGGGTATTAAAGAAACGGCAAAGCCGAATACGGTTCTCTTTTTTAAAATTTTCCACTTTTATAATTAAGTTTTCGTACTAGATTTATATTATTGATTAGAATTCCCTTCTTCTTTGCAATATTTTTTTGGATTTCTTGCATTCACTTTATGAAATAGTTCTTTTTACTATTAATGATTAAAAAATGTGGCTCCTTTATAGCCAAATCTTTTTAAAGGTATACAAAAGTAAAATTCCATTAAATAGATTTTTTAAAAGGAAATTATTAATATTTTTTATTATTTCTAACGTAACTAAAGTGTATTTTATAAGGAGCTTTTTAACTTAAAATATATATAATGCAAAGTATGTATGTACAGAGTAGCGCAGAATGATCTGCTTGGTTTGAATTTTTTATAACTTTCGTAGTTATTTATTATGTTTTCTTTTTTTCAGCATTTTGTCAAGAAGACGTTGGGAATTAATTTTTTTTTTTAATTCCCTAAGCAAATCCCGCGAAGCTCTTAGCTTGTCTGCAGGAAAGATACCAGAGTCTCTGGCGGGAATCGAACCCGCAACCCCGGCTCTGATAGATTATCTTACTACCGATCAAAAATAATAACACCAGAAATTTTGCATAAAGTCATGAAAAATATGTTAAAAAGAGCACGTGTGGGCGGATCTTATAAAGGACATAATTTGCAGGTTAAAAATGTTCAAAGCTGATATAATCCCCCAGTAATAAACTGCGTTTAGGAAAGAGTAATACAAATTATTATCAAAGTAATTTTCGGGAATACAAAATTCCAATTTAAAAGATTTTGTTAGTCGTGCTTAATTTCCAATTTGTATTCTTGATAAAAACACTGAAATTTATTGTTGAAGGGATAAGCAATTCCCATGCGCATTTCATTGGTGGCTTAGGCCAGATCATCCAGATCGTGGGAATTAAGCACGACTAACAAAATCTTTTAAATTGGAATTTTGTATTCCCGAAAATTTCTTTGATAATAAACTGGCAAGTGCACGGCTTAAAAAAACTTAACTGGCAACATGCTTTTTGCAAGTTGTTTTTGTTTTTCTTAACCAACTTACAACTACACTTATAAAATTATTACAGTAACTGATTAATAACTGAATATGGTTATTTTACGAATAATTTTATTTTTCAACATTTGTGTTTGTTATTCAAAAAACAAACTACCAAAAAATAATGTTTTCCGTATTTATTTTGTTATGTAGTTTGATTTTTTTCGGTTAAAATATATTTTTTAAATGTAAAAACTATTCAATTTTACGAAATATGCTGTTTAATAAATAAAAAAATTAAAAATGAATATAAAAATCATTTGTTTTAAATGAAATGTAAATGATCCGTTTTTAAACGAATTTTAAGTTGTTTCAAATGAATTTTCGTTTGAATTTAACTTCATAATTTTTTGAGTGTATAATTAATATTGGAAGTATTGCAATCAATTGTAGTGGGGAATGTAAGAAGCGATAAACTTACTGTTTATTGTTGTTGGTTTTTTAAGCTTTGGTATTGTTACAAGTAAAGCTTTTGCTTATAATTCTTATTCACTTAAAAGTTCTGTTTGTTATAAAGTTTCCTGGTGATCTGGCCTAAGCAACCATTGAAATGCGCATGGGAATGGCTTATCGCTTAAAAAATAAATATCAGTGTTTTTATTACGAATAAAAATTGAGAATTAAGCACGACTAACAAAATCTTTTAAATAGTAATAAAAATTGCATAAATAAAAAAGCTAAGCCACATAACTCATTCTGCGCCAGCCTGTGTAGATTATTATCAAAAGTTTTTTTTCTGGTTTAAAATGCCTGTTGGTGCCATTATGCTGGGCGGTGCAAAAATAAGGCTAACTTTGACCTAGAACATTAGTTTCGCTATGATTTATGGATTAATAGCATAAAGCTGCGACTAAAAAAAGTCATACGGGAAGAGGTATCAAGAGGACAATTCGAACGATCTCCTATACATGAGATGACCAAGCTCTTAAATCTCGAATTATCCTATATCTCTAAACGTTGAGAAATACAAAAAAGACACTCTCAGCTCAAAATTCAGAATTGCACTGGACCCTTTAGGATCTCATGTATGTTGTCATCGTACAAAATTCAACAATAATGTTTGTCGATATACCCAGTCATCCGGAAATGACACTAATTGCCGAAGATAATTTTTTAAAGAAAATTAGGGGAAATTTAAAATTTTTTTATTTACTAAAAATTTTGAAATTAACACGTTTTTTTGAACGCTATATCCGTCAATGGCTAACAAATTTTAGCCAATTTGATAGACGTTTCTTCAACAGTATGCCCGCTATCAACTGACAAAGTTTAGAAGTCCCTGCAAGAAGACCCTTTATAATTAAAAAAGTTATCTTATTTTATACAAACAGAAAAATAAAACAAATTTATAGTCATCTTATAAAAATCTTTTGAATACCATCATTATTCACTTTTTTTTAATAACTGTAAAAAAAAACTGGCATTGATGTTGATGAATTAATATTTCTGGAAAAAACTGTAAAAGCAGGATTTAAAAAGAATTTGTATTTTTATCTCTGCTTTTTAATCTTTTTAAAATGATAGAAAAATATATACTTTGATAGAAAATATTAAAATAAATTAAAAAAAAAAATAATTTAGATGGGATATTTGTCTGATGACATTTTTGAGTAATTAAAGGAGTGGTTATTTTTAATGGTAAACAGAACATGCATATCTTATGATGATATTTATATCAAAGTTAAAATTCGGAAGAGTTTTGAAAAAATATTGAATTCTGTTTAGTGTCGAACGCACCGAGATTCGCCAACTGTTGTTAGGGTGTTCTCAAAGTACTTTATTTATTATTTCAGTATAATAATCTGCAATATAAAAAAATACAATAAAATTTTTGGACCAAAAGTAATATTGGATCAGGAATAGTCTAGATATTTATTAGTAATTGAACTTACAATTCAAAATTTAAAAATATATACTAATAAAACGAAGGAGTAATGTATGTATATTCGTTTGCTTGTTGGAGGTAACCGATCTTTATATAAATTTGTAGAATGGTTTAGGGAATTCTATATTTTCCATTCCGCATTATGTGACCAAATAAGATATATTCCGTGTTTTTATATATTTTACTTCTTCATTCGAAAAATCCACATTTCAAACGAATTTAATCTTTTTTCATCTGACACCCTAATCGTCCATGTTTCCACGGAATATAGTATAACGGGCCATATATGAGGCTATCAGCGTAGAAGTGGTGTAACCCCAGACAACTTTGTATGAGGTGATGAGGAGTAAACACAACTCTTGCACAATAGTACTTGGTTGTAGCGGCTCGTGCTAAACTATGTTTCTAGCGCCATCTGTTTTGGATATAAACAGTTGGCTTAAGGACATATCTTACACCAGAACCGTAACCAAATTAAATTGTGGGTTACACCACTTCTGAGCTGATAGCCTCATATAACATTTTATAAAACGTATTTTTGTTGTTAGGCTTATGTCGTGACTACCTAGTGTTTTGCTATACGTCAAAAAGGCGTTGTTGGCCATTTCAATCCTACATTTAATTTCTCTAGACATGTTGCTTATCAGTACACTCAAAATAAAAATCAATCCATCCGTATTCAAACTAATCCGAAGCGATGTTAATAGTACGCTGAGTATGGGTTTTCTTGAATCAAGAACAGAAAGATTGAATTAAGTACGTATTTTTAATCGCGAAATACTTAACTTATCTATTTTCAATCCCGAATTCGTACTTGAAATTAGCCTAAAGGGAATTTTATTATTATTGATTTACTTACCCGTTTTACACCTTACAGAATTTAAATTATAAAACACCAGCATCATTCCCAAAATAGTTCTTACTTTAAAAACGTAATGTACGTACTATTTAACTTAAAATATAAACTAAATGAGAACTCTTGCTTTCAATTTTACTTCTTAAGCATGAAAATAATGTGTGTTTGTAGTTTCTAAACGTAACAAGCAAATCTTTTTTTAACTACTTGTGTGGTGTTGTTGTAGTGCCTATATTAAACTTTTAAAAGTTATATGAGATTTAAACGCTCACTTTGTAATTTTTCTGTCAGAGTGGCACAACCAACTAAAAGTTCAATCTTTTTTTACTTGATTTAAGAATTTTGTGCTAATTTTAAGAAATTCCGGGATTTATTTTAGAAAGTGATCCCATTTAGGATTGTTTCAAGTACGTTTAAGTATTATTCGAAATGATACAACATTGTAGTAACTGACACTAAACACGTTCATTGAGAATAGATGGGTGACTAGTCAAATGGTGTCAATATACCCCCTACAATGACAACCCCATGAAAAAATTATAGGACTTATTCACATAAGGTATTAGAACTAGAACCGGTCTACATCAACGAAGACCTATCACGGGACTACTTTGGTGTCAGTTCGCTTCCCTCTAGGGATACGAAATTATTTCTTAATAAATTCAAATTTATTGAACTATTTTCGCAAGAATATTGTTTATAAATTTTAGAAAAATAAATATTTTATGTCAAAGTATATATTTTATGTTATTAAAAAACTTTAATTTAAAAATTATTTTTACATGCATCATAAATCATTCAGAAATTTTCAACAAATTTTTTGTCTCAAATTTGAACGCTCTTTTTTCACTCTCTCGTTGCAAGTTTTTCGAGAACGTGAACACTTACTAGTAACAATTATTGAAAATAAACAATAATTTGCTGTATATGAACACTCCTAAAAAAATTAATAATATAAGTCTTGATTGTTTAGCTTATTTTATTACTCGGAGACTACAACAATTTTAAGATTTTAAAAATGTAATTGAAAATACTGGGAATATTCAATTAAACGATTAATCAAAGATGTCAATTAATCAATATTATGATTAATCAACTAACTTGATTTTAGGAAAACTGGCTTAACTTTATTATTTTGTAAATTTAAACACTTTTGAGTTCAATTATTCAAACATAAAATTTTGCAATGAATCAGACCTTTGATTAATCAGAATTGTTAATTAATCGACTAACTATAGAATAAAATTAAAATGCAACGGATTTTATTATAAATAACTGAGCTCATATTCGGCTTTAGTATGCCAAAAGCCATAAGAATTAGGTTGAATAGTTAAAAAAAGTTTCAAAATGTCTACCTGTGGAATCATTGAAATTTTGTTTTAACATAAATAAATTTTGTATTTATTTTAAAGATTTTAAAATTTGTTACCTTTTTCTTACCAATACAAATCTTATGTTAACTTTACGTTGTTATTTATTTAAATATATCGACTTTAAATTGTTATTTATTTTGTGCCTTTGACAACCCATAACAAATTTCAACTGAAAAATACCCAATTGGTTCATTAATAATAATAGCTTCAGTTAAAAGGAAATCCTTCATTAAAGGACCCTAAGTGAACATAAAAAAAAGTGTATAAATAGAACATATACAAAGTTTTAAACGAATCTTAAGGATTTTTCTTTGATTTGATTTTATTTTTTCTTTAATATTTTTCGTTATGTAGTTTAAAAAAAAAAGAGGTAAAAGACATTTTTTGTTTTTTTCTGTGTGTTCAATTTTTGTTTTTCTTTACGATTTTTTTCTTTTTGTTCTTCCGCAATTTGTTTTTTGTTTGTTCTTTTGCCTTAAGGTTACTTTTTTAACATTAATCAAATGTTTCCTTTCACAGGAAGTTTAACAAGCGTTGATGTTTTAAGTATGTGTGTTTTTTGTTGTTATTTTGTAGTACACTGTTTACCAAAATTATAGGCACAGTGTAAATATCATAAGCCCCATATTCATAAAAAATATTTGAGATTTATTACAGGTTTAAGAAACGAAATTTCTATGAAAATTTGTTTAATAAAACCTGACCCGCGGCAGTCAAGAATGAAAAGTTATCAATAAATTTAATTAAGTTCATGTTGTAAAATCCCTTTCTTCATAAAAATAATTTAATGAAAATTGAATTTGATAAATCTATGGCCTATTTAAAATATCAAAATTAGGATTAAAAACCTTTTAAATATAAATCCAAATTTGTTTTATGTTAATTATTGTATGTTGTAGGTACACAAAAAAATGTCTCAAGAAAATTTTTAACAACACATCTTGCTTAAAATAAAATTTTAGGTCAAAAAAATTAATCAAAACTACATTTTGGAAAATAGCACTCAATAAAACATATTTAATAATGAACTTATTAAATCTGTCTTCACACAGAAAAAAATCTAGTTAAAAACGTAGGAAACGAGGTTGATTTAAAATTTTTCGGTGTTGATTTTGCTTCATGCGTTTTTCATGTTAATTCAACCTCTTCAACAATTACTTGCGAACAAAATTTTTATCTTTTAAAATAACTATAATTCATGTTAATTTAACATTGCAGTAAAGTTAGAGCAAAATGTCATTTATATTGAAATAACAATCCGAATCCCGTTGAATGAAAGTTATTTCAAGTTGAAACAACGCGAATTTCATGTAGAATCAAATTGGTTTGAGTGTGTTATAACACTGTGAAGAATCTTCAGAGACAACATATGCATTTATTTAAGAATACTTCAATACACTTACCCCTGCAACACATGATTCACTTATTTTGTATTCTCATTTGTCAACAAAAGCATCAGCAGAATCGCCCGATATGGTTTTCGTCATCATTCTACTTTGAAAACTTGATGTACTATTTAACTAAATAATTAAAATTAAAAGAATACGGGAATTGTCTTCTTTTTATAAAATATTTTAAGAATGAAAATAATAAAATTAACATACTTAACTATGTATGCATGTTAATTTAACAAGATTAACGTTTGATTTTAATATAAAACAGGTTTTTTAATGGATTCAATATTGAATCCATATTTATTTATATTTCAATAATTTTTTTATTAATTTTAACAGGTAATAATATTAAATAAGCGTCATTTAAGATAATTTTAATATTTTTCATTTAAAATTTATATGAAATAATGATAAATTTAAATAAAGGGCATACTTTTGCAGAAACATTTTTCCATGTTAATTTTACATTGGTATTTTTTTCTGTGTGTTCATATTTAATAATAATTTATAAAATGTAGTTTTATGTACTTAAATTTTTTGCTGGCTTCTCCAACACTCATGGAAAGCTGGTAAACGCCTTAAATTATTATTATTATTTTATTAATATTCTTGGCTGAGCTTAGGCTCGAACTCGTCTTGAATTTACGTTTCGAGAACAACCACATTCTTATCATCAGATTCTTTGCGTTCTACCCTCTGCACCACTGCGGTGCCTGGTAGTGAACAGTCAAACATCAATATTTAACCAATTAATTATAATTTTTTAATTTTAATTACACCTTTCTTCCTTTTCTTCTCTTTTTTCGTACTATTTCTGTCATGACTTAGTATGTTTTTGTCCACTTTCGTCAACATTTTATTTGTACAACTTAAAGTACAAATGTAAACACATAAAGCTTGTGCCATAGCTATTTTTAGAACAATTGTGATTTTTTTAGTGGAACTGTCGATTTTGAATTTGAAATTTTGTTATAAAAAAAAATTATGTTAAAATTTGGAAAAAAATACTGAGCTTTTTGGGTTTTCAAAAAATTTCTTAGCAGATTTTCCAAATAATACACAGAAAAAATGCTCGCCAATTTTTTTTACCAATAAACCATTAATTAAAACAAACATCAGTTAATTATCAAAGTGATTTTTTGGGAATACAAAAATTTTTAATTTGCAATATTTTGTTTGTCGTGCCCAATTCCCAATTTTTATTCTTGATAAAAAATTAACAATTTAGTCATTTGAATTAAACATTGCATTAAATTTTTTGAATTTTTACTGGTGCAAATTAAATTAAATTTTTGTCGCAAAATTTTTATTTTAAATCATTTTCTATTGTTTTTCTGTGTACCGATTGAACATAATGTAAATGTTCGCTAGGTATTAGTTATAAAAAGCGTTAATATTCTTATTCGATTTTTGACAAATCTCCTTGATACTCATGCAACTTTAAGTGTCAAAAGTTTTTATCCAATTTTAAAGAATCAATTCGTGGTTTTACTCATCACGGCAAATCCAATTTTTGTCAGTTTACATAAAACAAATTTACATATTTTAAGACTTTATTTGTTACACGATTTATAAGCGATTCATAAAGATTCATGAAACTAATTAAATTCTGTTATTTTTAAAGTCCGCATTATCCGATCAATGATTATTAATGGAATCCTGCCCTCGAAATGCATGTTCACGATTGAAAGAATTTTATTGGTATAAGAGAGATATTGAACGTGTTTTTCTGTGTGAGTTTTAACACTGGCATAACATAATATTTGTATGTGCCTTTAAATTAAATTGAAACTACTCTTCTGTATTTTGATTTCAAAAATATGGTCACTGTAAGTATTGGTCTCTTCAGAATCTTTTGGTTGACCATCTATTTCGTTTTCTTCGTTCATTACATTGGTTTTTTACCAAAACTTTAAAAGACTATGCCTTAACTATTAATTTTTGTACGAAATTCTCAAAATATTATCCCATTTTCCAAAAGGGTTAATATTCTAATGTGAGTATAATTTTAACGGGCAGTATATAAACATTTTGAAGTTATCAACATTTTCATATTTTGATTGTGATTTGTGTGTGTGTGTGTGTAAAATACTAAACACATTTATATGAACACACATTTCTCTTTCATATGTTATCGCAAAAGCTCATTCAATTCATACACTTAAAGGCAAATTTGTGTGACAACTCAAACTCTTTGTGATATTTATTTATACCTTTTCTACAACCAACCTACTTAAACGCTCTTAAAACCCACAAACATTTCAATATTAGAATCATGAAGAATTTAAAATAGTGAATTCTTTAAAAAAAATTGTCTCTAACTAGACTAGACTTATTTGCTGTATGATAAAGTTTATCCCCGTTATGCAAAAAAAGTTAAAGTTCACATTAGCTAACCAACAACCAACAACTAATGTAAACTTTATTTTTTTTTTTGCATAAGGGGGTATATCTTTTAATAATACACAGAAAGAAAAACAGTCGGGATAAATAAAGTTGTTTATACATACTTAAAGTAAAAATTGTGCTTAAAAAATGTATGTACGAACACCACTAAAACGTACTTAAAACAATTCTTTACTTTCCTCTTTACTTTCGAAAATCAATCCCGAAATTTCATAAAATAAGTATAAAATTCTTAAACCAAGTAAAAAAAATATAAAACTTTTCGTTGGTAGTGCCACTCTGAGAGTAAAATTATAAAAGTGAGCGTATTAATCTCTTTTAACTTATCAACGTTTGTTGCAGATATTACAACAACATCGCAGAAGTAGCTAAAAAAACAATTTGCATTATTTTCATGTTTCGAAAGTAAAATTTAGAACTCTTGCTTCTCATTTAGTTTATATTTTCAGTCATATATGTACATTAAGTTTTTAGAGTAAGAATGCTGGTTGAAATTCTGTATGGTGTAAAACGTGTATGTTAATCAACCATAATTCTCCTTCTAATTTAAATTTTTGTTTATTTGAAGTACGAATTCGGGATTAAATCAACTTTATAATTTTTAAATCAAGCGCATATTTTTATTGATTAAACCAATCTTATTTTCGAATTATTTCAAGTACGAATTCGGGATTGAATATGGATAAGTTAAGTATTTCGCGATTGAAAATCCGTACTTAATCAATATTTCTGTACTTAATTCAAGTAAATCCGTACTCACCGTACTATTATTACCACTTCGGATGGATTGATTTTTTTTTTTTGAGTGTATATATTCAATAATTTTAGTATCTTCTTGCCAAGCAGAATATATTTGATTTCAAAACTTTGGTTATATTAAGAAGGTTTTTTTGAAATCTGTTTTAAAAATTCGCTCAAAATTTTGTTTCGTTAATGGAACTTTTATTTTATTACCCTATTTAATAATAATGTTTTAAACAATTTATAAAACAATTATTTCCTTTAAATTCCTGAAAACACAATTACTTTATTTTCAAATATGCTACAAGTATGACGTTAATGTGTTTATATGTACATACATGTATGTATGTAATTGTGCATATCTTCTTGTGTGCATGTGTGTTTTGGTGTGTGTAAAAACAAAATTTTGAAAGTGGCAAAATACCTGGGTGGTGGATCCGCTTGTATTTCACACGCAACTTCAACAGTTTCATCCTTTGAGGCACCAATTAAGATGACACGATCTAAATGTTTGCAAATTGGTGTGTCTGTAAAATTAAAAGAGAAAAATAAAACGAAATTAACTTTTTGTGTAATACATAGATAACTGTTTAAACCTATCAAATAAAACCATATGTCCTTAAATATATATATATGTATAAGTATATAAGTAGAGATATAGATATATAAAAGTATATATCTAAGAACAAAGACAACTAAAGGCTTCAATGTATGTCGGGTTGTATGGAATGACATTTACAAAAATATTTCAACACAGTTGCTATTCTACACAATATAAATGCGGTTGTATATGATGGTCTGTAAGCCTGTGTGTGTGTGTGTGTGTCTACGTTAATTAAGGTTATTTTATTAATTTCGATTTTAGCCTAAAAGCATTTACTAATGAAGTCTCCTTTGTGATTTCAATTACATTCTAAAATGTCTTTAAGAAAATTGATATATAATGCAATTATTTTATTGAAAATAAAAATTCATGATTCAACATTTTATCCTAAAGTATTCAAATAAAACAGAGATAATCTATTTTCATTATGAAGGGCAATTGCGTGTACGATATTTTTTGTCAGTTTGTTTTTAGCCAAGACAAATAAACTCGATGGCTTGGCGACGCGAGAACATGCCACGTATGAAAAACATGGTGTGCCAAAATCTAAGCCGCAAACAGACATCGTTTGGTCTTGCAACTTATTGATTGTCATTGCAAATGCCAATCTTATGGGAAATTAAACGCGGCAGCAAAACATTTTCGTCTCGGAACTTACTATTAAAAATGGTAGCTTCGATGTCGTTTTTCATAAATTTTTTAACGACCATTCGTGTGCTATTGCGCAGCCGTGGTGGGTTCAAATTCCGAAGCAGATAACCGGAGAAAAAAAATTGTCAAAAAAATTCATAAGCTTTTCAAAAGAATCGGTTAATCAATTAAGAAGGTATAGGAGAGGGTGTTTTTACCATTTTTGCTTGATTTAAAGTTCATTTAAGACTTGAAAATTTCATCGGATAAAAAATTAGGAAGACATGGGTAGAGGGAGATTTTACCCCTTTTGCCCAATTTCAGGACCTAATTTTCAAAATTTCCAAAAACTGAAAATCTTAAAGTTCCTTTAGTTATTATAGTGTCTACATGCCAAATTTTAAGAACACCGGTGGATTAGTTAAGTAGATGTAGGGAGGGGGAGCATTTACCCCTTTATCTTTATTTCACGCCCTAATTATAGACTATAGCTCCTTCCAGATAATGCACTTTTCGTCTGCCAAATTTCAAGAAAATCGGTTGATAAGTTAAGAAGATGTTGGGTGGGGGAGCTTTTACCCGTTTTGTCCTATTTTATGCTTTCTAGCGATATTAAAAATTCTTTACGACCTATTCCGAATATCATTGAACACATAAGACATTACGATACAATAAAAAATCATAATAAGGAAAATGAAGGGCATTTTGTTGATATTTGAATGGGAATTATAGGGAAATCTAAATGCCATTCCTCCGGAACCACTGGCCCGATTTCGAGCAAACATCTACAGACTTTCCCCAACGTACCCTGAGCTTTAGGTTGAAATCGTTCGACCCGTTTTCACAGTTAGTGGTACCATCAAAGTGTACACTTCTTTTTATATATATAGAAATATATAAGGGGCGCCACGAATATTTGGATATCCGGTTTTGGCAATACTTAAATATTGTCTGGCTGTTTGGACTCACAGTAGAGGTTTTCTGTTAAAAAAATACTACATTTGTATAAAAAATTTTAATTTTTAAATCAAAATAAGACGAATATTTTCGTTTTTTTAGGCCATATGTTGAAAATGAGACAATATTTTGAAAATTCCCTACATTTGCCTTAAAATAAAATTTCTGGACTTTTTCCCCAACATACAAAAAGGAAAATTCCCTGCTGTTGGCATAACTTTGTTATATACCATATTTGGCAATACAATAAATTTTTATATTGAAAAGACACCCACAACCGAATTTGTGTATATAAAATATATTTTTGTTAATTCGAATTCTTAACATTGAACAAATATTTTTAACAATGAATATTGAAAAACATAATGAATCAAATATTTATTGCCAGGCCTGTTCATCGCTTTCGAACGATGACTTCGTTCGCTTTACTTTGTACATGTAAAACACAAACAATGTTTTATAATTTGTTTTATATGTAAGGAAAGCGAACGGAGTCTTCATTCGAAAGCGATGAACAGACCATTGATGTCAATAAATATTTGATTCAATATTATTAGAAATTCATTGACAAAAATATTTGTTCAATAGATGAACAGACAGTTAAATATCAATTTTTATTATGAGTTTGTCATAAAATCGAATAATAACATTATTATCAACTCCAATTTAAGAACTTGAAAAACAAAACACTCGTTCAAATGTCTTTAATATTCAAACAGCAGCTTTGCTTGTCCCGAAGATTGATTAAGTATTTCAATAATTTGGCTTTCGTTTGCACTTTTATTACTAAGCCAATGTATTATACATTTTTTCATTTAATAGTTAATATATATTTATATATATATTCCCCTCGATCCTATAAGGAGCATAGGACCTCTTAATATATATTTGACACAAAACAATTTTTACTGTGACACACATGTGTATGGTTTAATTTTTTGCTAACACAAATTGTTTAAAGGACAATTAACACACATGCCAATTAATAAAGTTGTTAAATACATTAGACATATTTTGATTACTTAACACCTGTTGTTATAAACACACTAATTTTCTTTAAAAAAAATTCTTTAATTTAATATACATATATTTGATTAAATTTTAAATAAGTTTTTGTCGAATTTTTTTTTATATCTTTAAAAGCTATTATTTTTAAGCACAACTACCTCTCCTAGCCAATATCTCAAACTTATTGTTGACAATAAAACAATATAAAAATATGTATGTATGTGCATATATGCATGTATTTATTTCTATAATTATCGCACACTTTATCCTTAACAGTCGCAACATAAAATTCAAAATTATTTAGGATATGCAGAGAACTGGCTTTAAAACCATGGTTGCAACTTTTTAATAAATTTGAGTTTTACAAAAAAAGAGAAGAAATGTTAAAGCCCTTAATTGTTTATTCATTAATTGATATAGAATTGATAGAGAGAAACAGTAATTGCTAGAAAGAGCAAACAAAAGTTTAAACAAAGTTGTTTAGTTTTTTTTTCTCCTGTTATGGTTTTCTTCAGGGATGGCATTAAGAATTTTAAACAACAACCTTTAAAAATTGTACTTTTTTCCCCTAATTGTACTAAAAGATTTTTTTAGTTGAAATAAATTTAATTTATATTCTTAAAAAACACCACAAAGAGGTATTATAAATCTTAGTTTAAAAAGTATCAACAACAAAGTACAATTGAACCAACTTAGCCATCCCTGTTCTGTTAATTTTATTAAATGTTGCCAACTTTTTGTTTATGAGAAACCTAAAAACAAAAAGCTGAATTTGCCCATAAACTGCTGATTAAGCAACACTTTTATTATTTCAAGCTTAAAATGTCAATTTTAATTTCAACAATTTTACATTTTTTTTGTTGACATAACTTCATTTTTTATCGATAACTTTAGTAAAATGTTTGACAGTTTGCCATTTATCTTAATACAGCTGAACCCTTCGCACTTGATAAATTTTTTTATTACTTTATATTTGCACTGTTCACCAAAGCTTGAACAATGCATTAAAGATGAAGTGTCATAAGGGCTTAAAGAATACAGTGAAGCAAACGAAATCTTCGTGAAATCTGGTTTATGAAAAAAATATTCATAAATTTTGAGTTGTGACTATTTATAATTTAAGGTGGATTCATCCATGCATTCTTAACAATATTTTTGTCCGGAGAATAATTTTTTTACTGAGAGTGTTCTGCAGAACGATTCACCCATTTTGAAAAAATTTGTCTGGAGAAACAATGCTGCCATTTGGTTTAGAGATGTAAGCAATTACGCAAAATGGCAGCATAACTAGTAAACCACTTATTTTGAGTTGTTTTCAAAAAAGTGAGTTAAAGAAAATGGAAGTAAAAAAGTAAAGTGATTTTATTATTTTTAATTGCATACATAAATTTTTTGTAATTATTCAGCTAAAAAAACAATAATTTCAACGTCTGTGTACCAATTTAAAAAAAGTGACAACTTAGTTAATTTTGTTCTGAACAAAAATTAAAATTAAATCAATTCAAGAAAGCTTTGCCGTGCAAAAAAATTATTCTCTCTCTTTCTCTCAGAAGTAAGACGACAAACTTTATATAAAAAAAAATATTGTCCGGACAAAAATATTGTTCGGAACACATGGTTGAATCGAGCTTTGGTGTACGATGTACACATACATATAAGCAAAATTTCAATTCTAATTCCATTTGACATTTTGTTCAACAACTTTCAAACTGAAATACAAATATTGTGAGCAGAAAAACTTTCACAGAGCCAAAATAATTTTATATTATCTCACTTAAATTGTTCACTTTGTTGATATTAAATTGATCTGTAAAAATTCAATTTAAATTGTATAAAAAAAATTAAACTTTAGTTTTTATGTATATGTAAATATCTATACGTATGTATGTATGTATGTACGTATGTACAGATGTATAAACATATGTATGTATGTGAAATCTTATAAGACAAAAACTCTCGTGTCCTCCACTGCGTATGAATATTTTACACTTCAAACAAATTGTTGACAAGACATATTATAAAAGCAACATATCATTTCCATTTGGCATATTGTTTGACAACTTTAAAACATAAATAACAAACAAAAATTTAAAAATACATTTTACTTTTACACAACACAAAATAGAAAAAAATTATAAAAAGTTTAAAAAAAAAAATAAATGCAAATTTAAAGTTTAAAGTACCACTATCTCAAACTCATCCAAAAACCACTCATAAATAGGGTGATTTTTTTAGCTGCATGAGAATTTCAAATGATAAGACAAGACAGAAATATTGTTGGAATGAAATATTTTTTTATTAAAGTAATTTTTTGAAACAAATTTCAAAGTTAATAAGATTTTGGTGTGTCGTGCTTAATTCCCAATTTTTTGGAGACTCTAAGAAAAGATAAACAAACTATTTATTGTTGGTATTTTGATAAACCTGTGATATCGTTGCAAATAAGACTTTTTGAGCGTTTGCAATTCTCATTTAGTCGGCAGTTTGCTTTGCTTAAATCTTTGGCTTTTCTAACATTTTTTGGGAGAACGTTTCCTGATGGTCTGGCCTGATCTGAACAGTAAAATTCGCATAGAACCTACCTTTTCCCCCAATAAGAAATTTCATTTTTTTTATTAAAAAATAAAAATTGGAAATTAAGCACGACAAAAAAGATCTTATTAATGGAAATTTTTTATTATTATCTGGTTGAGTATTTCATGGCATTTATTTTTTAAATTCGGTTTGCGGCATATGTCCGCCGCGTCTATGAGTTACATGGTCCTGCCCATATGGTGTAAATGGCGGCTTGGATATTGGCTTCTAATGCTTCAGAATTGCTGGTTTGTCGGCATAAGCTTATTGACTTAACATAGACCCATAAACAATAATCCAGAGGCGTTGTAATTAAAGTTGTCGCCAAATTGATTTGATCCGATTGCTAAGCGCGTTTTATGGCACGTTGTACCGTCTTGTTAGAATCAAATGTTGTTGATGTTTACCTGATTAATTTTTGTAAACAAAAATTTAGTCAGCATGGCTCGATAGTGCTCGACATTAACCGGGACGGCTTGAGGATTGCCTTCGCTCCAAACACTTTTGATACCGCTTCCGCTTTTCAAAATAATCCCGTTAATGTTTTTTTTTTTTTGTTAATCAAAATGATAACAGCAAAAAATTTGAAACAAAAAAAAATTCCTTTCTTTATAACAATAATTTAATAAAAATTAAATTTAATAAACTTTTACCTGATTTAAATATCAAAGTTTGGATTGAAGACCATAAACAGATCATCAAAAAAAATAACATTACTAATTATTTAATAAATTTCACCTGGTTTTATAAAGCTTAAGGCATAAATAAGAAAATATCATTGAATAGTGAGTTTTCCATATCGCCAAAATAGACGCCAAACATTTTAAATATCGCCAAAAACAAAATCGGCAGATCGCCAAGAGTAGCCAAAAATCCTTATATCTGACAGCCCTGGTTGTAGAGTGTATCACAGCATAAACAAAAGTCAAAGACTAACAAACAAATAAACAAACGTTTACACTAACGTTGTTGTGTAACGTACTCTTCGTACTCGTATGTATTAAAGGAAATGATAAACATTTGTTATCCTGTACAGACACACTTGCAATAAATTTACGACATTTTACTTACACATATTCATACATCTGTATGTATATTTATAACTATATGTGAAAAATATTTTTTAAGATGTAGGTCTTTAATAAATCATCATCATTTAAGTAGAAAAAAGGGGCATAGAGAAAAAAGTTAAGGAAAAATAAAACATATTTCTCTATAAATATAATTCAAATAAACAAAAATGAAAATTTATTAATATTTTTTTTTTATTTGATCAAAAAGTAGTTTATAGTAAATTCAATCTTTGAAGTAAAAGGACTCGAATGGAGAGCATGTAAGAGAATTTGTTAAGTATGTGAAAAATTTGTACTAACACACATGATGATGAATTTTAATTTTAATATAAAAAGTATTTCACAAACAAGCAGACAAAAACTGTAAAAATGTTTTCAAATTTTTATGCTTTTGTCTGCATTATTGCACTTTATTTGTCTTAATGAATGCTCGTTATTACATTGACAATTTGTTTCTAATAAACAGGGTAAGAAGGTTTTTTCTGTAGTTCGTAAAAACATCAACATTTGTTATAGTTTTTTTTTTCTTTTTTTTTTTGTAGCGTTA
Organism: Pollenia labialis; assembly: GCA_949318255.1. NCBI lineage: Eukaryota > Metazoa > Arthropoda > Insecta > Diptera > Polleniidae > Pollenia > Pollenia labialis. The sequence continues at coordinate 18,301,568 of OX439141.1, forward strand.
AGTGGGGGACAGAATAGCCGCTGTAGTACAACGTTACGAATCGTGCTGAAAGCTGTCAAAAGTTAAAAACGGCAGTTTTTAATTAGTGTCAACAGAATACGTATTTGTAGTAGTCGTTGCAATTGAAGTCTAAGCGCAAAGTTCAAAATTTTAAACTGTGTTGTGCTTCAGAGCATTAGGCAGCTTCAGCTACTACTACACTCACAATATTATAACAGTAACGGACTGTAGTTTATTTAAGAAATATTCTGTTCAGTCATTTTTAAATAAATAAACATTTAAAATTCCAAGCAAATTTATTTTTAACTGATTCTAACAGTTATTCAAAAAACTAAGTGCATATTAATACGGATTTTCAGTTGCAGTTAATATTGTCCGTTGATTGAGATAAATTCTTCTTTATGTTAAAGTAAAAAAAAATGTAATTTAAAGCAACGAAAAGTTCATTTAATTTTTACTGTCAAAAATTCAACCGCGAATTCCGTAAAAACAAATCAATATTCAGTTATCTTTTTATAAATTAATTGTCAAAAAATTAACTACATATTCCGTAAAAACAAATAAATATGCAGTTATTTTATAAAATTTAACTGTCAAAAATTCAACACCATATTCAGTAAAAACAATTAAATATTCAGTTTTTTTATATAATTTTACTACCAAAAATAAATTTTTACTTATCTATAAAAAATGAATTGCTTTTTTTGTGTAAGCAATTCCCATTTTCTATTTGTTAAAATAATTTAGTTAAATACATCAAATTTTAAAAGTAAAATAATGGCGAAGCCATATCGGTCATGCTGCTGGTGTCTTTTGATTGAGAGTTCTTCTGTAAACAACGTGGTCAGTACAACAAAAGTAAAACAAACGTGTGTAACTGGGTAAGTAAATAAAAATATTCTCCCTCTCTCACTTATAAGAAAAACAAGCGGACAGGTGTCTGTCTGGTATTTTTTAGAAATTCGGCTCTTTTGTGGAGTAAACGAAAATTTAATAAAAATAACTGAATATTTAATTGTTTTTACTGAATATGGGGTCAATTTGACAGTAAAAAATTGACAGTAAAATTTTAATAAATAACTGAATATTTAATGATTTTTACTGAATATGGTGTTGAATTTTTGACAGTAAAATTTTACAAAATAACTGAATATTTATTTGATTTTACGGAATATGGTGTTGAATTTTTGACAGTAAAAATTAAATGAACTTTTTGTTAAAAATAAATGAAAAATAGGTAGACCGGTTTTTAATTGAACTTTCATTTATTTTATATTACAATTTCAGTTAATTTTACGTACAGAATATTGTGAGTGTACAACTAATTCATTCTGTTACAGGCCTGACAACTAAAGAAGAATTATTCTGAAATTAACGGTTATAAAAAATAATAAGTGTTTTAATAAATAAAAAATATGTTTTAATAATTTCGTATATTTGTACCGGTTTTAAAACGTTAACAGTCGAAGGTTGAGACTGAGGAGTGCATCACAAGTTCACATAAATTTGTTTATGGTTCGTCCGAACAAGTCCAAGTCAAACGACGATTTTATATTAAAGTCTACAGTTCTAAAGCTCTTCAAAATCTAATGGATTAACAGACCACAAACGGGCTGTGGATATTTAACGTGTTCATCTACGTATACCTGAACGCCACGCCGTTGCTGATTTTGAAATTGATTTAATTATGAAATTTTTTAAATGTCAAGATATAAACCCAGGAAAGTCGGCAACGCTGTTTCCTACATAAAAAGCCAACCTTGTTCTCAGTGTACAGAAATAAGTGAACGAAACATATGATTGCAATTGCGGAACGAGGAAGGTTTAAAAAGGAACTTTTGAAAAAGTCCTTACAGTTCCAATTAGGGAACTAGTTCGTTCCGGAACGATACAACTCAACGTTATATTAATACATAAAAAGGCTACAAATGAAAACAAAATTTGTCAAAGTTAGCTTAACATGTGCAAGAAAATCTTAAAGAAAATTGGAAAGATTTAGTCAAAGTGAAACTTTTAGTGTGAAACAGTTGTCTTCGAGCCGATTAACATGCATACGATTTTTGTCGTCTAATCTTGATTAAAACAAGAGGGGTAAAAATACTAGCATTCTTGAATTTTATTTTTGGTTTCCTTTCCGTAGTATTCTTAATTTTAAGATTAAGGAAATGAGAACGATAATTGCCAAGGTAAACTGTTTGCGTATAAACGCACATTCAGGTTCCAATAAAAATAAAACAAAAGCTGATCATCTCGAGGTAATACGGGTAACGTGTGTATCAGCACTTAAGGTTTTTAATATTCTTCTTCGTTGTCTGCAGCCAATACTTCTTAAGGTGCTGTCAAAACCTCAAAAGCTCTTGCCGCTTTTATTCTGGTTGAGAACAAAATTTCGAGGGCCAAATTACTGTGCATATTCGATTTTATTATTACAATTTAGTTTAAATGGAAATTTCGATCAATATCGAATGCCGAAATTTGTCCCCTGTTTATTTGAAACAAACGTTCGTTAGCAAATTTTGTTTTAGTTTTTTCCCCAAAAATTCGCTTTATTGCCTTAAAAAAAAAAATTTGATTTTTGGTAACATTTGATATGCAGGAAAAAATATTTGCTGAATATTTCTTTAACTTGTTGTTTGTATGCAGCACAAATAAATGCCAACTTCTGTAAAAAGTTTCTCTTTTTATTTTTATATTCAACTGCAGTTTTTTTCTCTCTATTGTATCGTTTTGTGTCTATCTGAATGTGCTAGTTGTTGCAATATGACATTGAGTTTATCTATATGGTATAAAACACATCCGAGATAAACAATCCAATGTACGGAAATGGTGGCCTTGAATGTTAAATAAACTGAAACTTATTTCAGCTCAAGTTGGTTAAAAAAGAAAAGTTCGGTTTAATTTCCGAAACAATATAGTAGAGATGAGTACAAAAAAATAAAAATATTTTTAACAAGTAAAATTATTATTTTTCACTCTACAAGACCCCTTTATGATTTCATTCTGTATTCTGGTAACATTATTGGCCATTCCAGTTCTGCCAAAAGCGTTTTCTATAACAACAGAAAACGAAACAAAAGCACACAACATCTGTATACTAAGCGTTGCATGCATCAAAAAAAAAATTTGTTTGTTACACGTAAAGACTCACAGATACCCAGCGGGGAAAAAGGAGTTCAGAGGCCTTCTAGAAGGCCTGCTCGCTCCAATCCATACCATAGTCATATCTTTCTTAATACAAATTGTCATTGCGTGGTAGGCCTTCCGCTATTGCTTCTTTTGTATTGCTTCTTTTAGCAAAAAAAAAAAAACAGAACAAAAAAGTAACTACTTCTCTTATCCCTTCTCCTAGAAGCCAATGTGTAATGTGTATCTTATCTTTTATACGAAAGAGTCGAGACCTTTTATGCAGTGTTGCCAAAACTTGGCGATAAAAAATGGCTAAATTTACGGGAAAAAATGGCTAAAAATGGGCTAAAAAATGGCTAAAAGCTTTTTTTTAATAAAAACACATTAAAATTCAATAACAAAACATAAATAATTCATTTAAAGTTGTTTCCGATGAAATTGTAGGTTGAGATCAATTTCTTAAATAAGAATAAACGTTTTTTATTATTTTGAAAGATATTTAAAAAATTAAATCATCGATAAATTTTATTTCGTTATTGTTCATCTTATAGGAATCACTCGTGCGTATTAGTTTTAAATAATTTGAAGGTAAATCATAATCACGACAACATTTACCCAACCTTTTGAATCCAGATCTACAATAAAAAACAAGTAAGAAAATATAGTCGGTACACCCCGACTATATTTTTGTTTTTTTTTTTTTATTTTTTTTATTTTGTATTTTATTTTATTTAAATTCCCTAAGCTGATCTGCAAATTTGCGAACTGTACTTTACGCACAAGGTGTACATGGACAGCCAGCCAGCCGGACAAACATCGTTAATTCGACTCAGAAAGTGGTTCTGAGTCAATCGGTATACGAAAAGATGGGCGTAGGACCATTATTTTAAGGTGTTACAAACATCGAATTAACGGTTTCTAAATGTAAATTATTTTTCAAATAACTTTTAACGATGTTTACTTGGCGAAATACTCTCTCTACTTCAGCACTAGACCATGGAAGTGAGAGCAACTATATAGTAAATTCTGAAATGTCTTAAAAAAAATTTGTTGCCGCCTGCACCTCTTTATTGAAATACTTGCAACCAGAAAGAAACACCGATGTTTGTGTTGATCCATTTTATAAATTTAATATTGGAATACTGTTCCTATATTTTGAAAGATGTTTCATCATCATCGTTTATAGCGATTTTCAACATTTGTAAAAGTTGTGATTTAAATTAAAAGCGTTTTAATTGTTAAAAATGTTTATTTTGCCTTTAGAAATTTTTATAATAAAATAAAAGTGAGTCTTTTAAAAGAAAAAATTCAAGAAAAATTGTATGGCTAAACAATTTGAAAAATGGCTAAAAAAAATGGGTAATGGCTATATGCATTTTTTAATGGCTAAGCAGGTTGAAAAATTGCTAAATCTAGCCACTAAATGGCTAAATTGGCAACACTTCTTCTATGAGCCATTCTTTAGCAGTTAGATAAGAATGGTAATTAAATCAAAAAAATATTTTAAGCCGACCTTTAACCCTTATGTGAATAACAAGGTACCCGGGTACCTTTGGCATTTTTAAGTTAATTGTTTTTTAAATAAACAGCTGATCCACATATTTAAAACTTCTTGAGAACTGCTAACTAGCGTTTAAGATTGTGCTGCAACTTCGACATCTTCATTTGTCATTGGACAAAAAAAACTGTTGCCTTTACTTCTGATGCTTTAAATGAAAACAATCGTAGTGAAGGCAAAAGCAAAAAACCATAAAGTTGTACACAACAAAGAACATCCGCAGTCGACATGTTCGAAAGTGTTTGGTTTGACAGACTGAAGCTTTTAAAAAATTCCGTAGTTACCGAAGATGGGACGTTGTGTTTTTTTTCCGATTTTTTTTTTTAAATAATACCTACATGTGTACATAAATACATACATATGTATTTATTTTAATGCTTAACAATCTTTTAATTTTTTGAAATTAAATAAAACGTATGTATTTATGTACACATGTATTAAAAAAAAAAAATTGCCGAAAAAAAACACAACGTCCCATCTTCGTTAACTTCGGTATTTATTAAAAGTTTCAGTCGGTCAATCGAAACACTTCTGAACATGTCGAGTGCCGATGTTCTTTGTTGTTTTCCACTTTTCATGTTTTGCTTTTGCATTCACTACGACTGTTTTCATTTAATGAATCAGAAGTAAAGGCAATGGTTTATTTTCGTCCAATGAAAAATCAGAAAGTGGAAGTAAAAGCAATTTTTTTATTTTGACTGCAGCTTTTTAAACCCTGCTGCTAACTATTAATAAATTTTAAATTAAAGAAATTTTTTTAGCTTAAATATTATTTTGGAAAGGCGTTGTGAAGCAATTTTCATCGTACACCCTTAACGGTATGACAAGGTTCCCGGGTATCTTCATACATTAAATGTTACCTTTACTCGGTCAAAATCTTAGATAGACTAAAACAATACACCTTAAAAAATTCAACTACATCATCTTTGCAATTAGGGAAATCACCAGAGTAATATTTACAAGTTTTTTGCTTAACATTTGCTAACTTTGATATGCATAAAGAACCATTTTCATTAAATTTCAAACTTGCATACCTTAACATTCATACGTTGCATAGCCCAGTGCAATGCAAAATTTTAAAATTTACTCAAAAATTAGCATATTTTTTAAGTCTCAGAGTTATTTTTCGTGATTTTTCACATATATTTTGACAAAGAATTTTAGCTTACAATACTATTTCCATATAGGTACCCGGTTACCTTGCAATGCTGTTCAAGGTGATTTTTGCCATTCACATAAGGGTTAATAAGGCCTGAAGTAAGAAGGCCTTTTCAATTTTCCTGCTGACTATCCTTACACACACATACATACACAAATTTATACGTAAAACTAGCATAAGCTCACATAATCATACACATAAATATTTTCATTTTGTAAGCCAAAAATGTATGTAGTATAAATATATAAAAAAAACAAAACAACAAAACAGAAAGAGAATATTTTAGAAATTTCTAAAAGATTAAAGAATTTCTTCTCAACTTTGAAAACTCATCATGACATTAAGTGGCAAAGAAGGGAAATTTTGATGGTCTTTTTTTTCTTTTTTTTTTGCACACTAAAAATTCTTTAAATTTTCCATTGCTGTTGATTTCTCGACATTCTGTGTACATACTGCAACATGAATTGCTAAGAAAGCAATTACAATTTGAAGTAACTCTTGATTAATGCCAGAAGATTCTATGTTATGCAACAGCAGCAACAAATTTGCTGTTTGTATATGCTGTAGTGTATGTAGAAAGTGTTCGTAGTTAAGAATTTAGCTTATACATATACTTTTAAAGGAAATAATAAATCTTTGCTGTTGAAGTTAATTTAAGTAAAAATGTAAAGATTTTAAGGGTTCAAATGTTTTAAAAATCAAAAATTAATTGAGTTGTAGTAATTTGTTGCAAACCAGACTTAACAAAACAATAAATTCGAAAGTATAGTCGCTCAAGTTAAGATGATTAAATATCCTACACCACTGTATTAATAGAGAACTTTTCAAGCAGTCATCGATCCGTCAAAACAAAGTTATGCTATGAGGTTAATATTCATATAAGAACTGTTTGTGCCAAATATTTGCTAGATATACAAAGGTTGTCGCCGAAAAATTTGATGTCAATAACCAAATTAATCCAGCAGAAACTGGAGGTTGTGTAATCAATAGCAAAATGGCGAGGAACATTACAGTGGCTAAATGGCAAGCACGTGGGTCAACATCCGACAAGGACATCCGACAAGGGCAGATGGACGTATAAGTTAATCCCCAACATTGTGGGCTGGTTTTACAGGAAACATGGTGCCTAATATTTTATCTCAAGCGTATGTTAAGTGGGCATGGTTACTTTAAGTCGTATCTGCATCGTTTTAAAATTGAGAGGAATCCGTTCTTTCCATACTGTACTGGTAATGTGGAAGAGGATGCCGAACATGTATTTTTCATTTGTCCTCGGTTCAATGATGAGAGGGCCAACTTGTAAGTGTTAGTGTTATGTAGTGTCGGACATACAAACATTGTATGTATAATGTTGTCCTCCTTGGCTAATTGGGAGCATGTATGTAATTATGTGAAATTGGTTTTAAATGAACTACGTAGGGAAAAAAGGATTCGAAGAGGAATCGGATTAGTCAAGTGTAGGTTTCTACCTTCTCCCACCCTGTGAGGAATGCTTTGCGGTAGTTCAACAGGGCTGGTGAAACGAGGTTGTTTAAGCGTGTTAAAGTCACATGCCACGACATGCTACTGAAGAAGTTATTATATCCAAATTGTTTCTATAAAACAACAGTTAAAATAATTTGTGGCATGAAAATCGATTTTTGGGAGTTGCATTTTAACGAGCGCTTCAATAAAATATTTACCGGTTTTATAAAATTTAGCAAATAGATTTGGGTTGCAATAAATTTTAAAATAAAAAATGTTAAGTAGAAAGGACAGTTAGTACTCATCATTTTTACAAAGACTCAATGATTTATTGAGATACAATACAAATCCTTAAAACAGAACACTCAATGTAGAACCAATCTGAACCTCTAATGAAGTTTAAAGTGCACTCCAGTTCAACGCCAGAGATATGGTACAATCTAGTCGATTCCATAATTGCCAGTTGCCTTCTCGCCAGTACAGGACAGTTACTGAGCAGGTGTACAATGTTCTACTTCTCATATTCGTCTTTGAAGCTGCGGCAGTAATTAAAGTGTTTGGCCCTCAGATACTAAGCATGACTACCTTGAAGACAATATCCCGTGCAAACAGATACCAAGGGTTAAGCGCCTCATTAGGTCATCGAAAGTAGAGACATAATACGCCTGCCACTCATGCAGGGCCACAATTGCCTGGCTATCCTTTAATTAATATTCGCGGCCCATCTTCTTTTAGCATAATATACAGTCAATCACCAAAGTTTGAGTTTGCACGAGAACAGGGGAACTCCAAAGCCTTTCAACTCCAGTGGAATCCGAAAGGTATTGTCAAGTTCCTCTTTGTATTCTTGTGTTCTGGAAGCAAAATAATCAAAATATCAAAAAGCTCAGCTCGTTTGAGATAAGCACCATTCAAAGGCTATTATCGTTCACATGAAGGGACAAGGCCATTACGGCGTCAGTAGTCAGTAATGAAAAAGCAGATAATCTGAATCAGTTCACAGCTTTCTTGATCACAATTTCCTCCGCCTGGAAAACTCTACAATAGTTTGGAAATCTCCACGATATATTGGAGTTGAGCTTGCTTTGGTGTACTCAAAATTCCAGTTTTTCTCGTGATTTTAACTCATCTGCGTATAACTATACGCCTCTTCTTCTACCTGGAGACAAATTCCCCACGTATTGCATCTTGCGAAGTTATTTATTGAGAAGTAATTAATTCTTCAGATCAATATTATTGTTTTTATAACCGCGCAGTGTCCTAAGTTATTTTTCCTCTAGTGTCTCGTTATGCGAAACCATCTACCTGGAACATCGTTTCTCTACGCATTGCGTGTTCGTATCAGCGTTCCATAATAAAGATCATGAGCTAAAACTGGAGAGAAGTGATAAAATCGTATAGGTACACCTAGTACCTGTGCAAGCATTTTTTCAACAATTGTCTTTTTGTTTTGAATTCTTAAAGCATTTCCGTAATTTATGCCATATAATTCCGACTTTTTTCTTATATTGGAAACGGTTATGACTGATATAATTACTCCAATAGTTTAGAATAAGCAAAATTCATTTAAAAAAAATTTAATTTTGCCTCACTATGCAATGCATAGATAAAGAAAAATTTACTTGCATTTTCTCTTCTAATGGAAATCAAAAACTATTTGCCATTGCTTGCGCAAAATAATGTAATTTGTTCACTAACATTAACAATTCTAATTTATTTTATAAATTTCAGTTAATTTCCTTCAAATTTCCTATTGGGTTCTTTAAAGCAAAATATAATTTAAGCATCTACTTAACTTAAAATTTTACTTTGTTTAGTTGTTTCCTGTTCGTAAACTATAGAGTAAATGATGAAAAATGTAATATGACTTGCTACTTCGTATATCTTCATACTTTTTTCTACTTTTTTTTTAGTATATAATTGTACTTATACATTCATTTATTTATTCATTCATTTATATTTATATGAAAGAAGGCATATGTATGCATATACAATATGGCAAGTTGGATAAAATGTGCTTGTGTGTACCGTCACCATTTCTTATATTGTGGATGCAATTTTCTTGATTTTGAAAAGAAAGAGCTTACAAAAAAGCAGTAGAAGCGAAGTAGCAAAAATAAATTTACTCATTCATACTCAAAGACAGAGTTATACTAAAATATACAAATATGTTTAAAAATATTTACAATTAGACTAGAATAAAAAAAAAATAGAAGAATATTTTTAGGCGAGGAGGTGTGTGAATATTTGTAAAAGAGGTGTTATTTGGCAGTTCATATGAACTTTAAATTTTGTAAAAATTCTATAAAATTTAATTCATAAATAAAAATTAAAGAAAAATATTTTCTTATGGTAGTTGAAGTAAACTTCAAATTTAAAAGCATTTACTTTTTCTTTTAATGATCTTTGGAAAGTTAAGAATTTATTTTAAGTGGAGAGGACTCATTAAAAACGATTAGTTAATTTAACAAACGTTTATTAAGGCAAATTTTCATACAAAATTTTTTTTGTAAACCTTTATTAATTTTAAAATTTTTTTATTAATACGGGCGATTATGTTTAAAATATCAGCAATAAAAAATTGTAATTTAAATGCCACTGTTTTTATTTAATAATATAACATTTTCAAGTGATCCAAATAACACCTATTTTCGTCGGACACTTACTTCTTGCTTACAACTGTGTATACATATAAAGATTTATAACTTACATTTAACACGTAACGGCAGTTGGTTGCTGACAGTTTCTCCTTCATCATTTATGGCGCTACATGCATAATTTCCTGCATAGTGTTTCGTTATTTTTTGCAACACCAAACTCTGATTAGAACGTATTACACGCGCTGATGTGTTATGCTCCAGGTGAATACCCTAACAAAGTAAATTAAAAGTAATATTATTTCTCTTTTTTCTTCATTTAGTTTAAGTTTTTTTTTTTTTTTTATTTCTTTATTCTTGTTTTAGCCGTATTTTTCTTCCACATTTTATGCAACAAATTTTCTTTTGCATATTAAGTACAAGTACATGTCTAACAAAAAAAAAAAAAAAAAGAAGTGATGTTAAGTTGTTGTATCTGTGTGTGAATTTTTATTTAGTTCATTTCAGTTTTCACGTTTTCAGGTTCCTTTACAATGTGAATTTTAACAACATGTAAACAAAATTATGAAGGAGTAGAATAAAGTTAATAAAAAACAAAAATTCTAAAAAAAAAATAAAGAAAAACTAACTTGAAGCTGTTTTTTTTTTTTTTTGGTATGAGTTTACAACGTAAATTTATTGTAGTGTTAATAATTTAACATAAATGATTAGACGGTAGCAGCAAAATATGATTTAAATGCAAATGACTTTAATCAAAAAAAATTAAAAAAAAAAATTTATGTATGCAAATAAATTAAAAGAAACAAATATTTTAAGGTTAAAAGTTTTGAAGGAAATTGTGAAAATTAAAGTATTAAGATGCTTTAAAAGTTTGTGTACCTTACACCAATGTCTACAATTTTGATCTGGATCTATTAAAGTATGTATATGTATATTCTGGGTCCTTAGACAAGAAGCGAAGATTGTCCGTCTGACACACATAATGGGGATTAATTAACGATCGAGTTATTAATACGGCAACCATATTTTTACAACCAAAATTAGAACACAAAAATTTAATATAATGCAAAAGATCTCATATTCATATACATACGAGTGAATTGGCTTCGCGTGAGGACTAGTGTTTTTCATACGGGACAAAAATCCCGGGAACCCGGCACAAAAATCCCGGGAACCCACACATTTTTCGAGAAAAAACACCGGGATATTTTTTTTAATTTTACTATGGCAACTTTATTGCAGATATATTTCTTAGCCGTTAGGCAAAAAGGTCTTAAGTCAAAAAAACGTATTTTGAGTTTTTGATTGGCTTTAATTAAATTTTTTCTCTTTTGTTTGGCTTAAATCAATTATGTCTAGCACAACTGCTGACAATCATTATCATCTGCTTTTAGGAAAAATGTTCATAAAATGTACCCAACAAATATTTTTCAATTAAACATAACGAAAAACTACAGTTTCTGGCTTAAGATAATTTTGCCAAAATTTTCAATTACTTGTGAATTGTGCGCGCCCAGCCCCATAAACAAATAACCATACGCCGAGCACTCACAAATCACAAGCACAAATCACTAGGATGTGGCCAACTTAAGTAAGGCAATGTTTAATGCTCTGAAATTTCGAAAGAAGAAGAGTTAAAATGTACAGAATTTTCAATTTGTTTAAAGACCCATATTTATTTTATAAAAACGAAAAAAAGTTATTCCCACGTACGTGCTTAAACAAATTTAATTATTATTAGTATACTCAGGTCAGTCAAAAATGAAAAATTATCAATAAATTTTAATTAATTTCATGTTGTAAAATTCCTTTTTCTATAAAAATAATTTAATGAAAATTAAATTTGATGAACTTAAGCCTTATTAAAATATCAAAATTCAAATTTAATTATTTTAAATATTTTTCGGATAAGATTCTGTAAGAGATGATGACGAAAGTTATAAATAAAGAAGCGCTTATTCGGTTCGAAGAAAATATTTTTGTTTCAAAGGAATTACAAAGTTTGACACTTCCTTTAGTGTCAGTTTCTAGAAATATTATAATAAGGGTCCTCATGATATCGTTTATAAGTCTCGTAATCTGTGCAAACTGTGCATTTTTACGCCCTCGTAAATGAACTGTCAAACATTTTATGAGAATTCATTTACACAAACTTGGTAAATTTGCCCAACAATTTTGTCTCGTAAACATGCGGTGTTCAATTGTGCATTTATACAAACAGATCTTTTAATGATTTTAACGTCGTTTTCAATGAAAAATCCAAGTGTCTATAAATCACAAACAATAAATTCTAGCAATAATTTCAGTAAATTGGTCTTTTGGCTTTCTTTGAGCATTTTTAAAAGCAAATTTCTCACACATATTAATCACAAATTTAAACACAAATTTTTATATTTTTGAATTTTAATTTTTAATTTATTTTTGTATTGACGTTTCTTACAAACTGAGATTAATTGTTAAAAATTACACAAAAGTAAAAAAAGGGGCTTCATGAAACAAGACTCGTAAGTTTGCGCATTTGCACAAATGGCAATTTTAAGCGACATCATGAGGTCCCTTAATGATCCTTTGCTTATAAAGGCAAACATCCGTAGAAAGGAAATGTGTTTTCTCATTGAAATCTTCTGCTGTTGGCTTTGAATTAATTCTGTGGCAATAAGTGTTAACCCCCAATTTCACCAAGTTCAGTTAAAACTAACTATTACTTTAACTTCCGGTTAACAATATGTTTGATATGTATGTATGTTAGTTAATTATAACTGAACTTGCTGAAATTGGGTGCAAGTCTATTTGTACTAAAATTTTACAATGGTTTAAAAATATTGTTCTTGTTGCTTTGTAAACAAACAGTGTCTTAAATAAAAAAAACCATTGCTTGCAATGTTTATTGTGCTGTCGTAATTAATCCGTAGAGACCTGCGCTGAACCGCTGAGTCTAGCCGTATTAGTTTTTGCAAACCGGCGCCATCGATGGTAAAATTTTATCCGGCTAACCTGCGGCTAGCAATTTTTGCAACAAATCACCTGCGGCGTCAAATTAGATCGGCTTAAGACTCTGAGTTTGGTAAACAAACAAAATAAAATTTATTTCTGATTTGCGTCTGAAAAATGTGAAAAAATCAGGTAATGGCTAATTTAATTTATTAATTCAGGGATTAGAATTAAAAAATATATTATTGGCTAATAATTAGTTTTAATATTTTTTTTAAATTAGGTGATGTTAATTCAAAACAGCACACTGAATCATGAGGGGCTGTTCACAACAGTCGTATTTTTTCATGTTATCATTTTAAGACATATGACTTTATGACAAATTGTGAATCTCCCATATGCGTGTAGTGAATGCTTGAACATTATTAAGATGAATTCACTGTAAATTCTGTAAATGATACCATTCATGCAGGTCTTTAGTATTTTTTTTTCAAAAGGCTTGTGTTCTGTTGGTTTATGGCTAATAAATTATTGAATTTTAAAACGTTGGTTAAGTTAAACCCCGGTATGTTTTGAATTTTAAAAACTCTGTATCTCTGAAAGTGGCTATCATATCGTTCTTAAACTTCATGAAATCCTCACTAAAAGTGTTTTCTAACACATTCTAATGTTTGAATGGAATTGGACAAATCAGATCATGGGTGTGGTTATATTTTAATTCCTATTCCTTACGTCAACCGCAGTTAAAGTAACAACGAGCAACTAACAAGTTTTTGCTAAAAAGTCACTTATTGTAAATATTCATAAATGAAAGCAAAGAAAAAAGCTCAAGTCTTTGCTAAAACACCTGTTTTTTGAAATATTCATGCATAAAAACAATTTAAAATAGGAAAAAAATGCAAATTAAATACAAATAAAACGAAAAAACTATATGTGTTTTTATACCCGGGTATGCTTGCTGTTGACGAAAGTATAATTTTTCAGCTGTTGACATAAAAGTTAAGCGCCCAATTTTATGCTTTGTAACGATGGTTTATATGGTTTTAATGATGGTTAGATTTTTTGGTTTATACACATTTGAAACCAAAAAGAGAGTTCAACTTCCTCTGATTTATAAGCCCTTAAGGTAGTACATAATACGTGTTAGTGCGCGCGCGCTCTGTAGACTTCTGTCAAAAAAAAGTTAAACTGGTGTATTTTGATAGAACAAGCTACATGCAAAATATTTTGACGCATTAGCGCCAGAAATTTGTTTAACTTTGAACTTTTTAACGCATTGTAAAGTTTTGACAAGTAATCAGCTGCCAATAAAAAGCAAAATTTAACAAACTTGCGAATCGTGAAAGAAAAAATTATTGAAGAGCTAAAAAACATACAATATTTATATAAAAAGAATAAATTCAATTTAATAAAAAAAAATCTTAATATACTTTCGAATCCGTTTTCAATGCAGAAATAAGTAAACAAAAAAAAAACAGCTGACAAGAACGGCTTTTTAGCTCGCGTTGTGTAACTTGCAATTTTTCATGCGCTAAAGTATTTAAATGCACAACAAACGTCGACGAATTAACGCGTGTTATGAACTTCTATCTTTAGAGTTGCATCTTTTTGATAAAAACATACTTTTTTCAAATGTTTTGAAATAAGCGATTAAAATTAGCTCAAAAAATGTCTGCATTTTAAGATTAAAGACTCGTTAAAAATTAATAAATTGTAACCATAACTAAAACCATATAAATTTTCTATCAATATCAAAAATACATTGGTTTGGCGATTCAAATTGTATGCTATTAAGTGATATTGTCATAATGTCCTAATATGTTACAATAGCGTAAAAAAATTATTGTTGTATTTCAAACAAAAAAGATCCTTAAATAATAAGACTTTTTAAACTGTGTTTATTGCTTTCCATAAAAGCACAGTAGACACCTAAATAGTGAGTTGTTGCTAATTTTGCTAATGTTGCTATTTTTTCGTGTTATTATTTTAAGACATATGAATTTATGACTACCGTTTGAATCCCCCAACTACATAAATATAAAACATTTCTAATTTACTTATTCAGTGCACTTTAAAAGAAAATAAAAAATGTGAATAAATAAATGAATGATTAACCAAATTTGCTAATGAACTTTTGACCCAAGGCTTTTTGCTGCTCCATAAAAATTTCATGCAACCTAATCGCAATTTTTCTAAACCTTTTAACCAAAAAATAAAATACTTATATTTTTTAAATATGTTTCATATTTCACATTTTCCTTTGTACTCAGCCACATGGGACCATTTAACTTTTAAGAGTTGAGTTATGGCGTAAGAACAAAAAAAAACACCCTTAAAATACCACAAAAGCCATTAATCAGCAATTAGGAAATGTCGTATTTTTCGAATGGATCCTTATTTTTTAAAAAAAAGTAGGGAATCAGAAAAATTAAATAAGCAGAAAAAAAAATTATAAATTAGATAAAAATTTTTTGAAAAATCAAGTTCAAATGTTGATAGAAGTTAAAGAAAAATTTACAGCAAAAAAAGAACTTAAAGCTGGTATCGCTTTAAATTAATTTGAAATAAAAGATTTTTTTCTGATATGACATAACGGGTATTTTATTAAGAGCGAGGCATTTTGTTTTCTTAATAAATAACGTCTGGGTTGTTTTTAAAAATAAGTAATTTTGATTTCAAGTTAAAAAATACAATCGAATATAATAAACAGATTGCGATATATTTCAAATGGCTGCGTGCGGAAGTCCTGTAGCTACTGAAAACGGCCGATATGTAAGAAATTTTGAGTTCAATACTGGCATGCAATGTTTCTTATGTTGTTAGTAACTTAAAGTAAAAACTCTAAAAAGGTGAAAATACATGAAAAAGGTGGCCATTTAAAAACAAGATCTTTGGAATTCACAGTATTGCTAGGAACACAACTGGGACGAACGACGAATTTTTGGCCGCGAATATTCGTCACCAAAAATAAAAAATATTTGTGTATATGAAAATGCACACAATCAGGGCGCCGACGAAAATCCGCCGGACGCTGCAAACTTTAAATAGATTTAATGCTAATTCTCACGCCGGCGAACGACGAACAAATCAGTACCGGGTAGCCATATTGTTTGAAAATGGTAAGTGTTTTAGTAAATAAAGTTACTTTTTACTTCAGATATTGTAAAATTTTAACTGAATATCATTTTAAATACAAATTGTAAAAAAAATTGACAATAAAAAAGTATTTTAGTTAGTTGTTCTTAAAGTTTTGTTTGTGAAGTATATTTTTTTCATATGGTACCACTATTTCTTGTTTATACAATATATTTTATTTCCATTTTGTTTTTTCGTCGTTATTGTGTTTCATACGCCGAATTTATACAGCGAATTTCTTCCGAATAATTCGTCGTGCTGGACGAAATTCGTCGTTCGTCCCAGTTGTGTTCCTAGCATATAGTCGGTATAACGCCTACGCAGTTCTAATTTAATATTAAAATCACTAATCTCCTTGCAATGAAGAATAGTTCGAATTGAAGAATGTGTATTGGGTTTTTCAATATGATGGTGACACTAAACTCACCATTTCTGCTGCCTAAAAATGCCGTTTAAGTTCCAGTCAGCCGATCATAACGCCATCGGAAACCTCTGCGGATGATTTAAGGAAAGTCTTGTTGTCACGTGCAAAAAATTTGGATGGCTTGTGGCCAAATGTATGAAAAGCGTGGAATGCTATTTAAACACAGCTTTACAAAGTTCTGAGTTAAGAAAAATTAAATTTAGTAACTACTGTAAACTCAATTAACAATCTTAATAAATTCGCCCCCGGGAGTGTAGGGATCAGTTAAAGAATATATCACCGTTTGGTGTTACATCCTCCGGGCATAATCAGGTGCAGCCAATATCTGCGATTCGGCGATAATCCGAAATCAAGAAATCTTCAGTATCTGGTAACAGAGCATTCAGTAGCCCCTAGTGGCAAGCCATCGGACTGACTATTGTTTGAGGCTCCGTTAATATAATTCTTGGGGGAAATTCTTTCTGTCCTTGCGGATGTTTCGCTCTTTTGTTAAAAAATATACATTCAGGGATCACGTAGCAGTTGTGGTTTACTACCCAAATTCACGAGAATGGATATCCTAAAAATCTCACATAAGGGTTG
This sequence comes from Pollenia labialis, assembly GCA_949318255.1. Classification (NCBI taxonomy): domain Eukaryota; kingdom Metazoa; phylum Arthropoda; class Insecta; order Diptera; family Polleniidae; genus Pollenia; species Pollenia labialis. The sequence goes on from OX439141.1 coordinate 18,318,544, forward strand.
ATTTTTCACCACTTGTGGGAGAGTTCGTACTGTGAGAGGCCTATCCCTAGGTCCTTTTGCTACTCAAAATATGCCAGCAAAGGGGCGAGTATATAAAATTGCCGGATTATGCACTCAAATTGCTACCAGGGGTTGGTTTACTGTCGGTGCGGCGGAGATTTTAGTAAAGACATTGTTTGTCACCCAGTGGTAAAGATCTTACATGGAGCAGGCAAGTATTAGACATGAATGCAATAAGCAACGAAAGCTACTAAATATCTCAATAAAATCTGCACACATATTTCATAGAAAAAAGTAAAGACTGTGGCATTTTTATGTGTGGCCGTTTATGCAACGTTTCCGCAAGATTTAAAATATCTTTATTTTTCTACAACACGTCTGTATCGTCCAAATCATATTTTAATTTTATGAATTAATGGCAGGGACACACAACTTTTGTAACGATACAAGCAAATTGTTGATTTTTTTTAGCATTACAAATTTTTTTATCGAACAAATTGCTGTTTTTTGGGAACTTCAAATTCAATTGAATCACTAACTTCAGAAAATGAACTACTGACATTTACTGCATGTACCTCATGTGAGTATTGCTAAAAAAAAATAACCAGTGTTAAAGAGTCATCTAAGACAACTTCAAGTTAAAATCAGTTTTCCCCTCTACGAGCTGAGAACATAAAACTGCCTTGTTTGAATTGATTATCTCAAAATGAATTTGTTTAAATATTTGATTCTACTGCAAAACAAACACCGAAACTCAGACTAGCTGGATTATAAATTTACTCCACAAAACTGATTTACACAATATACCCATTCAGAATTACGAGATCGCTATTCTGTTCCAATAAAAAAGGTTTACGTTTTTGTATAGTGGTTTTAAAGAACTAACACACGATGGTGCTACTACTGTGTAAACCACATTAAACTTTGAATTTTTCTAGTTGTAGTGGCGTCTGTAGGTTCTAATGTAGATTAATTTTAGTTTTTAAGCATGAAATGTGCCTAATCACTTAACACAATTTTCGTCTATATTTGCCCATATCGATGACCGATTTTCAAAGTAATTTAAGATAATTTAGAAATGTTGTTCAAGCGCGTATCTATGCACGATAACTTGCCAGAGTATTCTGCTAATAACTTAGAGCATTGTGCAAGTTCGTTTGGCAGCTGAACCTTGCATAATATCTATCGGGCTTAAAAGCACACCTTTTATAAAAAAAAAGATTTTATATTTCTTTAGAACACAAAACAAAAACAACAAAAGAGCACTACACTTTCTTTTAATTGAATTTTTAATACGTTCGTCTCTATCATCCAGATATTTCAGAAAACAAACTGAAATGTAAAAAGTGATTCACACACAAACGCTCATTAACTTATACGCCACTTCTTGTACAAAAACTAAATTTTTGTCCTTTAGTCTTTAGGAAAATGTCTTAAAGAAAAACTTACGTTATGCAGCCATAAAAGTTTACGCCATTGAGGATTCGATTGTACGTGACACTCAAAATAGACATCATCACCTTCTTTAATATCATCGGATGAAAGTGTTGAGCCCAAACGTAAAGTGACTAAAGGTGGATCTGTAAAGCAAGCAAGAAAAAACATGATTACAATAAAATTACCAGCAAAATTAAAAAAAAAAAAAAAAAAAGAATTGTTTTAGAAAAATTATCTCTGTATTTCATATTGTGTTCTTCAACACCCTTATTACACTCATTATATCCGGAAAGTTTAAAACAATTTCAACAATATTTTTCTCATAATCATATCATAAATGTTCATTTGAACACGTTTTGTTAAAGAAAACGTCACCCACAACTTGTTTTTAGAACAGCAATTCCAATATTTTTAAACAAAAACAAATATTAATTCTTAGCAAAAGATTGTTTAATGAAAAATGTTTAGAGAACGTGCAGAAATAATTCTCAGCGAATTTGTAATGCTAACAATTGTGTAAATGAAAAATAATGAGTTTTAACATTTTATGCGTTTATTTAAGTGAATTTTAATGAGTATTTTGCACACCAACATAAACAAAAGAATAAGTAGGGAAATAGAAAAAGAAATCCATGATTGGCCTGATACTTCAACTAAACGAAAGTGTAAGTTTTCTAAAAGGATTTCTACCACATTCCTTTTTCATTATGTTCTTTGGTACTTCTTAGCAGTATGATTTCTAATTCAACTAGTTATAAGAAACCATAATTCGGTTTAAGCAAAAGGATGAGGAGAGAAAAAGGATAAGTGTGCTATGAAGCTTTAAGCTAGAAGGCGGGAAAATCCTTTGTGTTTAAGCAATAAACTTTATTTTAAGTCAGAGAGCGATGGCATGTCACCAGATACGATTTCTGATTCGGATTTCTGATTTCTGATTCGCGATTTTAAGAAATCGCACACTCAAAAAAAAAATTACATTAACATTTTTTTGTAGTTTAAGAAGGGTTTAAATGACTGCAGTCAAAACAAAAAACTGTTGAACAAAAAACGAAAATTTGTGTAAATTTTGTTTTGTTTTGACTGCGACTATTTACATTTAATGAATCAGAAGTAAAAGCAACACTTTTTTTTGCCACTGACAAATGAAGAAGTAGAAGAAATTACAGTTTTTCCAGTTTGACTGCAGTTTTTTACACGGTGATATTAAGTTGTCTTTTTTTTTTTTTGTTATTTAAAAAAAACTTGGAACGTTAAAATTTTTTTTTTTTTTTTTTTAACAAAAGTTAAGACCAGTAATTTTTATTGTTATAAGTGAGCAATTTTTTAACATTTACAAAAAAAACAATTTGATTTTTAGCCTGATTTAAATGAAAAATTAGTTGACCGGGTACGTTGAGTTTTTATCTACATAATATTTTGGTGTGTGATTTCAAGAAATTAGTAAATCTGGATTTTGTCCGAATCGTGGGCATTGGCTTCACCTGTCTTGCCACGGAGGATGTAACACCATAAGGTTTAATAGCGTTGAGATGATCCCTTCGCACCCATGGGGGGCCTACTAAAACAGTTGTTTTCGCATAAAAAATATCTTTCTTCACAATGTGAAATTTAATGTTCATAAACTGTATCAGGCAATCTTAAATCATATTTTCCAGCATTAATCAAACCACATTTTAAGCTTTAATTCTCATCTAAAACTCATTCAAATCTATACGCTCCGTATCCCTTAACTTTTTTTTTGCTAAGCCTTATTATCAACTGGATTCACTTTGATATTACAAATCCTTAGAAGTTTTTCCATTTTGGTTACTAAAGCCTTCTTTTTGCCCATAATTTTTCACTTTGAGTTGCAAGATGGCGAGGAAAAAAAGTTTAAATTACAAAGTAACACGTGCGGGAAATTAGTTCAGCTAGACCAAAACCGCGTTCCAACTTTTTATTCCCATCTTTTTCTGCGAAAAAAAAAAAGAAATCAGTTGTTGTTTTTTAAAGAAAATTTTGTGCGATTTCATTGTAGAGTTTTTTCTTTTCTTTGTCAGTGCTTTTCTACGTTCTAAATACATACTTGGTTTCTATTCATTACAATCTGTGTTCTATATTTTGAAATTTTTTTTTGTGTTTCATTTCCTGCCGTGGTTATACATTTGTCTAGTTGTTGTATGGATGTGTGTGTATGTGTATGTGTGTGTTTATGTTGGTTTATTTTAGGGATAGATGATAAAGGAGCATAAAGCCAAAAACCAATTTATTTTTCCGCCAGAGTCAGTTAGTAGTGTTGTTTGTCATTGCCTTGAATTATTGGCAAAAGTGTTAGTACCTTTTCTTTTGTTCGTGTATGTGTAGAGCGATTTGTACTTTTTTAGCTTTGTGCTTTTTTTTTTGTCTTACTTATCCCTTTTGGCTCAAAATGAAACTGCAGATGTCTACACTGTTCTAAAAACAAAAGGAAAGTTAAGTAAATGGTTTATTATACTCCTTTTTGTTTGTTATTTCTTTCGCTTCTTCAATTGAAACATATTGAACGAATGCGTATTTGTGTAAAGCTTCCAACACTTTTTGTGCTTCTAGGAAATTTGAGTTATGACACTGTTTATTTGTACATGCCACTTTTTTCACTTTGAGCATTTTTGTGTGTTACTTTTTTCTCGTGTCTTATTTGAAAATGTGATTAGTGGAAGAACAGCGTACAAACAAGTCATTCTAGTGGCTAATTGGTCTAGAGGAATTTGATAACACAGTACAAATAAAAAGAATCGTTTTTTGTTTTTGTACAAGAAAGCAGACCTGATAGATGGGCCTTGATGTATATGTTCCATTTAATTAATATTTAATTCTAAAATTAAAATTTAATTTTTTTATAAAAACTAAAAAAATCCTAAATGATCGTAATTTTGAACATATGATTAATATTAGAAAAACAAACACATATGTATACGCCCTCATGTACTTTTAAGAAAATTAATTAAATTAATTATTAGCATACTTTCGAGGGCGAAATAATTAAAAATTTTTTTTTCTCAACAAATTTATTTTTACCGGCAAAACTGTTGATTATAAAGAAAAACGTTATATTAACGGATTAAAGAAATTGCAATTCTAAATTTTTTTGAGTTTGTTTTAGCAAAATCGGACAAGTGGTTCTCGAGTTATGTTAAACAAAAAAACATCAAGATAAGGAAAAATTTTAAAGTGTCATAAAAAAAAACTGACACATACGAAAGCCAAACCCGTTGAGGGTTTTACTATACTGACCTAGTACCATCACCCTGACTTGGAATTTCTGACCCCCCAGACAATAATCCCAAAAATGTTCCATAGTGTAATTTGTTTATTTTAGGAGGGCTTGTTAAGTGGCCTGTCTGTAGTCTAATGTAAATTTGTTAGAGAAGAAATTCAAAGAAATCAGTGCTAAAGATGTATAAAATTTGGATAGATTATATTTTTTGTTTTGCATTTAATTTAAATACTTTTCGGAATTGTTCAATATTGATGGGGGTCATTTTTACACCCACATACTGTAAGAAGTGAGTAAATGTTTACTAAAGCGGCCCATACACTTGTTATATTATTGTATATGGTATTCGCCACATTTTTTCAATGGTTTCATTCATTCAATAAAAAGGTGAACATAACCTTTAGAAATAACATAAAGAGCAAAGTTGGCAGCACATTTCACTTTCTTTTCGTTGTGCAATAAAAATCAAAAGTCTTTTGATTGTTGCCTATATATTGTGCCACCTTTGAATATCACATACACATTGACGTTAAAATTGTACTTAAAATTGAACTTTTTTGTTGCATGCGTATGGGCCGCTTAAAATTTCCATTTCGTGTGTAACACTAGTAGATATGCATTTCAGGCCCTATTAAGTTTATTTACTCTGGGTCCTTGACTAATTAAATGTCCATTGAGCAATGCCCGTCTGTCTGTCTAATCGTCCATCCGTTTGTTTGTCCGTCCGTCTGTCTGTTAGCATATGGGTATTTCCAGCGAAAAGTCTACTTTTTGTAACGTAACGCCAGAAGTATTTTAAATTGTTTCTCAAAAAATGTTATATGAATAGTTTACTTTTTATATTTTAGTGTAAAGCGCAACTTGCTCTACAAATAGTAACAAAAGGGATAACGGTTGAACAACATGGTCCCAATAATAAAAATTGGACCGATCGTGTAGGCTACTGCATGGCCAGCCGAGGCAGCCATTTGAATGAAATTATTTTCCATTATTAACCGGAATGATTGTACTTGCAAATAAAAAAAGAAATTTGAGAAAATACTCGGTAGTTTTTTTTATAGCATTTTCAAAAAAAAAAAGTTATTTGGCGGACCCTTTACCTTTGCCAGATTGCCGATTTATTAACACCAAGTTTTTACGATTTCTTGATTGGACGTTTATTTTTCAAAAACAATTTTATAGCACCGAAACCATATAATTTTATATCACTGACAGCCTATCATTAACAATGTAAAACTTTCTTTTGTTATTACTATAAAATAAAAGAAAACATAACTATTAAAACTTAAAATTTTTACTGTCCTCATTAAAGGCGATTTGTTTGCCAACTTCGTCTAGTAACCCCATATATAAACAGAAGCCATCTTTTTACAGGGCATTATCAACACGCTCGATTTATACGAGGCGTAAAGTGCAATGCCTTATGACATTTTAGGGTGAATTTTTTTAGAATAAAACACGCTGAACTTATAGAGAGCAAAGCATTTTTAAGAAACAAACACCAAATTGCATTTTTTTAAATAAAATGTGACATTTTTTGTAGAAAAGAAAACACCATTAGTCTTTGCCCCAATTCAGACGATGCAAATCTTATGGATAAACTTATCACATTTTCTTCTTTGAACTGTCTTCGGCATTTACACAACTGGAGTCTCCTTGCAGAAATATTACTGTTTTATATATAAACTACATTCACTTTTCTTAAAGTTTTGATAAAAAAAAAACATCGGAACTAAGGAGAATGTAGAGAAGTTTAACAAAATTAATTAAGATACTAAAGGAAAACTAATAGCGTTGGATTTTGGATCTCAAAAATTAGAAAAAAATTTTTGAAATTATCGAGGCTCTGGCGAATAAATATGAAAAATCTGAGTTTATTACGAGTTTATTATTGTATATTTTTTATATATAAGCCCACCTAGAAAAGTTAATAGTTCAACAAGAAAACAAACCTTGTAAATTAATTCAAATTTCTCGTTTAAAAAATTATCTTCGATTAAAATACGTTTTTCCCCTTTCCCTACGCAACTGTTTTACTGAAGTAAAAACTAATATGTGGGGAATGTTTTCCCCCTACTTCCGGCAACACTGATTTATACGGACATATTTGAAAAGAAATCAATATTTTTCATACGTTAAGGTTAACAAACTAATAAATTTAATATTAATCATACGCACCATTTATCCCGTAAATTATTTTTCTTTTTTTAGCTTGTTCGCATTTTAATGTTAAAGCTACAAAATATCCCATAATTTAGGCATCTAATCGTAAAAGGAAAACATAATAGACGTTGTTCACCTTTACAAAATTTTTTATAGAAGAGATAAAATGTTAACAAAAAAAAAAATATACATTAAACATTTTAACACAGGAGACACTATAAAATGAGGAGATAAGCTAAGTTTAAAGTAGAAAATGTAACAGAGGAAATAATAAATGAAACAGTTGATGAAAAGGATGAACATTTTGTTCAATTTGGAAATAAATGTTTTCACTATTATTTTAAGTCTGAAGTGGGAGGTTTATTTAAAGTAATAATTTATAAACAAACGTAATTCTCCAAAAAGGTTTGAAGGATTTGATAATACCAGCATTTTTTCAGTCAAATATTTTATATATATATGTATATTCCTGCTTACCAAAAAAATCCTTTATATTAAATTTAAGCCACCATAAAATAATGTAAACTTTAGAACCTGAAAGCCTTTATAAAACAAACGTAAAGCAAAATAAAACTCAGTCATTATTTCTGCATTTAAATCTTTGTAAAATACTCACATGAGAAAAAAAGTTATATAAAAAAAGGTAAAAATATTATTTAGAACTAAAAAAGCAAAATACAGATACAAAAAAAAAAGACAGACAAAAGATGGTGTGTATGTAACTGCAGATAAAAAGATGTTAACAATGTCAAATTATACCAAAAGGGCGCAACGCATTTTAAAATTTAATATTGAAAAATGGCTGTGCTACAAACAGCAATAATTACAAAAGAAACACTTGTCATTATACGGATAAAAACTCTTCTAGAATACACACAAGAGTATATTGCTGAATAAGCAATTCGAATCAATATGATTTTATTCCGAAAAATTTATTAAAGCAGACGTTAGCTATAAACATTTACACAACATTTTGTATTGGGGCTCTAGTAGCGGTGAAGCACCTTTTATATCAGTAATTACTAAAGGATATTCAGTCAAATATGCTAAACAAACATAAAAATGTTAGGGTGAGTTTACTTTTGTATATTTATGAAATGGTAGTTTAAAGCTTTGTTCAGAATGGGAGCAACAATTTCGTTTTTTCTTCTATCTAATTTCTTCCCAAAGTATTTCATATATTTTCCTTTCATTGTTTGAAAAAAATGCAAGTAAAGTTTTTTAAAAAAGTTGAGTCCACTTCTACTTCAGCAGCAATTTGTATGAAATTCAAAATGACGTTTAGAATAATTTTACTTAGTTTCGAATGAGAATTTTAACAAAATAAATATGAAATATTGTTGTGCGCAAAAATTTGCAAACGGTTTCTTAATGCAAAATGTGTGAGTTTGTGAAAAAAAATGTTGCTGTATTTTGAACAATAGTGAAAATGTTGCTGCCTATTGTGAACGAAGCTTAAAGTATATGCTTTATTCGGAAATTTGTTTCAATATTAATTTTCATAAGAGGCTCAATATTTAAAGTGACGCGATAAAATAATGTAATCACATAATTTCTGTGGAAAATTTAAAAGTAAAATGTCCAAGGGTTGGCTTTTGTAAAGTATTATTATTAAAATTGTTTTAATAGTTAGTACGAGTGCTATATTTGGTTGCAGTGCATCTCTAAATCAAATAACTTCTAAGAAAGAATATTAAAATATAGCCATGTTACATATGAAAGAAAAAAGGACCCATTGATGTGATTATGCAATACCACGACCCACAGTGGCTGAAAATCGTTTTCCATCGGCCAACAATCTGTAACTTTTGAACAGATAGAGATAAATTTGCAATTTTGCTTTGCTAAAGAGAATACTTCTTAAACATTCCTACAGATTTGATTTTATTAAAATCGGTTTAGCAGTTATTGAAAAATTTAAGGTCAAAGTTGGATTTTTTATGTTTTTTACTTGATGCTTCCATTGTTAATTTGGACGCAAATGAATCACTTAAAGCTAATCCAAATTAATTATCAGCAAATCCACTAAATCAAATTTAGCTCACAAATATCCTTTTTTACTTTTTTTTAATTTTACACTGCATTTTTGTATTTGTTTAAATTATATTTTAAGAAGAACCAGATCGAATAGAATAATATAAAGAAATGCTAAGCTAACACTGTTTTAAAATGAAACTTTTTTGACTTTAGCGTACGAGTTTGATGAGCCGACAAATCAAATGTAAATTTTATACGTGGGGATAACATTTCATTAAGGTATACTTCATTAATGTTAACGTTTAAGTTTATAAAATTAATGGGCATTTGTGCTAACAAGACTTTACAAATGTTTCGTTAACTCAAAGAAAATTTTATTAACTTATCGTACATTTTAATAAATGCATGTTCATCAAGTCAATGAACAGTACTTAAATTTCAATACCTGAATAATTTTATTTTTCCTTTTACTAACAAATAAATAAATTGAGTCAACGAAATCTATTTTAATAATCGTTGTTCGTTAATATTATGAAAACTTTTTTGTTCAGTGCAGTATCACTATAACACAGTACAACAGCCAATCTGGGGGGTGAGAAATTCCAAGTCAGGGTGATGGTACTAGGTCAGTATAGTAAAACCCTCAAAGGGTTTGGCGTTCGTATGTGTCAGTTTTTTTTTATGACATTTTAAATTTTTTCCTTATCTTGATGTTTTTTTTTTGTTTAACATAACTCGAGAACCACGATTTTGCTAAAACAAACGGAAAAAAATTTAGAATTAAAATTTCTTTAATCCGTTCATATAACGTTTTTCTTTATAATCAACAGTTTAGCCGGTAAAAATAAATTTGTGGAGAAAAAAAAATATTTTTTTTTGCCTAAAATTAAAATTTTTTTTTCCATAGTATACTTTTAGGCAAAAAAATAATTTTTTTTCCCACAAATTTATTTTTACCGGCAAAACTGTTGATTATAAAGAAAAACGTTATATGAACGGATTAAAGAAATTGTAATTCTTAATTTTTTTCCGTTTGTTTTAGCAAAATCGTGGTTCTCGAGTTATGTTAAACAAAAAAAAAACATCAAGATAAGGAAAAAATTTAAAATGTCATAAAAAAAACTGACACATACGAACGCCAAACCCTTTGAGGGTTTTACTATACTGACCTAGTACCATCACCCTGACTTGGAATTTCTCACCCCCCAGACAATAATCCCAAAAATGTTCCATACTGTAATTGTTTTGTTTTTTAACGAAGAACAGAACACTATAAAATGTTCGGCTCTTTATTGAAAATAGTTACGAACAGTATTAAGGGTTGTGTTCGTCTACATAATCACAGACAAATAGATACCGCTTAATAAGGTTCTGTTCATTTTCAAACACTGGTTCTGGCAGAATCTTCCAAATTTTAGGGTCCAAGATACAATTTTATTTAAATAAATTTTTCTGTGATATATTAAAGCTATTGCTTGTTTATCTAAACCGATTTTATTTTCGAAAATCAGTATTTTTACTAAAAAAAAAAATCTCTAAAAAATTTCTGAATATCCGTTGGTTCATATAAATTTATTACACACTGCCTTCTTAAAACTGCACTTAAAATCTATATATACCATTTTATCAGTTTCAAGCATACGAAGTTTTGACTATTGGTATTAGTTATTATGTATTTTGTCACATATGTACCTTTATATTTATTATTAGGAAACATAACGATTATATGTTTTCTTATTTTAATTACTTTGAATATTTTTTTAAGATAAATTTTTCCCTTACAAAATGAAAAAGTTGTTTTAAGGTTTTATTTTCTGCTCTTAAACTAAACTTATATCTTTATTTTTTACTACAAAAAATAAATAATTCTTATTTACGGTCCCTGTTAAAATACATGTAGAATGCATAGAAACAACGTGTTCTCATGTGCAATATTAAACGCTACATCATATGAAGCATGTGTACATACGTATGTATATCATGTTTATATTAGGGTTTCCAATCGACTAAAACATTTTCAGTTCAAAAAAAATCCATAGAATAATATTAACCTTTAACTGTGGAGGTAGTGGTAAAGTTTGCCCTCCCTTTTTTATTTTTTAAAATACTTTCTTCCGTTGCGCTTAATCAATTTAATTCTCTTAGTATCGTCTCATATTGTGATCCTTGTTATTCACTTGTGTTTTAGCTGAGTTCAATTTAGAACGAGCGGAGCTACGCACATGCTGGTGTAAAAATTGCCACTCGTCATCATTTACGTAATTTTTTTCTTTGAAAATATTGTACCACCACGTCAGCGTTAGCGTAAGTATTTAGTAGAAAAAAATTTACCCCACATCAAAATTAACGTAATATTTTCATGGAATTATTTTTGCCACTCGTCCGTTTTGTTGTTGGTAAAAAATTATTTATTCCAGAAACATTAATTTATATGATGCAAGCCCTCATAATTTAATCTCGTGCTTTGTTTAGGAAGCTGTTTGTACAAAGCTTGAATACTCTTACTGTTACCATTCTGCAGTTAAACAGAAATATATGGAGTCTTTGTATTGAAGGTCTACTTTTTGAGAGATGTTCTCCTCAAATTCCTATCATTTTTGACAGATGATGTGTATTGTTAACCATTCTATTTGTACCAAATTTGTAAAATTTGTATGTTATCGTTATTTAGATATACAGAATTGTATTTCTTGCCATGCCCACTTATCTAATCCCGCTCACTTTTTGACTGATTTTGTGTACCAAATTTGGAAAATTTGTCTCTTACCGTGGATTAGATATAAAAAAATTAATTTTGTACCACGCCCAATTATCTAATCCCACCCACATTTTGCCGAATGTTGTGTATTGCTTACCAAGATGCTTGTACCTAATTTCGAAACTTTAACTCTTGGCATTCTTTAGATATTCAAAAATCTATACGGTCTTTACTTGGAATATGCCACGCCCACTTCTCCAGTCCCGCCCAGATGTTGTGTATGATAACCAAGCTATTTAGTCTACAGTTGGAAGCTTTTGTTATTGCCGATTTGTCTGCAATGCAGTAAGCTAATGTGTATCGGATGCAGATTTAGATGAGTAAAAGCCTCCAAAAGGGTTGACCTGTAGTTTCTAACTATTTTTATTCATGATCTCTTTTATATCTTTAAATATATACATTTTGCTGTGATAAAAGTTTTGGTTTTATTTTTAATTCATATTTTTGTGATAAGTTTTTGATTATGTTTTTTTTTATATTTAAAAAAAAGGTTTGCGGTTTCAATATTTGTGTAATTAAAAATGTAGTAGCTGCCCAGAAAAAAATGTGCTCCAAAAGGAGCAGGTTTTATGTATGAATTCATTACTCAAATCGCTTCAAACCTGTTGATGGGATGCCTGATTTTTGTATGGAGTGTTCCCGGTTAGCAGGACTATTTTCTGCTGATAATAAGCTCTTTTTTAACATGCAAACAAAGCACTCCTCAAGCGCTTTTTTTTGGGCTAACTATATTAACATATTCATTAATATTTTGCTTTTAATTGATTGAATGCACTGTTTCAATAAATTTCGTAAACCATTATATATTTTTATTTTTTTCGCTATAAAATCTCATCGTTGTCAGCTCTAAAATAGCAGCTTTTTTGTATATTTAATTCTTTATAATTTACTGCTTTATAAGAGCTCTCTTATTGAAGCGCTCGATTATGCGCTTTTACTCTTAAGTGCATCAAAAAACCGAAATTTTTTACTGGGTTTTTTTCCAAAAAAAAACAAAATTATAAAAAAATATTTTTTACTAAATTTAAATTTAAAATTATAAAAAAATATTTTTTACTAAATTTTTTTTAGTAAAATTTAAAGGGGTAAAATTTGCAACCACGTCATAAGGTATGTCCCAAAATTTTACCTTCGCAGTTAAAGGTTTAAAAAAAAGTTAACAAAAAGTTCTTTATTCGGCTGTGCCTAATCTTTGATACCCTCCAACGGGAGTAGGAATATTTCAGCGTGTGTATTTGTATGGGATCTACAAATTATAAGCCCATGATTTTAAAACTAAGCTTGCCGTACGAAAGAGTTTTTCGAGAGAAAGCTTTAAAGGAGCATTTTGTAGACCGATCTTAAAGAATTTACCGATTTATATTAGTTTTTTTTTAACACAAATATGAATTATTTTAGGGAGGTTGTTTTTCATTTAATTTATATTATATTCTATTTATATTTATATTCTTAAGGCGAAGTTGGTCTACAATAACGATGCATTCAATATTGATTCGAATTATATCAGATCAATTGTAGTTTTTGAGATCTGTGTTATCCATTAGTGTAATTTTTATTATAATTTAGATTTGAAATCCCATGTAAGATAAAGTTCTTTAGCTTTTGATAAATGTAGCGTAATAATGCAATTTTATATAATAAACTGCCATTGACAAACGATTCTTAGATTGTCTATAGCTTTTCAAAAACAACAAATACTAACCGACTTTTAAATACTGTTGATAAATACATACAATTTCTGAATTAAAAAGTAAAAATGTATAAGTCTGCATTCACACTATGGAAGTTTTCTTTCAGAAAGTCTTAGTTAAGGGGTGAGAGGGGAGAAGGGAGAGCAGAAAAGCCTGCTCGCTTCCTCTCTTACCAAGAAATTCAGACTTTCTGAAAGACAACTTTCATAGTGTTAACCCAGACTAAGTTCCGCTACACAAATTTTACAATTTGAAGTAAAACCTGATGTGAAAATTCCTAAAAGCAAATACTGAGGAATCTCAAAAATATTTTTTTACTAATTCTCGGGAAATTTGTTGTTTTTTATAAACCCTATTGTTTAAAATTTGTTCACATATGTATGATTATATATTTGATATTTTCTGTTTTACTTTAGTCGGACGTGCATGTGAGACGGTGAATGAATTTCTAAGAGAAATGAGCGTGATTGCGGCAAATAATACGTAAGCATACGTGTTGGCAATAAAATAAATTTTCAAGGCCTTTTTTCATTTTTAAAAAAGAACGTGTATTGTATACTACTTAGGTTTTCAGGTAGGGTGTTTTAAAAGTGAATGGGACTTACTTGACGTACTAAAAATCTTGTATGTAATTTAAAAAAAAAGTCGCAATTTCAAAACATTCGTAAGCAGCAAAGTTCTTATAAAAGAAACAAAATTGTGTACCAAACAAGTTAAACCCGAAAGACAATAAAATCTTTGCATGCACAGAAAAAATGTTTGCAAGAAATTATTCAATTAAATAATTAATTGGTGGACATTAATAATTCAATTAATTTTTTGTTTGCTGCAATTAATTTTTTTAATCAAAACCAATAAAATTAAATGTTTGTGTATGTGTGGTGTATTTTTTAGTTTATGCAATTAATTTTTTAATTGACTAAATTTGTGTCCCATGACTCGAAAATATAAATCAGTTAATTGATATGATCAATTCCTTTGCAGGGGCAAAATTAGTAAAATATTTAATTGTCTGAACGAATTGTTTAATTAAAGTCGATTTTCTATTTTTTCTGTGTGGCCGAAATGCTGTTGAAAGCCATAAATGTAGTTATGTTTGCCATTAACGAGTACTGGCGAAAAAATTACAATTACTTAACAAGTTTCTAATAAAACAGCTGATTCGTAACAGAACAGAAAGCAAAGACTAATTCTGCCTAAATACAATTAGAAGTAAACTGTACGGAGCAAAATTTTTTGGTAATTGTTAAGCATTAGCTGGAAAACGCTTGAAACTTTCGAGCAGACATTCTTAGGTTGCAAAATAATTTACTCAACAAAATCTATGGCCATCCCAGCAAACATTTTTTAAAGTTTGGAAGCAATAAGTAGTTATACTGCATTCCAACCGCACTCCTTTTTGCTTTTAAAAATGATTGCCTTACTCTACTGCTGTAAGATAAGGCTTACAATTCTTAAATGGGGTGCTAAATACTAGTACTGATGAGCTGGCCTAAGCAACCAGTGAAATGCGCATAGAAGCTAGCTTTTCCTCAACAATAAATTTCAGTGTATTTATCAAATATGAAAAACTGGGAATTTAGCACGTCATACGGAAATCGTATTTATAAGAGGGTCGCTGTTTGTTCGTTTTTTACAATAACATTTTCTACTGCTAAATTGAAGCAGTGAAATCATTTATTATTTGGATAAAAAAAAATGTAAACTTAATTTAACAAAAATCATACATAACACAAGTCAACAAATTAAAAAAAGTTAAATGGTGCCGAGAAACCGTTAGTGGTTCTGTATCATGCCGACACTTGTAATACTAAAAATAAGAAAAAAATTTTTTTTTCTACGTGTATTTTTTAATATAAAGGTAATTTTTAAAAGTAGCTTTCCAACGTAGTTTCTTCGGCCCGGCTTGAAACTCTATCGGTAATTTTGCTTATTAAATTCATTTGAATAACATGCGGTCGTCGGAAAAAAGTTTTATCAATGATCCAAATGTGTTTTGTTACATTTGTGGTGACTACACTGTTAAAAAGTTTAGAAAAAAGTGCTTATTTTTCTTATTTCAATTTGGAAATTAAGGAGAAAAATAAGCCGTGGATTCCTGAAATACTTTGTAAAATGTGCAAGTGAACATTATTATTCACATATTATATCTCACTTATTTAGCTACACTCAAAAAAACCTTTTAACATTTTGGTAATTTTTTAAAAGTCCTAAATTTCTCTATCTACCCACCTATGGAAGATTTTTTGTTACTCTCATATTGAAAGTTTATGTCAATACTTCTACCAAAGACCTAATGTACGGATATGCCATGCGTAAATACAACAAAATGGAATCGTTAAAAAAATACTTATTAAAAAATTTCCGTTATAATTTAATTTTTTATAGATTTCTGCATTTGCTTTCAAACAAAAAAAAAAAGAACACACATTTGGCAAATACATAAGAATTTAACTTTTTTTCCGAAAAAAAAAATTGTATACACATCATATACTCTATATATATCCGTATATACATATCTGGTATAAAGGTTTATAGGCCATTAAATTATGCTTATGAACAATTTATTTGTTAAGAGCAGTTCCCTATTGTTCTATTGTTTGTTTGTCAGGGAATTTTCATATATTTTCTATGAATAACAATTTTTTTCTCTTGCACAATTTATAGTCAGGATTTTTTTTTTTTTTTTTGGAAGCCACTTTTTTGTAGGAGTGTTCAATTTATATGCATATGTCAGTATATGTGTATACCTTGTTATACAATATTTTAAAAAAAAAATTGTGTGGGCATTGTTGTTGCTGTTGCTATTACTTACATACTACATTCAATTTCCACATGGTTTCTAAATATAAACCATTGACATTTGGGTTTTCTGCTCGACATGTTATCGATTTACCATCATCATCTGTTGTTGGCACAAAACTCAATTTGGAATGCGTTGTATTGCTGGAAATGTCATCCTGCAAAAGAAAAAGTAAACAAAAGTATGAAACAAAAGCAATGATATTAAAAAAACAAAAAGAAAAATCAATAAAAAATATTTTAAAGTTACAACATTATTTGACCCTTTAAATAAAAAGAAATAAACAAAAAAGTTTATTTTTAACAATGGATTATCGAATTTAATATTTAAATATTAATGGTCATTGTTTTATCATATAATATTTCATAAAATAGTTTTTTAAGGTTTGAACATCGATTTATAACAATTGACCTAATTTTTTACATCAAACTCTTTATGGATACTGAAAACTATCTACGGCCAATTTCACCAAGTTCGGTTATAATTAACTATCAGTTATGGCTGTCAAAACCTATAGGTAACTGGTACTTTAATTAAAAGTTAGCTTTAGCTGAACTTCGTGAAATTGGCCGTTAAAATTATAGCTAACGGGAGGTTTTATCAGTGACAGGAAACGGAAATGAATTTCTGAAGTTTGTTATATTGAAACGTAATATTTTATGTAGTTGTTTCAAAAAGTGTTGAGAGCATTTTGTACAGGCCACTGCTTATTTTAAGATAATGCTTAATTTTAGCTATAGATTATATCAGTTACATACAAATATCATCAGGTTTTAAGAATTTAATTAAAAAGTTTTCTCAGGCTTAAAATGGTCATAACTATATCGTTATGGCAACTTTATCCGTGCAGTTTTATATGTCAGTGGCAATAAAAAATGAGGTTAAATGCATTAATATGCCACAAATATTTCTACACCTATCCCCGTTTTTACAAATTACCCTTTAGGTTAAAGTAAAATTTTAACAATGGAACACTTTTTATACGGTCGATAAAATCCTTCTCCTTTAGCTATCAGTAAGTCGTGAAAACGTGCCTTAAAGTTTTTAAAGGATTCATTTTGGTCGTAACCGGTCTATTATTTCAACCAGTTTACCTTATTTAACTGCAAATATAACTTAACGCTACTACTGCTCGTTGACAGCATATCTTTGTTAATTCAAATGGATCAAATCGTCTCTTTATGTGTTTTAGTCTACATGCAGACTTGCCATAATAAGTAACGAAGTTCAACACAAGTATATTCTAAACATATAATCTAGCATAAAAAGAGCTTTTTTGGCTTTGGCAAATCTTGTATGTGCTCCATCTATATTTGACGAATTTTATCATTTAAATTTAATTTTGTATTCCCACGAAAATTATTTTGAAAATAATAAACTGGCAGGTGCACGGCCTAAAAAAAAAACTGACTGGCAACCCGCTTTTTAAGAACAGCGAGTTGTGTTTGTTTTAATTTTGTTTTGTCTTAACCTACTTACAACTACAATTAATGTTGGAAGAATTCCAATCAATTGTAGTGGGGAATGTAAGGAGAAATAAACTCACTGTTTATTGTTGATGATTTTGTTTAAACTTTGATATTGTTACAAATATATCTGTTTCTGTAATTCTTATACACTTAACAGTGTAATTTGGTTTAATATCTTTAGTTTTTCTAAAATCTTTATGGATGAAGTTTCCTGATGATCTGGCCTAAGCAACCAGTGAAATGCGCATAGGAATAGCTTATCCCATCAACAATAAATTTCAGTGTTTTTATCAAATAGTGCCGGTTCACACAAGTCAAGTTTGACTCGTCAAGTCTTGACTTGACTTGTGTGAACCGGCACACAATAAAAATTAGGAAATAAGCACGAATAACAAAATCATTTAAAATAAAAAAAACTTATTTTTACAAAACAGCAAACATTTAAAAAAACACAAAAAAAGTATTTGAAATTCAATTTGTTTAGAAATTTTAAAAAATAGTTAGCAAAAAATCATTTTAAAAAAGGGAAAACTTGACAAATGGCAACGCTGTTTCAGAACAGATATTTTTTTGCAAGTGATGCCACAATAATAATAGAATCTTATTTATTATAGAGAATATTTAAGCTCCATTCTATCAACCTAGCTTGTTTTGTTTGGTCCTTATCGTGCAAAAAATTTAAACCATTTTGTACCAGCGGCCGAGATCTCGACACCAAGCTTTTGTTGTTTTCCATTAAATATTTTAAAATATTAGGTAATTATTTAAATTAATATATTTTTTTTAAATTTAGTTTGGCGTTTTGATTTTGACCAGACCAGTTTTAATCCTCCCTTTTTATAGTTCCTTCTGGGAGGGCACAAGAACAGAAGAAATAAGACTATTGGTAAACTAATTGTAATTACTTAATCGTGAGGGATTTTTAAGCCAGCCGTTTTATTACCAAAAAGTAGACAAACTAAACAGAAAACTTAAAAAGGGTAATTGATTGAAAGAGCCAACAGTTTTATTCACACAAATTAGTTGATACAGTTAACACAGAAAAAAATTGTGCACCAGTAAAAACATTAATCAAAATTAAAATCAGTTTTAATTTAAAATTTAATCAAGTTAATTAAACGCTTAAGCAATTAAATTAAAAGTTAAATCAAGTGAATTAAGCGTTTAATTGATATTATTTATTTGTTTACTGGTGCAAATTAAAATCAAAATAGCCTAGACATGATATGGACTACGCATTCCTCTAAGAACATAAGATTGTATTGGTTCGATGAAGAGACAATGCAGAGTTCAATTTGGCTACGAACTGAGAAATGGATACGATTTTTTTTTTTTTTTTTTAATACACGATTTTTTTTTTTTTTTTTAATTCCCTACGCTAATCCCCGCGAAGCTTTACGCTTGTCTGCAGGAAAGAAACCACCAGAGTCCCTGGCGGGAATCGAACCCGCGACCCCGGGGTTGATAGACTAGCTCACAACCAGCTAGCCTACCGGGGAAATGTAATGCAATACGATACGATACCCAAAAACGCCTTATTGCTAATTCTGTGGTCCCAACCCATAACAGCCTAACTCGACCTAGGACATAATTGAGTTATTAGTGCCATCGTATTCAGCGTGTCTAAATTTATTTGCATTTTTGTGTCTGCTATAGGAAGGCAATTAACCCTAAAAAACTTAAAACTTAAGCTATTTTTCTAAATGACTGTTTTGGCATAACCGCCTAAGTCAATTCAGGTTTACAACATATTTAAACATTATTTAAACATTATTTTTTCATTATTGCCTAAATCAACTAAAGTCGTTATTCTTTAAACTTTATTGAAATTTAAGCGCACTGAAAGTTTTTATTTCATCTGGAATAAAAGCCTAGTTCAACTTTAATTTTTTGAGACTTTATTTCGTTAAACAATTCATAAGAGCCTAAGGCCCGTTTTCACAACTTACCGATAGCTAACAGTAGACTTTAACCGGCGTCATAAAAAGCGATCCATTATTTAAACTTTGCTTTTATCTAAAGTGATCGACAAAGTAAATTAAGGTTTATCCTAACTGGTAGGTTAAAGTTAGGTTGTAATAATTAAACACTTTTTATACGGCCGATAAAATCCTACCTTTAGCTATCGGTAAGTTGTGAAAACGGGCCTAAGTGTCTTTTTCGGTTATATCTTTTGACTACGAGAAGATACAACTAAGTAAAGAAATTCGTTTCTTTGGAATCTGTTGCAAAAGCCACCTTCTGATTTTTAAGGGAAGATTCCAAACTTTCAACTGCTGTACTGAAAATATTGAAAAACAAACTTAGGCTGTTATGACTTGTGACCACAGAATTATGCGCTTGCATTAATGGAATCAGAGGCAAGAATTGGTGGTGGCCAGTTTGGGCAAACTGCTTCGACAGCGGCAGTGTCAATACGTGGAAGCTGCATTGAATGATTGCTGAAAAATCCAATCAGAAGCCCATGCGTCAAATTGATTTTAAAAACTGGATAGAAAAAAATTTGCCTTTATCCGCCGAACCGGCACCAAGCACCGAAGTAACTTCTTCCAATGAAGAAAATGAAAGTGACGACGACTTCATAGATCATTGCCCAATATTCAATCGAGCGCAGTTATAAACGATGCAAACTATGCAAGCAGCACCATGCGTTTATATACGCTAAGCGTAATATAAATTGATCGCAAGAAGGGTATTAGATGCGAGTTTAATATCAATGACTTCTAAAAAATTGTTTTTAAACCAACCTTTTCATTACAAAAACGTAGACAAAATAACACGATTTTTTTTTTTACAGCGGCTTGATATGAATATGACGTGTCAATTTTTCCCAAAAAATTTAATCAATATAACTGTTAAGTTAGAACACTCTTAATGATATAATGCGATATCAGTATTTGTTTGAAGGCCTCCTATAAAAATTTAAAAACATGTATAAATACTTTTTAAAGGCCTTATTCATAAAAAATATTTCATGTTAATAACAGGGTAATCGGATAAATTTTATATGAAATTTTTTTTTTTATAAACCTCTTATAAAACTGCAATATTGTTTATGAATATGTTTTTTATTTCTTTAATGACCATTTTCTCAATGTACCGTCAAACTGCCTGTTACTTAATGTCAACATAAATTTATTAGACCGATAAACTGTCTGTTAACAATTTTGGGTTTCTCAATATACCGACAAAAAACTTGTTTTTGAGTTGGCAACACCTCTCAAAATACATGTAAAAAGGAAAATAAATAATTGGCAGATGAGTGCTGGTTAGCTTTGCGACAGAATAGAAGCAAATGAGACATTGAGAAAACCAAATGTCTTTAATGTGCAGTTTTTCGTTGGGAAAAAAGTTAATCGTGTACTGAGAAAACGGCCATAAATATATCGAATGTTTCGATATTCTCTGAACTTCATCATTAGGGATAATTAAATGTTTAAGAAAAAATTTCACAAAAATTCATATCAGCTTTGTAGTGTTTACTACTATCGCCATGATTGTACCAATTTGTATTATAATTCTTTTTATTAAAAATAATAAAAAATAAATCTCACTTTTTTTATTTTAATTTATCCTTGGATCTCTACCATTTATTTTAGGGCAGCGCAGTCCCCGGATATGAATACAATTGAAAACTTTTGGAACCATATAAATTCCCAACTGGCCAAATAACCAAATTTACCAAATTGGATGCAAGAACTCTGGGAAAGATTACACAAAATTTTGGAAAAGATTTCCGATGAAATGGTTGCCCGTTACTGTAACACTATAGAGCACCAAGGTTTACTGAATAAAATACTTAGCCAGCGCTCTAAACCATATGAAGATAAAGAATACAAATTTTAGCTTTCGTGCCACCTTGAAGTATTAATAATATTTTTGTTATTTTGATCACTACAAAATATCTCTTGGCAATTTTGTAATACCAAATATATTGCAAATACTTTATGAAACAAATTTAGTTTTTTTTTTACTTCAAATATATACGCAGCTTTATTTAAAGTCCGGATGTACCTGTTGCACTTTTGCTCATCAGTATATGTCATTAACAATTTTATTTAAAATGATTTTTACAATATTTTTTTTTTTTTGTTTTATATAAATTAAATTTATAAAATTAGTAAAACATACAAAGTTTTCTTACAAACTTAATTAAAATGTTTGTTATTGTAAATACACATAATAATTTAATAATTAGCAAATAAGCAAAAATTATCCTTAATAAATAAATATTAAAAAAATTTTAATTTTTGGTGCTTGCAGTAATACAAACACATTATACTTGTTATATAAATTTTTTAATTAAACAATATTTATTTTCATATTACTCATTGAACCCGAATAAATAAATAAAAAAAAATAAATAAATAATAATATTTTTAATATAAATAACAACCACATTAATTAAGCTTTATTCAGGCAAATAAATAACTGAGAAAATAAATTAAAATTTATAAAATGTATGTACAAGTAGAGATTATTGATTAAAGCGAAAAATTAATATTCATTAAACGAAAAGTATAGTCGGTCATGCACGGGCCTCTAAAGCCCTACCCCAAAGTATTAATAGACTAATATTCGAGAGTATACCCCTTTTCATCGCCATGGGCTAAAACTAATGGTGTTTTCTTTTCTACAAAAAAATGTGCCTTTTTTTAAAAAAAAATGCAATTTGGTGTCTTTTTCTTATGCTCCCGAAAAGCATGAGTTTTTTAGAATAAAACACGCCAACCTTTAGAAAAGAAAATACCATAAATGATGTTATCATATTATCAAAACATCTACATCGTGATGAGATTTTTACATCTTAAAGTGATTTATGGGATGGAGTTTACTATGGTCAATTCTAAGCGTACCTGAACGGAAGAGTATAGAAGCTGTTATTTACAAAATTTGTATGGAAGTTAGTAGCCCTTAAGTATATACCTGGTCCTGGCCAGTCACATTTTGACTTTTTTCCATTTCGTTAATTTAATAATTAAATACTAGCATTTAACCCGCTACTTCGTTAGCGTTTTTTATGCCAAAGTTTGTTAAAAAAAATACCAGCTGAGAAAAAATCTAAAGAAAAATATAAAATTGCCCGCCCTTTTTTGGGTACTATATTTTTCCCCCATTAAAGTATCAAAAATTTCAGTATTGTAGTGGCAGCCCATAACTTAGTACGAATTGGTCAGTGATTGGAGAAAAAGGTTTTGTAAAAAAAGTACCAAAAATAGTTACGATTTTCATCCCTTAAATGTTCGAATTTCGGAAAAGTACCAAATTTTTATTCGTATTTTTTGATAAGTTTCGATTAAAAAATTACCAAAAAGATTCCTCTTATAGACTTTCATCCACCCAGGACATTGCATCTTGAATTTTGTGTTTCTATGTCCAATACTAACGGAAATTCAAAAAGTACCAGTTAAACAACAAAAAAGTACCAAAAAGTTATGTCATAGATTCTTATCCACTTAGGGCATTGCATGTTGAATCTTATGTTTTAGGGTCCAATAATTACAATAATTAAAAAAATACCAGTTGTAGAACCAAAAAGCTAAAGTAAAATATTAAATTTTCCGTATTTCCTTCTTTGGGTACTATATTTTTCCCCCATTAAAGTATTCAAAATTTCAGTATTGTAGTGGCAGCCGATAATTTGGTACGAATATGTCAATGAATGGAGGAAAATGTTTTATAAGAAAAAGTACAAAAATAGTTACGATTTTTACGCCTTTAATGTTCGAATTTCGAAAAAGTACCAAATTCGTATACGTATTTTTTTTTTTTTTTGATAAGTTTCAAATGTGGTATTAAGGTAGTTTCTATGTTTATTGGCTTTAAAGATAGATGGGGTGGCAAAAAAGTACTAAATTTCAGATTTTACCCGTTTACTCCATATAAGTACCAGACACCTGCGTGCTTATTCTTCTAAAGAACAATAATAAGTACCCCATTTATTTAGCATTTTTTTTTAGTTTTGGAGTTATAAAGTAACCGAATTTTCGCGTTTTACACTTTTTTACCCCCTAAACATTCGAATTTCGAAAAATCCCGTCTTAGTGAATAGATTTGGGGAGTCACCAATCGCTTGTCCAAATTTTAAGTTTCTAGGGTCAGCGGTTTGGGTTGGGCGATGATGAATGAGTCAGTCACTCACGCAACTCTTTTACATATATAGATATTAGAACGAAACTTTATGTATTTCTCAATCAAAGTGTTTTTTTACAAGAAAATGAGAAACAAGTGTAATTTTAAACACTGTGGGCGTGACAATTGGCCAAATGAAAATGTTGTTAAACTGCATTCACCTGGGACTGGCCAGGCCCTGCCCTATTATATATGTACTGTAATAAAAAAAAACCAAAACGAAACGTATCAATAAGCATACGCAACATAACAACAATTCTTTCTTTACTAATTTTTAAAGAAATATTCCACTTGACAAAAAATCTCCATACATGCAAAGTGGACCCAGGGGATCGTCAGTGTGATTTGTTTCTATGGTCTCAAAAAAACTCCATACATACATAGCAAATCTTCATGCTAAAAACCTACAACATTCCGCGGAATTATCGATATGGGAAAAATTCACCAGTTGTATTATCTAGCTAACTCAATTAGCAATTGGCAATTAATTTAAGCAAAATGTAAACAACTTTTGGCATCTTAAAAGAAACAACAATATAAGCATCTGGCTTTTGCGTAGACCTAATGGGTGGAGCTTTGTTTTTGTTGTTTTGTTGATGTCAAAAATGTCAAAACACTTTGTTTAGTTTTACTCACTGAACAAACTTGTGCCATTTAATTTTATTTTATTGCATTTTAATTTTATTCAATATTTGTAACAATTTCGTATTAACTGAGCAATAACTAAATTGCAATTTTGTATGGATAATTGAGCTCAACAATGGCATTTATTGCGCAAAAGTAAATTAAGGAACATATCTGAACACAGTAAAAGAAATAAAAAAACATAATTTAAGAAATCAAACAGCAACAAGGTTTAAAATTGTGTTCGACAAATGGACAGAAAATTCATACGAAAAAAAAAGTTCATTCGTTTCCAATAATGCTGAAACAAAATAATTTGAAATATAGTGTCCTGGCTAAAAAGTTTTGCTTGCAACTTTTCAAAATTATGGTTGAAGTCCACTGCTTCTCATAGATATTCTTAACCACCAACAAATAAAATCGTATTTATTAAAAATAAAATTGGGAGATTATCTCAACTAATAAATTTATTACATTCCTATAATTTTCAAAAACCAAAGTTCTTCGAAAATTCTAAGTCATATCTATGTATTTTGTTGGTTCCTTACTTTTGAGAATTAATTTGTTTTTATTCAAATGAACTTTTTATTTCAAAAACTAATTTGGGTTTTGTGTTTTATATGTTGGAATTAAAACCGGTTAACCGGTTATTCCTAAAATGCTTAACCGAAAGCCGGTTTTTTAAAATAGCTTTTATTCGGAATTTTCGAAAACTGATTTTTTAAAAAAGTCTATAATCGATCTCCCAAGTAGCTCCGCTCGTGCTTAATCGAGAGCAACTAAAACACAAGTGACACGATAACGATGTGTGAAATTACTTAGAAAAAATTATTAAGAGTGGGTATACTTTACCACCACCTCCACAGTCAAAGATTAAGGCGAATGATTGCACATGGGCCCCAAATAGCTTATTACTATCTTATAAGCTGTGAATTCTTTAAAAAAAATTTAGTTTTTCTATTTTTAAAATATTTTCCATTAAAAAATATAAAAATTGGCAAAGGTTTTCAATGTAATTTATCAAACATTTCTTATTTACTCTACATTTTATTTTTTGGAGTTACGCCCTTTACCTTAAGGTACATTCATATACACGCAACGAATATTAAATAGTTAACCAAAAACATTTGATGAAATTCTTTCAGGTTTTTTTTTGTTTGAAAAAAATATTAATTAAATCAAAAAGATTTAACAAAAATTACAGTTTGTGCTATCAACAATATCACATTCAGCATATAAAATTTACTGTTCTTGTCAAAAGTTTTAAATTTGCTTGTAAATTCAATAAAAATCTTTCATCAGAATGAAAACAAAAACTTTAAAATTTTATTTAAAATAAAAATTGTATTTTCTTTTTTAAATTAAAACATAATACAAATGTGCTCTGCTATTTTCCATTTTTTTTTTTTTTTTTGTGGTTTTATTTAGATTACGCGTAAACGGAAATGAAAATACATTTCCCTTAACAGTTCGTGCGCGTGTGTGTGTGTGTGTGTGTGTGTTAGTGTTTGTGGATTAATGGTAAATGCTTGTGTTAAAATTGAGGGCAAATTTTTGCAAATAAATGAATGGTTTGTTTTTACTAGATGGGTATGAATTTCATTACAATACCATTGAAAAAATTTTTTTTCATTTGAATTCTAGGAATAATGATGACTAGTACGATTACTAAAACCACAATAGTGGTATTGACTATAATGGAAACATTTAAATCACATTATCGTTGTTTAGTTTAGTCTCCATTGTAAACAGAATGCACTTATAGTTTATTTAAACGCACCCCCAACAATTTTTAACAAAAACCGAAAAAAAACTAAAAAACTTATGACATTACAAATACAAGTTTAGAAAGTACAAAAAGGAATAGAAGCCAATGCGCTTTGCAAATTCAGTCGAACTAACCGTTATTTAGATTGAGAAAGTTTTAGCGAATTTAGTTTGGAATTAAAATAAGGTTAGACAAAATGTTTCAGACAATTGAATGAAATTGTCTGCAATCGAAAAAGATATTATGATGTCAGGAAATGATTAAGACTAGAACACTGTACATTACAAAGTTTTAAGAAACGTTAAAAAATTTGAATTTTCTCTACAAACACGGAGAACCAGAAAGTAAGCCATTTTGCAGTGGGTATAATTAAAAAATCAGAAAATAAATCTGGGCCTTTTTATCTATTGAATTTAAACTTCGATATAATGAAAAAAGTATATGTGTATTCGAATTCTTTAGGAACAGAGCTATTGGTAATTGAATTAAATATTTCCTTAAATATTTATTATGAGTAAAATACCAAAACTATTGATTCAAAACATTTCAATTAATTTTAGCTTAATGGTTTTTGAATAATACGAACTAAACCTAAAAATTAATACCAGTACCCATGGTCTGTATCTTTAGTGAGAACTTCTTGCATCGAAAACATGTGAAACAAAATAATCCATCGTTTCTCGAAAAGTGAGAAAAAAGTGTGTCTCTAACTCATGTCGAAAACTATCAAAAGAGATAACGTCGTTACTTTATAAATGTCATAACATTGCACTCGAAGCCGATGTGACATTGCAGACGTCGAGAGCACCAGTAACACATATCGTTTACGGCGAAAAAAATTTACTAAACTTTAAAATTTTTCAACGATGACGGCGAAAATACAACCGTCGGCTATACCAAATAATGTAAAGTGCGGCTTTAATGTTTGTTGTTAACAAAATAGTTTTGACAACATTCGAATATTTTATAAAAATGTTAAAAGCAAAATAATTAAACAATAAAAAATTGTGACAAGGACCAAATATTATTATTATTATTCTTTGTGTTTTGCATTTATAATTGTTTATTTAGCGTTGAAAATTTTCTCGCCCCATTTTTACTCGTGAGTTTATTTGACAGTTCCAAGCTGAAACTTTTCTAACAAAAATGTTAAAGACACAATTTTTCTGTAAATTGGCAAGCAATTTCCTAACGTGACTACATGCAAAAATAAGTTACAGACACAGTTTTGTTCATACATTTAAATACATATGAATATATATGTTTGTATGCATGTACGTTAGAAGTCGGGTCTATGCTATTTTAAGCATTAAATGCACATTACACTATGCGACAGTCAAAATCGGGATGGGTTCAAACTACCAGGGAAAGTTATATCGGTAAAAAAGAAGTTATCCCGGCGTTTCGCTGGGTCACGTCTAGGAATCGAGATATATCGATTTGAAAAATGGGATAAAAAACATCAAAATTGTTATAAAAACCTAAATTTTAGGGCTGCCATACGTCCTATGGATATGACTTATATACCAATCTCCCCGACTCCAAACTTTATAACTCAAGTAAATGGTAAATTTCTTCTTAAACACGTCGGTATATAAATCCGTCAAAATGGTTAAAAAATGGCTGAGTTATAAACGAAATACTGAATCCCCAAAAATTACTCTTTTTATTATAAAAGTTTTGATGTTTTTCAGCCCATTTTTCAAATCGATATATCTCGATTCCTAGACGTGACCCAGCGAAACGCCGGGACACGTATAACTTCTTTTTTACCGATATAACTTTCCCCGGTTGTTTTAACCCTTCCCGATCACTGATCCCTACCATTTGTCGCACAGTGTTATCGATTAAATAAACGCAAAGTAAATTATTGTCGCTAAAATAACGACAAAAAGTTGCTTAAACCCAATAAAAAATTAAGCTTCAAACGAAGCAGGTTTGATTGGGAGAAATGTAAGAGTTTCGCTTACCGTGTCGCTTACGGAAAGCATGAATTTTATATGATTAGTTCCGCTATATTCAACGCATATCAAAAGTGGCGAACGTAGCTATCAGCCTTACATCCTGAGTGATTTTTTTTATATGTAGTTATTATTGATACTCTTCCTTACAAACCTGCTTCGTAGGAAGGGAATGCCGTGGCACTTGAAATATTATTTTTTCTTTAATGAAACTTGTTAAGAGCTCCTTCACTTACTTTACTGCATCACTGGATGTCTTATGGCGTAGCGCATAATTTTGCGCTTATATTTTTAAAAGTGCCATTAGTGCTTCGCAAAATGATAAAATTTATTATTGGGAAGTAACAGCTAACTTCAAACGACAGCGAATATCGTTAAACATTTTACTGGATAACATATTCGATCGTTATAAAAGTAAGTGAATCGCATTACTGGTAATGTAAATTGATGCTTAACAGCTCAAGTTCATGTAGTTTTTTTAAATAGGCGAAAATAAGTGTATTAGTTGTATGGGAGGTGTGACGACCTCTTAAACTTTCGAAAAATTATATAGCCCAGTATTCCAGACCAGTAACATAATGTTTGAATCTTTTATAAATCGGTCTAGCAGTTATGTTATTTTTCTTTCCATTTTGGTTAGACATTTGTTTGCCGTGGCAACGCTGATTGTATTGAATTCAGGGCCCAAATTACGGCATTCGATATCTATTCAAATTCCTATTTAAATTATATTGTAATTTGATCGATTTCGAATGCGGTAGCTTGGCCCCAGAATAACGTTCAAAAGCAAGGTGAGAATAAATTTATTTCTTAATTTAAATAAAAAAATCCCCTTTTGTTGAGAATGCTTATTTTTTAAAGTTATTTTCGAAAATTGGTCGTTTGAGGAAGAGTGTGATTTCAATTTGTTTTCAAACCTTTTTTAAGGTATGCCTTTAATTTATAATAAATTCATAAAATCTATGAATATATTTTTGTACTACATATTTCTTATTTTTAACAATTAAAAATGAAATGCATTTCAAAACTGCCAACAAACGTGCTTTAATTTTTCATCAAAAACGCTCCACTACAACTTTAATCCCTGTACCCACCACTTTAATCTCCAACTTTATAAAACACTCCTCGTTTAGTTAAAATAGGTTATAAACGAAAAAAAAACAATGCACATAAAACTAAAATTGTTTACGAAATTAGATAGAAAATAATACTAACAAAAATAACGCAGGGAAAGAGTGGGTGGCATACGTACAATTGCAAATGATAGTAAACAAAATAAACTATTGCCATGAATTGTATAAATGTAGAAAACATACATACACACACATACACTATTGAGTGCAAACCGTACTGTGCTGCTTTCCATTCATTCGGCATAAACAACTAGACAATAGTGTCTGCAATAAATAGTTAAAACACTAAAGGAAATAAATAAAAACAACAGCAAAACAACAAAATGCGCCAGGATTGTTAGTAAA
This sequence comes from Pollenia labialis, assembly GCA_949318255.1. Taxonomy (NCBI): domain Eukaryota; kingdom Metazoa; phylum Arthropoda; class Insecta; order Diptera; family Polleniidae; genus Pollenia; species Pollenia labialis. The sequence continues at coordinate 18,348,040 of OX439141.1, forward strand.
CAGAGACAAACGTTCAATTTACGTGCACTTATTTTTGCAAATTGCATGCGGTCATCCATAAATACCTCATACTCAAATACTTACACAGATGATACTTTTACTACTACTACACACCAAAATACTTATTCTTTTGAAAAATACTAGTTGTTGCTGCTGGGGTGTGTACGAAGAGTCTTTTTGTGTTAAACACAAAGGTATCTGTGTAAGTTGAAGTATAAAAACACGTACCCTATTTTATGTTTTACTTATGGTAGCAAAAAAAAATCTAAAGCACTATGGGATTGAAGTTATTGTTAGGTTAAATTTTTTACTGGCACTTGTTTGAAAATAAATAACAGACCGGTTATAAAATCCAGTTCAGTAGTTCAATTTTTATGAAAATTATTTCTGAGAATTTTTCTACTTTGTCGGAAATAAAGTAAGATGATTTTCGAGTGTGGATATATGTATAAAGTATTATGATTCGATAAGCCTTTTTATTATATAAGAATATGTGTTTACGTTAGATTTATATCTGATGATTTTCGTTTTAATAATGGAATTCAAAGGAAAATATGCAATTTAGACAGGTGACCTACAGATTATGTTAAGCGATAACACTTGAAGGACCATACAACCCCATTTTACGGAATCCCATACTCACAATATTCTGTACGTAAAATTTACTGAAATTGTAATACAAAATAAATGAAAATCCAATTAAAAACCGGTCTACTTATATTTCATTTATTTTTAACGAAAAGTTCTTTTAAGTTTTACTATAAAAAATTCAACTCCATGTTCCGTAAAAACAAAAGAATGTTTAGTTAATTTATATAAATTAACTATCAAACAATTAACTGATTATTCCGTAAAAACAAAGAAATATTCAGTTTTTTAATTGAATTCAGTAATTTTCGTTTACTCCACAAAAGAGCCCAGTTTCTAAAAGACAGATACCTGTCCGCTTGTTTTTCTTACCCCGTTACACACGTTTGTTTTATTTTTGTTGTACTGATTACGTTGTTTACAGAAGAACTCTCAATTATAAGACATCAGCAGCATGACCGATATGGCTTCGCAATTATTCTACTTTAAAAATTTGATGTATTTAACTAAATCTTTTTAACAAATAGAAACTGGGAATTGTGTTACACAAAACAAGCAAATCGTTTTTTATAGATAAGTAAATATTTATTTTTGGTAGTTAAATAATATAAAATAACTGAATGTTCATTATTAATACGATTTTTGTATGACGTGCTAAATTCCCAGTTTTTCATATATGATAAATACACTGAAATTTATTGTTGAGGGAAAGCTAGCTTCTATGCGCATTTCACTGGTTGCTTAGGCCAGCTCATCAGGAAACCTTTTCCGAAGATTTTAGAAAGGCCAAAAATATTATACAAACAAAACCCTAAAGCGAATAAGAATTATACACACTAAAAGTCTTACTTGTAACAATATCAAAGCCAAAACAAAACACCAACAATAAACAGTGAGTTTATCTTTTCTTACATTCCCCTACAATTGGTTGGGTTATTTCCGACTCGAATTGTAGTTGTAAGTGGGTAAAAAGAAAAAACAAAATTAAAAAACAAACTGCTTCATTCTACTGTCTTCGTAAGAAAACAACAAAAAAACCAATATGCCAATTCAGTTCTTTTGCACGGACACATGCAAGTATGTATATTATCAAAGTTATTTTCGGGAATACAAAATTTATTATTAATACGATTTTTGTATGACGTGCTAAATTCCCAGTTTTTCATATTTGATAAATACACTGAAATTTATTCATGTTCATTTGTTTTTACGGAATTTTTGACAGTACAAATTAACTGAACTTTTCTTTACTTTAAATTACATTATCAATTAATTTTACATAAAGAAGAAATTAAGTTAATCAACGGACAATATTAACTGCAACTGAAAATCCGTATTATTATGCACTTAGTTTTTTGAATAACTGTTTGCTTGGAATTTTAAAAGTTTATTTATTTAAAAATTACTGAACGGAATACTTCTTAAATATACTACAGTCCGTTACTGCAATAATATTGTGAGTGCACAAGACACCTTAGACATTTTAGGTTATATAAGAAGAGTTAAATCGATTGATTCTCCGAACATTCTTTCAAATCTTCCTTTAGGTTATATTTGTTAAGTCTTAATTACTATTTGATTTAACAGTTAAACTACTTCGCTAAATCAGTTTAAGATATGGAATTATACTAGCATTTGTTTTTACAATTTCTTTTAATATTCCCATAGTGCAATGTTTACTTTTAACATGCATAATATACATGTTAAAACTTTTCTATGTATTTTTATTTTTTTTTTAATTTAAGTATCTAACCTGTACTATTGTAACTGGAACAAATATTATACAATACACGTTTACACATGTACATTGTCGTATTAACAAATACGTCTACTTCAACAAATACTCCTACAATTACTGCCACAGATACAAATACAATTGTTTTAAACAAAGAACAATTGCAAAACAAACTTACCTTCGTTCGACGTAATTGCCTTTTTCCTTTATACCAGGTTATAATGGCATTTGGTCTAGAACCGGTTGATTCACATGTAACTTCATATCGTCTATCAGCCACCATCGAGTTAGGCGGGTCAATTATTTTCACTTCAAGCGGTTTTACTGTAAATACATTAAGGTTATTAGTGTTTTTGTTGCATTTCTCTTGCTGTTTTTGTTGTTGTTATTAAGTTTTTTCTGTGTACAAATACATAAATCGTTTTATAGAATTTTATTTTTTTTTTGTTGTTTGTTCCTTTTTGTACATTCAATTGTTTGATTTTTTTTTTTGTACAAATGTCTAGATGGTTATATCCCTTAAGAGTTGTTGAATACAAAAATAAATTAAAGAAAAAATTGGCAACATTTAGCAAATATTTTTATATTCTATTATTTCTGCAATTGCTAGTTCGTTTCAAATTCTGTTTAATTTGCATGTGCTAAAAGGAGGAGTATTGTGTTAAAATTTCCATTTAAACGGAAATGAAAAGAAATCAACCCTTTTTAAATATTTTTCAAATTAATTTTCATGTCCGTTAAATACCTGAAGCCAATAGACAAATTACTTACATTTTATTTGAAACAGCAAATTCTGCTTGTGCTGCGAATATTTACATTTATATGTTTCGTATTTACAAAGTTAAGTTGCAATTAAACTTAAAACATCAGTTAAAGTTTCGAAATGTTTTGGCGTTATAAATAACTTTTGGCTTAATAAAGTAATAAATCAAAATTGTAATTTAATCAAAATGAGCATTTTAGTTTATTAGTTTGAACACAGAAAAAATTAAAAATTGTCTCTAATCACCAATTTTATTCCAAATTCATAGAATTTGCACCAATTACCGAAATTATTTTATTGATTACTAAAAATTGTCAACAAATGGGTTGCTTGATTCTACGAATTCAGTATAAAATTGGTGATTAGAGAAATTTTTTAATTTTTTCTGTTTACAAGAAATTTGATGCCAAGTTTGTTCATTTTTTTTTTTGAGTTTTTCAAAAGTGAGCGTGCTTTCAACAGACGTACAGACAAACGGATATGGCTCAATCGACTTAGAATTACCCAAGGAACACACGGAATGACAAAATTAGTATACCCTCTTCCAACTAATTGTGGTGGAGGGTACAAAAATTCTCTTTTAAAAGCCGTTAAAGTCATAAGAATAATAAAACTAATATTTTTTTGAAACGTACTTTATTGGTAAACTCCCTCAGTCCAAATTACTTAAATATTTTTTTTTCTGTACAAAATGAAGATGAAGAAAATCAACGAAAAAGTTGTTCTTATAGACTATTAACGTTAAAATATTAATATACGAACTAAAAAAAAAATAAAAATAAAAATAATAAGGAATTTTTATGAACCATAAATTAATAGAGAGCAGTAAATTTAAACATTATTTCGTACAAAAAAAAACTGATATTATACTTTATGATTGTTTAAACTATAAAAAAAAATTACAGCAAATTCATACAACGTAGTCGGTGACGTAAATTTTAGTTGGCTGTTAAAGTCCGTAAGTTCTGGCCGAATACAAAATTTTAGTAATTTTCTGAAATTGCAATATATAATTTGAAAGAAACATTTAATTTCTTTAATTGATTTAAAGAAGAAATCAAATAGCTTTATAAAAAAAAATTTTTTAATATAAATTCAAACATGGCATATTTCAGGTTCATGATGAGAATAAAGGAAAAGACAAGTAAATTGCTATATTACTATTGCCTTAGCTCATATCCTATAGGTGTTATTGTGCCGAAATCCTTATTTCGGGAGCTTCTTTGTATCAGCGCTAGGTGAAATAATAGGTTAACTCCGATAATTTAAAAAATCCTCTCATATCTGGTGCTTCTGAAAACTAATTGCAATTCAAAAAGATGGACAGACATAAGGACCTGGACGGACAGAAAGCACCATATTCTCCAACGGCTGCCAGATTTTACGATTTATCGTCATTTAAGCGATTTTAGGGACGATTTATTCCCTAAATTTTACGCTTTTTCAAATAACAGATTTTGTACTTATTAACAAAAGTTGTAAGTTTTATTTCGTAATTTTGAATAACTTCTTGGATATTTTCGTTTATTGGACTGACAGAAATTATTCCTGTAAGCAGCTCATTGTCCAAATAAAAAGATGTTAAATAGTTTCCACTTGGCATTCTGGTAACAGATCCATTTAAAAAAAAAATTTAAAAACTAAGATTTTCATGGCTCAAGTCGTATTTAGTTAATAATTATTTTCGTGTGCATATGCGGAAAACCGTAACAGTAAAAGTCGCAAAATTAGATACAAACACTATTGATTTTTCAAAGTTATTTTTGGGAGTACAATTTCTTATTACTAATTAAATATATCTACGACGAACTATCGATCAAACATTTGTAACACAAAGAAATATTGGAAAATTCAGCTGTTAGTATAGCGATCGACTCAAATGCCTGTCTATCCATCCTATCGATTGCTTATCTTTGAAAACCTTATGCGCAAAGTACAGGTTGTAATATTGGACATACAAGTAAAACTACCAATTAGAGATTTAAATGCCATAACTTTCTTTTAAATATTAGTATTGATATTAAATTTGTCATGGAAAAATGTTGTGCTAGAAGAATTAACTAAAATTAACACTAAATTACAAAGCATTAAATTACTTAGTGCAACACGAAAAAAATAACCATATACGGACAATAAATAACCATAAAGGACCAAAAAAAAACCCCGTGTCTGCCAGTTTTGCCGAAAGTCATGCACCTTTTTTTTAATAGGGCCTCGGTGTCATTTTTGCAAAAAAGTGATCATTTTCTCAGGCTCATATCTTGCAAACTGTTCGGAATTTTGAATAACCCTCTGAGACAAAGTTGTAGCTCTTGCCATAAAAATTTTGAATATATAAAATCAAAAAAACTTCATCTTCAAGATCAAAATTGCAAAAAACTTTAAAAAATTCGATTTTTTTACCTTTTTCCCCCTGTTTAGGTCCATAGGTAGCAAACCGTTAAAAATTCAAGGAAAAAATCATCTACAAAAATATACCTAAGATCCCAGTTAACAACTTTCTAGAACATATGAACTTCGTAGGAAGTTTAGGTAGTTTAGGTAGCATAGTATCTTAATGTTGCAGTAATGAAAAAACAGATGAAAAAATTCTGAAAATGTTTCACTTTTGCGGCTACCTAAACGGTGTTAGGAACCATTCCTAGGAAGTTTATATGCTCCAGAAAGTTGTTTATTGAGATCTTAGGTACATTTCTGTGGTTGATTGTTTTTTTGAATTTTGGACGGTTTGCTACCTATGCCCCTAAACAGGGGAAAAAGGTAAAAAAAATCGAATTTTTAAAATTTTTTGGCGATTTTGATCTTTAAGATGAAGTTTTTTTGATTTTATATGTTCACAATTTTTGTTCTTTATGGCAAGAGCTACAACTTTCTCAAATCAAAATTCCGAACGGTTTGCAAGATATGAGCATTAGAAAATGATTACTTTTTTGCAAAAATGACACCGATGCCCTAAATCTTTAAGGGCCCATAAAAAAAGTGCATGACTTTTGGCATAACTGGGACACACGGATCTTTTTTTTTTTGGTCCTTTATGGTTATTTATTGTCCGTATATGGTTATTTTGCCATGACTTAAAAAATTACACACAGTCTTTATAGATTAATTGTTCAAAAACCTGTTAAAATAAATTGACTACGATAATGACATCTTTCAAATCACCCTTAAAAAACTTACGTTAGTTACCCTCGTTTGTGATTTTCACACATATGCATAGTCTGTCCACTTTGCTGTGGCGCCACAGTTCGTTTGTAATCAAATGTATGTTTTACGTAACTATAATGATGTATTTATCCCATTGGTGATCAACAATAAACCATACAAAGTTTGAGTGTATTTTATATAAGCACTCACTTTATAAAACATAAATTGAATGAAGTTCGCAACAATATCAAAAATATTTACGCTTGCCGACAGGCAATTTAGTGTCTAGGGCAAATTACATAGAAAACTACATTTGTATGGAAAACCACTCACGAAGCTCTGGAATATTTCGATACTTAAAAATATTTTTTAATCAATAAATGTAATTTCAGTACTTAATTGATGAAAATAACAAAGACGTTTTGCTGAACCTCTGAAATTTTTTAAAAAATTATTCCTTTTGTGTGGTTTTTCACACAAGGTTGATATAAAGTTTAATTTATTGCCAACGTGGATAATCTTCGTTTATGTATCTTAGAAATTGTTAGCTTGGATTGACCCATTTTTCTCTGCTGAATTTCGGTTTTTATCAAGCCATTGATTTTGAATTGGATCCGAAATTCTTTTCCTATTTAAATAAAATTTTCTTTACTTTTTTGTCTTATAGTTGTAAAATTGTTTAGAAAATAATAACGGCTTAAAGATATTACAAACGATCTATTTAACCAACTATATCTTCTCATCCTCAACGAGTATGCCATTTACTCCAAAAAAAAAAAGAACTTTCATCTAAAGATTTTTTTCTCATGTCTAAAAAAAAACGATTAAATGCTAATTTTTAACAATTTATAAATTTTTTTTTCTTTCATTTCAAATCTACTTTTAAACAAATTTTTTGTTCTCTTAAAAAAAGAAGAAAAAAACATTCAACAACCATTTTGGTCATGTTTTCTAATATTTTTTGTTTAGCTGATTTTCTTCCTGTGTTACTTTTCTCCTTTCTAGGTATTTAAGAGTGTGTTTGTGTGTTTATACTTACAGTGCATATCCAAGATGAACATTTTTTCCTTGGGTTTATCTAATTGCGTATTCAATGCCTGGCATGTGAATACAGAATTTAAATCAGTACGTTGAACCGATGGCCATAGTAAACGATTCTCGATAACATCACCGGAATTGTGTTCATATTGGTTGTCGACCAGTAAACCATTTACGAGCCATCGCACTTGTGGCTGGGGGCGTCCTGTGTTTTTTTTTTTTTGTATTTTGTTTTCCATTGTCGTTGATATAATAGTTGTTGTTGTATTAGACGTTATTGTGGTTATTTGTTGGTGTAAGAAACAGCGGCAGCAGATTTTTATTATTTTTTTTTTTTTGTCCGATTTTGTAAAAGTGCGAGCACAAGGAAGGATTTTCATGGTTGGCCACAGCAACAGCAGACATTATGGAATTTTGGGTAGCAGAAACGAAGAAAAAAAAGAAATTGAAAAATATGTTAAAAGTAAAATAGAATAGAAATTGTTATAGGTTTTAGTTCTTTTAGTAAAGCTGTTAAAGAAGTAAAAAAATTCCAGCAAAAAATATCGTTGTTTGTTGGTAGTTTATTATTATGAGCTCAATTTTTGCAGTTCTTTCTCCTCTTCTGGGTATTTTTTTTTTCACTGTAACCAGAAGTCTATGAGTTCATCACTGAAACTGAGGCAATTGCATTGCTCGCATGCTCGCAAATGTTTGTATCTTCATACATGTTGTGTATGCTTTTAATGCTTTTGGGAAATTAAAAGGGAAATTGAATTCTTAAATTACTATCAAAATGTATGCAACGGACATCTAGCCCTACATATTTATACAAAAACATATATACAAACATCGCAACGAAAAACTACCACTCATACATACGAAATTTTGTATTCACATATACATACAAATGCAAACTTATAAAACTTTTTTCTGTTAGTGAATATTTTGAAGTCATAACCAAATAAGCAAAAGTAAAAAATAATTTATCCGGAAATATCAGCTGCAAAATAAGAATAGAAATGAAACTTACCTCCTACCACACGACAGGTAATAACAATATCATCACCTTCCTGTTTTGGTCCTAATTTCGTACCATTTAGCTGACGACCCCATCGATCCAAAATAATGGGTTGTTCGGGAAGAACTGAAAAGAATTAGAAGCAAATATAAATTTAATAAAAGGAATTAAATTACCAATACCAAATTTAATAGAAAACTGAGAAATGCGAATAAATATACATAAAGAATTCCGAAAGTTGGCGTAATAGGGAACCTTTCAAAGTGTGTGGGGGATTTCATGTCAAGTGACCTAATTTTTAAATCGGTGTCATCCGCTTTGGATGAAATTTCAAAAGCTATTTGATCATTCTTTTAAAAATTTTTTTTTTTATTTTGTTTAACTTTTTTTTATTTTTTTTTAGCGGCAATGTTTTTTGTTTGCTCTAAAGCAAGCTTATGTCTTGGAAATATCAAACATATAAATCTTATGTTTTTAGAAAAAAGAAAGGCTAATTTTCGAATAACGAGTAGTTAAGGGCCGATGTCGAATGTGAACCACACCTTAACTTCAAGTTGATTTCTGCATTTCATTTACCATTTCTAATTTCAGACTAACTCAATTTTAATCATAGAAAGATAGACAATGGATCAACGCGCCAAAGTTATTTAGGCTTATTATGAAAAAGGGACGTTCAAATCAAAATTCATATCGTGCATTTCGTGAATTTTTCGGTTAATTTAATCGTCCAAATACATTCCAAACGTCGTCAATATTATGGTAGTAAATTTTTTTTTTGTTCATTGTTTATTTATTGAATCTTCATATATTAAATATGAACTAACAATAATTAATCAAATCTTATCCTAATACTTAATTTATGTCCTGCCAGTGCCAGACAAAAATTTTCTTTATCACGGGTTCTGTTCACATATATAGGTGCTTATCGCTCTTCTAGTTGGGTAAGTGCTGCAGTGTCTCTTCTTCTTAATCGAGTGTGGCCGCCATGATTTAAAATATTTCGAGCTAGTGGATTTGGGTGTTGTTCAAGCCTTTTTAAATATTTTACTGAATATTTTGTAATCATAGTTTTTACTAATGGCACATTGAGATCCTTATGAATGTTTGAGTTTTTAAACTAACCAGGGAGCTGCTGTGATTATTCGAAGAAGTTTATTTTGACGCCTTTGAAGTTGTTCGATATTAGAGGCCGAGGCGGTGTCCCATAGCTGAATACCGTATCACCAGATAGGCTTTAAGATAGAGTTGTAAAGTAGAAGCTTGCAATCGAGACTAAGGACAAAATTTCTTCCAATAAGCCAATGAATTTGAATGGCTTTTAGTTTCATTTGAGTTAATTTTGCCTCTATATGGCATTTCCACGGTAATCGCCTATCCAGATGTAAACCGAGATATTTAACATGCGAATGTTGAGGAATTATTTGATTATTGATTGTAATAGGGGGCAAGATTCCCGGCGCAAGGTGAATGTTATATGTACGCATTTTTGCTCATTTACTATTATCCTCCATTGTCTTAGCCATATTTCTAGTTGAAATATATGATCCTGTAAATAACGAGATGCTTCATAACTGTTTTCGTGTACGCTTAGAAAAGCTGTATCGTCTGCAAATATTGAAGTTTGTGTGTAGTTGTTTGTTGGCATGTCCGAAGTATAAATTAAGTATAAAAGAGGGCCAAGGATGCTGCCTTGTGGAACTCCAGCGCCAATTGGCTGAGGTGAACTTAAGAAATCTCCTTCTTTAATAATAAATTGACGGCTGACTAAGTAGCTTTCTAATGGTAGTAAATGGCAACAGTGGATGATCAATTTTCCAAAAAAAAATCATCTTCAGTGATGAGGCACATTTTCACCTCAGTGGATTCGTCAATAACCAGAATTGCCGCATTAAGCCGGTTTTTGGGCTGGCGGCATCATCGGGCCATATGTTTTCCAAAATGAGCCCGGTCAGGCAGTTACTGTAAATGATGTTCGCTATCGTGAGATGATAACGAACTTTTTATGGCCCGAATTGGACGATGTGTGGTTTCAACAGGACGGTACCACTTGCCACACAGCTAACGAAACAATCGCTCTTTTGCGCGACGAATTCAATGGCAGTGTTATCCCACGTGGTGGCCGCCAAAATTATATGATTTGACACCGTTGGACTTCTTTTTTTAGCGTTATTTGAAAGAAAAAGTGTACGTCAATAAGCCGCCAACAGTTCAAAGGCTAAAGAATGAGATAATTCGGCACATTAACGGCATAGAGCCTCAATCATGCCTCAGTGTCATCGAAAATTTGGACAATCGGATGGAGGTGTGCCGGTGAGGTCACGGCGGGCATTTGGCCGATATTTTATTCCATACTTAATTGAACCATACCAAAATTATCATAATAAATGGAAATTAGAGTAATTTTCTAAATAATTTGTGTTTTATTCAAAATCAACGTCGGCCCTTAAAATTTTACCACCCTTTACATATCGTCAGCTCAGAATTTGTTTGGCGCATATCATGGTAATTTAACCATGATATGCGCCAAACCAATTTTGAGCTGACGATATCTCGCATATTTAAAACGAAGATATTTGTACCAAATTTTGATACTGGCCCACTAAGAATTTTCAGTACGACAAGTCGATTGACAATACATGTATAAAAGCAACCATAATACGGTTGTGGTTTCTTTATGGATTTCTAATTTAACCAAAATATGGTTGTAGGTGACAATAATATGGTTTTATTAAACATAATATTTTTACAATTTTCATTAAAAATAGTTTTGTTGGAGGTGACCACATTTAAACATGTTTTTTCTCCTCATGTAGTTGTAAAAATATTTGTCATCCTACACGTAACTTCTAATTTTATTAAAAAAGTATTTAACAGTTTCTAAATTACATTAAACTATTTCCTTCTTACAAATAAAGTTAAGAAAGTTGTTTAAAATAAATCTGAATCTTATTTAATTTACTGGTCACGCTTTTTTGGATTATTTCACCAAATATTTAGTACGCCTGAACATACCTTAAAAAAATAAAATAGTTGAAACCAGTGTTCGAAAATAAACATTAAATATCGCTCCTTAGTGTTCGGTTCGTTATATTTCTGGAAAACACAAACGCTAACAGTGTTTGTGTGGCAAATCATTAAAAAAATAACGTTTTCCTTTTTGTCATCTGTCAATCACAAAAATAATACTGTTCTTATCCAACTCATCAAAAAGATTAGAACATTTAATTCCGTTCGGCTTTTAAAAAAAACACAAACTTTATTGTGTTCGATGCAGCTCATTAGTGTTCGTTCATTTCAGTTGTGCTAAGCACCCTTTTAGCTGGTAAAAAACCAAAATATGTTTACAAAAAAAAAAATACATGTACGAAAAAGAAAAACCTACAAAAAAAGTTTAACACATTACACACACACACAAGCTATTCGAACTGTAATCGTTGCTAACATTTTGTGTTTGCTCATTTCTTTACCAATGAAAAAAAACCTAAAAGAACATTAAAATATAATGTTTGTCGACAGTTTCATTGTTTTGTTTTTTCAACGAAGAACAGAACACTATATAATGTTCGGCTCTTTCTTGAAAATAATTACGATCGGTATTAAGGATTGTTTTCGTCTACACAAACACTACAAACATAAATATCGTTCCTGGTTGGATAAGCCGAACGCTAAATAATGTTCCGTTTATTTTCGAACACTGGTTCAAACACTTAAGAAAATTTATTTGAAATTTGAATCCTAAACTCATTTATTTTTCTCAATTTAATTTTATTGAATTGAATAAAAAATCAAGTTTATTTTATTATACATCAACTTATATTTCAATTTAAATACAAAACAAACTCTGAATTCGACATGTCATGGCATGAGAACTAAATAATATTAAAATAAAACGCGGTAGAAACCTGCCTAATTGAACACAAACACTAACGCGCCTTTTATAGAACAAAATAAATCAAATGGAAATTGTTAGGATTTTTTTTAACAGAAACTTTTACTGCCATAGAATTTCCGAAAAATGTTTGCAAATAGACGGTCTTACACAACCATACATGCATAGCTAAATACACTTAAGGAATATAATTTATTATTGAAAAGTTTTATAGTAAAATATAAAACTGTTCTTTCTCTTTACTTTTCAATTTAATATCTATCAAAACACTACAGATCCTGGTCGTTTGCCTTCAGATTTTTGCATTATGGCAGAATAAGAAATAGAAAATAGTTTATTTTTTCGTCAAGTTTATTTTGTTTCGTATTTTTCTAATGCCGGTTTTTTTTTATTGTGCGTATATTTAATTTTTACAGCAAAGACTTGCACAAAAACTAGAAAGCAAAAAAAAAAAGAATAAAATACTCTGTATAAAAGAAATTGATTTTATGATGATTTTCATACGCCACGTACTAAAGGCCTGTAGAAAATTATTATGTTTTACATTTACACACACCGGAACTTTAGTTGTAGATACGTGTGTACGCACACACGCACTACCTGGTAAATATGCCATGTATATTGTTGCTCGTAAAGTAAATAAACAATCAAGCAGGACAACGTAAAACAAATAAAACACATCCAATCAAAACAGTAAATTAAATAATGAGCAAATGTCCTTATAGTTGATTTCTCCTCGTACAATTTTTATTATTTTTTACTGTTGTTTTTTTGTACGGTTTTGTTTTGCTACACTTTTTTCACATTTATAGATTATTTAATTTTTTTTGTCAACATCGGTAAACATAATTGTATAGGATTTCTATATAAGACCTTAAGTTATTCCATTAATCCACGAGTTCTTATGTCAACAATATAAAAAAACAATAAAAATTGTTTAAACATTTCCTTGAGTAACGTTTGCTTAAGAAGACAAACGGCCAGTTTCACCAATTTCAGTTAAAATTAACTATCAGCTACAACTGTCAAAAACACATTGTTAACTGGAAGTTAATGCTAGTTTTAACTAAACTTGGTGAAATTTACCGTTATTTGGAGAAAAAAATTCTGGGAATTTTTTCAAATAATATTTTTTTTAATTGCCAGATCATTTTTGAAATTCCTTCCTAATGGAAGATGCACAACTTAAACATTGGGCTTTGTGGCATTAACCACCGTTTTTACATTTTGTCAATAGCTAAAGGTAGGATTTTACCGGTCGTATAAAAAGTGTTCTATTATTTCAATTTTACTGTAAACCTACCAGGAAGGATAAACCTGCCTAAAACTTATCGCTCACTTTAAAATTAAAGTTTTAATAATGAAATACTTTTTATTCGACCGATAACTACTGTTTTAAGTTATCGATAAGTTGTGAAAACGGGCCAGAGTGGAGCAAACTGTTACTTAAATGATGAAAAAAATATTGAACATCAATGCAAAATGGAAAAAATATTTAATCGGTACTTTAAAACGGTATTCAAAAATAAACAGAACATTATTTGGCATTCGGCTCATACACCCAGGAAATATATATTTTTTTCAGTGATTATGTGGACAAACACAACCCTTAATACTGTTCGTAACTATTTTCAAGCCGATCATTATATAATGTTCTGTTCTTTTTTAAAAAACAGAACAATTATAGTGATACTGTAAGCAAACATTTTATTTTAATAAACAAGGTTTCTTTCAAATGTGCTAAATTCCCATTTCATACTATTGAGAAACTGAAACTGTTCTATAATGTTTTTTTTTTACATTGATAAGGAAATGAGCAAGGAAACAATTTTAGCAACAACCGCAGTACGAACAGCTTGTGTGTGTATTGTGCATATGTTTTGTTAATGTATGTCGTATGTGTATTTTGTTTTTGTAAAAAAATTTTGGGTTTTTTCACCAGCCAAATAAGACGAACATTAATGAGCTGAACCGAACACACTTAAGTTCGTGGCTTTAAAAAAACCGAACGGAATTAAATGTTCTCATCTTTTGTTAAGTTGGATAAAAACTGTATTATTTTTGTGTTCGAAAGATGACAAACAGGGAAAAGTTATTTTTTAATGATTTACTACTCAAACACTATTAGCGTATGTGTTTTCCACAAACCTACCGAGCCGAACACTAAAAAGCGATATCAATTGTTTATTTTCGAACACTGCTTTCAAATAACGGGCTGCGAAAACATATCAAAATTAATTTTAAAACATTTTTGTTGAACCCGAAATGCCCCCAGGTATAAACTCAATATATGAAAGTATTAGTTCGAATGTCTCACAAAATTTATTATCTTCTTTTACTTAGTACATTTTGCTCCAACTTGAGATGACAATAATTTTTAAATAAAAATTATTTATACAAACATAAATAAAGTAAAGCACAGTCAATGCTGCTAATTGTGAAACGCTATTTGATTGAAATACCCGCCACCAAAATGCTGGCACAACTAAATATGTTCAAACCAATTTTTAATGATTTGGGGGCCAAAATTTCCGAAGTATTAATAATTTATTTACGGTCTCAACCTGCAGACTGTCCAATATTGTTGTTTTATTGGCTTAGACCAGCGAGTAAGTGTCACCCCAAATAAAAAAATCTAAAGAGAATAAATAATACGAATGAGGCAGTCATATGCATGCACCGTTATAAAAACTTTATTATACGTACATTATCATTAGGTGGAGGGGTATTATGCATTTACGCTGATGAGTGAAACACATAAAAATGTTTATCACATACCCACCTTTAAGCATACGAATCGCTATAAATATGTATGTCAATCCGTCAGGCTGGCTATACATGTTGGCCTTGTGTGCTTATTTCAGGTCAAAATTCTGCAGATAAATGGGTGAAAAAAGCGTATTGAAAATTGTGCAAATTGGTCTATAATTTCACAAAGCCCTCATACAAACTTCTTTTCTTAGTGCCCATAAACCAGCTTATTATTTTGTTGATACTTAAATTAAATGTTGTCAAAATAATTTTTGGAAATACAAAACTTTTAATTAACAAGATTTTGTTTGTCTTGCCTTATTCCCAATTTGTATTCCTGATAAAAAACACTGAAATTTTTTGTTGGTGGGCTTAGCTATTTCCTTGCGCTTTCACTGGTTGCTAAGGCCAGATCATCAGGAAATTTCATCAAAAGATTTAAGAAAAACTAAAGATGTTATACAAATAAAACTGCACGCAGAGAAAAAATATGGTTGGGCATGATTACCGCAACAACACTATGTTTATTGTAACAATTTCTTGTTGTCGTACACAAACAATATGTAAAATAATTATTTTTCTAACAACTAAATAATGATAACTTTCAAAACATATTGCATTTCTCACAATCATATCATGATATTAATAGCCATAGCATGATAACTTTCTATACATTTATCATAATAAGTTTAAGATGCAATCAAAATATGTTTACTCTAATAAAATTTTGTTATCTCCATTTGCCTATCGAATTATTTGTTAGTGAGTGGCTCAACGATTAAAAAAATACAAATTAAAAAAACAATTAAAAAAAATTTTTAACAAATAAAGAAATTGTAAATTGCGCCAAAATAAAAAATTGATGCAAGAAAATTGAATTTTTTTTAATTGTTGTGACAGCACCACTGTATCATAATATGATTACTTCTAATTATGTTATGATTAACATGACAATAATATGATAACTCCTTAACTTGTTATGATTCACATGATAATAATATGACTTCTGCTTAACTTGGTATGATTAACAGGATAATAATGTGATTAAGGGAAAAATATTACGAATGTATTTGGTCTTATAACGATTCATTGATAATCGTTATATGGTGACTACAATCATGTATCTTATCATAATATGTTGCTCTTAGAATATGTTTACCACTACCATATTTTTTCTTTGCGTGCGAAACTGATGCAACAATTTGGTGCTACGCCGACAAGTTTTATTTAAATAAACATGTTTATTAACTCAAGTACTAATTTTTTCTAAAATTATCGAAAAAAATCTCGTTATTTATAAAATGTCTGGACTTAGAATTATTCGATTAATCGATTAATTTTAAAATTTTAAACGTTTAATCGAATAAGTTAAGAATGACAAATATCGATTAATCGAACAAAAATACAACCCGATTAATTGTACACACTAGTATTAATAAACAATTTGGTGACGATAAAGTTTATGAGAGCAACTAAGTATGTCATGGCAAAATTTGCCTGTGTATACTGCGCTGTAGGGTATCAAACTGTGGGCTTTCCTCTCAGTTCTTTATTAAAGTATTCGTGTGTGTAAAATTGTTAACTGTTTTAAGTTTTAGCATAGTTTTTATATCAGAACATTTCAAAATAATATTGCAATCCCAAAATCTAAAGCGCAATAAATTAACTCACCAAGAATGAAAATAAAATTATTTAAATTATTCAAAAATCCAAACGATGAAATAACTAAATTCAACAGTTTCCTCAAGCTCATTAAGCAGGCTCTTAAATATCAGTCAGTTGAATTGTATTCCCAAGTTTTTGATAAATTATAGTGGGTGTTTTTTTTAGCCCTATAGAACTGAAGGATAAGTAGTCAAACGAACTGCCAAGCAACGCTCACTTTGCATCATTTTCATCATATACTAACGCTAGAAGAACACTACCAAAATATCCATATTTGCTTTGAAAATTAGCCTTCGATTTGCTTTATTTATAGTATAAATTGTCGTTTATAGGGGGAGACTTAACATAACAAGACACCAAAGTTTATCTTGGGATTCAAACATTCATTAAAAAGGTTTCGTTTAAATGGGCCAAATTCCCAATTCATGCTATTTATAAACTAAAATTTATTGTTGATGGGATAAGCTATACCTAAAAGCATTTCACTGGGCCAGATCATCAGGAAACTTTATCCAAATATTTTATAATAACTAAACATATTACACAAATAAAACTGTTAAGCGAATAAGAATTATAAGCAACAGTTTAACTTGTAAGAATGTCAAAGCTTAAACCAAAAATACAACAACAATAAACAGTGAGTTTATCTTTTCTACTGCCCCGACTACAATTGGTTGATTTTTTTAAGTGGGTAAAGAAAAACCAAAAATAAAAACAAATTGCTTTATTTTATATTGTCAGTTCAGTTTTATTACACTGCCACTTGCATATTAGTTATCAAAGTTTATCTTGGGAGTCAAAAGTTCGCCGTTTGGTGCGGTTTAAACGATTGTGGCTGCGCCAGACATTGTTTTTAAAATAGAAGCCGAATGCTCGTGTTACGGTCAATAGAGTCCATTGCGGCACCATCACCAATGATTTTTGTTTGAAACTATACATGACATTAATCCGCGCGAGATGCGGTTTCAACAGGATAGCGCTATGTTCCGTACGGCGACCCCAACAAGCGTCTTATTGAAATCAAAATTAAGCAATTATTTCATTTAGAGATAAAGACTTGCCAATTAACCACCAAGGTCCTGATATTTGATGCCTTTCCATTATCTCCTGTAAGGATACTTGAAGTCACTGGCTTAAGCTGATAAACCAACAACAAATGACATATTGAAGGTCAATTATGTTCGTTTTATTCGTTAGCAACGGCCAGAAATGCTCGAAAAGTGGCTCAATATTAAACGTCAAGAACGCGCTTCGTTAAGAGAAGCAGCAGGGCTGATATACCCAAAATGTTTATCACACGTTAAAGCCATGAACTGATCTTCCGAATGAAAAAAATTTTAAATTAAAATTTGATTTTTTGTGCTATTTTTACAATTTCAATTTCTATCGGGCGTCAAAAAACACCCTTCATTTTATAATGCTTATACGCCTTGGTGGTAGTTTGTCTAGAATTACAATGTTAAATTTGCACTTGTAAGGATACTTTTGATTCGTTTTTGTTTTTTTTGTTTTTTACAACATCCAACTTTATTTCAAATACAACTTGTTTATCCCCATGTTGTATTTTCCCTTGTTTGCGATACTTTCTGCAATAAAACTGGTATGGAATAGTAATTTAAATCAATTTTGAATTTGTTAGATATTTCTTTTTAGATTATTCTATTATTGTATCTATTGTTGCTAAGGACAATGGCAAAAAAAAAACAAAACAAACAATTTTAAAAAGGAGCTGATATATTTAAATGGAATGTAGCAAATCTTTTGAAATACTTGTGATTTGTTAAAAGTTATTTAAAAAGGGATTTAGAAAAGTCAAAACATTGTGTAGTTAGACAATCGAGAGGGGACCGTTAACATCGACTTAAAGTTATTCAATCTTTGAACAATGCTGCCAATAGGTTTAAGGTTACAAATATAAAATAAATAAAAAACATATTTAAATTTATTTTATTAGAGTTTTTAAGATTTTAAGAAGGTAAAGTGTTAAAGGATTTGTACTTGTACTTGAATTTTAATTAAAAAGTTTGAAAATTGTAATAAATAATGATGTGCTGGTTTTTATGTTGCATTAAAGGAATTCAAAGAAAACTTTCTGAAATAAGTTTATTAGTTTAGTAATAACGAAAAGCATTTTTTATCGGCCTTTAAATAACACAACAGAATTACATATTGTGCATGAGAAAATTTTAATATTGTTTTGACAATTAAAAAGTTAAACATTATTTACTGTCTGTTTAACGATTTCGAACGTCAACGTTCGCATAGAAAATTATATTAAAAACAAAATTCTAAAATTTGTTCTCGTTTTATATGCAATTTTCTATGCGTACGTTACCGTTCGAAATCAATGAAC
The DNA here is from genome assembly GCA_949318255.1 of Pollenia labialis. Classification (NCBI taxonomy): domain Eukaryota; kingdom Metazoa; phylum Arthropoda; class Insecta; order Diptera; family Polleniidae; genus Pollenia; species Pollenia labialis. Next base: position 18,366,966 of record OX439141.1, read on the forward strand.
AGTCTGTTGGAATACAAAACGGCTACGAAATAATATAAAGGGTGATCTAACCATAATGCATGATGTAAATTGTGAGTCCCACCTACACGTCAAGTATTTTGCCCAACTTAATATGACATTTCTTTGTTTCAGTGATTGACAGAATCAACCATGGAGAGGTACACAATTGAGCAGCGCGTTAAGATTGTTGAAACCTTTTACCAAAGTGGGCGTTCAAATGCATTTCGTGCAATTCGTGATTTTTTGGTCAGCCAAATGTGTCTACAATCGGGAGAATTGTGCGCGATTTTTGACAAACCGGTTCTGTAGGCAATATGAAAATACCTGTGCATGCTCGCCCAATTCGTTTATAAATAACATTTACGACATTGAACTTCAACTATGTTTAAGAGTCAGGGACAATGTGGACAATCGGATAGATATTTTGTTATGCATAATTTTCATTCATTATTCTATAGTAATAAAAAATAGCACATTTTAATTATTTTCATGTTGTAAAAATTCCTTTCTGCATAAAAATAATTTAATGAAAATTAAATTTGATGAACTTGAGGCGAATTAAAAAATATTCAAAATTTGGATTAAAAACCATAAATAGTTCAACAAAATAACCACAATTCTAATTATTGTTAAAAGCTAAGGCACGAGCTCTATGTGTACATTTGTACTTCAAGTTGTGCTGAAAAAGGTCAACAAGAAAAAAAAAAGACAAAATGAAAAAGCAAAAAAATTTGCTTTGGACATCAAGAAGAATTCTTGACATAAGTACGGAAATCACAGAAGTAAGGAAAAACATGTAAAATCAATTAAAATGGATAATCATTCAGAAAAAGCAAATTTCGATCTACCAAAAGGTTAAAATACAATTTGGTTTAAGGATTGATGTTTGACTATTGCCGTCAGCAGTCGTCTATGGCTGCGAGTGTAAGACGGCAAATCCATCTGAGAAGATCGAGTGGTTGCGATCGAAACATGTCATGGTAACCTTCTGGCCAGGGTTCGAGCCCCGGCCATGGTCAAGAATGAAAGATTATCAATAACAATTTTAATTAATTTTCATGTTGTAAAATTCCTCTCTTCATATAAATAATTTAATGAAAATTAAATTTGATAAACTTGAGCCGAATTAAAAAATATTAAAAATTTATATTAAAACCCATAAATAGTTCAACAAAATAACCATAATTCTAATTATTGTAATAAAAAAATATTAAGATAATTCCCTGAAAACTTTTTGTTTTGCTTACAATAACCATCGAGCGTTGGGCCTTCCTTGATTTAAAATTATGAAATAAAAATTTATAAAATGTTAAATGAATTAAACCAGTCACCAATAATGACGAAAAATAAAAAAAAAATGTTTGGAAAATTTATGTTATAATTAAGAAAAATTAAGAAAATAGCTAAAATAATTGTTTTCTAAATTGGAGATCCTTTCTATTATCTTTAATACGTCTAGGCAGTATGTTCCAAAGACGTATGATATTAATATAAAATTGCCTTTAAACAGGTTCACGGGTGTTAATAATTTTATTTAAGAAAACTTTTGATCACATAACCGTTTTTAAAGGTCAGCCCATAACTGACAGTAAGCTTTCAACAAAAAAGCATTGTTATAAAATTGAATAACATTTCAAACAACACTTAAGAACACTTAAAATACCTACGGAAGAGAATATTGTTGGCTGTACGATTTGCCTACACAGAACAAATAGAAAATCGACTTTAATTAAGCAATTCGTTCAGACAATTTAATATTTTACTAAGTTTGCCCCTGCAAAGGAATTGATCATATCAATTAACGGATTTGTATTCTCGAGTCATGGGCCACAAATTTAGTCAATTAAAAAATTAATTGCATTAACTAAAAAATACACCACATATACACAAACATTTAATTTTATGGGTTTTGATTAAAAAAATTAATTGCTACAAACAAAAACTTAATTGAATAATTAATGTACACCAATTAATTATTTAATTGAGTAATTTTTTGCAAACATTTTTTCTGTGTTTATTTAGTTATAAATCCATACATTAATTACAATTTTACGCGATGTGTATCAAAGACTCGGCAAAGCTGATTAAAGAATTCAAAGTTGTTCATACACAAAACAAACCCGGAATTGAAAAAAAGTGCGGGAAGTTTGGAACCCTAACAAATGTCCTTACAATCTGTATATTTCTGTATACAACAGAAATTTTCAATATTTACCTTTACTTCTTATGAGTTGTTACCACTCGGATGTTTTACATTTATTATCCCCGGGACATGGTTAAAAGAAAAAATATGTAAAAAAGATACTCCTACAGCTGAATCATGTACAGCTAAAAGAACATCCATTATGTTATTACAAGTATAATTTAATAATAACGAAGGAAATAATACATACATACATATGCACGCCATCATGTACATTCCTTAACCATACACATTTTTGATTTTGCCTTTTGCAGACATAAATATTTCCTTGAATTGCAAAATACTTAAGTGGGGGGAAATTTCAATTCAATATAAACAGTTTTAAATTTAAGAAAAATGCTTAAGTGCTTAAAGTGGTTAAGTGGTTATTTTAATAAGGTTGATCATCACGTATCATATCTAAAACCACCCTACTGAGATAAGTGAATTATGAAAGTAAAACCATACATTAACATGGGATTATTGTACCCCACACCATAAAAGGTGTGAAGGAAGTGTGTTCGCCCTGCTTGATCAAGCTACTAGTTACAATTTTAAAGGTAATTTAATGAAATTTATTAAAATTAGCTTTTTGTGGATAAAGATATCGCCAAGCACATGGAGTTGGAGATCAGATGTACAGACGAGGCATTTTAATCCGTTGAGCGCTTGTGCGATAGCTGGCAGTGTCTTTCGGGCATTAAAATCGACCCTATTCACAGGACCCCATTCCGAGATTATATCAAGGTCTCGGCCAAGCGTATAATCTACATCTAATATGCTTATAAACAGAATAAAAACACTCGGGATTATGATTACTTTAAGTACGAGAAGTACTAAAAAATTCATGTACGAATAAAACTAACACGTACTCAAAACAATCGTAGATGGGATTACTTTCGAAAATCAATCCCAGAATTTTTTGAAATAGGAATACAATTCTTAAATTACTCACAATATTATTACAGTAACATAAACATTTAAAATTCCAAGCAAATTTATTTTTAACTGATTCTAACAGTTATTCAAAAAACTTAGTGCATATTAATACGGATTTTCAGTTGCAGTTAATATTGTCCGTTGATTGAGTTAAATTCTTCTTTATGTTAAAGTAAATAAAAATGTAATTTAGAGCAACGAAAAGTTAATTTAATTTTTACTGTCAAAAATTCAACACCATATTTCGTTAAATCAAATAAATATTCAGTTATTTTGGAAAATTTTACTGTCAAAAATTCAACACCATATTCAGTAAAAACGATTAAATATTCAGTTATTTTATATAATTTTACTACCAAAAATAAATTTTTACTTATCTATAAAAAAGGAATTGCTTGTTTTGTGTAAGCAATACCCATTTTCTATTTGTTAAAATAATTAAGTTAAATATGTACATCAAATTTCAAAAGAAAAATAATTGCGAAGCCATATCGGTCATGCTGCTGGTGTCTTATAATTGAGAGTTCTTCTGTAAACAACGTGGACAGTACAACAAAAGTAAAACAAACGTGTGTAACTGGGTAAGTAAATAAAAATATTCTCCCTCTCTCGCTTATAAGAAAAACAAGCGGACAGGTGTCTGTCTGGTATTTTTTAGAAATTCGGCTCTTTTTTGTAGTAAACGAAAATTTAATAAAATAACTGAATATTTAATTGTTTTTACTGAATATGGGGTCAATTTGACAGTAAAAAATTGACAGTAAAATTTTAATAAATAACTGAATATTTAATCGTTTTGACTGAATATGGTGTTGAATTTTTGACAATAAAATTTTACAAAATAATTGAATATTTATTTGATTTTACGGAATATGGTGTTGAATTTTTGAGAGTAAAAATTAAATGAACTTTTTGTTAAAAATAAATGAAAAATAGGTAGACCGGTTTTTAATTGAACTTTCAGTTATTTTATATTACAATTTCAGTTAATTTTACGTACAGAATATTGTGAGTGTATTTCTAATTCTGGAAAAAATCAACTTTATTATAATTGAATCAATCACGTTTTGTGATTGATTCAATATTGGTTTTTTTTAGTGTTTTTTATCCAGAGTGTTGTTTTTTCTGTGTACTTATTTGGCCATGGTGTTTTTTGCCTAAACTTATCCCGCGAAGCAGACCAGAGTCTCTGGCGGGAACCGAACCTGCGACCCCGGCACTGATAGACTAGCTTACTACCAGCTAGCCTCCTGGGCACTCTGTTCTTCTGCGACAGTGAGTGATATGGAAAGAAATTTATTTTATAGAAGTAACGTGAAAATAATAAATGTGTACTTGTGTATGTGTAAGTACATTTGGAAAACATGTTCAAGTTGTAGTTATTTAAAGTTAAGTGGGCTGGGAGACCACAGTGCGATCTTTCAATAGGACCTAGGAGATACATAATTATTTTAAATGTTCTCCAAAGTTTAAATTGCAAAATATATATCTTCTTTTTTTATCTTTTTGATGATAATTATAAGAATTTTGTTATCTGTCAAATTTCAAATGTTGTGTAGGGTATTAATGTTCTCTTATACTCGTGTTAAGCATCTGCTCAAATAGTTTTACATTATGACTATTTTTATTCAATTTTATACTGTCTTTTTAAAATAACAACATATTACTGTCTCTAATGATGTTAACATATACAGTAGCATTCGAATTTAGTTATATGCATATAAAGGGTATTTCGTTAAGCACTTCGTATTTTTAAATTAAAACAAAAATAAAATGTATGAGATTTCATAGAAATTTTGTGTTCGTTTTCAGTTCTCGAGTTATGACAAACAAAAGAGCCTAAAACTGGACAAATTCCCCTATACGATACTTACTAACTTCAAATTAATTTTTAAATTATTATATGAGCTACTTTGACCAAACTTATAATTATCGGAATTGTATCCCGAAATCATGTGTTGTACGGTGTTATTCGAAATAGTTATTATTTGACTGTTTTTTGATAAGTTTCGTTTTGATTTTGGTTACTACAGTACATATATAAAAATTATATGAAAAAAAACTGGAAAAAGTCAAGAATGTCTGGCCAGCCCCGGGTATACACCTAAGGGTAAAAGAATAAATTAATAAAATAATGCTGATGACTTCTACAAACGATATCCTTAAAACATTTATTTGAACGAAAACCGGATTTATTTAAAAGGTGCGATTAGAATAATTGGTATTGTGGTTATTTTATTGAACTGTTAATGGGTTTTTATCCAAATTTTGATATTTTAATGAGGCTGGAATGGAATTTTTACAACATGAAACGAATTGAAATTTATTGATATTTTTCATTCTTCGCTAATCTCTTTCTTTATAAAAATTAATTTAATGAAAATTTAATTCAATGATTTAGTGCGATTAGAACTTTAATTCGTACCCTCTAAGTTTTTAGATAAAATGTTTAATACATGAATGAACTTTTCTTATATCTTGTAAAATAAACACATTCTAAAATACATGACATTGTTGTGTTTCTTTTTTTCCGACAGTTAGTGTTTTTTTTATTCATAAGTTTTTAAAATATCTTCAGTTGTTAAAAAGGTACTTACTTATGACTGATAAATTGAAACGAAAGCTTTGCGTTTGACTTGTACGAAAATCTATGCGACAACGATAGATGCCTTGATCATGACGTTTGATATCCTGAAAAAAATATATAGAAAAATATTTATTATTTAATTTTCTTAAATTTTAAATAATTTATTTATTTAAACATTATTTAAGAAATCACTTTTTATGCATAATATTTGCAACATATTTCAATTTCAAACAGTGTTGGCATTCCACTTTTTTGTTTGTTTTCTCTTTTAGACAAAAACGAAAACACCTACAAAAAATCTTTACAAATAAAATTAATCTAATTTTCATTTCCAACTGTTGTAATTGCAAGGCATCATACTTTATTTACAAAATGTTTCCAGTTTCCAGTTTTTTTTTTTTTTTTTTTTTTTTGCTAACGCCCATTGTGTCAAAACAAAATAAAACACATTCAACGCACTAAAAATGAAAAATGATTTTAAAAATAGCTTAAAACGAAATTAAACAAACCCTCTAAAAAAAAGAAAGGTAATTAAGAAAATACTTCCTTCCTTCCTTTCTTTTTTCATCAATTAAAAAAACCACCAACATTTTTAAAATTGTTTGTTATCATGCTTTTGTTGTTTAGATAAAAGAATTTTTCCGTCAATAGAAAGGCCGTTACATCTTTCGGATTTATATAAATTATTTACAAAATAAAGTCGAGATTTACAGAAGAAACCTTAAGAATAGCAGTTTTAGTTTTTATTTAATTTAGACCCTACATCAACCTTGTGTACAAAAAAAAATTTTGCACCAGTAAAAGCATCAATCAAAAATATAATCAGTTTTAATTAAAAATTTAATCCAGAGAATTGAACTTTTTATCAAGCTTAAAAATGAAAAACTCGCTCGGCAAGAATATCAAATTTCCCGTATTTCCTTTTTTGGTACTATTTTTCCCCCCATTAAAGTATCAAAAATTTCCGTATTGCAGTGTGAACCCATAATTTAGTACGAATATTTCAAAGAATGAAGGAAAATGTTTTGTAAAAAAAGTACTGAAAATAGTTACGATTTTCACCCCTTAAATGTTCGAATTTCGAAAAACTACCAAATTTACATTTTTTTTTTTTTGATAAGTTTCGAATGTGGTATAAACTTTGGTACTATGTTTATTGGTCCAAAAGGTAGATGGGTTGTCACACCTGTCCGCTTATTTTTCTAAAGAACAATGATGAGTTTTAAATTTTTTTTTGTTTCTCTCTTAGTTTTGGAGACATAAGGTTACCGTATTTTCCCGTTTTTACGTTTTATTACCCCATAAACATTTGAATTTCCAAAAATTCCGTCTTAGTGGATCGATTTGGAGAGTGACCAATCTCTGTTCCAAATTTCAAGTTTGTAGCTTCAGGCGTTTAAGCTGAACGATGATAAAACAGTGAGTCAGTCAGTGAGTCAGTCAGTAACGTTACAATTTTATATATATATGTAGATATGTCCATATTGATCAATATCACTGAAAAATTTTCCTGTTTAGAACTTTGGCACTAATTTTTTTTTCTTAAATTTCATATATTCATCTTAATTCGTTTAACCCTTATACGGCTTTCGGGTGAAATTTAACACATTTTTATTTTGTCTAAAAAATTAAAATACCTTCAATTATGGAAAAAACTCTGTATATTTTAATTAAATAATCAGTATGGGTGATTTTTCACCCGAAGGACCTTCCTGCAAGTTATTTTGAGGAACGTATGAGGGTTAATTGGAAATGTTCGGCAACCTACTCTCAACATCGGGCTATTGGGTATTTGCTTATTCTAAGCCACGCTTAAAGTTATAGGTTTTATTAAGACATATAATCGCAAATAATCTTTGAAGTTGCGAGAAGATTATATGGATTATGAGACGATCGATTTACTTGTTAAAAAAGAAGATTTTTATTTTCCTTCTCAGCTGATATGTTTTAGTGTCGAATCAGCCCTAATCGATAAATTTTTCTTTCTTGTTGTGCAATAATTTTAAGCGCGACTATTCGGGCGTAAAAGTACAGCGCGTTCTCTAACAAATCAAAGGAATTCTTTAATCAAAGTTCAAGCGTTCCCTTAAAGCATTAGAATAAAATTAAACATAAATTTAAGTCATTTAATGTACAAACACTTAAAGCCACGTTCGCGTGAAGGTCTTTTATTGTTATTTTAAGAATCACTGTTGTTGAATCTATTTTAACGAATTACAACCTAAACAAAGTATTTTGTTGTAAAGTTATTTTACTTGTTTTCCTAAAAGTAGATTAAATTTGTTTATTAAAAAAAAAATTATTGTGTCTACCTTCAAATACATCAACAAAATCTAAATACATACCCTGAAGGAAACCTGGGTGCAAGTGTCTCCAAGTCAACAGTTTTGTTGACTATTTTGGTGGCATTGTCAACGAAGTGTCTACACTACACTACATTTGCCACTATATTTGGCTTTAATTCGAAATAAATTTTAACAATAAAAACTGAGAAAAATAATTCCTATAAAATTTTAAAAAATAAAAAAAAAGATTGTTATGAATTCGCATTCGTACCAAAAGTAAAGACTTTATTAAATAAAATGTACTAGTCATTCTCTGGTTCCAATGTCTGCATATGTTCCCACAAGAACTACCTAGTCAATAGTACCAACGTCAACAGTAGATTTTCAATGGCACGCACATGTTAAATGTCTATAGTAAATAACATTGTCTGGGGTATAATAAGTCACTAGTACTGGTGACCGTGTCAATAGTGAATCAGACAGATTCACTAGTGACATTTCCTGCAGGGTATGGATACACATATGTACGTACAATAATGTGTAGTGTTTCGAAGTCGCAATTTTGTTGTTTATTTAAGTGGCACTGTCAACAAAGTGTCGAATCTTAAGTCTGCCTTTGAGATATAAGGAAAAAAAATTAAATAGCTGAGGCAAACCATAAGAAAGGGTGCAGATAATATCACCCTGAATTCCATTCAAGGTTCCAGAAAACCTGGTAAGCCCGCCAACACTTAGAGATGTCAAACTGAGGTCGAGCTACAACAACAGATGTATCCGGAAGGGAAATGATATCTTTGGCAAAATATAGAAGCAAACGGAAGGTATTTGTGTTGGTCCTATGTTCCACTAGGATCTAAAGGACTGGATATATTTGCTGGTGACAAAGTCGTTACTAAATGAAAACAGTTCCTAAAGAATACTTTATAAAAAGTTTTCTATGTTAATTTGTTTGTTTCCTAAAATTTATTGTTTGTTTATACATTAAGCAGTTATTGTTGCTGTTGTTGATACATACAACACATTTTTTCCCTAATTTGTAAAACACCAATAACAAATTTCGACCATATCAACTTGTTAAATTGGTAAACGCACGCGAATTCCTTATTAATAGGTTTGCATGTTTAAGATTAATTGATTTATTCCTTTGTTCTCCTCATGTTTTTCCTCTTACATTTTGTGTATCTGTTCATCGCCCATGCTTTTTGAAACTGAAGTCGCTTTAAATCGCTGGAACACGACTTTAAGCCGTAAATAAAACGTTTGAATTTTTACTGTGGTTCTGGTTTAATTTTTCGAAGGTTAAGTTATGGTAATCTAATACAAAAAATACTTCATTTTCCCACTCTTTTTTAATAGAAACATAAATTATGTTAAACGTTTAAAAAAGGTAGGAGGAACAGTTCGGACTAGAAACATTTGAAGTGCCAATAATTTTAATTTAAGAAATTAATTTGTATTCTCAGTGTTTCTTTGAATAATAAATGAATATTTTATTACTTTTAAAGCATATTTTTAATTTTCTAGGTATGGACATTTCCACCGAAACAAGAAAAACAATAAGTTCTTGAAGTTTGTTTTAGAATTATTTCTTTCTCAGGGAAAAAAATCAAATTTAATTAATGTAAAAATATTTACCCATATATATTCATATTCATTCAGGTTTATGAAACGATTTTTCTTTAAAAATTTGTTAAATAATCATTTATGTATGTATTTCACGTTTGGTTTTTACAAAAGTGCTTGAAGAGAGCCAGTATGCACTGATTGTTTCTCTCTAAACTCTTTCGGTGGAGAAAAAAATTAAAAAAAAAATGCAAACTATCCGATTGCAAATTACTTAAATTTTTTTTCTTTGCATTATTTCATTTATTGATGTCACGTTCGTCGTTGAAAATAACATTTGCTATCAGTGCGTAAGTAAATGCAGAAAGCTCATCAAATATCGAGAACAAACAGAGATTTTTTTATAAAATTAAAATAAAAGAAATCTTACTGAAAAACAAGTAAGAGGGCTATATTCGGCTATGACGAATCTTATATACGCTTCACCGTGGTGAGATAAGAACAAAAAGTTAAATAAATAACGTTCTTTAGATATAAATAAATATGAATTGAGCCACGCCAACTTTTCATTTCGTCATGCCGAAGAATATGACAAAATCAAAAAAAATGTATACTTAAATGTACCTAAGTTCGTTTCCTCTTTTGAAATTAGTTTTAAAATTTTATAATCTAAAAAAATGTTTTTTAGAACATAAAAAAATTAAATAAAAATAAATAAAAAAATTTAATTTTGAGAGTAGAACCGGCAACCTCATAAGTCACAGGCAACCACTTAGACAACTCGCCTACAAATTCATTTACTAAAATGGTGTTAAAATGGTCCATACATTTTTTTGTAAGTGTATGCGTATGCGTAAAATTAAACACATTAAAACAAAATCCACCACTTGTGGTGAAAGGTATGAAAAAAACAACAAAAAAAAAAACACCACTAAGAAAATGCAAAAAGTTTTTTTTAGCAACAGCTTCTAAAAAAAACAAACAACAACAACTACTAAAGCAATGCCTAACGTCATTTCAATAAGAGATGAAAATACAAACACGTTCCATTTCTAAAACAAAACCCAATAACAACCAGGGCTGCCAGATTTTACGATTCATCGTCATTTCGACGATTTTTTGTTCCGAAATTAGCAAAGTGCAGATTTGCTGATTATTTTCTAAAAAGTGAAGATGTTTTCAGTTTTCAAAGTCTGAATAAAACATTACATTTTCTGACAATTTCGTTATTAGATCTTTGAATGTTTATCAGCCATACCTTACCAAGAGCGGAACGTTTTCTTTCGCTTACCTTTTACGCTGATATGCCATACCAAAGCAAGAGCTTTGTGTCACGAACAGTAGCGATAGTTTTCTTTTTTAATAAAACTCACAAATTATAAATAAAAATTGAGATAAAAACGCTAGATTAACCAAAAAATAGCTAAAGTGCCATTATTAATTGAAAATAGCGGAAAACTTTATAATAAACGAGCTTTCAAAATCGGGTTTTCTAATTGCAAAGCGTTCAGGCCGCACTATTCAAAAACTTTAAAATGCGTGCCGCTTTTGTTTATGTACGGCTGTAATCTTTGATTATTTTCAGAGTACAAAAACAACAATGCTTCACTTTGAACTTTGAATGACCCTTTTATGACTCTCTGTATAAATCATATTTTAAACAATTATACGGCTAGCATTTCAAGAATTGAAAGAGAATATCTACATGAGTCTCATACGATTCTTGACATGAAAGTCTCGTAAGATTATATTTATCCACGTCTTAAACGATTCCGACAACGATTAAAGAATCGTTTTCACTGTGCTTTGGAAGAATCTCACTCGTGTTACAGTTTTTCCCATATGAGGAATCTTCTACGATTAAAAAATGTAGTCATCGTCAATCAAAGACACTCTACAAGTGACTCCCATTAGCTCTAACACTATGAAAATTTTAGCTGGGTATTAAGTAAATATGTTTTAATATGAATGTGTTTACAAAAACCTAAATTTTAAGTTGTCCGATATTTGACGATTTTTCGAAACGTAAAGACGATTTTTTATTTTTCTCGGGAAACTGACGATTTCCTTATCTGGCAGCCCTGATAACAACAATAACCAAAGCAATGCCAACATGCATAAATAACTTTAGACCATACATAGAGCTGCCGTTTTTGGTTATTTCTAACCAAAATTGGTTATATTGTTTTTTAATGTGGAGATGTGAATATTATTTTCATTTTGGTTACTTTTTTCTTAAATAAGTACAAATATGTTTTTCTTGATACAATTATTTACGAGCTCAAATAAATTGTACGTGCACTATTAGTTTTTCATTATTTGTATCCAATGAACAGAAGTTTTTATAATTTATCGAAAACAAAAAATCGGTTCTAAAACAACAGGCTTTTCATAAATACATTGATTTATAATAAATAATTTTAAAATTTGTGGAACTTTCTGTAAAACACTGTGTCACTGCCAATAAAAATTAAAATATCGAAAAACTTTATAGGTAATTTTAACATCGTTTTTGGACATAAACAAATTAAATAAAAATCACCTGTGGTGAATGGTACAAAAAAAAAAAGATTTTTTTTAAATCTGGGCCAACCAGTAGTGGAATTCTCTAATTTTTAACGATGAACTTTAATTTTACCGGCACAGTTTATTGCTTACGGTAACAATACAGCAATTCAGCAACTCAATTTTAACATCATAGCTAAAAATTTCAATCAAGTGGCATCTTTGTTAATTAATTTGTATATTTAACGCACACTATCATCGAGGGCAAACTATTTAATGTAATAGATAGCATAGTATCTCAATGTTGAAGTAAAGAAAAAAACAAATGAAATTAAAAAAATTTCGGAAAATTTTTCACTTTTGCGGCTACCTAAACAGTGTTAAGAATCATTCCTAGGAAGTTTATATGCGTTAGAAAGTTGTTTATTTAGATCTTAGGTACATTTTTGTGGTTAATTGTTTTCTTGAGTTTTGAACGGTTTGCTACCTATGGATGGACCTGAACAGGGAAAAGATGGTAAAAAAAATTAATTTTTTTCAAGTTTTTTTGCAATTTTGATCTTTAAGATGAAGTCTTTTAGATTTTATATGTTCACAATTTTTATTCTTTATAGCAAGAGCTACAACTTTGTCTCAGGGGGTTAATCGAAATTCCGAACGGTTTGCAAGATATGAGCCTGGGAAAATTATCACTATTTTTTCAAAAATGACACCGAGGCCCTAAATCTTTAAGGACCCATAAAAAAAAGTGCATGACTTTCTGGGAGACACGGGTCTTTTTTTATCCTTTATGGTTACTTGTTATCCGTATATGGTTATTTTTTTTCGTGTTGCACTGTGATATACACTCTTACTTAAATTTTCGATTTTTTGTTCCTTTTGTATTCATCACTTACAGCGCCATATCGACCCGCCGTAGAATAACACAAAAAAAATTTTTTTAATACAAATATAAAACTTCTGCAGGGGCACACCAATTTAAACATCAACTTTTTGAAAATAATTTAGGAAGGGAGTTCCATGAACGATAGAGACATGGGGTGTACATGTTGATTTTGTGATATACGTCAAGATACCTTCGGCACGACGATATTTGGGGAGTATTTTATATGTTTGTGTTGATGTAAGTAACACAAACAAATAATGGTTCAACATCGAGCTTTTAGTATAACGACTAAGAACCAATTTTTTAAATCGATCTAACGAGCTCCGTTCGTCCGGCTTGCTGTTTTACTGCCTGGGATGTTGTCGGTTCATGTAAATAATTATGTATGTCCCCTACAGATGGCGGTCTTGCCAGCAGACTTTTTGTATACGTTAACTCTATGCGCAAAGTAGAGTAGGCAATATTAGAAATAATTTGCTTTAGTGCATGTTGTAGATGCACGTAGAGCAAAAACATGGTTGAAGAATGGTTAAAAAAAAACATATTATGGTCCCTGCAATGGCAACAAACAATCTTTTGTTGTTTTTAAAAAAACTTTTCTCACGATTGATAATATTTTGTTTCTATTTATGAATAAAGTGTTTACCTCCCTTGAAACTTCAAATATGGTTGATGTTAACAACATAATGTTTAAATAAAATAAAACTACAACCATACACTTAAACATATTATGGTTACCTTATCCATATTATTATCACGGTAACCATATTATGGTTAAATTCATCCACTATGGTCACATTTCAACATAATATTGTAACCTGTTAACATAAACATTGTTAAAAACCAACCATAGTATGTTGCTCTTAGAATATGGTTACCTCCAACTCCGTATAAACTTTTTTCGATACATAGTTCTTGTGCCTACTAACCATTATGTTTGTATAGAGATTCAATATGACCGAAATATAAAATAAATCACAAAATTTTACTATAATCGGTCAATATTTGACCATAGTTTCCATACAATAGAACAGCTACTATGTTGTGAAAAAATTATGTAAGGTTAAGTCCAGAATTTACCGTTTTTGCTGCTATATAAACCCCGCCTCAAAAATCATGGGCAAAGTGTGTAATAGATGTTGATATGGTACTCGTATATAAAGCTTTAACTCCTAATATAATTTTGTCTTAATGCGTTCATAACTGCATAACAGTGGGTCTTAAATAGAGTACAAACTCAAAAAAAATATCAGTAAATCCTGTGGTGTAGAGTATCACATAGTCCGCCTTGACCGACTAGACTTTTTTTTATATTAGTTTATACATATATTTCCACATTTTGTTTACTTTTTTCAATTTTCATTCGATGAGTTTACGTGTTATTTGGCCATAATTGTGTAAGAAATTATAGCAATATAACAGTTGGTTGGTTCCCACTCCATCCACTTTAACTCATACCATTTTCTCATATAGCCAAACTTTAACATACATGTTTACATTCGTAATAAAACTCTTATATTGTCATTATTTTTATGGGTTTTGTGATGGTATTTTTAATGATTGTTTAATAAAAAAAAATTTGATAAAAATTTTGTGGCAGCATTTATTTTATTTTTGTTGTTTACTTATTTTATGTTTGTATTTGCTTTCACTGCTAAACACAACCAACAACTAATCGTGGATTATGTGGCATTTAATAGTCGTATTAAAAATTAAAATTAAGGCGCTTAAATTTAATTAGGAAATTTTATACTCATTAGTTGTTATATGTGTCTAACTGCAGTGTTAACGAAATAAACTAAATACAATATAAAACATATACATAAATGCATAATTTGGTCTAAATTACCTCTTTTAAAATGAAATTGTTTTTAACAGGTTAATGTGTTTTGAGTGGGTAAAAGGATTGTTTGTTCCTTTAAGGTTAAAATAATACAAATTTATTTGCTTCGGCTTAAGGGGTGGGATCATAAAATAAAAACAACATTTATTATTTTATTTTTAACAATTTATTTTTTCCGATATTTTGTTTGACTTCGTCAAACATTTCCAAGGAATCTACAAAAATAACCAGTACCTACCTATTACAAAAATTAAAACTCTTAATTTGTATACTACGTACATTAAGCCGAAGCAAATAAATAATCACACATAATAACACAGGTTGGTTATGTTGGTTATTCTTTAGGTAGGTAGTATCTAAAAGAAAAAAGTGTTTAAACTTGAAAAAATTTAAGATAAATTTATTTAACTTAACAGTTTTATAAAAAAAAAAAATACAAGTAAGAGGTAGTTTACACGGTGTCTTTCCAGACATGTCTGCTTTTGACATTCTCTTTTAAACATGCTACCAAAAACCTTTTTTCTTTTCACGATGTCTTTCCAATGTCTGTTTTCATGTATAATAGTCTAATACACATAGGCATTACGCTTGCCACCTTTTAAAATTGCCAAAATGGGACACCAATAAAAACTCATAGTAAAATTCAAAAAAAATCTTTTTTTCGAGATATTCTGTTATTTGGAAAATGGAGGAGGCTAGTATATTGAAATTACTAAAAAAATAACCAAAATTACGAAATAAAATTACTTTAAAGCAAAATAAACAGATAATTTTGTAGCAACATTTAAAAAATTTAATTTAAAAAAAATGGGACAAATGGCGTCAAGTTCATAGTATCGACGGGACATTCTACTCTAAAACTGGTCTGTCCCGGCGAAAACTGGCCAGTTGGCAAGTCTAATAGGTATACATACAATTTAAAAACATCAAAATTCATATTAACAAACATGAAAAGTCATTTCGTGTCTGTTTGGTAACCCCTCTTTCTTCTCTTCCCCGATGGCCAACAAACAAAACAAACATGTTTGTAAGACATGTCTGAAAAGACACCGTGTGAACTTAAGAGTGCTATATTCGGCTATGCCGAATCTTATATACTCTTGACCATGGTGAGATAAGAACAAAAAGTTAAATAAATAATGTTCTTTAGATAGGTAGGTATAAATAAATATGAATTGAGCCACGCCAACTTTTCATTTCGTCATGCCAAAGAAAATGACAAAATCAAAAAAATGTATACTTATTTCGCAAAATATCGCAAAATTAGTTTTAAAATTTTATAATCTTAAAATCGTTTTTAAGAACATAACAAAATTAAATAAATAAAAAAAAATTTATTTCTCAGACTAGAACCCGGCAACCTCATGAGTCAAAGGCAAGCACTCATACAACTCGCCTATGATCGCTTTTTAAGAAATAACGTTAAATTAAAATAAATTAAATATTTTAATGTGTATGTGTATGCGTATGCGTAAAGTTAAACATATTAAAATAAAATTCACCACTTGTGGTGAAGGGTATAAAAAACAACAAAAAAACCACCACCAAGAAAAATGCAAGAAGAGATAAAACGTAGCAACAGCTTCTAAAAAACACAACCAACAACAACTACTAAAGCAATGCCTAAAGGCATTGCAATAAGAGATAAAAATAGAAACACGCTCCATTTCTAACACAAAACCCAATAACAACCAGGGCTGTCAGATTTGACGATTGTTTGTTCCGAAATTAGTGCAGATTTGCTGATTTTTTTCTAAAAATTTACAATTTTTTTTCAGTTTTCAAAGTCTGAATAAAACATTAAATTTTCTTACAATTTCGTTTTTAAATCTTTGAATGTTTAACAGCCGTACCTTAACAAGAGCGGAACGTTTTCTTTCGCTTAGCTTTTACGCTGGTATGCCATACCAAAGCAAGAGCTTTGTGTCAAGAACAGTAGTGATAGTTTTCTTGTTTAATAAAACTCGCAAATTATAAATAAAAAGACTTTATATTAAACGTCAAAATCGGGTATTCTAATTGCACCGCGTTCAGGCCGCACTATTCAATAACTAGAAAACGCGTGCCGCTTTTGTTTATGTACGGCTGTAATCTTTGATTATTTTCAGAGTACAAAAACAACAATGCTTTCGTCAATTCTCATCGAATGAACCTTTTACGACTCTCTGTATAAAACATAATTATACGGCGAGCATTTCAAAAATTGTGAGAGAATATCTACATGAGTCTCATACGATTCTAGACATGAAAGTCTTGTTTGATTATATTTACCCACGTCTTAAACTATTCCGACCAAGGCGAATTAACTACAGGTGGTGCCGAAACGCCTTCTGATTTTGACAGTTCGAGCCTATTTATTTTGATTTGTTGTGTTTTGCTAAGAATGATTGACATTTCAAGCCGTAAGCACTAACAATGCAATGCAAAACCCCCTATGTTGTTTCTGTTGTTTTTGGATTGTTGTAGTTGCGACACAACCTGTAGTTGAATTCGCCTTGATTCCGACAATGTTTGAAGAATCGTCTTTCGCTGTGCTATGGAAGAATCTCACTCGTGTTACAGTTTTTCCCATATGAGGAATCTTCTACGATAAAAAAAATGCAGTCATCGACGATCAAACGCGCTCTAGATGAGACTCCCATTAGCTCTTACACTATAAAAAGAGCATACATGCGTAATTGCATCAGTATCTATCCCAGCAAACGATTGAAAACAACATCTTTCATATCAAATGTTACATATGAAATTTCTTGAATATTAAAATTAGGAATAGTTTTTCTGATCTTTAAGATATGGAACGGTATTATATATACAAATTAGGGGTATAAAAATGCAAGTAAAAAATAAAAACAAAATTAATTATAAAAATTAAAAAATAAATTATACATTTTTTTAATTATTGAAAAATATATAAAAAAATTAACTGGTCCAAATTTCTTTTTATAAATTCTTGGAACTTCAATAGCAAGAAATGATGGGCTAAACATAAAATAACCTAATCAGTAGGTATCATGTCTGTGGTCTTTGGAAAACAAATATCAAACGTAAGACGGACAACGTTAAATTAACATCACTCATCATATGGACCCATAATACATATAAAAGGTGTAAGATCAATATTGTAGAAATTAAAAACGAAATGACAAAATTTAAAAAAATTAAATGAAGAAGTCAAATTTGTAAAAAGGGTTGTACAAAGTAGCACTATATTCAGAAAAAAAATTACAGTAATCGACGCTAAGGATTTGCAGATATAAGCAAAAAGTTGTGCTGGCGTGACCTTAACAAAACGGAAGTGGGTTTTGACTTGCATTACAAAACTGAATAAGACTGCGAAATGAGCAAGATGTTTTGTATAAAATATTTTTTAGTTAACTTTGGACTAATACAGATTTATTTTTCAAGCTATAAAATTTATAAATCTTTGCTCGTTTTAAGGTAATTATGGGCATTTTTAGCGAAAAGTCGACTTTTGTAATGTAACGCCAGATTGCAAATAAGGTTGTATTTTCGGACCATGTTGTTCAATCGTTATCCCTTTTGTTACTAAATGTAGAGCTAGTTGCGCTTTACAACAAAATATAAAAAAGTAAACTATACATTTAAAATTTTTTGAGAAACAATTTTAAACACTTCTGGCGTTACTAGAAATGCCCATATACCCTTTTGCACCTGTGTTGAAGGGTATAAAAAATAAAATTAAATAGTACAAAATAGGGTAAATTAAAAGGTGTAAATATGTTTAATGTATTTAAAAAATTAAAAAAAAGCCAAAAACCGATCAATTTCTTTTTAGATAAAAAATAATTTTCAAAAACCAAAAAAATTTAATAGAAAGTTGATAACCCACTGGCTAGACCATTCGACCACCGTGAGACATAGAAAAGGAATGTTTTTATGAGTATGTGATATGGATTAGTTTAAATGGTAAATTGAAGTATGTGTTTGTTGTTTGTGTATAATAACATGTAGTCTACAACAGACATGAAATGCTTAACATTAACACTAACATGATGTTAGTGTTAAGTATAGACTCATCATGTTAGAGTTTTTCTCATGTTTTAACACGGCTGTTAAGCCATGTGTTTTAACAACTCTTTTATAACATAAAATGACGTTTAAGCTTGACAGAAGTCATTTTGTTGCTTTTTTTCATTTCACACACACTATTGTTTGGAATATGCTTCGACGACAATCAAAAAATAATGAAATTTCTTAACATTAACATGAGTACTATACTCCACCATTAACATATTAAAAATTCAACATGGAGTCTTAACATCATGTTTTAACAGCATTTCATGTCAGTTGTAGACTCGGTGTAAAGAATGTAATGTTAAAGGTAAAAAAAAAGTTCACCACGAGTATTTCAAATGGAAAAAACACAAACAAAAAAAAACACTTAACTATTTTACAGGGTTGCCATTGCAATTTTTAAACGAAAGTCGCAAAAAGTTGTCTTTTGGGTAATAAAAGTGGCAAACCTATTTTTATGATTTTTATTTATCAATAATACAACAAAAACAAACCAAGCAATTGGTTAAATTGTGTATGCTTTAAAATCACTTTTGTGCAAAAATATTGTATGGATTTTAATGTATTTTTGTAAAAAATATCTAAAAAGCTTACTTATGTATGTATGTATATGTTATTCATGTCAACAATCGTAATAAAGACCCTTTACACTGTATCAGTTGTTGATTAGAGTAAGGTAAAAGTTTTGCTACTTTTTTCATATTTTATGTCCGAAACTAAGAAAAAGAAGGGTAAATTATATTTGAAATGTATAAAATCCCCAAAAAATCCCCGAATTTGTTTTTTAAATCCCCAATCCCCAAATGACTTGCTTTGACCTTTTTGGTCGTATAAAATCCCCAACTTTGGGGATAAATCCCCAAGTATGGCAGCCCTGAGCAACAATCCGTTTCTAACATAGCGGCCACACGATCAGGGTTGTTAGACTTTTTTCTTTACAAATCGTCAACATTTTTAACAAAATTCGTCAAAATCGTCACGAATATTTAACAAAATCGTCAACAAATCGTCAAATATTTAAATTTTACAAATTAGAGACCATTATTTGCATTGATTGGTTCAAAAATATTAATTTTTAGCAAGAAATTCTATTTATGATGAAGAACGTTATATGGTTAAGTTTTATTATATTTATTTCAGCAAGTGGGCTGAAATATATTTATCATTTGAAGAGAAATACATAAGAAAAAATATATTTTCATAAATGCATAACAAACATTTATTTATTTCATTTATCTATATTCACAAAAAGATTAGGGCTTAGTAGCTTAGAAAATAAAAAAATTAAATTAAAATCTCATTTGCTATCAATCTTTAAATGATTAATCTATATTACTTATTAATTATTAATCGACCTTTTTCTTGAATTTGTTATTATTTTCTTAGAATTTATCTAAACAGGCTTTCAAGGTAATTTGTATTTAAATAAAAGATTATTTATTTATAATTTTTTCATCCTACGTTTCGTTGGTATTTTCCAACTTCATCTGGGATTTTTCAGTTTATTAAAATTTTTAGCGCTATCACTTTTGCAAATGGTTTTTATTGTTGAAGGTGCTAAACCAAGGGTTCTGTCTATATGAACAGTCTCTTAACCCGACTTTAAACGTTTTATTACGTCCAATTTTAGTTCCAAACTAAGTAAGTGCTGGTTCACACTCTTCAAGCTCTAGCCGTCAAGTCTTGAGTTTTTAGGAGAGAGAAGAATCGAAATGGCATTCGGTTTTCCCTTCTCTCCTAAAAGCTCAAGACTTGACGGCTAAAACTTGAAGAGTTAGAACCAGCACTTATGCATTGTCTTCTCTTTACACCCATTTTTCTACACATATTCTTACTTCCTAACACCCAACTATACTAAACTAACAGAATTAAATGAGAATTCGCCTTTTTACACGAAAATAGAAAAATTCTTCACATGTGATTATGACTTCATCGTAAAATGCAATCGTATGTAGAAATCGAAATCATAAAAACGCAAAAGGGGATTTAACCAATTTTTAAAAAGCGGACCAAATAGAACCGACGCAAATCAGGGCTGTAGTGTATATTTTTTGCAGTATCGATGGCATTTATTAAATTGTAGAATTTGAATTACTAATGCTTCTAAAGAAAGCCACCTGGTTTGTGATAGGGGAAGAATTTTTTTTGTTTAATTTCCAAACAATTTTGTATTTCGAAAAATGGATTTTTACGTTTTTGACTGTTCCCAATATAATTGTAAATATTTCTTGTAAGTGTTTTATTGATGCCAGAAAATCGTCACAACACTATTACTTTTTGTCAAAAAATCGTCAATCGTCATTTTAATGTATTTTCTAAAAAAAATCGTCAAATTGACGTAAAATCGTCACATCTAACAACCCTGCACACGATCAAGTTTTGCCTTTCAATTCCATTCAATTTACTCAACTCTCTCATTTTTTTACTAACACACTCACACTTTTTAAATTGACCACGAGATGGCTTTTAGATTTAGATTTTACCTTATTTTTTAAGATTTTTTAACCGAAAAAAGATTTTAAGATTTTTTCCCCAAAAACAAGACTTTTTGTTATGTCTAGACGAAGGTTAGGTTCAATAAAAAAAACCTTCCTTGTTCCCATTTAAAAATTTTTAAACGAAATAAAACAATTAAGTAAAAGAAATTAAATTTTTTGTAATGTTTTTTTTTTGTTTATTTTATGTTTTAAATAAAATATGAATTGTTTTTATTATTTATAAAAAAAAATACTACTTTTTTCAAAAATAAGATTTTTTCTTCAAAAATAAGATTTTTTTTGGTGAAATTAAGATTTTTTGCTGAAAATTTCTGGCAGCCCTGTTTCCATTGGTTTGACAATTTACTTTCAATTTAACAGCTAAGTACCAGCGATGCCAACTTAGTGCTTTTGGCACTATTTATGGTGCTTTTTGATGACTTAAAACGCCAAAATTTTATCTGTAGTGCCAAACCTAGAAAAAGCACTAACTTGGTGCTTTTTCAATTTTTCGTTAGTGCATTTAGTGCTTTTTCAATATTAATTTTTTTTCTACCATTTTTTAAAAATACGTTTATAGGAATAGAGGATTAAGATGAGCTTTGCTATTTGGATTACAATTTTGAGAAATCCTGTAAAGATTTTAAGATTTCAAATGATAAAAAAGAGATAAAGGAAAGTGGCATTCGTTTTGCCAAAAACTTTATTTACGATGTTAGAGCTAGGCTTCCTAGCAATTTGGAAATTTTACAAAAGGTTTCACTTTTTAGCGATGGCAACATATTTAGTAATCGTAATAACAACGATGTATTTGTTTGCGATAAACATTTTTTTAAAGATGTAGACACTGTGTCAAAAATACAAAATGACTTGGAAAATATTAGGAATTGTGAATGGAAAAATAAACAACGATTTTGAGTCATAAAAAAAAGTTAAAAAACATGCAGTAGGAAACTGTACAAAAGAACGCAAAGACTTTAAAAACTTATTAAAAGTTGAAACTTAGTATAAGCAAAGTGTTAAATAATTTAAAAAAAGCTGACAGAAAAT
Organism: Pollenia labialis; assembly: GCA_949318255.1. NCBI lineage: Eukaryota > Metazoa > Arthropoda > Insecta > Diptera > Polleniidae > Pollenia > Pollenia labialis. Next base: position 18,389,318 of record OX439141.1, read on the forward strand.
GCTTTTATAACGAGCGTTATGTAACCTGCCATTTTTCATGCCTTTTAGTTTTCAAACGCACAACACTCGTCACCAAATAACCGCGTGTTGTGCACTTCTGCCTCTAGTGCTACTGCAAAAAGGTTTGACTAAGTATCAGAATGCAAACATACATGATTTTCTATATAACATCTTATGTGTGTTTTTCATTCTGAAGCGTACATAGGTTAAAATAATTGGATAATATCATACGCCAATTCTTTTATTAAACTTTGCACGATTTTAATTCAGATTTATTTAAACGATATAAATATAAAGTCATTGGTCGGTCATTGCAAATTTTCGGTAATTGCAAAAGGGCTAGATTTTTATCGAGTTACAAAAATCGAGCTCGCACTGTATTACTTTAAAACGGGTTTATGGCCAATTCAAACATAGCTGATGGATCATCATGATTTGGATGATATTATTTTTATTGAAGATAATAATAATACAATTAAAAATGTTTTTAAACATATGTAATTATATGTATTTATTATTTAATCTTAAAAAATGGTCCCCATAAACGCCATCGCCTTTTTTTTAAATTTTGAGGGTAGGTATATAATATTCTTCATAGCCGAAAGCAACTTGTTTTGTGTTAAATTAAATTGAAAAAATGGCTAAGTGCTTTTTTACGCTTTTTTTTGCTCGAAATAGTGCTTTTTAGTGCTTTTTTTAAATTTTAAAGTGCTTTTTGCTCTCAAAAAGTTGGCATCACTGCTAAGTACATGTTTGTCTTTATAAATTGTTTTTTTTTATGGCATCTTGAAAGTAAATTGAGTGCCACCTACGTCACAGCTCTCAATTTTTGTAAATTTTGACAAGCAGTATATGTAAAAGACTATCAAGAACAACTTGATCGTGTGGCCTCAGGGTTACGAAAAAACAATTATAACCAAGGTAAATTTACACAAGGTAGACTCATTTGGGAGTGTAGACATGCTGCTCTATAAAAATAACCGAGTGGAACGGAATTGTCAAAATTGTCTTCATATAAATTTAACGCACACATGTACAAATTTTGGCTCATGTACACGGAATTTGACATAGGTGTTCCAACTTAGGTAAACAGCTGACAAACATATGGGCCAACGAGTTTACCTTGTGTAAATATACCTTGATTATAACAGTCATGAAAACAATGCATACCTATACACTTATGGTGTTTTCTTTTCTACAAAAAAAGTGCCTTTTTTATAAAAAAAATTCAATTTGGTGTCTTTTTCTTAAAAATTTTGGTCCCGAAAAGGGTGGCTTGTTTTATTGTAAAAAACTCATGCTTTTCGGGAGCAAAATTTTTAAGAAACAGACACCAAATTGCATTTTTTTTTAAAAAAGGCACATTTTTTGTAGAAAAGAAAACACCATTAAATAACTTTTGCATATACTACATATGTACATAGGCATGCAAAACAAATTATGAAATATGGTTTTTGTTTTAAATGTAAGTTTAGCGATCCATCCATATTTAGATACGTTGTCAATAAAATGAAAAAAATCAAAAATTGCTGAATAATCTTAAAACCGTTTATAGCTTCCTATAATTTAAAAAAAGTAAAAAAAAAATTTTTTTTGAAAAGGTGGATGCCGACATTTGAACCGCGGCAATAACACGAGGCAACCGTCCAAAAAGTAGAATTAAAGTAGAATATATTCCGTCAGAAGGTTTTTTAATATGTAGGTATGTATATTTCTATTAAAGCGACCAATCATGTACAAACACGTGTATATACTTGTTCTGCTTGACATTCAACTTTTTCGAATAAGAAAACAAAAAAAAAACAACAACCACAAGGGATAATTTTTTGGAAAAATTAAAGGCAGTCGTCGTTTTTTGGTAATATCTCAGCCATTTGTGGACCGATCTTGCTGAATTTCAATAGCAAGCGATGGTAGACCATATGTGACATAAATATAAAACAACCTAGCCGCTATCATGTCTGGAGTCTCCGGAAAACACATTTCAAGCGTAAGACGGACAGACTGACAAACGCACATCGTTAAATCAACTTCTCTCCTCATAAGGACCAAAATATATAAACTTTATAGGGTCTTAGATCAATATTGTAGAAATTACAAACGGAATGACAAACTTATACCTATGGACTAAGAGCCACTGTACAGAAAAAAATTTAGCCCATTAAAGCATTTATAAAAATAAATTCAATTTTAATTAAAAACGTAATCAAATGCGTTAAACGTTTAATCAAGTGAATTAAAAGTTTAATAAATTCTATTAATACTGGTGCAAATTGAATTAGTTTTTTATTAATATCACAATTTTTTTTTTTTAATCAATTTTAATTTTTTTCTGTGTAAGAGTTTATTTGGGAATCATAAAAGGGGATGTGTTTAATGTTAATCTTTTTACCTGTAACTTCAACCGAACACACAGGGGTTAAATGGAGAGCAAGAAGGACGGAAGTCGCCAAATCGACATAATTCTAATTAGATCGGTCTACTTGAAAGTCAGTCTAGAATTTACTCTTAAAAACACCACCAGTGGTGTTGCACATAGAAAAATGTATCCTAGACAACAACCGATTTCCCTTTCAAACCGATATAACGATGTCCGTCAATGTAAACTTTGTAAGCAAAAAACGGGCAGTTTTGTATATTAATCGCTAAAAATTTGTATATATTGATTGTCATAAGGGCAAAGCCCATCAAAAATAGTGAAAATTGGCTTATAGTTATGTATATAAACACCAAGGAAGCTTTTTTCGCAAAAGAGTCTCTGTGCTCATAAGCCTTCTTATTATGCCGGTATTTACATAAAATAAGGCCCCAATCAAATTTCATTTAAATCGAGAAGGTGTGCGCTAAGTGAATTGTTCCATTAAGGCTGATCACACTGTACATAATTTTATCTTGATACTAAGTTGTGGTTCATGCAACCAACAGTTTGAGATTTACGATTTATGCCAAAGAGGACTTTTTGTAGGGGTCACAAAGCTTAACATAATATATCAGTCGGCGTTTGTTTGAAATAAAAGTAAATAAATGGACCGAATTTTATCATTGAAACTATTTTTTGTCGCTGGAAAAAATAACTATTTATCATATTCTAATAAATTTTCTGGAAAATTTTCATAGCATAATGTAGACGGATGAACAAGACTGATTTGAATATTTTAGGCACTAAAAAATCAGTAAATACTCCTTGTCTATTTTAGTGTAGTGTATAACAATTCTTGTGTGTTTCACAAAATATCATTAGAATAACTTTGGTTTCAGTTAAACTCTTATTGCTGCTTTAGCGGCTTTACCGCTGGATCTTAGTTTAATCCAGCTACTCTGACTGTTTTTTAAAACCTAATGGCATCGGAAGGTGATTTGAAAGGTATCGTGTTTGGGCTAGTTTTCCACAAGATTTTTTGGAAAAGCTCAGTCATGAGGTGTTATGGCCACCTATATATAAATTGAATGCACATTAGGTCAATTCAAGCTCTCAGCGATAAAATATTTGACTATTGAACCAAATTCAAATAATTTCCCGGTTAGAATCCATATACAACATCGTTTAGTTCTTAAAGTTGGTTATATTTTTATTAAATAATAGACTATGGTGTTTATACAATATCCGGAGAAGTGTTTAAGTAATTTTGGATTTACCAACTCTACTTTTTGCTTGATTAGAAAATAGAGATTGTCACTTAAGCTACCAAACTAAAGTTAAGCAAAGTTTTAAACATTCAAGATTGGTTTATACTTTCATATTTATTTGCTGAATTTGCCTTACAGTAAGTATTTAGTAGAAATCGTAAAACTAAATATTAAAATTGTTTAGAGCTTTGGGCGAACATTAATACTTAGAAGGTCCTCGATCAAGCGGGATGGAAGATCGGTTCTTCGAAGCCTTGTTGGCTCTTGGAGATAATCGGATTGGATTCATTTCCAGTTAAATAATATATTTGGCATGCTTTAAATGATCTGTATAAATACAGTAGTACACGCCTTTTTTGAACTCAATGGAATCAACAGTTTAGTTCATTAAAAATAGTTAATTTTAACGTTGTAGCCGTATTCTACTGTAATATAATGTGTTTGGTAAACATAAAAAACATCAAAACTTTAACAATTTACTAGTGCTTAGGCTTAAAGCATCATATTGCAAAATAATATGTCGAACGCTCTATGCAGGAATAAAAATTCTACTGCCTATTTTATAAAATGTAAATATTTTAAGAAACTTGCATAATTCCTTAATACATTAAGAAAAGCAATTGAAGTTGTATCTTTGAAGTCTTAAAAATAAAATTGTTTAATATTTTCATCAAACAAGAAATAATTGCAACATATCCGTTCTAGGAAATGCAGATAAAATTTTAGTATTTACATACTTACAAAAGGATCTCTCAACATACTAATAAACACACATAGACACATGGATATTCTAATAAACTCACACACAAGCACATATTCACTCGCACTAAGGAACTAAAGTCTAATATGAGTAAAACTAAAAACGACAATAGAAAAAGAGAATGAATGAAGTGGTTGTGAGTATAATTTTGTTTTCAAAACTTTTAAAAATGCTTGAGTGAAAATATATGTGTAAGCGAGTGTGTATGTGTGTGTATATGATATAAATGTAATTTTGTATATATTTCAGTTACAGTCGGTATAGTTAGTGGTTGTTTGGTTTAGTTGGTCGGGTTGATGATGGTAAAATTTTTTGCTTTTCATTTCTGTCTTTAATTTTTTTTTTTGCTGGCTGTATGGCATGCAGCAAATGTTCGTCAGTCTCTACGTTCAGAATATGTCAATGTTCAGTCGGTCAAAAACTCAAAGGAAGAATAGATGGTGAACAAAAAACAAAAAAAAGGAACCATTTTCATTTGCTCTAATTGTGCTTAATTACTTTCAAAAAGTTTTCAGAATTTTTTTTTACACTTTTGTCTTTTTCTTTTCTCTGTATTAGTTACGAGTGTATAGACTGAAATAAAAGTTGTTTGCTGTTTGAAAAGCGTAAAGTTAGATATTTTTGTTAGATATTTTTCGAGGAAAAAAAGGAGAAAAAGCGAAAAAGTTAATTTATAATAAACTGTAAAAGATAATTTAAAAAGAAGAAAAATGATAAAATTGAGTTCATATAGCAAAGAAAAAACACAAAATGATTTCGCTCGTTCAGCTGGTTCAAATTCGTTCGTTTATGTGAGTGTGTTAGCGAATATTGCAAAAGAATTGTTTTTAAAAGTTAAACATGCGAATATTTAATTTTTCTTTTTATAATAACTGAAAATGTTTAATTGCTTGTAATTATTAAAAGTTGAACATTCATGTAACAACTAGAAAAAACTTAAAGTTGTGTAGCAATTAATTCTGTATCATTTATGCATGTTTAAAACTGAAATTATTGAAGCTGAAACCCGGTGTGCTTTGCGACTCCTATTAAATAAAAAAAGCTATAATTTTTTTGCTATTTTGTTAAATACCAATAATATAAAGAAGATGGATAACTTTACCCTGCTTCTATTGAAATAACTTCTTTTTTACCGATTTAACATTTCCCGTTGGTTTCATCCCATCCCGATTTTGACTGTCGCATAGTGTTATGAAAAATTGCTTTATTCACACAAAATATTGAAGAAATTCACACACTTGAAATCAGTATAACGGAAAAATTTTGGTCCAAAGGTATCTGGTAAAATCAAACAAATTTTGTTAAAAAAAAAAACTTGTTATTGAATAATTTCAGCTTATAAATATTTTTTAAAAAAATTTTGCAGTTAAGGACGTTGTAAATAAGCCTTTTTTTATAACTGAATACTCAATTCCAAATTTTCATTCTAGGTAAATACACTGATATTAATTTTTGGAGGATACGCTAGTTCCTATGCGCATTTCAGGAAACATTTTCACAAAGATTTTAGAAAAGCTTAAAATTTTATCCATATAAAACTGCAGAGAGAATAGGAATGGAGATAGCGGGTAGGTATGTTAGAAATAAATGATTGAGATGAAAAATAAAGTGGGGTTAGTCATACATTTGACCCATCTAGGGGCATCCTAGGCGCTGCAGGGGCCAAATTTAAGAACTTTATTGAACCGTCATATGTGTATGGTTGAAATTCTTAAATTTGGCTACTTTTCTTAAGGGAAATTTTATTGCGGAATTTCGGTTTATTTTAGCAGTTTCAATAAACTTAACAGTTTTTGAGTTACACGAATATATGTTGTGCAACCTCCTCCATTTTCGAAATAACGGTATATCTCGAAAACAAGAGCTTACCTAAAAAAAGCGTTAACGTACCCAATTATGTTAAAACGCCCAGCTTGTCTAAAAAAAGTGTCAATTTCGAGCACAGTGTTATTATTGTTCAAATTAAAAGATAAAAAACGGTTGCTGCTGCGTTTTTAATTTGTTTTCTTTAATGTATGGTTTCTTTTAAAAGAGCCAAACATCTTTCAAGAGTCAATAATGAAAAATTATCAATAAATTTTAATTAATTTCATGTTGTAAAATGCCTTTCTTCATAAAAATAATTAAATGAAAATTAAATTTAATGAACTTAAGCCCATAGTATAATAAGTACCAGGTATGTTCATTAGAGAGAGTTTTCATTATTTACCCATGTAATGTCAAAATAATTTATTTAATTTTTAAATCTTGTTTTAATTTTTTTACATATTTTTTTTTGTTTGACGTTATATGGGTATTGAAATTGAGAACAAAATTTCTAATGACTATACCTTGTACTTATACTACCACGCTTAAGCCTAATTAAAATATAAAATTTTGGATTAAAAACCATAGAACAGTTCAACAAAATAACCACAATACTAATAGTTCTTGAGAAAATATAATAAAAATTCCCGGAAAGTTAACTTAAAACCCAGAGCTGGTAGGCAGAAATTAATGACGCCATCGTCATCAGCAGATAAAAATACATAACGATCTGCTATTTTTTTTTACAGAATATTTAAAAAGATTTTGTTTGGGTACCTTTACACGACATGTATATTTCAGTGGCTTTGTAAGATAAAAATAGTCAAATACAGAAGGTTTATAATTTTTCTTTCACCCGATCGTTGTTCGTTTCATCTGAAATAACCTAAAAATTATTAACAATTGCAAATTTTATACTGATATTTAATTCTATTCACTTTTAATTGTATTTCAGTTAATAAGAAATGTCTTCTTTTAAAAAGAGTATTTGTAAATAAATAGATTTTAAAGTTTTTTTGCCGCTACAAGCAAATGACTTACAAAACGGCTGATGTCAGATGGCTTGTCAGTTCAAAATAGAACACGCTCTAACTGAAAAATTTTAAACTTTCATACTGCATTACATCTATTTAAATGCACCGTTTGATGCAGCTTTTATGCTGGTCTCATCATGGGATTAATTTTTTGAAAAATGAAGCCAGAGCTCGTGTTGCGGTCAATGAAGATCGCTATCGCTCGAGGGTTAATGATTTTTGGCTTCCCACTATGGATGACTTTAATTCGGTCGAGATGAGATTTCAATATGATGCAACCACGTGCGATACGGTGACCGCAACCATCGAACTATTGAAATGAAGATTTCGGGTTAATTTTGATGAATAGACCTGATCGTTTGCCCCCAAGTTCTTGCGATTGACACCTCTCGATTATTCCTGTGGAGCTGGAAAGACACGGGTTTTTGCTGAGTAACCAGCAAAAATTTACACAATCGAAGTCAATATTGTGCTTGAAAAAGTTGCTTCAGCAAGAGCAGCGGCGGCCGAAAATATTACAACATGGTCTTCTGATTTTTTTTTTATTGTGTTATTTTTTACAATTCTGTCGTTCTTAAAAAACATCTCATTCACTTTAATTAGACTGTTAAACTCCTATTTACTACAAAAAGATTTACAGCGAAATCACAATTCAGCACAGAAGTATTAAATAAAGACTGAGTTAAGTTTTTTTAAATCGCAAATACACAATTTTTTTTATGAGTATTTTATGTTTTAATGCACGAATTGTTTTTTTAACTTACCTTTATTTCCAGTGTAGCTGGCTGTGAGTCAAAATGAAATTTGGCACGTGAACCAAACACTTCTGGCGCTGACCAATGCCGTGCCTGGTCACTGTTCATTTTATCTCGTACATCAAAGCTGCAAGAAAAAAGTAAAAGGCATATAGAATGTGTAAACCGAAAAGGAAAAGTGAAAATAAAAAAACGAATTAAAAACTAAAATTCTACTTTGAAATTTTAAGAGAGGAAAGAAAAAAGCCTTAATAACAACCACTACCTAGTGAATCTAAATCTTATCTTAGATTTCTTGACCTGGCTAAAATAAATGAATGTTTTTCTGTTTTTTTTTTTTTTTTTTTGATACGAAAAAATCCCAAAAAAATAGAAACTTAAAAAAAATATTTAATTCCATTAGTTCAACAATAATGGAAGTAAAAAAAAGAAGCAAAAGACAATAGAATGCTGTAAAATAGAGAAAAAAAAAATACTGAAAATTGCTGAGAATTGCACAGATAAACGTTACAGTAATTGAGTAATTTATTAATGGCCATGTTATATATTTCCCAAAATTTTTATCTTTCCAGTGGGCAATGGCACAATCATCCAAACCCATAAAGTACAAATTTAATATATTTGATGTGAATTAAGACTTAGAGTGTCAATTTAATATTTGAAGTGTATTTGTTAGAGCCAGTATTGACACAAATTCTTAATGTGCAGAAAGAAACCAATAAAAGGCATTAGCAAATGGCTTAGAAATATTTATTGGTTTGTTGGTAAGCAATTAAAATAGCGCTGCTCTAAGTGAACATTTAAACTTAATAAACGGACGGTAATCGATTGTGACCAGCAAAAAACGATTAGGTGTATTTTGTGACCAATAAATAAATAATTTAAATAGTAGGACCAGCTAAGTTTATGAACCAAACATATAGGGCAAGATGAAATAATAAGGCAAGGCGGGGCAAAATCATTACCCAATCGAAAAAAAAATGGAGCACTATACTACTCAAGAGGGCTGCATTTATGGGTCGCCTAGTCTCTCGTTTTGGTTATTTGCACTAGCCGGCAAGATTAAACCGTTCAAGAAAAAAAATGTATTTCAATTAAAAAGTTTGTGATATTAATTAAAATATTAGTTAAATTTGCACCAGTAAACAAAATTTGCAGCAGTAATATTGTTGATATAAATAAACGTTAAATTCAGTTGATTAAATTTTTAATTAAAACAGATTTCAAAGTTTTCTTAGGAGTCAAACATTTAATTAACAAGGTTTTGTTTAAATGTTTTTGTTTTATTTTTGATTAGGGGTTTAATTGAAAAACAAGTTTGAGTGCTATATTCAGATGTGCGGAATCTTAAAACCCTCTACCGACAGTGTAATTATTTCAGGAGTGATATCTACATGATATCTATTTATCTTTATGCTTTTTTTTAGCAATTTTATCTAGCTTGAGTAAAATATCATGATTCGTAACAATTTAAGCCGAACTTAAATGATTTTTAGAAGAGGAGTTTATATTGGAGCCATGGTAAGTTATGAACGAATCATCCAAAAATTCTGCAGAATGATTTCTGGTATTAAAAAACATAAATTTCAATACATTTCAAAACAGTGGTGAAATTAGTTTTGGCGTTTAAAGTGAATTTCAGAAGGCTGCTTAATATGGGATCTAAGGTAAATTATGGACCGTATATTTGAATATTGCATAAAATTTTTCCTGGCCATATAAAACTAAGTTGGAAGAAATTTTACCACTTTATAAACATATTTATGCTACGGTTTCAGGCGTATTTATTTAATTTGCCAGACTGGGATTAATATGGGGCCTATAGTAATTTATGGACCGATCATCACGAAATTTATTAGTGTGATTTCTAGTCCAATAAAACTGTGAAGCATTAAATTTTATTCTGATAGCATTATTAATAATGGTTTTAGGCGTACTAAACTGTTATCCGAGAGCAGGGTTTATATGGGGCCTAAGATAAATTATGGGCCGAACGTTACGAAATTTCACAGTGTCATTTCTAGTCTTATAAAACTGTGATGTACCAAATTATATTATGATAGCATTATTTATTACGGGTTAAGGTGTAATAAACTGTTTTCCGGAAGTAGGGTATATATGGGGCCTAAGGAAAATTATGAACCGATCTTCACGAAATTTTACTTTTGCAAAATCTTATATCATTTCGTGCATTGTTCGTTCCACCATTAACGTTTGTTGTTGAAAAAAATTATCAATTTTTTAGGGTGGTATTTCCACATTATAGCGCTAATCCTACTGAACCAATTTTGCTGGACTTCAATCCCAAACTGCATAGCATAACTAGAAGCAACTTGACAGCAAGTTTGTTCATTTCTTTTGAGTTTTCCGAAAGTAAGCGTGTTTTCAACAGACGGACATGACTTAGAATTACTCAAAGAGCCAGAATATGTATACTCTATGGGGTCTGAGATTTATAATGAAAAAGTTTCACATTTGAAAATTGTTGAGAATTTTGTTGTTTTGGTGGAGTTTTTTGAAGTCCCGAGTCGATGTAAACAAGCCTCAGACCCCTTAAGTAGCCAAAGAGAATATCCGTTAAGAATGCGAGAACCTATCGCCGTAAGTTCCGGTTAGAGTGATTAAAAATACCACAAATCTGGCCGTATAGTAATCAATGCTAGCGGCGGCCACTTTGTCGATAAGAAGTCTACCGGGGCACCCATACCATGATATAATATCGGCTCTAGTTAAGGTTGTCGATTCGGTCATAGCTTAGGTACTATTTTTTTTAAAACTTATTGGTAGATTGCTATCAGCGTTTTTACAGTAAAAAAAACAAACCAAAAATTAAAGCAACACTTGTACTATATTATTAGGAGTAAGGCCGACACCTATGGCCTTGGTGCCTTAAATTTTTCATAATATAAAGAAACGCGACGAATTTTAAAAAGAATTAGGCCCTAATTTTGTTAGACACAACGCACGCCAAAGTATTATATTGAAAGCAAAAACAAATTCATAAATATTTTGTAATTTTGTTGTTGCTTTGTACAGAAATTTATTTACCGTTTTAAAATTTTCAACGCCACAAGCAATGAGGCGTATGCAATCGTAAAAACCAATGTTAATTTCTGTTAGAGGCAACAACAAAATTACAAAATATTTGTGAATTTGTTTTTGCTTTCAATGTAATTCGTTGTCGTTGCGTTGTGTTTTACAAAATTAGGGCCTTAGAGTTTCCGTGACCTGCTTTATCTGTGTCAGATAACTCAAGGGAACACAATTGAACTTTTTTGTGCGGCCGCTGTACTTAATTGCAAATTTTTACAAATTTAAGGTCGCTGATTTCTAATCTAATCTCCGTTTGTCTCCATCAGCTCGCATTTTTAAGTTACAGGTACTAATCGTATTTTGGACATTTTACCAAAAACTTAAAGTTCAAAAAATCATAACTGTACTCTTCATTAAGCGGTTTTCAAAATTCTTATTTTTTAAGATGTAATTTTTATTTTGTAAAAACAATCATATTTTTGAAAATCGCAAAAAAAAAAAAAAAAAAAAAAAAAAAGGTTGACTGAGAAGTGGTTGTTTACGTAAAAACAAAAACAAAACTACATAATTTAAAAATCATGAAAAATCCCAAAAAGGGAAAATATAAAGTCTTATTAATTTTACATAAAGTCACATAACCTATGAATAAAATGAGACACAGATCGTAAAAATCGATAAAGTGAAGGAAAAAACGTCCATATGGAGATCGCGATTTTTATCAATTCAGTTTTCTCAGTAAATTGTGAATAAAATCAAGAGTTGTCCACTGATAACAATGAAATATATCTCATTTGTTTCGAGATATAAAAACTGTGATTTTTGCCTCATTTTTATTTTTGATGAAAGATTAAAGAACAAAAAAATTATCGAAGTAATTTTTTTAGGAATACAAAATTTGTTTTGTGCTTAAAATTTTTATTGTTACTTTTTTCAATACTTTACCGATACCACGCCTTACAGATAATATTGTTGCCGATTTTCGGATTTTTTTAACTGAATATAATGAAACGTTTTTAAGTTATTCCAATATATGTGGTGAAAGTGCATTTATTTTGGACATTTTGGACGGTATTTCTCGAAAAGTCAAGCTGATAGAGAAAAACGGAGATATGATTTGAAATCAGCGACCTCTAGTTAGCAATAAAGTTCCAGGCGGCAAAATTACTGTTCCCCAATGCTAATATTCATTTCTTTATGTTTTCGACTTAGCAAGTTTCCTAAATCAAGTGTTAATTTGAACGTCCACCATTCATTTCAAACCATTTTCCGCCTTTGTAGTTAAGCTTGTAGTAAGAATTTCAAGCTAGTTTTAGCTAGCTTAGTTCTTGTTCAGTTCTAATTTAGTTCTAGTTCCGTTTTAGCTCAGTTCTAGTTAAGTTCCTGTTTAGTTCTAGTTCAGTTCTACTTCTGTTCTAGTTCAGTTCTAGTTCAATTATAGTTCTGAGCTAGTTCAGTTCTAATTAAGTTTAAGTTCTGCTCTAGTTTAGTTACACAGTACACAATTTCAAGATGTAAATAAATAAAATTAAAACATGTTCTGGTTCAGTCCTATTTCAGTTCTAGTTCAGTTTCACTTCAATTACATTTTCTATTTACTTTTAGCTCACTTATATTTTATTTAAAATTTAGTTCAGTATTGAAACTTGACTTCTAACTTGAATTAAAACATTTTTTTTATTTAAATTTAATAAAACATCTTCAATTGAATTAATATATCTGCGGACTCATTGCCAATTTGAAAGCATTTCCTTAAACAAAATCTAAATTATGGCACATAGAAATTTAAAGAGTTAATAACTTAACCAACTAACTAAAATACACCTTCAAATTCGTTGGATTTTTTTTTTTCTGAAATAAAAACGTTAAGTAATTTGTTTTTATTTCAAGCGGTTTGGTTTTAAAACAAGCTATAAAAAATTTAAACATTATGTTAAACAAAATAATGTAGACAGACTTGGAAAAATCTATAATTTAATTACGAGCGAAATTAAAATTTTTTTTATGTTCTTAAAGAACACCCAATTAAGAAAATCTTTAAAAATTAACTCAAGTCTGAAAAAATAAATGAAAATATACTTCTACAACATCAGATTTAAATGGGCAACAATTAAGCCACCAGCCATACTTTAAATCATGTTGCAAAATGTAAAAAAAATACAAAAAGGAAGAACTCGAACAAGTGGAGAGTCTAGAAGAAGCAAAAACAGAAAAAAACAGCAGTAAATTGGGTTAACAACCAGGGATTTACATGCAATTAAGTTGTTACCGTGTAGACATTCGACTACAAATATATAATTATATATGCTATTCATACATTCTAACAAATATTTGAAGACTTACAACCTAAGAATGTATGTATGTATAAAAGCATATCTTCATACGTATGAGCATGTTGAAATATCCCAGCTATCATTTTTTAAATTTTTTTTTATAATATTCGAGTCTTTTTTGACTCTTGAGCGCGATTAAAATACCAGAATATGCGCTCATTTTCTGATCATAAATGATACTTTTGTCGGGAGGAAATGGTACCCTACCCGCGACTCTTCTTGAAGAGTCATATATGATTCGTTTTTTTTATTAGTTTAGAGGCATTTTCGACTCTTTTTTAATAGTTTTATTATTGAATTTTAAATCAAACACTTTTAAATCATAAGCGCGAGTCATTTCTGTGTCGATTTTTAAGCGCGCAAGTAATTAATCAGTTTTTAATCACCAAAAGTACTCAAAAAAGACTCATACCGATGATTTTTGAAAAAACGATCTTCCAAATGCTAGCAAGGATCCCAGCTAGCATTTTTTAAAATTTTTAATCATAATCGAATCTTTTTTGACTCTTCAACGCGATTAAAAAATCAGAATATGCGCTCATTTTCTGATCATAAATGATACTTTTGTCGGGAGAAAATGGTACCCTACCCGCGACTCTTCTTGATGAGTCATTTATGATTGGTTTTTTTTATTAGTTTAGAGTCACTTTAGACTCTTTTCTAATGGTATTTATTTTTTTTTTGGAATAATTTTCTAGTCATTTATCAGTCTTTTTTAACTTCTATTCTGCGTCTTTTTCGATTCCTATATAAGACATATTTCTAATCAAGTATGAGTCATTTATCAATAGTAAATAACAAAAAAAAAATAATCACTTTTCGAACGCATGCATAATCAGTTTGTGATCAAACAGCTTATAACCTTCTAGCTGCGCGAAATTTGATTATGAATAACGGATGAAATACTCACATTTTAAGCGCCAAGATGATCCATTTGCGGTTTCAATACGATTTGTTATTGCATTTTAATTCAAACTGTTTAGAATCATAAGCGTGGGTAATTTTCGAGTCTATTTTTAAGCGTGTAGCTGATTAATCAGTTTTTGATCACCAAAAGTACTCGAAAAAGACTCATACTCTGATTTTTTAAAAAACAATCTTCCAAATGCTAGCAGGGACATTTATACATACGATATATCTATGTGTTTAAATGCGCGCGTGGGTGTGTAAAACAGTGTGTGTGCTTGAATGCTTCAAAGTACAAAAACAAAGCATTTGTTATCAAAAAGGCTAAAAAACGGTAAATGAAGGAGCAACAGCCTTTAAAGTATTTCTAACATGGATGTGAATAAATGAATGGATACAGACAGACAGACAGAGCGTTCCAACAGTGATTGTGATGGTAGTCATACTAATGTTTCTTGAAAATAGGGAAATACTTTTATACATATAAATGTCTGTATATGTAAAGGTAGATAGAAAACATGAGTTTACTAAACGCCCACTCATTTTCAGGGTACGTTTATCAACTTAAACGTCTGCATCTGAATAAATTCTCGAAAAGAGTTACCGTATTGCAATATATGGGTGATTTTTATTTTAAGTGTACATTCTGTGTTCTTTTTTGAACTTTACCAATTTGAATATTAAAAATATGTAATATCAATGTATTGATCCTAAAATATAATTATATTTTTCGAATGTGTAACATTTTTGTGTATTGAGCGTTACACTTGCTTTTACGGTTGTTTTGAAAATGATTTTTATCAAAAAAAAATAGTCTATAAGAGCTCCCTAAAAAATTTTTAAACATGATTACATAGTAGAACAAATCTTCATTTAATTAAATAAAACTAATTTAAAAAAATGGATTGAAAATTTTTATGATAATACCATAAGAAAGTTGCATCATTAAACGTTTTTCGGGAGTAGTATTTGCATCGTAGCTATCTTTAGATAAGCATCGTGACCAATAAAATTTAGTAGTATGATCTAGATTGCAATAAAATAATTTTAGACCAAATTTATTCGAAATGCCAAGATAACAAGATGCTGTATGTGCACAAATACTATATTCTGGAAAAACGCTTGGTTTGGATAAGTGGGCGTGGCACAAAAAATAATTTTATACAAACCTACATTTTAGGGCTGTCATATGACCTATGGAAACGACTTAAATATCAAAACATCGGCAATTAGTAGAACATATTTTCTAAAAAATTAGGGTGTAAAACACAACATCCGACATAATGTGGACGGTTTTGATAAGTGGGCGTAGCACAAAATATAATTATTTATATCTTAAGAATGGTGTTAACATAATTTTTTGTTCCTATTGCACCATGTTGAAGGATATATAAGATTCGGCACAGCCAAATATAGCACTCTTACTTGTTAAATTTCTTTCTATAAAAATTTTTAAGTTGTCCAATTAGTCATCGAACAAATAGCAAAATATTCACAGCAAACAGATTCCTAACATGTTTTCTAGAACTCAAAACGCTTAATTAAGAAGGTAGCTTGACCTTAACTTGAGAATGATACAATAATATGGCTAATTTTAATCAAATTTTTGGTTAATTTTAACCATACTATAATAATATTTATACATATGACATATGTTAACCTACATACACCAGTACCCATGTTCTGTAACTATAGTGAGAACTTCCCGCATCGAAAAGATGTGAAACAAAATATTCCATCGTTTCTCGAAAAGTGAGAAAAAAGTGTGTCTGTAACTCATGTCGAAAACTATCAAAAGAGATTACGTCGTAACGTTATAAATGTCATAACATTGCACTCGAAGCCGATGTGACATTGCAGACGGTGAGAACGCCAGTAACACATATCGTTAACGGCGACTAAAATTTACTAAAGTTAAAAGTTTTTCAACGACGGCGGTGAAAATACAACCGTCGGCTACACCAAGTAATGTAAAGTGCGACTTAAATGTTTGTTGTTTGCAAAAGAGCTTTGAAAATATTCGTATATTTTATAAAAATGTTAAAAGTAAAAGAATTAAACAATAAAAAATGTGCCAAGAACAAAATATTATTGTTATTATTCTTTGTGTTTTGCATTTTTAATTGTTTTTCAGTGTTAAATTTTTTTCTCGCCCCAGTTTTATTCGTGAGTTTGTTTGACAGTTCAAAGCGGGAACTTTTCTCACAAAAATGTTACAGACACACTTTTTCTGTAAATTGGCGAGTAATTTCCTTACGTGACAAATAGAACTCGCCAATAAAATTACAGACACAGTTTAGTGAGAAAAACAGCTGTTTGTTTCAACATATGGCATTTTTGTTTCATTTCACACATTTCAATCGAAAAGTTTCTCGATGCGAGAGTTACAGAACACGGGCACAGCATTACAAAAATCCAAGCAAAAATCCACTCTTTGATTATTGTTACTTTCAACTATACATTTTCTGCGTGTTAAAGTACTTGTTCTTATATTTAAAAGGTTTTGTTACAAATTACTGTAACTTTTTCGTTTGCAAGGTATCCTTAAAATTAAGAAACTCTGTAGCTTGAACATTTTTGCATGAGAGACAGAGGCCGTAATACGCAAATTGTGTTGTAAATATGTAAATATCAACTGTATAGGAATAATACACTACTCATATAATTCATAAAATAACTAACATTAAGTTATATTTTATATATTTATTGTTAAAAATGTTTCTCTCCATTTCACAACACGCAAGCACAGATGGAAATACACATCTAATAAAGAATATATAGATATACAGCTGTAAGGAGTTGTATGATAATGTTATGAATGCCAACAAGAAATCATAACTAGTATTTACGTGCAGGATAAAAGCTCTTGTTTTGCGAACAATTATGACAAAATTTTAGGCGTTTTTGAACACACACAATAGAAAAATGTATAAATGAAGGTAGAAAATGCTAGCGAATTTCTTTTGTATACATTGTGTATGAACATATCAGTCAGTATTGTTGAAGAAATTCATGTTTATATTTTGTAGCATTGTTGCGAATATGTGTTTGTATATTCTAAGGAATTTTCGTATCAAATAAATGAACAGTTTTACTGTAAAATGGGTTGGAGTGTAATTTCCGCTTAACCAAATTTCGACGACTATCATAATAGAGCGGCACAATACACAAACGCTTTAAACGGATAAACACAATCATATTTTTACCCAATTGTTCTTTTTTTTTTGTTTGTCTAACAAAAAAGGGCGGAAAGAATTTTGGAGGTCGGTGTTGGCCTATTTTCAAATAAAAAAATAGAGACAGACATTTATGTTTGTAAATATTTTTTTTCAAATAATTTTCTTTTTATCTTTTCAAATTAGTATACGTACATATTTTGTGCTCGTGTCGGCGGAATGAAATGAATTCAAATTAAAAATCCTTGTTAACAAGAAAACTTTATTTTTATTGTAAATAAGAAAAAAAATGTGGCTTTAGAAACAGTGAAAAGTATTAAATTTTCTAGACATGCTTTTTAAAAAAGTTTATTTCTGCCTTTTAGCATTTTAAACTAAATGTCTGTGGTGTTCAAAGGACTTAAAATTTGGTAATAGTTTCTACTAATATTTAAGGTCATTTAAATGCTTATTTTAATATATAAAAGATTTAAAATTTAAAATAAGCGTAATTTGAAATTTTGTTAATAAATCTTTTTTACTGAACTTATAATGAACAATTTCCAACTTATTATTTTGGAACAATTTCCAACTTATTATTTTGGAAATTGTGATAATTCAAAAACAGCGTTGAATAAGGCACAAATAAAATTATATGAATTGTGTAAAATGGCGTACAAAACTACCAGAAAATAAAAGCATGTAAGATTGTTATATTGGGCCATGCCGAATTTTATATGACCTTCACCATGGTACGTTAAGAACAGAAAGTTATATGCCCTGTATTGGTACCGCAGCTATTTCCCAGTGGTAACTAGTTTGAGTAAAGAGACCTAGTAGAAGGACTTATCAAGCAGACACAACCCCTTTTCGCCGCATTCTTTACTTTTTCATTTTTTACACAGGTTATCATTGGGAGCAAACCCTTCACCACTTCCTTTAATAATAACTTATATCCCTTTCCAAAGAAGGGAGTAAGAAAGGTCACTTAAAAAATAAAAAAAAAATAAAACTGAACAACTTCCTTTTCTTTCATTTCCCTTGAAGAAGAGAGTAGAGAATTTCTGCTGAATATTTTGGAAGGTCTTTAAAAAAAGAAAATTATACCTTCAAGAAGGCATTATTCTGAAGGCAAGATAACGTACAAAGTTAATCTTGTAGAAAGGAGTAAAGAGGCCTTCAAAAAGCCCTGCCACTTGCGGTCGTTTCAATATTTATCGCTGGGCTTGTACTACAATTTTAACTGATCTATTGTATGCGCCTTCTTGATGGATTTCTGTATTGACAACTAAGCTATGTGTACCAAATTTTTAAGAAATGTCTTTTGTGCCATGCCCACAACTCCAATCCCGCCCATTTTTTTCCATATGCCAAGCACTAACACCGAACCTATTTTTTCCAAATTTGGATATTCTTACTGAAACAATTTTCCAGATATACAGAAATCTTTTTTTTTTAATTTGTTTTGGAGGTGCCAATTTTTTTAAATTGTTTGTTTATTGATAACCCAGCTACGTTAACATACTTCAGACAGTTTTTTTACTGTAGTTACCGTTTGTATCACGCACACTGCTGAAATACCGACCACAGGTTGTTGGATATTGTGTATGGATAACCAAGACTTTTGTATTAAGTTTGAAAATTCTGGCTTTTGTCGTTCTCCAGATATACAAGAAAAAAATAATAAAAAAAACAACAAGGGATTTATAAGTTAAATAAGATGTAGTTGCGGCAATTGGCCACATGCAAATTTTGTGCATATTATATCCACTTGGGTGTGGCAAGGCCCTGCCCTATTATTTATGTTCTGAAGTAAATAAAATCTAAACGAAACGTATCAAAAAACATAAGCAACACAATAACACAGAAAAAATTTTTAGTAGTTTTAACTTAATTAAAAAAGATTTTTAAAAAGTATTTGAATTTAGCTAATGGGATAATTGAATCAATTATTTTTTTTTTTTTTTGAAAGAAAATTAAAAATATAATTTTGATTTTATTAACATTTCAGTGGTTTTGAAATAAATTTTTAATTAAAATATTTATTGGGTAATTCCATGTCAAATCGACCAAGAGTGGGACCCGATCCCTCTAGATTTTAATGAAATTTGGTGAGAAGGTTTCTTTTATCCTACAAGAAACATATATATATGAACGAAAAAAATGTTTTTTCAAAAGTTATTGTCATATTCAAATGTCATAATTTTGCCGAATTAGCCGAAGGTTTTGAGATTATTTCTTCAATATCTCGAAAACTACTTTACATACGAAGATGATTTTAATGTCGTTTTAAAGAGAATACTTGGTGTTACAAGCCATATATTGAAAAAAAGAATTTTTTTTTTGAAAAATGTAATATCTGCAAATTATTAAATTTTTAAAACGAACTAAGTCAAAAACTGTTTTTTTTATTTAGCTGATTTTTTTATATAATACCACAAACTGTTCTTTAAAAATCCTGAAACTTTGAAGGATATGTTTTTTTCTTTTTTAAGATATCGCTGGCTTAACATGTAAAGGCTCTAAGTCAACTTTTTTAAGAAATTGAGATTTTAATGCAGTAATGTGCAATTAGTAAAAATACATTGTTTAAAAAGAAAAAATTACAGTTATCTCATTTTTTGTTGTTGTTTTGTAGTGATGACCAAAAGCCCTAAGTCCAATTTATCACAAGAAAACGCTCTAAGTCCCAATTAAAAGTACAGTTAAACCATTTCTCTCAAATTATTCCATCACATGTATTTTGATTGTTTTTTGTCGCTCCTGTAAAATTTTCAAATATGGACTTAGAGCCTTTACATGTTAAGCCAGCGATATGATTATTTTTCTTTCGCAACCTTTAAAACATAATCTTAAAATAGAATTTTAATATTGTACTTTTGTGCAATAAGTAGTTACACTGTGCCAGTTGCGGAGAACAGACAAGCCGGACACCTTGCGTTGTAACCTAATTTGGGCACGCTGAATCCAGGGGTGCTAACCGTTTTTTTTAGGTAAGCTCTAGTTTTCGAGATACACCGTTATTTCGAAAATGAAGGACTGGAAAAACGTTTTAAATGACATCGCGATTGTGGATGTGATACGTTTTTCCACTCAAATTTGCATGTAATTTAAATTTCTTGATATTTTGCATTAAAGTTTTTATTATCATTATTTTTAATTATCTAAAGAAAAAAAATAAAAAATTAATAATCTTGCGTGTTAAAATCGGTTTTTTGCTCTCCTGAAAAATAATTATTTTGTAACTTAAGACGTTATTTGCGGCTGTGCTTCAATTCCTTAAAAATGTTCCCATCCTTATCGCTTTATTTATTATCTAAATCCACATTTACTTTATAAATAACTATTCTTGTTCTCCTGTACTAAAAATCCAAAAAAGTTTCGTTTTTTTGCATCAAAGTGTTGCTTTTTAATTTCAATAAAAAGTTATTTAATGTATACATATGTATATGTAAGTATGTACATTAGGGTGGGTCGAAAAAAAAAAGTTGTGCCAGTCACCGCAAGAATAAAAAATATGTCAATGAAGATTCTAAAACAGGAAAACAATTTTTTTGCCACGCCCCAAATATTAGCCACAACGATATGTGTTTTAAATCACAGGGCTAAATAAACATAAACCAAACCTGTTTTAGATACTTCATTGACATATCTGTCATTCTAGGGGGTGACTGGCACAACTTTTTTTTTATCTGTTTCTGTTTCAGTTTTTAGGCAAATATTTTTATATGAGAACACAGGAAAAACATATTTTTCCATATTTTATTTGAAGCTATTTAATATCTGTTTGAACAAATAAAAATTGGCAAATCAATGTGCGTCGTGTGACCAGAAAATAAAAACTTTATTGTCTTAAACCAATTTTAGAATAACACAGTCAAACAAAAATCGGGAAAATATTTGACATATGTGACCGTACCTTAAGTCGCCCATAATACAACCACGTTTGTATCAAATTAAACGCTTCAAATTAAAAAAAAAACAAAAAGTTTTAACACAAGTTTCTAAACAGAAAACTTTTAATTCTAAGAGTGACAAAGTGACTGCGAAAATATGTGAGGCAGTTCCTTAATCAATAAAGTCCAGACCGCAACAGACTTCTTACATTATTAACAGGTTTTTTTTTTTACTTTTGTATCGCCATGTAATAAAATGAAGTCAAATAAACAAAAAAGTTTTCTTCCATGTTAAGTTTTCTTAGAATTGTTGATTAGATTTATTCTGCGTGTTATTTCAATTACGAATTTTGTGTTGTTTCGAAAAAGTTTTTGTTTGTTTTTTTTTTTTTGAATGAATTAACGAATTAGGTTGAAAAAGCATCAAATTCTAACACAAATTAACTTCTGTTTAGAATGTTGATTTGTTAAATTGTATGTCCTATTTCAATTACGACGCATAACTAAATATTTAACTAGATTTTGTTTTTATACCCTCCGCCACAATTAGTTGTGAAGAGGGTATACTTGGTTTGTCATTCCGTGTGAAACTATTCTTGCTCCTTGAGCAATTCTAAGTCGATTTGGCCATGTCCGTCCGTCTGTCTGTCCGTCTGTTGAAAACTCGCTCACTTTTGAAAAACTCAAAAGAAATGAACATACTTGAAGTCAAATTTAGTAGAATCAGAGCTATGAATCAGAATGTGGAACCACCACCCTAAAAAATTGATAATTTTGTTACTAAAACTAACATTAATGGGGAAACAATGCACGGAATTATATACGATTTTCCAAAATTCGTTTTATTCGACTTTAAATGACACTGTAAAATTTCGTGAAGATCGGTCCATAATTTATCCTAGGCCCCATATAAAGCCCACTCTAGTATATTAATTGAATACGCCTACAACCGTAACAGATAAATTTATTGTGGTAAAATTGCCAAACAAAAATGTTATGCAGTATTGTGATATACGGTCCATAATTTACCGTAGATTCGATATTTAGCAGCCTTCTGAAATTCACTGTAAACGCTTAAAGAAATTTCACCGTTGTTTTGAAACTAATGCTTTTAATACCACAAATTACTCAGCAGAATATTGGGATGATTGGGTTATATCTTACCATGGCTGCAAAATAAATAAATTCCCCTCCTGAAAATCATTTAAGTTCGGCTTAAACTACTACTCAAGCTGGTTAAAATTGTTAAAAAAAAGCCTAAAACTTTCTGATTTTCGGTCAATAATTTAGTAAAGGTCTAAATCACAACCAATTTAAATGCTGATGTCTGTTTTTATAAAGAAAAATTAATCATAAACAGATATCAGTTGATATCACTCCTGAAATATTCGAACTGTCGGCGGAGGGTATCAAAGATTCGGCACAGCTGAATACAGCACTCTTCCTTGTTTGTTAACTAAATTTTTTTTTAAGAAAACTTGCTGATTATGCGTAGTTATTCTATCATACTTAAATTATTTGGTTTATTTTGCTGGCGTGTCCCAAACACATCTTAAACCGTCGTTAAAACTCTAAATGACAATCTGTAGTCCTGCTGGGTTTAAAGTACCTATAAATCAATCCCTTTCTCAACATTCCCTTAATACACAACCCTTTTTATAAAATCACAGCAGTTAAGGAAAGCCGTTGTTTGATCTTGATCAAAATTAAAAACAAATTAAACTTAATCACGACCCATAATTCAACGTTAATTGGTCAACAAAGTTGCGTTTAGTACGCAAATACAAGTCGTTTTTTGGCTGGGTATGTGTGAGTGTGTGTGTGTGTGTGTGTGTAATAAACCAAAACAAAATTTACATTCCATTTCGCACTTGCATACATTTATAATAAATATTTTGTTCTACGAGCTTTGCTGCTATTTCGTGACTGTAAATTTTCCTTGCAGTTAGTCTGGTCTGTGAAATGATTGTAGCGTGTTTAACCCTCTTGGTTAATTTATTTTACTTTTCGTTCAAGTTACGGTGGTAAAAATGTCATTCATTATCACGATGATAGCACAACAATGTCTGAAGTATCAGGAATCATATTAAGGACAACGCATGTTGTTGTGTTGTACTACAAAAAAAAAAAAAAGTTTGTTAAGTTGGTAATTTGTTAAAAATAATTATGACAACGATTTGTTAAAGCATAATACGAATGAGGTAATTGGTAATAAATAGACCTCAACCTTTTTATAATGGGTAAATAAATGGTTTATAGGAAACGAGATACTTTTTTATATATACGCTTTATCTTGTTGGTTGAGCAGGGGAGGGTATTATGCTTTTATGTTGATTTTTTTAAAGTCTTTAAATAATCATACTTCGGATCATGTCCATTTATCGGGATTGATTTCCGGGGAGGTATAAAGTGTTTCTTATATTTCCGTTGAAAAAAATGTGAAAAGGTAAATGAGGTATAATTGCAACAAACGAACGTTGCAAATATTTTTTTCCAAAAGGTCTTCTGCAATTTCTTTTGTTCCAAAATTCTTGGCATTGGGATTAAACCGTGATTAACTTCTCATGATGTACGAATCATGCTAAAATAAATCGAAAAATCCTGCCTAAAGTTAGCAGAGTTAAATAAATAAAAAAGCCTGACTGGAGTTAGCAGAGTTAACTTTGGAAGTTATTTGAGAAAATATTTCAAAGCATCGGGTATTTGAGGCTCACCAAATTTTTTTAAAATGCATGTTATTATTTTTTGTTGAAAATCATTTTAAAATTGAAACCAACTCCCATACGAAACGAGTTTCTTAAACAGGAAGAACATTAATTCCATCGTTAAGAAATCTCGCTGAGAGCCCTGATAATGAAGCTGTTAACAAAGCCGTATTTGACCTACAAGATTTGTTAGAATCGAAATAGTCTTAAAACAAACAATAAAATTCTCTCTCAAAATTCCGTTTGTGTGTAGTGCAACCGCTGTGTTAGCACATTCTTTATCAACTTAATCAGTTACACTTAGTTTTTTTTTCTTTTGCCATTCTGGTCAATATTCTATAGTATTTGGTTTTTTCTTTTTTCCAAAGAAAGCTAGCTAACTTAGAGCTTTATTTTTAACATATTTAAAAAAAAACCAACATGTTATGGTTGTTATATAAGAAACTATAAAACAATTATGGAAGTGGCGGTAGCAAAACCTTACAAATTTATTTAAGCCTGTCCGTCCCTGTCAGGTAAGAAAAAAAACTACTTAAACCCTTATGTGTGCGGCAAAAGCAACACCTGTTAATGGGCAACAAGGTAACCGGGTACCTATATGGAAGATACGTAGAAAACAAACATTTTCGCACTAAATATCTGGTAAGAAACGCTGTTAAATATTAATGGACACTTGAGTACTTACTAAGATGACACTTTTACCAGTTGTTGGTCTCGGCCTGCCTTGAAAATTTTTTCCATGGGATTCGATCTTTTGTAAGTTATCTCCAGTTCGATGCAGCAAATTATAAGGTCTTCCCCGTTTTCGCTTTCCTTCATATAGATGTGACATACAGCGAAATCGTTCTATCTTTATGCGTCTTACTACATCACAGTGGTGTCAACCTTAAACAGTTAATGATTCACTCGTCACCTATACTTCTCATCAACGCATATGGACCCATACATTTTACGAGTTAATTTTCCCCTACACAATTTCTAGCACGTCTTCATAAATTTTTTTAAGTACCCATGTACTTGGTATCACAAGCTTTTTTCATTTTCATGGAGATGGCTTTACTTTTGAAATGTTGCTTAGTCCAAAATAACACCTGTTTGCAAGCGCTATTCTTCTTTTTATTTCAAGGTTTGTATTTTGTTTTAGATAAACTGACTGTTTACTGTTGTTGTTTTTGTGTAAGCTTTGATATTGTTACAAGTAAAGCTGTTGCTTATAATTCTTATTTGTTTAACAGTTTTATTTGTTTAATATCTTTGATTTTCCTAAGATCTTTGGATGAAGCTTCCTGATGATCTGCCCTAAACAACCAGTGAAATCAGTTTATCAATAGTAAGAATTGGGAATTTAGCACATTAAAACTAAATCTTATTAACTAGTTTTTGTTGATAAATATTTTTAAAATATTTTTTTAAGTTCTCCATAAATGGGGTATTTTCAATATATAGTTTCAAAAACTTCAACACAAGATCGGGCAAATTTTATTGATTGCTCTTCTAATATGAGATTTAATCTTATATATAAAAAAAAATCTTGCGGATTTACTGCGTTTCTCTACTAACGACAAATGTTAAAATAACATTGTTCAATATTGAATCAATTAAATCCTATTTTATTCGTTATGTATAGAAACAATAACAATACGATAAAAAGAAAAACGTGATTTTTTTATTTTCATGTTAGAATATAAAAATAAAAAAAAACTCCCGTATTCTTTCTGTTAAAATTATTTTGTTAAATAGTACATCAAATATTATAAGTAGAATGATGACGAAAACTATATCGGCCCATTCTGCTGGTGTCTTTTAATTGTGATTGCTTCTGTAAACAAAGGGAAAACAAAAAAGTGAAGTATCTGTTACAGGAAAATAAATAATTATATTCTCTTTCTCTCTCTCTTTGGTTCCGCTGGTAAGTGTTTAGAATGTTTCATATTCGTTGTTTCAACCATCATTGAACGTGATTTGGAGTGTTATTCCAATATGAATGTCATTTTGCTCTTCTTTACGGGAATGTTAAATTAACATAAATTAAAGTTATATTAAAAGAAAATAGTGTTGATCCCAAGTTATTGTAAAATCTTGTTAAATTAAAATGAAGTACAACTATGAAGCATTTTTTCCGAGGATTTTACATTGATTTGTTCTGTGTGTACCTTTCAAGTACATTACAGGGCCAAAATACCAGCTCCCAATCCGAGCATGTACAAGCGATACCGTACCCTTCAAGTTCAACTATTACCATCCGCTGTGCGTTATGTGTAAAACCACAGTCAAAGCTCAGAGTAAAACTCGTTTTTGCTGCGGTAACTGGAAAAAAGATTCGTGCCTTCACCCAACAAACTTTTGAATAAATAAAACCAATTTTTTTTTAACTAAATGTTATATTATACACATTTATAATTTAAATACATATTTTTATATTTTATTTAAATTTTAAATGTGTATAATATGACATTTAGTTAAAAAAAATCGGTTTTATTTATTCAAAAGTTTGTTGGGTCTGGCTAGACTCATGCGTTACGAATGTGAAATTAAAAAATATGTGAAATAGGGAGGGTTAAATTGAGAACTAGATGAAGCTAATAGTTTGTGTGTTTAATAAAAATAAATTAATAATAGATAATTAAACAAAAAAAATAATTAAAAACAGCAAGAAAGAAAGTTAAAAATACGGCATCTTCTATACAAAATATATATGGGTCTGGCCAGACCACATGTGTTACGAATGTGATGTGTGCAGTAAAATATTCGAATAAGTTTCCTTATATATCCTTTCCAGGTTAAATTTTTCAAATTTTAATAGTAAACTAAATTTTAGAAGGGTACCTGAAATTTCAAGTCCTTACCTGTGTTTTAAATATACTAAAATAACATTTAAAATCGAAAAAGGTCTTGCCAGACTGTTGAGTAAGACGAAGGGTTAAGCTGGACGTTAAAAGTTATAAAAGGTCTTTCTTGCTTGGTGCAAAAAAAATTGGACATTAGTGGGGAAGGATCCGCGATGCCATAAGTGGCGCCCCAGAATTTGTTGTGGGTTTAAAAAGACACCAATGGCAAAAATGTAGCCATAGTTAAGCCATGAATAATGATATGCGATATGTAATGATCGGAATACAAATGGCTAAGCGGCGTACAAAAAGTTAAAAGAGCGGTATCCAGAGTAGTGCTGGAAAGCAATCAATAGTCTTTAACCATCAAAAATACCGATATCGATATTATTATTATTTAAAATACAGATTTGAAGACGTGTTATAGCAGCTATACACACACAATTTTGTGCCGCAAGTTTTTACTTGCTATTATGATTTCACAATGAATTACAGAAATGTATACAAACAACACGAATGACAATGCTTCCATAGCTTAAATGTCAAATGTTTTTGATGTATTGCATCTACAATTGATGCTTTAGTTAAAAAAAAAATTTGAGGATAATTTTTGCAGAAGCATTTT
Source organism: Pollenia labialis (assembly GCA_949318255.1). Lineage (NCBI taxonomy): Eukaryota > Metazoa > Arthropoda > Insecta > Diptera > Polleniidae > Pollenia > Pollenia labialis. The sequence goes on from OX439141.1 coordinate 18,416,778, forward strand.
GAGATATGAAATCTTTTTTTAATATAATTAAAAATTATCTGGCAACACTAATCAGTTTATGTGTCTACAATCCACATTTTTAAGTATTGCAAACATCAGAATAAAATAATGGTGTAAATTATAAATACCTATTAATGTTAATACCCTTCAAATAATATTCCCTGCAAATAATAGGACTAGTCCAAACACGCGTGTAAAATGTAGCCCACTAGGAACAAGGGCTAGTCCAAAAGTAACCCAAACGTATGGAAAAACATGGTATATTTAACATTACGATGTCCTAGGGCAGGATCATATGACCCAGCTTTGGATTACAAATTAGTAGTCTTAAAACTTATCCATGGTACACTTAAGAGGATTAGTTTTGAAGTCGTTTAAAAACGAAATCATGTCGTTAAAAAGCAAATAATTCTCGTCTCACTACAAACACTTTTTAACATTAACACCAATCCAGGGAGTAGTCCATTTGATCCAAATGGATCAGGTAGTCCGATTTTATTTGCAGGGTTGGACTACCTGATCCATTTTGATCAAATGGACTGCGCCCTGGACTGGTCCAATGTAATGCAAGCTTGGATCATGTCATTGTGGGCTACATTTTACCCGCATGTTTGGACTAGTCCTATTATTTGCAGGGTAAAGCCTGTTGTATATGAAAATAGTACCGCACACATACTTCTTTAAAACTCATCTACTTAAAAATAAACACAATTATTAAATTTATTTTGCCTCTTGGTTTGCTAAATAATTTTTTTTCGTGCTTGAAAATCGAATAAATGTTGAAACCATACAATTTGTAGTTTTTCCATTTCCTTTTCAGACATTACCTAAACACAATGTATATAAAACGTGTTAAAATGACATTTATTATAATAATTTATAAGTTTTGTTTTTTTTCACAGTTCTTTAACATTTGTAAAAGTTTGAGGTGATTTCGAAGTGAAATAACACATTTTACATATTAATTATTTCATGTTTTCTCTTTACGTTTTTCAAATTATGTTTTCGGAATATAAATAAAACTTTTGGCTTGAGGCTTAACAATGTTCCTTTAGTTGATTTATTGACACAGAAACATAAAAAACAATAAAATAGTATATGATTTCTAGTTAATTAATAGTTAGGTCTGTGGTCAAATGAATAATGCTTAATTTTCGTGTTGATTTCCGTTTTTTTTTCTTTTTTCTTTTTACATTTTATAAGTTTTTATGATTTTATTACTACTGTTTTACTTTCCGAGTATTTAATTGTTTGTTTGCTTGTATGCAATTAAAATGAATTTCCCATTCCCCTTTTGATTCTTTATTCAAATTTATATTCATTGGCCTTCCGTTGCTTGCGTGTGTGTGAGAATTTTTTGCTTCTTTTTCCTGCTTTGAATAAAAGGGGTATTTTAAGATTACGAGATTATGGCTTCTATTTTCCATTTATTGTTTCCTTTGTATGTGTGTGTGTGTGTGTGTGTGTGTGTGTATTATAGACAAGTATCACTCAAATTGTAATTAAAGAAAATCATTCATGTTTTTTTAATGCATGAACAAGCGATTACAATTGATTGAATGATTTTTGTTGTGCAAAATTCAATTGAATTTACGAACCTAAAAGTTGGAAAGTTATATTTTATGGAATTTAATTTTTTTCCTTAATTTCCGATTAAATCTTTAAAGTAAATAGACTGATTCAAAAATGGTTAGCAAATAGTTTGAAATAGAGTGAAGAATTGAATTGTGAAAGAATTGAAAAACCAAGTATCTGTTAAAAAAAATTGTTAGTAACAAAATGTAAGAACGTATAGTCGGTCGGGCCAAATCAAGGATATCGATGCTTTTGAATAGGTAGAAAAAGTATCTCTAACTTAGATGTTTGTATGATCAAAAAATGGAGAAATATTTTCCCAAAGTTGTTGTCTTTTCTTCGTTAGGGCGGATAATTTTCGGATCGACAATCCATAACAATTTTAGAGCAATACCACTTTTAAATTTTCATTAAATTAGCAACATTAAGACATTTTTCTATGAAACTATTTAAAAGATTTAAAAAAATACATAATTTTATAATTCAACTGCCTTATTTTAAACTCAAACTTTACATATGCCCAAACAAACACTTCCATTAAAACAACCCCGTATTTAAAAAAAACTCTATTAAATTTCTTTTACACATTTTAAATTTTGTCCAAAACACAATTTGTTTCTTTTGCCATTGACAGCATTCAAAATTCGTTAAAAACTTTTCATATTATTTCTTGCTAATTATGCAAAGTCTTTTATCTGTCATTGACACACTATTGATTCAGTTACTTTTCCCATCATAATACTGCCTAAGCTATTGATAAAAATCCCAAACTTTTGTTAAATTATACATCTGTTTATGAATTTGTTATTGCTTTAATGAATATATTTATATTGATTATTATTACTATTGATGTCATGTTTTGGTCATTAGAATAATTTAGGCAGATAAAATGGTCACCAAATGCAGACTGTAAAGCGACAGTGTATCCATTGTTACTTTAAAATAAATGTTAACTGCAATAAATATAAAAGGCGAAATAATAAAAGAAAACTTTTTTAAAGTATGATGAACAATTTGAAATAAATATTACGTATACGCAACGAAACATTTTGCAGTTAAAAGTCGATGAAATTCTATTGATTTTGATTCCTGAATATATTGATTATGACATTGCCAATACAAAAATCAATTGCTTAAGTAAAGATGATGGTTCAAAGGTATATTTTCTTTTCTTTAACAGCATTGTGGAAATTCTGCATTACCCCAGGTCTACACCAAAGATAAATATCTTAACAATTTGGCAATAACTTCGGCAGAATAACAGAGCTATATTTCTTATTGCACAGCTTATGTTAAAGGCATTAGGAAACGTATGTATTTTAATTTATAACTTGAAAAAATCAAGGAAGTTGGTGACGTGTAAAAAGTAACGCCATCTTGCAAAAATTATTATTGTTAATATAAATTTTTCTTATATGACCTTTAAATTTTTAAGGTAATTTTTGCCATGTTTTTGATAAGGATATTTTTAGTGTCAGTATTCTGATTCTTTATAGCTTTAACGTTTATAAATATATATAAGACTTTTCTATCAAACCGCTGTTAGCAAAATTTTGCGGATTTCCGTTAATTGAGCAATTTTCACCGATCTTTTGCCATTTCTTATAGATTATGGGATTTTTAATCAATTTTATGGCTTGTTTGAAATATTAAATATTGAGATTTACACCAAAAATTGAAGACAAATTAGTCAATAATCAAAAATCTTATAAAAATATCTTTAAAATTTAAAGGCACTTAGAATATTTTTTTAATTCCAAATCAACACTACAAAAAACGATGTAACTCATTAACATTTCAAAGCTAAAGAATAAATAGAATAGTTGAAAACACCCTCCTTAATCTTGTCTAACTCCTACCAAAATACAACATTAAAAGCATAAAAATTCCAAATAAAGAATAACAAACAAAAATAGCCGACAAAAGCAAAAAGCGAACAAAAATATTATTAAATAAAACTCAACTTACCTGTATAGTGGTATGCCGGCATTATCACGAAACCATAAAACCATATAAACATCATCCAATGGCGCCGATATGGGGCATGGTAGTGACACTGATTTACCCTCTACAGCTTCAACATCTTTTGTTTTCACTATTGACGCACGAACAACCAGTTAACAAAATAGCCAGGGGTTGTGGCAAAATAATGACGTTGTAAACGACAAGAGTTTTTCGAGAGGGGAAATGTAATGAAGGCAAATGATAACAGCAAAAGCAGCATCAGCAATATCATATCGTGTTTTTCATATGAAAATACCAGCAGGTGTTGTAAATAACAGCAACAGGAAATAGCAGGTTGTAGTTAAAGTGATGGTGGAAAAAATAATTCGTACGCATTATTTATATTATTGTCATTTAGTTTGTTATTAAAAACAGAATATGGTTCATAGACAAAATAGCCAGCAGTTTTATGCGAAATATTATCAACAACAGCATCACCATTGACATCGACATCAACATCAGCAGCATCAGCAGCATCAGCATGAGCATTATTGAAAGCATTTAACACAACAACAGAGTATTGATGTCCACAATAGTAGTAGTTGTTGTTGTTGTTTGAGATAATGAACGAATTTTCCGTTTAATTTATAAATAAATTTAATTAAGGCCATTGAAAATAGTTAAAGAGAAAATTATTCGTTTAATTTTATTGAAAATTGGTTGTTAAGGTTTTTTTTTATTGTTATTGGTAAACAACATGACCACATGTGCCAGGATTTTATGTTAAAGATTTTATTTGTATTTGAACAGTTAACGAAACGGGACGTTATAACGCCAGGTGAAATAATAAGAAGAGATTATTTTATTTATACGTTGTTTTTTTTTTATTTATTCATTGGCAAAATTTTCGCATATTCAGGTTAAACACACAAATACAAATATACGTTCATACAGATTTTTTTTACAAAATTACATTATGCATGTTGGTGTGTTTCAGTTGGTATTTGCGGTTCAAGTTGGCGTTTATTGTTTTTGTTATTTGTATAATTATAATTATTGTAGTTATAGATTTCCATATTTTTTTCCATTATTTGTTTTTGAGTTTATTTTTCAACCATTGTTTACATTGTATTAATTGTCCACATTTATTAATGAACATACAGCAACACGTATTTATACACAGGCATAAAATAACCAAAAAGGATATGTATGTTTTACACACACATATACATGTTTTAAATCCACAACCACACACACACACGCATTATCAGGTTTTGTTGTTGTTTTGTAGTTGTGGTTTATGTATTAAATATAGATGCATAGAAATGTTTTATTGTTACCGTATGCCAGTGTTTGCGGAGACATTAAATTTTCAAACCATTTCCGTTGTGGTCGCGTTAAAGTATATTTGAGAAAAAAAAGCCAAAAAGAGAAGGAAGAAAAGAGAATGAGAAAAAAAAAATAATTAAAATTATTTAAGATTCAGTATGTAAATATTTGTAATAAAAATATGTCAAATAAATTAAATTTTTAGAGGTAGATAATAATGTTTATTAACATATAAACTACTCTAATTGTGCTAAGTTGATAAGTGATTTAATATTAATTTATGTTTTTATACAGTGGGTGCCATAAATAAAGTAAATATTCAAGAAAATAATCCGTTTTATAAAATAATTTGTGACACTATTAGAATTTAAGCATTAATTAATTTAAAAAGAATTTAATTCTAAAAGGTGGTGCCAATGATACTACCATTTTCGCAAAAACATCAATTTTGCTTTGATATTTGTCAAGTAAACAGATATGAAAAAAGTCAATAAGGAGTGAAGTGCTATACTTCCTCAAGAACGAGGAATTATGGTTAAGATTTTCTAAAGACTGCATTTATGGATCGCCTTATCTGCCGTTTTAATCCTTAACGCTGGAAGTTTTGGCAGGAGTGATGGAAGATGTCATAAATCAGGCCCGTAGGGTAATAAATTTGGGCGGTGTGTTCTACTCTATGAAAAAAAACCGTAATAGTTTGGAGTGCCGAAAAATTTGATAAAAATTTATAGAGTGACACAAGTTTAAATCATAATAATATCATTGAAACGGGCTTTATTGAAAAGCAAATTTTATGAAATTAATTGGTAAACATGATTTCTACCAAGTTGCCGCCATGGCTGATGCGTAGAAGGTGAAATCTGGAACACCAATTTTTTTCACAACTTTTCGCATTCTGACCATCATAGTTTTTGAAGACTATGACAACTTCAGATCATAATGCGCACCAAACAGTAAGTATTTGTGGCTGTAATGGTGTTTCGACAAAAGCTTGTGGATTCTCCTTACTCTAAATGCGACAATTCTGCTTATTTTCGTAACCATTCAACCAGAAATGGAAATTAAAAATCAATATCAATTTGTGCTTTAGCCCATTTGCCGAATTATTTTGATTAGAAATTTTAACAATTTGCACGCGTTGCTCTGAATAAAATTTAAAATCAAACTAAGCAAAAAGCTACTATCAGCTGTTAAATGGGTGGTCAAATAAAGCAGTGATGCCAACTCAAAGTTGTGACACTCTAAAATAACACCCTTTATAAAACAGCGATCCAAAACACAATGAAATTTTTTTTTACGTAGGCGGTGGCTCTTATATAACAGACCACATGTTCTTAAAATGCCATACAGTCTCCGGAAATCAATTTAATTTAGCATCTATGGGCGCCTCATAAACTGACTTAAGAAACATACAATTTCTAACAGAAATTATCTCATGAAAGCGATAAAGGACCACTAGTAGAAAATTTACTCCCAAGTATGAAGAAATCTTGAACAGTCGATGTTAAGAATGTCATCATTTTGCGAAGCACTAATGGTACATTTATAAAAATAAGCGCACAATTATGCGCTACGCAATACGACATACAGAGATGCAGAAAAGTAAGTGAAGGAAAGTTTTATAAATGAAAAAATAACATTTCTTATTGCGAAGCAGGTTTGTAAGGGAGAATACTAAATATAACTGCTCAACGCAACGTTCACCAGTTTTTACATGCGTTGAATAAAGCTCTTTTTGAGTCAAAAATGTATTGCTTCAAAGTGCAAACCTGCTTCGTTTGAAATTAAATTTTTTATTGGGCTGTTCAATTATTTTTTAGGGTGAACATTTTAATTTGTAAAAGAATTTTTATGATTTTTATGATTTTTAGTGGGAAAAGAACAGAAATAAAGGGTGGTCCAAACACAATACACGATGGTTATTGGGAGTACCACCTTAACGACAAGTTTTTTGCCCAACTTAATTTGACAATTTCTTTTTTGTCAGTGTTTTACTGGCTGGTGTCGTTATTGGGTCGTACATATTCGAAAATGTGGTCGGCCAAGCAGTTACCGTGAATGGTGTTCGCTATCGCGAGATGATAACGGACTTCTTGTGGCCAAGAATAGAGGATATGAACCTGGATGATATGTGGTTCCAACAGGATAGTGCCACTTGCCACACCATCACTCTTTGCTCGAGAAATTCAAAGACCATGTTTTCTCATATCGTGGCGATGTGAATTGACCGCCACGATTTTAAAATATTTGACAACGTTGAACTTCTTTCTTTGGCGATATTTTAAAGAAAAAGTATTCGTTAATAAGCCAAGAACAATTTAAAAGCTAAAGGATGAGTTAATTTGGCATATTAACAACGTTTTACCCCAATTACGTCTCAAAGTTATTAAAAATATGAACAATCGGTATGCCACCGTAGCCGTGACAAGCATTTGGCCAATATTTTTTTTCACTGATTATTGCCATAGATTCTTCTATCATTATAACAAAAATATTAAAATAATTCTTAATCCAAATTTTCAATATTTTAATCAGGCTTAAGTTCATCAAATTTAATTTTCATTAAATTTTTTTTTTTATGAAGAAAGGAATTTTACAACATGAGAATTAATTAAAATTGTTATTGATAATCATTCATTCTTGACTGACCTGAGATTCGAACCCAGGTGGCTGGTTACCCTGACATGTTTCGATCGCTACCACTCGATCTCTTCAGAGGGATTTGCCGTCATACACTCGCAGCCATCGACGACCACTGACGTCAATAGTCAAACATCAATCCTTAAACCAAATTGTATTATAACCCTTTGGTAGATCCAAATTTGCTTTTTGAATGATTATCCATTTTTTTAATTGATTTTTACATGTTTTTCCTTTACCTCTGTTTTTTCGTACTTTTTGTCAATAATTCTCATTAAAGTCCAAAGTACATTTTTTCATGTTTGTCTTTCTTTTTCTTGTTAAAAACTCTTTTTAAAACTGTTAATAGTTTATCGAGTTACCAGTGCACATCTGCTAGAACCCAGTAGAAAAGCGAGATATTGGCAACCGAAAATCTTGCAGATAGTACATTATTATCCTTCCTTTACTTCCAGTGTTGAAGAGGTATAACCTTGTACCGTAAATGAGAAATGTTTGAAAATTTCTTATCTTTATCGTTTGAATGCTTTTTCCCCTCTTCTGTCTAACCTTCCCAGCGGTAAACTTTTTGAGACCTTTTTTTTAAGATGCAGTACTCATGCTCGCTTGCCATCTCGAGAAGGTCTTATGGAAGGACTACCTACTCCCTTCTACATACAAAGGCCTACAATGTGACCTGCTGAAGAAGGCCTCTTATCAGACCTGCTGAAAAAAGGAAAGCACGAGGCCTTGGCTGGCAAGGACATCGTGTGTAAAAAACTTTATAGGTATGAATGAAAATGGGGATAGTTAGGTCTTGTGACTGAGAACTAAGAGCCCAGCGGGAAAGAAGGCCTCTGTACCCCTTCTTTTGGATGTACAAGCCCTTCCGGCTCCATTCCATGCTCATATCTTTTTTTTTGCACACGTTGTCATTGCGAAGTGGGCCTTCTGCCCTCGCTTCTTTTGCAGGTCCATAAGAATGGCAACGGGACCAAAAAAGAAATTTATTTTGATTTTGCTTGTGCAAAAACACAATACAAAAATTATACTTCTCTCTACTCCCTTCTCATAGAAACGAGTGTGGGGCTTTCAGAAGGCCTGCATACTTCTTTTTTTTTTGCCGCTGGGTATATTTCTCTACTGTACTTATTCACATTTTTATTTGTGTGTATAAATCTTTTTATTCATTAATATTTTTCATACATAAATATATTCTTAATACATATTGCTTATTTAGACTTAATGAAATATTAATTTATTAACAGCACAATATATGAGCAACACACGTATGTGAAGGAACAAATGGCTAATATTAAATGTTAGTTAAAAGCTTTCAGTAATTATTTAATGACCATGTGTATACAGACAAATATTTACAAAATTTATTATTTATTTATGAATTAAACTTATATTTAAAAAAAATGGAACCCAAAAACTGAACGTAAGTAAAAAAGACAAGTAATAATAATATACCCTTCACAGTAGTATTAAAACCCCAATTGTTCTCTAGCTCTAGCTCTCTTATCATAATCCGGCTAAGTGAAATGATAAGTCGATTTTGTTAAACTAAAAAATTCCATATACAGAGAATATTTGACCAACACCAAAACAATATTGTACCAAAACCCTTCATTCAGGCAGACACTTTTATGGAGTCCTGGTGAAATAATAGATCCAAGTGGCTGATCTTAACTTCTTAATACTCTTTATATTTAAGAAATATCTAAGTGAAATTTGCTCTTCCTAGATCATATGGTATTGACGCGTTTATTCCAATCATCTTAAGGATATTCCAACTTTTGCTGTTACATCCTTCGGGACATAATAAGGAACAGCCGGTACCTGGTATTAGAAAACAATTCAAAATTTACATATTTCAAGAAGTATTTACGATCCCTTGCAATCGCGGCTATCCCGAAATCCTATTTGTATGGACCGATCACAATAAAAGTTGGTAAGCGGATTTAGAATGCAAGCGAATAATTTCGGACCAAATTCAATCTAAATACCAACATATCCAGATGGTTTATGGGAACAAGGACTTTGCTCTGGAAAGAAGCTTTTAGTGTGGCTTTGTGAAATTACAAACCGCTTCTTATCATGCTTGAAAGGTATGGTATTTGTAAAAATTAGAACCAGATCAAATTTCATCAAATAATCGACAGAGTTGCTAACTGCACTCTAAGCGCAAGGTTTACATGGACAGCCAGCCGGAAGGATGGACATCGTTAGATCGATTTAGGAAGGGATTCTTATTTGATCAGTGTAGAAAATATTGGGTCTAGTACAAATAGTTTAAGATGTTACAAGCATCATCACAAATGCATAATACCCTCTTCACTATTGTGGCGTCAGTATAAAAAGCAAAAATATACCAATAATTTTGACAGAATATGGACTTAAAAAGTCCAAAATTTTTTTATATCCAAATATCTGCTTTAGAATAAAAATCTGTCCAATGGAAGTTAAATTAAATTTTCCACTTGAGTGATTCGTAGTGTTTTGGCTTGAAAGGCTTGAACAATCTTAATGCTCTGCTCAATTGTGTACCTCTCGGTGGTTGAAAAACACTGAAGCAAAGAAATGTCAAATAAAGTTGTTCAAAAAACTTGACGTTAAGTTGTGACTCACAATAAGCATCGTGCATTAAGGTTGGACCAGCCTTATATTTTTGGTCCTTGAGTTACTGTTAGAATTAATTTATCCATGTCGATCAGTCTGTCCGTGTGTGTGTCTATCGGTCTGTTTAAAACGCTCACTTTTAAAATTCTTTACACAAGAGAACAAATTGCTAAATTAGTAATTGTTATCGTAAGCAGTTTGGTATTGAAATCCAACACAGTCGGCTTAGAAGGAAAAGGTTTATGGTCCTAAATAATTTATCTGTTCAAAAAACTAACATAAATGGGAGGTGAAATACAACGAATGTCTTTTAATTTTTATAAAAATTAAATATTGATTAAACAATTATTTTACGTTTTTAAATTTGATTAAATTCTTTGAACTGCGTTTATGTTTTATTAAAGCCTTTTCTCATCTACGAAATTAAAGGCCTCATTTCCTTTTCACATGTGAAAGTGTACTAAGAAAAGCTCAAAGATTAATTTTCTGTGGAACTCATTAACATTGTAAACCAACACACATTTATGGTAATTTAACAAATTTTCGTTGATAATTACAATTCAAGCACATTTAAGGCAACAACGAATGCTAAGGATAATTAAAACTATTAACTCCTTATTACAGATTCCATGACATTGCGTTATAATTTAAAAAAAAAATGTATTTTTACAAGAATATTTGTGCAACACCTACTAAATATTAACGAGAGTGTAGAAGCAGTGTAACACTGATTTCATGACAACAATTTACAAATAGATTTAGGCTTTAATATGTAAATTTAATATGAAACCTTCAAATCACAAGCCAGGATGTATAAACGTATAAAATGGTTAACCTTTCAGCGAAATTAAATAAAAAAGAGGGGGTAAAAATAAAACACTGATATAAGAGGTTTTTAGGTCAGGTTTAACATGAACAACGCAAACAACACTCACATAAAAATGAATAACATTGATGTTGTGCTCAAATATACACACACATGGAGGAAAAAATACAATCCAGCAAATATTTTGGTTATGAGTTTGATTAAGAGAAGAATTTAAAATCCAATTTTTAAAAAGTCCTTAATTGCAATGTACAATTTTTTTTCAATCGTACTAATCGCTTAAAAAATACAAATTTAATTCCATTATTTTTCCAAAGTCTCCCGTTGTGCGACGTTTTTTAAACGAATTTTCTCAAAAACTGTTATGGCCAATATTAAATCAAATTTATAGTTAAAAGCGTTTTATATATTAAGTTCCTCACTAAGCACTTAAATGAAACTTAATTCATCAAGCTGGTACATTTAAATTAAATTTTAAAGGTGGCCTTAATATCATAGCAATACAACAACAATAGCAAAGCACAAGCAGTCAGCTGTTTTTTAAGATCACTTTGTAAATAAATACAAGCGAGCTACGATACTTTTATCCTAATAAAATAAGACTTTTTACATAACAATGAAAAAATCAAACTGTATTTAAATATTAAAGTTTCTAAGAAACTTAACAAAATATAGATTTAAACACTATTCTTAAAATTGGACATTATTTCTACGAAAAAAATTATAAAAATTTTTTTTTAATACAATTTCCTTAGCTTCATATTCAATTGCTAGTTTTTTTTTCGATTTATGTTACTGTATGCGAGATTTTTAAAATCAGCCGTATTTCTTAACCTTTCAACCTGCTTATTTTTTTTTAGCGGCACATGTATCTGCGGGAATTTTTGGGATGCTGTTTAGAACTATAAAAGAAAGGTTCATGCAAAAATTGAGTTTTTCTTTAAGTTTTCCAAAATTTGACATTTTCTTTTATTTTATAAAAAAAAATTAAATTTTTCTATTTGGAAAAAAATTTTGGACATTGGCGAAAAAATCATTTTTAAAAATCAGAGAAACTTTTTTATAGCGAATTAATTGAATCTTGGTTTCCTAAAAAAAATCAACAAATTTATGGAAATAATTAAAACTACCCTGCAAATATTAGGACTAGTCTAAACACGCGTTTAAAATGTAGCCCACAAGGGACTGGGTCTAGTCCAAAAATAACCCAAACGTATGGAAATAACATGGTCTATTTAACATTACGATGTCCTAGGGCAGGACCATATAACCCGGATTTGGATTACAATGGAGTAGTAAAAGCACAATTGTTATATTGTTTTCGCATAAATAAAAACAGGAGTATCGCTCATAATCAAATCTCCTTATTTTTAAGGAGTTTTTTCTTCAAAGCTGCTGTAAAGCGGACAACAATTGCAAATTCATAAAGATTTGACATCAATGGCAAGACTTTTGAAAAAGAGGACGTTAAAAGACTTTAGCTTGACCCAAGAGAACACAGTTAACACCAGCTTCATACAAACACATTTTCACTAATACTACCCGAATGCTTGATGAGTATTTTGATCAATGTATTTGGGCCTTTAACCCCACTGAAATAAAATCAGAAAAAAAAATTTAAAACATATCTCGTGTATTGATAACTTTTATTGATACTGTTACCTCTCGCCACACGTAGAAAAAAATATGGTTGGAGGTAACCATATTATAAGAGCAACATACTATGGTTGGATTTTAACAATTTTTATGTTTGCAGTTTACCATGTTATGTTTAACTATGACCATGGTATGGTTAAAATCAAAAAAAATGTTCCCGAAATCAACCATAATATGGTCATAATTAACCATATTTTGGTTAATATCAACCATTCCCTGAACTTTGACAAAAGTAACCATATTATGGTCAGAATTAACAATAATATGGTCAATGTTAATCATATTATGGTTACTTATTTCATCAATTTTTTTTATTTGTTTCTAGTGTCAAATTATAATTTTATTTAATTTTTTATTCCTGATAGGTGTTATGTTCCACTTTTACAAAAAAATCCCCTTTTCATTCATATTACAACCTGTGACGACCTTCATTATCATTTTTTCTTTTCTACTATTTTATTCTACGGAAATTAATGTGTTTTAATCAATAATTAAAATAAAATGAATGAGAATTTTAAGCAAACCAAGTAAAATGCAAACGACCAGAATGTTGTTGCTTTTTAAACATATTATTTAAAATTTAAAGTTGAACATACAATGTTAAAAAATATTATAATTTCAAACATATTATTGTTATTAAAAATTAACCATAACATGGTCGGAAGCAACCTTAATATGGTTATAGCTTTTAGATGGATGAATTTAACCATAATATGGTTGCCGTGATAATAATATGGTTAAGGTTACCATAAAATGTTTAAGTGTATTGTTGTAGCTTTATTTTATTAAAACAATGTATTGTTGAATTCAACCATATATGAAGTTTCATAGTAGGTAAAAACTTTATTGTTAAATAGAAACAAAATATTATCAATCGTGATAAAAGTTTTGTTTAAAACAACAAAAGTTTGTTTGTTGCCATTGCAGGGACCATAATATGTTTTTTTTAACCATAGTCCAACCATGTTTTTTCTCTGCGTGCACATATACAGAAATCTACAAAGTCTTTGTGTGAGAGGTGCTACTATCACTTACACCATCCAGTTCACTTTTGACATACAGATAGACAGAATTCTATTTTGCGCCACGCTCACTGATCTAATCGCGCCCACTTTCTTAAAGATATTGTGCATTTGTAGCAAAGCTATTTGTACCAAATTTGTAAACTGTAGCTTGTGCCGTTTTCTAGAGATACAGAATTCTAGTTTGTGTCACGGCCACTTCTCTTATCCCACCAAATTTGGACAATCTTATTGTATGTTTGCTCTACAACGTTTCTTCTCATTCGTAATTCTCAGCCCAATTATCCAAATTACATCATTCGTCATACAAAATTTTGAGAGCGAATTGTCTCATTTGTACGTTATTAATTTTAAATTACCATGCCAACTACAAACAGATCATTTTGATTACTAATTTTTATCGAAGGCTGTAAAAAAAACATAACAAACAAGAAAAAAACATAAAATCGAGGCGAATTCATGTAATTTAAATTTGCTTTGCATAAAATTGTAAAAAGTTGTTTTTCGTGAAGTTTAAAACGACAAATACAGAAACAAAATAGGAATTTTTAAAAAACCATATATTTGAAGTTGTTGTTGCTTGTTTTTGTATTAATTTTCAAAGCAAAAAAAAAATTTTAAATTTGTAAGAAGAAGAGTTGTTGAATTAAGAAGATGCCGTGTAAACGGTATTCGTAATTGAAAAAGCGAGCAACGTAATTGAAGAAGCTGCGTGAACATAGCATTACACTAACCATTATTCCACGCCCACCTATCTAAAACCAGCCAATTTTAAAAAGATATTGAGCATTATAATGCTAATTAGTAACCAAAAAATGTTTACCAAATTTGTAAACCATGTTTCTGTTCTTGAGATATACAGCATTTGGTTTATCAAATTTCGACTTAATCAATTAATTGTTTAATCATAATTTTGATTAATTGAGATCTTTGATTAATCGATTTATCGCACATCCTTAACTATGACACATTTGAGCACTTTTTATGGCAGCGTACTAAAATTGGCTTTTAAGATTAACCTGCCTTGAACGTGGGTTCAATCCGAGCGTTAGTCAATAATGAAAAATTATGAATAAATTTGCATTCATTTTATGTTTTAAAAATTCCTTTCTTCATAAAATTATTAATTGAATATTAAATTAAATAAACTTAAACCTGATTAAACATCTTTAATCATTTTAAAATGTTTGCTGGATTTCAGCTCACACCTACTCTATTGCACATCATCCATTTGAACAGCTTTTAACTTAATTTGTATGTACTCTTGTGCTTTCATTACATACGAATTACAAAAAAAAACATCCTTTTTGAGTATTAAATATAAACCCGTCAACGTAAACACACACAAACACACACATGGAGATGAAAACTTAATATTTTAGGGGACAAATTACAGCCATGATAGATCGAATTGTAGGGTACGCTTTTAAGGCCTTCTCCCTCTAAAAAAATATACAGCTGGGAAATTTTATATACACTTAGCCCTAAATTCAGGAAAACATTTCAGGTTTGTGAAACGATTTTTCTATGAAATTTTTTTTTAATAAACCATTTTATAAATCAAAACAATTTTAAAGGAATATGGGGGTTACGTAAAAAAAAACTTTCCTAATGTCTAAACTAATAATTTAATACTTTGTTGGTTAAACAGTTGAAACAAAATTGAAAAATTTTAATTAGTTAAACATTTATCTAAACATAATTTTACATTTGCATTAAAAATGTTAATATTAGTAGTCAAGTGGTTTCAAGGACGTTAACCTGTCCTTATTTAGGATTTTATAATATAAAAGCTTTAAAATTTATACATGCGTATCAAAAGCAGCCAATATTTTGAATTTATTAATAAAAGAAAATAATTCAAACCCGACGTCACAAAAATTTTTTCATATAAATCCCATTTGGGTAGGGTATTAAATTCAACCTATAACCTATGGCAAATAACTTTGAATACGTATTAAGCTTAGACACCCACATTCATACTTACATCAGTATAGTGATGTAGTTTTTATAAACAAATAATACTTTCCCAGCAAGCAATTCTAAGATAACATTCAATGATGAATTCAAAATCGCACTGCAAATTAAAAAAAAAACAATACAAAACTGATCTGAATTTACGCATAAAACTTAATTTATTGAAAACACAAAAATGAAATTAACAACATCGCAGCTAGATCATACAAACGCTTCAAATATGATCGTTTTAACCCTACGATATTTTATAGCCCTAGTGGCACCAAGTGCACCACATGGTCTGGCCAGACAACGATTGAAAACCCCAGCCAATTAAGTAAACTAAACAAAATTTTTTACTTATTTTAATCATTTAAAATAAATCAGTCTTGTTTTATAATTATTAAAATATAACTGTTAAACAATCATTGCAAATATACGTTTTTGTCTCTCTGTCATGCTGAAGGCACATACCTTTGTGGCAATTGACGCAGCAAAAACAAGTTTTTCCCTAAGTTTTGGTTGTGGTTTCACAAATAACGCACAACGATCGGCAAAGAGCTGAAGTTGACCGGTACCCGGTACGGTACAGCTTGCACACGCTCGCATTGCAAGTTAAGATTTTATATGACCTAAAAGTGCAACATATGACATGCTTAATTTTTGTTTTGTTTTGTAAATAAAGTAAGTTCTTTTTAAACCACGTAATAGCACACTCCATAAGTGGTGATCCCCACGTTATTCTGAAAAGTAACGGGGTTTAGAACGCAGAACAGTTAAATATACGATGACAACTATTTTAATTATTCTAATTTATAAAAAACATAAATTATATATTATGGCCGGTGACGCCGAAGTTGTAGGTGTTGCCGCAGACGCTACCGCCGACACTAACAAAGAACAACATTGTGCAATTCGCAAAAGTGTCCGTATAAATGCCTTTATTCTTGCATGCCAAACTCATTCTATGGATCACACAAATATATTCTCTTAGGACATTTTGCTGTCTTCGAGAAGAATCACGTAAAAAAGCTCTTACAGGTTTTGAAACTTGGCGACATCCAAGACAGTTGCGTCGCGAGATGCGAGATTTAGTCGGCAACGAAATGAACGACAACTTGCTCAAATCTGTCTCGATGAACCAACTACCACCAAATGTGCGTACCGTAATTTTAAAAAGTATTTATTGGCTTGACAAATTAGCTATACTTGCTGAAAACAAATATTTGTGGTACGCGATTCACCTCACGTCAAAGCAGTTTCTGTTTTTATTTTTTGTCTGAAAACGGTCCTATAAACAAATTTGCATATTCAAACAATTTATTTGCATTTTGTTTATTGAAAAAATAACACTGATTTTTTCAAACAAATAATTTCACTGAATCAAACAAAAAGTTTACTGAAATTCATATAAATTTAAAACAAATAATTTTGCTGAATCAAACAAAAAGTTTTTGCACAAGCAATGACTCGCACAAAAGCAATCACTGAAGGCAGAGCAGAGCGGCGGCTGGCTTTGAGACAAATTTTTTTGTTGAAACACATTTTTTTGTTTGGAACACAATGTTTTTCTTCATCACTCACTGTTGCTGTAGCCTTTCCTTGGCTAAAGAAGAAGAAGAAATGTAACCAAAAACGGCAGCAGACCGGCTCGATATTTTTTCGTCATCATTCTATTTTTTGTATTTGATGTATTTAACTTAACAGTTTTAAAAAATTGAATACGGGATTTGGTTTTTCATTCTTTTTTACCAATTTTAAAACCAACCAAAATTTTTTTTTTTTGTTTCTTATAATGTTGTAGTTGTTGTTTAAAAAGTGAAACATTTTTTTTACCTGATATTGTTTTTGTTTACTACAAGCCTCGTCTTGCTTATTTATCATCTTTCTTATTGTTGTACTTTTTAAATCGTCCAAAATACTTAGACTGTATATGTTTTTTGTTGTTGTTCTTATATTTTACATAAAGAAGTGTTGCTTACGATCAAATAACAAAATGCAAAAAACGACAACATTAGAACAACATGAGAACTTAAAAGCAATAACGCGTATATTATATTTTTGAATAGTTGTCATCATTTTTGTTGGCTAAATAAAAATGAAACAAAAATATTAATTGAATCATTGAATTTGTAGAAATTAAAAAAATTTTCAAACAAGCGTTTGTTTGAACATAATTTGGCGATAATTTTTTCTGTGTTGTCGAAGAGGTGCTGAGTTGAAAACAAAGTTTTCCCAACTTCCACGAAGCAAATCCCGCTCCCGTGCCTTCGAATCAAATAATGTATGCTGGCATCACCGCAAATACGGCGACAAGACAAAAAAAGTTGTTTAAAAAGAACAACAATCCAACAGCACCTCTTGCGAGCAAAAGACACCTCAACAGAACCAGAAAAGTAAACTTTGTCAGTTCAAAAGCAATGATTCAAAAAAGTAACCTGTGGTCTAGCCAGACCATGAGGTGCACTTATCGAACTTTTACTTGTGGTATTTTTTTTTGTTGCCCTAAATGTGAATCAAATGGTTCCAAAATTTGCCCTGAATGTAAAGGAAATGGTTTCAAACTTAATTGTGCAACAAAAAAAAAAAAAACACAATGCATATGAAATTCTAACATGGTCTGGCCAGCCCATGTAAGAAATCGATTGGTTAAACATCGTGTTGGACAGAAATTTCGTTTAGTTGGGTGATAAATGATAATTTATTAAGCATTATTATAAAATCTTAAGCAGTCGCAAAAATTAGAATGAAGATGTTGAAAATATATTTAGTCCAGGATTTTGAGATGTTAATTAAGTGTAACGTAGTCTGAAACTCGGAATTTTCCGGCTTATTATATTTTTTTTATTATTTCACTAAACCCTTTTCTCAAAACCTAAAGAAGCTCTTTGGATTTGGAATAAGTTAATTAAAAGTTATTAAATTTTAAAAGTATCAAACATTTTTGGAAAAAACCTTAATTTTCTCCAAAACTTAAGGAGACGAGTCAAAAAAAAAAGGTTCGTATATTGGTTAGAGTTTTGTAAAATGATGACTGGGTTAACTAAATGATGACGATGATATCGTTGGTGATTATGAAGACTGCGATAACGCTAAATGAATGTGTAAATGAATATGTTGCATACAAGGATGAATGAATAGTTTGGCTGTATATTTGGTTGGTTGACTGGAAAAGTATAACATGCTGTAAGAGCATAAAAAAATGTATATGTACATGAGCAAACGTATATCTGTATGTGTATACAAATATAAAAAAATGGCAAGTTGATTATGATAAAATATAACAAGTTCACTGCAGTGGAAAAATGTGGTCGTATATGGCTTTTTATATATACATACATATTTGTACATAAATATGTATGTCTTTGTTGAATTTATATACAAGTTTACTTTTCGGTTACTGTGCATATAGAAAATTAAGCACAAAAATACCCGTATACACTCATACATGAAAACAAATGTTTTTAAAAAATTAAGCCGCTATATGCTTCTATCTTTTGAGTAGTTTAAAGATTTTAAGAGTTTTAACAATAAATAATGGAAGGTCTTTAAAGCAATCTTAAAGTTTAACAATGCAAAATTTAGCATTGCTTTTGAAACTTTGTAGTAGAATTTGAATTAATTTTGACCAAAATAAATTGGTTTTCATTTTATAATTTTGGTTAAATATGTACATACGATTTCTAAAGTAAAAACCATATCGGGCATGATGTTGGTGTTTTATCATTCTGTAATTTGTAATACGGGTAGGTAAATCAATCATAATAACTTTTTCTTTCTAATTTCTTTTTAAGGTTTTTTCCAAGCACGATTTTGGGATAAAATCAACTTTGTAATACTTGAATCAAGCGCATTTTGAGATTGGTTCAATCTAAGCTTTACTTAAATCAATCTCATTTTTGGATTATTTCAAGTACGAAATCGGGTTTTAAATCGATAATTTGAGTATTTTGCGATTAAAAATGCGTACTTGAATCAATCTTTCTGTACTTGATTCAAGAAAATCCGTACTCACCGTACTATTAATACTGCTTCGGATTGAATTGAATACGGATGAATTGATTTTTCTTTTGGGTGTATTAAGATCAAATAACCTTGTTTTAGATAATTTATTATGGCTGATATCGCCCTATCTGGGGGGAACCTATTGTAAAGGGGCTTGGTTTTAATACTACACAGAAAAAAATTATTAGTAGTTTTTTATTAATTAAAAAAAAAGTATTTAAATTAAATTGATGTGAAAATTGAATCAATTATTTTTTTTTGTTGAAAAAAAATTAGAAATATAATTTTGATTTAATAAACATTTTAGTTGTTTTAAAACAAAATTAGAATTAAAATATTAATTAAATAACAAAAAATTATTTCGTTTAAAATTAAAATAATTCAAAATTGTGAAATTGATGTTTAAAATTGTCAAAATCAATCAACACATTGTTTGAAACGGCAAAGTTTTTTGATCATATTTTTTAATTAAAATAAAAAATATCATTTATTGAAAAAAAAAACATTCGAAATACAAAATTTTTAGTAATCATTATAATCATTTTGGTAGTAGATGCAAAATCCACAAATGGGTTGCTTAATTCTATGAATTTGGAATGAATTTTGTGATTAGAGAAAACTTTTAATTTTTGTGTAAACTTATTTCCCATTAAAAAATAATTTTACTAATTTTCCTTTTTCTATGCCTTCTATGCAAACTCTAATGCGTTTTTAACAAACAGATAGGTTAATTGATGGTCATGGGTAGTTCTTCCTTAAGATACACAAAGATTCAGAACATACCGCCCTTATTTGGATATTAAATTCGCGTGAAAAAAATCTGATATATTTTGATAACGATTTCTTTGGAACTTTTCGGAAATCCTTTTTAAAAAGCATTGATGCCGTTTGGTTACATGTGTTAAATTTTTCGTTACTTTTGAAGGCTCAACGTAACATGTATGATATTGTTATATTTAGCCAAATTTTCGTAACTTTTGGTATATGGAAGAGAACGAAGTAATATTATTGAAAAAGGACTTGATTCATGAATGCTCTGTTGATCAAAAATTTAATAAAAGGCACATGCTTAAATTTTATAATTTAATTTCCCAATGCGTATCTATGTACTGTTTACGTCTAAACTAAAGGCAATGGTGTTTCCAGCCCTGGGGTCTATTTTGGATGAACTTTGACATCTCGAGGCGCCACTGTCATCAGGTGGTTTATTTTAAGCTCATATTTCAATTTTTTATATACTTTCGTTGAGTTGTTTTTTTATTTATTTTGAGAAAATTAAATTTTTTTAGAAAATTTTTTCATTTATTCATTGCATAACCGCCATAGAAGAAAGTAGCCTCTATTTTTTGTTACGTGGAATTCTAAAAATTTAAATAAAACTTAACTTTTTATAACGAGTGAAACCGAATCAGGAGAGTGTTTTTATCTTTTTTTCAAAGTTTGATTGCTATTTTTGGAGCAACCCTTAAACGCTTGCAGTACTAGATCCACCCTTATTACAGTCCATTTTTATGTAGAGTTAACCCTCTCTAAAACTAGTAAACACTGACCACAGTAATTAATGATAACGAAAGAAAATATTCCAGACGTGTCAAAACATGCACCCAGAAAAAAACATGTTTAAATATGGTCACGTCTAACCAAACTATTTTTAAAGAAAATTGTTAACACATTATGTTTAATATAACCATATAATTGTCAGCGGTAACACCATTATGGTTGTATTAGGCCTCCATCAAGAAGCCCCAACTATATTATTGTTGCCTCCCAACATGTTATGATCAATAATAACTAAAATTTGTTAAATACTTACAGAAGCATGGTTGGTTTTCAACCATAGTATGTTGCTCTTGAAAAAGAGGAAAAAACTATTGTAAATTTAAAAACAAATTATTATCTTATTCTATCATAACATTTTTGGAGAAAACCATAACATGGTTGTGGGTTCTTGATGCAGGACTAATTTAACGATAACATGGTTGTCACTGACAATTATATGGTTATGTTAACCATACTATTTTTAAATATTCTTTTAGAAAAGTTTGGTTGGAGGTGAACATATTTAAACATGTTTTTTCTCTACGTGTGCCCCTTCAAAATTTCCAGCAATTAGAAATTATAGTGAAGTGATATTGTTTATTTATGAGAACTTAGAATGTAGGTAAAGCATGCATGTATTTTTAAACTTTTTTTTTAATGTTCATACAACAATTAGCATGGGCTTGAAACTTACACGGCTGTAATTTTATATCGCCTATTTTGAAATTTTGTTCCATAATTTAATTTTTTTGTCTGCTCATAATCACTGAAATAGGAAATACAAATATTTATTTTATTTAATGTGCAGGTTTTATAACACAAGTGAAAATTTATATTAAAAGCAACCAGTTTTTTGAGTTTGTTTTTTTTTAAACTTTACTACATGTTCAATCAATTGTGTTGTGAAAACAGCAACAAAATAACATCAATTTACTATTGATTCAATGAGTATTTTAATATGTTACGTTTGACGAAAAATATAACTTTTTTTGAAAACAAAGTCTTTATTTCTATTCTTCCCTGGCAACACTGTTTGAAACTTTATTCGTGTCCATAATAAAATAATAGACCTAAAAATCTCCTCGAATTTCCATTTCTCTCGATTAAGGAAATGTGTAAATTAATGTACCCTAAATATTTTTGGTTGTGGGTGAAAAAACAACAACAATCAAATTTTTGTTATTGAAATTTCCTCAAAAGGTTAACAGTTTTTTTTTATCATGGCTCATGATCCATTATTTACAATACAAGCCATCTTACTTATAACGACAACAATGATGCTGATGAAAACGATAATAATAATGAGGATTTACATAATTCGCCTTTTTTATTTTTTTGTATAAACATTTATATTATTTTTTAAAAGACCGAATTTTAAATTTTATTTTTTTTTTTGAAGCTTTAAGTTTCGTTCACAATGGCAGCAACGTTTTTACTTGGTGTTCACAATAAGCATCAACTTTTTTTTCGCAATCAAAAAGATTTTCAATTAACAAAATGTTTGACAACAACAATAGTAGCATATTATTATAATTTTTAAAAAATTTTGTTAAAATATTATTAAATTTCAAAAGATTTTGTTATTCGTGCTAAATTCCCAGTTTTTATTATTGATAAAAACACTTGAAATTTATTGTTGATGGGATAAGCTATTCCTATGCGCATTTCACTGGTTGCTTAGGCCAGATCATCAGGAAACTTCATCCATAAAGATTTTAGAAAAACTAAAGATATTAAACCAAGTAAAAATGTTAAACGTATAAGACTTATAGCAACAGTAAGTAATAATATCAAAGCTTAAACAAAACAACATCAACAATAAACAGTGCGTTCATCTCGTCTTACATTCCCCGCTACAATTAGTTGAAATTCTCTCAACATTAATTGTAGTTGTAAGTAGGTTAAGAAAAACAAAATAAAAAACAACAACAGCTTACAAAAGATGTTGTCAATTAAGTGTTTTTTAGGCCGTGCACCCGCCTGTTTATTATCAAAAAGTAATTTCAATTTTTGGGAATACAAAATTTAAATTTCAAAAGATTTTGTTATTCGTGCTAAATTCCCAGTTTTTATTATTGATAAAAACACTTGAAATTTATTGTTGATGGGATAAGCTATTCCTATGCGCATTTCACTGGTTGCTTAGGCCAGATCATCAGGAAACTTCATCCATAAAGATTTTAGAAAAACTAAAGATATTAAACCAAGTAAAAATGTTAAACGTATAAGACTTATAGCAACAGTTCTACTTGTAATAATATCAAAGCTTAAACAAAACAACATCAACAATAAACAGTGCGTTCATCTCGTCTTACATTCCCCGCTACAATTAGTTGAAATTCTCTCAACATTAATTGTAGTTGTAAGTAGGTTAAGAAAAACAAAATAAAAAACAACAACAGCTTACAAAAGATGTTGTCAATTAAGTGTTTTTTAGGCCGTGCACCCGCCTGTTTATTATCAAAAAGTAATTTCAATTTTTGGGAATACAAAATTTAAATTTCAAAAGATTTTGTTATTCGTGCTAAATTCCCAGTTTTTATTATTGATAAAAACACTTGAAATTTATTGTTGATGGGATAAGCTATTCCTATGCGCATTTCACTGGTTGCTTAGGCCAGATCATCAGGAAACTTCATCCATTAAATTAAATTATTATTAAATACTGAATCAAATTATTATAAACGTCATTTAAAATTTTTTAATAATTGTTGCTGCAGTAGAAGTAGACTCAATTTAAAAAAAAAACTTTAATGACCAACTATAATATGCATAAGCTGGCTTAAGCTACTGTCAAAAACTAACAAAAAGCCTCCCAAAACCATATTAAAAAAACAAAAATAAAATCAAAAAATATTTTATTCCGAATGGATAGTGCGATCTCTTTCGCACTTTGCTTAAGCAAATGCCAGTTCCATAAAATTAACCAAAAAGTTTTCTTAAGTTCAATATGGTTAGACACATATGAATCACATGTATTCCCACAATTGCTTAAGCCAACTTAAGCCTATTATAGTTGGGCCTTTAGTTAAATTTTTGTTTGCAAAACTAAAGGAAACTATAAGAAATACTTTGGGAAGAAATAAGAAAAAAACGTAATTTTTGTGAATAAAGCTTTAACCTGAAACAGAAAATTATGATTCCATTTAAAAAAAAAAGGAAACTATTCATACAACAAAAAGAGAAAACTTTTATGGACCAGTATAATACAAAGTAGATAACAAATAAAAAGGAAACGACACACATACACACAACAAATTGTAAGCGTTTATGTGTAATAAAAGGCCAAATACCTTTTAACATTTTACTAACAATATTTTTCTCCTGTTTGCATGCAATATCTACTATTTTGATTGTGTCTGGCCAGTTAAACTTAAAGACACATATTGTTTGTATTTCTGTTGTCCTCGAAGTAAAATAAGTTTGCACATATTTGTTCTCATTGTTAGTCACATTTACTTTAATACACAATAACATTTTGATTTGATAATGTAAGTGCAAAGAATGCTGATTCGAAAATTGCTGACTTTGTTAAACATTAAACTACAACTGTAGTATCTGGTACACAGTATTATGGAAAGTGAACAGTGTCATTAGAGACAGAAAATAAAACTGAATTGTTATTAACGAAATTAGACTTTTAAGATAATAAAAAATATTTAAGCCAAATTTTGTACGATGCTGCTCTATTAGGGCATTCGCAAGAGCTCCATGTGAAATAACAGATTGATTTGACAAATTTTTACATAAACATGTTATGGTCAAGCCCGACCATTATACCCCAACACCACAATACAACAAATTTTCGTGAGTGTACCATATTTGGGTTTCATGAGCAATCCTTGGTTTTTAACCAAAGGTTACTTTAGGTTCTATGGGCAGCCATCGAGAGATAGCTCACTTGGTCCCTTTGTGATACCCAGCGCCAATGCCCATCCCATAGAGCAGTTACTCCGATGGCGTCACTGCAAAGTCTAACCAATTCGTCTTTCTAGTGAAGAGAAGAAGCGATTTAAGTTCCATCCTGCATAGATCCTCCAAGCTGGCAAACACCGGTTCCCCCAGGTATTTTTCCCAAATGCACCGCAACCCAGAGCACTGACAAATAAAGTGAAGCACAGTCTCCTCTTCCTTCTCGTTTTGGCAACTTCTACATTAGTCGTTAAGTTCTAGACCTATTCTTCGAGCGTGAGTCCCCACCGGCCAGTGTCCAGCCACAACCGACATCACTGTCCTAATCTGGTCCCGGCTGAACCTAAATAGAGATCTAGTTCTCCGTTCATCATATCCAGGCCATAGGATCCTGGATATCGACCAGGTGGAGTCACGGGTCCACCGCATCTGCGCAACTCTATAAGACTCGCGCCTGATAAGTGACTTACAGTGAGCCATTGGAAGACCAATGAATTGATCAATGAATACGTCATCCATGCGACCACCCTGTTTGGCCAGCCCATCTGCTACCTGAATGCCCGGGCACTCTGAGTGCCCCGGTATCCAAATTAGCGTAAACCTTAAATGCTTCGCAATCTCATTCAAAGCCATCCGACATTCTACAGTAAACCTAGATGTCGTGAAGACACCCACTAGGGAAGCAAGGGCAGCCTTACTGTCAGTAAATATACGTATATCTCCCGATATGCGATGATACCTCAGCCAGTTTGCCGCCCGTCTTATAGCCAAGATCTCCACCTGCAGAACACGTCATCCATCCGGAAGACGAAAAGAAACTTTCCCATCCCGTTCCTCTATAAATTAAACGTCGCCCACTCTTTCACCTTTCCTCGAACCATCAGTATAAGCCCCTAGATCCGGTTCATGGAAAGTACCCGTCCGCACATTGTCGTGCGCCATTTTTTTTACGAACTCCGCGACAAAGAAAGGCACCGGGGTGCAGTAGTCCACTCCATCAGGGACAATCGTACATTTGATTATCCCGGCGTGTCCATAATCACGGACCAACCAGCCATGCGCCGCGTGCAGCCGTGTCGCTGTGCAAAGAGCCATCTGTTTGGCCGTGATGTCCACCGAGATCCAGTTTTATATCGTAAACAGCGCCCTCGTGGGTGTAGATCACATTGATCCCGTGATCATAAACGCGCTCAAGCATCGCGCGGTGTCTGCTTTACTACAGCCTCAAATACCGAATTGACACACCTCGGGCCCATGCCCCAGTTTCTGCCGATTGCACCTTTACACGCATATATAGCAACTTTTGCCCTTTCCACTCTCATCAGGATATTTAGTCCCCATGACAGCTTGCTATCCAGAACCACGCCCAGATACTTGGCACTGTGAGAAATCTGAAGCTCAGTTCCATTTAACCTCGGAAGCCTAAAGTCCTCGGTCTTGTACTTCCTCGTAAAGAGTACCAGTTCCGTCTTAGACGGATTGACAACCAGCCCGCATGATGCGCTCCAGGTGCTGAGTACCCTAAAGGTTTTAGCCCTAATTGCCTAAAGCATTTAACCTCACTCAAATTTTTTTAAAACTTTTTTAAAATTGTATAAGTAAGTATAAACTTACTAGCAGCCATGTCACAGAGTACAATTCCGTTCGGAATCGAAGAAATCATATTTATCTATTGGTAGAAAGTGTATTTTAATAGTTTTGTGGCCTTTCAGATACAGAAAACTCCCATTCCGTTCATGAAAACAAAAATGGTTTCATTCCGAAAAATTGTTTTGTCATTTTCTGAAGCACCAAAATACGGTTTCCGATCGGCATTGACCTGGCTGTTCAATTTAAATCATTTTATTTTAAACATAAAATTCAAGTCTTTAAGAAAACGTTGAAACCACCTAAAATGTCCACGGCTTTTTAATGCTCGTCTGACTATAAAGCCAACATTCGTTGAAAGTGGACATGTTTTTTCATTTACAGGAATATTTCAAACGATTTTCTAATATTATTTTAAATAATTTAGCTTTTTTCTTTGCATTATTATTTTAATTTAATACATTTATTTAATAGATCTAATGAATTGTTAGTTGTTCATATTGTATTGGACGGGAATTCCTGGAATATTGGAAAATTATTACGAACTTCCCGTAAAATTAAAAAGTTCGGGAAAGAAAGAAACACTTATTGTGAATTTTAAAATACAGTGAATTAATGACTTATTTTTTGTCACAATATTCACCCATATTATTAAAGCCGACGTCGACACAAATCGATAGCAAAGGAACAATAATTGTATTTGCTTAAGCCTGGTACTCTGTACAACATTTTACGAGAAATTCTGTCAAAACCCATGTGAAAAAAACTTGTGCGGAATATCTATGAAATAATGTTGATAAAGTTGTACTCTGTCCATTTTGTAAAAAAGTTGCGCAATGTTTCTAGCAACATTTTTTACAACTGCGATATAATATAAGCTGCACTTAGTTCGCGTGGAATTTTAAGCAAAAGAAACAAAATATGAACTTAATATTAAATAATAAATTTAACATTTAAATAACAAAACTGGATTTTTAGTAAAAAAATAATTTTTACTAAGAGACATGTGCGGTTTGTTTACATACGCAAAACAATGTTGCATACTTTGAAGGAATAAAAACTTCAAATTATGCAAACTTGAAGGATGGGTAACATTGCTACATGTCAAAATTTTTGAGTGAAATAATCAATGTTACTCAACATGTTTCACAGGCTTTAGTCGCTATTGACAACAATCGATTACTAGTGTCAATCACTTGGTATTTTCTACAGCACTTTTTAGTCGACCTCGAGTAAAATTCACTCTGTTTTTGTAGATAGAAAATTGGTTACGACTTTAATAAGAGTTTAAGAAATTTTAGTAAGAACTTTACGTTCTATTAATCCTCGATTTGCATGTGTTTGACCCCACTGTTCGTTTGTTGTATACAAAAATTACTTTTCAAGTAAAAGCTTTAAATTCTTGTCCTGTTGATTGGATCATAAAATACTTTTTTATTTACGATAAGCGTGATATAAAGTTATAATTTTGACCCACTGTACTCTTATTTTTAAGATTATTACAATTGTTTTTTTGTTTGTAATTGTTTGCTTATGTTTTAGTTTTCACTGTTATCCTTTCAAATATAGATATTATCACACCAACTTAAAAACATTGTAAAGTTTAGTTTTTTTTTTTTTTTTGTAATTCAGAGATTTATTTTGGTTTGTTGTTTTTTGCGTAAATTTAAAGACTTTAAACGTTGAAGATCAACACATAAAGATAGTTATTAAACTTATTATACAGGTGGCGCTTAAGTCATATTAGAAGTGAATGAAATTTGTGTTTGTTTGAAAGACTTGTAAAATTAATGATTGAAAGGAGCAGCACAAAACAATCAAAGTTGTCTTGTTTTATAATGAATATTAAAAACAAGTTTATTTACAAACTTAAAATGAGCGATTATCCTCATTTTTACCTCAAGGCTCATGTGAATACATTAATTTGCACCCAAAATCCAAGAATAAATATTGAACATGAAACGTTAACGGTGTCGAATAAACCTTGCAAGGATAATTGGGTCATATTTCTTCTAAAACAAAAAAGAAGTTACAGTTAACATCAAAGGCACTCAATACCGCGATGGGATTGAAATTTTCTTCGTGTCCAGAGGCAGATAAGAGTCTATAATTGAGTTTCCAACAAGATACACCTACAGCTTACACAGCTCTTGCAACTATTTCTCTCCTGCGCAAAATATAAAACAACCACAAAGAAACATCACGAAGCTTAAACATAATTTCCCCTTATAGAAAATATTTCAGAAAGAACCCATCAGGTCAAAAGCAAACTATGGAAACAAAGCAAAAGATATTTTTGTCACAATTTACTGCCAGGCACCCGATGTCGACAAGAACATATCTTTCGCATATTTATATTGAAAACAATACTAAACAACTAAAATTTGTTTTTGTTTTCAATACAAACAAATACGAAAAAAATGTTCTTGTCGACATCGTGGGCCTGGGCCTTAGTCTAAACGTTAGTAAGTGCTTACTAAAAATAAATTCTTAAAGAAAAAGGTTATTTATTAAATAAATTATAATTTTACTTTCACGCCACCCTGTTTATATCTAACATTATTTTGCCTTAAGTCTATGTACATGGTATAGATATTTATACATATTAGTTTACAAGCCTTTATAAACATTTATTATCTAATTTTAGTCACTATGAAATTCTTATTTATGAGTTTTGTAATATTTTTGGAAACGAAAGAAAGAACAACAAAATAGAAAACACAATAGAGCCACCCACCATCCAATGAAACACCCACCCACATCAACATTTATAAAATAAGTGTACACTTATACAGATGACTGTTTTTATTATAGTTATAAATTTTGAAATGTGAAATGACACGTAGAAATTTTATAACAACATCATTTCCTTTTCTTTTTCTTTTTTTTTTTTGGTTGTCATTGTTTCGATTTACTTCTGGTGCTTATTGTAGTGTTTGCAGTTTTAAATTATTGTCTGTGTGAAACTCTGTGGAAAATTTTATAAATTTTATAAATGAACAAAATTTGTAGAGATTGCATATGCGTGTGTGTGTGTGTGTGTGGGTGCTTATGTCTAGTGGTTGGAGGTGATTTTATGTGGTTGGAAAAAGAGTTTCCATCATTTTATTTATTTCGTGTTGTTTTGAAATTTTGGGTTTCTATACACTTTTCTCAATTGGTTTTAAGCGGCAACCTTTATATGTTTGCGGAGCAAATACTTATTTACAATGTTGTTTTCTTAGCATTTCCGATGTTGTTGTTTGTCGATGTATAAAATTTTTATTATTCACTGTTGCTGTCATCATTATCATACATCCTGCATACCAGCATACTGACACACATGTAAAGTTTAAGCATACATGCGTAAATTTTAGGTAAGATAAAAATAAATTATAAAAGCCAAAAAAGAACAATTACAATAAATAAATTCAACATTAACACAACTGAGTGTAAAAACATTGAAAAGAACTCATAAAATGTTAATGATTTTTAAAGCAACCATATAAAAAAAAAATTTTTTATTATTTTTTGTATCTAACACCCAATTCATACGACGATTTTTACTACACCGTTTTTCTTAATGGCCTTTTAAAGCGACTTTCAAAAAATAATTTTATTTGCGTTCATACGATGATTTTTAGTTGCATGACATTTTTCAATTTTTCAGCCCAACGCATCAAAGTGAGAAATAGAAAAAAACGTAACAAGCAGAAGAGAAATTTGTTCAGAGAGGAATGTGAAAAAAACATGAAAAAGACAAACTGAGTTTACTAGTTTTCCCCTTAACCTTCACTACACCGCGGTGCACTGTTCGCCACTAAACAATAAGTTTTAATCGAGGATTATTTAAGTTTGAATTCATTTTAAAATAATTTTTTATTTCTTTTAATAAATTTTTTACGTTTTGTTATCTGGAAAAAATTCAATTTCAAACTCTTGAAAGTATTTATAATCTCCTGAGAAAATGGTGCATCTGTTAAAATCACCTTGTGCAAAGTTGTGGATTTTTCTGGTCATTAGAATCGTCCACAGTAGGAATTATAAAAAGGAAAAATAGCTCTGCAGTTTCAAAAGAGTTATCCGATTAAAGTGAAATTTTCCTATCAATAGCAAATCAGTCCAATCAAAACCTTAAGGTTTAATGTAGACAAACAAAGCAGAGCAAATATAATGATACCAAAAATGTAAACAGGTACTATCTCGACTTTTGTAGTTAAAGTTTATTTTACTCTGTCATCTTATTTTGCATATTCGCATGCGTCGGTAACTACCACCCTTGAAGGGTAAGTGGGCCTAATGTCAACTGTTTGGCATCCATAGCCTACGTAGATTTTCTCCGCTTATCTTAGAATCTAACTTGGATCAATTGCAAAAGTTATTGTAGCAGTGCTACCTTTGCTGATCCGTTTCAAAACTCTTCATTATTCGACATAGAGTTCGTCATTCTGCCCTTCAATTAGTGGTTAATTTCAAAGTTTTCGTCCAGAACCAGGAAATTTAAGCCGACCATTCGCTCATTTATAAATTAATCGTTAATGCGGATGTAGACGGTTGAGTGCTTGGTTGAGACTCCACGAGCGCATCCTTCTTGGCTACTTTCTATTAAGGCACATTTAAGTCAAAGAGCAATTTTCGGTCTTTTAATGTGGTGCAACATGAAACACACAGAAGATGAAACAAAAAAACTTACTGCAAATGAACTTTTCGTAACAAATATCTAATTTCACGAAATTTCTGATTACATTTGATGCCATTTTTATTATCTATACACGCAGAGAAAAAACATGTTTAAATATGGTCTCCTCCAACAAAACTATTTTGAAAGAAAATGTTAAATATATTATGTTTACTGTCACCGACAACCATAATTAGGTAAAATTAGTCCTACGTCAAGAGGCCACAACCATAATATGGTTGCCTTAAAATATGTTATGGTTAAAAATGACAATAATTTGTTTTTAAATTAACAAAAGTATTTCCCTCTTTTTCAAGAACAACATGATATGGCTTAAAATCAACCATGCCATTGTAAATGTTAATCATATTTTAGTTATTATTAAACATAACATGTTCGGAGGCAATCATACAATGGTTGTGGCTTCTCAATGGAGGCCTAATTTAACCATAACACGGTTGTTGGTGACAATAATATGTTTGAATTAATCAAAATATGATTACAATTTTCTTTAAAAATTTTGTGTTGGAGGTGACCATATTTAAACATGTTTTACTTTGGTTGTAAGATAGAGCTCACTCAAATAAATCATAAACCAAGAGAGGATTTAAAAACAAAGTTTGGTGTGAAATCGCCGAGATACTTTATTGATTATGTCAAAGTAAAGTTAATATCCATTATAAGGACATCTTAACGATATGATGTGGAAATTCTCTCTTGCAAAATGATGTGCCTTTTCATTACTAGAGTAACAACCGTGCTCGGAACCCATAATGCGTTTTTCATGATTGCACTATGACGGAGGATGTGAAATACGATTTAAGTGACATCAGTGCTCATTATAGACTTGTAGCGCTGATGTCAAAACCGAACACAGCGTTGCAATTCCTTCATTCCCGTATAAAGGGAAATATGAGCTCTATTTCAGATTTTGTTCAATACGAAATTTAGCTTAGGGGCTTAGGTGGGAAGGTTAGGAACTTTGAATTACCATAGTCTAGCTGCAGTGCTTGCATAATACCAACAGTTAAATATTCACTCAAAAAGTCTGTTTAATTATATAAAAAAAGTTCAAACTTGAAAGAACTTATGTTCAAGCTTTTGTTTAGACTTTAATACTTAAACAGTAAAAAAAATAAACATTCATTTAAATTCAAAAAGCAAAATAAAACAAAAAACCAAAAACAATCGTTAAAAATTGCGAAGTTGTGTGTATTTATTTAAATAAATTAATCCCTTGGGTTATATGACTTTTGTTAGGTCTATATCGTAAATTTTTTGTTCATAATATATGTGTCGCTGACACATCTAAACATACTCAACACGCACAAAGTTGCTATCAGGCAATCCCGTCATTATCCTGCATACATACTTCCCTCTCTTATTTAAGGATTTAGAATCTAAATTTTAGATAAAACATCACTTATGTACAAATCGTACGAGTACATACACTTTATTGTATACGCTTCGCATTTACACTCAAACACAAACACACACACACATTTATAGGTTGACTTAAATATTTGCATATTTTTAATCAAATTTAGAATTATTGTTGATATAAAAATATTTATATTTTCTCTCCTAATTTTTGGAAAATTGCCTTTATATAGGAAAACAAAAAAGGTTTTTTACAATACTTTTTTTCATAATATAAAACAATTTTGAATTAACGTTCATTTAAATGCGTTTACAATAGTATTAGAAAATCGATTGCTATTAACATACATATGTACATATAACTACCCAGCGGTAAAACTCAGAAGACCTTCTTACTTCAGGCCTTTTAAAAGGCCTGCTTAAAAATTGTTTTGATTAAATTCCTATTCTTATCTAACTGCTAAAGAATGCCTCATAGAAGGCCTCGGCTCTTTGGTGTAAAAGATAAGATACACCTTCCACACTCGCTTCTATGAGAAGGGAGTAGAGAAGGAGTAACATTTTTTGTATTGTTTTTTTTTTTTTTGCACAAGCAAAAGCAAAACAATTATTTTTTGATCCCGTTGCCATTCTTATGTACCTGCTAAAGAAGCGAGAGCGAAAGGCCTTCTCCGCAATGACAACGTGTGTAAAAAAGATACGAGTATGGAATGGAGCGAGAGGCCTTCTAGAAGGCATCCGTACTCCTTCTTTTTCCCGCTGGGTATGTATATTTAAACAAAGACAATGACATAAAAATCAAAAAATTGTTTGGTGATAAACAACAGAATGTAACGAATCGATTTTCTAATATAGAGAAGGTAATAAATTGTGCATATTTATTTTATATTCAAATTAAAGGTCACATTTACTTAAAGGTGACGGTTAGGACTATGTGTTTAAATTTTCTTTTCATCCTACACCACCAAGAGAAAAATGCTTAATCGAGATTTATTCTCAATTTAATTTACCACAAGCAAGTCCTTTGTAAATGTAAAAGATGGTACTCAAACACGAATAAAGCATCAATGTAAGAACTGTTTCCTAAAACCCCTTTAATTCATTTTGATCTGTTTGAAGTTTTAATATTGAACCCTTCGCTTGAACCAAGAAAATTTTGCATTATTCTCGACCAAGCCCAAAATTACTTATTCTAAATAATTGTGTGGTTTGGGTTAAGCTAAATTTTTCTTTCTTAAGAAAATCATACTTAATTCAAGCAAAATAAGTTGTAATCAAGAAATCATATTTAGATTTTGGATTTTCTTTTTTAAAAAAACGAAATTGATTACTTTAGAAAATAAACTTCTTTCCGTGTTAGCGCCTCCCATTCTCTTGTGGACATATTTATATACTTAACTTTATATTTCTAGGTTTTGACAAAAAGTACCAACATTTTACCCTTTTATAGGTTCTAATTGACTCAGGACCCTGCACCTAAAATTTTATGTTTTTAAGTTCAGTATTACAGAAAATTTAAAAAGTATCACGGAAAAATAAAGAATAAAATTAAAATTTTTCTTTTCCCCTTTTTGATGCTTTTTTCTTTCCACTGAGAGATCAAAAATGTCAATATTATAGTGAAAGATTTTGATTTGATAGGTATGTTTATGTTAATGAATGAAAATAAAATGTTTTGAAAAAAGTACCAGAAATTGGTACGAATTTCAACTCTCAAACATGTGAATTTTGAAAAAGTACCAAATTTATTTTTTTGCTTTTTAGATATTTAACGAATGTGATAAATGTTTTGTTTCTATTTTTATTAGTTAAAAAGATACAAGGGGGGAAAACGTTCCAAAAGCGACGAATTTCGAAAAAGTACCAGACACGATTTGACTGATAGTGAACGATTTTTTTTTATCTCTTTTAGCTTAGGAGACATGTAGTACGCGAATTTACACGGTTTTATCCTTTCTTACCCCTAATTCGACTTCGACATTCGTCTTCCCAACAATTCCACCTTAGAGGATCGATTTGGCATGAGACCGTCCAAATTCCACATTTAAGGCTTCAGGCGTTTAACCGGTCAGTTACGTAACAATTTTTTAAAATATTTTTTTATATTTCAGATTAGAATAAAATTTAAAGCATAGTTATAAAAGCTTTCTTAAAGCATTTAACAATTTCAGCAGCGCACACAGGGACAACCATTAAATTTCATGCGACAAAATTATTAAATTCATATGGGTTCAGTACATTTTAATAAATCTGGGTACCTCAAGGTTTTTAGGGTCGCTGATTACGAATCTGCAGCCGTATTCTGTAATTCGCTTAGCTAAAGCTAAATCTCGATCGCTCAAATGCAAAATTGAAAAATTTTAGCGATGAAATTAAAAGCTAAAATTGCGGCGAATTAAATTTGTATGGCGATGCACGGTACAGTATTGCATTCGTAGCCAAAAATCGCTAAATCAACTTTTTAGTTTTTTAGCGATAGAGATTAAGCTTTAGCGAATTACAGAATACGGTCACTGGTGCATGTTTTTAAAAACTTAAAATGGCGGATGCAATATGGCGGACAATTTTTAAAAAAATTATCGAATTCGCTTAAAATTTATTACAGGGGATTTTTTGGGGTCGCTGGTTACGAATTTGATGTTAGTTTTAAAAATTCGAAATGGAGGATACAAAATGGCGTACAATTTTTAAAAAATGTATCGAATTCGTTTAAAAATTATTACATGGGATTTTTGATGTCAGTTTTTAAAAATTAAAAATTCAAATTCCAAAACATTTGGCCTAATTAGTTCCCCTTTTTTAGTATATATCAGGGGTGCACATACGTATTTTGTGAGGAGACTGCAGAGAATGTAAAATTTAGCAATTAAAAAAAATGTCATTTGCATGTGGCATTTTCAGAATTAGGTGTACTACCTAGAAAAAATTTCTTGAAAATGGAAAGATGTGGACCTGCACTTGACTTTTTTACACTTACTAGCAGTTGTTTTTGTTTAACTTATAGAAAAAGTAGTTGAACTGTTTGGAACTTTATTTGTAGCTTTAGCTAAAGTAAATTGTTCAATATATTTCATTATAAAAACAGTACACTATACCTACACTACTTTTAATTGTTATTTTAATAATAAGTGCAAATTAGATTAGATAGCTGATGCTTTAAAATATATTTAAACAACCCTTAACTGTTAATTTACAAAAATTTGTCGAGTGTAGCTACAATAAACGCTATAGATGCTACAGGCAGATATAAGTGCGTGTAACAGATAATAATATTTTTCACACTCGTACTGCCTAGTGTGATACGTACTGGTATATAGAACATATTAAGTGCAGTAGTGGTTACATTTAAAAAAATAAAAAAATCCCATTTTTCTCGTCGTGATTCGGTTATTTGTACCTGTGTGCAGCGGCACAAATATATAAAATTGAAAATGCGAATTTTTGTTTGTTCCCTATAGACACCTAAGCTACTAAACCGATTTTCCTGAAATTTTCTCAGTAATTTCCTGATTACCGGGAACTTAAAATATAATATAAATATTTGATTAATTTCAAGGAGGGGAGCAACCTCCCACACAAAGACAGCAATAAAAATCACATCAACAAATGGCGCAAAAACCCACCAGAAGACAGCAGCACTAAAACAGCACGAAGAGCACCTGGTTAAGCAAGTTCTAAATAAACATTAAAATTTCCTTCAATACTTGAAAACATTGGTGAGCTGTTTAGTGAAAAACGTGATCCGCGAAAATTGTGTGGCGCCTTTCTCCATATGCGATAAATAACATCCTGCAATAATTTCACACATCGCATTTTCATACATACATACATTTGAAGCTTCATTTCAAACATCACAACCTTAACAATGGAATATACTCGCTTCTGGATGAGGGTGTTAAGATTAACTACAATCCGTTTTTTTACCAAGATCCTAAGCACAATTCAACATCACACAGTTGAAGAGTTTAAATATTTTTTATACCAACTTACCGATTACAAAATTCAGAATTATTTAGGATTTTTTTTAATTTTGGACTGGGCAGTGTTTCAGTTGTTTTTTTTAGTCTGTTTTTTCCGTACACGGAAAATAAGTTTGTCTTTTGAAAAAACGGCCAACTGAACAACTAAAGTGCCTTTCATTAACGCGCTTTCTAGCTTTAAATTAAAATAATATACAGTATATCATCACATTAAATGCAACCGGACGTAACTAGACGTTAACTTTTTTCCAGGAGAAGCAACCAAAAATTACAAATTAAGTTATAATAAAGCGTTCTCAGTGTTTGAATTTCTTAAATAAAGTTGTCATTTATTATCGCAGGGGCCAAGCAAGTAGTTTTATAAAACGAACCCAAATCAATTAAAAAAAAACTCCATATTGAATTTTTGTGCAATTACATCCGTTTGCATTTAAGATGACGATATGTAAAATATTAAGGCCTTACGATGTAAACCAGCACAGTTTTACAAATATCTCTGGCACATAAATCTTTATTTGAGAAATTGCATGGGAAAGTAATTATTTCGGGTTGCTTTGGACGCTGTTGGAACTCATGTGGACTGGTGTCGTCCCAAGGTCGACAATTTTGTCTGTCGACATTTCGATTCATCCAGGAATAGGTTCCATCACTAAAAATGATTTTTCAAAGAAAATTAGGATCAGTGTGTACACCAATGTTATTTAAACAATTTTATAATTTGCTTGCGTTGTTGAAAGATATTTCCGCTTGTGGTGCTTTAGCAAAACAGGCTGAATAATAACAGCCAATTCGACAGATGTCGCTTCAACAATATGGCCGCTACCAACTGTCGAAATTCGAAAGTCCTTGTGGAAAGGCCCTTTAAATGTGATTGTGAGTCAAATAATTAAAGTGCTAAAGTACTAAAAAATTACTCAATGTCGGATGAAAAAAATTTTCTAGTGTATTTTAAAGTCCTTCTTAGTTTTTCCTGGCAGAATATTGTTTAATATTAGAAAAACCTAAAAAATAAGTGGGATTAAGAAAACTGGCTTTTCGAAAAGAGAAGTGAAATTCTTAGACAAAACGATTCAATTTAAACACCAATTAAGCTTGTTTCGCATAAAATGAAGTAACTAAACTGGAAAATTTCTTTTTTATCAAAATAATTTGAAATTAAAACCATGTTTCCAGAGTTGGAATTGATCATTTTACATATTCCAATATGTTTTTTTTTATATTATTTAGCAATTTATATATTTTAACAGACATCTCAAACAATTTTTCCAATTTCAACAAAACTAAATTGAGCAGTTCTCCTTTTAATTAATGACTTAATTTATGTAAAAAAATATGTAAAGAACTTATGTTCAATTATTCTCTTGAAATCACTAAAGTTATAAATAAATTGTAATTATTCTTTAATAGGAAACTGATATATAATTTAATTGACAATTACATTATTTAAATATATATAATTT
Source organism: Pollenia labialis (assembly GCA_949318255.1). Classification (NCBI taxonomy): domain Eukaryota; kingdom Metazoa; phylum Arthropoda; class Insecta; order Diptera; family Polleniidae; genus Pollenia; species Pollenia labialis. Next base: position 18,454,850 of record OX439141.1, read on the forward strand.
AACACCATTTTTTTAATTGTTTTAAAAAAACTAGTTAGCAGGGCAAGTTTCTAAAGCATTTTGCTTGAGTAGTATTCGCATATTTTTTTAAATTTTTTTTGAAAAAATTTTTTTTGCAATTGAAGATTTTTCAATATCTCAATAAATTTCTGAAAACAAGTTTAATTTTTTGCATCAACGGCTACATCAGGATCTGCGAAACTGGAAATAACTAATAGTCAAAGTAGTCTTGAAATAATTTTACTTTTCTTCTAAAATTTAGAGGGTTATTTTGTAAATCACTTCAGCTTGCGTTGAGAAATTGTTCATATAAAATTTTTTGAATTCTCAAAAAATTGTGTGAAAATATTTTTTTAGTTCGCTGAAGTGTTTTAGAAGATAATTCCCTCAGTGACCACTAGTTGTAAATTAGTGTATGCCAAGTTTGCCCTTCCGTGTTGATGTATTATCATCTAAGAATATATGCATATGGTATAAATACTCTAATGCCCATTTTCTCAAAGTATGAAAATATTTTTTTAGTTCGCTGAAGTGTTTTAGAAGATAATTCCCTCAGTGACCACTAGTTGTAAATTAGTGTATGCCAAGTTTGCCCTTCCGTGTTGATGTATTATCATCTAAGAATATATGCATATGGTATAAATACTCTAATGCCCATTTTCTCAAAGTATCGACAAACTGTCTGTTACTTAATGTCAGCATAAATTTATTAGACCGATAACTGTCCGTTAACAATTTTTGGTTTCTCAATATACCGACAAAAAACATTGTTTTCAGTTAGCAATGCCTCTTAAAATACATGTAAAAGTTGGGAGTCAGCTGATTAAATTTTTCCTTACGATAAATTAAAGGAAACAAATAAATTGGCAGATGAGTGCTGGTTAGTTTTACGACAGAATAGAAGCAAATGAGTCATTGTGAAAACGAAATTTCTTTAATGTGCAGTTTTTTGTTGGGAAAAATTAAAACAAAAAGAATGTTCTAGTTATAAGGGACCGATTGAAGTCCTGAAAATAAAGTTAAATTGTGCAAAACTATGAAACATGTATGGACATACGGTTTACAATTAGGGGGTTCCTCGATTAACTAGAAATTTAAGAAATTCTACAATGCTATCAATCAAAAATTTTGAAAACAATTGCAAATGCACCTTGGCTTGCAACTAACAAAGAATTCTTGAAGATTTAAAAATTCCCTTTGTTATTGAAGAAATAAATCGATTCAGCTCTAGATACATTGTGTATTAAGATTTTTTTCTCATATTTATGTAAAAAATGCTCATATTTTAAAATAGAAACTAACAATAATTTATCAAATCCTAATCTAATTCATAAGTTTACATTGTGCCCTATTTTACCCCACTAGGAGTGACTTTGTTGCAGTTTTGGAGTTTCCTCCTTATCAACATATTTATATATTTTTCATTGGTTTACAATAAAAAAGAAGTATTTTGTATTTTTAATACATAACTTGACCCTGCGAAAAATTTGTGTCAATTGGCCCAACAGACTGGTCCTGGGATTTGTGAAAATAGAACAAGAACAAAAAGAAAGGACTCATTACCAGTGAAAGGAGAACCAATCCCTTAGCTGGTTTAACAAGAACAAAAATGTAGAAAAAGTAATGAATAACCGTACAGTCTTCAATGGTGCTGTGACACATTTTTTGGTACTTTTTAAAATTTGATTCTTGAATTTAATTCTAGGACTTTTTTTATTGAAATACTACTACATTGTCTTGAAATAATACTACATTTAAGTAACTAATACTAAGCACATTCCTTGAGAATAGATCTCTGACTAGTCAAATGGTGTCAATTGACCCCCTCTAATGACAACACCATTTAAAAGTGATAGGTCTTATTCATATAAAGTGTTAGAATTAGAACCGGTCCCTATTACCAAAGACCTTTTGCTCTCATACCATTATGATTGTTGCTTTAGTTATCACTTACACCACAATTCTCTACATTATGTCTTTCATAATTATGTATTTTCTTATTATTAGTGATCGAGACAAATTAGCTTTAATAAATAAGTAGTTGAATAGTTAAATTCAAACCACCAACCTAACCTGTTTTGTAATTGAAAACTTTTATGACAGTTAAATTCATTAAAACCAGATTAGAAATTTTAGAAATTCACAAGTTTTTTCCATTAAAAAACCAAAACTGATCGTACACCTGTGCGTATAAGTAGCATACAATTTGATTTTGAGTTCAATATTAAGTATACGCTGTTTAAAAATAAAAAGTATAGCATATTTTACAGAGGTTATTAAAAGCACCTTGGGGCGTATGATCATTTATTATAAACAACAATTAAATATAAAGTATACAGTGGGATAATTTGAAAAAAAAATAATTCAAAATAATTTTAGATTTTATAAAAAAAAGTTTCTTGTTTTTGGGTCACCATAGATTCCTAAAGTAGGACGCCTTAGGTTCCAAAAGATGGTTTCTATTGCTGTTCTTATTTTTTTAGAGAAGCAAGAAAAGAACTCCAGAGGCTTATTATACAGGAAATAAACAAAAAACGTAATTTTAAAGGCAGTGACGTAAAAATTTATTCTCCATCGCTGAGTAAATCTTAGCCATGTCCTTTTGTTGAAAACACGCTCATTTGCGAAAGACTCAACAAGAAAGAACATTTTTTTTCTCCCAAATTATATCTTTTAGTCCTAGCGAGTTTGGGATAGAAAACTAATACAATCGGCTTAGTGGAAAAAGAGTTATAGAGTCAAATGTTAAATAACCAGTTTTCAATATTTATATGACTGTTAAAAAAATTTAATATAAATTGGGGAAAAAAATTTCACTTCAAAGGGCAGCCGAGACGAGGACGGTTCACTTGAGTCCTTTTTGCTCCTCTTTAAAATGGCAATTTTGTTTAAAATACAGCTTGGACTAATCCTTGATCAAATTCAGGCCGGTCAAGTCATGTATTCGATGATCGTCGAGCTTCAACTACCTAAAAGAACATGGTGTAATATTTATAGTTTTTGAACTTGTACCGGCAGAACCCTTAAACACCTCTACAAAAGGAGTCATGTGGACGATTCTAGATTTGCACGCAGAGCTCCAGTTCATACAACCGACCACATTCTTCGAGAATTACCATTATTATACTTCAAGGGCCTTTTTTACAATGTACTCAATACGCAAAATAAAAAAAAATATAGTTTTTAATATTTTAATCAGGCTTAAGTTCATAAAATTTAATTTTCATTAAATTATTTTTATGAAGAAAGGAATTTTACAACATGAAAATTAATTGTTATTGATAATCATTCATTCTTGACTGACCTGAGATTCGAACCCAGGCGGCTGGTTACCATGTCATGGTAATCAATATATTATTTATTTATATTGTCAAAAATTATGTTTTCTTGCAGCGTTTAAAAAACTGCAGTCATTTCATCCACTTCTTCATTTGTCATTGGTTGGTGTCGAAATGTACCGATTCTCATTAAATTTTTTAACAAGTTCGTTTACAATTATTACAAATCAAACTACCAAATTTTAAAAAGATCGGCCTCGTATGAAGCATTTACACCTTACACCTCAAACCATTATTAATACTTTTATTTTTGTAAACTAAAGTCCAGGTTAGGCTATTGTACTATTGTCTGCCCATAATTTAACATAGAACCCATATTAGGTCTACTCTCTGTGACAAATACCAATTTGGTGATGAAATTTAGTTAAGTTAAGTTTGTTGAGGCGAGAACTCCTGTTGATAGAATTTTGCGTCGATCAGTCAACAATTTACCACATGTCCCACATAAAGCCGCACTTTAAAAAGCAAATTGAAATGCCTCAAAGGCTAGAAAATTGCATTGTTGTAAAGAAATTTGGTCCATTTAAGTTTTTTCAACACTAGAAATCACTCATTTTGTGATGACCGGTCCATAATTAACCTTGGGTCGAATATAAAATCGAATCCAGTAAATCACCTTAATACTCCAAACTTGAATTAAGTTGTATATCACTAGAAATCAAACATTTAAAATGCTTAACACAGGAGGGTTGCATCTAAAACGTACTCTTGAATACGCCTCATTTTGTAGTTTATAATATAATTGTGAAGTCACATTTTATGAAGATTGGTGCATAAGCTGTAGCACGGCTATACAGAGGCCGCTCCAGATAATATCCTCTTCTCGATTGAGCTAATCAAAGATCCGACGCAGTCTAATATATGCTAAAAAAAACTTACCCTGATAATAATAAATCTATGTCAAGGTATTTGAATGTTTACATAAAACATCACGTATATTGTATATTTTTTTGTTTGTCACTATAACACACGAGTATTAACACAATGCTTTTCCTGCCAAATTGACAATTAAACTAATCTAAAATCTAAAAAAAAAAATAACAAACAATTTTTTCTATTGCAGCTTATATAAAATTATATTGTTACATTCGAATACAAATATTTATAAAATAAAATAACTTATACATATACAGTACTTATATACATATGTATAATCAAATTAAACATTTCTTTACATGCACACGTTTTTTTTATGTATTTGTTTATGAGTACTTTATGGTTAGCCATTATTTTTACTTATACAACAAGAATGTAAAAGGAACAACAACAACTGTTAATAAAAAAATTCTGTAAATTAAATAAACTGTCAATATGATACAAAACTATATACAAAAAAAACAAGGGTTTCTATTCGCGAAAAATTCCCGGGAAATTCCCTTAAGAAATTATTTTATAATTTGCGGGAGATTTTTTTTAAAGGTTAAAGAGACTTAATTTAAAGAACAATTTTAATTATAACATAAATTCTATGTGATTGTTAATAAAATTTAATTTTTAATATTAATTGTTCTTGGAGGTTTTTGGTCGGCTTTTCGAAAAATTTTGTTCTTTCAATTTATTTTTTGCTAATTTTGAGTAGTTTTTACTTGTAAATATTGTTACGAAAGTAACTTTAGTTAAGAATTAGTTGTAATTATTGGTAAAGAATTAGTTGTTATTATTATTTATCTTGTATTTATCAGTTGTTTTGTATTTAAAGGTAATTTTAGTAGTTCACATTGCTATTGAAAAATTGTTATTCTTTAGTACACTTCAATCCCAATGTGCAGAAAGCCTTCGAAATGACCGTTAAAAGAGCATCAGTACAAGTGGTAAAATTATGTAAACATAAGTGCCGCCATGAAACATAAAAGACGTTAAAGTGGTGAATAGTAAATGCTCGAACCTTCGAAAGAAATTAAGAGGGCGCCAGGAGATTGAATGGAAGTATAAATACTATCAAAGATTGGCACCGAGAGACACTATTAGTTCAGAATTTGTCAAGTTGATACGCATCACGCGGAGAAACTTATAAACATTGAAGTGTTTTGATCACAATAGTGAGTTGTGAATAAAAGCTGTAAAAAACGGTTGTTAGAGTGACTAAGTTCTTAATAAATAAGTGTTATACATCAAATTGTTGTGTTTTATTTAATTTTATTAAAGTGCAATAAAGAACTCAATAGGTTCATTATAAAGGAAATAAACCAAAACGTTATTGAAAGGCAGTAACGTAACAATATTTATCGTTTTCGACAAGTTCGTATCAGGATAACGGTATTATTTGTTTCTTCGGAAAGTTTCCCTTTAAAAAGATTTATTATGTTTTTAACTAATCTATTAACTCAAACACAGAATTCGTTTTGCAAAAGATATGTGTTTGTTTTTGGACCTGTTATACAATTTCCGCAATTCACAAATTATTCTATTGTGTCATATTGGTTGTATATGCTCTAATTTTATGAATGTGAAAACACAATATTTAAATTCTGTTCCGAAGGGTGTCCCTAAAGAATATTACAACAGATTTCACTTATAAAGCACAAATGATATCAAGACCTAATACGACTTCATTTTTATTTTTCTTTTAAATAAAATTCCGAGAAATAGAGAAAAACTTTGTATCCGTTCCCGAGAATTGAAATTTTTCGGGAAATTGTAACCCTACTACATACACATGTATGTATGTATACATATCGCTCATTTGCTGCAACATTGTCATAACTCGAAAATATTAGTTTTACATAAAACACACAATATATTGGAAAAAGGATATTTTATTATTCTCTCAGGAGTTAAAAAATTATTATCTACATTATCATCATTAAGTCTAAAGTTGGGATTCTTGACTTATGACGTTATTGCAACAAATAAGCAATGTGTGCTTTCATTACTAACAGTTATGAAAAAAAAAATTAGGCAAAAGTCAATTTCGACAATTGTTAACAAGTTTACACACACATACACATTCACACAGACACAACTTAAAAAACAAACAACTTCCGTATTTCACGCACACAAAAGTTGGGAACTTTCAAATTAAATATTGGCAGAATTTAACAACAAGGACAGAAGAAAATAAACACGTCAACATTTCTCTTTAAGTCTAGAAAAACACGGTTATAACTTTCACATTTTATAACGAACTGTGTCTAGAGTCAAGATTTTTTCGAGGCAAATCAATTTCTGTGGAATTTAAGGATCCCCTTGAGTTGGCTATAATCGTATTCTACTGTATATGTACATATGTAGATGTGAGTATGTGTGTAATTTTATTGACAATCGATTTGAAGGCATACGTTTAGGTGTGAATACCATTTGTAACTTAACATATTGAGTTGTTAGTTTTTATAGAGACAAAACTGATAAAAGGAATTTATTCTATTACGTGCGTTTATTGCTGAATAGTAAGTTTTGTGAAAGTTTTTTTTTCTACTTCTGGCCAAAGTTAGAAAAAAATTTTGTTTTTATAAATTTTTGGTAGAAGGATGATGTGGATTAACCAGTAGAAGATATTACTGAATTCCGATCCCAGGAAAAATCTCGCTTACTATTTAAAAATTAATTGCTTTTTTCACTAATTATTTTGTAGCTTTCTTATTTGAACGAGTAACTGAAACCAGCAGGCTTCTTTATAGCATGATACAAGGGCTGGCCGAGCACATTAGCTTTCCTCTTACTACTTATATAACAACTTTTTTCTGGATGTATGTAGGTAAAAGAATAATGACTTACTTTTGAATTCGTTCATTTTGGGACATCCTTTGTAAAATTCATTTCAGTAGAATTGTAAGTAGTTCTTTTATGTTTTTTTCAAGCACGAATTCGGGATTAAATCAACTTTATAATACTTGAATCAAGAGCATTTTGAGATTGATTCAATCTTAGTTTTACTTAAATCAATCACATTTTCGGATTATTTGAAGCACGAAATCGGGATTTAATATGGATACACAGAAAAAAATATCTCAGGAAAATTTTTAACAACGTCGTTTGTTGAAAATAAAATTTTCATTCAACAAACTTTTCACTTGATTCAATGAAAATATTTATTAAAGTTACACTTTGCAAAACAGCACTCAATAAAACATATTCCTACTTATTCAATAAAAAAAGAATTTGAATCAAAGTAATGCTAGAATTTATACTTCTTTTGTCCGTTTATTAATATTTTCGTCCATTCATTCCAAAAATTTTGGGCAATAATTTTTTTTATTGACTCATTTAATTGTTGTTGACTAAAAATTCCATAACTATACCTTCAAACTTTTTTATCAATTCCACAAAAATCGTGATCACAGAAAACTCAAAATTTTTTAATCACATATACAATTTTCGTATTCGAATATTATAATGATTTTTTTCTGTGTAATTTAAGTATTTTTGCGATTGAAAATCTTTCAATCTTTCTTTACTTGATTCAAGAAAATCCATACTCACCGTACTATTAAAACCGCTTCGGATTGATTTGAGTACGGATGAATTGATTTTTCGTTTGAGTGTACAATTTCATTGTAAAAAATGTTAAATGAATAATTTTTGTTTTGTTATTGAATTTTAATAATTTTTATTAAAAAAAAAAAGTTTTATCCATTTTTTGGCCAATTTTTGACCATTTTTAGCCATTTTTTCCATAAATAAGGACATTTTTAGTCTCCAAGTTTTTCCAATGCTGAACACACACTGTGTTGAACAGGAACATGTACCCGATCTGACAAAAATCAAAATATTATACAAGGAAAATCCGTTTAGAGTTTTCTAAAAAAAAAACAATAATTAAATGTAAAGATTTCCGCTTCTCTTGGTAATCGGTGTGTGTTTAAATTTAATTAATTTTTTAATTTTTTTTTTATTTAATGCTTTATTTCAATTTCATTTAACAAAATTTAAAATTTTGCCTCAGCGCCCATTATGGCTTTATAGAGGCTAAAAAAAGTAGGCAACAAAAAATGTATTACATTGTATAATTTAAATTAAAAATTTAACAAAATATTACATATGAATATAAAAAAAGAGGGGAAAAAATATATAAAAATAAAAAATATGTACATATTTACATTTTTAAGTTAATTTGTAAGAAGTATTTCGACGTTATTAAGCAAGTACTGTTTTATACTTCCTTTAAAAGTTGACAGTATAAAAATATTTTTAAGGTTTTCAGGTAATTGGTTATACTCGTTAGCTCCAGCGAAAGTAACTCGTTGTTTAGTCACCTCGAGGCGACATCTCGCTACATTCAGATCCGTCGCATGTCTTGTTATTCTCTGACTGTGTATGAGATTTTGATGAAACTGTATATTGTGAAATCCATATCCTTTAATACATTTAAAAACATAAATTAAAATTTGTTGTTTATATAACCCTCGTATTGGAAGTATAGTTTTTGCAAAATTTTTAAATAAGTTAACTGTACTGTATCTTAACGGCAGATTAAACACGATCTTCAAAGCTTTATTCTGTGCTGATTGAAGCGATTTTATTACTGAGCTAGATTTAGAGGCATAGATCATTGGGAGATATGTTAAGTGGGAGTGAATTAAAGAATTGTAGAGTAAGATTTTCGTTTCAGGATTCAATTTGTTTCTAAATTTATACAAAATACCAATTCCAGATGATATCTTAGATTTCAGCTGATTAATGTGCTTTTCCCATATAAGATTGTGACATAGATTAATTCCTAAATATTTAACACTTTCTGACTCATTTATCAAATGATCACCAATGTGTACGCTCATAACTTCATCGTTCCTTGAAATATATGGCTTAAACTTTATAAATTTGGTTTTTCCTGAATTTAAAATCAGTTTGTTAATCCTCAGAAATTCAGACAAAATACTTTTTCATGTTTATAATTGTATAAAAGACAGATATCATCAGCGAACATAAATAGTTTTCCATAAAACTTTATATTTTTCAAATCATTTATATAAATTTTAAACAACAGTGGGCCCAGGACGCTACCCTGTGGGACACCACATAACACATCAAGCATGCCACTTTTAGATTCACCAACTTGAACAAATTGTCTCCGATTCCTTAAATAATCTTTAAATAATTCAACAGCATTCTGTGAAAAACCAATGAAATCTAGTTTCTTTACTAGTATATCGTGATCAACCAATTTAATATTTAAAATTTTGTAAGCGATGGTTTTTGTTTTTTTTCAAAAAAGTTTTCCTCTCAACCTTGGGCTTCCGCACTTTTTGACTCTGTCCCACTTAAATGCCATGTAACATAAACTGCTTTCCATAATAAATACGTACCTTGAATTATTTTAGAAAAATCTCCCCAAATCTAAAATATAATTTTAAACTTTAGCATTTAATCGCATTAGCGATAACAATCCTCCCCTATTAAAGACGAAATTTTACATTTAAATTTATTTTCACGCTACTTAAATATTGTTTAAAAAAAAACAAAACACACACATACATTTAAATCTATACACCCATGCATAAGTATAATTTCCTTTTAACTTTTATTAAAACAAGCGCTGTTTATAAACAAATATGCAGTTTCTATATAAACATAAATGTGCAGTCACACAAACACCCACACATTTGTATGGACAATCATTAATTGTGTGATAAGCTCAACTTTAAACAAATGTATGTCACTATTATCATACATATTCGATCAAAGTAACAAATTACAGCAAAAAAAAAAGCACCACTGGCAACTGCCACAAATACCGAACATCATTATTACCATTATACCCCCAAAAAAAAAAAAGTAAATTAACATTTTTATGATAATGAGAGTTCGTCAATAGTATCAGTGGCTAAAGAAGGCAATATAATGATCATTAATGTCATCAAAAGGATTATAGTGGATTTACAAAAATTAAGTTAAGGACTGATGTAAAACAAAATTGAATTGAATGAATCAAATAAATAAATTATAAGAAATCGTCTGGTATTAAAATTCTGAAACCAAAATTTTTCTACTACACTATACTGCCTTAGCTCTGTCCTTATGTTTAGCTTACTGCCATATTCTATTCTACAACCTCAATTGTAAAAATAATATTAAAATTCTAAATAAAAAAATTAAATTAAATTGTTGAAAAATATTTATAATGCGGGTTGATTTTTGGCGCAGTGGCAAACAATTTGCTTTATACAGACATTGATATGCAGACAAATACAACATAAAAATGTTACTAAAACTCTAATACACTGTGCAATATATATATGAAATTCATATGTATATAGAGATATAAGCAGATACACATTTGCATAACAAACACAACTTGAAACAAAATAAGTAACAGGAGCGCGTTGAGCATATAGAAAAAGTAAATATACAAACAGACAGCCAGTCGTCATCCTGTAAGTTTATTTTACCAAGCTGTATATTTCAGATAGAATAACATCGCATTTGTAACAATCACTTTTTACTTTATATGTGTATAGAATTGTTTTCACACATACACTTACACATACTCTATGGAAAGTATAATAAAAATTTTAATACAATTTGAATATGGAAAACTGAAGCGAAAAAAGATATAAAAAAAAAACACCAACAAAAAATTCACAAAATCTATATTAAAGCAAATATTACTAAGTTAAAATATTTGCATACAACCGTGTAGCAAAATGTGTTTCATATTTTTTCAAATAAGCACAGTGGCGTAACATTAAAAAAAATTTTTTTTTCAAATATGAAACCGTAAAACGCAACGCAATGCACAAAAATTGCATTCAAAGCCAAAACAATTTGAAAAAATTTTATAATTTCGTTAAAAAAAAAAACTTTGCGACAATAACTTTTGCTTTTTCAAATTTACTGGTGGGCTTCAAGACTAAGAAATATCACAATGATGTTAATATTTAAATAAAATTTGACACAAAGAACTCTGGTATGAATACCTCATAGCATTATTTTGTTTTTGCGGATCGATGGGTTCCAAATAAGTCACACTCCCAAAAATTTGTATATTGATGCAAAATTAGAGCGAACACTATATTTCGATCGCAATGAACTGCGATGAGTTTTATAACCAAATGGGCTTGGTTTTTCCGTTACAACCTCTTTAGTGATCCCTATTATTACAAATAAAAGTAAAAAAAAAACTATGAAATAGTAACAGTAGCACTGAAAATTCTCAAAAACATTAAAAAAAAATTTAGTTTTTATTTTATGTTAATATTTGGACTCAGTAAAAACTTCGCCAACAAAATAATGTGTTTAGAAATCAGAAAAAACTATAAGTACTACTTAAAATTCTACTGAAAGAACCGATGAATTTCACAAGGGAGGCCCCAAAGTAAACGCACTGAAATTTAAGAAATTTAAGCCAACGATATATTGGACGTTATTTATGGGAGTAGCAAAACTTAAAAATGTTAGTACAACGCTTATTGACCTGCGTAATAAGTTTAAATCTCCCACTGTTCACTGTGCTACGTATACAAGAATACTAACATTAGGGGCTTTACAAAAAAAAATTTTTTTTGGCTTTCTCTTCTAACTTTTGATTCTACGCGAAGCTTAACGACTTTCAGTTTTTTCATATAAATTACATGGGAAAACATGTTTTCGTATTTTGCAATAAAACTACTAAAAAATATTCTTTACATTTTCTAAAATCAAATCTTCAAATTAATTTTTTCATAAACTAACGGGTTAAACCTTTTTGCAAACAGTTTCCAATCACAGAAAAAAAACAAGTATTCCAAATCTAATATTTTTTGCCCGTTAAGCTAACGAAACAATCATTTAAGAAGTTTTGTGTGAAAAATTGTTTTTCCGTCAAGAATATGCTAAAATTGTTAAAAAATTACTTCAGTAGTTTTTTATTTTGCAAAATACGAAAAAAAAATTTTAAACATATTTGGAGGATTCTCAAGGTGTGCTATCAAGTCATATCGTCATAATGTCCTAAATTTTTTTTTTTACAATTGTTTAAAAAAAATATTGTTGTGTTCCAAACAAAATAAAAATGTTAATGCTGTGTTCATTGATTCGCCATAACTATGCAGTAGAAATCTAAATTAAAAGTGGCTGCCCACAGTAGTCATACATATTTCTTGTAATTATTTTAAGACATATGACTTTAAAACGTTATGACTACCTTGTAAATCCCCCAATTATGTTTAATATAACAATATTATTGTAACCTTATTGAATTAGTCGTCCATCAAGAAGCCACAACCATATTATGGTTGCCTCTAAACATGTTATGGTTTGATTTGACAATAAGAGTACTAATTCAACCAAAATATGGTTGTCGGTGACAATAATATTGTTAAGTAAATCACGATATTGTTAAAATGTTCATAAAAAATTGTTTTGTTGGAGGTGACCAGATTTAAACACTTTTTTCTCTGGGTATATTATCAAAATTTGGAGCTGATCTTGTTTAAAAACTTTTTTAATACTTGCTTAAAACTTTTATAGCAATGTGATAGTCGAAAAAAATAACTTTTGGGACTATTAGGGGGGAGAATCCCCTGAGTGCGGTTTGATGTCGATCAAAAGTAACGATTTTTGACCAGTTTTAGCCATGGATATAGCCAATTCTGCGCAAAGTTTCAAACTGGTGTCTTTTTTTGCCCTTCTTATAAGTTTTTTTTTAGCAACAAATAGTCAAAATTTAAAAATAACCGTTACATATCATGCTAATTTTCATCATTCAACTCGGATTGCAAATTCCAGCAAAGGTCTGCTAAAAGATAATTTAATCTTTTTCCACTATACCAATGCTCTAACTGAGCAGAAAGTTGATAAAATCGTTCACCATGCTCATCTGATTCCGAAGGCAATTGGCGGTCGAAGTAATTTTTGTGGCAATGAAGAAAATGTATTTTTAATAACATGTTGATTAATTAAGAAAAAAATGAAACAAATAAATAAAAGTCCAATATTTTGATTTTGAAGCTTTACTTGAGGATTATGCTAGAAAAATCTTTATAAGATTGCTAAAAAAACCTGAAAAATGGTAAAAGAGTTACTTTTGATCGACATTAAATTACGTGAAATTTTGAAAAAAGGTCAAAAGATTCCGCAAAAGAAAATTAAGAAACAAAAAAAAAAACAAATACAGTCGAATAATTTTTTTTTAAATAGCGCAGACTTAGCTTTATCCATGAAAAATGGATATATACCGATTTGTCAAAAACTGGAGCCAAACTGACACTTCCAAATGTACTTTCGCACTCAGGGGACTCCCTCCTAAAAGTTCGAAAAGGGTTCATCAAAATTAAATTTTTTCCGGGTCAAACACTATCACAGTGTAATTATTAAAGCACTTCAAACCCCAAAATGAATGTTTTTTGAAACCCCCTAATGTACATATGCTGTATACATATATGTAAATATCTTCTTTTTTTACAGGGAATATGAAAAATTTTATTGAAAAAAAATCGAGGGAGCGCAAAATTCCTGTAGGTATTAAAGTACATAAGCAGACAAATAAAAAAGTAAAATTGAAACGAGTATCTATACAAAAAATAAAAAACTGTTGACGCCATTATAACATGTTGACTTTAATGGTATGCGCTGTATACAGAAAGGAAGTAAACACACACACACATCCATAAACTTAGTGTAACAGTTTGCTCACACTTGTTTGTTCTTTACTTTTAGTTAAAGTAAAGTGTACTCAAAATAAAGGTAAACCAAAAAAATTGCTTAAAAAAAAGTACAATTGCGCCAAACAACACACATATGGTACGTTATATATAAAAAACACAATATTAGTTAGATTTTGATATTCGGGAAAAAAAATAAAAATGTGGTTGGATAATATTTAATGTTTTATTTATACATATCGTTACTTTAATATAGAAAAGCCCTAACTAATGTTTTCCTTACTTTACAGGAGAAGAACACAACTTAATAAAAATTATAGTCTTGCAGTCACGATTTTTTTTAACGCAGTTTTTTGTTCAATTCTCTAAGCAATTTAATAAAAAAAACTGGTTTTAAAAAATATCGCGACTACAAGACTATAATTTTTATTAAGTTGTTTCCTTCTCCTGTAAAGTAAGGAAAATATTAGTTAGGGCTTTTCTATATTAAAGTAACGATATATTGTATTATAATCTACGTGTTTCGAAACAACAATTATTTGCTGTAATTGGTCTACTGAGTTACGTTTATATAAATAAGTCTAAATAAGATCCTAACTAATTCATGTAATGCAACAAAAGCAAAGATTTTTTGAAAAAGGATAGATAAATAATTTGCGGCAATATTTGATAAAAAAAAAATACGTATCCCTGCGGGAAATTTGGGCCAATTGTTCTTCAAGCACTTATCCCATCACCAGTGAACACAATGCGATAATAAAAAGGAACAAGTTGTTATAAGTGAATGAAAACATGACATATCACTTAACTGGTAATAATATGTTTAAAATGTAGGTACTCCAGAAAAAGGTAATTGACACAAAACTAGTAATGTGATTGGATTTTGTGGGGGTAGTGGCTTATTTTATAAGGTGCTAACACTTTATATGCAATGGATCTAACATATTAACATGGTTCACTCGGGACAATATCTGCGATAGGCAATATTTTAATCGAAATTAAATGTGTCCATTTAGGGTACTTTAGTGAACTGTCCAAATGTGTCATAAAGGTGCAAATTAATTAATTAATTTAACATTGCCATGTTGAAGTAAGAAGTTCCCTTCCCATAAAGTGTTAGAACTAGAAGCGGTCCCTAAATTAAATTGTAAATTCTCCTACTCCTGAAGAAGATCTTGTAGATTTATTGGGATAGAATAATGCAATTATTATTGTTTTTTTTTCATTTCGTTGAAAAGAATTCATTTAGAAGCTGTGAAATTACAAAAAGAATAGGATCTTGGTAAAAGTAAGTGGAACGACCTGTAAAAATAATGCTGCAGAATAAATCGAAATACAAATTACATAAATCTGGTTACAATTAATTGCAGCTGTATATATATATATATATATATATATATATGCCTTATATCTGATATAACTGAAGACTTTTAAGTATGGAATTAACTTCTTTAAGTGTGGATCGCCACCAGGTGGTTTTTAGCCGTCCTGGTTTCTGGTTCCCTGTGGGCTTATTTTATTTTAAATACTAGCCTAAACCGGTGAGCTTTGTTTAGCTCACTAATTAAAGCATTAATCAAAAAAAATTAGTTAATTAAAAATTTAATCAAGTTAATTAAACGTTTAATCAAGTGAATTAAACTTTTAATCAAGTAAATTAAACGTTTAATTAATACTATTAATTTATTAACAGGTACAAATTTGGTTAATTTTTTAATTAATATCACATATTTTTTAATTTAAATCAATTTTTTTTGTTTTCTGTGCCCATTTATAACTTCTATTAAGGATTCACCAAAACAATGTTTAACCGTTAAGTTTTGGAAGACTATACCATATATTATGTAGTCTTACTGGCAGCTTTACGATGTCGAAAGAGCGCTTTCTTTTGCATAAATACATTTGAAACAAAACAAATCTTTTAATTTTTTAATGTATACAGTGGTGTTCTGGAAATCGAAAACGCAAAACGCTAGAATTTTAAACGTCGTGTTTGAATAAGATTTCTGAAATAAAAGAATTTTGTGACAAATATTCTACAAATAGTTCTCTATTAAACGAAATTTTAAAAAAATATAAAAATTAAATAAAAAGTTTATTAAATTCTTGCGTTTTCGATTTCCAGAACACTCCTGAAAGTTGAGAAAGAGTTGTTTTGTAACATAGTGATGGAGGCGTTGGTTTTTTAACCCTCTGCAGACAGCGCTTACAAAGTACTTAAGTAATTTTATATTTAATTAATAACCCATAAAGAATCATTATTCTGTGTAATTTTATGTCAATTTAGCCAGTTAAAATCACGCTCACATTCGAACGACTCAACAGAAATTAATAATTTTGGTGCTTAACTGTTTGCTAGCTCTCTAAGAGTTTGGAATTGAAATTCAGCACAACCCGTTTGCTAGGAAAAGAGTTGTGGACCAAAATGTGAAACAACCCGCTTAACAAATTTTCATTATGGTACCAATTTATATTAAACAAAATGTTTTTAAAAAGTTCTTGTTCAACAAATTTTTTGCATTTAAACTTAAATAAATTACGACTTTAAGTATTAGTGCAATTTAACAAAGCAAAGCATTTTAGAATTTTGTAAAAATAATAAAATCTTAATTTTTATGAAACACCTCCAATATTTATAAACTAAGAAACACCTTCATTTAAAAATATACATACATACATACATACATAGATAGATATCCACACAAGGTTATTCAGCGCTTTTTAATTTGATTGCATTCTCACAGAAACACACTGATTGTGTGTTCGTTTGTATGTATTTATTTGTTTTTTAATAACATTTTCATATTATGCAGCAGGCAACAGATGTGTGGTGTGCTACCCGCAAGCCAGCACAAAAAAGGCCATTATATACAACAAACCAGTTTGGTTTTTGTTCTTTTTTTTATTTAGCAAACAAAAAAAATAGCAAAACAAAATCAATATAAAAACACGTATGTACGACGAACAGATATGGCTTAATTAAAACAACAAAAAAAAATATTATTTAGAAAATGTTTTTAGCATATTTTTTGTTATATTTTTTTTTTTTTAATCATATAAATTGCAAAAACATGAACAAAAACCACCAACAATTTTTAAATTCCCAGCAGGAATCGCATCATTTTAACTTGATCAGCGATGCTTAAAAAACGAAAAAAACACAAATAAATAAAACCATTTTAATGCTTGTGCGTTTTAAGAAGGGGTTGCATTTTCATATTCGCGATTACGATTACGATTCTTTCGGTAATTGCGATTGTCGATTAAAGGGGTATTTTATTAAGAAGATTATGCAAATAAAAGGCTAGGCCGATTGATAATAAATTAAAAGAGGGCAGGCAAGTGTTTTTAGTGGTGTCTTGCTTTTTACACAAAAAATATAAATTTCTGAAAAGGTCTAAAACGTCTTGCTAACCCTGTAAAACTGTTATTTGACGAGAACAAAACACTAGTTACGAAAAATTAGAATGGCCTGTTTTTAAAAATTTATTGTTGGTCATTTTCAACGCCTTACTTTTTGCTATTTGCCGACTTTCTTTTACCAATTTAGCGATTTCAAGTAAATTTTTGGGTTTGTTTCCAATTTTGGAATTTTTTGCGAATTTATGCAATGTTCGCTATAGAAGCGAGCTTTTCCTGTAACAAATAACCCAACTATTTAAAATAAAAGTGACCTTAAGCTCAGTTATTAATAAAGAAGAATAATATTTAAAAATGGTCGAAGAAATTAGAATAAAATTATTAACTTTTTTATTTTAATTTCCGCTAATTAAGCAATTTTTACCGAATTTTCGCCATTCCTTGTAGTTTAACCTTTATGTCAACAGTTACATACCCGGGTATGTTTTGAATTTTAAAAACTCTGTATTTCTGAAAGTGGCTATCATAGCGCTCTGAAATTTCATGATATCCTTACTAGAAGTGTTTTCTAACAGTTTGAACAAAATTGGACAAATCAGATCATAGATGTGGTAATTTTTTCATTCCTACCTCTTACGTCAACCGCAGTTGAAGTAACGACGAGCAACTAACTAGTTTTTGCTAAAAAGTCACTTATTGTAAATATTTACACATGAAAGCAAACAAAAATGCACAAGTCTTTAATAAAACACCCGTTATTTTAAGTATTCATGCATAAAAACAATCTAAAATGGGGAAAAAGCGCAAATAAAATACAAATAAAACGAAAAAACACTAACAACAATATGTACTTGTATACCCGGGTATGTTTGCTGTTGACGTAAGTATAATTTTTCTGCTGTTGACATAAAGGTTAAGGGAATTTTTATCAATTTTATGGCTTCTTTGAAATATTGAAAATGTTCGCTATTTTTGCAATTGTCGCTTAGCTTTTTGTTGCTTTGCTGAGGCAATCATTGCCTTTATAAAAAACCCCAATATCAACTATTTTACAAAGCACTATTAACCCTGTCGAATTTATTTGGGGCGAAAAGGCAATGCCTTATACCATAAGTAAGGGTTTCAGTCTTTAAATAAAATATCAAATTGTTTCTGTAGCAAAGAAAACACCATAATTTAATTTAAGCCTTTTAATTCCTAAGTGAAACAAAAGGGCCTTAACTAAAGTCATGTTAACCATGTTTTATATTAACAAAAAAAATTTTTTTTTTGTTTATTTTTCTTTGAAAAAAATAAATAAAAATACACAAAAATCATTTTAATATTTTTTTATTTAAAGACAATTTTTTTATAAAAATCGTTTTTTTAAATTGTCGGTTTTTCTTAAAAAATATATGGCAACAACAAAACAATCAGTGTAAAGCGTTACACCCCAAACTTGTTATATCCCTAAAGGAAGGGGAACTTACACTAAACTTGTCACGTGACAATTCTATAGTGATAGGGACCGGGTCGAGCTCTAATAATTAATATGAAGGGGACCTGTCACTTTAACATGGTGATGTCCTACGAGGGGGTTAAGTGGCACCTTTTTGACGCATTGTAACAGGTCACAGACACATTCAATTTCAGTTTAAATAATGCCTGTCGCAGATATTGTCCCAAATGAACCATATTATTAGCACGGATCCCCTTCATTTAAAGTAATAAAGTCAGTTTGAATCAATCAGTGATTACACAAACAAAATCCAGTTACATGACAAGTTGTTTGTCAATTACCTTCTGGAGTAATTACCCTTTAAACACATTATAACCAGCTAAGTGATATGTTCTGTTTTAACCTATCAGAATTCATTCCTTTTTATTTTAAAACTGTTTTCCCTTGTCACGGCATAAGTGCCTTAAAACCAATTGACACAAATTTTCCACAGGAATGCGTTGAATAAAACGCGTTTAGTGTAAAAAATTTATTGCTTGAAAGTGGAATCTCGCCATATAAAATTCAAGCCTTATGTCAATGGTAAGTGAAACTTTTACTTTACTTCCTTACAAAACTGCTACGTAGGAAGCTCTATCTTGTATTGACGTTTGGAATAAACGATATGTAATTATTACGATTACAATCGACTTGCTAACCCTAGTATTAGGTATTGTTGGGTTTTTTTTCAGTACAGAGAGCGTATGATTCATTTAGAATTCCCATTTCATGTTGGTTATACGTAGATATTTATTATTATAATGAATTTTAGCTAAAACTTAATGTTTTTGTTTTGTCATTTTTTTTTAACAGATTTCCAACACAATTTCAATTAATTTAAGTTTTTGATAAAAAAATGAACAAATGTGAAATATTTTAGAAATTTTAGCAGAGATTGGTTTGTGTTCTTAAAGCTTTAATAGAAAATAAGTTGGTGGAAAAAAGATATTACAAATATAACTAAACTTTAATTAAAACAAATATAGATTTTTTTAAACAAAACAGAGAATAATTTTAAAGCCAGAAAATTAATCTTTGCATAAAAGTTAAAGTTTAGTTAAATGGGTCTTGTTAAAAGTTTCTTGCCCTTCAGCTAAACCTAAGAATTACTATCACAGGATTACAAATTTCGAAAATTTTTTTTCGTTTGCTTGAAACTTTGGTTGTTTCTTTAGTTATTTGAAACACTGGTCGCGATTCTGCATTGATTTTTTTCATCAGCTCTAGCTTAAGCAAAATAGCGCTATGCAAAAAGAAGCATAACTTAAGAAGGATATCCCCTATTCGGTAAAAGAAAAATCAGAAATTCGACAGCAAAATTATCTTAACCCATATTTTTTTAATGCATCAAAATCGCAAAATCCAAAGAAATTTTTAATGATTTCAGAGAATTATCTGTTAAAGCAAGCAAAAATATTTTGTTTTTTATATTTTAAATGACTGTGTTACGGGTTTTGTATGAAGAAATAACAAAACTGTGTTTCGTTTATAGCTTACTTTCTTGATAGTTGCATTAAAAAGTGACAAAAGTATTTAAACTTAAATTAGATTAACATCTTTTTGATAGCAGTGCTGGTGCAAGCCAACTCCACACTTGCTGCACCTTTAACTTTGTATGTTTATGGCACTGACGGTATCTAATTTGAGTTTCGTTTATTTACAATATAATGCCCCTTTTAATTTAGCCTTACTGAATCCGGTAGCTTTCTTTAAATAGTCATTGACAGTTAAGTTTAATTTCACTTTGGAATGGAAGATAATACTATGCCAAGCATCAGATAAGTTTGATTTTTAAAACTTGTAAAAGATAAAAAATCATGAGCTTCCTTAGCTTGTCCTGCAGGCGAAAGGTGTTCTGAACACACACTTTTATTGGAGACATCATCATTTGCCAATACCATCTCTTCCGATTGTCTCTTATCACCAAATTCATTCCAAATTCATAGAATCAACCAAACAATTTGTTGATTTTGCACCTATTACGAAAACGATTATATAGATTAATAAAAATTTAAAAAAAATTTTAAATATTTAAATGATTTTGTTATTCGAGCTTAATTTCCAATTTTTATTATTTGATAAAAATACTGAAATTTATTGCTGATGGGATAAGCTATTCCTATGCGCATTTCACTGGTTGCTTAGTCCAGATCATCAGGAAACTTCATCCATAAAGATTTTAGAAAAAATAAAGATATTAAACCAAATAAAACTGTTAAGGGTATAAGAATTGCAGCAACAGTTCTACTTGTAACAATATCAAAGTGTAAACAAAATCATCAACAATAAACAGTGAGTTTATCTCTCCTTACATTCCCCACTACAATTGATTGGAATTCTTCCAACATTAATTGTAGTTGTAAGTAGGTTAAGAAAAAACAAAATAAAAACAAAAACAACTCGCTTTATTTAAAAAGCGGGTTGCCAGTCAGTTTTTTTAGGCCGTGCATCTGCCAGTTTATTATCAAAATAATTTTCGTGGGAATACAAAATTTAATTTAAATGATTTTGTTATTCCCATCAACAATAAATTTCAGTGTTTTTATCAAATAATAAAAATTGGGAATTAAGCACGAATAACAAAATCATTTAAATTAAATTTTGTTTTCCCACGAAAATTATTTTGATTATTTGAAATATATATTTTAAATAAATGATATTTTTAATTTCAATACAAAAAAATTATAAAAAAACTTTGCCGTTTCAAACAAATTGTTAATTGATTAAATTAAATGTGACCAAGTTTTGACATTTCCCAACAAGTTTAAATTATTTTATTTTGAATGAAAAAATCATTAAAGATTTTTTGTTATTTAATTAATATTTTAACTTAAAATTTATTTCAAAGTGACTTTAATGTTAATTAAATCAAAATTATGTATTTAATTTTCTTTCAAAAAAAAAAAAAATAATAATAATTGATTCATTTATCACATTAATTAAATTAAAATAATTTTATAACAAATTTTATAATTCATAAAAAACTGCTGGTAATTTTTTTCTGTGTTGAATGTTTTAGCTCCTTATATGTTATGGATAAGTTGCTTAGTCCCATGCTTCTCAAAATATGTTACCATCGACTCGTCTATGGATAGAAACTTATTGCAGGGATTTTCCCTTTAGTTACCTTTTGTTCATCTTGTTCCAGAGAGGTCTTCGAAAAATAAGTTCTCACATGAAAGATAGTTATTGTCGGGTGCATGAACAAACCGAAGAATCTCTCTTCTTCTGTGTGATGAGCATCAATACTACGGCGAAAATTTTTCCGGAAGGAAATTTACTGTTAACCCATGTAACCAAAAAATCTGAGCTAGATCGGCAAATGATTTTTGACTTACCTAGAGCTTAAATTAAACTATAAAAGATCCTTAGTGGAACTAAAAACTAAAACACGCACTATAAACTTAGCTAGAATCTTACAGCCCTATTCATAAAAAGTTCTTATTTTAAGCTTATAGCATGTAATATATATCAAACGCTTTTTGTCTAATAAACTTCCTATAAAAATTTGTATTCATAAACGTACATTAACAGTTTTATTACGATTAACAGTTTGTGGCGATTTTGTGTTTAAGTATGGCAACTTTCTTTATATTTTGTGGCGATTTTGTGTTTAAGTATGGCAACTTTCTTTATATTTTGCTGCCATTCTATTGCTAGTGATGCATGAAACTTCTATTCGGTTCACATGATATTCTATATTTAATTGTTTTTTATAGTTTTTTTTTTAATTTTAGAACTTAAAAATTATTCTTAAAAATCATAAACACTTTTGTTTGAACCTTTTTTAAATATTCGATAAAAAAGTATTCGAATAAAAAGTTTGTTTACTTTTTATTAATATCACTATTACTATGATTTGTTTATTCTATATTTTTTAATATTTTTGAACAATAATTCGTTAGTTTAAACAAAAAAAAAACAACTAGTTTCAGTAATTTAATAAGTTATTTATGATAACATCTGCATTTGCCCCTGAACTTATTCTCTTAAATCATATAAAAAATGTTTAAATAATTAACCATATAACTTTAAATTGGTTGCCTAAAATAAAAAAAAAAAATTAGGTTAATGTATTTAACATGTCCATATTAATAAATAAAACATTTTTTTCATTAGTTTTGAACATATTTCACAAAAATAATATCATAAAATGCAGACACTTATCAAAATGTCATTTTATTTTTGGTTTAAAGAAGGGTAAATCGAACAGAAAATTTTCTTACTTTATGAATGGTTTATTAAAGGTTTAATAGACTATTTCTCGTTTATGATAACAACTTTAGCAATATTGCCTTATATTTGGTTAATTAACCATTAATAAATTTTTATGAATACGGCTGTTAATTTTTAACTAAAGAGGAATCTGAACAATAACCAATATAATAACCTGAATTAGAATCTGAACGTAAGCCTTACTTAGATATTTACTTTATAAGACGAAACTTTAAACATTATTACCATTTTGTATGAAAAATACTGGAATGTTTTTAAGGTTTAACATTTTCTTCATGCAAAATATTATTAAAGTTTGTCGTTTCGTTAAAAAAGAAACAACAGCTAAGCATCACTATATGAACTCAACTAGGAACTTAATTTAAGTACGAAATAAATCAATAATCCGAATGTTAACTAAAGCATGAACTAGAATTTGAAACAGAATGCGGACGAAAGCTTAACTAAAATCAGAAATACTTAATAAACCAGCTTAAAACCTGAACGAGAATCTTAATTCATGCGGAAAAATGTACCAGAACTTAAATAGAACTGAAACGAGAATTCTTCAAACTCCTTTAGGCTGCTTTAATTTAAAAAGACTATTTTATTTTTCTAATACACACTGTACTTCTTTAATTTAGATTTCCTTTTTTAACATTTGACTTGTTCTTATCATGCTTCTAGATATTAACACTCTTAAAACTTTTAAATTAAACTTTTATTATTATTATTATTCTCGTTACAGCCTTCTCTTTCTCCAATTTGACTGCATCTATAGTTTTAATTTTATTTCAGTTCTTCTTTTTTTTTTTTTGCCTCCATCTAGAGCATTTTATCAATATTTAAAGATCACATTAGAAATCATTGAATTTGATATATAGAGTTAAAAAGAACTGTTGCAACAAACACAAATTACATTAAAACTTTACTGCAAATAAGCGTATTTGTGTGTGTGTGCAGCCAAATATACACGAGTAGTACCAATACAAATACAAAACAAATAACAAAACATACAAAGAAATACATTCCTGCGGATGTGAGTTTAATAAGAAAACGACTTCTTGTTCGATTGCATGTCAAAGTGTTTGTACAATAATGTAGAATAGTGAAATGAAAAAGACCTACGATTTCCACTCTAAAGGCAATGCCAACAAATGTCACTTAAATGAGTTTATGTGTGAGTGTGTGTCTGAACGAACTGGCAACTGTATTTGGAGAGTCCTAGAAAAAAGAAAGATGAGCAATATATGCTTTTTGCCCCAGAAGCCGTTTTGCAATATATGTATATATTTTTTTTTTAATTTTGTTTTTCACTGAACACTACACTTTCTCACCAACTTGAACTTTTTTAATAGAACTGCAAACATATAAAAAAAATGTACTACAGCTTTTTTTATTTCTCATTTCGGTCTTCTTTTTTTTATTTTTTGTTATATTTAGAACATGTGAAAAGAAAATCTATCAATAGAACACATTGACTTTGGCTTATCGCTGCCGCAATCGATTTCAAGCACAATGGAAAAAAAAATAAATACGAAAAAAAAAATCTGAAATAAATAGAATGAAAAAACTAGAATAAAATAAAAGCTGAAATGAAAATCTGTTTTTCAAGAAATAAGAAAATTTTTATTGAAATGCTGCAGTTCTAAAACGTGCACAAAGGCTTTGAAACGAGGGTTGGTAAAAGATTCCTCTGAGTTTTGTTTTTTTTTTATTTTTTACAAATTAATTATTTTAACAGTTTTCTGAAGTAAATCGAACACAGATTAAAGTTTTCAAGCCAGAAAAAATAGAACTTATGATAGAGACTCACATTCTATAAATAGGGTTTTCTATTAGGGAATTTTGAGCTTCGAGCTACTTCTGTCGAACTGGATGTCAACAATTTAGTATTTTTGCTAAATTCTCACTGAAAGATATAGCGTTCAACAACACGTGCAAGTGATAAAATTTTAGCAGTTGCAAAAAGACTCAGAGATGAAAAAGACCCACTTCGACAAAAAAAATGTTACTTCAAACATATTATTGTAACCAGCAATTATAAAATAGCTTTATAATTGTTAAATTTCTCATCTATCAAGATGCTTGAACCAAATTTTTTATGATTACCTGGAAATATGTTACCATTAAAAATAATAATAACATGGTTACCACTAAAAATAGTATGATTGCTTTATCGTATTTAGAAGAGAATGTTTAAACTTTGTGAAGAATAATGTAATTTTGTAACACATGAATGTAAACAATGTGAAATGTTAAAGTATTAAAGAAATCCTAATAAAGATATAAAATAATAAAATAAAAAAAATAAAAAAAATACATGTTGCTCTTGGAATAAAGGAAAATGTAATTGTTAATTTAAAACCGCTCAAATGTTAGGGATATTAACCATAACATGCTCGGAGGCAGCCATGGAAAAAGAGTGGCATTTTGCTCGAGGACTACTTTACAATTTTATGGATGCATGTGACACTTACCATAATAAGTGTAAACATTGTTCTCTAAAAATAGTTTAATTGGAAGTGACTACATAGAAAAATGTGTTTTCTCTGGGTATAGAAAGCTGATATAACTCTTTTTTGTTTTTTTTGGAAGATTTTCAAGCATAAAAAGAGATTGAAAAGACTTTTTAGATTACTTTCGTTAACCAAAACCTACTTCCAAACTCATTGGAGCCATATGGATGTAACTATGTTTTATAAGTATTTGAATGTATGTATGTATGTAAAAGTATTAGTACAAACACACGTTGTAAAGAAAGAATACAGAACTACAACAAAAAAACAAAAAACTAAGAAAATAGACAACACTAATGTCAGTTGCATTAACTTTTCACAATAATACCAATACTAAGGCTTTTACTGCAACTGTAAGCGCACATATTTGTTAAAGTTAACATATACACTTGCAAGCACTTACAATCATACGCCGACATACCGAAATAATACCACAAGAATTTGAGCCAATACTACCACCACAACTTGCAGTACTAATACATCATTTACTATGGTCTACTGCCACCATTACAATTGCAAGGATATTCAATGCTAATCCTAGCTAACGTTTCTTACAGATGCTAATGGCATTCTGTCTGTGTATACAGATAAATTTTCTTTACGTTTCATTTTGATTTTAGTTTGATACTTTTTGTGTTATATTCCGTTGCCTTTTTTTTATTTTTGTTTTACTTTTTTGCTTCCAGTGAAATAGATTCATGTCTTCTCTTTCCTTAATTTTTAGTTGTTTTTTTTTCTTTCTTTACTATGATTTCTAAGGAAGTTTTACAACAACAACAACAAAAAATATTTCGTTTGTTTTTTTGTGCTTTTTTTAGTTTTGTATATATTTTTTATATAAATTTTTTTTTTCTTCTTTAGTGTTAGTAAATCTTTTGGCCTTAAGGTATTTTTTGGGTTAGTTACATTTACTAAAACGTAATTGACTGTCAGGAATTTATAATGTTTAGTTAGTATTGAAAATATATGTATATAGAAAAGTACAATAATACTTTAAGATTATTACAAAAGAAGGGAATTTGCTTTTGTTAAGAAAGTTGAGGGTTTTTTATTTCTCATTTTTTTATTGAATGTTAGCAGTCTTATATAAGAATCCCATTTATTTTTCCCCGGAATGCAAATTTAGAAATTTCTTTATATTTTATTATATAGAACTTACTAAAAAAAGTTTAAAAATTACAGATTTATGTTACAAATAAGTGAGAAAGTATATTCGGTGTAGCCTACAGAATATTTTTCAAGACCGTACCCAATTTCGGACCACTTGGCAAGCATCCACCAGCCTAAACAAAATAATGTTATGAGAAGCTATCGCCGGATGAAAAATGCCTTCAATCGGTCCCTTATGCCCATCTGTTCTGGCGTTGACCACTTGGCTTGCATTATTTTTTTTACTTAAAGGAAAAGCGAAACTAAGGATTTTCATTTATTAAAAAAATTGCGGCAATTATGGACCTAGCAGAACAATACATGACATAGTAGATAGCTTAAGCTAAAGGCTCAAATTTTTATACCAAAACCAAAAATGTTTAAGATTTTGATGAAAATGTATTTTTTATATATATATTTTATATTATATATTTTCTATCTTACGTTTAATAGATTTTTTTGGTATTAATTGTTTGAAAGCCTTTTTTCAAGAATTGTGTTTGTATGGAGGCTTGGTCAAATAAACCCCTACACCAATACAATAAAAAAGATGATTAAGATGCAATTATATAATTTTGAATACAATTTTATCTTAGAACCAGTGCAAGTAGATACTTTATGGGACCAAAAATTCTATTCCGGAAAGAAGTACGCATTGGGGGCCATGTGAAGTTATTAGGGAGATCGATCGAATAGTATTCGACCGGTTTTAACATGTTATTTTAGTTTTGCCCAAGTCGAATATTTTAAAATGTCCATTTTTCGAATATCGAATAAACCGGTTATTTTAGTAAAATTAACCGGTTATTTTAGAAATGTGTAATTTGTATACGTTTTCCCTACTTTTGTTATAAATGTACCCGTAATTTAAGTATATTTCTTATTGAATATTTGGCAAACATTATAAATATATTATATTATATTTATAAAAAATATCAAAACAAAATGTAACAAAAGTCAAAAAAAGAATATCTCATATAATAAATTTATTAAATTCCAACATTTTTTTATTTTTTCGAATTTATTGTATGAGCTAAATTTCAGTTATGTATTTTATAAAGCTTTTTTGTAATAGTCCTATTCCTCTAATTTTTAGGAATTTTAGGTTACGTGTACCACTAGTTTTCTGAAAGAATTGTTTGCTTTTGCAAAACGTTTGGCTAAAACGAACATTATTTAACGATTTCTAAACTATATTATATATAAATACAATTATCATATTAGACATAAAGTTTACCAAATAAATAGAAATTGTTAAAAATAAAGCTTAGGTTTAATCAATTTACTGGTAACGTTTTTTATTTTATCGTCAAATATTTGTTAGGCTAAAAAAATACCTTAAGTCGTATCTATGTATTTTGTTGGTTCCTTACCTTCGTAAATTGTTTTGTTTTTATTCTAATTAACTTTTTATTACAAAAACATATTTGATTTTTGTATTTTTATGAATTCGAATTGAAACCGGTTAACCGGTTATTTTTAAAATGCTTAACCGAAAACCGGTTTTTTTAGAATAGCAACTATTCGGAATATTCGAAAACCGGTTATTGAAAAAAGTCGAATAATCGATCACCCTAGAAGTTATAGACAGATTCTCACAATTTTCAATAGCCTTCATCTCTTGGATAATTGTAATGCATTCACTAAATTACATCAAATTATCCTAAAAATATTGACCTGATGTTTGCGTTCAAATTCACATTCATTCAAATTCACTGGCTGTAAAACACACCTATTGTGGTGTGGGAATTATAACTTTTTCCCACTGTGCGTAGACGCAATCTAATCACAGAGAAAAATGTCACCTTAAAGGGAAACAATTCAAGGCTAAACAATTTCTAATATCTGTAATTCTATTAAAAAAAAAATTTTTAAATTGAAATAAGAAAACTAAAGCTTCTTTTACAATGGCAGCAACATTTTCACTTGGTGTTCACAATAAAGCAACCATATTTTTCGCAACCACGCACTTTTTCTTTTAAGAAACGTTTGGAAATTTTGCCCACAGCAATATAACGTACATACATACATATCTATTATTATAATTGTTAAAATTTTCATTCAAAGCTACATAAAATTATTTTAAACGTCATTTATAATTTCATACAAGTTTTGCTGAAGTAGAAGTAGACTCAACTTTTTAAAGCAACTTTAGTTATCAAGAAAAAATTCTTGAAAATATTTCACCAATAAAAGCATTGAACAAAAATAAAATCAGTTTTAATTAAAAATGTAATCAAGTGAATTAAACCATTAATCAATTGAACTTAACGTGTTATCAAGTGAATTAAACATTTAATCAAGTAAATTAAACGTTTTACTAAGTAAATTTAACGTTTAATCGATACTATTAATTTGTTTACTGGTGCAAATTTAATTAATTTTTTAATTAACATCACAAATTTTTTAATTGAAATCAATTTTATTTTTTTTTCTGTTTTCATTAACATGTATATCAAGTAAAAATGTTGCTGCTATTGTGAACAAAGCTTTATGGTGAAAACCAAGTGAAAATGTTGCTGCCATTTTTAAGGAAGCTTTAAAGCAGAGATAGGCAAAATGCCGCCCATGGGCGCTTTGTTATTCTCTTATTTACACGTACTTAAGCACACGTACAGAAGAAAAAAATTAAAACAATTCAGTCTCGCATGAGCAGTCGCACAGTTATGTTGTGTTACGCTTGTAGCTTGACCGGCGTTGCCCAATGGTTTTTTTTGTTAAAATTTTTTTTTATAATTATTTGTTAAAAAATAAGTTTTTTTTCTGTTAAAAAAACTTTTTTTTAAATAAGTTCTTTGTTTAAAAAATTAGTCTTTTTGAAAATTTTGATGTTTTACATTACAATTTTTTCTTTCAATTTTGGTATTACATATATTTCTTACGACATTTTTGACTTTTAAAGGCTTACTCGAACTTCTTTATAATCCTTTAATATGTAACATTGAAACACATAATGGTGACAGAAAGGAAGAACCTAACTTATTCAAGACTTTTGATCTATGTCAAACTTGTAAGCACAACATTTTATACGCATGAGGTCTTCGAGATGTTCATCTGTGAGACGATTTTGGTGTTAATTTTTAGAAGCCTCAATGAAGAAAATGAAGATTCACATATTAAGGTTGATCCAAACATTGAATACATCTTCTGAATCTACTGAATTGTTTTCAACAACTGCAGAACAATGAGAGCGGGAGAGTCGTTTATCCCTAACATTATTATGAAATACACATGTATGTGTTTGCCTATCTTTGCTTTAAAGTCAAAAACAGTTTTTTTTTAAACCATTTTAATATTTTGGCTTAAAAGCTTAATTAGCAAATAAATATTTTAATCATTCCTGAATATTTAATTTATTTAAATATTTTTAATTTTATTATTTTGTTTATGGGTTTCTTTGTTAACGAACTTTAATAAGAAAAACTAGATAAATTTTCTAGAACAAATAGTTTTATTTCTAACATAGAAAACACACCTCTTGCAGAGAAATAATATTTGATTTTTATTTGTTTTTTTTTTCAGTTGATCCCAGAGAGATAACATTTTTATTTAATTCTTTTTGTTTTCCAAAGAAATAAATGCAAATATTTTATTATTTTCTTTTGTCTTAAGAGAATTGCATAAAAATAAAATAGAAAATTTAGAAAGATTATTTTATCGTAAATAAAAATATATACACTTGCAGTTTTTTTCTAATCAACACTATTTGTGTTGTATGGGAAAATAAAAGCCACAAATACATACATACATACATATATACTTAAATTTAATTTTTTTATACAAACATTTGTTAACACAAGACACTTGTGTTACGGGATGAATCAGAAATCAAAATTTGTTAGCCCTAGCAATACATCTTCGGCTTAAGAGTCCAAAGTAATTGAGATTTCAATATTTACTTTTAAGTTTGCCTAAGTTTTAAAGAAAATAACCACCATGGAATGTTAACCCTAGAAAAACACAGTTAGTTTATCGAAATAAATTACCGACCGGCTCGGAAAGTGCAAAGTTTAACCAAAAAGGAGCTTTAAAGTAAATTAAGAGAAAAGTTAAAAACTAACATGAATTACTCCCTGGGTTAAAACTAGTCCTAGGTGTTTTGCTGTTTTGCCAAAGTGCCTCATGCAGTTAGTGTAATCATGTTTTAGTTTAAAAAAAAAAATCACAATAGCAACTATAACAACTTATGGAAGAAAAAGTTTATGGTACTAAAAAGTTCACAGTATATCTACATAAGTCTCTAAAGACTTTAAATATTTTCACCAAGACTTAATAAAATAACATACAGAAACATGTTCAAATTAAATTTGTTTTGTTTTTATGAGAAAATATCACATAATTTATACAAAAAAAAAAAACAAACAAAAATATTTGAAACAATTTAATATAATTTGCATAAAATTCTTAACAACGTATAAAAATATATAGATAAATTTTAAATATATTTTCAACTAAAAAAAAGCACCCAAGTATTGGGTGTTAAAACTAGCATTAGCAAGAACACATGGCTTATTTTTGCATAAGGTTTGTGTTTTTAATAGCTTACATATACAAGTTAGGTAAAAAAAATCCGCTCAAGATAAACAATTACTAAAGATGATTTGTACGGATCAAAAATAGCGTTTTGCACCTTAAGAAAAAAATCGTCAAGGTCCGCCATAAACTTTCTAAGATGTCTGAAAATCTTCAAGGTCTAGCATAAACTTTCTAACATGACTGATGGCATTACCCAATGAAAATTATTGTTTAACTCAAAAGATATTGCAAAATCATTAAAAGCACACCAAAGCAGCAATTTGATAACGTTTACAAATAGAAAAATTCACCAAATATATAGAAGATTTGGGTAGAGACGTTAAAGCACGATTTTGAATGTCCAAAATGCTGCTTAAACGCCAAAAAAAAGCAATCTTTACAACGAATATGTAAAACCATCCAAGTGATCTGTAGGTAATGAAATCAGAAGGTTTGAATCTATAATGATCTACTAAAATTTTTCCAAATGATCATCAAGAACCTCTTCAGAATACAGTTGATTACCCGCAATGCAAAATAAATTTATAACGACCACCTGAATTTCAAAAATCTTATATAAAGCCTGCAAAATCATCCAACATAACGCCAAGTCCGACTTTCCCTGACAGCAAGGTATACTGAAGTGTCCAATTTATAATAAGATACTAGAATCTGTCCAGTCTATTATAATGGGAACAGTATAAAATACAGTAAATTATCCGCAATACACAATGAATCCATTACGACAACCTAAAATGCAGAAAATCGTATGTGAGTCCTGGATAATTATAACATCCGAATATCCATGGCGACAAGGTATTAAACTGCAGTTGGAGCAAGAAGTAGGGTCCCATCTATTATGAGCTACTAAAGACTGTACAGATGATTACAAGGTACCTGAACGAAAAACAGTTGATTTTCCTAAAGCGAGCATTGAACGAAAAATGTTCCCAATAAACGATAGAACAAAAAGCCACAACAACTGTTTATGACAACGCTAGGAAATTTATTATTAAAGAAGGAAATTTTTTAAGTTTCCCTTGCCCCACAGGCAAGCAATCGAGGGCCTCTTTTGTATTTCACATATACTCCATACATGCCTTTCAGCAACTACACCCAAACATCAACCTTTGCTGATAATACATCTTATGTAAGCGTCCTCGAAAACCGCTATGATGGACCTCGATACCTACAGGACCAAATATTTTAATTGGAAATATTATTAAAGCAATGGCAAATGAATTTCAATGAACCAAAAGGTTTCCATATAATATATACTTTGTGTAGAGGAGGAATATGCCCTTCGAACTAAAATCAGTAATAAAAAAAATCTCAATATTCGAATTTTAACTTTTTGTAGGGACTTTTTTCGGAAAATTTCCTCGGTAGGGAAAAAGTAAAGATATTTTTTTTAAGGCCAAAGTAGGGAATTTTTTAAATAATATCTAATTTTCAATATATTGTCTAAAAATACATAAATATTCGTCTTATTTTAATTTTCGTGGTTTAGAATCACTGTGATTGCAGAACAGGCCTGGACTGGAACTTCAGATGCATACAAGGATATTATTTTTTTTTTAAACTATATACAAAAGATCGTCTAAAATGAACAAAATTGTATCTTAAATCTTAGTTTAATTTAAAAAATTTTGATAGTGGCTAATTAAGTTAATTTACCCTCAATTTCGCAAGCCATCGCAGAGCAGTGATGCCAATAGTAGGGAATTTTTCCTTTTTGTAGAGGTTTTGTTTTTTGGAAAATTTTAAGCGTATCTCATTTACACTATGTTGTCTAAAAATATGTAAATATTCATTTTGTTTTCATTTAAAAATTTGTATTTTTTTAAAGAAACCCTAAGGAATCATAGTCCTTACAGCCTGGCAATCCATGTGTTAAAACCATGTACCCAAATATGGGCATTTCCAGCGAAAAGTCTACTTTTTGTCACGTAACGCCAGAAGTATTTTAAATTGTTTCTCAAAAAATGTTATATGTATCGTTTACTTTTTTATATTTTGTTGTAAAGCGCAACAAGCTCTACATTAAGTAACAAAAGGGATAACGATTGAACAACATTGTCCGAAAATATAACCTTATTTTCAATCTGGCGTTACATTAAAAAAAGTAGACTTTTCGCTGAATATGCCCATATTTACCTTAAAACGAGCAAAGATTTTTAAATTTGATAGCTTGCAAAATAAATCTATATAAGTCCTAAGTTTACTAAAAAAGGCTTTGTACAAAACATCTTGCTGAATTCGCAGTATTTTTCAGTTTTGTAATGCAAGTGAAAACCCACTTCCGTTTTTTTACCGTCACGCCAGCGCAGATTTTATTACTGTAATTTTTTTTCTGAATGTAGAGCTACTTCATTACTTTGTACATATATAAAAACCCTTTTTACAAATTTGACTTCCTCATTTAATTTTTTTACATGTTGTGGTACAAATATCACGACACGTCAAAATGGAAATGCCCATATTCGTCGAATCGCCTAATATATAATTAGAGGTGACGTATATTCGCGTTCGCATTTGCGAAATATTCTCTTATTTTTGCTATTTGCATTCACACTCACATTCGCTAAAATGTATGCGAATATTTAAAGCGAATTTCTAATGAATGAAATTTTTGCATATAAATTAATTTGTAAAAAAAACAAACACACCTTCTAAACTAAGAGAAATAAAACCATAAAATTTCGAGTTTTTAAAAAAATGTTAATGAAAACTTTTAAGGATACGGAAGGATACATTTTTAAAAAGAAATTTTTTTATATTTTAGATCAGGAGAACTGAAGAAACTAGTTTTTTTTTAATTTTTTAGAGCCTTTCCTTTTATTTGATATTAAGCTTGCTAGAAATGATTAAATACTTATATTAAAAAACAATTATTTATAATAAGAATTTTTGAACAATTTTAAGCTCTTAAGAAAGGACAAAAGATGAGGAAATAAAAAATCAAATACGAAGTTTGGCTATGTTTTGTCTCTGGATTTAACGATGTGTGGAAGTGTTTCTGCCAAAAAGAAAATATTAAATTTGTTACAGAGTGTTTTTTTTTAAATTGAATTTTTAAATGTGCGTGTATGGCATTTACATATTTTTTTGGGGTTTTTTCTTGTTTTTATTAAATGCTTTTATTATAAAATTTACAAAATGTTAACAAAATGTGTATTTGTTTACCTGTAAGGAAAATTTTTTTGGGTGTAGGGAAAAAAGGGATTTTTTCTTAGACACGTAGGGAATTGTTTAAATTTCTCCTGGCATCACTGATCCATTCTGATCCTCAAAAATTCTATTGACTTAAATATAGAACCTGGGAAAACATTTAATAACTCAGCTGGTAGAAATTGGACAACGAACTATTTCATAAAGACTGCAATAAGACTAATTTTGATTGAGTTTTTCTAATATCTTAGTTTAAATGCTGTTTGCTATGGAATGGCATTTACATTTTAGAAATCGGCAATGATAAAAAATCCAACTTTTGGCCGATGAAATAAAATTTACAGCCACTGTTGACAAAATGTTGACAATGTTGACAAAAAGATGTTAGAAGGTCATATCTACCAATAGCCAAAATTTTGAAAAATTGTTCAGCACAGAAAAAAAATATAAATTGATTTCAATAAAAAATTAGTGAAATCAATTAAAAAATTCTTTAAATTGGCACCAGTATATCAATTAAACGTTTAACTTACTTGATTAAACATTTAATTCACTTGATTAAATTCTTTATTGAAAAACTGATTTTATTTTGGATTAAAGCTTTAATTGGTGGAAGCTTTTTTAGAATTTTTCGGTGGGTGGGGCAATATTTTAAAACAAAATCTCAAAATTTGCCAAAAATATCACATTTTTAAATTATACACCCAACACAAAAACTGACAAGCCCATAACCAATATTGTTTATTCCTATGACTGTATAGTTTATATGTATGTGTGACATACATCTAGGAATTTAACTTTTTAGTGTCAAAAAATATTTGTTTGCGTGTGTTTTTTTTATTATTTCTATACGTAAACAACACAATTTCATACATAGTTGTAAAAATTTTATTAAAATTATTTTAATTAAATGAATACATAATTTAAACATGTGTTTTCTTTTTTTTCCAACACAAAAAAATGTGTTTATTTGTTAATTTAGCACAATAAAAGACATTTTAATAATTTATTTTGAAAAAAATACAAAAAAACCCTTAAAATTTCGTAAAACTTATTTAAAAAATTCCTACCCAGCACGCACACTTCTTTGTTTCAAAAAAAAAAAAAAAAACAGCAAATGCCACAAAGTTTCTAAAACAAATTTAAATAAACTTTATTTTGTATCTAACGTATGTAAGCACACATTTATGTATACATTTAAATATATTTATATAAAATGTATATGTACACATGTAAGCATTTAAAATATAGTATAATCTCCCTAAATATGGGCCTCTATTAAGAAAACACCCCCCCCCACGATTTTTTTGATGGACACTAAAACCTGGTTCCAAAAGTGTTCTTATGGCAAATATTTTTGAGAGCATTCCCCTTATATGGACATATTTTAATTGTCTTTTCAGTATCCGGTGATGAGATATTTCACTGTATTTGTAATTTATATGTACGAAGGACAGCATGAGCTTATGTTGAACATTTTACCTGGCTTTTATCCAAACATAATGCTATAAAACTTAATTAGAAATCTATGCTATTTTAGAATTTAAAAGTGTTAAACAATACGAGATTGTCACTTGTGACCAGTGTTGCCAAAACTTATTAACGAAAAAATGCTAGATTTTGTTTAAAAAAAATAGATACTAAAAAATGCTTAATAAATGCTAGAATAAATGCTTAAAATAATTTGTGGATTCAAAAGGCAGTCATAAAGTTGTAAAGTCATATGTCCTAAAATAATTACAAGAAATATATAGGACTGCTGTGGGCTACCGCTTATAATAAAGATTTCTACTGTACAGTTATGACGAATCAATAAACACAGCATTAATATTTTTATCTGGTTTAAAATACAACAACATTTATTTCAAACAATTGTTAAATATTATTTAGGACATTATGACGATATGACTGGATAGCACACCTTGTGAATCCCCCAATTATATTGAAGTAAAGGCCAAGCACATTGTTTACAATATGCTGCATTTTGTCCTTCAGCTGCCGCGACGAGATGTCAAATTTCCATTGATTATGGTTTGTCAGATGATCGACACGTGCAACTGAACTGTGCACAGCACATAAACCTAATACCGCCACTACTGAGGATTGTTACAAATTCTTTTAAAAGGGATATGATCATTTATAGTTTAATCCGTTGCATTTGTGTGCTTTCTTGTTTCTACATCCCATTAAAAAATGTGCTCCAAAAGCAGGTTTTATGTATGAACTTATTCCTCAAATCGCTTCAAACCTGCTGATGGGTTGCCAGATTTTTGTATGGGGTGTTTCCGGTTTGGAAAACTATTTTCTGCTAACAATAATCGCATCCTTTAGCATGCAAACAAAGTGCTTTTTTAGGGCTAACTATATTAACATATTCATTAATATTTTTCAATAATTTTCGTAAGCCACATATTTTTTATTTTTATTTTATTCGATTTAAAACCATCTTCGTTGTCAGCACTAAAATGGCAGCTTTTTGGATATATTTTATTCTTTATCATTTACTGCTGTATAATAAAGAGCGCTCGATTATGCGCTTTTTCTCTTAAGTGCTCCAAAAAACTGATTTTTTTACTGAGATGTTGCTCATGGCAACTTTGTTTAGAAACAATATCGCATTTGCTGTAATTGAAAACGATTTTTTCATCTGTTTCTTTCACCCATTCTTTTAACTTAAGGTGCTTTATCCAATCTTTGTGAAACTTTTGTGAATAGTTTTTACTAATTTGTTAAAATGTTTTCCTTTTTTATTTCAGTTTATTTGTGCCCACATTAATGAGCATTTACATTGTTATATTTGGTTTTTTCACAATTATTTGTATTAAATTAATGGGAAAAATTAAAAATACCAAAAGGACTTAAAAATGCTAGAAAATTGTAAAAGAATTCTAGAAATTATGTTGCATGCTTAACCAGTTTTTTCCAATGCCAAATAACTTGAAAAAATGCAAGATCTAGAATGCAAAATGCTAAATTGGCAACACTGCATAAGATTTTTATACTCTAGAATAATATTAGAAATAAAAAAACTTGGAGGTTAACAAAGTTTAAAACTGAAGAGTGAATTTACCACATTTGCTAACAATATGAGCCAGTAACCGCCCGAGTGTGAAAAGGGCCTTGACCCCTTGGGGTACCTCAATGGTGACTGTTGTTTTTATCTAACTGAAATCGAACAACGGTTATAATTTTATTTAAAATGTACCAAATTAAATACTTTGCGCTTTAACACCACACAAAAAAGAATATTATAAATGTCGGCACATATAATCGGGTGCATGCGACAAACTAGATACAGATAGAAATGTGCCACAAATAACTCCAGCATAGAATCCAATGTCTTTTAAAATAAAACGACGACAAATAAAAAGAGCGGGTTGTATTAAAAATTAGTAAATAAGTCAAATTGGTAAACCATTTTAGAAGCGATAAAATAAGGATTAAATTATCACTAAAATATATCTCTCCTTCTCTCCGTGTGTATTTTGTATTGTTAAATATTCATATCATATAAAGTCTGTTATAGGTTGGTATCAAAATTCAGCTAGATGGGCTCACAAATGGCTAAGATATGGGCAAAAATCACGCCTTGTGCCAATTTTTACCAATTCACTTTTACTTTTTGAAGTCTCGATATAATCTGTAAGTTTTAATGCTTCACTCTCACCCGAAATAGTAAACTTAGTCAAAAATGTAATAACGGGTTCAAAACAAATGATGCTGTAGAAATAAAATTCGGCAAAAATAAGCTTTATAAGTCGAAAAATTGCTCTCTGCAAAATTTTGTTCAAGGCTTCGGTGTATATCGATAACAGTAACTTTTTCCTTTCCCCCACTCAGACACACTTAAGCTACCCTACAGTTACTGCAATAACAATATTTCATTATTCTGTTGCATTTATATTTCATACCTGATTTCTTTACAACTTTTCGGTTTTTTGTTTTCATGTTTCCCAGCTGACATTGATTTAGTGGTAAAAATTGTGGTATAATGAAGTTTTGTTATAAAAACCTGACAAAAGATTTTCTCGTAAGTAAATGAACTAACTAAGTTAATTTGTTCAAAATAATGAAAATAAGAAAATATTTGCATTTACAAAAAAAAAAAAAAGAAAAACTGTTCATACTTGTAAACAATTTTATAATAATAAAATGTAAATTTTATAGGTAATTTATCATATTGTAGATAAAATGATTTTAAAGAAAATTGGCTAAGAGATTTATGATATAAAGTAACGAAAACTTTTTAATGGGATAATATTAGTTAGATTTGTATTTAAAAAAAATATTCATGTATGTGTGTGTATATTTAAAAATTAACTTTGCAAATAACAGAAATTTAAGGTTATATTTTGCATAGTAAAATAAATTGGTTA
Organism: Pollenia labialis; assembly: GCA_949318255.1. Taxonomy (NCBI): domain Eukaryota; kingdom Metazoa; phylum Arthropoda; class Insecta; order Diptera; family Polleniidae; genus Pollenia; species Pollenia labialis. The sequence goes on from OX439141.1 coordinate 18,493,487, forward strand.
TGTTTTGGTCTGTTTAAGGTTTCATTTAATTTTATTCTTTTAAACATGCTTTATTTACATATTTCTCTTTTTTTATTATTGTTGTATAAGTCCAATCGTCTACTTATTGTTCGCATGACAATCATGAAAGACCTTAAACTGGGTTATGAACTTTTACTTGAACAACTAATAAAGTTCTGCCAATAGTTGTCTGTGTTATTTGAACAATACAAAAAAAAAAGAACTTGTAATAAAGGTCGCACAGTGGGGAATTGTAGACGGTAAAATGGAAGAAATGTTAAAAAGTGGCAATATTTATAAGTAAAATAAGGGAGGAACTTGAACACCAAAAATAATTAAATTACACCTTGCAACCATAATTTGCGCATATAAACACGCTTAAAAAAGATATTTTTTTAATATGGTAAAAGCTTTACAATTTTTTTTAATGCAAATTTTTCAAATATTTTATGGTTGCCTTAACTTTTTTTATTGGAAACATTTGACTTAAACTTGTTATCTACCCAGCGGTAACAAGAATGAGTAAAGAGGCATAATAGAAGAAAATATTTAGCAGACACAAGCCCTCCTTGCCGCATTTAATTCTTTTTTATTTTTCACACAAGTTGTCATTGGCAGCCAGCCCTTCCACACTACCTTCAATAAAAACTTCGTTCCCTTCCCAAAGAAGGGAGTAAGAAAGGTCATTAAAAAAAAATAAAAGGGAACAACTTCTTTTCCACTTTCTTAAAGAACGGAGTAGCGATTGTATGCTGAAAATATTGGAACATCTTCCAAAAAGAAACTTATACCTTCTAGAAGGCATAATTCTGAAGGCAGGATATCATACAAAGCGGTCCTTTCAATATTTTCAGCTGGGTATGTATTGTATATATTTAGCAAATACATTTTAAATTAATAAGATTTAGTTGGTCGTGCTTAATTTCCAATTTTTATTCTTGATAGAAACACTGAAATTTATTGTTGGATGATATGCTTGTTTATATGCGCATTTCACAGTTTGCTTAGGCCAGATCATCAGAAAACAGTCTGCCAAAAAATTTTAGAAAAGCAAAAGATATAAGCAAAAAAATCTGCATAGCAAATGAGACTTGCAAACACTCAAAAAAGCCTTATATGCAACGATAGCAAAGCTTAAACAAAAAACCAACAATAAACAACAATGATTTTGTCTTTTCTTACATTCCCCACAACAATTGGTTGGAATTCCCCCATTATTAATTGTAGTTGTAGGTTTAAATTACGAATTAAGCACGACAAACAAAATCCTATTAATTCAAAATTTTGTATTCCCAATAATTAGTTTGGGCATGTGTGAAACGGTTGCAAAGTGCTATTGAAATTAAAATTCTTACACTTCTGAGGTGAATAAAATTGCAATAGCCCTAAAGCCCTTATGACACTTCATTTTTAATGCATTGTTCAAGTTTTAGTGAACAGTGCAAATATAAAGTAATAGATAAATTTACCAAGTGCGAAGGGTTCAACTGTATTAAGATAAATGGCAAACTGTCAAACATTTTACTAAAGTTATCGATAAAAAAATGAAGTTATGTCAAAAAAAAAATCTAAAATTTTTCAACTTAAAATTGACATTTCAAGCTTGAAATATTAAAAGTGTTGCTAAATCAGCAGTTTATGGGCAAATTCAGCTTTTTGTTTTTAGGTTTCTCATAAACAAAAAGTTGTCAACATTTAATAAAATTAACAGAACAGGGATTGGTAAGTTGTTTTATTGTTCTTTTTTGTTGATACTTTTTAAAATAAGATTTATAATACCTTTTTGTGGTGTTTTTTAAGAACATAAATAAAATTAATTTCAACTAAAAAAATCTTTTAGTACAATTAGGGTAAAAAAGTACTAATTTTTAAAAGTTGTTGGTACAATTTTAAAAATTCTTAACGCCATCCCTAAAACAAAAATAAAAAAAACTTTGTTTACATTTTTTATAGTTTGCTCTTTCTAGCATTTACTGTTTCTTTCTATCAATTCTATATCAATTAATGAATAAAAAATGTAGTGTCATAAGGGCTTAAGGGCTAGAAGAATTTTTGACACAACCAACAAAATTTCTGACAAGCAGCAAATTAGAAGTTTAAATTGAAGAAGTTAAATAAAAACGGTAAGATTATTTTATAAACTCAAAATAAATAACAAATAAAAGGCAAATAAAGACATGTCTTGGTATTTAATTGTCAATATTGTTCATTCTTTTATCGATAAATATTTTTAAATTAGTTTTTACAAAAGTCAAAATTTTATGTCATCAAAAAAGATATAATTTTACAAAGCACAAACATAAATTTTTTTCACCACATGAAGATATTTTTTTACCTTTGTTTTAGAAATAAATAATAATCAAATTTGGCAGCCTTACTTTATTTAAAATCATAAGGTTTTCTTTATATTAAACTTTTGATCATAAACTTCAACCATCATATTGTCGCTACCTTATTATAACATAAGGTACCTACAACCATATTATGCTTGCCTCAGATCATGTCTTGATCAATTATAACATTAATATGTTAACCTCAATTGTGTTTAGACGTGAAAAATATTTTTGTGGAAATTGTTGCAGGACTTTTTTCCTTTCCTTCCCCATTGTGCTTGGTTTACTACTCTTCATTCGATTTTAACAGATATGTGCTATTTTTCTACATTTAAAAAATAAACAAAGCCATTATAACAAACTGCAATCGTAAATATTTTTTCGCTATATGTATAACAGAAATAAAAGGGAAAATATTTTATTTTTAAAAACAAGTTTTAACCAAACTTTTTCCCTACTTTACTCTTATTTGGCAAAAGTCACCAGTCACTCCAGGACATATGCTTTTTTTTATATTTGTGTGTACGTGTGACAAACAGGAATTTAAAAAAAATAAGTTGGAAATGTACAGACATCCACTTTGATTTGTTAAATAACGATACAAAGTATTCAAAAAAAAAAAAAAAAAAAAAAAAAAACTGAAACCAAAACATGAAAAAGTTATTCCGAAAAATATACAGAAGGAAAATTGTATACATCAACTGAAAAATATGTAAATACAGTGAGTAACAACAGCAAGAAGGAAAAGGAAGGCACAACGCACTTCAATTAACCTTTGCCTTATCAAAACCCACCTTGGTGATCGACTTTAATTACTTACTTAAATGTGCTTAAGTTAAAAGGGAATTTTTACTCACCCAACAAATTGTTAAGTTCCAAAAAATTATGAACATAACGGTCTTTGATAAGGCAAAGACTTAACAAAAAATCTTGTACTTCCAATAAATGAAGTTAGCAGTTCTTTGGAACTACATTTTTATTCAGAAACACAGGCAACTATGTTATGGTTAAAACAACTCTTCATAAGTCCCCACAACCATATTATATTTGCCTCTGCCTTAATAATAGAACAACGCAACATTGTATACAAATGTTCCTAAACTTTTATGCCCCACTATACCTCATCATACACATACACAATTTTACATGCATATGTATGCAGTTATTTACAAATATTGGCCTTGTTGTATCGGGTTATAAAAAAGGAAAATTTATGTTGAAATTTTCGACAACACTTTAAACTTGTTTGAGTTTTTTTTTTTTTTTAAATTTAGTTTTAAAAGTGTATTTGGAAAACTCATAAATATTCATAAACTTAAACTTCTAAATAAAAATCTAAAAATTATTGGCCATTTATAAGCAAAATCCAAAAAAAAGAAGCTGTAAATTTCTATAAGAACCATCTAAAAAACATCAGCATTAAGAAAAAACACTAAAATTTGTGAAATATATTGGAACTGAAAGTTGAAGTTTTCAAGGTTTTAAGAAAAAGTTTACGGTATGAACACATGTGTAAAAGTGCCAAAGAAGTGGAAAATAATGATTAAGTTTGATACAAAATTAGCAACAAAGCTGATTTTAAATTATGTTCAAAGTCAGGAGCAGAAGTATATTTTCGTTACACAGGCAAAAATTACGACAATTGTCATATTGATTATTTTATACGTAAATACAATTAATTTTTTAAATGAATGAAATGCCACCAACAACAGAATTTCTAAATATGAAAAATATTTTTGTTAATTCAAATGTTAACTATTTAAAAATATTTAAATGAATTTAAAAAAATATTTTCTTCATTTTTTTAATTTCATTAAATCAGCCTGTAGAATACTTTTTTTTATTTAAATGAAATTAAATTTTTTTTTTAATTCAATATTTTTTTATATTCATTTAAATAAAAAAAAAAAAGTTTTCTACAGGGCCAATTAAAAAAAATTAATTTTTTAATTTCATTGAAGTAAAAATAATTATTCTACAGGCTAAGTTTGGTGATTTTGGTGACCGTTATTTTTAAATTCTGAAAGCTAGCGGACTCTCATAAAAATGTGTTTTTAGTTTTTGGGTCAAAGCTAATTCAGATTTCGTGGTACCGCTTAACTATAAATGGCAATAATATACCTAAAAGTTAGTCGAATACATTTTGTTAAAATGTTCTGCTTAACTCTGTCATTACGAAAACCTAAGACTTCTTAAAGAATGCTCCACCGATAGTCCTTTTGAACTAACTAGCTTAATAATTCTTTAGTCCTTAGGAAGTCAAAACAGGCCAAGTGTACTCGCTAATGCGAACTGGCTGCTCATCCGACTTAGCCCAGCCTAATTTTCTATACCTTCTAAGCATTTTCTTCTGATTAAAAATTTTATATTTTTAAAAACAAAACTCATTTCTTACTCCTAAATATTCTTACTCTCATATCAAAATTATAACTCATCAATATTTCTCTATAATCAAAAATTCCAAAAATTTAATACAAATATTTTCCGTTTATTTCAAATACTTAAACGCAAGAATTCTTTTTATACCAATTACTTTTCCTTTTAACTAACAACAAATTGACTAAACTTTATTAAACTCGTTTTTATAAACCCAAATATTTTTTCTAAAAAAAAATTCTTCAGTTTATTGATTAACCTTTTTGCTCTGCAGCTTCAATCTCATAGAAAATGTTGCCAACATTCTAACAAAAAAACATTTTTTAAATTCAGGTTACACTGTGTGGTAAATTACAATTGACCTTATTTTCAACCCAAAAATAAATTGGAATGGGTGAAAAATTTATATATAAGTAACAGGGTGTTCCAAATAAGACCTACCCATTATAAACACGTCTATGCTTTTTTATTTTGTAATAACAGGTAATCGATATTAAGATTTTAAAAGTTAAGTTAAATAAAACTTACAAAAAGCAATGATTTCGATGAAATTTTTTTCAGTAGAATTCTTCGATCTCGCCATTACGTACGATATACAATGTAATTTGATTATTAACGGTCTTATTGAGGTAGCTTTCGACCACTTTTTCACATATTTCGGGCAGTATCGCAGCGATAATTTGACGAATGTTGGTTTTTAAATGATTTAACGTAATGGGATTATCCGCATAGACACGGTCTTTGAAATAACCCAACAAAAGAAGACTTACGTTGTCAAAACGCAGATCTTTTTATTTATTTAGGTCTATGGATTTTCAGACAAAAATTACAAAATGTTACAAAATGTTACAAGCAAATTTAACATCATCTATTTAAATATAAAATTAAATTTTATTTGATAGTTTTAATATCCAAAGTTATAGCAATACTACTGTACAGATCATTAAAGTTTACACATATTCGACGAAAAGGGTCGGCATTTGCATAATTTTGTTGACATTATACAACTGATAACGGCATCTAATAACGGTTACCAGAAACTCAGAGCAAATATTGCCTTTAGTCAGATTGATAACAAATATCACATTCAGCATTGTTCGGCAGCTTTTTAAAGTTGATAAATTAATCTCCAATAACCTGGTTCTATATGGAGGAAGATATACATGGAGTTGGATATGGGTAAATGCTCCGTAATATGAATAGCAGAAATTGTTTTTGAACAGACTCAGTACGATCACTATGAACGTTGTAATATGGGTCCCAAGTTATTGAGCCATATTCGATTTTAGGTATGACAACTGCTATGTACCACTGTTTTTTTATAGATCTGTCAGCGAATTTCTTTGACCAACGTTTAATAAATCCAAATACACCACAAGGTTTATTAGAACACATATCTATATGTTCTATAAAAGATAACTTAGTGTCAAGTAATGCACCGAGATCCGAGAAAGCATAAACAACTTGCAATGTGTAGTCACCAATAATATGGCAGCCAATTGGTCTAGTTTTTCTGGAAAAAAGTATATGTTCGCATTTGTTTAAAATTTACATTTAATAAGTTTATTTGGCATTAATTATAGAATAAATTTAAATCCTGTTGTAAGTGGGGCTGAGCAATGGAGTCAGCACAACTTGAAAACATTTTTACATCGTCAGCATACATAAGTATATTGGAAAATATTAATGTGGTAGGTAGGTCGTTGATATACAATAGGAAAAGTATTGGTCCGAGATGACTAACTTGTGGAGCACCAGTGTTGACTACAATATGTTTAGATAAGGTATTATTAAAACACACACGCTGTTCTTGGCGGCCAATAGACGTCGATCTCAAAAAAGTATTTTTGAAACTCCATATCGCTTACACAGAAAAAAGAAAAACCAACTTCCATTAACATATTTGTTAGAAATGTGTACTATTTATTTAATTCTCAACTGATTTTCCGCCTGCAAACAAATTGATCATATTAATTAACACATTTGTAAGTTTGAGATTTTCTTGCTGTTCAGTTTTAATCAATAAGTTTAATTGAAACGTAAACACAAATTAAAATGTTTTTTTCAATCAACACACTTAATTGAAGGAATTAAAAAATTGTTTAAAACAAATATTTTTTTAAGATTGTGTGTATGTTTTCAAATTTGCAAATATACACACAAATATTATAATTTTTATTTTCAATTAAAGCAAATTGATTGGAACAATTAATAAAATAGTTTGAAACAGCATAATTGAATTAATTAAAAATATTTTGGTGAAAATTGTTGTTCATAAGCTTTAATTGCAGGCCAACAAAAGCGGTTATTATATGGTCATAGCATTCTGAATTAACGGCAGTGATTCCTCCGATATTTTCGGTAGTACGCACATTGCGATCATGCACAGGAAAGATTGCATCTGCAACGCTTTTAGTCTCCATAAATTTCTATGTAATCCTACCAATTCCCTACACAGTACGACAATTATGAAGTCCATACTCACCCCGTTATACCAAAAAAAAAAATACAACTTTTATAGTTTTTGTTTAACTATTTTTACGTACTCTTCTCATGTTAACCATCCACATTCGTAAATAACAAACCTTACACTAAATAAATGACACTTCAGATGACAGACAACAATGGTTCACAAATCTAAAGCTTTTTTGCCATAACCTCAAAATTAAGCTGTTTTTTGGGAACGGAGTTTAGTGATCGATGGTCCAGGATGAGATGTTCATTGAAATATTCGCACTGAAGGCGACGTGGAAGCTGTACGGCAAAGTTTTGAAAATTTTAAAATGGTCCATGTGTCTCAACTCGTCGTCGTTCCAACCAATAAAAGATGCATTCGTACAAAATTCAAATTGTACAAGCACTCCTTACAAATGAACAACAACACCGACACTGTTCGGTCTTATTTGGGCCACCCTGTATAACAACACTTGTTCGTATTGAATAAATGCAGAAGTAGAGTATTTAGAAAAGAATTGGGGAAAAAAGGTTTTATTTTTTTTTCTTGTTAATAAAATAGAATAAAATAGGAGCAAAAGCCAATTAGGGAATAGAATACTGGCAGTTCATACAATTGAGCAGATAAAAAAGAAAGTGGGTACAATAATTTCAGAAAAAGTGACTAAAATATTAAATTAATGGTGGCAGGAAACTAGAACGAGTTTTAATGGATATTAAAAGTTTTTAGGAATGTGATGCTTTTTCTCAGTGATAATAGAAAATGACAATAATTGTATAATGTGAACTGGATGTGCTGTTTGCTATTACTTTAGGCAATATCTACAAAAAGTGTTGCCATATAAGGAATTTATTCCAATATTGGGTATTTTATTATTTAGTGCAAATGCTTTTTTTTAATTTAATTTATTTTTAATTAAAAAACTTAAAGTTGTATCCCCGTATTCACAAACGATTGTTAAACTGTGTTAGTTTACTAGCTAAAATTTTCATAGAGAATATGTTTTGTAAACCTTTAATAGATTAAAAATATTTTTATGAATACGAAAGTAAATGTTTTTAATTTTCTGGAACTAAAGAAACTAAGTCTGTGTTCACACGGATCATGTCTTATTGACATGTTTGCTACTTTTTAGGCGGAGAGACGAAGTGAAAAGGAACGAGTACAAAGATGCATGTACCGTCAGTGCATTTTGCGCTCTCATTCGCTAATTTTTTTTTTGCTTGCTGACTCGTTAAAACTTAAAAAAAAACATGTCGTCAACATGACATGAACGCCAATGAAAGTTCAAAGAAGGAAAAGTAAGAAACATGTCAATTAGACATGAGCCAATTGAACGCAGAGGAACTTTAAAAAAATGCGGAAAAAAATTATAATTTTATAAAGATTTTATTTATGGGCATTGTTGAACCCCCGTATTTATAAACGATTAGTAAAGTTAGCAAACGTTTATAAAGGCAAATTTTCACACAAAATTTGTTTTGTGAATACGGGCGTAAGACTTTAGGGTTAGTTTTAAACATTGTTGCCAATTTAGCATATTTAATGCTAGATCCAGCATTTTTTAAACTCTTTTAGCATGAAGAAAAGTCTTTTAGCATATAGCACTTTTTCAGTATTTTCCCAGAATGAATTATCACTTTTTATTAATTTTTTACTTTAAGTTATAAATATTTTTTTTTCTTAATAAATTTACAGCTTTTTACGAAATGTACAAATATGTAAATATTTATACTGCTTTTCCCCGATATAAAATTATATTGTTATTTATCATACGTAAAAAAAAAATTGTAAAATGCCATTTGATGGTTTGAACACAAAAAAAAAATTACTTTAAAATGTGATTCAATATGATTTTGTTTAAAGCTGCATAATTTTTTTATTAACTAAAATCATCTTTTAAAATTCAATTTAAAAACGTTTAAAATTGTGCTTTAAACAAAAATTTTTGAATCTGTTGTGATTTATTTTTAATGTTAAAATATTAACTGATTTTTATACGCAGAAATAAATAAAAATGGATTTAAATTAAAAAATTTGCGTTATTTATTAAATTTGCACCAGTTAATAAATTAATAGTATCAGTTGAATATTTTTTGATATACAGCAAGAAAAACACTAGGGATAAATTAGGTTTTTTATACTCACTTTAAGTACCAGTCAAGTAACACTAAAACGTACTTTAAACAATCCTAACAAGCCGTTTGAAAATCAATTCCGGAATTTCTTAATATAAGTAAAAAAGTTCTTAAGCCAAGTACAAAAAAGATGAAACTTTTCGTGGGTATTAACGCTCTTCCAATAAAATTGCAGAGTGAGCGTTTTAATATGATTTAACTTTTCAAAATTTGTTGTAGACACTACAAAAACACCATTTGCTTGTTGTGTGTATAAAGAACAAACAAATGTCGAAAACACATTATTTTCTTGTACAAAAAGTTAAATTAAGAACTCTTGCTTCTCATTTAGTTTATATTTTCAGTTACATATCGAGCCTTTGGTGCAATATCGTAGTAACTCAAAATTTGAATTTTTTGGGCTGGGTATGCAGAAATGATCTTTGGGGAAATATCTATCTAAAGAAAAAAAAGGTTATGATTCCATCTTTAACTGTTCAGATTTTACAGCTAAAAATGTCTTAATTGCCTCTAGCTATTTCCAACCATATTGATTTTAATATAAAAAAAATATTTAATATTATTAATAATTGTTCACCTTTTTTTAATTACAAAACATTTCTCTTTATTTAAAAACTTCTAAAAACATAACTTTAGTAAACAAAAATGCTATCAAAAATATGGCTGAAAACTTCAAATGCATTTTTCTCAGTTCACGATTTTTTGAATTACTACGGTATTGCACCAAAGGCTCGATATGTACATTAAGTTTCTAAAGCAAAAACCATATTGGGATTAATGCTAGGAACACAACAGGGACAAACGCCGAATTTCGTCCAGCACGACGAATTATTCGGAAGAAATTCGCTGTATAAATTCGGCGTATAAAGCACAATAACGACGAGGAAACAAAATGGAAACAAAATATGTTGTATAAACAAGAAATAGTGGTACCATATGAACAAAAAATACTTCACAAACAAAACATTAAGAAGAACTTCGCTAAAATACTTTTTATTGTTAATTTTTTTTATAATTTGTATTTTAAATGATATTCAGTTTAAATTTTACAAATTCTAAAGTTAAAAGTAACTTTATTTACTAAAACATTTACCATTTTAAAACAATATGGCTACCCAGTACTGATTTGTTTGTCGTTCGCCGGCGTAAGAATTAGAATTAAATCTATTTAAAGTTTGAAATGCGCGGCGAATTTTCGTCGGCGCCCTGATTGTATGCATTTTCATATACACAAATAATTTTTATTTTTGGCGATGAATATTCGCGGCCAAAAATTTGTCGTTCGTCCCAGTTGTGTTCCTAGTATAATGCTGGTGTTTTACAATTGAAATTCTGTAAGGTGTTAAACGGGTATCATAATTTAATTCTCCTTCTAATTTTACTTTTGGTTTATTTCAACTAAGAATTCAGGATTCAATCAACTTAATATTTTTAAATCAAGCGCATTTTGTGGTTGATTCAATCTTAGTTTTATTTAAATCAATCTAATTTTAGGATTATTTCAAGGACGAATTCGGGATTGAATACGTTTAAGTTAAGAATTTTGTGATTGAAAGTCCGCACTTGAAACAATCTTTCTGTACTCTTAATACCGCGTCGGATTGATTTGAGTGCAGATGGATTGATTTTTCTTTGTGTGTATAAATCAACATTTTCTGCAGTAATGTTGTTTATAAAGGTATACGTTTGATTCACTTGATTAAATTATTAATTAAGCTTGATTTTTTGTGTACCCTCTATTACTAACTGTGAATGAGGATACATTTTGTATTACATGAAGTCCGGAATAGTTTGGTTAATTGGGCAAATGATAAAAAAAACTTCAATTTGTAATCAGTTATATTTATCTTAAAAATATTAAAAATTTAGGAAAAAACATTTGATACATAGAGCTTACAGTATGGGCGTGTCAAAACAGAAAGGTGTACCCGAAAAACTCAAAAGCGTTATATGATGGATCTGAGGTCGAACTCCTTCACAATGACACCTTAAAACAAACCTTTCACAGCGAATGATGGCGTAAAACAAGATTGGCTTCCCTCACCATAACTTTGTACCATAGTGCTGGATGTCGTTAAGATAAAAGTGTATTCCATTAAGAGAGCCATTACAAGGACATTTAGAGAACAACGTCGCAACATTTTCTATTAAACCACCAACGCAATGAATACGTTGGAAAACTCTGCTACTCAGGGAGCACACTAGCGACATTTAGTGTTACAAAAGACGACAAAGCCAATTGAATCAACACGCCAAGAGCAGCATTAGGCAGATTAAACTCTGTCTGGTGTTCAAAACAAATATCCAAAGAAACCAAACTAAGGATATTACAGAATGTGTCTGCAATTCATTTTATTTTATTGTTGTGAAACCTAGTTGGCATCCATAGGAACTACCAAAAAATATACAAGTTTTTGTTAATTAGTGTGTTCGAATAATGAGTAAAATATTTCGGAACGCCACTAAGCGCAATCACGAACTGTAACAGATTGTTTAAGAAGAGGATAACCCGATTTAAAGGGAAAAAAATAAAAGCTGATAAAATAATTTTAAAACTCAAAATTGATCTATTGAGTTATAAAATAATTCAAATCTGAGAAAAAATTTCACAGTTTATAAATTTTGAGCTAAAGAATTTTTGGGGGCTTAATGATTTAAATTTGGGATATACGCCAAACGTTTCTGGCAACCCTCGTAGCAACGAATTTAACTGCTAAACACAGTTAAGCCGGTCTATAAAATTAACTTTATACAGTAGGAAATAAATATAAGTAATTGTCCCGCATGTCTTTTGAAAACCAACTGTGTTTTGCAAACTATTTTACACCATTTTTGGAAATAGTCTTTTACTTTTGTTTTTGTATATTTTACTAGTTTATATATTTAACTAATTTCATTCCCTTAGCTGTAAATTTTATAAAATTACTTAATTTTACTATTAAGAAATAGTTTTCAAAAACAGAAATTATAAGTTTTCTAACTACCAGTAGCCCGTTTCTGTATTTTTCGCATCGTAAAATTTTCCGCATGAAACCAGTGAATCGGGACAGAAACAGTGCAAAATGAAACAAAAAATGGTTTTTCTCGCACAAGTGTTTCTGTATCTTTCCGTTGCGAGAATTATCTGTCATTTTAATAATTTTCCAGCAATTATTGGAAGGATGTGAGAAAAAGTGTTTCTGTAACAATATTTTGCGAAAAGTTTCTTACAAGAACTGTCAAAATAAGTCGCATTTGAAATTGGTGCGAGAAAAACAAAATATAGATATTTTAAATTTAAAATATGTTTATATACTATTTTTGTAATATAAATAAAAAACATTTAAATTATGAATGCGTAATTTAAATGATGAAAATAAATAAAACACCATTGTTATATTTTGTTAATTAAATTTTTTTAAGCCTTTCCTTGTTTTGGTTTTATTCAGGGCTGCCAGATAAATTTGCGTGAAAATCGTCAATTTTTTGAGAAAAATAAAAAGATCACCTTTTTGTTTTAAAAAATCGGACAATTTAAAATTAATTATAAACAAATTTTGTTCGATTTTTTATTACAACAAAATCAAACAAAGAAGTAGTCAAATTTCATGGGTATTTTATACATACATACATATGTACATATAAATTGTCTTTTGTTCGAACTTAATTTTTTTTAATGTATATATATTTTATTAAGCTTGAGGTCTATTTTTTATAAAATTATTTATTTTCTTTGATCCGATAACAATTAAAAATTGTTTTTTTCCCTGAAGAAGTCTCACAAAGGCGTGACAAAATATCATATTAAAAATAAATTTTAACAAAAAATCAAATAAATATTTTTATAAAAACAAAAAGAAGTCAAGCTTAATAAAATAAACATACAAACTTATTTAAAATAGATATATACAAATACCAAGAAATTAAAAATTTTTAAATTAATTCCGCTTAGATAACAGTAAAATAAATATTTAGGGTTTTTATTTTTGCGAAAAACCAAGGATTCATAGTGACGACGTTGTTTTAAATTTGTATCGTATGTGTCCAAATAGGATATAATTGAAATTTAAAAATTTCGGTTCACAAATGGCTGAGATATGAGTGAAAAACACGCCTCCAATTTTTACCCATAAATCTATAATTTACCTATTCTTATAACTATTAACTTTACTTTTTCTTTTTCACCTGAAATATACGTAGTAGAATACCTGTTAGTTGAAATCGAAAATGGCATAAAAGTGTCCATATAAGCTAAGAATATCAAATATGTATATAAATTTGTTGTTGCTTTCTACAGAAATTCATATTGTCATTTAAATTTTCAATGCCACAAAATATGAAGTGTTTGAAATTTAAAAATTCGATATGAATTTTTATAGAAAGCTACAATAAAGCTATATAATATTGTCGATTTTGTTTTTGCTTTCGTCACTTTTTAGAAAAAATCAGCAAATCGGCAAAAATCGTTGAAATGAAAATAAATCGTCAAATCTGGCAGCCCTGTTTTTATTATATTTATTTCTTTTGTTGACGTTTCGCTTTCATTTGACATTTAATTCTGGAAATATTCCAGTTAAAACTGAATCTGTTTTGTCTGTTTTCGCATTTAAATACAGAAACACTTTTTTCTCGCAAATCGAGAAACGATGGAATTTTTTGTTTCACACTTCATGTTGAAAATTTTACGATGCGAGAAATACAGAAACGAGCTACAGGTTACAACAACCCAAATATTTATTTTCTCTTTACAAAAATATTTTCTAGTAACTGCATATGTGTAAGTGGTGTACATATTTTGCTACAACTACTTTTACGAAAATATCTCGTAAGTAAAATGTAAAATATTAAAAGAATATTAAATCCTGGCATCAGCTTATACCGCATGAACATACAATATAAGTATTATACAAAGTGAACCTTTTTAACCCGATCCATTACCATCATATTATATATAGTTTTATATATATAGTTTTATAAACATATATATATACATATATATAATTTCAAAATGCATATAATGAATGCATTATACTCGTATACTTATTTAGTTTAAGTCAATGATGATGATGACGATGATTATGATGTCAAGAGATGGATTTTAACAAAAAAGGTGCAAACAAAAAAAAAATTTAATCACATCATAAAAGCATCAAACTATGAAGATACATCAATGTGTTGTGCAAAGGCAATTCGAAAAGTTTATTTTTACAGAATCTTTAATGTTGAAATAATTTTGAAAGTGATAAGCAGAGAGAGCGAGTAAAAAGTCAAAACTGTAGTTGAAAAATTTTGATTTAAGTGTTTGAGGTATTTTTTAATACAATTGTATTTCGCTTGCTTAATGCTTAGTAATTTGTTAACGTATTTATAAATTTAAAGTTTAATTCGGTTTTAGCCGAAATCGAAACCGCGGTCTTAATGCCAAAAAACAGAAATCAAAAACCGACCAAAAACCTCGGTTTTAGTTTTTACTTTAAATACATATTTATGCTAAAAGAAATTGCAATTTTTTTTTTGAAGTACGAGTATTATGTTCTTCATAAAAAAACAAAGCAACATAAGTTTAAAAGATTATTATGAACACCTTCCGCGTTCAACAGGCGGAATTATACACTTGGCCCTTAAATAAGATCTAGAGAAATCTGACATCCTCCACTTTAGAATACAGAATCTCTCAAATGGTAACAGAACCCAAGGAGAAAAGTCGGCCCTCCATGTAGGCTTTTAAAGATCTTCCTTTGGGTCCAAGCTACAACCACCAAATGGTGCCCGAAGGGTTCTAAGCTAATGGTCAGTCTGATTCTATGCCACCAGGGACTACTGATTCCAGTGGTCCAGATAGGATCTCTGGTCAAAAGCGATCACAAGAGGTCTGTCAATTTTGAGTTCTACCGAATTCCAGGCATTGGCTGCACCTGTTTCCTCAGAGGATGTAACACCATAAGAAGGAATATTTTTGAAATGTGTGTCTGCATCTTATTTTGATTAACATGAGCACCTGCCATATTGCCTTATCTCATGGTGAATCGCAACCACTTGGTGAATTAATATTTGAACTTACCAAATGTCCCTGTGTGTGTCAGTATCATTTTGTACATACAGGTCGCAAGTCCAGTTATAACCTGCCAAAATTGTACACCTACCCACTGTCATGATTATGCCCAGAAGCTGCTGCTGAATAGCTGCAGCCCTTAAGGATCGCATCAGGTACCCACCACAAGCCGCTAGCTCTTCTACGAATAATGATACCCATTCCTGTGATTTAAGGCACCCCAAAAATATCCCTTCAAAGAAAGACACTTTTTTACTCCCGGTATTCAGAAAGAGTTTCTCGCAAGGAGCATTCTAACGGAGTCCTTAGGAGAAAGTTCTCAAGTGTAACCCCGAACTCTTAAAAATCCTAGAAACACAACGAACTCTGTTATTTGGACGTTTGTCAGATCCCACAACGTTGGCCCGGCAACATAAAATACCAAAATAAGAAATATCCTTTAGGTGATCCCTACACCGTCCTTAGAAGAGAAAGTAACAGTTACTTTTATTTAATAAAATTAAAAGTTTTTTTAATACCTTTTTTAATAAATGCTGTTCCACACTTAGAGAAATATTGTGTACGCTGAAGGGGTTGCGTGTAGCAAATTTGTTGGAGGTCCATACGATGACTTTCAACGTCTATGCATTTTACGCTTTTCTCAACTTACTTGGGTTACACGCGACGCTTTTAACACTACAGAATCCCAAATAAAAATAAAATTTCATTTGTTAACAATATGTGCTTTTTTCGACTTAAAGAGAATAGAATTAGATATATTTTTTGCATTCTACGCGTTAATATATCTTACGCTTTTGGGCATTTAACGTTTAACTACATTAATTCTAACTTTTTGACAGAAGAGTATGATGCAAAAAAGCGTATGATGCGCGGTGTTGACATCCAAAAGGGAATTAAATTAATATTAATTTTTGTTATATTTTCTTTTGGTTTTGCAAAGTATGAATTTTTGCCGCCCTAGATAAGTCTGCCCGTTTAACTTAGCACTTTCATGCACTTTTTAAAGTAAATTTCTCATTTCTAACCGTAAATTTTTGCAAAACAAAATATTACAAAAAAAAATAAAAAGATTTTGTAGTCAGCTTGGGTTTAAACTTGCACAAAGCAAAAGGCTTTTGGTAATTTATATCTAAATTTTGAAAATATAACTAAAGTCGCGCCAAAGCCGTTTGTTGCCTGAAGGGTTAAGATAAACTTTTTTTGAAAACTTATGGATACAGAAAGATAAGATTAAATATAAAATAACAGTTAACTAGTTGTAAAACATAAAATTCAACTAAAGGTAGTGTCGAAACGTAAACTGTTTTTGACAGTTCGAACCAATTTGTTTTGGTGTGTTAGTGTTTTGTTACGAATGGTTGAGATTTCGAATCGTAAACATAATGCAATGCTAAAAATCCTTGTTGCTTCTGTTGTTTTTGGATGGTTGAGGTATCGACATTTTCTGTAGTTGAATTCGCCTTGTCTAAAATCTAAATAAAGCAATAAAAAAAAGTTTATATCAATACTTGTGAAAGAACTTTTCCGTCTACTCTCACGTTTATGCAGTTGCTAGCATATTTATGAATATGTCTGTCTATGTCTGTATATTACAGTAAACCCCAATACACACAACCATGAACAACCCACAGGGTTTTGGTTTACTAACGTTAAAACCTAAAAAAAAAAATTAAATTGATACGGGAAACTACAGAAAAATAAGAGAGTGAGAGTGTGGAAGAGAACTGATGATAAAAAGCACTTATGCAAGAATAAAAGTAAAAAAAAACAACAGAAAAAAAACTTTAGTAACGATGGCAGCATCAGGCAAAGCAACAAGGACTATAACAACTACTAAAACAACAACAAAAACGCCAACGAAAACGACAAAAAAGTGACAGGAAATGAGTTGATAAGTTAAAAAGTGTTCAAGTGAATAGATAGATGGATGCATGTGAATAGATTTTTCCTATATTGATAGTCATAATGGCAGAACGTGCAGGTCTGGTTAGTTGCTGTTGCAAGTGCAGTTGTTGTCACTAATGGCAGGTTTATATGACTAGGGGGACCAAAGGATAAGGAAAATATGTCTGTGTGAGGTAAGTGGGTTTGTTCTATTTGAGTGTGAGCATAAAGTAAAAGTGTTTTGCATGTATGAGTAGGTGTGTTCTTTTTTTTTAATATGTATGCTACCAGGAAACGGATGTGGTTGTTGCTCATCTTTAACATCCTGCATGCTCATTCATGCATATAGAAAACCTAGTAAAATTTTTACTTAAAAGGTCACTCAAATTATATAAACTATCTTTAGTGTATATATGTATGTATATAAGATTATTTTATGAAGAGTGCTCTTTTATAGAGTATAGTCTATAACATAAAGTTGTTAAACATAATAATTTATTTTTAAATGAGACTTAGTATTAGTTACTGTTTTTAAGCTGCTTAGTTTGCAGGGAAAGGGATATTAAGTCTTGTAATGTAACTTACTTGAGTTTACATAAGTACATGTGTATGAACAAAAATTTACATTAAATATTAAATCAGCATGAAAACAAACGTTGTATAAAACATTGACCTTGTAAATATAACAAAGTTAAGGCTGCTTTTTTGTATTTTTATGAAAATATCTTAAATTTTTTTGAAGCATCTTGCCAGGGCAATCTACTTTAAATTCACCTAAGTTAACCTTCATATTTAAATATGATAAATTTTATAAGACAATAATATAATAAATAACCTTTACTAAATCTTAACTGAAACAGATTTGTATTTGCTTTAAAAAACAAAAAAGATTTTTTTGTTTCTTACACAGAAAAAATTAAAAAATTTCTCTAATCACCAAATTCATTCCAAATTCATAGAATCAAGTAACCTTTTTGTTGATGTTGCACCTATCACCAAAATGATTATACTGATTACTAAAAATTGTTAAAATTTTGTATTTTTAATTTTTTTTTTTTTTTCAATAAATGAGATTTTTAATTTTAATTTAAAAAAAAATATCAAAAAACTTTTCCGTTTCAAACAATGTGTTGATTGATTTTGACAATTTCCAACAACAATTTCACAAGTTTGAATTATTTGATTTTAAATGAAATAATTTTTTGTTATTTCATTATTATTTTAATTCAAATTTTATTTCAAAACAACTAAAATGTTAATTAACTCAAAATTATATTTTTAATTTTCGTTCAACAAAAAAAAATACTTAATTCAATTATCAAATTAATTAAATTTTAATACTTTTTAAATAATTTTTTTAATTTATAAAAAACTACTAATAATTTTTTCTGTGTATGTTATTCTGCAGATACTGTTTCAAGACTTTAATTTTCAAACTTCGAAAAAAATATTTCCTAATTCTATTGAATAGATAGACAACGAGGGTTGATGGAGGGAATTCAGTATTGTCATTCTGAGTGTTACACCGAAAAATATTCATTTAAACCCCATACAGCCGAATATTGCCTCTCTACTAGTTTTTATAATTAAAGGTTAGATAAAACCTAATTTACGATTTATTACAAATAGGAAATAAAGTTAATTTCAAATTGTATTCAAAATATCGACCCCTTTGCGCGAAATTATCGTATATGCCAATTTTTTGAAATTGAGTTTTTGATGCAATCTTGTTCTACATTCAAAGAGACGTCACCTAACAAAATATTGTAGGCGAATTCCACTTCGTTGCTCCAAAAATTTAATGTATATTTTCATTTTTATATGCAAGCAAACGCAGAGAAAAGTAGAAAAATGGCTGTCCTGTAAAATTTGGTTTTTGTAACATACGATAATTTCGCGCAAAGGGGTCGATATGTTGGAAATTATATTTTAGCATACTAAATATGCCGCATTGTTTTCAGCCCACACACACACACACAAACATTAAAATTTATGTAAAAATATAACTGTTTTAAAAAAATTCAGCCTAACAAACGATACAAAACAGTTTAGAAACAAATACAACGAAAAAAGTCTACTTATGCCCGTAAATTCTACAAAAATAAAGCTGGCCTAGTTCGTACCTTACAGTTATCTCTACCTATTTCAACGTTTATTTGACCTGGTAATTTTACTTTCGAGTTTCCTTTAAAATATGGTAGCATCTACACCATAAGTTTCTATAAACCGCTAGATTTCCTTTTGTAGAAATTACGGGCAATACTAGACCGTATGCTACCCCTTACTACAGTATTTATAGTCTAGTTGTTAAGATTGTACCTTAGTTGGTGCCCATGGGTAATCGTGGAACCGCAAAAACAAATTTATTTAACGAGGTTAAGACTCGTATAAGAGATATTTGTAGCGCAAGTAATCAACGTACCTACATTTGTATGAGATTTAATGGTAGGGGTTCACATGGGCACTATGCTCTATTCTGCAGCTACTAGCACACAATTTTGCCACGACATATTAATATTAAAGTTATTAAAAGCTAAGTTGTAATAGCTGTTTTGGGAGTGCAAGTTGTATGGAAACTATCGTAATGATTAAGGCCTTTATACACTATCCCATAAAGTCTTAAGTATTTTACGAAAATGCAATCGTGTCATGATAAGTTGTAATTGGTTTTTGAAAATTTTCAAAAATAATTAGATCAGGGAAGCATTTTCGTAAAATACTTAAGACTTTATGGGATAGTGTTCAACGGCCTTTAATAGGCACAATGACTCTATTCCAGAATGAAGTTGATGTACGGGAACTGTACTTTTTGGGACCGATTCTCATAATTTTCAATCGAATTCGCTCTAATGATATCGTATAAACTAAAAATTTATTATATTTACGAGTTTTGCTTACATAGACAGACAGCTAGTCAGCCAGCCGGAGAGACGTACATCATCAGATCGATTCCGAAAAGGATTCTGAGTCAACTGGTATACAGAAGAGCCTTGATTCAATATTGTTAAGGGTAACAGACATTAGCTTAAGGACATTATATCCTCTCCTTACATAATGATGTGAGTATAGAAATGTTATAAAAAAGAACTAAAGAAAAAATAAAAATCAGCAACCATTGTTTTCAAATCGCCAAGGCAACGAAACAGTTCATTAACAGCACATATTTATGCGGGTGCGAAAAACAAATCATTATTATAAGCAAAAAAAAATAATTTCTACCAACACAATGACATTTAATATTACAGTACACAAATAGTCACCCAGTTAACAAATATTAAAAGAAAATATGCACTTGAAATTATTAAAACTCAACTGCTAGTTGCACCTTTTACCTAGGAGTTGTGCTGGTGGGTGTTTTGCTAACTCTGTCCCTCCCGCTAGAAATTCGGTTGGACTTCACCTGGAAAAATAATGGTTGGGTCGTCCCAAAATCTACCATTCACCTTACCATCTCCTTCCCACTGTGTGCACCCTAATGAGTTTATTTGCGACTTTCTGTAGATTCCTTTAAACAAACTTGTCTACATAAGTTTTTAACTTTAAAAAATTAACAATAATTTTGAAAAAATATAATGTTTAATTTTTAATATTTGTAAAACTTTCAGCTCAGTTATTTTTAATGTTACTCAGACTCAGAATTTTAACTGCAAAGGAATACTTCCTAGAGGCAAAAGCGATTCTATTCAATTGAAATTCAACTTCTAATGCGCTCTAATTCCTCATAAAATATAGACACTAAGTGGATTCTTAATGTAGTGGGACACTTCTTCCCGAACTATGTTACTACACCAGTAAGAATTTAATAGCAAAAGCGGTAGATTTTTGCTAAATGGGGAAACTATTTAAATTATTTTTCGATCGAAATTGTTTACAGGATTGTCTCATAAGAACTAATTCTGTTGTCGTATTAGTCAAAAAAAAAAAAAAAAAAAAAAAACTATTGGTGTGGGTTTAGCCTAAATATGAAAAAACAACAATGTATATCTTCAGAAGACTAATTCGATTCGAAAGTAATTTTATTTCTAATTCTTTCCATCGATACTAAACGAATCGAAATAATTTTATCAGTATTGTGAATCTCAAATTAATGCTTTACAACATAGAAAAAATAATTCCGATTCGTTCAGTATTGACTGAAATAATTAGATATTAAATTGCTTTCGAATGGAGAAAGCGCTCGATCACGACTGCCAAAATTAGGCCCATGATTTTGGTCGCAAATGCTAAATTACTTTTAAATACACACAATTTTTTCAGGATAAGATTATATTTTGGTTTATAATTTATTTTCTACCGTACCAATTTTTTTTGTTTTCATGCCGATACTGCTACACCGTACAAATAATTTAAAAAAACAAAAACTAAAAATTGATAAAACATGTTTGTGAAAATATTAAAAATGTTTAGTATTCACGCAAACATCTTGCATGAAACTGCAAGCATTTTTATATCAAAATAAAGTTTTCTCGTTTCGTCTGTCCAACCAAGGGTGTTAATCAAACAGACTGTCAAACACATGAATTTTAATAAGTCATTTTTTACTTAGTTAACGGCTTGAGTAAATCCAATAAATTAATTAAACTTTCAACTTGTAAAAACTTTATCAATTTGTGACGGGGAAAAATTAAAATTAAGTAAATTGTTTCCTGGGAAATTAAATTTATGTGTAATAAATAAGTGTGATTGTATGCATTATTAATTCACCGCACATGTTTTTATTTTCTGATTTGAATAAAACGAGGGCGTTATTATGATTTTTATTTTAAACAGAAAACAAACAAAAAATATACAATTTGTTTCCTTAGAGTATTGAAATTATACAAAAAAGGCAAAACACGTTTTTAAAACTTTTCATTTAAAATTAGCTGAAATTTCTTAAATGAAAATATTTTAGAGTACAAGAAATAATCATACGTGGGCGTATTGCAAAAAAAAATAATGTATAAAAAAATTTCAAGTTTACTGGTTACTGAAAAAAATTTCAGTAAACAGTAAAATTTTACTGGTTACTGAAAAAATTACAGTAAAACTAATTGCAGTGTTCAGTAAAAATTTACTGGTTACTGATCACTGCAATGTATGGAAATAGTTCAGCAGTTTGGCATAATAAAACTGGTCTACAAATTTGGAAAAAAAATTGACTGCAGAAACGTGGCATGTTTTTTTATCTAATTCGAATCTGGCATTGACAGAACCCCACATTCATTCTAAATCTTCAACGATGTAGCGTTTAAGCATCGATCGTGTGTTACTGATTCAAGCTATTTTTGCTTTGTGTGTGGTTAACCCATTTTGTACCGCCGTTGCGTTTTCGCAACACCATCTTTGGTTGCATATAAAACTGGCTTTAACACTTCGATTTGAATGATTTTGATTTTTATCGTTTAGTTTAGAGGCTTCACTATTACGCTCTGACTTTAAAAATAATATTCCTCCTTTGTTTCATTAAGATTAACAAGCTTTAAAAACAGTCCAAAAAAATGCTTTTTTAAAAACGACGTAATATATATTTAAACAAAAAAAAAATTTAGTTTCGCCCATTAATTTAGTTGGTAAAAGCTTTGAAAAACGATAATCAAAAAACCATAAATGAAAATAAATTCCCATTTATTCAGTATAATCTTCCAAAAATCAGTGTTGCGAAAACGCAACGATGGCTAATTACATGCAAAACACTTTTTTCTCTTTTTTTCTTTTTTTCTTCTAAGCTCGCTCTCTATTCGAGAGAACTTTTCTCATTTTAATATGTTTTTTTATTTCTTGAATGAAACTGCAATATTTAAATATTTAGATGCTTATGTTTTCACATTTTATTCATTCGAGTTTAAAGTTTAAAGTAAGAGGTTGCACCTGCTAGTAAAGTTTGTTTTGTGAATTCGGTATCAAAATGTTAGAAGGAAATCGAAGTTTTTATTGCTGAGTGTAATGACAGTGAAAGTGATCAAGAACATCAAATAGAGTTAAATAAAAATACTCAAATCGTTTATATTCCGCCTACTAATGCGGGTGAAGTTACTGACGAAGTGGATATTGTTGATGGGGAGCTTGTCAAAGAAATTCCAGCTAATTCGGAAGTTTGTGGTGAAATTCAAATCGAATACGATTCTCAAGTAGATGATTTTGCTGCGCCAATTACTGGCCAAAAAACTGAGCGGGAGTTAACTTTTACGTATACGAAATATACTCAATAGGGTGTCCCAAAAAATGATTTATTTATGATTTTCATTGGTGCTCAATCAAAATTTAAAAGCTTATAGGGTAAAGTATTTTTGGTTTTTTTTTAAGAATTTTCGGAATAGGTTTAGAGGTCGCGCAAATGGAGTTTTCATAAAAAACCGGAGTTTTCGGCCTTTTTTTTAACTTTACTGATAACTTGGTTAAAACCACGAGTTTCTGCACTCCTGAGGAAACAGTTTTAAAGAAAATTATCCAAGCTTTATTCCTGTGTGAAAATCTTATAAGTTTTGGTGATGAGGTTACTCATTTAGATACCCTTAATTGCAATTTTTCGTAATTTTTTCAAAAATTTTGTAATAACGCTTTACAACTTTTTAAATTTAAATGAAAACGAAAAAAACTAATGATGCAGTTTGAAAGACAAATTAATTCTTATTAATATGAATAAACAATTTTTAAATTTATTCTTACCGTTCCTGAGTTATACCCGTTTTTATCTTTATACCCAGTATATTTTATTAAAAAATCTTTGCAGCATTTGCATTTTTGTCGGCGGTTTGGAGGGTTCAAGGGCATCTAAAATTTTTCCCACAAGCCACACATTTCTTGTTTTCACAAAATTCATATATATTTTGAATAAAATTACACATTTTTGAACTAACAAAAAAAAATAATAAAATAAAAAAATTCTTACCGGTACGTCGACAAAAACTTTTATACATATATGTGACGCGCAAATATAAAAGGACCTAAGGGAAAACCCCGGTTTTGTTCAGGAGAGCCATTTTGGTGTACCATCACTTCATAAAACGCGCATATCTCTGGGAGGGAACACTTTTGGGGCATGGGATCGGTCTCATTCGATGCTCAGATGATGTCCCCATCAAAAAAAAAAAGTAAAAATTAATTTTTTTACCCTTAGGTCCCTTTCTCTATGCGCTGCCACATACACAAAAAACTTTTCTATTTGATTCGTCGGTCAGCTAAATCAAAAAATTGTGTTATGTAAAATCGTATAACGACAATATTATAGCGGAGAATACACATAAAATAGAAAGTGAAACTGACAGCGTGTAACGATTTAGGTCAATAAATGTCAGAAGTTAATGACAATTAAAACCCAACTATAAAAATTTATGGAAATATACAATAATTATAACGAAAAAAGTAGCACCATTTTTAAGGTACAAACTATAAAAATAGTGTAACTCGGAAACTGTAGGACAAAATTTCATTTTTGTTTTTCTTAATTGTTTAGAACTTATCGGTATTTAAAATCGCGTCACTAGTTTTTATACCTTTCATATAAATTTGGAAAGAAATAAACCGTTTTTTACAGAATTTGTTAAAAAATTACAAAAATACTTAATATGTGGAATCGTAATGGACAAAAATATGTTGCATATGGAAATAAAGTTTGGGAAATTTTCTTTAGAAATATTCGGTCAAAAAATTAAATGAACGTGGTTATTGACAAAGTTATGAGTCAAGTTTGAAAAAAGCCCGAAACCCCAGATTTTTAACAAAGACTTGAATTGCGCGACCTCTAAACCTCTTCCTAAAAATCTAAAAAAAAATTCAAAAATACTGGACCCTATAAGTTTCCAAATTATGCACGAGCCTCTGACAAAAAAAATTTTTGGGACACCCTAATACTCAAGAAGTAAAATTTGGTGTTCCAAAATGGAGAAAATCAAACCGGATAAATTTTGACTTTGACTATCCAGAAGAATCTTCAGTCGCACAACTTCAGAACAAGATCGTGGAACCAATTGATAAATGAATTTAGAAAATATTTATGTATACATCATTAGTTTGGATATTTGTAAATGGTGGTGGAAAATCACCCTTAGAGCTATTCCTTCAATATTTTGACACTGAAATTATGGATATGCTTATAAAATATTCAAATACTTATGTTAATCAGAAGAACATATCGGTGCAAATTACCAAAGAGAATTTGTACCGTTTCATTGGTATACTTATTCTGTCAGGGTACCATACAGTTTCCCACATCCAGCATTATTGGTCCACTCAACCAACATTGGGTGTGCCCATCGTCAAGCAATCATTATCGCGTCAAAAGTTTCAAATGATAAAAACTGGACATTTCAGATAGATTTACAAAAGTGCGTCCACTGATTGACGCTTTAAATCGAAAGTACAAGCTGTTTGGAATATTTTCTACGTTTTTGTCAATAGATGAACAAATGATTCCGTATTTCGGTAGACATACCTGCAAAATGTTCATTCGCGGTAAACCAACACGATTTGGTTTCAAGTACTGGGGTCTTTGCTCCGATTCTGGATATTTGTTTGAAGCTAATCCATATGCTGGCTTAGGAGCTTCTGTAGTTTTAGGACTGTTGGAATCAGTACCAAGTCCAGAAAAACATGCGGTATATTTCGACAATTTTTTTTCGTCGTATTACTTGTTCTGGTTACTTAGCGAAATAAAGTTTCGAGCAACTGGAACAGTAAGATCTAATCGTCTAAGTGGAGCAAATGATATCCTTGCTACAGGTCGATCTCTCAGCAAACATGAATACGACAACTGCTTTGAACAAAATAATAAGCTATTCGTTTGTCGCTGGCAGGACAATTCGGAAGTTTCTGTGATTTCTAATTTTGTTGCAGTTACTCCAGAAGTTTCTACTAGCCGAGATGCAATGAATGTCATTCGCAAAGTGTTTATCTATGCAAAAAATGTAACGTCACATTGCATCCAAAATGCTTTGATAAATCCCATAACAATTTAAATTAGATTTTTGTAATAATTAAACACTGTGTTCTTAATTTAAATGCAAAAAAAGTTGAAAAATTAAAAAAAATAATTATTAATACCTAAAATGTGATTTACATGTTATCAGCCAACGTTGCGTTTTCGCAACAGTTCACCACGCCCACCATGGCCAACCGATTTTTTTTTATTTTCATTTTCAGTAATCAGGATGTTGAAGGGATTTAGCATACCAAAATTTGTAAAGAAATGTAAACGATTTCGGGTAGTGGTACAAAATGGGTTAATATTTGGTTGAAAAAAAGGACATCCAATATCAGAATTCATTCATTCAGAAACTTGGACAAACCGTGGGAACCGACAACGTTTTGCATATTTTTTATTCGCATTTAGATTTTTTTCCAAAAATCAGGTGCAGTGAGCGCGAACAAGGCGAGCGTGCTCACCAAGATATACTGAAAATTTAAAGATTTTATCAGGGAATTTGAACCGAACCAACAGAATACAAACGACGTTAAAAAAAAGCCATCAACTTTTGAATATTCATTGATTTTTTTAATTAACTAGTGAAACGTATAAAATAATTTTTTTGTATCTCGGCAGCCTGATGTAATAGAGAAAACCCCAATTATGGATTCGAATTCTGCCTACCAAATCACCCAAGGAAAGAAATTTGGTTGCTCCAGTCCAAAACCTTGTTGGCAATTGTAATTTTTATAATAATAATTATTTCTTGAGTATAAATTAAAATTCCCATCAAATTATTAAAATTCTTAACAAGTTTAGTTTGGCTTAAAATCTTCTTTAATTATAGCCACCACCATTATAAGATCCTAAAATTATGGCATTTTAAGGATAATACCCATGTGTAACTTCACGAAATATTTATCTAGAATCCCACAAAATTTAATATTCTCTGTCCTTGATTTTGCCACGTTCATACGCCTGATTTTGGTGTCAAATTCGTTTCAACTTTTCTACCCAGCTTGAAATTTAAAATCAGCACAATCGATTAAGCAGGAAAACAATAATACCTACAAATGTCAATCAACTTTCTTGTTCGTAAACTTTTTTTTGCTGTATAAACTTTTGTGTACCAATGGCGCATATTCAGAAATCATAACTAAAGTCGCAACTAATAAAATAGGAACTTAAAAAATAGTTCATACAGGGGTGTGCTGCAAATCGCAAACGCAAGAATTTCTAAGTTGTTTTTAATAAACCTTAAACCTAATTCTAATAATTTTTTGTTTAAAATCGTGTTTAATAGGGAAATATTTGTTTATTATTTGTCATAAAATTCTTTTATTACAGAAATCTTACTTAAAAACGTCTTTTAAAATTCTTGCGTTTACGTTTGCGATTTCCAGCACACCCCTGATTGAACCAGCTGATTGAAGAAATGCAACCATGCATATTGGCATGTAGAGAAACCCAAGTGTCGATGATAATTTGAATGTAGTTAATTTAAAAGCTTATTAGGCTATTAAAACAATAATTATTGTTCTAAAAAAAATGCATACAAATTCTAAAAAAGTTATTTTTGGGTTGTAGTTTTTATATAAATCAATTAAAATATAACTTTTCAATAAAATTTGGTGAGTAAAAACCCATCCCTAGTTTATTTTATTTTTTGTATAGATGCTTTTGGACCCAGTAAAAATGGATGCGAGTGGCAAATGTGATAAGGCAAGTTTATTATTTACAAAATTGTAAGAGAGTTTAGAGTTTTCTATATTCAAAATTGACACAAATTTGTTGCAAAAATTGTTTTCCTTTTCAAATATATTATAAGATAATATTAATCAGCTGTTCTTTGTATGTATTGGTTAGTACACATTTAGCTTGACCCATAATTTAGTGTAAACTTTTTCTGTTGAAAGTAAACAACTGTGAATAACTTAAATAGGTACTTAAAAAATTTTAACACTTATGGCCAATTTTCAGGATTGATATTAAAACACATTTATTTTTAAAATCGTTTTAAATACAATATTCTCTTATTCACTAAAAAACTTAAGTGAAACTTAAGTCACCGATGTGGTACACTAAATTTAAACTTAAGTTTCCATTGTAATATTTTAACAAGGTGGCCTCAATATCACGACAATACAACAAAAACAGGCAAAGCATTAACAGTCAGCGGTTTTTTCAGACCACCTTGTAAATAATTGCACTTGCTTATATATTTTTTTTTGTATTTAGTAGTGCTACCATACTTTTATCTTAATTAAATAAGACTTTTCAAATAAAGCTCAAAAAACCAATCAGTATTTAAATACGATTTAAGTTTTTATGAAAATTAACTTAATATCGATTTAAATACAAACCTGAAAATTGGGCATTAGTGATAATTTATGAATATGCGCCAATATTTTTATTTGTTTAATAACGGCATTTTTTATTTCAGTGAAAAAAAAATGTTTAACTAAAATTGTCGGCTACTTTTCACCACTAAGCTCTAATTTCATAGGCTTTTACATAAAAATAAAATTTTATCCCATTAATTTGCCCAAATAATTTTCATTCGGTTCAGCACATTTCGTTTATAGAATTCACGTCCTGGTTTTTTTTTTGATTTTTTACCTATATTCGAAAAGTATTTCAAGCAAAGCACAAATTTTCTCTCCGGATCAAGGGGGTAATCGTTCACTCACAATTTTATTACAGTAACGGACTGAAGTTTATTTAAGAAACATTCCGTTCAGTCATTTTTAAATAAATAAACATTTAAAATTCCAAGCAAATTTATTTTTAACTGATTCTAACAGTTATTCAAAAAACTAAGTGCATATTAATACGGATTTTCAGTTGCAGTTAATATTGTCCGTTGATTGAGTTAAATTCTTCTTTATGTTAAAGTAAATAAAAATGTAATTTAAAGCAACGAAAAGTTAGTTTAATTTTTACTGTCAAAAATACAACCGGGAATTCCGTAAAAACAAATCAATATTCAGTTATCTTTTTTAAATTAATTGTCAAAAAATTAACTACATATTCCGTAAAAACAAATAAATATGCAGTTATTTGATAAAATTTTACTGTCAAAAATTCAACACCATATTCAGTAAAAACAATTAAATATTCAGTTATTTTAATAATTTTACTACCAAAAATAAATTTTTACTTATCTATAAAAAATGAATTGCTTGTTTTGTGTAAGCAATACCCATTTGCTATTTGTTAAAATAATTTAGTTAAATACATCAAATTTTAAAAGTAAAATATTTGCGAAGCCATATCGGTCATGCTGTTGGTGTCTTATAATTGAGAGTTCTTCTGTAAACAACGTGGTCAGCGGACAGGTGCCTGTCTGGTATTTTTTAGAAATTCGGCTCTTTTGTGGAGTAAACGAAAATTTAATAAAATAACTGAATATTTAATTGTTTTTACTGAATATGGGGTCAATTTGACATTAAAAAATTGACAGTAAAATTTTAATAAAAACCTGAATATTTAATCGTTTTTACTGAATATGGTGTTGAATTTTTGACAATAAAATTTTACAAAATAACTGAATATTTATTTGATTTTACGGAATATGGTGTTGAATTTTTGACAATAAAAATTAAATGAACTTTTTGTTAAAAATAAATGAAAAATAGGTATACCGGTTTTTAATTGAACTTTCATTTATTTTATATTACAATTTCAGTTAATTTTACGTACAGAATATTGTGAGTGTTGGGTTAATCAAAAATCTGCAATAATCCTTAATTTTAAGAGCCGATGTTGAATGTGAACCACAGCTAAACGTCAAGTTTTTTTCTGTATTTCATTTGAAATTTCTCAATTTCAGACAAATTCAATTTGAACCATGGAAAGATACACAATCGAGCAACGCGTTATAGTTATTCAGGCATATTATGAAAATGGGCTTTCAAATCAAAATGCATATCGTGCACTTCGTGATTTTTTTGGTCAAAGTAATCGTCCAAATGTGCGTACAATCGGAAAAATCGAGCACACAGACACAGACAAAAACTAAAGCCTCTTCTCCATTCCAAACGTCGTCAATGGTCAGAATGGTGGCAAGAAATGGCAACAGTGGACTATCAGTTTTCGAAGAAAATTATTTTCAGTGATGAGGAACAATTTAACCTCAGTGGATTCGTCAGTAGCAGAATTATCGCATTTTGGCATCTGATTGTCGAAAATTTAATACACCTACAAAGAGTGACTCTTTGGTGCGGTTTATGAGCTGGCAGCAAAATCGGGCCGTTTTGTGAATGTTACTGTGAATGGTGTTCGCTATCGTGAGATGATAACGAACTTTTAATTGCCCGAATTGAAAGATATGGATGTGGACGATATGTGGTTTTAACAGGACGTTGCCACTTGCCACACAGCTAACGAAACAATGGCTCTTTTGCGCGACAAATTCAATGGACTTGAGATAGTGGTGGCTATATCAATTGGCCGCCAAGATCATGTGATTTGACACCGTTGGACTTCTTTCTTTGGGGTTATTTCAAAGAAAAGGTGTACGTCGATAAGCCAGCAATAATTCACAGAAAAAATTATTAGTAGTTTTTTATCAATTAAGAAAATGATTTAAAAAGTATTTTAACTTAATTAATGTAATAATTGAATCAATTATTTTTTATATGTTGAACGAAAATTAAAAATATAATTTTGATTTAAATTACATTTTAGTTGTTTTGAAATAAAATTTGAATTAAAATAATAATCAATTACCAAAAAATTATTTCGTTTAAAATAAAATAATTTAAACTTGTGAAATTGTTGTTGGAAATTGTCAAAATCAATCAACACATTGTTTGAAATGGCATAGTTTCTTGATCATTTTTTTAATTAAAATTCAAAATATAATTTGTTGAAAAAAAAAGTATTCAAAATATAAAATTTTTACAATTTTAGTAATCAATATAATCATTTTGGTAATAGGTGCAAAATCAACAAATGGGTTGCTTGATTCTATGAATTCAGTATAAAATTGGTGATTAGAGACAATTTTTAATGTTTTCTGTATTCAAGAGCTGAAGGATGAGAAAATTCGGCACATTAACGGCATAGAACCTCCATTATGCCTCAGCGTCATCGAAAATTTGGACCATCGGATGGAGGTGTGCCGCCGAGGCCGATATTTTGTTTCATACATAATTGAACTATACCAATATTAACATAATAAAAAATGAATGAAAATAATTTCCTAAATTTATTCAAAATCAACGTCGGCCCTTAAAATTTAACCACCCTTTATTAGAAAAATCAGCGAAAAGGACTAGGTTTGAAATTATGCGTTTCCACTTATTTTTCGGTTTGTAAATCTATATGGTACTCGTGTTTAAGCTGTTGTTGCGATTTAAGGTTTATAAATTAAGGTGGTTTTGAAGAATTTGTAATGTTATTCATATCAAACTGTAATGGGCTATTTTTTTATAAAAAATTTTATTATTTGTGTATTAACAATTTCCGAGGTATAACTTATATTCTATAACTTTTCGTTATTTGATCCTTTTTCTAAGAATAAGCTTAGGCTGAGCATTACCACAGATGCGATATAATCGCAAGAAAATATTAATGTTTAAGCATTGAAGACAAGGAACAATTTTCCTTAGGGTATTAAAATATTGGCATTTTACTATCAACGTTTATTTGTTTTAAAATGTGAATTCCTTCTTTATATACATACATATCGCCGGTTTCATGTAGAAAGGCCCTAATTGGATTTTTTCGAAATTGAGTTTTTTAGGGATTCTTATACAAAAACACCTCGTTACAAGGATTAAATACAATAGCATCAATAATATCAGTTTACCACGCAATTGAAGAATCAATTTTACATTATGATACATACAGTTTCTAATATGTTTTGGCTTCTCCTTTAAAGTTGCAATTAAATGAGTTAGGGCCTTTCTACATAAGACCAACATGAAATGTATACATACATATGAACTTCTTTTCTTACATGATATATTCTGCCTTTCATCACATTTTTTGACATGCCTACATACATACATACAAACATACAAAAAACAAATTTAATACCACAAATTTATCCCTGGAGATAAAAAAAAATTTGAAGCAAAAGAAAAAATGAAGAAACACTTTTTTCCTTTCTTTCATATTATTTAAATTTAAAATTAATTGAGCTTTAAATTTGCCATTAAAATAAAAATATCTCTTGTTTTGTTTCAAAATTTCCGTTAGCAAATCTAATAATAATTTTTTCCTTTTTTTCGACAAGATGCCTAAAACAAAAGGATACATTTTTTTATTTTTATTTTGTCTATGTCAGCAAAAGAGTAGAATGTAAATTACAACGAAATTTATTTTAATTTAAACCACACGAGCTTGACTTTCCATTTATTGCATATCAACATTAAGGATCAAACCCATTTGTGTTTTATCAAAAAGAAAAAGAAAAACAAAAAAATAAAAAAAAAATGTGTGTGAATGAGTTGGTAAAATATAGAGAATTTAAAATATAAAACCATACAAAAACCAAATATGTAATTTGTTAAAATTTTCAAGTAAACGTATGTATGCGTGTGTGTGTGTGTGTGAGTTTAACTTTAAAAATGGAATTTTATGTTAAACAAAAACTTCTTTCAAATCTCAAATAAATGTGTATGTGTATGTATTAAAAACAAGCACTTTTTCATTGAAAAATATAATAAACTTTTAGTTTTTTAACTCTAATCCATTAAACTATATTGACACTCATACAAGTGTTTTAATTTTGTATAAATTTTCACAGAAAATGGTTTTTGTTTGATAAATACGAAAAATGTTTAATGTGTTAAAAATAGCAAACACCATAAAATACATAACAAAAAAAGACTTTTACAGTGGAGTACGCATAAAAAGAATAAAATTTCAGAATATAAAATCAAATCACACACGTTAAGGTACGCTAACAAAATGTTTGTTATAAAGCACAAAGTCAGGAAAGTCGCCTTAACTTATATCAGTAACAACATTTGTATATAAGCTTTTTTCAGGAGTCGCATTTGTCTGGGAGATATGTTTAAATATGTAACGATATTAATTTAATTTAGTAAGATGATTAACAGATACTCTTTTCCGGAAAGAAACTGGTATGGGGCTTTTTGAAATTGCGTACCAATTTTCACCATTTTTTTTAATATAATTTTGGCAGGCCTTTTGAATATCTTTAAAATAGCAACAAGTACCTTGCGCACAAAGTTGGCATATATGGACGGATGTACATCGTTAGACCGATTCAAAAATTGATTCGAAGTCGATCTGTATGCTAAAATCTGGGTCTAGGATCAAGAACTTTATGTGTTTCACATTCAGTAAAATACAAATATATAATACCTTCTCCATCTGTGGAGATTTTCAAAATGTTAAATTTACACTTTTTTCTTTTGTAAAAAAACACTTTGATTGCGGAATACATGAAGTTTTGTTCTAATATATATTTATAAAAAAACCTGAAAAGAGTAAAAAAAAATGCCTGGCCAGGCCCATCACCCAAAAAGTACTTAAAGTCAGGAATTCAGTATTTATTTGAATTTTAAATGTTATGAAGAATTAACCGAATCTTATAGACCAAGTTTATTTGAGGGGTAAGTAGAAAGAGGAAGCACATAAATTAAAAAACACCTGAAAATTAAAGTTTAATGGTTAATGGATACAAATTAAAGGTTGTCACAAGCCGATCTGGTTCAAAGAGGCAGATATGAACAAGACAACTATTGCGCATTATATATGTTATAAATATATAACAACCAAGTACCCATCGTATCTGGGCTCTTTTTTTCCTCTTATGACTAATAAGTCACTGATGGTTAAAACGCCGGTTTAGTTGAACTAAACTTGAATTTATATGTAGTTTAAACTCAACAACTTTAAACCAGTGTCCCATGTTTTATATGTTGTTAAAAAACTAACATGTGGCAGCACAATGACAAATCTTATCAAATTCATATGGCCCAATTTTATGCGTTTAAAGATGGTTTATATGTTAAGTGATTTAAAGATTTGTTGGTTTAAGCCAGTGTTCGAAAATAAACACTAAATTTCGTTCCTTAGTGTTCGGTTCGGTAGATTTTTGTAGAAAATCATTAAAAAAAAGGTTTCCCTGTTAGTCATTTTTTTTTATCAAACTCAACAAAAGGTGAGAACATTTAATTCCGTTCGTTTTTTTTTTTGGAATTCACAAACTTCATTGTGTACGCTTCGGCTCATTAATGTTCACACCTTTTGGCTGGTAAAAAAAAACCAAACATTTTTTACAAAACAAAGTACACATACGAAAAAAAACAAAAAGCCAGCGAAATAATTAATCTTTTCATCTCATTAGTAAATTCAAATTAGAATATTAAAATATAATGTTTGTCTACAGTACCACAACAATTGTTCTGTTTTTCAACGAAGAACAGAACATTATATTATCAAAGTTATTTTCGGGAATACAAAATTTATTATTAATACGATTTCCGT
Source organism: Pollenia labialis (assembly GCA_949318255.1). Lineage (NCBI taxonomy): Eukaryota > Metazoa > Arthropoda > Insecta > Diptera > Polleniidae > Pollenia > Pollenia labialis. The sequence goes on from OX439141.1 coordinate 18,528,057, forward strand.
ATGACGTGCTAAATTCCCAGTTTTTCATATTTGATAAATACACTGAAATTTATTGTTGAGGGAAAGCTATATGCGCATTTCACTGGTTGCTTAGGCCAGCTCATCAGAAAACCTTTTCCAAAGATTTAAGAAAGGCCAAAAATATTATACAAATAAAACCCTAAAGCGAATAAGAATTATAAACACTCAAAGTCTTACTTTCAACAATATCAAAGCCAAAACAAAACACCAACAATGAACAGTGAGTTTATCTTTTCTTACATTCTATACATTATATAATGTTCGGTTCTTTCTTGAAAATAGTTACGAACGGTATTAAGGGTTGTGTTCGCCTACTCAATCACTAAAAAAATAGATATCGTTCTTGGGTGTGTGAGCCGAACGCTAACTGATGTACTGTTTATTTTTGAACACTGGTTTAAACACATTTTATACCAAAAATAAGTTTAACTTGCTCTGATTTTATAGCTCTTACTCCTCTGGGGTCCTAAGAAAGCCCATTTAAAAAAGCACACGAACAGTGAAACCGCTGTTCGAACAGAAGGACTTCAGTAAATAAGAGGAGTTAAGTTACCAGAATAAATATATTTATATATATATAAGATCAATCTTGAAGACATTTCAAACGGAACTACAAATCTATATAAAAAACGGCTTATATTTATATTCATATACCATTTCCATCTGTGGTGCAGGGTAAAGGTACATTAAAATTGTATTAAATAAAATTATTATAACCAAAACACTTACAGTCATTTGAGACATTGAATGCAAAAGAAAAAAAAACTACTGAAACTAATATTCCCATAAGAGTCCTTAATTTATTTCACATAAAAACAAACCTGAGAGTGAAAATTTCAAAAAGTGTTTTTCTTTTTTTCTCCAAACATACTCCAACTTATTTCTATAGATTTATAATACAATTTTACACACACTTGTAAAGCATATGTTTGTGATCCAATTTTGTTGTATTTTTGCAATATTTTTTTCTATATAAATATAGAATGTATTTGAATTGGTTTGGTTTCATATATAGTTTTCTTGTGGTTTGCTTCATTTCAATTTGTATTATTTTTTTGGGCTTCGTATTTGAAATAAAACATTAACAATGAAATACTTTTTGTACATGTGGTATACACTTGTATACAGTAAAGTATTCTTGTAGTAGTTGTTGTTCAATTGTTGTTTTTTGTAGTTGTTATTATTGTAGTACAAGTAAATGGAAAACAATAAATGAAATTAACATTTGAATCTTTAACATGATGTTTGTATGTAAATATGTATGGAAGTATGTTTATATCAGAGTTCATGTACGTAAGTAACCCTGTAGGAAATGTCAATAGTTATACTGTGCTGAATAACCATTGACTTTGTTACCAGTACTACAGACGAACTGTAGACCAGAAAATGCTTCCTGCTTAAGACATTTATCATGTGCTTGTCATTGAAAATACACCACTTCCCTTAGAACTATTGACTTAGAAGTTCTTGTAAGACCATATAGAGACATTGGAAAGAGAGATTCAGTGGTACACTATAAAAGTATATGTTTTTGAATATTTTTACTAGATTTTCGCAATGGGTTTATTAGTGGATCCAACTACTTGAATAAATTTTGTTTAAATAAGATGTCTAATTAAAAAAAAAAGAACTGTCATACAATAATCTAAAAAAAAGGCGAATTTATACTGAAAATTGTTCACAAAGGTCTCATTTCACCAATTCTATTTAAATTTATATTTATGTTTAAAATTCGTTTTTCATGTCAATAGAAACTAAAATTATAGAAAAAAAAGAATTGGTGAAATAAAGACAAATTCCAACTTAACAGCTGTCAAAATAATTCTTGTGTTCTCTAAGGCAGATTAATATGTAGACGCTTTGTTAACAGTGTCACTGAAAAAATCACTAAATTTATCGACAAATGTGGCGACTTGGACAAATTTCATCTAAAGTTTCCTGCAGGGTATAGTTTTTATTTCTGTTTTGCTTGGGTTTGCACCAAATAAAATCCAATTTGTAGAGATGTGTTGTATGTTTTAAATGTTTTTCGGATATTTTGTTCATACCCTGCAGGAGCTTGAACTGGTACCTAATTAGTACCGAACTAGTACAAAAATAACCAGTCCTAGCTCTCAACTGTAAACTTTTCTACACCATCTTAATGCTCAAATTAGCACTGAGTGGGCTTGGAACATCACTATTACTATTGGTTCTAAACGTGTACCAGTGCACTTGGAACACATTGGGTGCTTTTTGCATTTTACCATTTTTTTATAATAAAAATCCCATAAATAAATGATTTGAAATCAAATTTAGGAAGCAGTATCAAAAAAGAAATATGTACCGGAATTTTAGTTTTGTTGCAAAAAATTCTATCATTCTAGCAGTAGTGCCCTTGTAATAAATCAAGTTCTTTTAATATTCTAAGTAAAGCAGCCCATACACGTTTTTTTTTTTTTTTTTAATTTCTTAAGCTGATCCCTCGAAGCTCTACGCTTGTCTGCAGGAAAGAAACCAGACTCTCTGGCGGAAATCGAACCCACAACCCCGGCGCTGTTAGACCAGGTCTCTACCAGCTAGGCGACCGGGGGCTCTCATATGCACTAGTATTTTTTAATAAAAACTCTAACCCCGTAAGCACTAGTACTTCTTGTTCAAGTAATTGTACTAGTGACATTTAAACAATTAACTCTTTACCTTCCGCAGGGTATAATTTCTTACACTTGTATACGTATGTATGTATATGCAAAATATATTCAATAGCTTTTATTATATCAAGTGGTAAAATATGAAGTAGCACTTATTTTATAGAAAGTGTTATGCCATAATATTTTGAGAGCATATTTCTTTTTTTTATTAACATAGAGAATTTTTGTATATAAACATATCGCACATGATCATAAAAAAGTATTAACTCAAACAATTTTTTTACATATTGGAAAAATTCGAAACATTATAACGTTTTATATATTCATATCTATCCACTGTAAAAATATCGTGCTAGTGTGTCCAGTTTTACGTCCCACGTACAAAAAGTTTTTCAATATTACAACTTTGCTTTAAACTAAAGTGAGCAATATTTTAAAAGCAAGTTTCTAATACATGGTAAGTAAAAGTAAAGTTAAAAGAAAAAATAACGTCCCACAAAAATAACTAATGACTAGTTGTTATAATGGTTCTTAGCGGGGCTTTGACGGAAGCTCTGGACATACATATATCTCATAAGCAAACCTTTAATGGCATTAACCCCTCGAGTTCTTGAGTATTTAAAACATCGATGGACCCATTATAATTACCCTGCGGGAAACTTGTGTCAATTGGTCCAACAGACTGGTCCTGGGATTTGAAAAAATAGAACAAGTACAAAAAAAAAGAACTCATGACCAGTTAAAGAATAACCAATCCCTTAGCTGGTTTATGAAGGTAGCAAAAGTAATGAATTACAGTACAGTCTTCAACGATGCAGTGACACATTTTTTGATACTCTCTTAAATTTGGTTCATGAAATTAATTCTAGGGCTTGTGTTATTGCAATCATACCACATTGTTTTGATATAATACAACATTTTAGTAACTGACACTAAGCACGTTCATTGAGAATAGATCTGTGACCGGTCAAATGGTGTCAATTGACCCCCCTCCAAAGACAACACCATGTAAAAGTGACAGGTGTTATTTATATAAATTGTTAGAACCGGTTTCTACCACCAGAGGCCTATCACCGGGCTACTTTGGTGTCAGTTCGTTTCCGTCTAGGGTAGTTAGTGAAAAAAAAAACAATTTTACAAAATCCTCTACCGCATTCTACTGATTTTTGCAAAGCATTAAAGCTGAATTTATGATAGAAACGACCAACAATACTAAACTTAAAAAAAATAAGAAAGAGTGGAGACTGAAAAAAAGGCTCTTTTCGATTCTGTAGTTATAACATATCCTAACGAATATTTAACGAAAAAAGTAAGAGTCAATCAGGCAAATTCTCCGGAAGGACCTAGATGAAATATCCCAGCAAAAAATGTGCTCCGAAAGGATTAGGCTGATGGGGTGTTGCCGGTTTGGAGGTCTATTTTCTGCTGACAATAAGCGCTTCTTTTAACATGCAAACAAAGCACTTCTAAAGTGCTTTTTAAGGGCGAACTATATTAACATATTCATTGATGTTTTTCTTTTATTGGTTTAAATGCCTTTTTCAATAATTTTCGTAAACCATAATATATTTTAATTTTTTCGCTTTAAACCCTGCTTCGTTGTCAGCACTAAAATAGTAGCTTTTTTGTATATTTTATTCTTTATTGCTTATCATTTACTGCTTTATAAGAGCTCTCTTATTGAAGCACTCGACAGGAATTGAAGCGGACTGATGAAGAAGAAGAAGTATAAGTTGGAGAGAGTTTAGAGAAAATGAATACCGAACTTAATCTTGTGATTATTGACGGTTAAGTTTGTAACGATACTACAGATACAAAGTGCACAAAAAAGTGATATATATATTTTATATAAAATAATTGCTAAGGATGTAAATTAGGATACCATGGTGTTTGTTTTATATGACCTTCATGGGAGCATAAGATTTTTTGGGTGTTTTATACACTTGTCATATAAACTTCCGATTAAAAACTGGCAAACTACACGCAGAGAAAAAACATGGTTGTGGTAAACATATTCTAAGAGAAACATATTATGATAAGATTCATGATTGTAGTCACCATATTACGATTGTTATTAAATCATATTATGACCAAATATGTTCGTTATATTACATCATAATATATTTCCCTTAATCATATTGTTATCCTGTTAATCATAAAACGTTAAGAAGTTATAATATTACTGTCATGGTAATCATAATAAGTTAAGAAGTAATCATATTATTGTCATGACAATCATAATAAGTTTAGAAGTAATCATATTATTGTCATGGCAATCATAATAAGTTTAGAAGTAATCATATTATTGTCATGACAATCATAATAAGTTTAGAAGTAATCATATTATTGTCATGGCAATCATAATAAGTTTAGAAGTAATCATATTATGATGCAAAGTGATATGAACTGTTATACATACATTCTTTACATCATAATATGATACAACTTTTAACATAATATTTTTATTGGAAAAAAATACTTATGATAAAATAAAAAACATAATATAGTTACTGTAATCTTTTTGTCGTAGGTCGCAATTATTTATAAATTATTTTATGGAGTTTTCATTATTTTTCTCTTAAAATAACACAAAACTTACCAGTAATGGTTAATATTTTGCACCAATATTTTACAAATTTTTCCACCACTTTAAGATTATTAAAATTTTCTAGCAAAGATATTTTATTTTGTGACACTACAACCCTTTTTTAATGTTTTTTCTTTATTTTTTTTTAATTTCTTGTTTATTTTAATGGTTATTTTGTTATTTCTTTTTTAATATTTTTCTTTAATTTTTTTTTAATTTCTTGTTTATTTTAATGGTTATTTTTTTATTATTTAGCCACTCACTAACAAATAATTCGATATGTTTATGTAAAACACGACACAACTGATACAAAATTATTTTACAAATGACGATACCAAAATATTATTAGAGTAACGATATTTTGATTGCATCTTAAACTTATTATAATAAATGTATATAAAGTTATCATGTTATGGCTATTAAATATCATGTTATGGCTGTGAGTAATATAATATGTTTTGAAAGTTATCATAATTTAGTTGTTAGAAAAATATTTATTTTTCGGTCAACAATACTCAAATTTATAATTGCGATAAACATTAATATGTTTACAGTAACTATAATATTGCTGATATTTAATAAAAATAACAATTATTTGTGTACAACAACAATATATCGTTACAATAAACATAGTGTGGTTGCCGTAACCATGCCCAACCATATTTTTTCTCTGCGTGTAGATGATAATGAAAAAAAAAAACAAATTATTGCCGATACCAAGAACCTCATACTAAGAGAATTAAGAGAGAATATTGGATTGATTGTTGATCAACCAATACCAGGTTGGAAAGCATAAACGGTGGGAATACTGCAAGCCTTTTTTAAGAATGCTGGAGTATCCGCAAAATTTACAAAAATTCAAAGTTATTTTTTGGAATATAAAATTATTCCCAATATTTCTTTTTGATAAATACACTGTAATTAATTGTTGAGGGAAAGCTGTTAAAAAAAATATACACGAATTATTATAAAGTAGGTTCTAGTGGTATTGAGAGCAATATTGAATGATTTTCAAATTATTCTAATGACAGAAGGAGTTGGCTTATGGTTTTAGCTCTAAAAATAATTTACGGGTCAGAAATTAAATCGCTCTCCAATAACCTATTCGTCAATTAACTAGCTGCAGTATCTTAGGAAGCAATAGAAAAAGGTGTTTAATAGATTTCTTTTAAATGCTAATCCTTTTAATTCAAGTATGAGGAATAGTTGTAAAATTAAACAAGTAGGAGTGCTATATTCGGCTATGCCTAATCTTATTTAGCCTTCACCATGGTGTGATAATAACACAAAGTTATATAAAAACCATTCTTTAAATATAGATAAATAAATTTTGTGTCACGCCCAAATGTCCAATCCCGCCCACATTTTGTCTGATGTTGTGTTTTGATAACCAAGATGGTGGTACCTAATTTGAAAATGTTACCTCTTGCTGTTCTCCAGCTTAACAAAATTCTTTAATGTCTTTGAATGGGAAGTGTCACGCCACTTAACCAATCCCGCCCAAAATTTTGTCGGTTTTTGTGTTTTGATAAACAAGATGCTTGTAGCTTATTTGGAAACTTTCGCTCTTGCCGTTCCCTAGATATACAAAAATATTAAATAAAAACCAAAAAAAAGTTTGGTCAAATTAGAGGTTTTTTGCTCATATTTCAGCCATTTGTGAACCGTTCTTGATTAATTTCAATAGCAATCAATTCCGGACTATATGCGACACAAACGTATCTGTGGTCTTTGAAAAACTCATTTCAACAGGCAGACAGACGGACATCGTTAAATCAACTTCCCTACTTATAAGGACCCAGAATATATATACTTTAAAGGGTCTCACATTCATATTGTAGAAATTACAAACGAGATGACAAACCTATATATACACTTTTCCATCACCTGTGATGAAGTGTGCCAAAAGGTCAAACGCCACAATCCGCTTTGGAGTTACTTATTCTTCCTCATAACGAAGAAGATAATGATGGCAATGATGAAAAAGAGAGAGATTATTTTAATGGATTCAATGATGATTATGAAACAAAGTTTTAAAGTAAATTAAATGAGATAAAGAAAAAAGCCTAACAATTCTGTGTTTAAGAATATTCATCAATTAAAAAACAATAATATAACGGCTTTCCTAAATAAGTCGCCACTTCTTAGGGATTTGTTCCTCTGCGGATTAGTATAAAAAATAGTTTTTATATGCCTTTAAAATTTGTTTTTCTTCTTTTCACAATTTTTAAGTTAATACCCTCTTTATGTTCAAGTGCGATATGTATATTGTTCAAACAAGTTTTTTTGTTTTTTGAAAAAAGTTGATCAAAATTATTAATAGAAATGTTTACAAAAACTTTGATTCTTTCTTTTTTTTATATGTACCAAAGGCAATTTAGTAACCATACTTATTTTATTAAGTTAGTAATTTTGGTTACAAAACACAATTTTGTGTTTGTTTTTTTAATGGGATTTACTTTTGAAATTTATAACACGAGCTGATTTCTCAATAAGAATTTTATTAGAAACAGAGAAAAAAATCTAAATTTGGAATGAAAAACAATAAAAGAAGTTTAAATCTAGATAAAATAAGATAGCAATGGACAATCTTTGTACGGCATTTATTGAGGTTAGGTTGAAAAGATGTATTGCGGGAGAGTTTTGCGTAATTATAAGCCCAAACCAGATAAAATAGTAGGTTAACTCTAGAACTCTAACGTTATTTTTTTATACGTAAAGACTAACCATTAGTCGAAACGACTTAAGCCTATAGTACACGGAATGTAAAAAGCCACATCAAAGCTATAATAGCAAGTTTGTGTTGTATGATGACGACAAAATTAAGTCAGAGCCACATGCGCATGTGACTTTTTACATTCCGTGTACTATAGGCTTAACATGTAAATATATCCGTATCTATAAGCAAACTGTTAGTTGTTGTAGTTGTTTCTTTGGCCAGAGCGATGAATTTATGAACGTTATTTTTGTCAAGCTAATAGGGCCTAAATTTTTCTTCAATGTAAATAAAATTGAATTTTTAATGACAATATTTTGTTCCCGACGTTTCGTCGATTGTTTGTCGACTTTTTCAAGGGATTGTTAGTTGATTTGGTAAAATTAAATTTTTCGCTTTGTTTTAAATTGAATACCGCATGAAAATGTAAAGCACTGTTAGCCTCTTTATACATTTTCAAGGGTTTCGAGTCAATTTTCCCTAATAATTCTGAATATGCTATAAAGTGTCTTTATTTTTTCAAATGCTAGACATTTGCATAAAGAATCCTTCAGTGCTTCGTCCTATTCGCCACATCATTAAATTTTCCAAAGTGAGCAAAATCAGTTCGTAGTTTTTTATGTTCTGTTAAACATAACACACAAATAATTATCCAAAATTGTTTACCAAATCAGGCATTACCCAAAAAAAAAATAAGTTTTAATAAAAAATTTTATCAAGTGAATTAAATGTTTAATCAAGTGAATTAAACGTTAAATCAAGTTAATGAAACATTTAAGTTTTGTTGATTTGTTTATTTGTGCAAATTTAATTATTTTTTTAATTTAAAGCAAACATTTTTAATTTGGTTTAACAGACTATGGCCCTAATTATATAAAACGCAAAGCAACGCCAAAGAATATCATTGAAAGCAAAAACAAAGTCATAAATATTTTATAATTTTGTTGTTGCTTTCTACGGAAATCCATGTATCGTTTTAAAATTTTCCATGCCACAAGTAATGACGCGTGTGAAATTTAAAAAAAAAAACAATGTGAACTGGAGAAAGCAACAACAAAATAACAAAATATTTATGACTTTGTTTTTGCTTTCAATGTAATTCTATGGAATATGTTCAGCAAAAAAAAGATATTAAAAAAAAGATGAAACAACCAAATTTTTATAAAATTTTACTACTGAGAAAAAGAGTAAGCGCGTGAAGTACGAATTTAACTATTGTAAAAATTTACCCATCTTAAGAGATGTTTACCGTCTCATGATCCTAAACAAGCTGCGAGTGAATAATCTTGCTTGATACCTGTGTGTGTTGTTTGCGCTCATACTCGTCGACGTAAACACATTGTTTTTTACCTAGTGATTAACCTATAAATCACCCTTGTGTGAAAAACCATACAAAAGAAATAATTTGTACACGATACACAAAAAAATTGTTGATGTAGACTAAATAAACTTTTTGATTTTGTTAGCAATATAAATTACGTACTGAAAACACTTTTTTTGATTAAAAATTATTTTTAGTGACGAAATATTTTAAAACTTACGTAAGTTACCCTCGTGTGTGGTTTTCCACAAATATGTATTTTAATGTAATTTTCACTAGAGACAACATTTTCAGAGTTAAGATCCGCCATGATATAGGCCCTAGGAAAGGTATTAATGTTAATATCTTCCATAGCTCATGTATTTCCCTATTCTTCTATTATTTTATATTCTAATCATTTTCTTAACAAAACAAAAATTACATTATATTTTTCCATTATCAAAATTAAACAAATTATCATACTAATGTAATTACGAACACAACAATATTGTGTGTTTAAACTAGATGAACAAAATAAAAAACGCTTTTGTTATTTAAAATCTTATCGGATATTTTTTATTACGGAAACCAACAGGAACAAAAAATATGTACATATAAAATAGAAATTGTATGAAATTGTCTAAGTCAAATAAAAAGCAAAATATAAAAATATAAGAAGAAAAAAACAGCATAATAAAATTTACTCGAAGGAAAACATATTTAAGTTTGTGTGCAAATGGATCGAATCTAAGAAATAACCTGCAACCCTATTAGTAGCTGATGACCCATCACCGACCGTCTCTCTATTATCATCATATTTAGTTATGAATAAAATTGTGTTGCTTGGATAAATAATTCCTGTTATTTGGGTTCACTGTTCTTGTTCAATGTTATTGAACAAAAAATTGTTTGTTAAAAGGTAAATTGTGCATAAATTTAATATCTTTAGACATAATGGATGTTTAGATAATAACAAAAGGACAATAACTAAAAGAAAATATAAGAAAATTTTAATGTATTATCCAGGGTTCCTAAATTCCTAAACATTTTGATTTTAATCCTGAGAAAACGCGGTAAAAACTTTTGTGATTTTGCCCAAATTTTTAATACAATCTATACTTTTTAGACCACGATGAAATATTTTTTGAACTGTTTTAAGCAACATTAAATTTTATGTTCAGACAGGATAGTACTGCATTTTATCTAGAAAATGCTCACTTTGCACATTCGCTTTTGAATATGGAAGAGACAAACATATATTTTTTCCACAAATTACACTCTAAAATCACTTATAGACGAAAAAAAAATCTCATCGTAGATATCTAAACTCTTTAAAATTATGCTGTAAATGTTATCTGGGGTATCATATAGTCGATCTGGACCTTTTATACTTTCTTATTTGTTATTATTGTTTAAAATATATTTCAAGAATTAAAGGAAAACAAGATCGTTTTCGGATCATAAAAGTCTCGGCATTGCACCACAAAAGATTAAAGATTCTGACGGACAACAAGTCAACAAACACTAAGTCCTCGCCAAAAAGTCGGTGCCAAAATTCTCTCAAATCTGATAATCTTACCCAACGAACACAAAGTTCAGCTTATCATTCTGCGCTTAGATGCGTTATTATATGCTTTAGATGACAATCATAAACTAAGAGTTAGCATCAAAAATTGTGACAAAATCCTAAATTTGGTATTTAACCCTTATGTGATTGGCAAGGTACCCGGGTACCTTTGGCATTTTCAACTTATTTTTTTTTTAAATATAAAGATGGTCAAAATATCTTAAACTTCTTGAGAACTCCTAACTATTAATAACTTTTAAATTATAATTATGTTTAGCTTAAAAATTATTTTGAAAAGGCGTGGTGAAGCAGTTTTCATATTATACCCTTAACGGTATGGCAAGGTACCCGGGTACCTTCATACATTAAATGTTTCCTGTACTCGGTCAAAATTTAAGATATTCTAAAACAATACACCTAAAAACATTCAATTACTACATCTTTGCAATAAGGGAAATCACCGGAGTAATATTTACAAGTTTTTTGTTTCACATTTGCTAACGTAAATATGCATCAAGAAAAATTTACATTAAATTTCAAACCTTGCAATGCTGTTAAAGGTGTTTCTTTTGCCATTCACATAAGGGTTAACATTAGAAAAAACAACTTTGGATATAGTCCATTTAACACTTTACTGGAATTTAAAAAAAAAAAAAAATTCCCTCCAATTTTGCGAACCAACAGAAACTCTAGTCTCATCCTTGTTTAATTTAATTTTTTTCCAAATATTGTTTATTATAAAATTCCCTTTTTGCTGGAAAATAAGAATTTCTTGTGAAGAAAATATTATGTGTTTTATACAAAATATTTTGCAAAGGATAAACATTTAGGATACAAAAAAAAATAAAATAATATTGTTGGCTATTGTCTTGGCCAAGTCAATCCAATTAAATTGTTTTTTCATCAGTTTTTGTAATACAAAAGAAATTAGTTGTTAGAACAATGACAACGAAAAAATTTTGTATTGCTTAACAGTAAGTGAAAGATTAGTATTTGGTTAGAATTTATATAAAACTTTATATAAAAAAAAATTCAGAACAATTTAGTTACTACAGGGATTATTTTTGGTTATTTTTTCCCAAACTATTTGCATGTTTTTTTTTATAATCAAAAATATAAATAAATATTTGGTTTATATAAAATCATTTAAAAATTAGGTTTTATACAAAATTATAATAAGCAATATTGTCTTCTGTAAAAACTGATTTGACAATTTTTCGTTATTTTAAGATTAATTTAGTTTGGATTGTCAATTCATCATAAGGGCAGAGCAACATTATGCTGGAATTTTTTATAAAAATCATGGTTAAATTTCATTTGAAAATATTGTTAATTACGCACAGCACACTTTTAGTTAACTCGCTATGTAGATACATAGAATTCCAGCATCTGGCGCAATGATAACTCTCACACCATTCTCTATATACCTTCAGGTTAGGTTAGGCAAAATGGCAGTCAGTAACCATATAACACACTTTGAACTAAAGATTCATTATGATAACATGGATCTTTACATTACAGAACCGCCTTTGCAAGAGCCAAGCCGAACTTCTAACGAACTTTTAAATGCGCCTAAGTTCAAGGCCAGTATAATCATATAGGTTCCCGATGCCATATCGCCCCGTCACCTTCTAGCCAGTGCAGAACGGTGATAGATAAACTTTTACTTCGTCATTTAAGGCATCTAAGGCAGTAATCATTGTATCCGGTTCCCAGACATTGTGCTTGTCCACCTATAAAACAGTGTCCAGCGACATTAGATATTAAAACTTATACTTTCCTCTTTGTCATTTATAGTAGAGATTTTATTGCCCGTCATTTATGCGCGGCCACAATTGTCTGCATATCCATTATATCCCTGAAAACTTAATGTTTTGTGAGCATTATGGACCGTTTGAAATATTTAAACTTACAGTAATCGCTGAGCAGTTAAGAATCCGGATTTAATTTTGCTGCCAGCCACCCGGACGGAAGGACATAGTTTCATCGATCCAAAATGTTATTCTGGGTGGATGGGTATAGATAAGCCAATATATACCTAACAAATATTTGACGAAAAAAACAAAAAAAAAGCATGGCCAAGGTTTTGAACCAATTATCTTTCCTAAGGTAATTTGGTGGGCTGAATTCAAATCTGTAATTTTTTTTTCTCTATTACGTCAGTTTTTCGAGGCACAAAATAAATAAAAAAAATCAATGAATTTTCAAAAGTGAATGGCTTTAGCTATTTAAACGTCGTTTGTATGTTGTTGGTTCGGTTTCATGTATTAGAGTCCAGCAATAGTCTCCCGGCATGCTTTTGGCATGATAAATTCTTTAAATGATAAGTTCTTTAAATTTCCATTTCATTTTGGTGAGCACGCTCCCCCTGTTCGCGCTCACTTTTTGAAAATAAATCTAAATGCTAATGAAGAATCTGCAAAACATTGTCGGTGCCCACGGTTTGTCCAAGTTTCTGAATGCAAAGCCAACGTAATGTAAATATTCATATTTCAATGATTCTAATATTGCATATCCTTTTTTCCAAACAAATATTCACCACACACTAAGCAAAAATACCTTAAATCAGTAACACTCGATCTCCAGGTCTTGCTTAAACGCTACTATTATGAAGATTTAGAATGAATGTGGGCTTCGGTCAAATAAATAATTGTGAAATTGTAGTGTCAGTATTGACTGTTTTACAGTATTGGCAAGATAAGCAATCAACAAGACGTGATTATTCAATTTTGATGCCAAATTCGAATTTCGCACACCCAGATTAGTTAAAAAAACAGCCAATTTTGTTTCAAAATTTGTAGACCCGTGTTATTTATAACAATTTCTGTTGATTTACTATATTTGCAAGAAGATAATTGTAAAATTTAATTCAGAAACTTTTAAATGATGTTAAATTAACCCAAACGTTTAGCAAAAGCAAATAATTTTTTATATTTGGAAAACTAGTGTTTACGACCCTAATTTAGACCCTTATTGTGTAGATCGTAACGCAACGCCAAAAATTACATTAAAATCACAAACAATGTCAAGAGAAATTCATAAATTTTTCGTTGCTATCTACAGAAATTCATATTGCGTTTTAAAGTTTTCAACGCCACATTATGCGCAGAGTTTTGAATTTAAAAAATTTAATACAAGTTTCTGTAGGAAGCAACAATAAAATTTATTGTGTTACGTTTTATACATTTACGGCCTTAATTTATGAGAACAAAGCTTTACACACTTCACCACCAACGCATAATACCCAATGCGATAATAATACCTATGGCGATATCATTTTAAAGGCACAACATTTTTAGAATAAAAAAAATTCAAAAGCAAGTCTTTAAAAATTTTGTAAAAAGTATTCAAGATCTTTCATCATTCTTTTAAAATTTATGGAAACAACGATTTTAGAAGGAAAGAAATCATCTTGAGGAGCAGTAAATTTTAAAACAATTCTGTTTTTTTTATTGTATTAGAAAACAGATACATATTACAATCCTCCCTCAATTTTTCTACTTTCATTGCAAAATTCTTTAAATATACAATTTATTTTATTATGTTTTTTTTCTTTAACAAACATTGAATTCACTTAAATGCCTTAAGCGCAAGAATAAATTAAGTCATTTAACTTTTTCGTCTCCACACAAAAAAAACCTACTAAACGTATGATTAATAAATAATTCATAATAATGCCACAAATTTAACATCATGACTAGGCAGCAATCAAAATGATACACATAAAATAAAAACAATATAAAATATAACTTTTACAAAGATGAAAAAAATAAGTTGCTATTAACATAAAAATTAAGTTGTCTGGAACTTTTTGTACGCCTTAATTTCTTCTAAAATAAATCAAAAATTTAAACACATTAACAAGTCTCACAACACTGTGCATTCAGTCAGTCGCTCAGCATAATTTGCACAAAGAAATTTTAAATAATCATTTCTTTTGTGTCTGAAAATAGTAAGAAGAGCAAAAAAAAAGAAGAATTAGTAATGCTACAATAAAACCTTGAATTTGGCTCAAAGTAAAACAACCTATTTAAAGTATAGCCAAAATCCTTATTATCATTGTTGGTTTAAATCACCTTGGAATATTTTTATGTGTCTTGTTCATTTTTTTTTTTTGTCATTTAACTCAACACAACATTTAGCACAGAATACTCTGGGTGTCTTTTTTTATGTTCTTAGGTTTGACACAAAGAGAATAAAAAAAAACCCTTAAGAATCTAGGTAAATATTTTAAAAACAAGTAACAAATGCTAAGGGAAAAATCAAATATCAATGTGTGTGTGTGTGTGAGTATTTGTGTACATGCCCTACAGCCAAAGTAACAAGTATTTAGCTAGAAATATACTAGTTGCTATTTACATCAGACTAGTTGCATATCTCTTAATTTTTTTATATAACAAACTATAGATTTTGACTAGCTAAGAAGTAGTATAAAAACAAAAAAAATAGTATGAAAATAAGAGCAAAACTAACAGTAAAGAAGAAGACATTTCAATGTTGTCTTGCCATAGGCGACCATCAAGTTCATTTGTATGCAGTTATATACTAGTTAAAAATTTATTTCTCCATTTATAGTAAAAAAAACAAAAAAAAAAAACAAAATAAAATATTAACATCAGACTATTTTTTTATAAAACGAACTATAGATTTTGACTAGTTAAGACCCAGTTTTTTTATAGTATAAAAACAAAAAAAATAGTATGAAAATACGAGTAAAATTAACAGTGAAGACGAAGAGATTTTAATGTTGGCTTGCCATAGGCGACCATCAAGTTCATTTGTATGCAGTTATATACTAGTTAAAAATTTATTTCTCCATTTATAGTAAAAAAAACAAAAAAAAAAAACAAAATAAAATATTAACATCAGACTATTTTTTTATAAAACGAACTATAGATTTTGACTAGTTAAGACCCAGTTTTTTTATAGTATAAAAACAAAAAAAATAGTATGAAAATACGAGTAAAATTAACAGTGAAGACGAAGAGATTTTAATGTTGGCTTGCCATAGGCGACCATCAAGTTCATTTGTATGCAGTTATATACTAGTTAAAAATTTATTTCTCCATTTATAGTAAAAAAAACAAAAAAAAAAAACAAAATAAAATATTAACATCAGACTATTTTTTTATAAAACGAACTATAGATTTTGACTAGTTAAGACCCAGTTTTTTTATAGTATAAAAACAAAAAAAATAGTATGAAAATACGAGTAAAATTAACAGTGAAGAAGAAGAGATTTTAATGTTGGCTTGCCATAGGCGACCATCAAGTTCATTTGTATGCAGTTATATACTAGTTAAAAATTTATTTCTATTTAAAAAAAGAGATTTTCTTGCTAATTGTTTCAATTTAGTTGTATACCGCTTTTTTGTTGGCAATAAATCAAGAAAATTTTCTATGTACAATTTTCATATACCAGCAGAATGTCATACATCTTCTGACCTGCTACGATTTTAAACATCATTTTACTAAATTTCACATATTAAACTCAAAAATTTAAGCAAATGGAAATCGCGAATTTTTCTTCTATTAAAAATTATTTTATTTTTCAAACAGAATAGAACAAAAACGTTCTTTTTTTTTTGCTTCGCACTTTAGATTGAAAGCATTCGAAAGGAAACTTCAGAAAAAATTTTTACAAACATTTTCACTTTTCACATTTTAAGCAATTTGTCAACTTCGGAGTCATTGTGCGTTTTATCTTTTAGTGTAAATCGTGTTTTACCTTAACTTTTTACAATAATAATAAAAAATTCGTTTACTTTTAAGGCAATAAAGCCGATATTTCTTCATTGTTCATTATTGTTGTGCTTATTTGACTTGTACGAATCTAGTAATTTTGTGACTAGTCCCATTGCAACTAGTAACATGACTATCCCTTGACATAACTAGCTATGCTTTTATCTGCAAGGTAACATTTATAATTATACATACAGGTCTTTTGATGATTCTTAGAACTGTATACATAAAAATTCCCTAAAGTTTTTTTAAAGTATTATTGCACGAAAAAGTTCTTAGGACAAAGTTAAAAAAAATTGTTCATCAGAAACAAGAGAGACTAAGAAAACGAATGTAAATGTAAATTAAAGCTGATTCAAGAAAATAGAATCAAGCAGACTAAACGACGCAATATGTATTAAAAAAAATGGATAGCAACTGTTACCTTTAACCCATTAAAAGTAATGTTTAAGAAAATGCTTAAGAATTTTATTTAATATTGTATTTAAGAAAATACAATAGCTTGCACATGAGTGTTGAAATTTAAACGAGATAACAGATAAGACAGTGTTTTACGAATAAATTCCAGTCAAGACTTTTTTTTAGGAAGTGTAAACAAAACCAAAAAAAACAAGAGTGGTAGGATTGAACATGATAAAAGAGTACGAAGTTATTCATATCTTAATTGAAATCTGGAAACACTAAATAACCCTTTTTAAGCTGTTTAAGCCTAATTAGACAGAAAACCATCATGTAAATTAATTAGTGAGTTAAAAACTCAAAACCTTCTTTACAGTGCATCTTGTATTTGTATTTTGTATTTTATGTTGTAGACGATTGTCGAACAAACAGTCAGTTTTATAATCTGCTTTCTAGTATCGAAAGATTTCTTTCTGGAAATATTACTTTTCGCAGAACCTCAAAACATAATTTGACTGTATTAACGGGCTTACTAATTTATGATTTTTGCAATCTAATATGTATGTGCTTCATGCTATGTTTGCACAGCATCTTGAATTACGTTGTTCGCTTTTTAAATTACGAATTACGCTGTTCACACGGCATATTCTTAACTCAAGATTAATTCATTCCTTTATGAAAACATTTCTTTTACTTTGAAAATTAATACAAAAGCAAGCAGCAATTTAAAATTTGTTGTTTTTTAACAATTCATATTTTGTTTCTAAATTTATTGTGTTAAACTCACATAACATGAATTCGCCTTGATTTTATGTTTTTTTTTCTTGTTGTTTTGATTTGTTTTTTTTTTTGAAGTCTTCGATAAAAAATTAGTGATGACAATGATTTGTTTGCAGTTGGCATGATAATTAAAAATGAATTACGTACACAGAGCGAAAAAAGACGTTTAAAAATTGTCAACCAATGGTAATAAATTGATTACAAAGTGTTGTCAATATTTTGACAACATTTGTTGACAAATTTTCAACAAAATGTTGTCAAATTGGGCCGAAATGTACAAAACGTACCATTGTTGTCAAATTGACAACACCTTGTTGTCAAATATGTAGCGCACTGTCATTATTAATAGCGTATATACAAACAACTTTTGTTTTCGCCGCAAGTATAAAGCACAAGTTTTTTTAAGTGAAATAAAATAAGTAAGAAATAAAATTATAAAACTAAAAAGGGAAAAAAACATTATATACAGTGAAGAAGCATTATGATCCTTGGATATGAAGTAGAGCCTTGAAAAAAATATAAATGTTGGACAAACAATGCAAGTGCAAAATATTAATGATGATGAAGAGGCCTAACAATTTAAAAAAATTATATTAAATCCAAACAATGAAGTTCCTGTATTTTTAAATTTTTTATTGTACATTTTATTAAAATTAAACAGGTGAATTATTTTAATTTTTTTTTAAAAATTTTAAATAAATTAATAAAAATGCATCATGTATTTTTATTGGTTGTGTTCGGAATGGGATATTTATTACTATACTCAGAACAATGTGTTATCGAAATGACAACCGAATGTGGTCAATATACCAACGGTGTGTTGTCAAAAATGATAACGGCATGTTGTCGAAATGACAGCATTATGGATATAATATATTAACATTTTGTTGACAGAATGAGCCCAGAAGGTGACAAAATCACAACGTGGTGGTTAAAAAATATTGACACCATCTGTTATCAAATTGAACACAAACGTAGTTGGCTCACTTTTGACAACGAATGGTGCCAATTTTGGTACTTTTATACCGGATTTTTCCCTCTGTGTACAAATGAGATAATTCGCTCTCAAAATTTTGTATGACGAATAATGTAATTGGGCTGTGAACTACCAATGAGAGAGCGAACTATGCAAAAACGCTGTCGAGCGAACATTGCATAAGGCCTGGTACAGAATAAAGAAGTTGTAGTAGCAGCTGAAACTGACGAATGCTTTGTAGCGCGACAAAGTTAAAAAATATGAATTTTGTACTTCAACTTCAACTGCAACGATTACCACAACTACGTATTCTGTTGACAGTACTTTGAAACTTCGGTTTTTAACTTTTGACAGCTTAAAGCGCTATTCGTAACGTTGTACTACAGCGACTATTCTGTTCCCCACTTAAGTCTTCTCTTTAAAGTCGAGATCATCTTAAGGATATTTAAATTTTAATCGTTATATCCTCCGATATAATCAATACCAATGATTCGGAAAAATTCCAAAAGCGACAGATCTCAGGAGATCTTCACGATCTTTTGAGATCGCAGCTGACCAGGAATCCTTTCTGGTAGGCTAGCTGGTAGCGAGCTAGTCTATCAGCGCCGGGGTTGCGGGTTCGATTCCCGCCAGAGACTCTGGTTTTTTTCCTGCAGACAAGCATAAAGCTTCGCGGGATTTGCTTAGGAATTAAAAAAAAAAAAAAAAAAAAAAAAAAAAAAAAAAAAATTAAAAGAAAGAATACGGGTAACACAGAATTCAGATGCGACCGGTAAAACGGCACTGGACTGACTATTCGTTATGGGCTTCGTATTTATGCTTCTTGCACCTTTGGGGGATTACGTGGTGGTTGTGATTTACTACCCAAAGTCGCGGAAAGGTATGTCCTGAAAATTCCACTAAATGGCTTATTTATTCATCACTTGTGCGGGAGTTCGGCTGAGGGACGGATCATTCTTAGCTGATATTGCTACTTAACAGTTGTTGCTAGCATTTTCCCAAAAACAGTGGAGGTAAGCTATCCAACATCATCTTAACTTATTCTTTGTTGCGCTCACAATCTGGTGACGGTTGGTAAACGCAATGTTTTTCATCCAGTGAACAAGTTTTACCATGCAATAGGCCTTCGGACATGTATTCCTGTAAATGTTTTTCCACTTCTCGTGGATATGCTTCTCAATCTGGCATTTTAAATCATCGTTATAATACATTCTTAAAATGTGTCTGTGTATGTTGCCGTATCAAAGTTATTTAGGTGTAAATTAATGTGCACGATATGCATCAAAGACGAAGTACGCTTTCCCTGTCTTTGTATGAAATTAATCTAGAAATAAATTTTGGTTTTAAAATACATGAACTTTTTGACCCCTACATTAAGTTCTTAAAATTTCTACGGAAATCCCTGTTTTCAAATTAGAAACCTTTTAGAAATTTACACATTTAAGTAAATCTAAATATTAAGCAAAAAATTATGAATGAGTGTGGGGCTGTGTCGTTTACTTTTTGCAACAATTTTCTTGTACATTTTCTTTTGCGTGTAAACAGCACGTTCTTTCTCTGTTAAACCTTAAAACTTTTAGCATTTTCTTCCTTTTTCTTGTAAAATTTTCCTCAAAACAAAAAAAATGAAAACTCCCTTTTGATTTTGCCACTACTACGTGTTGACATTTTCTTATTTACATATTTAAGACATTTAATAAAACGTCTTGACTTCTTTGGCCTACAATATGAAATGAAGGTGTTTTTTAGGTTAAACCAGCCATAGAAAAATGTTAAGTTAGCAAAAAAAAAAAAAAAAAGGCGAAGAAATTAAGCACATGCAAATCAAATTGAGATTTAAATATATGATTAAATCAATTTTTTTTGCTCCCCAAAATCTTTTGGCAAACAAATGCAACAAAAATATATTAAGAATTTTATATTTCAAGTATTAAGGACAAAAATATAAACAAGGAGAAATGAGTTTTTCTTTTTAAGCTTTACAGCAGGAAATTTAAAAAAGTCTAATACATAATAAGATAAAGCTCGCTTATGCCCTTTATATATTAACCGTTATTATGTACAAAATTATATTAAGGATATAAATGTTCCTTTTAATGTGTCGGTTTTGTGTATGAGATTTTGTCTTAAATATTAAAGTTAATGGTCGATTTAAAAAAATTCTTATATGCAAATATACTTTTTAATCAAATTTTTGTTTTTATTAAAAAAATTCATAAAAATGTTCTTGATTTCTTTTGAAAGCAAGTAAATATGTAAATTAAAAAAAAAATCCTAAAATCCATTATTTTAAGTGAGAAATTTTCCTCTTTTTCTTTATAATTTAAAAAGGAATGGAAATATTTTAAGGATACTTAAAATATGATTTCCTCATTATTTTAAATTGGGAGATTTAATGATTAAAGGTTCGAAATGAAATTATATCTCTTAATTATTTTTCATGCTTTTATATTTGAAACCTGGTCGGACGTATTTACAATGTATGGAAATACACAGCAAAAATTAACAATTGTCTCTAATCACCAAATTCATAGAATCAAGCAAAACATTTGTTGATTTTGCGCCTAATACCAAATTGATTATTAACATTGCTAAAAAACCTGTAAAAATCAATTAAAATGGATAATCATTCAAAAAAGCAAATTTCGATCTACCAAAGGTAAAAATACAGTTTGGTTTAAGGATTCATATTTGACTATTGACGTCAGCAGTCGTCGATGGCTGCGAGTGTAAGATAGCAAATCCATCTGAGGAGATCGAGTGGTTGCGATCGAAACATGTCATGTAACCAGCCGCCTGGGTTCGAATCTCAGGTCAGTCAAGAATGAATGATTACACTTTGGAACATTTTTGGGATTATTGTCTGGGGGGTGAGAAATTCCAAGTCAGGGTGATGGTACTAGGTCCGTTTAGTAAAACCCTCAAAGGGTTTGGCGTTTGTACGTGTCAGTTTTTTTTATGACATTTTAAATTTTTTCCTTATCTTGATGTTTTTTTGTTAAACATAACTCGAGAACCACTTGTCCGATTTTGCTAAAACAAACTCAAAAAAATTTAGAATTACAATTTCTTTAATCCGTTCATATAACGTTTTTCTTTATAATCAACAGTTTTGCCGGTAAAAATGAATTTGTGGAGAAAATAAAATATTATAATTATTTCGCCCTCGAAAGTATGCTAATAATTAGTTTAATTTATTTTCTTAAAAGTACATGAGAGCGTATACATATGTATGTGTTTGTTTTTCTAATATTAATCATACGTTCAAAATTACGATCATTTAGGATTCTTAGTTTTAATAAAAAAATAAAATTTTAATTTTAGAATTAAATATTAATTAAATAGAACATATACATCAAGGCCCATCTATCAGGTCTGCTTTCTTGTACAAAAACAAAAAACGATTCTTTTTAGTTGTCAAAAATTTACTACCACATATACAAAGCAAAAGGAAAAAACGTGTATGTGTGGCATACCATAAACGTAAACAAACGTATTTGCATTAAATTTTTGCTTTCCCTATAATATTTTCGAAATGATGTATATCAAGGCCCATTGAAAAGGTCTGCGCAAGAAGCCTGATGATCATTGTTTATGTTATTTTTAGTTGTCAAAAGTTGTTTACATGTTGCTTACATGTGCATGTATACGTTTGTTTACGTTTATGGTATGCCACACATACACGTTTTTTCCTTTTGCTTTGTATATGTGGTAGTATTAATTAATATTTAATTCTAAAATTAAAATTTTATTTTTTTATAAAAACTAAAAAAATCCTAAATGATCGTAATTTTGAACGTATGATTTATATTAGAAAAACAAACACATATGTATACGCTCTCATGTACTTTTAAGAAAATAAATTAAACTAATTATTAGCATACTTTCGAGGGCGAAATAATTATAATATTTTTTTTTCTCCACAAATTTATTTTTACCAGCAAAACTGTTGATAATAAAGAAAAACGTTATATGAACGGATTAAAGAAATTGTAATTCTAAATTTTTTTGAGTTTGTTTTAGCAAAATCGGACAAGTGGTTCTCAAGTTATGTTTAACAAAAAAACATCAAGATAAGGAAAAAATTTAAAATGTCATAAAATAAAACTGAAACATGCGAACGCCAAACCCTTTGACGGTTTTACTATACTGACCTAGTACCATCACCCTGACTTGGAATTTCTCACCCCCCAGATTGGCTGTTGTACTGTGTTATCAACAACAATTTTAATTAATTTTCATGTTGTAAAATTCCTTTCTTCAGAAAAATAATTTAATGAAAATTAAATTTGATGAACTTAAGCCTGATTAAAAAATTTAAAAATTTTGGATTTAAAACCATAAATAGTTCAACAAAATAATTTTATAAAAATATAAAATTATGAATATATAAAAACTCTGCCGTTTCAAACAATGTGTGAAATGCGCATAGGAATAGGATATCCCATCAGAAATAAATTTCAGTTTATCAATAGTATGAAATGGGAATTAAGCACGTTTAAACGAAACCTTGTTAATTAATTTTTTGAATCCCAAGAAAAACTTTGAATGTGTTTATTGATTTAATTTAATAAAGCTCAGGTTTTGACAATTCCCAACAACAATTCTACAAGTTTCAATTAGTTTATTTTAATCGAAAAAATCATTAAGATATTTTGTTATTTAACAACAAATATTTTTAATAAAAATGAATTTCAAAATAACTAAAATATTAATTAAATTAAATTATATTTTTAATTTTCTTTCAACAACAAAAAAAAAATAATCCATTCAACTATCATATTAATTAAATTGAAATACTTTTTAAGCAGTTCCTTTAATTGATAGAAAAAACTACTGATAATTTTTTCTGTTTATGCAAAACCCAATAAACCTAATTTAGACGTTTTGATTATCGCCTGTGAACGCGTAGTACAAGCAACCAAAATAGATTTAATAATTCGTAAATATCACTGAACAAGAATCAGCAAAGGAAATTGTTCGAGAGTGGTTCTTGCCAACGAGGCATCACTCGGTTCAAGAAAGTCTCGAATTTCCACGACGAGATAGCCGTCTACTGCTTAACAAGGAAGTTCGAAAAGAAGGCCTTATACTATTCAATGGTATCTTGTGCAGATCCGCCTAAGCGAAGAAATTCTAGTTGCACCTGTACAAAGGGGGTCACCAGACCGCTTCATGCAAATCACTTGGAAGCAAATAAATTTCATATGGCACAAATAACTCTTAGACGTGTATTTCCTTCCGTATTGACAACATTTTGTGAAAGAAGGTCAACAATTTCCTTTGATTCACCTTTGAAATTAAATTCGCAATATTCGCATGTGATGCAGGGTACTATATAATCGGAATTCCCCTTCTATACTTTCTTATTTGTTGATATGAAATCAACGGCCTGTGTGTTTTCGCTGTACAATAGTAGCAGACTTTGCAGTACTATTTTATTTTATTTTGCCAGGATTTAGACTCCCATGTTGTGGAACAGGCGTTATTTTTACGCAATGTTTGGAGCTTCGTAGGATTTGACAAAATAGACAGATCTTTTGAGATCGCGGCTGACCAGAGATCCAATCTGATACCTGGTGACACGGCTATTGACTGACTATTTGGTAAGAGATCAAGCGGTGGTTGTAGTGAATGCCCAAATTCTCTTAAAAGGAGTTCATAAAAAATCGGCTTTATGAGCGGGAAACTTCAGGCTGCTGGCGGATCGCACTAGGCGCTGCTAGATTTGTGCATGCTGGTAGCATGCGCAATACAGGTGCTCAAGAAAATCTTTAAAACTGCTTGTCTCTGACTCCACCGGCCTACAAAGTTTACCAAACATTAAATTTTATGCGATATAATTGTGTTTCGACAATGGCTTGAAAGTAATCATGGGTCCAAGTGCAGCAATTCTAATAACTGAAATATACATTTAATCAAATTTTTGACTGAAATCAAATAAAGATAAATTAAACAACTTTTATCAATTTTAAACGTTGCCTTAGTTTAGTCAGCTGTCACAGAAGACGGTGCTGGCCATATTAGGTTCTTATCTTTGCTGTGGGTATTCCACCACTTAAACTTCATTGAGCATCAAATTATCTGCAAAAAAATTTTTGTTCTAATTTTAATTTTATGGTCTTTCGTTGACTCAAATAAAAATTTATGCTTTTTTATTATTTTACTGCAACTACAAATAAGTTTTTACTGAAATTTTCTACTAACTACCTTATAAAGATAACACTAAGTCTAAATTTGTATTCTTATTTAAATTGTACATACATTTATTCCTTATAAAATATCAAAGTCCTTTAAGAAAATGAAGTATCGCTTACCTGTAAAGAAAAATATAAAAGAATATTAGTGATGTAAAAAACGAAAGTTAAGAATTCAAAATAAAATAAAAGTAAACAATATTTAAAACATATTGCTAAATTTTATTTTTTTAAAGTATTGTTATTCTCTTATTTAAGTAAAAATTGTAGAATAAATTCAAAACAAATTGGCATTTCTTCATCAATAAATTTTTAATTTTTTTTAACTTTCAGAAAAAAAAATGCAAAACACTTGTAAACAAATCAAATTCTTTCCACAAAAATTAAAACTTTTGTACACATAAATAAATAAAAAATTTAGAGTGACTCTCCATCTTAACATTTGAAATGCCGAAAGTGGCAACCACTGTGTAAACGCACACTTTCATAGTTTCAAACATAAATCTCTCTTTTTCGTTCCATTGTACTTTTGAATTATTTATAAAAAGCTTTTTCAACTTTGTTTAAACTTTTTAATCTTCTTGATTAATTAATCAATTGAAATTTTTGCCTCTTTCATTTCAACAAGACAATTTTTGAATGGCGAGAAAACAGCAACACCACTTAAACAAAAATATTTGGAACATTTGATTTGATTTTTTTTTTTTTTTTTTGTTCTTTTCTAATTCACACCTTATGGAATCAAACAAATCCTAAGCAAATAAAGCCATAAGCTTTGTTTTCTTTCACTTTGCAACCATTTGTGGCCGATTTAAATATTCGCTGCATTATACCTTAACGGGCACAGAAGTTGCCAAAAGGAGAAATATAGAGAAAAAGGTAGCCAAAAAAAAAAGACAAACTCAAAGATAACATGCCAATAATGTAGAAGTACAACCAAAAAAAAAAACATACAAAAAGACAAAACTTTGTAAAAGCCATGAATATTTATGAGTTACAAAACATTTTTTTTTTTTCAAACAAAGCTGTTGACAAAAAAGGCTAAAGCATTTTATTTTGTCCAAAACTAAAAAACTCAGACAAATAGAAAACGTCAACAAAACTGTATGGAAAGTAGCTGCGGTGGTTGTTGTCACAAGGTTTTTTATTCAAGTTCCAAAATTTTTTAGTTTTTATCCACTAACACAAAAAGGATTTTTTTTTTTATTTAATTCGCAATTTTTGCAACAAACGAAGTTTTAGAAAATAGTTTTACCGTATTTTATATTTTTGCATATTTATTTATGTATACAGAACGCATACAGAAACATTTCTTTATGCTTAAAATCATTTAAACAGAAACCCAGCAAACACTCGAGTGTTCGAAAGTAAACAGAATATTATTAAGCGTTCGGCCGTTGCTTTACAAAGGCTATAAATATTTGTTAAATTACAAGTTAGTGTGGCACCTACCAAACAATGACAATATAAATAACTCCATATCTGGGGAACGGTTACAGCGAAGTTTTCAAATTTAAAACAAATAAGTTTGTTATCAATACACAACATCAGCCAAAAAGTGGACCGGATTGGGGAAGTGGGAGTGGCTTCTCCATTACAAAGATAGTGTTAATAACAGCGGTCCGGAGAACGGTTACAGGAAAAAAAATTTAAGATTTTGTACAAATATTCAGCATTCTTATCAATGCACAGCATTATTCAAAATGTGAGCTTTATTAGAAAAGTGAGCGTGGTACCTCCTATCCAAAGACAATTTAGATTTCTTTATATCTGGGTAGCCTAGCATTTGCACATGCCACTGCCAGTTCGAAAAACTCAATACACTTACACTATTTTACTAATACAATCACATTAAAAATAATCCCAGCAAACACAGAAGTACACCCTATGTATTGCCAAACGTATTGCCTGGATGAAAAATATTATTGCGGCAATAATCGATTTCGTATTGCGGAAGATACTTCCTTCGGGAAGAAACGTGTCTCGATAGCAATACTCCTTAGCAATACGAAAGCGATTCTGCTAGATAATAAACTGGCAATATTGCCAGTTAACCACATATAAGAAAATAAGTAGATATCGCCAAAATATCATTGGGATGATAAAAAGAAGATTTTGTATTTTGAAAAACATTCATTTTATTTAACATACATTTTTTTATCACAAACATACATAAAAGTAAATTATACTTACAAATAAAATAAAGTAAAATGAAATAATTTTGTAATTTCCAACAAATTTCTTTAAAATTGCATCCATTATGAGGGTTGAGTAACATCTGGATTAAGTTGAAAAGGAAACAGATTAATAAATTACAGATTTATTTAAATTATATATTTACCATCTGCACAATATTTAATTTAATAATTTAATATTTCTTATATTTTTATTTATGCGTACAAATATTTTATAAATTTTTTTCTCTAGAAAATAAAAAATTACTTTGATTATTTCCTTTTAGATGACAATTTGGGCATATTTCTAAACTATTGCCTTAGAGGATATCTTCCATTTGTTTGCAGGGATGCTTTATAAAAATATTTTATTTATTTAATAAGAGTTACAAATACAATTACAAATTATATTCTAACTTAATTAACGGAGTAATAGTAACATAGGCATTCAACCGGTTGTAGTGAAACAAACCAGTCTCTGGCGGGAATCGAACCCGCAACCCCCGCACTGATAGAATAGATCACTAGGGTGCCCTTTATGGTTTTTTGGTACTTTTTTTATATTTAAAAAGTAAACAAATTATCTCAATTTGACGCTTTAACGACATTTTCAAAATGAACTCGCAGCAGCATGTGTAAACATAAAAGCCAATGCCATGAGATTCGACAATTTTGAACAAATTTTCTTTGATAATATGTATACAGAAGTGGCATGCCATTACTTGCATGTGTAAAAGCAGGTTAATGATCACAGTATGTAAAAGTTTTCAAATTTGCAACAATAAATTGGTATTCTTTACAAAATATCAGTCAAAAAGTTGGCTGAATTCGAGAAGTGGCCACCTTCAGTATAAGGACAATATAGGTTTCTGTATTTCAGTAGAACGGTAAAAGTAAAAGTATCTAAATTTGGTACTATTTGAATAATTTTATTTCAATATGTTGCCGCTGCTTTTAGATCTTTACAACTTTGACGCATTTAATATTATATTTTTAAGTTTACATAATTTTTCCTTAAGCCCCATGGGGATCAGAAAAAGAAACGTGATTTCTTTAAGTTATTAACATGCTTTGAATATATGTTTCTAACACTAATTCATATATACTATAGACTATAGACACAAGATTTGAATTTGTCACCATTTGTGCAGAAAAATTTTGGAAACCCTAAAAAAAGACTTAAAACTTAAAACCCTTGCGTTAATTTTGGAACGCTTTATTATTACAAATAAGATTTGATTTTTTTTTGCGTATTTTCATTACCAAAGTTTGGGAATTCTTTGCACTTTCCTAATTTTTAAATAAATTGGAATCCATTATTTTAACTGAATTGAATTTAACTGTCCATTTAAGTTTTAATATAATTTAAAAATAAGCTGTTACATTTACTAGATACAAATTTCTAAAACTTTTGTCATTCTGTTTATTGGGAACACGTACTCTGGCATATAATAACACATGTTGTTTAAAAAATGTCTAAAGTACGTTAAGTGTTCCTAGTTTACAGTTTTTGGCGAATTTTAAAAACTATTTAAGTTTGGGTATTTGAGTGCTGTTAACATTTAAATATATGTGTATAAGTATATTAAGTAGTTATGTACAAACATACATCCTTTTTACTTATACACACATACATATTTATATTACACAAACATATACATATTAATGTAGGTCATTGAAATGTGTTTCCAAAAAATGCACAAACAGTAAATATTGCTCAATAACCTCTTGTTTGGAACATAACTGACACATACTAAATATATTTTCAATCTCTTGGTTATTGACCTGAACTTTAAAGGGGCAGACAACTTGTTGGTTTGGTTTATTTTTAGCACAAAAGATACAATTTTTAAATTAAGTTTTATATCTATATTTTTTATTTATAATAATTTAATAAATAAATGTGATATCATAAAAAAAGGGTGCGTTAAAATAATATATGTGACCTTCTCCGAGAAAAGGGACCCAGTGTGTAAAAAATCGGGTTTGGACTTAAGAGTGCCTTCTGGTACCTAAAAAAGTGTTTTTCTCAAAACTTCATTTTCACAAACTAGGTCCCTTTTCTCGGAGAATGTCACATATTGAGAATTTATAGTTCAATACTTTTACATGTCAAGCCTGTGAATAATTTCGCCTACCACTGTATTAGGAAATTATGGCGCTTACACTTTAAAATATGTAAGCAAATGCAAATCTCTTTTATATTTTATAGCATTTTTAATATCGTATACGTTAATACAAATATATGATCAGTTATGGATTTGTTTTGTCTAAAGATGATAAATTGTTTTGGGTCCAATTTAATCCTAATGCCAACGCAATTAAATGGGCAAAAAAATTCTTTTCCGGAAAGAAGTTTATAGAGGGATATTTTCTATTCCGGAAAGAAGCATATAAGGCCCTAATTGTGTGAAATGCAACGCAGAAATCCATATTGAATTTTAATATTTCAAACGATGCATATCTGGAATGGTGAATTTCTGTAGAACGCAACAAGAAAATTATTTAATGTTTTAACTTTGTTTTTGCTTTCAATGTTATTTTTGGTGTTTAGTTGCGTGTTACAGGACCTAAATCATATCGACCCCTAACCGCTAAAATAACGTAAGCGCCAAAATTCAAATTTTACAGGAGAGAGCTTTTTTATTTTATTTCATATAAATTTTGTATGCAATTTGCCGCTTACAATAAAATTGTTTTGGCTATAAAATCGTTACGTTGCCTAATGTGACCATGACACTTAAGGAGATGATGCAAGTGTTGTCAATAAAGTCATTTATTAAAAAAAACGAAAATTGAAAATCATGTCGCTTACGTTATTTTCGTGGTTAGAGCTCGATAAGTCCCAAATTTCATCAAACTATCTATAAAAGACCTCTTTATAGGAACTTTTTCGGAAAATATTAAGCGTACAGAGAAAAGAACAGATTTTTTATTTTAAGGCAAATGTAGGGAACTTTTGAAATATTTTCTCATTCTCAATATATTGCTTAAAATGACGTAAATATTCGCCGTATTTTCCTTTAAAAATTAAAATTTTTCATATGCAAAAGCATTTAAGCATGAGTCCTAACAGCCCGGCAGTCTTCAACAATTGCCAAAAACGTGTACCCGAATATTCATAGCCCGCTCATATATAATAAGAGCAACGAATATTCGCGTTCGCATTTGCGAATTACTCTCTTTTTTTCTATTCGAATTCCCACGAATATCTAATGAATGAAATTGCTACGTAGAAATTCATTTGTAAAAAAAAACAATCACACCTTCTAAATTAATGGCGTTTTCTTTTCTAAAAAAAAATGTTGCATAAGTGTAACATGTGACTTGGCAACATTTTTAAATTTTCCCCTAATTTTTAAGAAGTGTTTCATATTTTACGTTTATAAAAGAACACAAATTTCGGCATAAAACAAAAAAGTACAAAGAGCAAGGTAAATTCAATTCCAGGTGGTGGCAAGACTACAACAATTCCAAGCCAACAGAAACAACAGATGTTTTTTGTATTGCATTGTTAGTGTTTACAGCTCGAAACTTGCCACCACCTTGTACTGAATTCGTTTTGATCTAGTGCTGCACTCATGCCCCTTTAATTGAAATGAGTGTTGAAAATGTAACATTGTTTTTAATTTTAAAGGGAACATCATCAGAAAAGAACGCTTTACACTTTAAAAATAACACATGTTTTTCAGAAAAGACCATAAAACAATGTAAAAAGGCAAAATATATGCAGAATTTTAGTCAGAAAAAACCCCATAAGAGAAATTAAATACAATACAATTTCAAATTTTTAAAAGATTTGTAATGAATACTTTTAGGAATGAGGAAGGATTTATTTTTAAAAGGAAATCTTTTATATTTTAGTTAAGGGTATCTGAAGGAAACACTTTTTAAAATTGCACAGAGCCTTCCTTCCCATTTATTTGGTAACAAGTTGGCTGAAAACAAGTATTCTTGAAAATTAGAATCGTGGTTATTTTGTTGAACTATTTATGGTTTTTAATCCAAATTTTTAATATTTTAATCAGGCTCAAGTTCATCAAATTTAATTCTCAATAAATTATTTTTATGAAGAAAGGAATTTTACACCATGAAAATTATTAAGAGCTTTAAAAAGGACAAAAGATGAGGAAACGAAAAATCAAATACGAAGTTTGACTATAATTCGTCTCTAGATTAAAGGAAATATATACGCGCTTCTGCCAAAAAGAAAACAATTAAAATTTGTCCCACACTGGTATTTTTGAAATTGAATTTTTATATTTATTTTGGGTTTTTTTTATTTTTGTTAATAAATGTTTTTATTATAATATTTACAA
Organism: Pollenia labialis; assembly: GCA_949318255.1. Lineage (NCBI taxonomy): Eukaryota > Metazoa > Arthropoda > Insecta > Diptera > Polleniidae > Pollenia > Pollenia labialis. The sequence goes on from OX439141.1 coordinate 18,559,465, forward strand.
AATGTTAACAAAACAAGTATTTGTTTGCCTGTTGCTAAAAACAATTAATTTTTAACGTAGGGAAATTTATTTTTGGTTGTAGGGAAATAAGTGATTTCTTTTTAGGAACGCAGGGATTTTTTGAAATATCTCCTGGCACACTGCTTCAGGCACATGTTGACAATAATAAGTTTTGTTGGAGGTGACAAGATTGAAAAATTTTGTTTTCTCTGAGTGAATTCTTAATTAAATTTTACCAAAAATTTCCATTCATTTTATACTGCAATAATTCTTTATTCATGAATTGCTATTTTTATATTCACTAAAAAAGAAAACATTTCTTAAAAAAAATCTCAATTTCATTAATCAAATTAATGGTGTTATTTTAATTACAAAAATAATTTTACCTGGCAACAAAACTGTTTGGTTGCCTTGAAAAAAAAAATATGGAACGAGAAGAAAAAAAAAACAAATTCTCATTAAACATTTAACGTTAATTTTTGCTTATTTTATTTAAAGACGTGTTAATTTTTTATTAGGAAAGTTTTACGAAAATAAACATTTCATTAGTGAAGAATAAGCAATGCACGTTAAAAGTATTATTTTTTTAATGATACACACTCTACAACGTCTTAGGAAAAGGCAGAAATTTTAAAATTTACCTTTCACCCGCTGCCTTTGGAAATTTGAAAAAAGGAAAAATTATACTTTAAATGAAGACTAAATATTAGCAAACACCCTTGTGTAGTTACACATTTTCGTACATATTTACTTGTGCAATATTGTACGTAACACAAAAGTACACACTTTATATTAATGTTTAGTTAACCTACAAAGTACAGGTGTATAAATACGACTATAAGAGTTTAAAAAGCTCTTATATTGTTGCACTATTGTGTATGTGCCAGTGTTTTATGAATGGGGTTGTCCTTAACTTAAATTGCTGGTGTGTATTTTTTAATAACTAGATGTTGTAGTTATTAAAGGTGTTACACTTATTATCAACAAAAAAAAAAAACGAATGTAAAAAAGAAATTATCATGAAATGAATATGAAAAAAAATACTTAGCTTAAGCAAAAAGGTGTGTCAAAAGTAATTTTTCTTATATTTTATAGCCAAAAAAGTTATCCACTATTTTACACAAATATAACATACACTCCTAAACATTTATATGCTATGTTGCTTTATAAGTTTGTTGTTTTCTTTATATTTATTCTACACTTCGTAGCAAAAGAAAGGTCTAAGGGAATATTATTTTAATCAAATGAAAAAGGTAATTAAAATTTTTAATTGGAATTTATATAGTGGTATCACTTAAAAGTTTTCAAATGTGAACGGTTTTATCTGAATTTTTAACTAAGTGTTGGCTAAGTTCTAGTATTCTGTAGATGTTCTATATTTGTAATGTCTATTGGTAATGGTTTTAGACTCATCGATTTAGAATCATGTTAAAATCCACTTGTAGTTTTGCCTTAAGCTCCAAAAAGATTTCGGCATCAATGCAACTTTCAGAACTACATGGCGTAAAAATAAATACGTTAAATCGTTGATCTTGTTTTTGCATTTCTTGTCATAGTCAATGTTGAATTTTCTTTACTTTTTACTAACAACCAAAGTTTCAACTGAAACTTAAAACATTTTTAAACGGATTGAAATAGTGTTTGGAATGGTGTTGTGTAGCCGACTAGTTTACAGTCCATGGCTTGTGTACACTAACTAAGTTCATATTGTTAGTTTTGCAAAAGAGGTTTTGACTCGCCGAGATAAGAATATATACAATAATTATGTAATTTTATTTAAAATACTTCAAACCAATCTTCGGAGGTTTGATAAGTGGCAAAGCGTATTCAAGATCCTTCTTAAACACTTAGAGAGTGTTCTGCCGCATTTCCGTCCGTGTTTCAAAATTAGTATTGCAAAAATTTTATAAAAAATTGTCAATCAAAGATCTCAATTAATAACAAATTATGATCATCAATTAAACCAAAATTAAAAATTTTCTCTAATCACCAATTTTATAACAAATTCATAGAATCAAGCAATCCATTTGTTGATTTTGCTCTTATTACCAAAATGATTATATTGATTACTAAAAATTGTAAAAATTAAATATTTTGAATATTTTTTTTAATGAATGATATTTTTAATTTTAATTAACCCTCCGTCTTACACATGTTTTTATTTTCACATTCGTAACGCATGAGTCTAGCCAGACCCAACAAACTTTTGAATAAATAAAACCAATTTTTTTTAACCAAATGTTATATTATACACATTTATAATTTAAATATATATTTTCATATTTTATTTAAATTATAAATGTGTATAAGTAATATGACATTTAGTTAAAAAAAATTGGTTTTATTTATTCAAAAGTTTGTTGGGTCTGGCTAGACTCATGCGTTACGAATGTGAAATTAAAAAACATGTGTAATAGGGAGGGTTAAATTGAGAACTAGATGGAGATAATAGTTTGTGTGTTTAATAAAAAAAAAATAATAGATAATTTAAAAAAAAAATAATTAAAAACAGCAAGAAAGAAAGTTAAAACAACGGAATCTTCTGGCCAGACCACATTTATTACGAATGTGATGTGTGCAGTAAAATATTCGAATAAGTTATATATCCTTTCCAGGTTATATTTTTCAGCTTTTTATAGTAAACTAAATTTTAGAAGGGTACCTGAAACTTCAAGTCTCTACCTGTGTTTTAAATATACTAAAATAACATTTAAAATCGAAAAAGGTCTGGCCAGACTCATGAGTAAGACGAAGGGTTAAAAAAAGGATCCAAAAACTTTGCCGTTTCAATTTCACAAGTTTAAATTATTTTATTTTAAACGAAATAATGTTTTGTGATTTAATTAATATTTTAATTTAAAATTTATTTCAAAACAACTAAAATGGTAATCAAATCAAAATTATATTTTTAATATTCTTTCAACAAAAAAAAATAATTGAGTCAATTATCACATTAATTAAATTTAAATAGTTTTTAAATAATTTTTTTAATTCATAAAAAACTACTAATAATTTTTTCTGTGTTGAAAAAAACATTCACAGTCCTGCATTTTTCAATATTTTTGGTTTTAATAGAAATCCAGGTAAAAGCCTTTTCTTTGCCACCCACTGTATTGGCAGAAAAAAGGTTGCTTGGATTTTTTTTTTAACAAAGTGCTTTAATAATTTGAAGAAAGGACGGAAGGTAGGTTACTACTTAATTTTTTGTTTATTAAAATTTATGTTTCATAACAACTACAAAAAACATTAAAATACCTCCAACTCCAAGAGCACTAACAAACGACAATATTAAGAGAAAAAAAAGAAAACTGGTTGAGTTAAAACAGTAGGAACAACAAAACAATAAGCAACACAGTAAACCATACCTAACTTTTTGACTCAGTACTTAGAAGGCATGGGTGTCAAAAAGTCTTAACTTAGTTGTGAAAAAGTATTTAAAACAATTTTGATTTCTTTAGCCCAGGTATATTAAATAAAAGTGTGTTTTTATTTAAGCTGGTTTTTTTTATTTGTAGCAACAAATATATTTATGTGAAACAAAACAAAAAAGTGCTCACTTTAGTATTTTAATTATGGCAAACTGTTTTGTTTAATATTAGACGTAAAGACATCCATGTGTGTTGTTAAAAGAAAAACATATTTTTTGTTCAACTGATATTTGTTTAGCAAACTTTTTTTGTTGGACGTTATAACACTTTCTGTATTAATATTAACTAAATCAAGATATGTATTTGTTGGCAGAAGAACATCATTGGTTTTTTTATTTAGAAAACAGGATAAGTTATAAATTATAAAAGCAGAGACACACAGACAGATAGTTATTTATATCTATAAATTTTTTCAATCCTTCCCCTTAGGTACATAGATAAGATATGGGAGTTTGTCATTCCATTTGTAATTTCCACAATATTGAAACATACACGCAAGTGTCCACTGTAAAAAACCAGTCTCTAGGGTTAACTATAAATTTAGTAAACGCTACAGTCTTAACAGAAGTGCTTGGTAGAGCGGGCGGAAATATATAAAAATTCCACTACGACATTTCAAAAAAATCCTTTTCAAGACGCACAAATTTAAGTTTTTTCCTGAGGATTTGGACGAAATTTTATTTATGTATTTATTTATTTATTTATGTATTTATTTCATTGATTTTCTAATACAACAAGACAAAACATATCTTATAATTTACAGTATTAGAATTAGACAAGTTACATACTTGTCGGAAAATTTATTTATTTTTCGCGGTAATAATTTAAGGTTTTTTTAATAGGTATGTTAAAAAAAATTTGCCGATTTAAAATTTTTTAAGTCAAGGTAAAATTGTATGCTTAAAACTATGGATAATTTTTTCGGAAAAAAAACGTTTTTTTTTTTGGGTTCCTAGACGATTTTTTGGGCGCCTCGAAAATGGTTTTTTTGATATGTTGCAGTGGAATTTTTTTTCCTCATGCCAAAAGCTATCGATGGCACAATATCGATTTGGTAATCGACCCAATCTAGTCTCTGTTCTGGAAGACTCAACCATCTCCTCACATCTCGCCTAATTGTTCTGTCAATCCCCAGTAAGCAGACGATCATAACGTTCCCAAGAGTCAGCACATGATACTGCTGTGGGATCAATAACGCCGATAACGCAAATATATCTTCGGTGGACTTATGAGAGTCTCCAGAAAGCCTGGTTGACGAACTAGAATGTAAATATTTTATATACCTTATTTGGTAGGTCCCACGATTTTATGGTATGTGTTATGGTGTTATGTGTTACCTAGTCAAAGGCCTTACTAATATCAAGAACAGTTATATAGCAGGGCTTATAACTGTTCAGAATCCGACATGAAATGTCAATTGGAATTGACTTGATTTGCCTTGGTATGTGCCCATGTAAGCCAGGTGTCATCACGATCTTTAAAATTCCACACATCAAATATCAAATATCAAATACCCCAAAAATACCTATTGGCATAATAAACTTGCTGCTTCCAGGTATAGTACCAATACTTCTCAACTCATACTGTTTATGTGTAGATGTTTTCTTGAGGTTCATTAACACGAATTTCAATACCAATATTATCCTCTGGTTATATAACCCTTTGAGGTTTGGTTTTAGGGTCTGTGGAAAGGCATTCTTCCATTGCCATCAGTATAGTGGCGGCATAAGCTGCCTCATATCTAAGCTGTATTTCGATTTGGTGTATAGATTAGTCTTTTTCAATAGCTACTGTCAATGTGGTTCTTTTTTCTCCACAGATGCTTATGCACTACTGAGGTAGTATCTTTTCACTCCGTTTTCTAATGATATCCACCATACCAAAAGGAAACTTAATATTTGTTAAAATATGCTTGTAGATTGCTGGCTACCTTTCGATTAAGTGTTTTAGAATAGTCTCCAGATTGGTCCAACCATGATGCACGATGTTAATTGTGGGTCACACCTTAACGTCAAGTTTTTTGCCCAAATTCAATCATGGAGAGATGCACCATTGAGCTGCGCGTTTAGATTGTTAAAGCTTCCATGATTTTTATGGTCACTATAATCGACCAAATGCGTCCACAATCTGTAGAATTGTGAGCAAATTTAAACAAATCGGGTCTGTAGGAAATGAGAAATCTGTGAATGCTCGCCAAGTTAGTTCTGCAGAAAACATTGCAGTTGTTTCCCGTCATGCCCAACAATTGAACATCTCACGAACATCATTGATGCCAGAAATTGTGGATATAGATCTAGACAATATGTGCTTGCAACAGGATAGTGCCACTAGCCACACAGCTAACAAAACAATGGCTCTTTTGTGCGAGAAATTCAATAGCCGTGTTGTCCCACTTCGTGGCGATGTTTATTTGCCTTCACGATCATATGATTTGACATTGATGGACTTCTTTAGTTGGGGACATTTAAAAGAAAAATTATACGTCAATAAGCCAAGGATGTGATAATTTGCCACATTAACGATATTAAGCCTTAATTATGTCCCGGATTTATGAAAATATGGACCATCGGATAAAGGTATGCCACCGAGGCCCCGGCGAGTATCTGGCCGATATATTGGTCCACACATAAACGCCATAGAACCTTCCATAATTGTAAAAAAAATATCAGAAAATTGTTTATTTTATTATACCTTTTATAACCTTCTTGCTCAAGAAAAACGGCTAGACTTTGAATTTGTAAGTTGGCAAAGTGAAGAAAGGCTAAATCACATTAATACCATTATTATGCCAGTTCCACCGAACGAAAATTTCTTTTTAGAACTCTAGACCTATAAATCCACTTAAGTGTAATTTAAAAACCTCTTTGATACCATTTACCTTCCAATGTTGTTGTAATGTAAGTTTAATAATGCGTAACAAAAACAAATGACATAAATAGCAAACGTAATAAAATACTTTACAAAGCCCACCCCTCAACCCTTTTGGGATCGATTTTTCTTCTATTAACTCCAGCAAAAATATGAAATATTGCTAAAGTACAATACGCAATCATTTTATTTTAGTACTTTTTTGTTATACTACTTTTAATGATTTTGAACTTAATTGCAATATTTTCATTGTAAAACTTAATATTATTTTTGTTATCACTATTCATTATTATCTCTTTAAAACTGCTACTAATTGCCTGTTAAAGGAAGAGCTTAACTAGAATATTTAAGTTTTTCATGAATGTGTAGGGTAATGAGTGTTCTGATTTCACTGTTTACATTCCTACGTGGCTGGCTTGGAAAGGTTTTAAAAAAATTTTCAATTTAATTGAGTTTTACTTTTTCGTTGACAGGTAGACAATTGTTCTGGAAATAGTTATAGTTTTCTTCTTTTGGAGAACGTGGGACTTAACTAGAATTGAATTGCCCGTGAAACTATTTCTCTTTGCGATGCTTATTTCTGTAGTTTTTTGTTTTAATCATGACTTTACTGTTCGTTTAATAAAATTTGATTTGATATGTAAATGAATTAAATTTTCTTGAATATTTTTATAACTATAACTACTTAGTAATTTATAATAAAATTTGTTGGTAGAAAGGACACTTGTGTATTGTTTTTTTTCGAAGAATCTAATAAAATAAGATAATTAGCGAAAATACCGAATAATTTAAATTAATGATAAAAGGACATTATTTAAAATATTAACAGTCGTATTCATAAAAATTTGTTTGATTTTGTAAACAACTTTTCTATGAACATTTTACTGAATAAACGTTTGTTTAATTTAATATTCGTTTATGAATACGAGGGTAAATCTGTGGATTGGTGCTAAAAGGCCACTTGTCAAAATATTCTCTTCTTGAAAATTACGATTTAAGATTTTATTAAAAAAAAAATGTTTGATAACAGCTGAGAATAAATTTTACTTATCAACTTTGGCCTAGAAATATAGTATGTTTGAATAAAATGAACTAGACTTTTTGAAAAATTCAGATTTTAAGAAAAAAATCAAAACATTCCCACTACCAATTGGTTGGAATTCTCCTAACATTAATTGAAGTTGTAACCGTGTTAAGAAAAAAAAATATTGCATTGTTGTTTTCGCAAGAAAATTAAAAAAAAACAACTTGCCAGTTCAGTTTGTTTTGCACGGTCACTTGCAAATTTTTTATCAAAGTAATTTTTTGTAATGTAGTAAAATAATGAAATAATACAACCTGCGTTTAAAATTTGGTAAATCAGGTTTTTCTTTCACGATATTGTAATTTGAAGCAACGTATACGTTCAATAAAATGATTGTAGAATGAGCGATTAGTTTTGCTAATGCATGGCAAAAGTGCCTTTAAGTCATTTAATTTTTGTGTAATAAATGGAAGTGATTCGCTGTTGATTCGTAAAAGGTTGAGAAAATTACGCTATCGCAATTTTCTGCGATTTCCGGTTATTTCAAATATATTAAACTTGACCTCAAATGAATATTTATATAAAATATTTTAAGTGTTTGTTAAATACTGCATCCATTAAATTCGCAGACATTGAACTTGTTCGTTTAAACGGGTCCTTGTACGATGTTCATAATGTAAACGTGCTTTTAAGTTTAAGAACTCGGTATGTTCCAAAAAAAGTAAAGGAAGAATTATTTTATGTTGCGTTTACTTTTTGAATACAATATGGCATTTGGCCGCCACGCCCACGGTATTTAAATTTACACTTTTTTCATTTTATTGTAAAAACACTTTGATTGAGGAATACATAAAAGTTTCTGTCTAAAAGCTATTTTTAAGTAACAAAAAAACCAGCCTCAATACTTGCAAAGTGAAATGAAACTAGACAAATCTGCCAAAGAGTATATACTAAATGAACTTCTGAGCTAAAATACTATTTCAGATGTCTTCAGCAGATTTTTATTGCGATTCTTTTTTTAGAATATAAAACTCACTTTAAGATTTAATTTTTGTCATTTTTTTTAACTTCCCCACAAAATGTTACTAAAACGACACTTTAGAGGGTTAAAATGTTTCACAAATATTTTCTGCAGCAAATTTTACTAGGGGTTTTCTAAGACGAAAAGTTCGTGCAATATATGTAAAACTGATTTTCGAATTTTCGTTCATTGAAATTTTTGAATTCCTTGAAAAGGCTTTTGGTACAAGCCAAAAAAATATACTAAATGTACTTCTGAGCTAAGAGACTATTTCAAATGTCTTCAGTTGAATTTTATGGCGATTCTTTCCTTAGAATATATTAACCCTCTTAGACTAATTTTCAGGAGTCCTTTTTTACTTCCACACAAAAGTATATTAAAACGGCACTCTAGAGGGTTGAAGTGTTTGACGAATATTTTACTCATCAAACTAGGGGTGTTCTAAGACCAAAAAATCGTGCAATGTATGTTAAATTGGTTTTAAAAAATTAAAAAATTTCAAGGCCCGGAATTTCGAAAATTCGTTTTAAATACATTGCACGATTTTAAGTTTTATAAGAATATAAAAATTATTATTTTACCAGAAAAACGGGGAGAATAATTTTATGAATTTTGAAATTGCTAAACATGGTAAATGATGGGTAAAACTAGCAACTAAATGCAGCACTGGTTCATAGTAGACCCCTGCAAGAATAAATAAAAAGCAATTTCAACACACTCATTTGTTTTTTAATTACAATGTGTCGATTACCCAATGATAACGAAACAAATGAAAAAATAACCAGAGACAAAACAACAAAAACTCATTTTATTCAGTCAACTCAAGTCAAATGAGTAAATTATTCATATATAATTTGAATGTAAAATATGTGTACCTACTCATTATGTATGTATGTGTAAGCTTGACTCTTATAAATAAAAGAAGCCACAAGTGTGTAAGATATTATGGCATGGTATTCAAATAAATGTATGCACATTCAATAATTCAAAAATTATTTGAATATTTTTTGTAAACTTGCTCTCTCTAACGGGTCATTCCAATGTTTTGTTATTTTTGAATTACTCTCATATTCATTTACAGTAAACAAGTTTTTTATTCAATTCATTCATTCTTATTTTTGTATATGGTTTACTCTCTTCTTATCTTTTTTAATGTTTTATAATTGAATAAATGGTGTGCACTTTGAGTAAAGGCAAACAAGTGAGTTATTCAAAGCAGACCTCTAGTTCATAGTGGCATTGGCTAGCTAAACCCTTACAAAACTGTCAGCAAAATTAAATAAAAAAGACACCTAATACAACGAAAAACTCAAAACAGCAAAATATTGGCATTAGCCCTTTTAGCAGCAAGTCACATAAATAAGAGACAAACTTGCACACACCACTTTTTAAACATGGTGGCGTATACTTATTAAATATTCAGTTTGATAATTACACGCAAGTCTTATAGTAGCGGATGTTGTTTTTAGAGGCAAATAACTTACAACTGGCAATGCTATTTTCTTTTTGGTTGTGTTGCATATGTTTGGTTTGGCATTGAAAACAATGCTTTAAAATTGTGGTTAAATATAATTTAAAACTTGTTCAGTGACATATCAAAGTTATGGCGAAACGGCTATGTCAGCAAACTTAATTTAAGTATTTGGAGGGATTAAAACTCTAAAGCAATTGTCAGAATAACACTACATTCAAGGCGAATTCACTTTTCAGGAGGTATTAAAAACAGCTAAGCTACTGTTAGTTCTAACTGAACTACCTAAATAAGAGTGGCATGCGTCTGTTTTATTTCAAAACTTTTAATTTTCACACAGTTTACACGAAACAAACCTCTCGAACGCGAATTCAACACCACCGGGCTGGAAAATCTTATTTGACGCTTGGTCGTTTTATTTTATTGATAATGTTTTGGCAATAAAATTTTCACGTTCAAAAAAACGCTTGACGCTCTTGTTAGAGAGAAATGTCAAAAGTTACTTGTGTTTTCGACATATCGACCAACGAATGGGCTGGTTTGGTGAGATTTATGGGCCGGATCCATAAATAACGGCGGTCAGAAGGTTACAGTCAGCGCTAAGCGGTGTATAGGTGTGCTTACTAACTTTTTTGTACCTAAGCTACTAAACTTACCAAACTGAGATTCCAACTGAACGGAGAAATATACTGAAGAGCGCCCACTTCAAATAATTTACTAAAATAAACTTTTAACAAACGAATAATTTCGCTTGATGGTCCTGTTATTTAGCCACTAAAGCCGTATGATTTACTACAATTCAATAATTTTAATTGGGGAATGTAAGGTCGATATACCAGAGACCATTAAATACCAGAAAATAAATAATCGACGGGTAATTGGCGAAGAAAACCCATAAATGCTGCAAAAAGTGATGGAAAATTTTATATTTGCAGATAACGCATTGTATACGTCAGCCGTGGGCAGCTCATATAAAAATTTATCCACTAACGTCCGATTAATTGATATGAAAAATATTTTTTTATACCCTTCACCACAGTTGCAAAGTTTGTCATTCCGTTTGTAATTTTTACAATACTGATTTAAGATCATATTTTAGACGTTCAATTTTATTCATTATAGAAAAAATAAGATGCGATGATGCCACTAGCATGAAAAACGCACCAACTGATTCATTTTTTTAGATGCAAGGTAGGATCTATTGTGAAACGGTCTCACTTCAAATGCGTCAATTTTGTTCATTTAATAAGACCGCTTACCCAAAAAAAATCACGAAGTCGTCTATAAGTTATGTACGTGATGTGATGACTTATTTTCTATAATTTGGGAGCGTTGTTTTAGCGTGATTCCAATCATGATAATTTTCCAAAGTAATAAATGTCAAAATAACAACGCAATATACCAGTTCGTTGGACAATATAAGGCTGAGAAACAAACCAATTAGAAATTTATGATTGCAATAAATATGATTTTTAATGAAATAAGAGCCTTTTATAACATTTAAGTTTGATGAATAAAATTTAGTAAAGAACAAGAAAACATTTTTAAAAGTGGAATTGAGGCGTTGCGAAATTGGAACTTGCCATATTAAATAGTTTTTAAAGGAAAAATGGCTTATTCTATAAAAACAACTATAAAATTTTGGAGAATAATAAAAGAATACTAGTTTAGAAATCGAACTGGTCAATTTCCTCAAGAGGAAAGAAAACTTTATTAGATCTACTCAGTGGCAAGATTTTTTTTTTAAATTTTAAAATAATTAAGAAAATAGTGATAATTTAAAAAAAATTCTGAATAGCTTTCTAAAAATTTAGAATAACTTCTTTCTCTGCCCTTGACTCTACAAAATTATTACCATTTAGTGTAAATATAAGTTAAATTAAAGTACTCTCTCACATTCTATAAAGATAACGGATTAATATGTATACAATGAACACCTACTCTCGCTCTCTTTGTTTACTTCAGTGTGTGGAAAAGTGTTAGTGGGGTATTTATAAGTGTTTACTGTATGAGGATAAAGTAAACTATGATAATTACATTTGGTTTTTTACAACACATAATCATGGGAGAGAAGTAGAAATTAATTACTTTGTGGTATACATTATTTATGAACTTATAAACACATATACAGTGTCGGAAAAAATAATAGAGACACACAACATTTTTAATAAATTTAATTTATCATAAACAAGATGTTAAATATTATATTTAGAGCCATTAAATTTTCCTACATTAAAAATTAAGAAAAAATAGTTACAGTCTAGCTGTATTCGAAAAATTGATGTATTTTTTTTATTTATTTAATCATGGTCTGTGGACAATTAATTTTTTTGTATCGATTTTTTATTTTGTGGCACTTTAAAATTTAATTATTATTAAAACAATGATTTTGGTTTTCGTGCTTAATTGGCAATTTTTATTCTTGATAAAAACTCTGAAATTTATTGTTGATGGGATAAGCTATTCCTATGCGCATTTCACTGGTTGCTTAGGCCAGATCATCAGAAAACTTCATCCATAAAGATTTTAGAAAAACTAAAGATATTAAAATAATGTTAAGCATATAAGAATTATAAGCAACAATTCTATTAACAGTTTTATTTGGTTTAATATCTTTAGTTTTTCTAAAATCTTTTTAACAAAATCATTTAAATTAAATTTTGTATTCCCAAAAAAATACTTGGTATAAAAACAATTTCATAATTTTTTTTTTAATTTTTTTCCAAATTGTTTTTTTAATTTGTTTTTTATTTTTTTTTTAATTGTTGAACCACTCACTAACAAATAATTTTATAGGCATATGGAAAACAAACGACACAACTTAAGGAAAATATTGTTAATGTAAAAATATTTTGATTGCATCTTAAACATACATATATATAACCTGATAACTTAAATATCATAATATGGTTGTGAGTAATATAATATGTTTTGAAAGTTATCATTACTTAGTTGTTCGAAAAATAATAATAAGAATATGAGAATATTTATAATTGCGATTAACATAAATATGTTTACATTTACTATAGTATTGCTGATTTTTAAACAAAAATAAAAATTTTTTGTGTACGACAACCATATATTGTTACAATAAACATCATGTAGTTGCCGTAACAATGCCCAACCATGTTTTTTCTCTGAGTGTATGTAATTTTTTTTTTAGGATAACATACCTTGATATACTTAATTACATCGTTATATATGTATGTGTATCACGTAAATTCATGTTATTTTTCTTTTTTTATTTGCTGTACTTTACGAAATATTTTAGGAATTTTAATGATAGTGGTTTTTTTTAATCACTTAAAGTAATGTTTTTTATATTGTTCTAATTTCCTTTTTGTTTTAGCTGATAAAAGAGATAATAATTATAAAATTACAGAAACAATTAAAATACTTTGTTAAGTTTTTATTTTTTTTTTTTAATTTTCTAACAGTGCTATAAATTTCAAGTATAATTAGAAAATGAGTTCGAAATAAATTACAGAGTTTTTAGGCAGAGAATAACTTATTATGCGTTGTTTGAAAAAAATACACTTTTCTTAATAGTTTGAACTTTCAATAAAAATGTAAAATTAATTGTTTAAATTACCAAGTGCATGTTCCTAATTTTGAAATAATTTTTAATAACATTTCAACTAGTGATTCTGATTAAGAATATTCTTCTGATCAATCGTCATAGAAAACACTTAAGGGGTTTTATTTCCTCAGAAGATTTATGTAAAATTCTACGAGGCACATTTCTATGTAACATATTGACCCTCTTAAACTCTACTATTAACCTTTCACAAAAAATTCATACATAATATTTGTTTTAAAGGTTAAGTTTTTCACAATTTGTGGTAAAATGTCGCAAAAAAAGATTTTTTGGTGATGCAGTTATACTAAAAAAAATGTGCAAAAGGTTTTTTTAGGGGTAGGGTTTTTTAAAAAAATCCTTTTTATACAAAAATATCGCATGAAAATTTAAGCAAAAAATTTAAAAAAATAACGCAATTCAATTTATTATGCAAATTAGAAATTGATAAGAAATCTATAACATACAAGCACCCCCTAGGTTTGATACCTGGCAGAGGGATCTATGTTGGGGTTTTCGAGTTTTTAAAAACTAATTTGCTTCAACACCCCTTCAAACAATCCATCCAAGAAGCACCCTGACCACCCTTTTCCCTGGAAAACTAAATAACATCATGGCAAAGGCAAGTAGCCATTTACCCCTTATAAAAAAGGTAGTAATCAAAGATAACCAATAATACTCACCATAACGTATGGCGTTATTTCTAGGCAACGACAGATGGCAGCCTCAATATCCTAGGACCTGCTAAAGCAGGTCAATCTTCTACTTAGCTGGAACAACAACCGATAAACGAAACCGACTGAAGATAAAATAACAATGCTAAATGGATCGATACTCTAAGAACAAGAACAGTGGAGTCTTACTTGGGAAGACACGAAAACAACTGTATTATATAAAAAAAAATGCGGAAAAAACACAACGTCCCATCTTCGTTAACTTCGGTATTTATTTAAAGTTACAGTCTTTCAAACCAAACACTTTCGAACATGTCGACTGCCGATGTTCTTTGTTGTGTACAACTTTTCGTTATTTGCTTTTGCCTTTACTGCGACTGTTTTCATTTAATGAATCAGAAGTAAAGGCAGCGGTTTATTTTCGTCCAATGACAAATGAAGATGTCGATGTTACAGCACAATCTAATGACTTTTACTATCTCAACTACAGCTTTTTAAACGCTGTATAAACGTATATTAAGAATTCCTTGGACTGACCTTGACTGACAAATAAAAAAGTATTAAGAAGCATGAACCTAAGCCGACAACTCATCAGAAATATGAAAACTAGAAAAATTTTATGTTTAGTACATATAATGAGGAACAATAAGTATAAATTTATACAAAAAAAATGTTCAATGGAAGAATGAAAAGGAGACTCACGAGAAGTTGAGGAGAACTTGCCTGACTTAAAAATATTCAGGAATACACGGGCTATCAAGATAACCAAAAACCTACTAAATGCTGACAAAAGGCGAAAATTAAATAGCTATAAACACACAAAATTGTATTTGAATGGCTGCAGATAACGGAGTAATAGATTAGCAAATAAAAAATAAGAAGAGATTATATTTCTAATAATTTTTATAAATTGTATCAACTAAACTAACTAAGTACAAGTATTTTATAGAACTTATTAACATATATTTTTATAGAAATATCTTAAAACTGTAAAGCGAACTGCATGAAGAAACGTTTGTAATTTTAGCTTTATCTACTGAATCTTCTAAAGCCTCAGCCAAAGCAAACTAACAAAAAGTGTCTTCTTTAGTGAACTGTCTGGGCTTTGTACTTAACAAGGCATTTAAAATTAAATCTAGCAAGCTCTTATTGCTAAAACAATTTCTAAAGCAAACCATTTTTCGTCTAAGGTTTTTGGAAAATTTTAGTTACTAATACAAAAATCTATATTTTTCTTAACTTGGCACATTAACTACATTTTTTCTAAGGTGTCTTCGCGAATTACACGTCTGGGACTTACCAATTCATAAGAAATAACAAATTTCCTGTGGCATCGGATTAATTTCATTAAAGATCATCCAGTTATAAAGTTTTTTCAAAATCCATACTCACAAAATGGACATGGAACTTTCAGCATAGGTGGACGTAGTGCGGAAACTTTTCTGACTGTCATTCACTTGGGAGGCAAGTAGGCAAATTACATGAATATTTGCTGAAGCATGACTGCATCGTGGGATTGGACACGAAGATAGCAGACTTATCACCAATCTAAGAAAGGAGGGCCAGCAATCCACTTTTCCGAAATACAATTTGCTAACAAATCGCCTTTCCTTTGGCGCCCTATGCTCCAGTGGGAGTTAGAGGAATATATATATATACAGGGTCCGCCAAATAACTTTTTTTTTGAAAATGCTATAAAAAAAAACATCTGAATATTTTCTTAAATTTCTTTATTTATTTGAAAGTACAATCCTTCCGGTTAATAATGGAAAATAATTTCATTCAAATGGCTGCCTCGGCTGGCCATGCAGTAGCCTAAACGATCGGTCCAATTTTTAAGCACATTATCGATTGTGTGCAGCTGTATTTCACCAATGGCTTTACGAGTATTGTCCTTTAAAGCGTCAAGTGTCTCTGGCTTGTCGGCGTAACACTTATCTTTGACGGCACCCCACAAATAATAGTCCAACAGTGTCAAATCGCAGCTCCGAGGTGGCCAAACGACATCAGCTCTGCGGCTGATAGTGCGATCTTCAAAAACAGGGCGCAAAACATCGAGTGTAGCTTCGGATGTGTGGCACGTAGTGCCGTCCTGTTGAAACCAAATGTTGCCAATATCCTCCTCTTCAATTTTTGTGAACAGAAATTCGTTCAACATGGCCCGATAACGATCGCCATTGACTGTAACGGCCACTCCTGGTCCATTTTCGAAGAAAAATGGCCCAATTATGCCTCTGGAGCAAAATCAGCACCAAACAGTGACTCGTTTTGGGTGCAACGACTTTTCGTGTGGGGTTTCTGTGCCCCAAATGCGACAATTTTGCTTGTTTACATACTCGCCAAGATAAAAATGAGCTTCATCTGAAAATATGATTTTTTTGGCAAAATCTGCATCTTCTGTAAGTCGATCGAAGGCCCACTTAGCGAAGCGAAAACGAAATATTTCGCAGCGTTGTTCAAGCGTATACACAACCATATTCGTTCAGCGGATATGCTAAGTGTTCTAAAAAATACTCTGACCATTCACGAAATAAGCACTAGTTGAAAAAAACGTTAGATGGCGGACCCGTTAAATATAAATATACTCACAAACTCAGCAGAGTTGATTTCATAATTAAATGGAATTTTGCGGAGATAAATTATGGCTTCTTAAATAAAGCATAATGATTTCTGAATCAATCAAATTCTATGCAAAAATCTTTAAGATTTAATGCTGGAAAAACATTATACTTTTATAATCTACTCCCTTGGTTTTTTAACAAACAGCAAATGAAACAACTTAAACTTGTGAATAAATTTCCCATAACGATTTTAAGTAAAAAAACATAACTGATTACATATTATTAGCTTTAGATCCTAGCGCCACTTGTATCAAAAAAAAATTAAATATTTCATTTCCCTAAAAACCTTTTGTAGGTTACTAAATTCAAGTAATTACGTATTAATAACTTTACTGCTTCCGGCTAAAAACACAATCTATTTTTATTTTTACAAAGAAATATTTTAAATCCAGGTACATATAAGTTATCAGAGATTAACCATATATTTGCTCTTAGTTATTGTACATACTATTCCACTCTATCGTATCTGTAATTTTTAAAAGCCCTCTTCAAACCCCAAAATGTTTATAGCACTTTAATTACCAACGTCCGTGTAAATAGCGCTTATGAGGAACATTAATTCCATGATTTGGTTTTTCTGTCAATCATTTTTGCGAGTTTAATTTTCTGAAAGCCTAAATCCTTCTGACTAAATAATAAATACATACATTGCATTTCAATCAGAATAATTATCTGAAATACTGTATGAATTATTTAGAAGTAACTCTTTGTACACCTACACGTATGTGCACTATTTAATTCATGATTTATCTTGTAACTATGGAAAAAGCAATTGAATGAATTAGCAACCTATTATTTGATTTATAAATAGTTTACCAACAAATAATTAATTTTTGTATTAAACAAACAACTACTATTGTTTTTAAATTATTCAAGCCAGTAAAAAAGAATTGCCCAAAAACTATTAGAATTTACCACTATTATCTAAATTATTTAAGGAAAATTATAGTATAATCCATAAGGAAAAGAAAAGTTGAATGCAGGGGAAAGAGACCAATTACAATGCCACTTACCTTTAATAAATTACTCAGCAATGTATAATCAGAAACATGTTCTTGCCAGCCCATAAAAACAGAAAAAAAAAAAGATTAATTTTGTATAATGACAACGCCCAATTTTCCCAAATTAATAACAATGATACATGATTTTATTTATATACAACAACCAACGAACAAATTTACTTTTAACCGTCAGGAAATGCCCTTTCGTACTTTGAAAATAATTTTCAACAATTATGGAGAATTATAAAGGACTAAAAAAAATTATTTTTTTTTCATAATGATATTCAAGTACAGGAAGTACTTTAGTAAAATTTGTTATTGAAAGGCCGAAAACAAGCAGCTTTATTATTACAGAAAAAAGAGTGAAGTTTACAAGTAGGCAGGACGAAAAACAGTGAAAGTATTAGTTTGAAAATGAAGTACAATTAACTTATATAAATAAATTTTTGGGCTTATTGTTTTTTTAAAAAGGTAAATATCAATTAGTTAACTCATTCCTGGCTAGTGGGTGTTTAGATACCAAAAAAAAATATGACAGCAAAAAATTCTAGCAAAGACCAAATAAGAGATCATTGCTGTAAATTACATTTTTATTTAAAAGGAGACAGAAAAAGTGGACTCTGCATGTTTAATTTTATGTTTCACTATTAACTGAAATTCAAAAATTCCACTTAAAGAACGAAAAAGTAACAAAAGGTTCTCCCTTTATGTTTATGTTTCTAAGTTCAATATTATAAAAAATTCGGAAATAACCATATGCAGCATGGAAAACTCAAAGTAATTTTTATCCCAATTCAAATATCGAAAGTTGCAATCCCAATAAAAAATGGAGCTTCCAACGAAGCAGGATTGTAAGGGAGAAACATAAACGTTTCGCTTACCATTGCGCTGACGGAAGACATGCATTTTATATGGCGCGTTCCCACTTTGAAGCAATACATTTTTGACACATAAAGCGCATTATTCAGCGCATATAAAATTTGTTCTATGTAACGATCGGCCTTAAACACTGAATGTTTTGATACAGTTATTTTTTAGTATTCTCCCTTACAAACCTGCTTCGTGGTAAGGGAATGACGTAGCAGTTGAAATGTTATTTTTTGTTTATAAAAGTTGTTGAGAGTTCTTTCACTTACTTTACTGCATTTCTGTATGTCTTATTGCTTAGCGCATAATTGAGCGCTTATTTTTTTAAATGTACCATCAGTGCTTCGCAAAATTATAAAATTTTTTATTGGTAATATTAAAGTGGGATCCCATATTCAATACGCATATGTTAATACATAAAGAGAAATGCTCTGTAAAAAAGTCCGAATTTCGAAAAAGTGTAATATTTCTATTTATATTTTTTAGATAAGTTGTTGGTATAGTCTCTATTGGTTTAAAAAATATGTGGGATCACAAAGAAGTTCCAAAATACATCTGATACCCGTTTATTCCCCAAAAAAAGGCGAATTTCAAAAAAGTACCACACACCTATCCGCTTATTTTTCAAATCAACAACGATGAGTATTAAATTTTTAAAATATAAATATATATTGTGCACTTCTGTTAGTAAATACATTTCAAGTGCTATATTTTCTGTTCAAATCGGGTGAAAAACAGAGAAGGAAATTGTTCTTGTCTTTTACTGTTGTGCCTTTGCCGATATATACATATATATAAAATGTATTTTTTAAGTGATGAAATTGGTACTTTTTACAGGTTAAAAACCGGATAAAATAGTATATTATTTTTTGCTCTTTAATAAATTTGATATACATACGGATTAAAGCCCACAGTGTACTTTCTAGGGGCCTAAAATAATGAAGAGCAAGTACCCTTTTACTTTTGGTACTTTATCTCTTTGAATTAATTTCGTTTGCAGATTGCATATGTACCAGAAGGCGAAGTTTACATATTGAAACATCTGTTGCTTTTCGTTTGGACAGTTTAATGTCGGGTGCTCAAGAGTATCCAGTGTTCAAAATTGATATGTATGTTGGCAAAAATAGAAGTTCATACTATGATGTATAGATGCAGAAGACTATTAACATAAAATTTCTCTAAATTTATTATACGATAAATCCTTTTCTTTTAATCTTACTCTAACATTTACGTGAACAATTGTAAGACAATAAATATTTTTTATTTTTTAGGACCAGAACTCATGAGATGACCCCTGCCAATGTATTTCATTGTGTTGGAACTACGAAAATAGGTTATGGGAATTTTTATTTAATTATTTTTTTTTTTTTTTTTTTTTTTTTTTTTTATAATTTCCTAAGCTTATCCCGCGAAGCTTTATGCTTGTCTGCAGGACAGAAACCAGAGTCTCAGGCGGGAATCGAACCCGCCACCCCGACGCTGATAGAGTAGCTCGCTTGTCTACCGGGGCACTCAGGAAGGAGTTGAAAGTGAGAGGAAATAATTCAGTAGGAAGGTTATTCTACATTCGAAGAGTCTGGCCGAAAAACATGAATTTTCGCTGTAATCCGTAATCCGTAATCCGATGCTACGGTCAGTTGAACACAAAAAAATATTTTCTTAAGGAAATATGTGCACTCAAAAAATTATGTAGTTAAATTCAAATGAAAATTCATTTGAAACAACTTCAATTCATTTAAAAAAACGGAATATTTACATTTCATTTAAAACAAATGATTTTTACATTCATTTTTAATTTTTTTATTTAATCTACAGCATATTCCGTAAAATTAAATAGTTTTTACTTTTAAAAAATATATTTTAACCGAAAAAAATCAAACTACATAACAAAATAAATACGGAAAAACATTATTTTTTGGTAGTTTGTTTTTTGAATAATAAACATTAAATGTTGTAAAATAAATTTATTCGTAAAAAAACTATAGTTTTATTCAATTTCAACAGTACGGAAAACGAATTTAATAACCCACAGTCAGTTACTGTAATAATTTTATAAGTGTGTATTACGAACAAACGTACGAGTTTCGGGAACCCTACCATTGTAGTAACGGTACAACAAAAAAAATACAACCCATATTGCGACACTGCTCAAGGGAGGCAATACAACTCAATTCGCTACTGTCACCAATGAGCCCTTTTCTACGCGCCCACACATGAAAGTTGTATTCCATTCGCGGTCGGATAAACAAAGATAATATAAATATAAATTGTAAGGGGCTCAGATGGAGTGAAGTATCTCTCTCACCGCTTTAAAGCAACGAGGCACTTGAATGCTTCTTAAGACACCTTGAATATATGTTTTGTGCTTTGGGGATTTCCATGGATTCACCTGTAGCGACTACTCTGACATCAGACTTAGACGACTGCAAATATTCGAGAATGACTAGTTATTAGATTCTGCACCCATAAAATGTCAATTTGTTGAATATTATACAAACGTTTTTTTCAGAATCCTTGCCTACGTTATGCTTCAATTTCTGATGTATTTTATAAATTTTTAATTTAACAGTAAAAATTCAAAATTACAGTTTATAAAAAAAAAGTTAAATTAAATATTAAATAAAACAATTTAAAGTTAAAGAAATGTTAAAATAAAAAACTAGGTTAACTTAAGCAACACTCATTTATATACAAATAAATTTAAGAGAGAGAAAAACACTTGACATTTGCTCAAACTATTAAGCAAACATACTTCAGTACAATACAAGTATCTATGTCTAATGTACAAACGAGTACTTGTCAGTTGTATTTATTTAAGGTCACTTTTATAAAGTGGGTCACAATTGTCTATGGTTTCTAACTATACGATTAAGTTAAACTAATTGAAAGTTAATTGTTGGCAATTTGTTTTTAAAACTGCTAAAATAACACAACTAAAAAAATACACTATATGTATTAATGTCTGTATGTATGTATGTTTGTGTGTGTGTGTATGTGTGTGTTTGTGTATACCCTACAAATAAAAGGACCAGTCCAAAAACGCGTGTAAAGAGTAGCTCACAAGGGACTAGGACTAGCCCAAAAGTAACCCAAACGTATGGAAAAAACATGGTCTATTTAACATTACGATGTCCTAGGACAGGACCATATAACCCATCTTTGGACTACAAAGGAGTAGTTTTAAAACTACTCCGTTGTGTACACAAGAGGATTAGTTTTAACATGTCGTTAAAAAACGAAGAAATGTCGTCTCACTACAAACACTTTTTAACAATGACATGGTCCATGCTTGCATTACATCGGACCAGTCCATGGAGTAGTCCATTTCATGAAATTGGATCAGGTGGCCCAATAATATTTGCAGGGTATATTTAGTGCCCTTTTGCGTATGAAAAAACACTTAATGACTCAAGTAGTTAAACTGGCTTCTTAACACTTATCCATTGTACACAATATTTAAATGAAATTGTCATGAAATTTTATTGCTAAAGACATGAGTTAACATTTAATTTTTTTTTGTTTTTTTTTTTCTTTTTTGCCTTGCTCTAGTTCAATTCACTGGATTACTTAGAATAAGTGTAACGTATATTTATTTCTTAGTTGGGGTTTTCTTTAGGTTAACAGCCGTATTCATAAAAATTTATTAATGGTTAATTAACCAAATATAAGGCAAAATTGCTAAAGTTGTATTCATAAACGAAAAATAGTCTATTAAACCTTTAATAAACCATTCATAAAGTAGGAAAATTTATTGTTCGATTTACCCTTCTTTAAACCAAAAATAAAATGAAATTTTGATGAGTGTCTGCATTTATGATATTATTTTTGTGAAATATTTTCAAAAATAATGAAAAAATGTTTTATTTATTAATATGGACAAGTTAAATACATTTAACTAAATTTTTTTTTTTTTTTAGACAACCAATTTAAAGTTATATGGTTAATTAATTAAAACATTTTTATATGATTTAAAAGAATATGTTCAGAGGCAAATGTTATCATTAATAACTTATTAAATTCCTGAAACTAGTTGTTTTTTTGTTTAAACTAACGAATTATTGTTCAAAAATATTGAAAAAATATAGAATAAACAAATCATAATAATAGTGATGTTAATAAAAAGTAAACAAACTTTTTATTCGAATACTTTCTTATCGTATATTTAAAAAAGGTTCAAACAAAAGTGTTTATAATACCTTTCGGCAAGATTTTGTTCAGAAACTAAAATAAAATGTAGTTTTATCTGATAAGAATAATTTTGAAGTTCTACAATTAAAAAAAAACTACAGAAAACAATTTAATATAAAATATCATGTGAACCGAATAGAAGTTTCATGCATCACTAGCAATAAAATGGCAGTAAAATATAAAGAAAGTTGCCACACTTCAACACAAAATCGCCACAAACTGTTAATAGTAATAAAACTGTTAATGTACGTTTATAAATACAAATTTTTATAGGAGGTTTATTAGACAAAAAGCGTTTGATAGTTATTACATGCTATAAGCTTAAAATAAGAACTTTTTATGAATATGGCTGTAAGTGTTTATACACTTGTTAAAGGTTTATTTTTATAAGTCTTTTTTTTAATTTTATTTATTGCTTTTATAAAATGTTACAAATAAACTGTCATTAAATACTGTTTAACCCTTAACAAATCCAAAAAAAAAAAAAACGTTGTGTTTTTTAACTTTCGACCAGGAAGAAAACAACAAATTTCCTTGAGCCACTCTAGAGTAGTTTTCTTAAAAAAAAAATGTATAAGTATAAAATAAAAACTGAACAAAAAAATATGTATGAAGAGAAGAAAAACTTTAGTTAACAACGAACTTTTTACATACTACGCAGCCAGCGGAAATGTAGAACATTTAACACTACTATGATAACTAACTTCAGCTTTTGACATTAAAGCAACAATTTATATACTGCCGTGCTTAGGAACACAACCGTACAATTCAGTTACTACCTTTTTTTTATTTTAAGAGGAATTTATCTTTAATAATTTTCTACCCATTAATTATAAGATAAGTCATGAAAAATTGTATATCAAAAAAGGAAAAATTTTAAAAGTGTGTCAAATAATTAGAATTTTTAATCCAAAATTTTTTTTTTAATATTTCAATCAGGCTTAAGTTCATCAAATTTAATTATCATTAAATTATTTTTATGAAGGAAGGAATTTTACAACATGAAAATTAATTAAAATTGTTATTGATAATCATTCATTCTTGACTGACCTGAGATTCGAACCCAGGCGGCTGGTTACCATGACATGGTTCGAATCTCAGGTCAGTCAAGAATGAATGATTATCAATAACAATTTTAATTAATTTTCATGTTGTAAAATTCCTTCCTTCATAAAAATAATTTAATGGAAATTAAATTTGATGAACTTAAGCCTGATTAAAATATTAAAAAAAATTTGGATTAAAAAACCATAAATAGTTTAACAAAATAACCACAATTCTAATTATTGTTAAAGCTAAGGCACGAGCTCTATGTGTACATTTGTCCCTCAAGTTGTGCTGAAAAAGGTCAACAAGAAAAAGAAAGACAAAATGAAAAAACAAAAAAATGTAACAGAAGTTGGGAAAAAACATGTAAAATCAATTAAAATGGATAATCATTCAAAAAAGCAAATTTCGATCTACCAAAGGTTAAAATACAATTTGGTTTAAGGATTGATGTTTGACTATTGACGTCAGCAGTCGTCGATGGCTGCGAGTGTAAGACGGCAAATCCATCTGAGGAGATCGAGTGGTTGCGATCGAAGCATGTCATGGTAACCAGCCGCCTGGGTTCGAATCTCAGGTCAGTCAAGAATGAATGATTATCAATAACAATTTTAATTAATTTTCATGTTGTAAAATTCCTTCCTTCATAAAAATAATTTAATGAAAATTAAATTTGATGAACTTAAGTGTGTCAAATATTTTGAATAGCATAACAGAATCATGGACCAATTAGTAGGTCTGCGCGAAACGCCTGCTGATTTTTGGCAGAGTTTTGTTTTTGTAGCAATTGTTTTTGACATTTTTTACACAAGCAAATGCTTTGTTGTAGTTGCGCGCAGACTTACTAATTAGGCCATAATAAGATTACAAAATTTAAATTTCAGTTTTCTCCGATTTTAATTTTTACACATTGCTGCGTTTTTCCAAAGGCGCGGCACATTAGGGGAATAACTTTTTAATTTTTTTTTTTTAAATTGCTGTAGCCAAAATTGTCATAAAAAGTTTAGAAACGCAATTTTATTTAATCGCTGCCTTGAAAATTCTCTCTGCAGAAATACTTGCCCTTTTTAAGTTTTAAATGTATATGGGCATTTCCAAGCAATTAATTTTATTCCTAAAAGAATAATTTTATCTACTTTTTATGTATTTCGGTGTTGAGTGCAACTAGCTTTGTATTTGGTGAAAGAGAGGAAAAAGTTGACAAACACAAGTCTCAAATACAAGCTTAATTTCTTGGTACCGTAACGGTACAAAAAGAAATCTTTCCTATGGAAGCTTCTTTATCATGCAATAATCAAAAATTGGTTTAACTATAAGGGCCGATGTTGAATGTAAATCACACCGAAACGTCAAGTTTTTTTTGCATTTCATGTAACATTTCTCAATTTCAGACCAACTCAATTTGAACCATGGTTATATACACAAACGCGCAACGCATTAAAGTTATTCGGGGTTATTATGAAAATGGGCGTTCAAATAAAAATGCATATCGTGCACTTCGTGATTTTTTCGGTCAATTAAATCGTCCAAATGTGCGTACAGTCGGAAAAATCGTTAAAATATTTGAGCAAATCGGGTATGTAGGAGATATGAAAATATCAGTATGTGCTCGTCAATGGTCAGTGCGGTGGCACGAAATGGCAACAGTGGACGATCATTTTTCGAAGAAAATCATCTTCAGTGATGAGTCACATTTTCACCTCAGTGGAATAGTCAATAAGCAGAATTGCCACATTTGGGCGGATGATAATCCAAGAGTGACTGTCGAAAAACCAATTCACCCACAAAGAGTGACTGCGGTTTATGGGCTGGCGACATCATCGGGCCGTATTTTTTCCAAAATGAGGCCGGTCAGGCAGTTACTGTGAATGGTGTTCGCTATTGTCAGATGATAACGAACTTTTATGGCCCTTATTGGAAGATATGTGGCACTAACAGGGCGCTGCCACTTGCCACACAGCTAACGAAACAAAGGCTCTTTTGCGCGACAAATTCAATGGCCGTGTTATCTTACGTGGTGGAGATATCAATTGGCCGTCAAGATCATGTGATTTGACACCGTTGGACTTCTTTCTTTGGGGTTATTTAATCTTTCAAAGCCAGCAACAATCCAAGAGCTAAAGGATGAGGTAATTCGGCACATTAACGGCAAAACACCTCAATTAAGCCTCAGCGTCTGTAAAAATTTTGAACATCGGATGGAGGTGTTCCGCTAAGGTCGCGGCGACCATTTGGCCGATATTTATTTCCATACATAATTGAACTATACCAACATTATCATAATAAACAGAAATGACAATAATTTCCAAAATAATTTGTGTTTTATTCAAAACTAACATCGGCCCTTAAAATTCGAACAAAGACTTCGATCGCTTAACTAACATGTACGACAAAAATAATTTTTTATGATTTTTGTTTGGTTTAAATGCAAGCTAAGCGAACGAAGTCTTCGTTCGAAATCGACGAACAGGTCTCTGTTATCCTTGAAGATGTCCTGCACGACATGTGAGGGACAGCCACAACAAATCGTCAACGACATTTTCAAACAGTGTCGCGAGAATCGTGTACGACACAAAGAAAGCCATTGTCGCTCTTCATGTCGTGTATAGTTGTTGAAAGAGGACATCTTGTCGGAGATGGGCAATTTGGAAGACACTGTCGGTCATGTCGTCGCTTATAAACTTCTTTAGAAGACAGTGCACTACACAATGTCAAGTATTTTGTTGTCCACGACATTTACCTCAAAGATGTCTTCCAGAAATCCTTTGTGATAGCGGACATGTCGTGTATAAATCGTTGATATCAATATCGTCGACGGCAGTTTTGCCAACTGGGATACGTTACATGTACATACAAGAACATTAATATATATATTTATAGCGGAGTTCAGTATTTGCATATGCATATGACCTCGCGAAAAAGCTAATACAAACTATAGTAGCTCTTTTATGAAATCTTATTGAATCTGCGTATTTTGTTGAAAGACTTAATACAAAAGTAAGTAGTTTTGCTTTGCTTTTTCGCAAGACCATTTTCACCCAATGCTGAACTCTGTTATGGCTTTTCTACAAAAGTGATCAGCATAAACGACTTGTATTACTAATTTTGTATTGACTAACACGTATAAAAGGTTTAAAAATTCTTTCAAAAATTTAACTGATAGTTATTTAATATTTTTTTTAGTTTTTCTTACCATCATAACGTATCTGGTTCCTTTTGAAACGACAAGTGTATTT
This sequence comes from Pollenia labialis, assembly GCA_949318255.1. Lineage (NCBI taxonomy): Eukaryota > Metazoa > Arthropoda > Insecta > Diptera > Polleniidae > Pollenia > Pollenia labialis. The sequence goes on from OX439141.1 coordinate 18,586,488, forward strand.
AATAATGTGTGCCTGTCCCTTGAATTCAATTTTGTAAAGCCCCTTCAAAACGCCAGTAGATGTGTGCCATATCATTCATTCCATGTGAATGATTTCAAAAATATCCATTTGTCTATCTGTTTATTTCATTCACCATCTCACTTCCAAAAGACAAAAAAAAAAACAATGTTCATTTCAAATTGTTTCTTCTTATCCTCAACATGAAATGGAAGTCCAGCATAATCGGTTTTAGTAGGAAAATAGTTATGAATCAAAATGTGAAACAACACCCCAAAAAAAAAATAAATTTATTTTACAAACACTAATATAAATTGGTGGCAAAATGCTCTGACTGTTGCTTTATTTTGCAAAAACTCCTCTTACGGTACTAGAAATCATACTTCTAAGTTTCGTGACGATAACTCCATCGGCCTGATTTGCAGCGCAGACTCCGGAAACGTTTTAGGACTCTTAAAACTGTAAAGAATAAGTTTTATGCAGCAGTTTGATTTTTTATAGTTTCATACAACTTGAAATCAATCGGCCAAATTTCGCATACTTTTCGAGTGGACTCTAATATACTTTAAACGACAACGAGTTACAGCACTGTAGCTCATAATTAATAGGTTTCACTTAAAGTCCGCTCCTTGAATATCTTAACTATCGGTAGAGCATATCACAGATTCGGCACAGAATTTATTTTGCAAAAGATATTAATAACATATTCACCCTTATCGTGGCTGGCGAATTTAAAATACGCCTGCGGCTGTTTGGTAATAGATTAAAGGAAACAATATCACGTTCTTTTAAATCTATTACCAAACAGTCGCAGGCGTTTTTTGAATTCGCCAACCACGATAAAGGCCGGTATGATGCGTAAATTCTTTGGAAAAGGTTAAAGAGCTCCACTTTTTTGATAAAAGCAAGAAAATTACTCAGAAAATTTTGTTTGGTGTTAGTTAACATTTTCTGAAATCGATTTCCGAATTTCCCTCTTATTAGAAGCTGCAAATATTTCTTTTTTTAATCAGTTAATTTGAAAAAAAATATAACTTTTAAATATTTCGTTTTAGATAAGAAAAAATCATAGCTGCCTTAGATAAACTAATCCCCTTCGAGGGTTAACTGAAAACTTTGCACTTCATGCTTGAATTCAGTTACCAATCGATGGCGACTAACTACCAGACTTTTAAAATTAACTATAGCGCTCTAATACTAAACCAAAAGGACTAGAAAAAATTAACTATTCACAGTTCACTTAAATGTCAGTTGTTTTCAAAGCAATAAAAGTCAGTCTAAGTTCCACTTTTTTTTTCTTTCCCTAACTTTCATTGCTTTGGTCGTATTTCTTCGTGTTTTTTTGTTTTATATTTTCTGTTAAATATGCAAATTATAGCAATTTGAAATGAGACCAGACCACTTTAACCACATAAAAGCTAATGTTCCTAACCAAGGCTTGCGCTATTATACACAGTGCAATATTTTGCTACTTGCTATAGATTTAGCACTTGAAGTCATTTTTTTTTTCCTTTTTTTGTCGTAGTTATAAATGTCTTTGAAGTTTTGTGGAAAAGACCATTTAATATACTGGCCAAAAAACATGGTTTATAGGCAAAATGACTAGAGCATTTTTTCCTTTTGCTATCAACTCTTGCTTGACTGCCCAGTAGTCCTTTGGCTTTGGTTTCAACTATGATGATAGTCTTGTGTTCAAAATGCATATAATTCAAAAGAAATTATTGCTTGTAGTTGTTTTTGTTATTGTTTCTAGATTCACAAATAGGTTGGATGCAATTTTAATTTGTTGTTTTTTTTTTCAAAAAAATAGCAACAATAAAACTTTAGCAAGTAAAAGATATAAAAAAAATTTAAGAAACATAAAGCAGCAAATATGCTAAAAGTGCAAAGTGAAGAATGACTTGTTTTTAAGACAAAGTTGCTGTTATTGTTTTTGTTGTCAACAAAAGTAGGGAGGAAGTAAAGCAACAACACCAAGCAAACAAACATTGGTCAGTGTTTTGTATCCTTTAGGGTCATTATTATTTGTTGTCCCAACTTTTTTAAGCACGGAGTCAACGTAAATCTTTTAACTTTTCCATTTTATTTTTTTGTCCAGTAATAAATGTCCAACAAAAGTTGCTATTTATTGTTGTGTTTATTTATATGTTTTTTGAGTGTGAAATATTGTTGTGTTCTATTGCAATTTTTTCTTATCTCCTAAACAATAGAATCTAAAAATTTAAAAGAAGGAAGAAATGTCAAGTTAATGATAAAGTACAGTTTTTGTATTTTAAAGTTACTTAATGAAAAAGCAGAATTTTCTCAAAATAAAAAAAAAAACTTAAAATTTACTTCAAGTTTAGGAATATATATTCTTGTATATCTAATTGTACATTAATTTCTTCTTTCGCCATTCATTTTTTATTGTGTAATTATGTCATAAATTTGCTTTAATTGCCATTTAAATACTCTAAATATTGTTTTAAGCAGCGCAAATTTAGAAAGTATGCATTAACAAAGAATTTAACTAAATGGCCTGAAAGCATGCTACACAATGTTTAATAAATTATGCTGAATGTATATTTCGAGATTAAAAACTTGCAATTATGGTTGATTTTAAATATAAGTAACGGAACATTTAATGAAAAATGTTTGTATTTGCTTGGAGCAAATATTTGATATCCTCTAGCAAAAATAAAAATAACATTTATTTAAAATACGAAGGCAAGTATTGATATTCCACTGTAATTAGACTATGAAAACAATTGTTATGGAAATGTTAAATGAAACACCCAAAGAAAATTTACCTCCAACAAAACTATTTTTAATGAAAACTTAAAAACATCTTATAACTAATTTAACCAAATTATTGTCAGCGGCAACCATATGAAGTTTTAATTAGACCTCCAGCAAGAAGCTCTAATCATATTATGGATGCCTTTTAATAGCAATTCTGTTAATATCACCTCATTGTTCAACATTTCCTTAATTCCAACTTTATTCTTTACAATTAAAGACGTAGTCAAAGGCAGTTGACATCAATTGGCACCTTCACGCAAAGAAAAAACATGGTCGTTTTAAACATATTCTACAAGCAACATATTGTGATAAGATTATAGTCACCATATTACGATTATTATTGAATCATATTATGACCAAATCTATTCGTAATATAACATCATAATACTTTTCCCTTTATTATATTCGTATCATGTTATTCACAATAATTTAGAAGTAGTCATATTATTATCAAGTCAATTACACTAAGTTTTGAAATAATCATATTATGATACAGCGTCACTTCCACAACAATAAAAAAAATTAAAATTTCTTTGCATCAATTTTTTATTTTGTTGCACTACAATTTTTTTTTTAATTTAAATCAGTGATGCTCATTCAAGCAAACAATTGTTTAGAAGCCCCACCCCTTTGTTTTTTACGCTCATTAATTTAGTTGCTGTGTTGATCTAAATTCAAATACAGTGTGTACGATAAGTAATAAAATTTAAAAAAAATATTTTAACACTTTCACGAAACTGTCATAAAAGCATAAATGTAGAAGATTTTAGTGGAGTTTTTTTTTAGATATAATTCTTACTTTAATTTCCAAACAGCATGTGCATCGCAGTTCATACTGATTACTGTTTTTAAAAAATTTTTTAAAGTTAAAATTTTAAAAGTCAATTTAAAATATAGAAAATTAAGTTTGGACTGTATTGTTATAAATGGTTTACAGCCAAAACAATTTCTTTCTATTAAATTTAAATAAAATTTGTGCGCTTAGTTTTGCGTATCTCTGTACTTTGAAATTCTCTCTCAATACATATGCAAAACATTTTTGAGCACCCCTGATTTAAATACAATTTTCTTATTTTTTTAATTTCTTAAAACTTGTTGTTTTAATTTGTAATTTTTTTTTTTAATTGTTGAATTACTCTCTAATAAATATTTCGGTAGGCATATTTAAAATAGCTAGCATAGGCTCTTTGTGTCACGAATATGTTAAATATACAACTAGCAAAAGAATCTTCTAATGATTATCTGACGAGTAACAAAAAAAAAACTTCTCAATTTTTTTTTTCTGTGTTACTTTTGAATAAATTTTTTGACACGCTCGTCTTTTAATCTTGGAATGAACCTTTTGCGACTCTCTGCAACAATTACTGAGCTACCTAAATAAGAGCGTTTTTCAAATGTGAAAATTATATTGTCAATACAATTTTAATTAAATAAAGGATCTTCCGACAGGATATTGTTGATTTCGCGACCTTAAGGTTTGTTTCACATAAATTGTATGAAAATTAGAAGTTTTAACATGAAAAGGACGTTTGATGCCCCTTTTTAGGTAGCTCAGTTATACGGCTGAGCATTTCAGGAGTTGTTAAATAATACCTACATGAGTCTCATACGAATGGCATGCTTTTTTAAAGAGTCTTTAGATAATCTGTACATAAATCATAAACGATTCCCTTCACGATTAATACAAGCATCTTTCGCTGCGTTATAATAAGAATCTCTCATACGAATCAGCACGTGTAACAGTTTCTCCCGTACGAGGAGTCGTCTACAATTAAAAAATGAGCTTGTCAACGATTAAAAACACTTTTTATTAGATTCCCAGTAGACTCCTAGACGGTTGAAAATGAAAGCTGGGAAGGACACAACTGATTCAAAATTATTTTACACATGGCGTTAACAAAATCATAGAGTAAAGATATTTTGATTGCCTCGTAAACAAATTATAAGTACACGTATAGAAAGTTATCATGTTATGTCTATTAAATATCATGAAATGGTTGTTAGTTGTATAATATGTTTTCAAAGTTATCATTATTTAGTTGTGAGAAAAATTATTATTTTTCGGTCAACAATACTTGAATTTTGTAATTGCGATAAACATTGATATGTTAACAGTAACTTTAAAATTGTTTATATTTTATCATAATAAAAACATTATATTGTTACAATAAAGATTGTGTTGTTGCCGTGACCATACCGAACCATATTTTTTCTCTACTTGTTGGAACAATTATTAATAAATTCCAGTAAATTAAACAGCAAGTTTTTTAGTCATAGAAAACTATTACACACCAAATTTAAACAATATTCTCGATAACATCGTTAAGATTTTTTAGACATCAAAGTAAATGTTAACGTAAATGAAACGTAAATGGAACGTAGGTGAAATCAAGAATCGTGTAAAAAAATTATTATTATTATTATTTCTTGGCATGCTCGTTATATTACCTTTACACACATTTCAAACGATTCCCTCTACATACAAAATAAACGTTCTTCGCTACGTTGTGGAAGCATCTTACGGAGCGATTTCTCCCGTATGAGGAATCTTCTACGATTAACAAATCCACTCGTCGACGATCAAAATCGCTCTTTATGCGATTCCCAGTAGCCTTTAACATCATTGAAAATGCTAGCTGGTTCATTTCTTACGGACACAATCATAGAACTTTTCGACAGCTGAGTAAGGTGTATTTGCTCTCTCGTTCTATTCTAGTAGGTTTCTATACTTAAATCAACAAAAAAAATTGTATATAAAAAGACATCTTTAAAAATGCCACAAATTTTTATTACCATAAATTTTATGCAAAAATTGAATTCTTATTGGAAAATTCATTCTCTCACACATTTGCATTAAAATATTCATGTCATAAATATGTATATTTAAAATAATTTCTTTGATAAATCTTTCAAATATTTTAACACTCAAATGACAAATTAATGGGAAAAATTTTAATTTATTAAGCTCTTAATTAAATAGACAAATATTTTATGTGCAACAATTATTAAGGAAATTTAAATAAAAGGAAACTAAATTTGTTCAACATGAAGAATTAGGTAAATAAATAAATAAAATAACTAATGTGCAACAAATTGTCACTTTTTTCATTTTGATTGTATGTTTTTATATAACCCAAGGCCCATCTATCAAGTCTGCTTACTTGTACAAAAACAAAAAACGATTCTTTTAAGTTGTCAAAAATTTACTACCTCATATACAAAGCAGAAGGAAAAAACGTGTATGTGTGGCATACCATAAACGTTAACAAACGTATACATGCACATGTAAGCAACATGTAAACAACTTTTGACAACTTAAAAGAACATAAACAATGATCATCAGGCTTCTTGCGCAGACCTTTTCAATGGGCCTTGATATAACCTTAATATACATATCTGTGGCATTTTGACAAAACATCTTAAGTCGAGATAAGATAGCAAAAAAATGTTTAAAAAAAACTCGGTGAAAAATCATTTTTATCAAATAATAAAATAAAAAGAAATTAAAGAAAAATTTCGTTTATAAAACAAAATTTTAAAATCTTAAACAAGAATGTTTTTTGAAGGAAAATTCGTAAAATTAGCAGCATTTTTAAACTTTTTAAATTTGACTTAAGATTGTTTTGTCAAAAGACCACAGATATGTGTGTATGTACATACAAATTTCACATTATCCGTTTAAATCGATTATAAAAATTAATGGTAATAACGTAGTACGAGGTTATCAATATAATTGGGTTATTTAATGACAAAACATATACATGAACAAAACAAAACAGTAACAGTACACTGAACCGAAAAAAATGTTAACCAATAAACTTTTTAATAAAATCTACGCCGGTTTTTTTCTAACAAATTTTTTCAAATCAAGAAAAACACACAAAGTTTATCTTATTTACTGACTTTCAGGTTTGGGTGAAGCAAAAAAAAAAAAAACATTAAAAACCAAAATTGTGGGTTCTGATAGAGGAACGTTGAGGGCCCAAGAGTCTTTTCCAGAATTTTGTTAATGCGACGAAACTGCACCTGCACTTCGAGTTTATGTTGTTTAAGAACAAACTTAGGCTAACTTAATTGTTGTTAAGTTCTATTAAATTTTACTCTAGATCTGTTACAGTTCAAAATAATAACACGATCGATTTGAATCTGTTGTCGGGCTTACAATTTTAAATTAATCTAGTAATAATCATTTATCTGTGTATTAACCTTTAAAACTACGATATGACGAAGACCACTGGTTTTAAAATTCTTTGAAATTACATTTTATTAAACAGGCATTTGAGACCGAAAAAGCGCTAAATCAACATATTCAGGTATGAGATGAAAATCGATTAATTGCAAAATGGTAGTTTATTTTTTTAATTTTTAATTTTTTTTTCAAGCCTACCGGGGAACTCCTTAAAAAGGTATGACGAATTTGGGTCGATTTTTAACCCCAGAATTACCATCTTGGTCTTGCAATATACGTGAATTCTATAGATGATATGTTCTGAATCGAATGAAATTGATTTGGAATCGATCGGAGCAAACAAACTCCACATATATTTAACTAAAAAATAATATTTTTTAATAAAAAATTTAATAAAAAAGAAAGTTAATATGGATAAAAAACTGTTACCGGTTGTGTTATTTTAATTTTTTATTTCTTATTTAATAATCAGTTCATACTTTTTGCTTTTGCTCAAAATTCCAAGTGAAATAAGTGCAGCTTACATTATTTCGCAGTTCTAAAAAAATGTTGCCAGAAACATTTCGGAACTTTTACACAAAATGAACAGAGTACAATTCTATCAACGTTATTTCATAGATATTCCGCACAAGTTTTTTTCATATGCGTTATGGCAGCATTTCACGTGAAATGTTGAACAGAGTGCCAGGCTTAAAGCGTCGAAATTTGTAAAAAAAAAAGACTAAAAACGAACAACCATTTATTTGGTATGTAGTACTTTTGCGAGATTCATTTATGAAGAACATGGTGGTTTTTCAGCAAAAGGATTTCATATAAAACGTGTAGATGTTGGGGTATATGTTCCAAATATATTTTCGTTAAAATGAGCCACTTATCACATAACGGTACCTCTGTATTTTTCGCTGTATACTTTTCCTTCAGCCGCTATCCAGAGTCAAAAGCTGGCTTAATTAAAATTATACAGTGTTTGATAGTTCGCGCATCCACCACTGCAATGAACTGCGATGATGGACTTGCCTCATTGCGAATCGTACTATTCCATGAAGAACATAAAAATATTGGCTTAAGATCCACCTCTGATTATAGCGATCAGCTCAGAATAATTTTCTAAGTCGATCTAACGATGTCCGTCCGTACAGCTGTCTGGCCTGGTGGTTGTCTGTCTATGTTAACTTTGTGCGCAAAGTACGTTGTTATTTTGAAGATAAATTGATGATATTAGGCGCATACATTTTAATTGTCATAAGGACGAAGGCTATTAAAAATGCTAAGAATCGGTCCATAATTTCACAAGGCCCTGATGTATAGTCTGTGTGCCCATAAACCATCTTATTATGTTGGGGTTTTCATCAAAATTGGCCTAAAAATATTTTATTGCAACCAAAATCATCTAACCACATTTTATAGGAATCGGTCCATATTTGAACAAAATAATGTCATATTATGATCATACCAGTACTGAAAATAGCTTTTAATTTCATAAAATCTTATTGATGCTGGTATTGATGTAAAATTGGACATTGAAAACTTTCTTCTTCTATTGAAACCTTTTGCGCTGGTAGGTCGTTGAGCAAAAGTCCCATTCAAGCCCCTCTCCAAAGCACTTTAAGGCGAAAAAATCTCCTACTAAAGTAGATATCAGGATTATATTCGACACAAGGAGCTGTATGCTGTAGTAAACGGTCAGGCTTCCTTGGTTGTTTTGAAATGCAAAATTTAATAATTATCCTAAACATAAAAGAATCAGGTTATAAAGCAAAATAGTTAGTGTTCGATCATAAAATTAAGACCGACCTTTATTAGCAAATATACTTAAAAAAGTGGAAAATATGGTTTATTTTGAAAAATTTATCAAAATGTTAATTAAAGACAAGAAATTTTAATTAAACTAGAAAAAGGTTAGACGACTATCAAATAACCTTCCATCAACTTTTCTTCAATTTAACTCTCTATTTTTTTATGACTTTTGATTCGGTATATGACCTCTTTTTTCTTACGGTGTTCTTATTTACAACAATTTAAAAACAATTATTTACCAAATTGCTTGTAATCAAAAGCTAAAAGACCTTAATAAAAGAATCAATTACTTTGTTCTAAAACAACTGGACATTATTAAACTTTGGGTCAATTCAGTGATTGTATTACGAAAGGAACAGGGATAGGTTTTTATTACAACTATTTTTCTAAGACTTTTGTAACCAAAACACAGAAAAATAAACTAAATATTCTCATTCTTTCTTCCTTTATTATTATTTACTGCAGATGTCACAACTATAATGATCATATATAACAATAGAAAACAAAATGAAGTGCCTAACTTTGGGGTTTTGTTCTAACGCAAACAACAACAATAATTTTCATTTAAGACAAAATGAGTATGACAATAATAACAATATTGTCCCATAAACAACTGAAATAATAACAATAACATAAACAAAGAGTTTTCTTGAAAATATTTTCATTTCATATTCAGCTTTGTAAATGATACGTGTAGAATAATGATAAAGTAAAAGTTAAGAACTAATGCCCAGGGTAAAGCAGCAGGCCTTAAAAAGGGTCCTATTTTGTTTAATTTTTCATTTCATATCAAATTAAAATCGTTTGAATTTGTTGAAACAGCGCAGGCCTTTACTGTTTTAAGGGTAAAATTCGACCCTGACCTGATTTCTTCAAGTTGAAACGACAACCACCATCTGGTCCGCGGTGCCTGATAGGGCTCTGGTCGGCTTCGAAGGGAAAGGAACTGCTAACGGCTTGACTAATCTATAATTCTTAAAAGTCAGTTTTATCCAGCAAAATGAAACTAAAAGGCCACAATGTATGAAAACTAGTTCCAGCTGGTTTTTAAGTTTCCTTTACATATAAACCTGCCAGGTACCCACGTTAATCTAAGCCTCATCTACAGATTTCCCGGAGTTTTTATCTTTAAGCTTAAATGTAAAATCCTGGCTTTTCATTATTTAAAATTTGTTTGTAAATGTGTGTTGTACTTCATTAAATTTACATACAGAATATAATTTTTTTAAACTTGCATTTACTGCATTTTATTGAGACATAAATGCCATACTTTTTGGATGTCAGTGGTGTTTTTCTTTTGCAAAATTGTTAGCATGCTAACATATCGCACTTGATCATCCAGAGGGTATTATAAAGCATGCAGTACAATTTTTTTTAAATAAAACAAAAACACAGACAAATTCATAGAAACTGTCAAACGAAGTCATATTTTTGTAAAAGTCTTCATTTGGTAAAGACAAACAAAGAAGAAAATAAATGAAAAGAAAAGAAAAGAAAAGAAAAGGAAAAATCATACAACGGTTTTAAAAATGTCTTTGAATATGTGAGAGTACGTGTTCTTTGTTAAGATTCTTTTGTTTTTGTTGCTGTTGCTGGCTCTGAAGATGTTCTTGTTGTTATTACTATTATTATTGTTTTTGTCCATGTATTATGAACATTCCCTTTTATGCACAAAGACAAGCCATGTTCATTTAAGATCCTTTAAAATGTTTATATGAAAACTCAGCATATCTTAAGGAGTGAATATGTATGTGGGCAAAATCTGTGAGTGTATTAAGAAAAGAAAATCAATGTTTTGTTGGTGACATTTGTGTTATATGTATGTATGTATATAACTTTCCTTTTCATTACTTGCGTCAAACAAAGAAAAATTATCTCCAGATTTTTTCATTTCTCTTTTTCTGTGTTAAGTTCAGTACAATGTACCCTGCAGGAAATGTCACTTGTGAATCTGTACTGATTCACTATTGACACAGTCACCAGTACTAGTGACTTATTATAACCCAGAAAATGTAATTAACTATAGACATTTCACATGTGCGTGTCATTGGAAATCTACTACTGACGATCGTACTATTGACTAGGTAGTTCTTTTGGGAACATACGTATGTAGACATTGGAACCAGAGAATAACTAGTACATTTTTGTAAATCTAGTCTATACTTTTGGTACGACTACGAATTCATCTTTTTTTTATTATTTCTTCAACTTTTATGGGAATTTTACTTCTCAGTTGTTATTGATAAAAAAATTTTTGTATTAATGGCAAATATATTGCAAAATGTAGTGTAGTGCAGACATTTTGTTGACAAAATCATCAAAAAAGTCGACAAAACTGGTGACTTGGAGACACTTGCACCCAGGTTTCCTTGAGGGTAGATTTGCGTATATACAAATTAACACAGGCATTAACTTGTTTATATCCCAGCTAACATTTTTTGGAAATTTTTAATCTAGTCTTTTTTGACTATTCAGGGCAATTAAAAGACAACAAAATATTCCATCGTTTCATGAAAAGTCAGAAAAAAGTGGGTCTGTAACTCATGTCGAAAACTATCATAAGAGATTACGCCGTAACGTTATAAATGTAATAACATTGCACTCGAAGCCGATGTGTCATATCGTTGACGGCGGCCAAAATTTGCTAAAATTGAACATTTTTTTGAGACGGCGGCGTATGATTATTATTAGAAAAACAAACACATATGTATACGCTCTCATGTACTTTTAAGAAAATAAATTAAACTAATTATTAGCATACTTTCGAGGGCGAAATAATTATAATATTTTTTTTTTCTCCACAAATTTATTTTTACCGGAAAAACAGTTGATTATAAAGAAAAACGTTATATGAACGGATTAAAGAAATTGTAATTCTAAATTTTTTTGAGTTTGTTTTAGCAAGTGGTTCTTGAGTTATGTTAAACAAAAAAACATCAAGATAAGGAAAAAATTTTAAATGTCATAAAAAAAAACTGACACATACGAACGCCATACCCTTTGAGGGTTTTACTATACTGACCTAGTACCATCACCCTGACTTGGAATTTCTCACCCCCCAGATTGGCTGTTGTACTGTGTAATATGTAGATCCGATGTGAAGTTTAAAGTTAAAGAGCAGGTAGTAATAAATCCCCAAGAAATATCCACCTAAAAAGGAAATATGAATGATCGCAAAGATGTGTACAAAACTCAATAAAAACTATTATTGGTACTCAACACGTTCTTTTGGCATTTTTTGCTTATGAAACTAAGGAAATCTTTTATACTGATATAACCCTTTAAACTTTGAAAAAGGATTAAATTCCGAAATTTTAACTTCTAATGACTTAAGTATTTTACTGTGAACTTTTAAAAACAAAACCCCAAGTAAACAGACTAAAAGTAAAGATTAAACTCAAATGTTTGCTGTGATGTTTCAAATAATTCTTATATGCGACTGTATGTTTGTGTTTAATTCTAAATGTACTTTTTTTACTTACTTTGTTTATTTTGTTTTTTTTATTTTTGTTATTTGTTCGATTGTAAAACATTTTTGCTGTTTTGACAAAATTTAATAAAAGCAGTATAAATGTTTTGAAATCGTGCTGCTGTCTAAAGTACAATATTTAAGTCTTCTTATGTGATCTGTTCCAAAAATAAGAAAAGGATGTTTAAAATGTGAAGTCTAGGGGATTTCAAAAATACATACTTAAATTTCTTCTTTGCAGAAGAATAAAAATGAAGAAAAGAAACAGTAAAATAGCAAAGCCCTCATTAGTATGCTGTAGTTTATAAAAGAAACATTTTAAAGCAGCTTTAAAGTATATGGTGCATATGTATGTATAGATGTTTTTTTTTAAATACTGATTTAAAGATACAAGCACAAGGGTGCCCAAAAATTGAGGTTAATTTTTATAACAAAAAGGGTTTTCTTGTGATATTAAAAATATTTTTATTTCAAACATTTTTATTTAACAGAAAATTTTTTAATAACTACATACAAAATACTTCATTTCTAACACAAGGATAGCTAAAGTGAAACATGTTACAGGAAGATACAAGAAAGTCTAGCAGTGAATAGAATCATTCCTAAATATAGGTACAATATTAACCAAAGAATGGCTTAAGCAAAAAAGTATGTGGAATATTGAAGGAATAGAACTATTACAAAAAAGCTATACAAAATTTAAATTAACCTCATAGAATTCTTTCGAAAATGTACATATATTTCAGTTTATCACAAATACATTCCGGTTAGAAATTAAAAGAATATGTCGGTCAAGTGATCCGCCTACTGGCTTGGTAGGCATCCACGATTTTATCAAAATTCTCAATCACGTTTTGTAATAAAATGTTGTCAATGGTTGACATCTGTTCGATAATGTTGTTTTAAAAATCTTGAACTGTTTTGGGACTACTGCTGCACATTTTCGATTTCAAAAACCCCACACAAAATAGTAAAAAAGGTTTCAAATAGCACGGTTAAGGTGGCCCCTTTACTTTCAATCATCAATTTTCCGCCCCAAATAGCTTCGGATCATCTGCCATTAGCGATTTCCATTGACCGATGACACCTTAAATTTGGACACCCATCACTTTGAGACAAAAGTGCACAATAAGGCCAAAAATTATAGAAGATTCGCAAGAATGGAAAGAGGGATAAAAACCCCTAACGGAGTTGTCAATTGAAAAAACCAGCTTTATAATTGAGTAGGTGAGTGTCAAAACTCGTTCGCTACAAAATTAAAAATACGAGATGATAATTGATTCTAACAGTTCTTTAGGCGCTTTATGAGAGAATTATACAAATTGTTTCATGTTTTTCAAAGAGCATGCATTGAGGCAATCAGAATATTTCTTCTCATAAAGCGCATCTTCTCCATCTCATATTTTTAATTTTGTAACGAACGAGTTTTGCAACTCACATACTCAATTGTATTAGAAAAAAATGTATTTACTTTGGAGAGAAATCTAAAAAAAAATTTTACTTAGTCTGAATTTACACGTTTCATTTTTTGATGCTCAACTTCTTTTCAATTCCCTTTTAAAGATGCCAATATATTCACACGCAGCAATCGGTTTCAACTTTTTTCGGTACAAAACAACAACAATTTTATTAATAGCGAATCAAAGAGAAAAAGAAAAGAAAAAAATTACATGCAGCCATCGTTGTGCATATACCAACGAATAAAATCACAAAGCGTACTGACCGAGTACAGGCATCTCCGCACTAACCCCCTTTCTTCTTTCTTCTCTCACCTAAAAACATAAGAGTTGAGCATCAAAAGATGAAACGTGTAAAAGCAGACTTAGAAACATAAAATTAAAGGAGAAGGTTCCTGTGTAAATAAGATACTACGAGATGAAAAATGTTGGTCCTTTTTTGTTTAAACATAGAAACATAAACATTTTCATATTATTGTTTTGTAAGAGTTACCATTCTAGTAAATTATCTATGCCAAAAAAGCTGAAGAATTTAACGGACGACCTTAGAAAAATTTTGAACTTACACTAGATTCAGACGGTGATTTTTCGTATGACTTTAAAGACATGATTTGTGGTGATTATTGGCAGACGGTGTAGGGTGGCAAGCGGGGTAGAGAAAAAATCATATTTTCTGTCCTGTCTTTTTTGTATTTCCCTTTGCACACATTCGTATTTTTGTGATGTTGCTTCACTTTATTTTTTATTTCAATGTGGCAACATCTCTTTACAATACAAACCAATTTTTAAATACAATTGAAAAAAGACATGATTTTTAAATTACGAAGGGTTTAAAAAACTACAGTCGAAACCAAAAACTTTCGAACAAATAACGAAAATTTGTCTTCAATTTATCGCTTATTGATTTGGTTTGACAGCGGCTGTTTACACTTATGGAATAAGAAGTAAGACCAAAAGTTTTTTTTTTGCCAATGACAAATACAGAAGTGGGAAAATTGCAGTTTTTTACTTTGACTGAAATGCTGAAATTACGGCCTGAAACTGGTGTAAGGAACATAAAATTAAATTAAATGTGAGTTGCATTGCAATCGTAAATCTCAAAAATGACTCAAGAGTTTAAAGTAATTAAGTTCTACAACTGTTTTGTAAATTTTCGACATTTCTGAAAATTTGGTCTGAGTACTTTAAACCACAAATTTAGTCAATTAAAAAATTAATTGCATAAACTAAAAAATACACAACATATACACAAACATTTAGTTTTATGGGGTTTGATTAAAAAAATTAATTGCAGCAAACAAAAAATTAATTGCAGCAAACAAAAAATTTATTGAATAAATAATGTACACCAATTAATTATTTAATTGAATAATTTTTTGCAAACATTTTTCTGGGTTAAATTCAAACACTAGAAAATACTCCGAAATTCTCCTTCTCTTCCAACTAAAAGTTAAAAAGAAATTAAAGCAGAAGCTCTGTTTTGCAAAACTGTATGCAAAAAAACAAATTTAAACAAAAAGTCCTAAGCCTCTTCTCCCCTTCCTCCTCTTCCTCTATTCCTCATCCTGTTCTACCCTTTTACAAGCCAAAACGTGTTAAATGCATTTTTAAGACAAAATATGAAAAACGTACTAAAATATCTAAAGAACAACAACAAAAATTACACTTAAAAAAATATAATAATACATGCCCTAAAGGACCGCAAGAGAAAAAGAATTAAAAAAAAATGTAGAAACACGAATAATGTGTTCAAATTGATAAAATTCATTAGTCGAGTTGTGTTGAGACAGTTTAAAAGAAATGCGTCGTTGCTTAAGCCAAAGTCTGTTCATTCTAAAGGCAAACAGTAGAGAACAACATCCCCACTTCAAATTCTTAGACAGACTTAAACAGCTAAAATCCCTATTACACAGATACTGAATGTAACAAAACCTCTATTCAGTTAAACATAACCGTTGCACAGAACCACGCACAACTCAGTACCAAGATACTTACACTTGTTATAAGCTTTTATATAGGGGAATTTAAGAAAAAAAATTTAAATAAAAAAAATTGGAATTTCCTTTATTTTTTAGAGGATGAAAGAAGCAAGTTAGTTCCTTGTTAATTTTTTTTTTTTTTTTTTTTTTTTATTCAACGTAAAATCATGTAGTTTAGAACAGCTGCAGATGAAGCAGCAGATGCTTTTCCTTTGTATGGGTTGTTGTAAAAATTAACAAACAAAAGCAAAGCAAAAGAATGCATGTTTATGTAAAAAAAACTAGCAACCAACACACATATTTACATAAAAAAAAATCGACCCTGTAGTTCTGGGTAAACATAATGATAAGTTTTCATACAACATGTACAATAGTTTAATCGGACTAATAAACAACTTGCAATAAAGAACTCAGAAATTTCCACAATTAGATGCAAGATACGGTATTATGTAACTCCTTAACAAATTGATTACAGTATCACTTGTTGAGTCAATTTAACTCCGTCTGGCTATCCATATTAGCTTTGTTTGCAAAGTACAGGTCGCAATTTTGGAAATAATAGCACATAGGTTCTATAAACACCCCTCCCCCGCCCCCCCTAAAATCACCTCAAGACAAAAAATCTCATGTAGCTGAATATAAACATAAACCTTTTACAATAATTGTATCCTTTAAACATAATTTTGTTCTGGCGGATCCATTAATGCTCCATGACAGCCAAATATGGTACACGCTCGAACATTTTTCTCTAAATTTTGTGGTGTCGGGTATTATATGGTCGGGCTTGAGCAATTATACTTTCTTATTTGTTTAAATGACAAATAATTTGGTATTCAAGATTAACGTTAGCACATCAAATTGTAGGTCAAACTTCATCTTGGTTACTGGCTGGTATAAATCAACCCCTTACCTACCATTAAAACACATACACAGATGCGAGCAATGAAAAAAAAAATCAATATGGTCACGGATAGCAAAACCAATTCTAGCGGATGGATATCAAACATATTTAATGATAACATCAACCATGCAAATGTCACCGCAACTAGTTTATACTTAAATCAGTTTAGTGTTAGCCAAACCACTATTAAACTCATAGAAAAATGCAGCTTCATATTCATGAATCCCTAACATTAGAAGTGTTACATCAAAGTTATTACAAATGGCATCGATGAGGCAAAAGTCACATCAATCCATTGAGGAATTTCATCATAAAATTTTCTCATAGTTTATGGCTTATACAGTATTGTTCAAAGCCTAAGCTACTTTTCGTGACATTATAATAAAAGTCTTACATTTTATTTTTAAGTAGATTTCATAAAAATAACACAGTTAATTTTTATTATAATATGCAACTACTTTCTAATAGTAACTACAAAAATTCAATTTTATTCTCTTGCAAGAAATAAACAAGTAAAAATTAGCAATTAATTCAAAAGTTTTTCTTGGGATTCAAGAATTAATGAACAAGGTTTCTTTCAAATGTGCTAAATTCCAAATTTCATACTATTGAGAAACTGAAATTTATTGTTGAAGGGATAAGCTATTCCTATACGCATTTCACTGGTTGCTTAGGCCAGATCGTCAGGAAACTTTATCCAAAGATTTTAGAAAAGCTAAAAATATTAAACAAATAAAGCTGTTAAGCGAATAAGAATTATAAACCTCAGTTTTACTTGTAACAATATCAAAGCTTAAACAAAACCAACAACAATAAACAGTGAGTTTATCTTTTCTTACAGTCCCGATTACAATTGGTTGATTTTTTGTCAACTCTAAATGTAGTTGTAAGTGGGTAAAGAAAAAACAAAAAAAAACAAATTACTTTATTTTATTTTGCCAGTTCAGTTTATTTACTCTGCCACATGCATATGAGTTATCAAACTTAAGCAACTTTCAGTACTTGGTATAATAGCCTTTGTTTCTTATGAACTCCGGTCATCGTTTTGGCATAGAAAAAATAAGATTCGTCGCAATTGTTGATGACATTGATTCCCACACTAATTTTAAGCAATCCAACAGCTCCTGATTATTTTTAAAACAACCAGCTCCCACCGTCGCTTCAGAATGCCGAAAATGTTCTCTATGGGATATAAGTTTGGCGATTGAGCTGGCCAATCCTAGACGCGATTCCTATTACCTGACAATTAATGTTTGATTAGTTTTGGCGAGTGTTTTTAGTCATTATTGTATTGAAACACCAATAGAAATGGCATTTCCCATATGGCCATTTTAGTCATTGTTGTATTGAAACACCAATAGAAATGGCATTTCCCATATGGCCATTTTAGTCATTGTTGTATTGAAATACCAATAGAAATGGCATTTCCCATATGGCCCATTAAAGAACGTAGTTGGCTAACAAGTCCCTAGAAAGGAAAGGGTCCATTTTTATAGGTATTTCAACAAAAGTGCTTACTCCACTATTAGAAAAACGTGTCCACGCTATTTCATTTCCGCTTCCATGGTTTATTGTGCCTTTACAATACGGTAGATGTTACCATTTCATGTTTACCATTCTCTTTGGTTTTCGAGTCCATCTTAGTTTAACAAGTTAAATTTAGTCTTGTCGCTAAATAAAACAGTTTTCCTTTTTACCACAGTCCAACTAGAGTAAGCAAAATAATTTTATTTTGATTACTTTACTGTATATGGCTATGCCTACATGCTTAAAAAGTAAAAAAAGAAGCAAAAATACTCATATTCTGTTTGTTTAAATTATTTAGTTAAAAACATCGAATTTTCAAAGAAAAATGATTTTGAAAACCATATCGAGCATGCGGCTGGTGTCTTCTAATTAAGATTACTGACAATTTAATGACAAATTGTTTTTAAACTGAGCCTAATTAGTCCTTTCTCCGATATTACTGAGTCATCGCAATCATGACATTTCTTAATAAACTGACTCCGATTCATCATTTCTGTGATGCCAACTTGTCATCTCATTGATGGCATAATTTTACCTGATGACAATTTGGCCAAGTGATACTAAGACTGACATCACAATTATGAAAAGTGTCATGAGGTCAAAAACAAAGAAACTTGTCATTGTACTGATGTCATAGTATATCAGTATTATAACGCCTTTTCGGTCAGTGCATTAAATAAAAAATGTTATTTGTATGTTTACCACAAATAATTATAATATAAAAAACATACAAACGGAATGACAAAGTTATATATACCCTCTTACCTTCGGTGAAGGGTATAATAATATAGGAAAGATATTTGGTTGCTCCAGTCGAAAACCTTTTTGTCTAGTGCCATTGTATGGAAAAAAGGAAAAAAAAAGTTATTGTTTACTGACAATTATACTCAATTAACAATGGTCATCGATTACAATATGGTTGCTCCAAATATCGTATAATTAAAGAGACCGAAATATTTTTAGAATAAATCGCAACCAAACTTAATGAATTGGGCGTGTTAATATTTAATCTACTTTTTTATTTTGGTGCGCCATGTAATCACTAAAGGCTCCCCACCAATAGCTAATCGAAGCCTTATGAAACTTCCTGGAAGCTACTTGTTCCTTTGGTACCACGTAGAACTCTGATTAATCGTATTATTGGCTTAAAAAATGTATTAACTGTAATTTTTTCTATCTACTAAATCAGTGTTTCCAATTTCTAATTTTTATTAACTTTAAAAAATAATGTACTATAGTTTTCATACTGAGACATTTTAAAATAAAATAACAGTTGAATACGATAAACTTGCTAAAAGGTAATTTCATTGTGGAATTTCGCTTTTTTTTTTTTTTGTTAATTCAATAAAATTAACCGGAAGCAAGAGCTAACCTAAAAGAAATGGTTAGCGACACTGGATTCAGCGTACTCGAATTAGGTTAACCCGCTGAGTGCCCCACTTGACAATTTTTTCAACTTCAATCACAATATTAATACAGTAACGGACTGTAGTTTAGTTAAGAAGTATTCCGTTCAGTCATTTAAAAAAATAAAAATAAAAATTAAAAATTCCAAGCAAATTTATTTTTAACTGATTCTAACATTTATTAAAAAAAAAACCAAGTGCACATTTAACGGAGTTTCAGTTGCATTTAATATTGTCTATTGATTAAGTTAAAGTCGTAAAATTAAATACGTACGTAAAATTAAATAAAAATGTAATTTAAAATAACGAAAAATTCATTTAATTTTTATTGTCAAAAATTCAACCGCGAATTCCCTAAAAACAAATGAATTTTCAGTTATTTTATATAATTTAACTACCCAAAAATACATTTTAAGTTATCTATAAAAAACGATTTGTGTAAAAAATTCCCATTTTCTATTTGTAAAAATTAATTAGTTAAATACAAATTGTTCTCTTAGACATGGCAAGTTTAATAGAAAGTATATTTTGTTAGTTTTTTGACCTTTCAGACACAGAAAACTCCCATTCCGTTCATGAAAACAAAAATGGTTTCATTCCGAAAAATTGTTTCGTCATTTTCTGAAGCACCTAAACACGGAATGAATTCCGTTTCCGAACGGAATTGTACTCTGTGACATGGCTGTATATTGAGTTTTTCGAACTTGAACTTTTAACGCAGGGTATTACAACATTTCTTTGCTTGGAAACGTCTTTAAGTGATACGCATCTTAAGTTTTTCAAAAGCTAAAGAACTTTCTACAGAATCTGAAAAGGTTTAACAACTGTGTAATTTCATATCGAGCCCTAACCGCGAAAATAGTGTAAGCGACATAAATTTCAGTTTTCGTTTTTTTTAATAAATGACTTTATTGGCAACACTTGCATCATCTCCTAAACTGTCATGGTCACATAAGGTACCGTTACGATTTTATAGCAAGAACAATTGTATTGTAACCGACAAATTTCATACAAAATTTATATGAAATAAAATAAAAAAAGCTCTCTCCTCTAAAATTTGATTTTTGGCGCTTACACAGTTTTCGCGGTTTGGGCTCGATATGGTTTAAAATTATTTTAGACCAGCAGCTTTGTTGTTTTTTTCACTGAGGGCGACACTGTTTGTTTTTAAATGAATTTGGAACGGTCATCCCACCATTTTTGTTTGGTTTTTTTTTATTGATTGACCAGAATAAGTGTATTAATTCGCACGAGTGGTGAACTATCTGGAAAACAGTCACTTACAAACTTCAACAATTTTTTTTTAATGGATTGCTACCATAATGAAGTATAAGTGTATATAAATTTAACAAAGAACGAGTTTCTAAGCGCAGAGATGGCTAAACTTTAATTTGTTTAAAATATTAGCAACACTTTAATTTTTATTAAAAAAAAAATACTAAAATTTCTTACGTTGAAAAAATAACATAATTAAGAAACTGTAAATAACCAGAATTTCTACAATGAAGATTAAAAGCTGCGTTCAAAAACTTGTTTTTGAAAGATATTTCTTCGGAAACATTTACTAACTGACAAATACATTTTTCTCCCGATTAGTTGCGTACTCTATTTAGTGCTACCCAGCACCTTTCTATATGTGAGTGTTAGCGTAGCTATTGTTGCTTTAATGTTTGTAAGTGTCTTCTCAACTCATTTTTGCAATGATTCTTCTTCATAAAATTTTCTTCCAACCAAAGAGTAAAAACAACATTCTTTCGGTCTCGTTTTTCTTTTTTCTTGTGCATTAATGAAAAACAAACAAAAGAAAAAAATTTAAACAAAAGATGACACACAAAAAAACTTTGTTTTCTATAGTCTTTTTTTTTTTCTTCGTAAAATTTTTTGTTTTCGTTTTTACTTGTTTTTTTCACTCGTAACTAGTTGGCTGCTTTTTTTTTTTGTATTTACTCTTACACTGGTTTGGAACACTAACAGCTTTTGTTCTTTTGTGTGTCCTTCATAAATGGCGACAAGCTTTTTGTATTCTTAAAGAATCTTTCGTTTTTTTCTGAAACTTTGCAAAGATTATACTTCGCGCCATAATATTAAAAATGGGGGGAGCCTGGGTAGGGGTAAATATTTTTGTTTAAAGAAGAACTTGTTAAGACAAAAGACAGCAACAACAGATATCGCGTATTTAAAAGTGTTTAACACATAAAAGAGATTTAAGGCATTTCTTTCTGTAAATAAATGCGCGCGTATATACAAAGAAAAAATCCTAAGCTACTTGACCAGTTTGCTGAAGCACAAAACGGAAGTATAAAATGGAAGTTTAATTAGAGAGCTTTCTTTGTTCCAAGCATCGAGTAAATTAATAAAAGGCACACGGTAAATAAAAATTATTTAGGAAATTGTTTAAACAAACTGATAAGTTTAGATTAAATCTAACTTTATTACAAAGTTCAAACGTGTTTTCCATGGAAAGCTCTATATTGTCCACAAAAAAAAAACTATTTAAAGATCCTTACCAGCATTTCTAAAGGTTTTTTGCAATTACATAGACACAAATTTGTTTTAAATCATCAAACTATTTGCTAAGGCTTCGTAAAATATTTACTGGACTTTACAACTTTTGAACTATCACTTCTTTTTATTGTTATCTCAGTAGAGTCCAAAGCAGCACCGAAATTCTGTAAATTTTTTAGTTAAACTATCGACGTCTTTAAGCAAAGAGAAACCGTGGTTCTATTAAGAATTTGTTCATTTCTATTTAATTGCTAGCTTTTTTCGTATAGAAATATTGACAGCAAATATCGCTTAAAAAATAAAATAAATATGCACTAGTAAACAAATTTAAAATATCAATTAAACATTTAATTCACTTGATTAAAAGTTAAATTCACTTGATTAAATTTTTAATTAAAACTAATTTGATTTTTCATAACTGCTTTAATTTTAGAGAAACTTAATTTAGGAAACTAAAAATTTTTTAAACGTATAGATTACGGTGACCGTTAAAATCAAAAGTCGGATTTCTTTAGGCCTCACCCGCCGATTTGGTCCCTCACGCCCACCAAAGTTTGAGGAAAACTATATTTTTACATGAAATCGGACTTTTATTTTTCATAACTTAGAAAATATTAGTTTGTTGAAAAGTTGTTAACAAGTTTTTCCTTAATCTCTTTTTAAACAAAATATATCGATTAAGCCACTAAAAAAATCAAATGTTTAATTTATTAAAAAGGGCATTTTTTGTGAATCACGTATCTTTGATTTTGTTGAAAATCATTTTTATTATTTGTTTAAAAAAATCGCCCAGCCGGGCACCTGGTGTTTCAACCTTATTCGGATACGCTGGAAATCCAGTGGTGCTAATCGTTTTTTTAGGTTAGCTCTTGTTTTCGCAATATACCGTCATTTCGAAAATGGAGGACGTTTCACAACATATATTCGCGTAGCTCAAAAACGGTTTAGTTTATTGAATAAACTAAAAAAAAACCGAAATTTCGCAATAAAATAACCTTTAAAACTCAAGGTAGAAGTACATAACACGCGTTAGTGCGCGCGCACTCTGTCAAAAAAAGTTAAACTAGTGTATTTTAATAGAACAAGCTATATGCAAAATATTTTGACGCGTTAGCGCCAGAAAGTTGGTTAACTTTGAACTTTTTAACGCGTTATGTATTTTTGACAAGTAATCAGATGACAATAAAAAGAAAAATTTAACAAATTTGCGAATCGTAAAAGAAAAACTTATGGAAGAGCTTAAAAAACATACAATTGGGGGATTCACAAGGTAGCCATATAGTTTTAAAGTCATATGTCTTAAAATTATTACAAAAAAATAAATATGATTGGTTATAATTTAGTTTTCTACTGTACAGTTATGACGAATCTATGAACACAGCATTACAATTTTCATTTTGTTTGAAACACAAAAGTATTGTTTTTAAACAATTGTTAAATATTATTTATGACATTATGACGATATGAATTAATAGCACACCTTGTGAATATTTGTATAAAAATAATAAATTCAATAAAATAAAAAAGTCTTGATATACTTTCGAATCCGTTTTCAATGCACAAATAAGTAAACAAATAAAAAACAGCTGAAAGGAACGGCTTTTGTAACGCGCGTTGTGTAATTTTTCATGCGCTAAAGTTTTTAAACGCACTGCAAACGTCGACGAATTAACGCGTGCTATGTACTTCTACCTTAAAGGTTATTCCAATATGCGCAGTCGTTTTTATACCCTCCTCTCCAATTGGTTGTGAAGAGGGTATATTAAGTTTGTCATTCCGTGTGAAACTTTTTTATTATTCATCTCAGACCCCATAAAGTATATATGTTCTGGGTCCTTGAGTAATTCTAAGTCGATTTAGCCATGTCCATCTGTCTGTCCGTCTGTTGAAAGCACGCTCACTTTCGAACAACTCAAAAGAAATGAACAAACATGGTGGCAAATTGCTTGTAGTTATCCTAAGCAGTTTGGTATTAAAATTCAGCAAAATCGGTGCAGTAGGACAAGAGCTATGAATCAAAATGTGGAACCACCACCTAAAAAAAATGATAATTTTGTTACAAAAAATAACAAAAACGGTGG
Organism: Pollenia labialis; assembly: GCA_949318255.1. Taxonomy (NCBI): domain Eukaryota; kingdom Metazoa; phylum Arthropoda; class Insecta; order Diptera; family Polleniidae; genus Pollenia; species Pollenia labialis. Next base: position 18,610,577 of record OX439141.1, read on the forward strand.
AACAAGAATGAGATAAGATTTTGCAAAAATTTGTTTTATTAGACTGGAAATCACGCTGCAAAATTTCGTGAAGATCGGTCCATAATTTACCTTAGGCCCCATAAAAACCCTACTCACAAAAAACAGTTTAGTTCGCCTAAGACCGTAATTAATAATGCTATCATCACAAAATTTGGTACGTTACAGTTTTATAGTCCTAGAAATTACACGGGAAGATCGGTCTATAATTTACCCTAGGCCCCATCTAAACACTACTCCCGGAAAACAGTTTAGTATGCCTAAAGCCGTAATAAATAATGCTATCAAAATATAATTAAATACTTCACTACTCACACAAATAAATTTCGTGATGCTCGGTTGATAATTTACTATAGGCCCCATATAAAGCCCACTGAGCTGTCGGTGGAGGGTATCAAAGATTCGGCACAGCCGAATATAGCACTCTAACACTCTAACAAAATTTTTGTTCTTTAAAAAATCGTAAAAAAATGGAAATGCAGCTATGCTTTTTAATTTTTTCTAGACATGTTAAAACCAAATTGCAACAAAAAAACCATTCGTAATTAAAATCTGTTCTGGTTTTATTCACAAAAGACTTTAAAATTTCCATTCAGTTTAAGAATTTTATAAAACGCAGTATTTGTATGGGAGCTCCCCTAAAAAGTGGATAGATATAAAGGGCAAGTATGTTTAGGAAAATATTAAAAACAAAAACCTAATGGAGTTCGGTCATACATTTTATCCCTCTATGGGCGATTCCTTGGCAGTTATGGGTATTTTTCTTCCATAAATTTCTGTATTGAAAATTTTATAAGGGAGCCTCTTAAAGAAAAGAGATAGTGATATGATATGCATTTGACAATTTTTTTTTAGGCAAACGCACACCAACAAAAATATTGAAGCTAAATTGACGTGTGGTAGAAAAAATAGATCCATAGAATCAATTCGGAACAATGCGGCTGTTCTCATTTTATATTAGTTAGGTTTTGTAAAATACGAGATTTAGGGAAAACTTGTTGAGAAAAGAGTTGTTGGAAACTTCACTAATAACAACTTCTTAGGAAACGATTTTTATGTAAAATTAATAATTTTCAAGTTATGAGGCATAAAACTCGGACGTTACGATTTATCTTAAACTATGGCGGGCGTAAGGGAAGGCTTAGTCATCGCCGATTGTGCTAAAAAAAAATTGTTGGCGTCTTTTTCATCAATACCCCTTCGAATTGAAGGGTAAGAGCATAGAAAACAAATATGATCCATGTCGTTAACGACCAACCAATTATAGATATATAAAATTGAGTTGCTTGAAAATTTTGTTTTAATAAAACGTGAGCAAAAAAGTCCAAGTATTGATTATATTTCTTAAAAGATATCGCACTTGATCAACCAGACTGTATTAATACGAAATTTTGAAACTTTCGATAGAAGCAAACAATTTTTAATTTAATATTAAATGCATATGAAAAAACTTTTTAAGCCAACCGTTTCATTATCATAAGTAGACAAAATAGCTTGCTATTTTACAATGGGTAGCTATGATATCGATTTTTTTCAAAAAGTGAAAAATTTTAAATCTTAAATAAATACCCCCTTGTTTATTAAGTGCGACATGTGGTTTCAAATCTTCTTGTAGTAAAAAAAATATGTCCGAGCCACTTAAGCACAACATTCTAGGGTGGAGATGGTTATAGACCCACTTTTTCAGAATATATAACGATTTGCATCTGATCATTCCGCTTGCTGTTAAGTCGCAAATAAAGCGATTTTTTCTTATTTCGCAGCCATTTGGTTTAATTCGATTTGTCTATTTTGATTTTTCTGATGTAAAATGTAGAGGACCTTATCATTTATTTACCACAAAACAACTTTTTAGGAGCTCCAACAAGCCTGATCTTCCCTTTATGCTTAAATTGATTTATTATTCAAAACACAAGCGGTCTTAAAGTAATTTTAAATAATTTCTTCTTTCTGCCATCAACTATTAGACTTTTTTCCATTTTCCTACTTCTGCTTAATGGTTGCAATGGGGGTGTCAAGTGACACATAGTTTTTGCTCTAAACAATTCTAAAGTTTATTTTTTTTTCATTTGGTTTTCTTTAAACAACATCATGTTTAGCTCGTATATTAGCGTCTTGCAGACAACTCTAAATTCTAGAACTTTTCTCACCAATAATTCTACTTTGTCTTTTCTCATAAAAAAAATAAAAAAAAAAACGAACCTTCTCTTAAGGGAGGCTAAAGGCAACAGCGCAAAAAAAAAACTTAAGCAAGTCATAATAAGAAAAAAAAAATTCAAAAGAAAAGAAACAAAATAGCTACAAAATGGTTTAGAAAAAATCGGAAAGACGTTCGAAAGTAAACTTTAGTTCATGTTTTAAATTTTTCATTATTGCTGGTGCGTTAAAGATACAAAACTTTTCTTTAAATTCTTATCTCAAGCTGCTCAAGTTTGGTAGTTTGTTATTTAAGATGGTGAGGAAACAAATACTTTTTGTTTAAGAAAAATTTAAAAAAAAAATAGTAAAAAAAAAAACAACTGAAATTTATACTCATTTATAGTTTAGCGATAGTTTTTTAGTAAATTTTTCTCCGTTTTCTTTTCTACACTTTTCTATAAGTTTTCTATTAAAAAAGTGTAATTGCCTGTAATCTATGAATAGGGTGATAATAAATTGTTGAATAATATACATTCATTAAAAAAGAAAACAGCAAAAAAAAATAGATGCTTTAATTTCTTTCTGATGGAAAAGTAAACTACGAAAAAATGTTTTTATTTAAACAATGCTTTGATGCATTTTTTATTATAGAGGTCACTTTTGTATGCAGTTTTTTTTTCGAATAGCAAAATAGAAAAAAAGTTTTCATAGATTTAATTATAAACACAAGAAAGTTTCAAAGCAAGATGAATAGAACTTTTTAAACAAACACAAAATTGCGTTAACAAAAATGCAATTAAAATTTTGTTTGGCAAAGAAAAGCGTCATACAAAAAAAAAACAATTCAAACTGAATTCATTAATAAAATGAGCAACAGAATAAATTCTAAGGCCAAGTTGTCCACTTAAACCTTTCCAATTTAACATTTCATTTTGGTGATGGCATAGACTTAAAGTTCGTTTGATGCAGAACTTCATAAAATTAATTGAAAATAGTATGTAATAGTATGTATGTTCATCAAAAAACTTAAAAAAAGTGTTTTGTATCCAGAAAGTTCACACCTAAACGTCAAGTTTTTTATTTCACAATTCTTTGTTTCAGTGTTTGACAGATTCAATCATCGAGAGAAACACAATTGAACAGCTCGTTAAGATTGCTGAAGACTATTTCGCAAATGAGAGTTAAAATCAAAATGCATTTCGTGCACTTTGTGATTTTTTTTTTTTTTTTTGGTCAGCATAATCGACCAAATGTGTCCACAATCGGGTGAATTGGCTCACTTAGCGAAGCAAAAACGCATATTTCCCAGCGTTGTTCAAGCGTATACACAACCATATTCGTTCAGCGGAAGGATAAAACTAGTTATCTGTCAAATCAGACATGAGCTAAGTGTTACCATTCACGAAGTAAGCACTAGTTGAAAAAAAACGTTAGATGGCGGACCCGTTAGTATTATTGTATATATTTGAATTTTATTTTTATGATAGTGTGATAGTGTAGTTTTGTAGTTTCAATATAACCTTTAAGTTTCGTGGACCAAAAGTTGTGTTTGTGTTCGTCAGTGATGCCAATTTAGCAATTTAGTGGCTATATTTAGCCATTTTTCACCCTGTTTAGCCATTTTTCAACTTGTTTAGCCATACAATTTTTCTTGCCGTTTTTCTTTTAAAAGAATAATTTTTATTTTATTATAAAAATTTATAAAAGCAAACTAAACAATTTTTACAATTAAAATGCCTTTAATTTAAATCACAACGTTTACAAATGTTGAAAATCGGTATAAACTATGATTATGAAACATCTTTCAAAATAAGGGAACAGTATTCCAATATTAAATTTATAAAATGGATCAACACAAACATCGTTATTTCTTTCCGGTTGCAAGTATTTTACTAAAGAGATGCAGGCGGCAACAAATTATTTTTAGAAATTTCAGAATTTACTATAAAGTTGCTTTCACTTTCATGGTCTAATGCTGGAGTAGAGAGGGTATTTCGGCAAGTAAACATCGGTAAAAGTAATTTGAGAAAAAGGTAACATTTAGCAACCGTTAATTCGATTTTATCAATGAAACTCCACAATAGTGGAGAGGGTACTATGCCCACCTATTCGTATACCGATTGACTCAGAACCACTTTCTGAGTCGAATTAACGATGTTTGTCTGGCTGGCTGGCTGTCCATGTAAACCTTGTGCGTAAAGTACAGAAGGCAAATTTGCAGGTAATTGAATGCAATTTGGCACATAGGTTCTAATGAGATGTAGGGTCTCATATAGTCGGGGTTGACCGGCTATATTTTCTTACTTGTTTTTTTATTGTAGATCTGGAATCAAAAGGTTGGGTAAATGTTGTCGTGATTATAACACAGTACAACAGCCAATCTGGGGGTGAAAAATATATATATCGGTAGCTAAAATGCAAACGGCCCTCAATAAACAAAAATATAAAATCGCATAAACGCAAATGTTCAAAAAAACTATTCGACCAAAATAGGCGATTTTTAATCACAAAAACAAACGAAACTATCAACAAAAGCGATAATATGATAAACGCTTAAAATTCTTATTAACCGTTAACTAATTGTTTATTAATGAAAAATTTATAAATTAATTATTTGCATTAAATTTTTGCTTCCCCTATAATATTTTCGAAATGATGTATATCAAGGCCCATTGAAAAGGTCTGCGCAAGAAGTCTGATGATCATTGCTTATGTTATTCTTAGTTGTCAAAAGTTGTTTACATGTTGCTTACATGTGCATGTATACGTTTGTTTACGTTTATGGTATACCACACATACACGTTTTTTCCTTTTGCTTTGTATTTGTGGTAGTAAATTTTTGACAACTAAAAAGAATCGTTTTTTGTTTTTGAACAAGAAAGCAGACCTGATAGATGGGCCTTGATGTATATGTTCCATTTAATTAATATTTAATTCTAAAATTAAAATTTTATTTTTTTATAAAAACCAAAAAAATCCTAAATGATCGTAATTTTGAACGTATGAATAATATTAGAAAAACAAACACATACATATGTATACGCTCTCATGTACTTTTAAGAAAATAAATTAAACTAATTATTAGCATACTTTCGAGGGCGAAATAATTATAATATTTTGTTTTCTCCACAAATTTATTTTTACCGGCAAAACAGTTGATTATAAAGAAAAACGTTATATGAACGGATTCAAGAAATTGTAATTCTAAATTTTTTTGAGTTTGTTTTAGCAAAATCGGACAAGTGGTTCTCGAGTTATGTTAAACAAAAAAACATCAAGATAAGGAAAAAATTTAAAATGTCATAAAAAAAAACTGACACATGCGAACGCCAACCCTTTGAGGGTTTTACTATACTGACCTAGTACCATCACCCTGACTTGGAATTTCTCACCCCCCAGACAATAATCCCAAAAATGTTCCATAGTGTAATTTACCTTAAAATAATTTAAAACTAATACGCAAGACCTAAGTTTAACCCTTGAAAACTGAACAGGATCCAATAACCTCGAGCAGGTTGATCTTATTTTATTTTTTCTATCATCGGAGAAAATTTCCCACAAATCATTTATTTCAGTTGGGATACCTTCCTTTATAGTTTGCGTAGGGTGTGGTCGTGGTCCAATTGACTATTTTTGTTTTTTTACTTATGTATATGCCATTAAATTTGGAACCATAGTGCATTGAACTAAAATGTTACACAGCTATTCGGTAATGTAAAATTCTACGAAAAAGAAATTTCGGGAAAAATTTGTGTAGTTGTTGTTGTTGTTGTTGTAGCAGCGAGACCTACTTTAGAATAGGTGTCGCTGAGTGACATTCCTAAAGAACAGTTGATATTTCTCGGTCGGTGTTCGTTGAACTCCGAGTCGTTTTGGTGAGTAGAACCGATTGTCGTGGGAAATTCGTGTACTTTACGTTGGTGTTTATGTTGGAACCTTGTAATAATAATGGCCCTAAATAACAAGCAACCATGGACGGGGGTAGTGCACTAAATTTGTAGTTACAACTCACACTTAGTGATCGTGTTTTGTTGATGGTGAGTTATGAATTGAAAATAATCACTAAACTAAAAATAGATTGATTTAAAAGAATAGTAATCAGCAGTTTATTGAAACTGTTTTGTTCATCACTCATTTGAGTGCAACTAAAAATTTTCTACTAAATTTAAAAACATTTTTGACCAATTCTCATTTTGCTTAATTTTCTTTTCTAATGCAAATTTAAATTTAATTTTCTAAATTGTATTGGGGGTGTGTTTGAATATGCAACTTTTTTGATTGTCATTTCAAATTTTGCACTATTTGAATTGAGCGCTGATTTTATGCATTCAATCTGCATTAGTGACAGTTAACAAAATTGCAAAACTGCTAAATTTTTTAGTCCAAGGCAAAATAATACCAATCATCACTATAGTGCAAACTTATGTCTTGCTATTTTATTAAGTGATTGCAAAACTACAAAATTTTTTTCCAAGTGAAAATAATACCACTAAAGCTTGTAAAATATAGTGCAAACTAATGTCTTGCTATTTTACTAAGTGATAGTGCAATGATAATTCAAATTAACTGATTAAGTACAACCTGACTAGTATTCTCCTACCTTTAGACGAAAGTTACAAAAATATTATTGGCCAATTATTGGCCTTAAAGGATAAAGTTTCGTTCACAGTGGCAGAAACATTGTGGTTCACAATAAAGCAACCATTTTTTGCAACCACAATAATTTTCAATTCAGAAAACGCTTGCAAATTTGGCCACAATAATATTGCATATTTTCTATTATTCTTTAAAAAATTTTGTTAAAATTTTAGTTGAAAACTAAAGAAAATAATTATTAGCGTTATTTATAATTTCACACAAATTGTTACTCGAAAAATGAAAGGAAAATATACATATGAAATAATTTGGGAAGAAGCTACCATTGTGAACGAAGCTTATTTTGCAGCGTGAATATCAATGACGAATGCTCTTAGTGACAGGGTTTTCAAAAAACTTTACCAACTACAGTGTATAAAGTTGGCTAGTGTTTTAAGTAAAATTGAAATAAAGATACAACCGAGAATTTACTCTTTTATTTGCAGCAGTAAAACATTGTATTAAATAAGAAAACCCTAAGGATATGTTAACATTTTAACCTTTTCTTAAATAAAAAAAAAAATAATAAACTACACAATTTGAATACTAATAAAATGAAAACTCTTTAACTTAACTCACACCTACTTTTAGTCATTAAGCGTAAAACGAACTTCGAGTATAAAAATTCAGTAAATACAAAAATAGAATATATTAAATCCAAAGTTAAATAAAATTTCATTACTCTGCATAAAACAGCAGAAAATAAAACTTCTAGATAAAATGAAGAACTAATAAAATTCTAAATAAAAATGTATGCAAATGAAACAAACAAATACCACAGTCCAGCCTTTAACTGCAGGGTGTTACGTTTTGTACTTGTATGCTGGACTGATGGCATATTGTTTTATTTTTAATGTTGGCAGTAAAATACGAAAAAAAATCCTTACAACACTTTTACTGGAAAATTTGCATACGTTTTTATGAGTGTCGTAGTTTTAACAATTGCGACTGGTAACAGTTTTAAATGGTTTTTCTATTCACTGTTTTGTATTTGTAAAAACCCAACCGCAAATAGAAACTACCAGCTGAAAAGTGTTAAAAATCCTTAACATTTATTAAGCAATGAAAAATAAACAACAAAAAAAAAAAGAAGACTCTAACGAACAAAAAAAATTGTTATAAAAACAAAATAAGAGAAAAATAAATAAAAGTCGGGCAAAAATTTTAAGTACTTGACAGTGGAACCTAAAAGCAAAAGAACAGGGATTTAAAAAACACACAATGGCGAAATAAATTTACAATTTTAAATGGAGAAACTGTGCCCATGGTCTGTAACTCTCGCGCCGAGAAACTTTTCGATTAAAATATGAGAAATGAAACAAAAATGCTTTATATTGAAACACACAACTGTTTTTCTTACTTAACTGCATCTGTAACATTTTTGGCGATTATAACACCGTCCGACACTCAATATTAGACACGAACCGGATGACATAAGTCTGAAACTAGAGATTAAATGTAGCAAAACTGCGTTCACAGTTTTTTATTTTCTGATCCTGTTTCCTTTTAAAAGGGCTTCAAAATTTCAAAGGACTACATTTTTAAAAAAATGTTTTAAAATACTTCTGCTCATCCTACTATGCCAAATTTGGTGTCAAATGATCAAGAAGAGTTGTAAAATATTTTGCATTATTTTGTTATTATTCTTTTAGGATTAGAAGATGTCAAAAATGTCCTTTCAAATTTTTATCCTTTAATGTCCTTTTAGATTTCCAATAATTTTTTTTAAAACAAATAGTGCGTTGAAGGACCAAATATTGAATACCACATGCAATCTTAAAGGATATTAAAGGATAAATATTTAAAAGGACATTTTTGACAACTTTTGATCCTGACAGGATAAAATAAAAATAATACAAAATATTTTACAGCTCTTCTTGTTCTTTTGACATCAAATTTGGCATTGTTGGATCCGCGGAAGTATTTTAAAATATTTTTTGAAAAGTGTTCTTCTTTGAAAGTTTGAAGTCCTTTAAAAAGGACACAGGATCACGAAATGAAAAACTGAAAACGTTGTTTTTCTCCATTTAATGTATAGTTTCACAATTTTATCATCCGGTTCGTGTCTCACAATTTTTTTCTTTTTTTGTCGGACGGTGTAAGCAGTCACGTAATTATAATTACAGAAAATGTGTGTCTGTAAAATTTCTGTGAGAAAATTCCCACTTTGAACTGTATAATAAGTATTTTATACTTGGTTGATTTTTTTCATTGCTAAATTAGTGTGCTTTTAGCATTTTTAAAAAAAAATGCGAATGTTTTCCAGACCATTTTGTAAACAACAAACATTAAAATCGCACTTTGCTTTATTTGGTATAGTCAACGGTTGTACTTTCGCCGCACTCAATAAAGAATTTTAAATTTTAGTAAAATTTGGTCGCCGTCAACGATATGTGGGACTGGCGTTCTCAAAATCTGCAATGTTATGGCATTTATAACTTAACGACGAATTTCTCTTCGGGAAACGATGGAAATCTTGTTTCACATATTTTTGATGCGAGAAGTTCTCACTAAAGTTACAAAACATGACTGCTGTTTTTGATAAAATCCAAATATTTACAAGTCTTTAGCAGAGGTGGATATTTAGGTCAGCCTCGAATATAATCCATCCGTGGCTCAAAAAAGGCAAGTGGTGATACCGGGGCCGTTATATTTTGTCCAAATTTTTTAAGATTTTTCAAGCAGATATAAATGCAATCCTCAAAGAGTTTTTGTATTGTTCGATAGCCAGTCGGCTCCAAGATGTACCTTCAAACATCTCGGAATTTTCTAAAGTAACACAAGAACTTGAGTTTATGTAAGGTGCCTAGCCCTGAGGGGCATGAGGGCAACGAACGAGCAGATTACTTCGCAAATAGAGGAGCTTACCGCCTATTTGTAGATTCTGCTCCACTCTTTCGGTATTCGTACTGGTTATATTAGGAAGGCGACAAATCAAGATCCGAACGATAATTATTTGGACTTTCGACAAACTAAAAGATTTGTCAGTTTATGCTTATGTAAGTCACGTAAGTTATATTTGCTTAAAGTAAGAGAACAAATCGTATTTTGTCACTGGATACTGTTTTTTTATTATTTTAGTTTTATTTATAAATATCTTAAATAAATTTATTAATTATTTATTTGAAGCTTAGTAACTGGATACCTCGCCCTTGAAACTATCAGTTTTTATTCGGTAATAATATTGCCAAACAATGCAGATTCTGAGTGATGGATGATGAGACATCTAAACATCTGCTCTGTAACTGTCCTGTATAAGAGACTCATAGACATCGTGTATTAAAGACCTACGCTCTACCCGGAGTTAAGGGACTCATAGACAGAAATTTCTTGGGGAACCAATCATAATTCCAACATAAATGTATGCAAGATAATTGGCTTCATACGTTGGGAAACCTGCTGTGTGTACAGTTTATGTTGGCTGCTTATAGCCTCTTATATCTATCGAACGTCATCCGTAGAAAGTTTTTAAATAAAAAACGAATTATGCTACGTCAGAGTTTTGTAATATAGACCTTTTTGGAAAAGCATCAATACACTGCAACTGAGGTGCAGCGCGATTGAAAAGCCATCATATGGCATAACTGCAAATTTCAGCTGTTCTAAAATAAATAATAAAAGCAGATGATGCCCAAACATAACTACCCAGGGAAAATGGAAGAGAAGCTCAATACCCTCTTACAAACCTGCTTACAAGAGGCATGATTTTTATATGGCGAATTCCCACTAGGAAGCACTACTATTTTCCTCTCTGCTAAAAACAATTTGATGACTGATTGCGTTATAAAAAAAAAGTAATTTTTATGTTTGGTAATATTTCGGGAGTGATCGTAAACACATTTTAAAATCATATTGCAATACAACCTGCTTTCATGCAAAGGAATAACAGAAGCACTTAGAACATTTTGTTCGTGAATTTTTTTCATTAAGATAATGATTTAAATTATTCATTTACAACCTGCTTATTTATAAGGGATAACTCGAAGTTATTCAATAATTGCCATTTACCTCAATTAAAAATTCCCTTCAATGGTTTTCGCTTCATAGTATGTAAAAGCTAGCTCTTATATCAGCGTATACTTTTCTTGATTCCATCCTCAAAATTGTTTAGTAACAAAAATGGCTGATTAGTATGGATGCGATTTCCATTCAAATGCATGTTTTTGCCGATTTTCTAAGAACCATGTCGACCAATTATCTTTTCGATTCATTAAATTTGTGTTAAAATGGTATCGATTTGTTTTTGCATATTGTTGCATATTTTGGCGAAAATTCATATTTTTGCATATTTAGGTTTTAAATGCATATTTTTGCATATTTTGACATTTTTGAGTGATTTACTTAAAAACTTAAATATTATAATTAAGTTCTTAAAAGAAATTTTTATATACACAAAAAAACTTTCCAAAAAAATTTTTAAATCAATAAATAAATTCTATTGGAGCTTTACTTTCAATACAATGCAGCACCTTACATGGCTGAAGGTGTCCGATGGGCTTAAAATATTTTATCCAAAACTGCTTGCCTGGTACATGGGTTATACCTCGTTTCAGAGAAAATTAGAAGCCAATTCGATCATATTGTAATTTTTAATACAATCTAACGCTTGATTCGCATTCCACCGCAACCAGTAGTAACAAGATGGGGTAATGCCTAGATGAATGTTAGAAAGGCTTGCTGATACCGATGATAACCCAGTAAAAAATTTGCTCTGCAAGGAGCATGTTTTATGTATGAATTCATGCCCCAAATCGCTTTAAACCTGCTGATGGGATGCCTGATTTTTATATGGGGTGTACCCGGTTAGGAGGACTATTTTCTGCTGACAATAACATGAAAACAAAGCACTCCTAAGGTACCTTTTTAAGGGTGAACTATATTAACATATTCATTAATAATTAGAATTGTGGTTATTTTGTTGAACTATTTATGGTTTTTAATCCAAATTTTTAATTTTTTAATCAGGCTTAAGTTCATCAAATTTAATTTTCATTAAATTATTTTTATGAAGAATGGAATTTTACAACATGAAAATTAATTAAAATTGTTATTGATAATCATTCATTCTTGACATTCAATAACAATTTTAATTAATTTTCATGTTGTAAAATTCCTTTCTTCATAAAAATAATTTAATGAAAATTAAATTTGATGAACTTAAGCCTGATTAAAAAATTAAAAATTTGGATTAAAAACCATAAATAGTTTAACAAAATAACCACAATTCTAATTATTGTTAAAGCTAAGGCACGAGCTCTATGTGTACATTTGCCCTTTAAGTTGTGCTGAAAAAGGTCAACAAGAAAAAGAAAGCCAAAATGAAAAAACAAAAAAATGTACTTTGGACTTCAAGAAGAATTCTTGACATAAGTACGGAAAAAACAGAAGTTCGGAAAAACATGTAAAATCAATTTAAAAAAAATGGATAATCATTCAAAGAAGCAAATTTCGATCTACCAAAGGTTAAAAATACAATTTGGTTTAAGGATTGATTGACGTCAGCAGTCGTCGATGGCTGCGGGTGTAAGACGGCAAATCCATCTGAGAAGATCGAGTGGTTGCGATCGAAACATGTCATGGTAACCAGCCGCCTGGGTTCGAATCTCAGGTCAGTCAAGAATGAATGATTATCAATAACAATTTTAATTAATTTTCATGTTGTAAAATTCCTTTCTTCATAAAAATAATTTAATGAAAATTAAATTTGATGAACTTAAGCCTGATTAAAAAATTCAAAAAAAAAAAAATATTCATTAATGTTTTTCTTTTACTGGTTTAAATGCCTTTTTTCAATCATTTTCGTAAACCATAATATTTTAATTTTTTCGCTTTAAAACCTGCTTCGTTGTCAGCACTAAAATAGTACCTTTTTGTATTTTATTCTTTATCATTTACTGCTTTAAACAAGCTCTCTTATTGAAGTGCACGATTATTCGCTTTTTCTCTTAAGTGCTTCATAAAGCCTAATTTTTTTATTGGGAATGCAATTAAAAAAGTAAAAGAAATTGTAAATTTAGATAACATGAGAAGTCAATTAGCATGTGCATTTTTCAATTATGGATACATTGGTGAAACAATTAATAATTAGGAGTGATTTAGTTCACTTAATGCTCAAGTCAAATTAAATAATATTACAGAAAGTAAAATTGACAATGTGGAAGGAAAATAGTCCGACAATTTAAAAAAAAATCGAAAACGTTTTGGAAATTACAAAAAATAAAATTTATTTGAAAAATGTTTGATCTGATCTGCAATCAAAGCGGGATCTGAAAATAAATTTTTCCAAGATGCATTGGCATTCTTCAAGTACATGACAATGTTTAACTTTTAATAAAACAGTACTTATTTACTTCAACAAACAAAAATCTAAATTAGTTAGATAAGTTTTTAAGAGATTTTTGAAAAACAATTTACTGAATTTTTTATAACGGGTGATTTTAAAGGCCGATGTTGATAGTGAACCACACCTAACCGTCAAGTTATTTTCTGCATTTCATTTGACATTTCTCAATTTGAACCGTGGAACAATACACAATCGAGCAACGCGTTTAAGTTATTCAGGCTTATGAAAATGAACGTTCAAATCAAAATGCATATCGTGCACTTCGTGATTCAGTGATGAGGCGCATTTTCACCTCAGCAGAATTGCCGCCTTTGGGCGAATGATAATCCAGGAGTTATTGTCGATAACAATGCACCCACAGAGAGTGCTGTTTGGTGCGGTTTATGGGCTGGCAGCATAATCGCGCAATATTTTTTTCCAAAATGAGGCCGGCCAGGCAGTTACTGTGAATGGTGTTGGCTATCATGAGATGATAACACACTTAATATGGCCCGAATTGGAAGCTTTGAATGTGGACGCTATGTGGTTTCAGCAGGTCGGTGCTACTTGCCACACAGCTAACGAAACAAAGGCTCTTTTGCGCTACAAATTCAATGGGCGTGTTATATCATGTGGTGGCGATATCAATTGGCCGCCAAGATCATGTGATTTGACACCTTTGGACTTCTTTCTTTGGCGTTATTTGATCTTTCAAAGCCAGCAACAATTCAAGAGCTAAAGGATGAGATAATTCGGCACATTAACGGCATAGAACCACAATTATGCCTCAGCGTCATTGAAAATTTGGACCATCGGATGGAGGTGTGGTGCCGAGATCGCGGCGGTAATTTGGCCGATATTTCGTTCCATGCATAATTGAACCATACCAATATTATCAAAATCACGTATACGCAGCAGATGCAGCGCAGTTATGCATTTCCAAACAGGCCCTATTTTTATTTGTTGTTTTTTATGTGCCAGGTTCTTTTTGCTTGTTATAAAACCTAATAATGATTTGTTCATCTGATTTCATCGCTTATTCCTTCCAAATGTTTTAATAATTTTTCATAAACATTTTCTATTTTTGGACTCGAGAATTTTTAATACATAAAAGCAATTTGTTCCTACTCCTTTTGTCTAAGATTTTAATCCCCGATATTGTTTTACGCCTTCCTATATTTTTTTTTTCATAAATTTCTCCACTTAAGCTGTCCTATATTTAGAGCCTTAACTGTTGTAAACAATCACGTTTAAAACGTATTTTTTTGCAGTTTTTTTATTATTCATCCAACTATAGACTAAACTTTTAAAATTATTTAAAAGAGACGTGTAACTAGAAAAGAAAAATTAAAAAAAACCAAAATAAAATTATAACTTACCGTGTGCATCTTTAGAGGATAATGAACCACCCATACCGGAACCACCGCCAACAGCACCAATGCTGCCACCAATAATACCGCCAGCTCCGGCCGAACCCAAGCCGTGTAACGACGTTAAGGAGGAATGAAGACGGGCTGATGCATTTTGTGTTGGCAACAGTAGAAATAAAAATAACATAAAAATTCGTAATAAGGTAGAGCTGGCTGTAGGTGTGAATGTGAATGTAAGTGTTCTTGTTTTAGTATTTCTACATGTAATCATAGTTGTTGCTGTTCTTCTTGTTGCTGTTGTTGTTTTTTCTAAACATTTGCAGCTACAACAACAGGAAAACTGCCAAGTTGTTGGCATTAAGATATGACATTTATAGCACTTCATTTTATTGTTTTTTAACAATAAACTTGTTCAACACAATATGCTTTTCTCAACTTATTCTACGCTCTGCGTCTGTCTGTCTGTCTTCTCAGGTTTTATTGTTGTAAGAAAAAATTTCACTTCCTTTTTTTTCGTTGGATGTCCTTCGCTCTTCACTTTTATTTTTAATAATAATTGCAACACACACTTTTCATCAACTTAATGTAAAGTTTATCTTCTTCTCTCACTCCCACTTTGAAACATTGTTTTCTATCTTTTCTTTTTCGTTTAATTTCCTCAATTTTTTATTCTTTGTTTTGTCAAAAAAAAAAAAAAAAGATTTTTTCAATTACTATTCCTTGCAAATGAAAATGATATGGTTATGGCTGGTAACTGCAAAGAAAATGGAAAAAAATATTAAAAAATTATTATTTGCCAAAAGATGCAATCATAATTATAATAATCGTTTTTTGTGTTTATTGTCACGATTTCTGTAAACTGATTCCTCAGTGCATTTTTAATATCTTTAATTTTAAGCCTGGCAGTTATTAAAAAAAAATTGTCCAGAGATTGTGGAAAAAAAATAAGAAGAAAGAAATTTCAATTTATTAAATTTTATGATATCAATAATAATAAAAATTGTAAAATTATTTATTAAATAAACAGAATTGCGGATAAAATATTACAAAGGATTTTTCTCATTTTTTATTAAGTTTTTAAGGAGCTTCAAATCTTTTTTTGCTAATTTCAATTTCAAATAGCGCTGAAACGTTGCACAAATAGGAAAAAAATTTAAAAAATATTGGTACCTACTGCAGCATTAAAATTTCGAAAATGAAACGATCACCTTGTGAAAGCTTATTTGATGCAATATTAAACAATTTTTGTAGTGGTTGTCAAAAAAATCAAAATATCTACTATTTTTTAACTAAAGAAACGTACGTAAATTTCAAATACGGAAAACGTTTTTTTTTATGTTTTTCAAAAAATATTTATCATTGGTGTTCGAAAAATATTTTAAACTGTACAAACAACAAAAAATGATAAAAATATTTTGTTTGATATTGTTTCTTAAAGTTCAAAAAAATAAAGTTCTCATAAAAAAGTTTTCAAAAAAATTATTTTTTTTTGTACAAAAAATTACGAACCGAAAATTTCATTTTTTTCATCCGTACAAAATAAAATTGTTTTCATCACTTTAAAAAAATAAAAGCAAACATAAAAAATAAGATATTTATTTTTTCAGTAAAATTTTGTACATGAAAAGAAAAAAAAGAACCGAAAACTTAAAATTTAATTTTTTTATTTGACAATTTTAAAACTCATGCGTACAAAATTATAGTAAAAATTTATAAAGCTAATTAGTAATAAGTGGTTATACAATTATAATGATTATCCTAGAATTAAATAGTAATAGTAGTAGATGTTGCCATGTCATTTATGGTCACACCAATCGATTTAGAATTATACTTTATTCCAAATCCATCTGTCCACGGTTGCAGAAGATTCTGAAACGCTTGATTGTCAAAAACGCGGAATGACATATGCATTTCTGTTACTGCTTTAACCACTGATTTAATAAATTCACTTCTGTTCATGTTTAGGGAAACTTGTTGAAGTTTTAGTTTCTTTTTTTGCTGTGGCGAATTTGAAGATTCACCTTCTTCCATAACAATATGCCCACTGTGTAATTAGGAATAATAACGCTTGACATTTCCCATATGAGCCTTAAGTTCTTTATTACACAACAAGCACTTTCCTGTACTGTTTTCACCCACCTCTAAGTAAAACTTTATATTGTAACGTTTTTCACGACCCATTTATGCACTACTATAACGTATTATTAAAAAAAACTTTTTTGCAATTAAAATTCTAAGCACAATTTCATATTAAAAATTTAATTAAAATTCACAATTTTAACTTCAAAATTGAGTTTTTATTGTTACTTTCTAAAAAGAAAAAAAAATATTTTCCTCAAAAACGTTTTTTATTAAGAACTTTATTATTTTCAAATTTGAAGAACAAATCAAACAAAATAATTTTTATTTTTATTTTTTTTTTTTTTTTGTACAGTTGAAAACATTTTAAAATTTAAGTGTCAATTAAAGACTTGTATTCGAGTATAAGTATAGGATTTTATTTGTAGGCCTGTCAAGAGAGTTAATATTATGGAGCATAAGAATGCATGGAATGTTCTAGTCGAGTTCTAAAAAAATGTTGCAACAATTTTAGCTTAACTCTTATACGGACATGTGCTAAGCATCAAAATGAAGTGAAATTTAAATTTTATCAAATATTTACAACATGACCGTAGATTCGTCTAGTTGTTATTTTAAAAATAATTGGTACTTAAAGAATGAAGTAGATAAAAAGGAATATTTTTATAAACTCTCATTGCAGGGTTCTTTTTAAAATTTTCTCGATTTTAAATTTACTTCATTTCGATTTCTAGAACCTGCCTTATAGTTTTGAAAATATCCGACTTCAAAAATTAAAATTTGGGATTAAAATTTTTTACATTCCCTGTGCCCCTGTTCTGTAACTCTCGCGTCGAGAAACTTTTCGAATGAAATGTGTGAAATGAAACAAAACTGCCATATATTGAAACAATCCGTGTCTGTAACTTTTTAGCGAGCACTAGCTGTTACGTAAGGAAATTACTCGCCAATTTCCAGAAAAAGTGTGTCTGTTAAATTTTTGTGAGAAATGTTCCCGCTTTGAAGTTTCAAATAAGCTCACGAGAAAAAATGGGGCAAGAAGCAATTTTAACACTAAAAAACAATTCAAAATTTCAATTACAAAGAATAATAATAAGAATATTTTGTTCTTGGCACATTTTCTAATTGTTTAATTATTTTTCATTTAACATATTAATAAAATATACGAAATTTGGCAAAGCTTGTTTGCCAACAACAAACATTAAAGTAGCACTTTACAATATTTGGTATAGCCGACGTTTGTATATTCGCCGCCTTCGTTGAAAATGTTTCAATTTTAGTAAATTTTTATCGCCGTCAACGGTATGTGCGACTGGCGCCCTCAACGTCTGCAATGTCACATCCGCTTCGAGTGGAATATTATGACATTTATACCGTTACGCCGTAATCTCTTTCGATAGTTTTCGACATGAGTTACAGCCACACTTTTTTCTCACTTTTCGAGAAACGATGG
This sequence comes from Pollenia labialis, assembly GCA_949318255.1. NCBI lineage: Eukaryota > Metazoa > Arthropoda > Insecta > Diptera > Polleniidae > Pollenia > Pollenia labialis. Next base: position 18,628,593 of record OX439141.1, read on the forward strand.
AATATTTTGTTTCACATCTTTTCGATTCGAGAAGTTCTCAGTAAATTTACAGAACATGGGTACTGGCCTGGTATATCATAATCATTTGTATACGAATTCTAAAAATGATTTGCGGTTTTGATAGATGGATAGCGCAAAATTAGCTCTTAAATTTTTCTTGTGATCAGACAGCTGTAAGGCGGCGGTACTTTAACAGATGATTCGCATCTTTAATAAGTTAAATTACATTTCAATGCCCTCCACCACCACTACTGGAGAATTAGGGTATGCTAAGTGTGAAACTTTTTTTATTATTCATCACACAAAGTCGTATGGGATGGCAAACTTTTTTTCATAACACTTGTTATTTCCATCACACATTCATTCACACTATCAGACTTTTATATTTTACTTGAGTTTTAGACATGTAGACATGGCATAAAGTGTGAGTTCAAACTGCAAAATGCGCGCACTTCCCCCATCTTTGGCACGGAATGATATGAGATTTTGCACGAATCCATTCCATATAACTCCAAATCATTCTGTTTAATTTTGTGATGATTGGTCCACAATTGACCATGAGGCCAATATAAATTGTTCTCTCGAAGAAAGTTTAAGTTCGGCTTTACCTGTTACGACTCATGTTATTTTGCTCAATTTTATTCAAATAGAGTTTTATTTGACTAGAAATAAAAACGCAAGGCTTTCTGATTGTCGGTCAATAATTTGACATATCTGGATATAAATTGCGACGAATTTTAATTCTGATGTCTGTTTTATAAAATTTTTTTACTAATTTATATATCCCAAAAAAGGCCCATGCCTGAAATATTTTTTCTGTCGGTGGATTGCACCAACTATTCGGCACACCCGAATATAGCCCTCTTAAATGTATCTCTTAATCGTTTAGTGAAATCATGTCTGTTTACGTCTAAACTAAAGGCAATGGTGTTTCCAGCCCTGGGGTCTAATTAGATTGAACTTTGACATCTTGCGGCGCCTCCGTCATCAAGAAGTTTATTTTAAGTTCTTTTTTGAATTTTTATGTATTTTCGACAAGTAGATTTTTTTGGTTTTAAAATGAAGTTGTTAAAGGTTTTTTTAGTCTTTGTTGAACCACCATAACTTAAAGTAAATTTGCTCTATTGTGAGAATTTAAATTTTAATAAATTATAAAGTTTTATAACGTGCGAAACCTACAAAGGAAAGTGTTTTTATTTGGAAAAGCGCTCGTCGTAGAAGAAAATCACCTATTTTTTTTCTCACCAAATCCAAAAAATTATACAAGATCCGGTTCGAAGGACCAATAAAAACGTCGAGTACGTTCCTCAGGGGTTATGGACTGTATTCAGGGGTGGATCTGCCGATTTTGCGTTAACACTAAATACCCACGTACTTGGTGTTTGCTCCAAGAATGGCGACCAAACTCGGACAAAGAAAGAAAAATTGAAAAAAAAACACTAAAACGTACTCAAAAGAATCCTTAATGGGATAACTTTCGAAAATCAATGCCGGAATTTCTTGAAATGAGTATAAAATTCTTAAATCAAGTAAAAAAAATATTAATCTTTCCGTTGTGTTTAACCCTCCGGCGTACTCATGTGTAACATGAAGGGTTAAAGAGTAAATTTAAACTCTTGCTTCTCATTAAGTTTATATTTTTGGTTTAATATGTACATAAGATTTCTAATGTTAAAACCATATCGGGCATGATGTTGGTGTTTTATCATTCTGTTAGGTGTAATACGGGTTAGTAAATCAATCATAATAACTTTTTCTTTCTTATTTCTTTTTTTGGTGTTTTCCAACGAATTCGGAATAAAATCTACTTTATAATACTTGAATCAAGCGCATTTTGAGATTGATTCAATCTTAGCTTTACTTAAATCAATCTCATTTTCGGAATATTTCAAGTACGAAATCGGGATTGAATATTTAAGTATTTTGCGATTGAAAATCCGTACTTTAATCAATCTTTCTGTACTTGATTCAAGGAAATCCGTACCAACCGTACTATTTATATCGCTTCGCATTGATTTGAGTACGGATGGATTGATTTTTATTTTGAGTGTTTCTTTTGCATTGAATATTTATTAGCAATTATAAATGGATATATTACAATAATCGCAAATAAAAAATGGAGAAGGCGGATTAACCAGCCGACTTAACACCACCGATGCTGGTTGGTGGTGGGACTATAAGAATTTTATCTAATTTTAACTGCTGAAATCGGGCAAGGTAACTTTTTTTGAACAGAGTTGATTATTTTTTAAATTATTATTGGCGAAAAAATGTCTGACGGCTCAGTAAGTCTTCACATTATGTTGCTGTCACTTACAATTACTTAACAAGTTGTTTATATAACAGATTGGACCATAACAGAATAGAAAAACTAATCAATTTCACGGTTTTTTTTAATAACAAAAACAAATCAGCTGATTCGTAACAGAACAGAATGTAAAGACTAATTCTGCCTTACCTATAAAGCCGTAATGACAACGCTCTGTCGTGCGATGCAAGACTGGTAAAAAAGTGGCTGAAAAACTTCGCCGCATATGTCTTATAATCCATAACTTGCCCCATCTGACTACCATTTATTTCGGAAACAGGATGAGGGCAGTATGTTAACACTTCCGTACAGTTTAAATTTAGTTTTTACTCAGTAATAAAGTGTAAAAGGGCCTTAACTGCCAATTGTTAATATAATTTATCTTTCCTTATAATTGCACAACAGATAAAGCTATTTTTTCATCCTTTTTTTAAATGCCACATTGCAATAATTCTTCTCATCCTTATTTAAGTTATTTTTTATTTATTTTTAATGTTTCTTTTGTAGACACTCATAATAAAAAAGAGATTTAAATAGAAACGATTACTAAAACTATTAAAGCACGTACAAATACAACTGATTATTTGTCCGCCATTTATAAACAAACACATTTATATGAATTTACTTAATAATGTTTGTTTGGTTAAAAGCGAACGCGTGTATGAGAGAATGCTTGCACGCGTGAGAGAATGAGTAGGCATGCAAGAGTTTGTGTTAATGCATTAAAAGGTATACACATCTATGTTGAAAAGTTTCATTGTCTATACATCCGGCATTTATGGTTTTTTCAATTGCAGGGCACAAAACAAACAAAATAACACAAATAAAATAAAAGCAGCACAATAAGGGAAAAACGGAAACGTGGCCTGTTTCCGTTTAGTTTTAACATGCACATACGACGTTTGCTCAGAAAAAAAAACTATACAGTAGCAAAATATAAAATAAAGATTCAACAAATGTGACATTGCATGTTTTATTATGATACAATGACTGAGTTGTACGTACTCGTATTACAAAAATGTTCTCATTTCATAAAAAAAGAAAATAACTCCACATTTTTTTTTTATGTTTTACCCGTACAGACAATATTTATGTTTGTACGTGTGTAAGTATTTTCAACATTGAAAGGACCGCAAGTGGCAGGCCATTTTGAAGGTCTCTATACTTCGCAAGATATTCTGCTTTCTAGAAGGTATTAACTTCTTTTTAAAAGACCTTCTAAAATATTCAGTACACATTCGCTGCTCCCTTCTTTAAGAAGGGAGAAAGGAAGGTGTTCAGTGTTATTTATTTTTTATTTTTAGTGACCTTCCTTACTCCCTTCCTTGGGAAATGATCGAAGATGATATGTATGGTTGATGTGGAAGGGCTTGCTCCCAATGACAACCTGTGTAAGAAATAAATAAGTACGGAATGCGGCGAGAAGGGCTTGTGACTGCTAAATAAGGCCTTCTATTAGGCCTCTTAACTCATCATAATTACCGTTTGGAAAGTATTTTTACTTATACATATTAAAAACGTATCTCAAAACATAAGGAAGTTTTAATAAACATGTTTGAGCTGGTGAAAAATAAATAGAGTGAAACAATATCAACAAACATGTCAGAATATTACACAGTGCAACAAAATTCGGGCCAGCCTTAATAATTGCAGCACGAAATGAAACTAGACTATTGGTAAAATTAATCTGCCAAAAGGTTTTGAAAAGTAAGCTCGGGTTCCCAAAATATCGGCTCCTAAATTTTTTGAATATTTTCAAAAAAAAAAATATATTAAATGTACTTCTAAGCTAAAATACTATTTCATATGTCTTCAGTAGAATTGCATGGCGATTCTTTTCTATTAATTTATTAACCCTCTAACATTCATTTTAAGGGGTTATTTTTACCCTTTTTTAACTTTGTCACTAAAGTATACTAAAACGGCACTGTAGAGGGTTAAAATGTTCGACGAATTTTTTATTCATCAAATTTCACTAGGAGTCTTCTAGGACCAACAATTTTTAATTTTATTTTTCGAACCCCCGTTTAACACACATTGTACGATTTGTTTGTCCTAGAAGACCCCTAGTGAAATTTGATGCATTAAATATTCGTCAAACATTTTAACCCTCTAAATCGAATAGAAGCTAAAATCGGATATGTAAAATTTATTTGTGTAACGAAAATCAACAAATCATTGTTTTGAAGAACTAATTAAACTAATAGTGTTTTGGTATTAAGTAACTGTTTGGAATTAATTAAGCACTTCAGATATGATTGTGCATAGCAACCGAACTTCAGTTGTGTTATGAAATGTCAACGCGATATCGTGTCGTACTTCCGTGGCATATTGTGAGCCTATAATTAAAATACTTTGCTTTAGAACACCATTTAACAAAACGATTTCTTTTTTTTTTGTAAATTAGATGAGTTATTCAAAGTACCTAGAAATCCCACATCCACGCTTTTCTGTTATCGAATTTTCAAAATTCAAAAGAGCGAACAGTGGTAAATAAACTAATTTAGAACTTTTCAACGCTTTTTCTTTTCTTATTTTTTATTAAAGATTTTAAAAATTTTGAGCATAAATTTAGACATTACAATAATATTCTAAACATTAATTTAATAAAAAAAAAAGCAATTTTTAAATGCCCTGCTTCGTACACCCTTCCACTCTATTGACTAAAGATTATAAATGTGTTGGCTATTTATTATCTATTTCTAATTTAATTTTGTTGTTGTTGTTTTTCGCTCATTTACTCTATGGTTCTTTTAAGCCATTATTTATTATAACTATTTAAGTTTATTACTCCCCCTACAATAATTTTTGGCACTTATCTATTTAACTATTTTATTTTCATGCTTCAGTAACAGCAGCCTTCTTACAAAAGATATGGTCACACATAGCAAATATTTGATGCCTTACACTGTGTTCACACTTGAGTTTTTAAACGCGTTTAAGCACTGAAAGAATTTTCTTCGCAATACCAATGAATTTTGGCATTAAACCCATGAAAAATTTCATTAAAAAGGAACCTATGAAGCGCTTCGTTGGATCAATGAAACCTGTTTCATTAAAATGTATGTAATGAAACATTACATTAGAATAATGAATATTATTATTAATTGGACGAATACTTCAAAAAAGTAAAAAATTTTTTTTTTATTTTCTTTTTTTTCTGTTTAATTATTTTTTTTCTTTTTAACTTTTTTTTCTATCTCATTTTTTTTCTGTCTCTGGCGGGAATCAATCCCGCAACCTCGGCGCTGCTAGACTAGCTCACTACCAGCTAGCCTACCGGGGCAGTGTAATTTTTGAATAAAAAAACTATGTTTTTTGTCTTTACTATATAAAACATACATATTTATTGATTGCAAGTTTTTGTTTCATTACAATGATGACATTTTTATTGTCATAATGAAAATTTAAATTTATGATGGCATGCTTTTTCGAAATATTTTTATACTCTTAATTATTGAGATTGAGACTATTATTGAATGTTAAAAATATATTTTTTTTAATTATTAATATAAATAATAAAAAAATTTTTGATTTCATAAATTTAATGGCATATTACATTAGATGTATGAAATTATTAAATCTTAGATTTTTTAATTAACAATTTAACATTTTTTTAAGGAAACTATAATTTTGTATTAATTTATGAATAAAGTTATGTTTGTATATTGTTTTTTTATGTTCCCAATTGAAATTTTTTGTTTACTTGGACAAACTTAAGTTTTCATATATCCAATGAAAATTTTTAACGTAATTACGAAATCCCATTAAGCGATTTTAACGAAAATACTTCATTATAACTATGAAATTTCATTTAGACAATGAAAATTTTCATTTAACCAATGAAATTTTTTTTATGAAAATGATTCATTTAATATATGAAGCATTTTTCTTTCAGTGAGCAAAATTTTGATTAAGTTAATCAAAGCCGTTAACATTACATTTTGAGATGATTAAGATGACAAAAGATTAAAAAAGAGAAAATCACAACAAGCAAATTCATATTTATTTAAAGTATTAAAAAATTTTTATCATTTTAATGATGAAATTTTAAAAATTTATGAATTTTTTAAGGAAAAAATAAAAGCATTAAGCAGAAATCGTGCCCGGTTGTACACGTCCATGTTTCCGATTCTACATTAATGAATGAATTAATGAATGAAGTGATTTAGTTGTAATCATGTCAATTTGAAGTGATTAACAAATCACTTCAATGTATGGTAAATCATCTCGATTTTGATGTGATAAGATCTTAATTATGTTCGAGTTGCTTAAACGCGTTTAAGAACCCAAGTGTGAACATCGTATTACACGAAGCCTCTATTATGATTAAATATTTGTATTTAGACAAATAGAATCTGGAAATGTATATCTCATGGTGAGTAATATTTATTATATTAATTTTCATATTAATTCGAATGTGTATTCTAAGTCAAATTACAATTTATAAAGCGTTCATACTGTAATAGTCTTATTCCTTCAATATATTCCAGGAATATTTTCTATGTACAATTAGAATTTTTGGCTAGCAATGAAGTAAATTGTACAGAAAATGTATACAACTATTAGATACCAGTAGAATGTAATGCATTTTCTGGCCCGCTACGGCCTTCGCCTGCATTCTTTTTATATTATAACTGAATTCTGCTCATTGTAAATTTTATGTTTTTAACTTAATTATTTAAACAAAAACAATTTGGGAATTTATTTCTCATGGTGAGTAACATTGTTGTATTTAGTTGTAATTGACCTTTGCTTATAATATTTTAAATGTATTTTCAATTAAGCTCTATTTCTTTTTATATAAAATGTTAATTTCTTAAATTATTTTCTTTTTGATATTTCGCTAACCTCTGCATCGTCTTCACCAAAAATAAGAAGTTGTAAACTACAGCTTAATTTAAAATACATTCATAAGATTGAATATTTGTTAAATTTTACACATAAAATAAATTAAAATTTTAAAAAAGTGGACACCCTTTTCGAATTTCTTTCAAACATTTGCCAAGTGTGAACATACCTTAAGACAATTTATTTCAAGAAAAAAAATGTATACCTATTGTTTATTCCGAGACACATAAGCCCTTACACACATGCTTTTACGAAAAAAAAAAAAAACATCACTTGTCTCAACATCATCATCACTCGTCGAAAAGGTACTTGAACACAATCACAAACATTTATCGAATGTTGCAAAAGACAAACCTACGTTGATTTGATAGCTTGTTTTCTGTTTTCTACTCTCTCTTTATACTCTGATGTCTCCCGTTTAATGGATTTTGCTTTTCTATTTTTCTGCTTGGGACCTATTTTTTACCAGTTTGTTTTACTTTTATATTTTGAACGAGCGTTAAATTTGGGTATAATAAGTTTGTCATTTCGTGTGTAACATCAAGATATCGTTGTTGCTCCGACAGTCAGCTTTGTGTTTTTCCAGGGTTTTCAGGAGTGCAACAAACTGTTTTATGGAGTAACCTTAGCATATACATTTTTAAAGTGAAACGGTTACACCAAAAAAAAAATAACAAAAGTTATTAAGTAATTAAAGAAAATTTGTCAAATCTTTTTAATAATTTTAACAATTTCTTTAATTAACATGTTTGTAAATTGTCATATTAACAATTTGTTTTTTTTTTTAGAAAATAAATGTGTATATCATAGAAATAATGTTTTGTGTCAAAAAGAAAAACCATAAAAAAAAATTTTTTTTTTCCATTTTAAATCTTTAAAAGAATGAACGATGTGGCGATTGTTCTGAAATTTTACCAATCTATACGGTCAGTTAACTTATTATTTAATTATTCATAAATAAATTTTAACGGGTTTCCTTATAAATTCTAGCTTTCCAAATAATACTATTAATGATGGCAAGATTCCGTTTTGTGTTGATGTCAGAAACTCGCATGCAGGACTATGTTTGTTCCTTAATGAGTTATAATGGTTTTTGTGATGTAATTTTTTATGAATTTTATTAAAACGTTAATAAAAACAACTTTTAAATGCATCTTTAATTTCAATTTAGTTATTAACAAAGTATTTTGTTAATATGACAATTTAGTAATAAAAATTTATATTTAATTGTTAACAAATATTTTATTCAATATTACAAACTCATTGTTAAAAATATTTGTTGAATTTTAACAATTTTCATTAACAAAATAGTTTTTTGTATTTACAAATTCAGTTGTTGGTGCCTTTTCAATTAAAAAGTTAATTGTATTGACGAATATGGTATTCAATATGACAATTGATTTTTGATTTGTCGTAATTTTTTTCTGTGTTAATTGAATAAATGCTAACATTGCTTTAAGTATTTCATGAAAAAAAACTTGACTTATTTGCCATTATCTACCCAATACCGACCTGAGACCCAAAAAAGTTTATATTTTTGAGACTCTTGAATAATTATAAGTTGGTTTATCCAAGTCTATCTGATTAAAAACACTATTACTTCCTAATGAAGCAGGAGCAGTGATGCCAACTCTGGAAAAACTTAGCGCGTGAGGACATAAGAAAAACGGGATAAAAAGGACTAAAATGAAAATAGGACGGTTATAGGACTTATGTAAAGTAAATTTTTTCACAGAGAAAGAAAAGTTATGCGACTTTCCACTAAGGAGAAAAGTCCCATAAACTGGGAATGTGTCTCTCAGGAACTAAATTTTTCAGTACAGAGACAAAACATTTCAATTGCTACAAAACAACTAAACGTTTTTCACTAAAAAATAATTTACTCAGAACAAAGTTGTAAAATCCAGAACCAAGGCCCATTGAAAAGGTCTGCGCAAGAAGCCTTATGATCATTGTTTATGTTCTTTTTAGTTGTCAAAAGTTGTTTACATGTGCATATATACGTTTATGGTATGCCACACATACACGTTTTTTCATTTTGCTTTGTATATGTGGTAGGAAATTTTTGACAACTAAAAAGAATCGGTTTTTGTTTTTGTACAAGTAAGCAGACCTGCTAGATGGGCCTTGTCCAGAACAGTTTGGTATAAAGCAGAACTACAGAGTTGTTATAAGTAGAAAAAATGAAATATTACAAATATTTTATACATTTGTTTATCGAAAATCTTCTTTAAAACATTTGCCTCTATTGCGGTTGATACTCATACGATAATGAACAGAATTAAAGCAAAAATTGCCTCGAATAAAACTTCAACAAAACTGAGAATATAAAGAAACTATAATATTCGACATAAGCTACTTTTTCCATATTGCCACGGATATACTTGATAGGGTCTAACATCAATATTGAGGAATATTCCCCTTCGCGGCGTGGAGCAAGAAGTGTCATAAAATTTGGCATAAGTTCGTTCTTTCACAGAAGGTACGATTACGAGTCGTAAACTTAAAAATTTAAGTACGAATAACACTTAAAACTTACCTAAAGCAATCTAAAATATGATTTCGTTTGAAAACCAATCCCGGGATTTCTTAAAAAAAAAGTATTTAATTCTTAAACCAAGTAAAAAAAAAAAGATTAAGGCCCTAATTCTGTAAAACGCAACCGAAACGCGAAAAACTACATTGAAAGCAAAAACAAAATAAAAAATATATCATTATTTTGTTGTTGTTTTCCACAGAAATTCATATTGAATTTTTAAATTTCAAACGCTGCATATCTTGTGGCGTTCAAATTTTCAAAACGCAGTATGAATTTCTATAAAAAGCAACAACAAAATTATCACAAATTTTTTACATTGTTTTTGCTTTTAATGTTATTTTTAGCGTTGCGGTTGCGTTTTAGAGAATTATGGCCTAAACTTTTCGTTGGTAGTGCCACTCTGAGAGTAAAATTACAAAGTGAGCGTTTTAATCTCATATGACTTATTAGTCTTGTCTCTTAGCATTGCATTCTATATGCATGCAAAAGCGTCTGTTTTTAAAAGTTTGTTGTTGAAATTAAAACAACACCGAAAAAGTAGGTAAAACACGATTTGCTTCTTGTGTGTAGAAATAACAACAACAGAACAAGAAGAACAACATACATTCCCAGTAAAAACTTCGCCTGCAAAATAATGTGTTAAGTAATCAGAAAAACATAAGAGCACTACTTACAATTCTACTGAAAGAACCAATGAATTTTATATGGGATGTCCCAAAATGAACGCATTCAAAAGTAAGTCATTATTTGTTTACATTAATACATCCAGAAAAAAGTAGTTATTGAAGTTGTTATAGATGTAGTTATAGAAGAAAACTACTAAATAATGAGTGAGAGAAGCTATTCATTTTGAAAAAGTAATCGAAGTTTTTACTGGGTTATTTTCATGCTTTAAAAGTATAATAAAAAGCAAAAGTACTTCAAATTTTTCAATCGAAATAAAAGGTGTAAAACGGGTAAGTAAATCAAAATTTCAAGTAAGAGTTCGGTTTTACTTAAATCAATCTCTATTTCGGATAATTTCATGTACGAATTCGGGATTTAATATGGATCAGTAAAGTATTTCGCACTTGAATAATCTGTACTTGCATCAATCTGGCTGTACTGCATTAAAGAAAACCCGTACTATTGACACTCTCTCGGATTGGCTCAAGTACATATTGACTGATTTTTCTTTTGAGTAAAGTGACTTTAAATAATATCTACCAATTTTTGTGAGTTATTGCAGGACTTATTCGATCGGAAGAGCGCTAAACATTTTTGTGGACGAGAATCCTGATTAGGAGAACTTAAGAACAAGATTAAAATAAGGTTACATTTTGTTAGTATATATTCTTAATAAATAAACATTCAATAAAAAAATGGAAAAAAATTCGTGATGATCGATCCATTTTTATCAAAATTCCTATAATTAGGATATCCTTGCAAAACACTTAAATGCTGCTTAAACTACAACGAGTAACAGGATTATAGCGAAAATGTTATTCATATTTATTTACGTAGACAAAAAAGTCATAAAAACGTTAAGATTGGCCCATTATTTGCCATGATCGCATATGAAAACAATACGATATCAAGTGTAATAAATATTCTTCACAGCCGAAAATAGCGCTCTTCCTTTTTTACTATCTAGCCACCCTACCCTGTTTATTGTCTCTCGTATTTTTTTTTTTTTTTTAGAAATTGTTCGTGTTTTTTCTTTCTGTTTCATAAACAGACACTTGGTCAGTGAAGCATTCAATTACGAAGGGAAATCTAAGATGTTCTTATTGGTACAATCAGACACAAACACTTATACGTTTATAAAGGTAAATGTACAATATAAAACTTCAATAATATTGTTATAATAATAGAGAAAACCTGCATTTGTCCTTTGCTTCTGAGTTCAAATATTAAAGAAATTATTTTTAAACAAATTTAAGCTTTAAACTAAAGAAAGAAGAGAGGAAACCTTTCAAAGATCATGGTGTTAAATGTTATGAAAAAATCTGGAGGGTTATAGCGTATTTCGATTCAAAAGAAATATTTTTCGAGTTTGAAGGATTCATACTGATTATTTCGATTTTCGTACTTGTTCGAAAAATGGCAGAGTTGTATTTATAAACCAATAGGAAATTTATTAAACACTTATTATTCACAACAGAGATTTACGATTTTGAAAATTACTATTTGTTTTCGATAAATTATACAAAACCTCCACTCATTCGAAACAAATACTAGTGCAAAAATCGTAACACGTAGAAAAAATAGTTCTTTCTAATCGAAAAACGCGATAACTTCCGAAGGGCTTGAATTATGAAATCGATTGAAAATTTGTATGTAATGTAATTAAATACATGCATTTGAAAGGTCCAACCAATATTGAATCCGAGCTAAAATCTGCAACGGGGAACTCTGCTCTTTTGCTTACGTCTATAAAATAATGGGTGGTAGAATTTAAGCCAGGCCTTTCGAGTGATCAACCTATTGAGGTGTCCTCACCAAAATCGGTGAAGAAATTCCACAAGGAAAGTCAAATGATGTCGGATAATTTTCAGCTCAAGGGTTGGTGACTTAGCCAGCATTTAAAAAACTTCAGTCAAAGTTGAAAAACTGCCATTTCTACCAATTCTTCATTTGTCATTAAATGTAAACTGTCGCTGTCAAACCAACTCAAAAAGGGAAAAGTTGTATGCATATTTTCGTTTTTTGTTCGACAGTTTTTGCTTTCATCTGCAGTTTATTAAACGCTGGAGTAAGCACATCGAAAAAATTAAGGTAGTACCACTGTACGCAGAAGGGCTCCTGCTTTATTTTGCAATAGAAAAAAAAGTGTTGTGCAACGGTTGAATGGAGTGTCTGGCGATGTTGTACAGCAATCAAACTGAGTTTTTGCGTCGATTCGGGGCCTTGATCACGACTTCATACAAAGGAAAAATTTAAGCAGTTGACCTTAATTGGAGAACTGTGTCAAAAGAAGGTGAAGACAGATGCATCTGCAGACAAGGTCAGTGCATCAGCTTTTTTGGGATTCGTGTTGGAAAATTTTTCTTATCTTAAAAAAGTAAAAACAAAAATTAACAGCGAATATTATTCTAAGTATTATTGCAGCTTTTAGGTGCTGAAATTAGGGAAATTCCTTATGTGCTAAAAAAAACGTTGTGTTCCTTCAAGATAAAGTGCCAGTTTCAACATCCACTATTTCGATGGCAAAAATCAATAAATTAAAGTCCAAATTGCTTGGCCCATCATCTAATTTGGCAGATTTAGCTCTCTTTCTTCTGCTAAGCAAAAAAGTCAAAAAGCAGTACCAGTCTTAGTTTAAATCTTCTATATTTAGAATCACTTTTCACTGCACAATAGACACTCTAAATAAAATAATATTTTAAACTGTTAAAACAATCCATGCATTTACCTAAGAGCACCATCCCATTTCTAAACAACTGTCAACATAAGTAGTTACTAATAAAAAAAAATTTATAAAATAAAAAACATTGTTAAAACAAATAATTCAATAATTCAGTTTGAAATTGCTTGTTAGCAAACAATCATCTTCAGAAAAGATGTTCTGCAGTGGAAAAAAAACTGATGTGGAGTACAAAAATAAACCGTAAAGTAGATTAAATTTTCTGGTTGCTGTGCAACACCAATTTCAAAGAAAAATCAACTAAATTAATCAAATTAATGTAAGACAAAAGATAAAATATTTACTTCTTATTGTTGAAAAACAGAAAAGTGAAAAACAATATTTATTTCTGTTACACTCTCTTGAAACTGGAGCTTTTTATACCCCCAACATAAAAGTGGAGAGGGTGTTATGCATTTGTGCTAAAAAAAAAATTGGTCCTAAACCCATCTTTAAATATACTAATCGACTCAGTATCATTGTCTGAGTCGATCTAACGATGCCAGTCTGTCACAAAATTTGCCTAGTAGTATGCTGTACTAAAAAATTAATAAAAAAAAAACAATTTTAACCAAATTACCTTATTCAATGCTATCTTTTGATGCTCTCATTTCTTATAAAGGGCCTTTTTGGAATTCCTTTATATTTGGCATAACTCTAGTTATAGTAGATATAATTAAGTGTGCGAAGTATTTTTTTCTATGATGCTTATTTGTCGAGTTACGAGGTGGTGAAGTGTTGCCGTTTTCAAAAAAATCTTTTTCTAATATTTTTTCGAACCAAAAATAATTAAACAAAAAATCATTTAAGCTCTTCGCATAAGCTGTTTCTAGAATTGCTGTTTGGTCCCCAAAATGGGATATATAAATGTATATTTTTCAGTTTGTTGGACATGGGCAATTCAGGGGTGTATATTAAATAGAGAGTAGATCCAAAATACTTTTGCAACACATTCGGGCATGTTCTACAAATCCAAATGAAGTGGAATTGAAATCGAATGAGATTTTGATTTCAAATATTGACAAAATAACTGTAGTTTTATCTGTTTTTAAGGGCTGTTCTTGTAAATATAACTGGTACTTAAATTATGAAGTATATAAAAAGGAATATTTTTATGAACTTTCTTAACAGGCTCGTTTTCAAAATTGGTTTGGTTTTAGATCCACTTCATTTAGATTTACAGAACATACCTGATTATTTGTTAAAAGAACTAAATTTATTAAAAAATATCAAAAACTTTTGTTGATGTAAAAAAAATAATAAGTTTTGTTAATATAACATTCCTATTTAATATGGTACTGGACGTTGTGATGAAAAGCGCTATGACGGAAAATCATGGCATAACTTGAGGGCTCTCTGGCAACCTTGACGACTTTGACTATGATGTCTGCCTTCTCTACCATCGATTTCAGATATGCAAGCGAAGATATAATCTGTTGCTGAACGCGTGGTTAAGGCAGGCTTAAAAGTCATCATAAGCAAGACAAAGACGTTGCGTATAAACACGTCAGTTGCTCGATTTTCAGCTTATGGGTCAATATGTCGAATGCTTTTGCTATCTGGGAACCTTAATATCTAAAGGCAGAGGCAGCAAAAAACAGGCTATGCAAAACTAAGCAAACAAATGAACTAAAGGCTCAGTTAGTCTTTACTTTCTGTTGTGTTACGAATCAGCTGAGTTGTTTTTGTTATTAAAAAACCTTTGAAACTGATTAGTTTTTCTATTCTGTTGCGGTTCAGTTTGTTAAAATCAAAAACTTATTAAGTAATTGTAAGTTACAGCAAAATAAATAATAAAAAATACATATTTTTATTGAAAAAAACAATTTTTTGATTTTAAAAATTCATAAAATTTAATTTCTTCAAATTTATGTGCATAAAACTTATTGAAATAAAACAATGGACGATGCAAAACTAATAAATTTGTCATAAATGGCTGATAAGTTGCTACAGAAAAAGTAACTATTACAATTTTGACACAGAACGGCACGGAACAGAAACAGAAAGTAAAGACTAGTTCTGCCTTAACACTATAATAGCAAAATAAGATTTTAAGTAACTGACAGAAAATAAAAAAATATAGACAAAGAACAAGATAATGGTAATCACCGGTCGGCGAAAAATGGGTTAAAAATTGCTGGAGGGCCAGCAGTATCACAGCTCGAACAAAGATCAATATCTTCAAATCCATTTTTCTCTACGGCTGCGAGACATGGAATTTATCCAAACGCGGAATCCAAAGCTTGCAAGTCCTTGTCAATCGGTGTCTCAGACGCATCCTCGAAATTTTCTAGTTAAATACCATCAACAACATCGATGATTGCAATCGTATACGTCAAACTCCACTAGGCTAGGTAACACGAAAAGAAAGTCACCTAACGATATTTCAAGACAGACCATCGAATATAATCTTCACGAATCCAGGAGATCCGGCAGACCTGCTAATACCTGGAGGCGCCAAACCGAAAGCGAATTGCGCGGCCTTAAAGTTTTGTGAGACACATGAAACGACTGACGATAAAAAGGAAGGAATGGAAAACCTTTATTGAGGCCCTATATTCTACTAGGAATTAAAGGACTAAATATGCATACTTATATGACAACAACTCACTAGAAGAATTTAATGTTCGTTGGCATAAAATAAGAAAACCATTTTTTCAAAAAGATTTAAAACTACAAATTTATCTGCAACATAAACTAATCCAATACACTCTTGACAAGATAAATTTGATTTAAGTGCTTCTTAAAGAATATTAAAATTTATTAATTAAATTATAAGCTCCAAAGTTTTAATAGTAAATTCACCAAATGTATTAATGATTTTTTTATAATCATGTATAACAAACAGGTTAAAACTTATTTCCTTTAAATTTATTTTGCCATTTCAATAAATATCGCTTACTTTTTGCATTCCGCCTTTAAATTCATGGGAATTAAAAGGCGTAAGAATATGTAGGAATAATATAAAAATAAGCAAAAAAAAAAAGTATCATAAAATATACCCAGAAATAAATAAAATCAAGATACAACACAAAACAAAATTAAGCCAAAGAATGTTATTTGTGTTAAACCAAAAGGATATGGGTTATCAACATGCCAAAGCTAATGATTATTGGCATTTAAATCAGGCAAAAAAGAAAAAACGTCAGAAACTCTCTCGCATGTATGTTAAAACTTACCCACCAAAAAGGAAGCAAAATAACCATTTAACGCCTACTTCGCAGGAAGCCGCATACGGACTTAAATCAAAAACCAAGACTTCAAAAAATTTGCAAAAAGGAAGAACAAATAGCCATCCATCACCAATTCAACCCATATACAATATTTCTAAGGCAACTAATGAGAAAATATCCATCTTTAGATAATACAATATTCCGCCGTTAAATTGAAAGCAATCAAAATGAAACATTCTAAAGCTTATATTAAAAGTGAAAAGGAATAATAAATTTCAATTTCAATATAATATTGCCACAAACAACTAAAAAAAACAAACAAACTCCAAAAAACTAACAGAATACCCCCAAGACCATCAAATACCATAAAAAAAACAAATACCCAAATCATTTATATTTATAAATTCCATTGAAAGCAAAACAGGAAATAAATAAAAATGTTATAAACAAAAACAAAATGAATAAACTTGTATAAGAAATATATGCTTTTATATACATACATTCCATCACATGGACGATCAAACGCTTGATTTTTTTCCTTCTGCTGAGCAAATAAAAAAATTAAATAAGAAAACATTTTCTGCAGTATCTGTTTTTGCTTCGCATAAGTTTTAGAAGTAAAAATAAGAAAATACAATAAAACTTGCCATCTCAGACTCAACTAAATTCGGATGTATGATTTTTAAATGCAAGCAAAAATCGCCTACTTATACATGTACAAAAAACTATTACAAGTAAATTTATTGTACACACAAATAAAGCACACCATTTCTAAACATTAATACCCTACAGCATTTCAGTATATGTATGCATATATACTCATCACCAAAAACACAAGAAGTATACTAGCTTTTCCATTTCGTTTGTAGCACTTTGACATTCTCAACACTGTCCAAACGAAGCCCTTTCGACACTTCTGTAACAGTCAGTTGGCTCATTGTAAACTACTACTATAATCCACCCTTCAATACCCTATAAAATATACAAATGAATGTATATTCTTGATCCATGAAAATTTCGAAAACGATCAAGGCATGTTCATCCGTCTGTCTGTCTGTATAAAGCACGATAAAGAGTGCAATACAAGATTTAAGTAGATGGAAATTGGTAGCTATTTTATTTTGTTCGAACCATTGCAAATGTCTCTACCACTCTAATGCCCAACTTCACTAATTGTTTTTAAATATCAATTTATATTGTATGAATGTTCATAATTTTCATATAATTTTAATTTTATTTGACATGAAAACAAATTATAAACATACACAGAAAAAATTATTAGTAGATTTTTATCAATTCAAAAAATTATTGAAAAAGTATTTAAACTTAATTATTGTAATAATTGAATCAATTATTTCTTGTTGTTGAAAGAAAATTAAAAATATAATTTTGACTTAATTAACATTTTAGTTGTTTTGAAATAAATTTTGAATTAATATATTAATCAAATACCAAAAAATTATTTCGTTTAAAATAAAATAATTTAAACTTGTGAAATTGTTGTTGGAAATTGTCAAAATCAATCAACACATTGTTTGAAACGGCAAAGTTTTTTGATTATATTTTTAATTAAAATTAAAAATATTGTTTATTGAAAAAAAAATATTCAAAATATTAGATATTAAAATTTTTAGTAATCAATATAATCATTTGGTATAAAATTGGTGATTAGAGAACATTTTTAATTTTTTCTGTGTAAATTCAAGACGAAGTTAAGGTGGTCTTATTTTGAAAACGTTTACAACACTCTATAATATTTTAACGTTGTGTCAAAAATAATACAACATTGTAGAAAACAATTTTAACAAATATTTCACAGAAAAAAATTACGACAAATCAATTGTCATATTGAATTCCATATTCGTCAATACAATTAACTTTTTAATTGAAAAGGCGCCAACAACTGAATTTGTAAATACATGCAAAAAAACAATTTTGTTAATGAAAATTGTTAAAATTCAACAAATATTTTTTAACAATGAGTTTGTAATATTGAATAAAACATTTGTTAACAACTAAATATAAATTTATATTACTAAATTGTCATATTAACAAAATACTTTGTTACTAACTAAATTGAAATTAAAGATGCATTTAAAAGTTGTTTTTATTGACGTTTAAGTAAAATTCTTAAAAATTACATCACAAAAAAAACTGATTAAGGAAATGATTAAGGTAATATTTCAGAACAATCGCCACATCGTTCATTCTTTTAAAAATTTAAAATGGAAAATACAGAATTTTTTATAACTATTATGTTTTTTTCTTTGTGACACAAAATATTTTTTCTATGATATACTCAAGGCGAATTCATCCCAGGTAATCTCGGTAGTACAACAAGTACACCTCGTACAAAATCCACAAGCAATTTGTTTTTGTAAAATCATTGTCCAATGTCAAAAACAGAAATAAAACAAAACAGAAACAGAAACAGAAACAGAAACAGAAACAAAGATAATAAAAGAGAATAAACAAAAATTTTGACATCCAACAGTGATTTAAGCTAATATCAGCTGGGCTTTTAAGACCACCTGTAATAAATTCGCCTTGGATATACACATTTATTTTCTAAAAAAAAAAACAAATTGTTAATATGACAATTTACAAACATGTTAATTAAAAAAATTTTTAAAAATATTAAAAAGATTTAGCAAATTTTCTTTAATAACTTTTTTTTCTGTGTTCATTTTGCTTTAAATTTTAAATTGTGTGTTTTGAAATGGAAAAATTATAAAAAATTAAAATTTTCATAACACTGAGCTATAAAAATATAATTTATCATTTTTAATACTTTTTATGTACAAAAAATGGTCCCCTTAATATAACAATAGCGTATGTGCTCATACGCTATTATTTTTTTACTGCAAATTAAGAACCTCCATCATTGATTTTATGTCTGGTCAAAATTTCATTAAATTCTTCTTCCAAAAAGTGGGTCAAGATGTCGGTGGAAAAAATAGTGTATAATTTCTTGTTCAAAATTTTCCTTCAATAAGTGTGTAAGCTCATATGCGCTATTTTACTTGAAATTGTCACTCCAAAATTGTTAAAAGAATAATAGTGTACACGCATTATACTCCAATTAAGTCTGTAGAAAAAAATACAATTTATGAAAACTTTAACTCATAAAATAGCTTTTAATAATATACACTATTGTTTGAGAAATAGTTGCATTCCACCTATCGAAATGGTGATCATGCAGCATCTCCAAAATTTTTGCAAGAAGAATGTAATTCGTCGTGGCTCGCAGTCATTTTTTTATAACTTACAAGGTGGAAAGAAGCGAAATTGTTTAGATGAGCCAGATGAAGCAGAGGAAGAGAAAGAAGACGAATGAACTTCTAGTTATTTTTGATTTACGCAATGTATTCCTTAATTTGTCATAATTTTTTGTTTTTAATACCCCAAATTGAAAAGTAATGAATATATGCCACTCAATTAACAAAACTATGAATTAATCACTGTTTTATAATGTTACAAATTGATATTTTTGAGATCAAATATTTCAATAAAAATACCGTAAAATTATTGAATAAAACAGCGTATACCATACAAAATAAAATAGTGTATCAGATTCATCATACGAATTCCTTAAAAAATAAAATAGCCTATATGGAGGACTTGCACTTTGAATGGCATATGGATGGTCTTAAAGGATGCGTAGATTGGTAAATTTAAAGACCAGAAACGGTATTATGTATTCGTCAAAAAATCCAATATGAAGAATTTTTATTTACAGCCATATTGAGGTTTTAATAGCCATCCGATTTGACAAAAACTTTAAACACGATTTTCTCCAAACCCCAAAAAAATATACGCTATTGTTATATTGAGGGGACGAAATTTTTGTTATTAAAACTAACACTTTTGGCACAATATCGGCAAAACGGAATTAGTAAAAACAATATAATTTGAAAATATACTCATTCTACACTAAAAAAAACGTTGGAGTTAGAAAAAGGCGAAATCGATAAATTATTTCTTATATCACCGATTTTGCAATTTGAAAATATTACTCATACGTACAGGTAAACTAATTCAAAGCAAACAATTTAAATTTTTGAGAGGAACCTATTTCTTTCAAATCATTTTCAACCATTATTTAAGCTGAACTTATCGTGGTATTTGTGATTAAATTCGGCATGGCTGAACAAAACCTTCTGACTTGTTTTCAACAAAAAAAAAAAAAATGTATGACAAATAACCATTTCTATGGAAGCCATGTGAAATACGTGATAAATTTTGCGCTCTTCTGTTAAGATTTTTAGTGGCTGGTATAAAAATGCATTTAAATGTGTTATCTTTAATATACCTTACAGCATTTAAAATATCGGCTGTTTCGTATTCTCTAAGTCCAATAAAGCATTTAGACAAATATCTCATCAATAGTTCCAAAAATGTTACCTTTTAATCAATGACTTTATTTAAATAAACAGTACATTATTTAGCATTCGGCTCACACACCCAAGAACGATATCTATTTTTTTACTGATTGTGTAGACGAACACAACCCTTAATACCGTTATTAACTATTTTCAAGGAAGAGCCGAAAATTCAGCCTTATTCGTCGTTGTCGTAATCGATCTAGTCGTTTTTTGTAAGAGATTTAAGAACACTGGTTGCGTGTTACTTAAAACTCTGACAACGACAACTGGAATAAGGCTGATTATATAGCGTTCTGTTCTTCGTTTAAAAACAGAACAATTATAGTGATACTGTAGACAAACATTATATTTTAATGCACTATAATCTTTCTTTTTTTACATGGATAAAGAAATGAACAAATCAAAGTTTTAGCAGCGACCGCAGCACGAACAGCTGGTGCGTGTATTGTGAATATGTTTTGTTTGTATAAAATTGTTTTGCTGGCTTTTTGCTTTTTTTGTATGTGTATTTTGTTTTTGTAAAAAATTTTCGGTTTTTTTAACAGCCAAAAGCGACAACCACTAATGAACTGAACCGAACACAATGAAGTTTTGTAGTTTAAAAAAAAAACGAAAGGAATTAAATGTTCTCATCGTTTGTTGAGTCAGATAAAAATAGTATATTTTGTTTGTGTTCGAAAGATGACAAACAGAGAAACGTTATTTTTTTTAATGATTTTCTACAAAAACACTATTAGCGTTTGTGTTTTCCACAAATCTACCGAACCGAACACTAAGGAGCGATATTTAGTGTTTTCGAACACTGATTTGAACCCAATGAAAATAACACAGTGCAGCAAAATTCGTCATCGCCGCCAGGCTCAATACTTGACTTTTAGGAGCCAAAAAATTTGTCCTTAATAATATTTAGTTTTAATGTGCTAAATTCCCAATTCTTATTATTGATAACCTGAAATTTATTGTTGGTGGGATAGCCATTTCCTATGCGTATTTCACTGGTTGCTTAGGTCAGATCATCAGAAAACTTCATTCAAAAATATTAGAAAAGCTAAAGATATTATTCAAATAAAACTATAAAGCGAATAGGAATTATAAACACTTAAAAGTCTTAACCGAAATAATATTAAAGCTTAAACAAAACACCAACAACAAACAGTGCGTTTATCTTTTCTTACAATCCCCACTACAATTGGTTGATTTTTTTTTTTTTTTTTTTTGTTTTTTGTATGGGGAACACAAAAATGTCTTCAGTTGAAGTGAACGGCGATTCTTTTCTTAGAATATATTAACCCTCTAACTCTCATTTTAAGGAGTCATTTTTGGAAATTTAAAAGTAGCATATATTATTTTTTTATACAAAAACAGTGGTAATTAAGTCAAGACAGTGAAAAGTATTTCTGAGCTAAACCTTATGGCATTTTTTTTTTTAGAAAAATTAACCCTATATTTTAATTTTTGGCCACCAGATGAAAACTATTTGTCTATTGACGCCCTTTTGTCTAAAAAATAAAAAACAAGTAAGAATCCTAACAAACGGCTGCCTAGATCATGGTTTATAAATCCTGATAAGAAGCCTTTAGCAAAAGCATCAGGACAAATTTCGCCTTAGGTTATGAAAAAAAAACCAGCCCCTTATTTGAGAACTTTGATTACCAAAGGGACATCGACCTTGGGATGTTCTAGAGATACTATTTGTCGATTAAAAGAAATATTTATTTATTTATTGTCCACTATTTGACGTTATTAGTCATGCGCATTATAGTTTAAAATCGAATTTTTCGCTGGAATTGACTACTCTGTCGACAATAAATAAGACTAGAAAAATTTTATTACACCTGTTTTAGACTGGGCGATTTAGTTTTAGTGTTCCTTTTTAAAACTTCTATACGATCAGATGTAAGAGCCTTTAAATTGACGTTTAAGTCTTAAATTCTTATTTAATTAATTAATTTTAAATTTTATTACGAATCGTATTAAAGAGGAACATCAGATTTTTGATTGATTTTTTATTTTTTTATGACGTTATTTAACCCGCTCAAGTCTCTACACCCTTTGTCGTAATCTTTTGTAGTATGAAAGTAGTATGTGCGACATGCCGCATAGCTTACGTGATTTCCGGAAGTCTTTTTTAAATAAATGCTCAATTATGCAACGATTTTAAAAACTTTTTTTAATTAATAACTTTGTATAGAAGTTTGTACGAAATGTAAGGTGAGTTCCATCAAAATTCATTGCAGTGATGAGGATTTTCTACAGATTCGATACAAAGTAACGTACAAAATTATTGATGCACAGTTTGGTTGTTGTTTGTGCATCGTCAACTTCAAGGTCATAAATTGGGATATCTACTTTGTTAACAAGTTTGAAATAGTCAGCTAGAAAAGAACCGTTCAGAAAGTTAAATATACAAATATCGATATACAAAATTGTGGGTTTTCGTTACAGCCATCTGCAAACACCCAACTTTTCTGGTGAAGAGAAAAAGCTTTAACCAAAGGACAATCATAATATGCCTACCCTTTCTAAAATACTGTACCCAAAAACAAAAATAAAACGAACAGAAAAAAAATAACACAACGCTAAAGAATATAAATAAGAAAATAAAAATAAATTATACAATGTTTAACCTCTGAAATAAATTAAAGAAGGCATATAACAGCAGAAACAGCAGCAGGCCAACATTTTGCCAAGATAAAAAAAAAATATCAAGAAAAGGATGAAAATCCATCAAAAAATCCCATCAACTCTAAACATAATACATGTCGGAAAAATAGTAACAGACACATAAAAAAAAATCATCTATAATAAAAAATCATCTATAAAAATTTCTACTAAACATTTATACTGCATAAATACACAAACGTACACAAATAGGGAACCGAATACCGAGTAAAAAACGCAAAAGAATTCCATGGAATTCCAGCAGTCAAAATAACAATAATATTATCTTACAATTTCAAAAGAATTACGTGGGTTGTAAAGTAAACCAAGCAGCTGTATTGTATGAAATATTTTCTCCCCCAGCCATTTTTTTATTTTTCCATATTTCACCAAGTTTAGTTTTATTCCAGCTTATATTTAGCTCCTGCTATTAAAGTGAATGGGGGGGGGGGAGATGTTTGAAAGGTTGAACAAATATGAGTAAAATAAAATAATAATAACAATGAAAAGGATTTAATCAGGATGTAGATGAATAGTAGTTGTCGAATAATAGCAAAATGTTATTATTTAATACACTAAATAGGGTATTTATGCATTTTTTTTATTTTAGAAAAGGTGCCAAATGGATAAAATAGGTCTGTACCTTTATCAACTGACTCATGACAGAAATAAATTACATTAGAAAAGATTTTAAATAAGAAACGGAGCTAATTTAGTCAATAGAAAAAATGTTTTAATGTTACTGGGCAATAAAACCTAAGAGAGTTTCCAGGTAATTTAATTTTTTAAATAATAAATGAAAATACTTAATTAGTCTGTGCCGAATAGTTGCTACCCTTCACCCAGAATTGCAATTTTCCATTATAGACTTTATATAGATGGTAGATGGTAGACAAATATAGGGTGGTCCAACTATTATGCACGATGTGAATTGTATATAATTGTATATATAAAAGGATCTATGACTTTTATGTGTGAGCAAAATATCGGCCAAATGCTCGCCACGGCTTCGGTGGCATACCTCAATCCGATGTTCCATATTTTCGATGGCTCTGAGACCTAATTGTGTTTCAATGTCGTTAATGCGTGAATAATCTTTTACTTTAACTCTTGAATTGTTCTTAAATTCTTGACGTACATTGTTTTCTTTAAATATCCCCAAAATAAGTAGTCTAACGGTGTCAAATCTCATGATCGTGGGGGCAATTAACATCGCCACAACGTGAGATAAAACGGCCATTGAATTCCTCTCGAAAAAGAGCCATTGTTTTAATTTTGGGTGTGTGGCTAGTAGCACCATCCTGTTGGATGTCCATGTCCATATCCTCAATTTCTGACCACAAGACGTCCATTTTCATTTCGCGATAGTGAACACCACTCACAGTTACTTCTTGGCCGACCACAATTTCGAAGAAGTACTACAGATGTTGAGATTTGCTATCGATTCTTCCGACTGTGTGCACATGGCCGATTAGAATTACCAAAATAACTACGAAATGCATTTTGATTTTAACGTACAATCAACATCGTACATTATAGTTGGGCCACCCATTATATAAATAAATTCGATTTATTAACGTATAATGGGGCATCGAGGTGTTTTAAGGAGCACAACTTGTATGGTAACTTATGGTAAGTTACGAACCGGTTACCAGAAAATGTAATGGTGTGTTTTTTTTTTTTTTTGTTAGAATAAATAGAAGATAAAAGCAATAAAAACTAAGCAAAAAGACAATCACTGTGCGCATGGCCTCATTCAAGTATTGAACAATTCTTTGTCCATTATAAATCCTTGTAAGTTGCAAGAGTGTTTAAAATAAGGTCACCTCCAACTAAACTATTTTTAAAGAACATTTGAAACATATTATGGTTAATATTACCATATAATTGTCACCTACAACGATATTATGTTTGAATTAATCATTCATCAAGAATCCAGAACCATATTATGGTTGCCTCTAAACATGTAATGGTTAAATATGACAATAACTTTTCTTAAAATTGTCCAAGAATAACATGTTATGGTTGAAACCCAACCATGCTATTATAAGTGTTAAACATATTTTAGTTATTTTTGACAATAACATGTTCGGAGGCAACCATAATATGATTTTGGCTTCTTGATGGAAGACTAATTCAACCATAATATGGTTGTCGGTGACAATAATATTGTTAAATTAATCATAATATGTTTAAAATTTTCTTTAAAAATAGTGTTGTTGGAGGTGACCATATTGAAACATGTTATTTTTTTCTCTGCGTGTATACATATACTTATATGTGGCTGAAATATGAGACAAACCCCGATAGCCTCAAGTTTGTATAATTATTTAAAAATCCTTTATAGCACAAGGCAACACACCAATATCCTGACTTCTTAGGTCCATTGTTTTTGGTTAAATGGGAAGTACTGATAACAATGTCATCATTAGTTTTTTCTAGCCGCTCTAGTTTCAAAGTAATAATGACATTTAATAAGTATTTGCATAAGTTACAAAATTGTTTTGTATACAAAAGCAGGGAAATTGACAACTTACTATATTTTTTTTCTCCTAAAATCAAGGTGTTTGCTTTATACCGTCTACACTATGCAAGGCAAAAGGAAACTGTTTTACCAAATCTTGTCTTGGATACAAGGCTCATTATTTTATAGGTCCTCCATTCAAATGTCGAACGAAAATTAGTACTTTGACTGATAGCGGCTGTACTAAAAAAAATTGAACGATGTGTTTGTGATGGAATATTCTGACGGCCTTGTTTCTAATAAATACTTATATAATTTATTTAAAGATTTTATAAAATGAATTTTCAATTAAACATTCGCTTAATTCCTAGGCCAACTATGTTGTAGTAATTTCATTCTAAGTCGTTCATTCAACGTAAGTCATTTAAAAAAGCTGAATCGAGATGGCTGAAATTACCCGCTTTCTGGCAACAATTCTATGACCCACGTGAGATGAGCGTAAACTAGTTCTTTCACGTATAGAAAAAACATGTTTAAATATGGTCACCTCCAACAAAACTATTTTAAAAGAAAATTTTAAACTTATTTTGTTTTATTAGTCCTCCATCAAGAAGCTACAACCATATTATGGTTGCGTATAAACATGTTATGGTTAAATAAGACAATAATTTGTTTTAAAATTAACAACAGTATTTTCCTCTTTTCTAAGAGCAACATGCTATGGTTAAAAAACAACCATGCTATTATAAGTGTTAAAAAAATATTTTAGTTATTAATAGCCATAACATGATCGGAGGAAACCATAATATGGACTTCTTGATAGGCGAATGATTTAACCATAATATGGTTGTCAGCGATAATAATATGGTTAAATCAAACACAAATAAATTTTTTTTTTAAGTTTTGTTGCAGGTGAACACATTTCAACATGTTTTTTCTCTGGGTGTTTTAAGGCCATTAGTAATTACGTGACACTGGTTTATAAGGACTCATGCAATTAGATTGGTCCTTGAGGAACTATTACTATTGCAGAAGTCGTCTTAATAAGAATGATAAATTTCCAATTCCTAAGGACATTTGGAAAACCTCAGTTGTATCAGAAATATGACCTAAATAAACCTTAATTTTCATTAGGGAATCTAAAACTTCAGTTCGCCAGTTTTGTCTGAGATAGGACTTGGATGAATCTTAATTTTCATTAGGAAATCAGAATGGCTGGAATGGCTGGAAAAAAGGATTAATATAGTTCACTGGCTCAACATATCATGAAAGGACCGATAAAAGAGCCAAGCAAGCTTTTCTTCTAGATGATGGCTGGCCATGAAATTGAACTATGTATTTTCAGGAAGTGACAAGGCTCTAGAAAAAAAAACCAAAAACCAATCAAAACGGTCAACCATTTTTTTAAAGGAAAATATTTTTAGGCTACAAGACCCACACTTGACTAGCAAGAGGAATAAAATTTTTATTTTCCTGATTCATTACTCCACTTTATTTCTTCAGAAAATTATTTCCTTTACATAAAATTTGGAGTACTAGTATTATTTAATATTATTATATTAATTCTACATTCTAAAACGCCATGTAAGAATATGTATTTAAGTTTGTACTAAATATTTGTTAACTGATATTTATTTAAGTTATATTGGTATTATATATGTACATCAGTATTACTAAATGATGCAGTAAAACAAGGTTCCGCAAAATACAAAATATGAAAGCAAATATTACTTTTTCTGTCTGATAATAAAAATAATGATACAATGATATATTTATTACCGAATGCACACAGGCATACATACGTGCATATGATCATAAAACATCAGGGAATAAAACCAACAAGATTTGTAAACTAAACTCTAAGAAAAGGGAATGAATGTTAAATTAAATATAAAGCCAAAATGGAGGGAAAACATAAAATAAGCTGATGTACAGAAAAATAACAACTTTATTTGTTTTGTTTTTTTTTTTTATTGTTAATTTTGTGTGAATGTAAACGATATAAAGAGAGTTTGAGTTATTGTTTTATTGCGGTGAAAGTTGGTTTGAAATATTAATCCACTACTTTTTTACATTTCGTCTAAGAAGTGTGAGTTGGGTAGTAAAATACTAAGTTGTGAAAGCATCTTCTGAAAATACTTGCACAAGGTGTTTAAGGCTATAAACTGTTTAAGAATTTTGTTGGTTGTCAATAAAAAATGAAATATTTTTTTCATTATTTACTTTTTATTTGGTTTTTTATTGTAGTGAGCATGCTTTCCTCAGTGTTGTTGATTAAATATCTGAACATTTTTTTATTACATATTCTATATTTTAAGAAATATTTTTACTTAAGTTTGTTACTTAGCATTTGCATATAATTTAATTTTATTTATTTTTGTAAGATAATGAAAATATTTTGAAAAGTGTTTCAAAAAAATCTTTAAAACCCACGTGTCGATACTTTTCATTTATTATTGTTCATATTTCATCAATCTGTCAGGATGAAAGTGTGTGTAAATTAAAAAGACAGGGTTGTCGAAGCAATTTTTTTAATACAAAAAGAGTTTTTTTGAAAATTTTTTTTTGGAAAGGGGCTCAGTTCTGGTTCATACTATTCATTGGCAAAAAACTTCAGAAAGACCCACAAAAGATGACTTCAGAAAGACCCACAAAAGATAATCGAGGAGTGTCAAGTGCCGCTGCATCAGGCCAATTTACAGGTCTCGGAAAAAACGTATCGCAAAATGTTTATTTCAACAATTCAAGGGTTTTGGTCGCCGTATGGCACTTAGCGCCATCCTGTTGAAACTACATCGCACCCTGCTCAATGTTATCAATTTTGCCAAATGATGAGCAGTTTTAAACAAAGAGCATTCAAGACATTTTAGACCTTTATCGAGCATATCTGGTCATCACGAATATCATGAAAAAAACGAACAAAGTATCAATTTCGTCGATTCCTCGGCACTTTACTTAACCCCACAGGACTTAATAGGGAGGTGTCAAATCGCATGACCTTGTAGGGCAAATTACAGGACTATTTCTTAAATACGACTTATTGCTAAATCATAATTTCAACAATTTTATGGTTTCGGCCACCGTATGGCACGTGGCGCTACCTCTTGAAAACAAATCTCGCCCGACACAATGTTATCTTTTTTTTTTTTAAACAAATAAGAATTGGTTATAGTGCGGTAACGATTTCCATTGACCATTAAGCGAGCTCTGGCTTTATTTCAAAAGAAATAAGATCCCATAATGCCACCATCGCTTGAACCACAAACGGTACACTTTGCTGGACGTAATGGGGTCTATAGGGACTTTTGGGCATTGGTTTCCCTCCATATGCCGCAATTTTCATTTAAACAAGCCCGTTAAGCCAAAAACCACAATTTTGCGATAAAAGATATTTAAAGCAGTGTTCGCGAAAATAAGCAGAACAGTACACAGAAAAAATAGAAAATCGACTTTAATTAAACAATTCGTTCAGACAATTAAATATTTAACTAATTTTGCCTCTGCAAAGGAATTGATCATATCAATTAACGGATTTGTATTTTCGAGTCATGGGACACAAATTTAGTCAATTAAAAAATTAATTGCATAAACTAAAAAATACACCACATATACACAAACATTTAATTTAATGAATTTTGATTAAAAAAATTAATTGCAGCAAACAAAAAATTTATTGAATAATTAATGTACACCAATTAATTGGGGCCCT
This sequence comes from Pollenia labialis, assembly GCA_949318255.1. NCBI lineage: Eukaryota > Metazoa > Arthropoda > Insecta > Diptera > Polleniidae > Pollenia > Pollenia labialis. The sequence goes on from OX439141.1 coordinate 18,658,068, forward strand.
ATGCTCCTTATAGGATCTTCGGGAACATATATATAATTAATTATTTAATTGAATAAATTTTTACAAACATTTTTTTTGTGTATTTAGCGTTCACCTTGCACACCCAGGAACGATACCGTTCGCAACTTTCAAGAAAAAGTGTTCTGCAGCCATATTCCGTAATTCGCTAAAGCTAAATCTCAATCGCTAAAAATCTATAAAGTTGATTAAGCAATTTATGGCTATGAATGCAATTCTGTAACGTGCATTTTTAAATTTGGCACTGCCATAAAAATTTTATTCGCCCTAATTTAAGCTTTTAATGTCATCGCCAAAATGTTTAAATTTTGTATTCTCTAAGATATTTTAGCGATCGAGATTTAGCTTTAGCTAAGCGAATTACAGAATATGGCTGCTGTTCTTCGTTAATAAACAGAACAATTGTAGTGATACTGTAGACAAACATTATATTTAATTGTGCTAAAATGTTTATTTTTTTACATTGATATATAAATGAACAAAATTAACAAACAAAAAAGCAATGAATAATTTTGCTGGCTTTTTTTCCTATGCGTATTTTGTTTCTGTAAAAAAGTTTGGTTTTTTACCAGCCAAAAGCACAACAGAAATGAACGAACACTAAGGAGCTGAACCGAACATAATATAGTTTGATGCTTAAAAGACAAACCGAACGGAATTAAATTTTCTCATTTTTTTGTTGAGTTGGATAAGACCAGTATTATTTTTGTGTTCGAAAGATGACAAACAGGAAAACGTTTTTTTTTAATAATTTAATACACAAAACCTATATGCGTTTGTGTTTTCCACAAATCTACCGAACCGAACACTAAGTTATTTAACAAATTGTAATATTTTCCGGTACACCTGTGAATATATCTTGCCGCTGCTAATAGATGGCCATGTCTAGGATCCAGTTAGATTTGGAATGTTTTCAATCAAAGATATATCTCTTCTTCTATTTAAATTTGATCATGGTTCAGTTTCGTGATAGTTTGGTAAGGGTACAGTTTTTTAGACTTAATATCCTTGCACAAGTCAAGCAGAAATTAGATGTTAAAAACTCGTTATACAATTAGAAAATATGTCATATTTACGCACTTTATAGTCGGTTTTAAAATTAGTCGCCCTTTCAATTTAATAATTAATCATCCAATTACTTAAATTTTAATGTCCACTTCTTAACTTAAATTCCCACACAAAATCTTCTGAATCCTTTGCGTTTTAAAATGTAAATACAATTGGCAATCCACAAAATCTTCACGTGTTTGTCTATGTATATGATTATAGTGGTTATAAATCTCAGTTGTTTTGCTGTGTATCATATTTATGAATATAAGTATAACTAGAAGTAAGAGATTTATATCTACATATTTCAATCTCCTTTTTTTTAATACATTTTAGGTTTTGCCAAAAGAAATATACGAAGAAAAATCTTCATAAAGCAAAAATAAAGTCTAAGAAATACCAAAGCAAAACATAAATTCAATTATATTTAAGAAAATCTCTTAAGCCAACTGACTGTTTTTGTTTTGCTAGTAAAAACAACAATAACAACAACTTTCGTTTAAATAAGTAATTTATAGGGAATTATTTGAATCCCAGCAAGCATTTAGAAGAATTTTAAAAGATAAATATAAAGGAACATAACATTTTTTCTACCTTCGGAGGATTGAAAACAGATTTTACTCATTTTACAAAAAACTAATTTTAATGCAATCGTACTTTAATCATCAGATTGGTGGCTTCAACGTCACTTCTGGACGATAATGAGAAGATAATACACTGATATTTTTCGTTTATTTATTGTGTTAAAAGGAAAGAAAGAAATACGTGTGAAAATTGCAAAACTGCAAAACTGCAAATAATTATTGAGAGAATATCTGATCGAAATTTAAAAAAAAATTTAAGGTACGGCTCGTTAGTGTACCGTACCGAATGCTGCCATGAACAGTACACTTACACATTTTGCATAAAAATACCACAACAGAAAAAGAGAAACACATCGAAATATTAAGAAAACTTACTTTCCCTGCGATTATTTTTACATGCATTTTAATTCATGATAAACTCAAAAACACAAGCATCATGCGCAACATGAGCAACATGGTTTTCATAATCATTCTAATTTAATGTATTTAACTAAATAATTTTAACCAGGGTTCGAAAATAAACAGAACATTATTAATCGTTCGGCTCACACACCCACGAACGATGTATATTTTTGTAGTGTTTCTGTAGGCGAATACAACCTTTAATACCGTTCGTAACTATTTGCAAAAAGGAGCCGAACGTTATATAGTCTTCTGTTCCTCGTTAAAAAAAAAAACAGAATAATTGTAGTGATACTGTAGAAAAACATTATAAAATATTCTATAATGATTTTTCTACATTGCTAAAGAAATGAAAAAACAAACAATTTAAGCATCGACCGCAGTACGAACAGCTTGTGTGTGTATTGTGTACAATATGTTTTGTTTGTGTTAAATTATTTTGTTGCCTTTTTTTTAATGTTTGCTTTTTTTAACGAATAAACACTAATGAGCTAAACCAAACACAATAAAGTTTGCTGTTAAAAAAAACCGAACGGAATTAAATGTTCCCATCTTTTTGTTGAGTTGGTAACAGTATTGTATTTCTGTTCGAAAGATGACAAACAAGAAAACGTTATTTTTTTAATGATTTAACACACAAACACTATTAGCGTTTGTGGTTACCTTAAATCTACCGAACCGAATACTAAGGAGCGCTATTTAGTGTTTTTTCCCAACACTAAATTTAAAAAATAGAATTTGAAAATTTTTGCTTCTTCTTTTACTGTTTAAAAATGAAAACAATTTATGTTTTTCTTTTTGTAATGCTGTTGTTGTTTATACAACAAGCTTTTACAAACACACGCATAGAAATGCTGTACTTTTTACTGTTAATTGTACTTAAATTTTTAAGAATGGCTCGTACTAAAAGTAAGTAGGAAAAATATAAATTAAGTACGAGTTTTTTGTTGATGTGTACTTACAACAAAAGTTAACTACGCCTTAACTAAAAAATACAAAACACTTGCACAAATAGAACACTAAGACAAGGGCGTTATGTAATGGCAGTATTTGTGCTCGCTAGCTCACAACTAGTTGTGTACCGTATTTTGTTTTTGTACAATTTCACAAAAGGAAGTTTTGTACATGTAGTTTGTGTTTTTAAAAATACACTACGTTAGTCTACAGTTTTTTTTCGAATTTTGTATCAAATACGTTTAGTGGCCTCTTAACGATACTTCGGATAATATTTTTGAAGTGTCTTCTTAGCATCGTTTGGAAGAGTTTTATTCGTATCCCAAAGGCTTTTATGCTTAATGTGCCTTTTTTAAACAAGTTTAAAGAAATTACCGTTATATGGTATTATTGACGCTCATGATAAGTAAATAATTTTATTAAAGGCACCTATTCGAACTTCTGGGATAACAAATGGTTGCAGGGATATTACAGATATCAGATTTATTAACACATACACAAAATTCTTATCAATGTGAGTGTATAAATAATATATGATTTTGTTTTCCTTCTTAAATGAAAATAACAATAATTTAAATATTATAAGAAAAATAAAACTGAAAACATTCTTAAGTTATGTTAAAAGTTTAGAAACTTTATTAAAATTTTGTATTAAATAATGTTTTTTTAGTTTTCAAACCACGCCCATTTATGCTTCACACTACTAAAAAGTTTTGATTTTACTGATAAGTCAATAGAAAAAATTGAGTTTAAACTTTATTCACACATGTAACTCAAATACCTATGAGAACTCATCCACACAGTCATATTTAAAACTCTTACTTCTGCATAAAGTTCAATTACAAAGCATTTTTGTGGTTATTGAACTTTTGTTAAATTGTATTTAAAAACTTGTCCAGTTTTTTAGTTTTTCTTTTACTATTTGACATGTTTTTAAACGACAATAATAAACTTTTGTCTTTATCAGTTTAAACTTTATACTTTTAAAAGTCTCAGACGGATGAAAAGAGAGAGAAAACACAACAAACAAACAAACGAAAAACTCAAAAATACTCTACTTATTCACACGAACACTTTTGCAAAAGTTTTTAAATATATTTTGTATTGGAAAAAATTTATACATATAAAAAGCATATATATAAACGTTATTTTGTTGTTATTTATTGATTTTAAAATTGTCTAACTTTTTTTGCAATATTTCTGAAAGTTACAAAACTTTTTTGTGTATATGCAAGAGGAGTTTCCATTTATGGAAACATTTCGAGGTCAGAATATGTTTTAAAGATGTTGAGAAGTTTAAAGAAATTTGAATAGTTAATCAAAGCTTTTGTTATATGTTCGACAAATAAGTCAATTGCCATCTTTAAGTTATGGGTCCATGCAGAGTAGCTAATGCGTTTTTATTGCTATCATTAATATTTGATGGCAGAGATGCATTTAGTTTGATGGAGCATCACTGTTTGTAAAGGTTTTTTTTGTTCTCGATTAAGTATAAAAAAAACAAAAAGTACGTTAATCATAATATAAAGCACAAATCGTTCTAAATCTATATGTTTTCTTTTGAAATAGATATGATTTGTGAAATACGCAGTAACTCCCAGACCTGTAATACATTCCAACCGCAATGGGTTTTTTTTCGTAGTTGCAGTTCCGAACTAATTATTTTTATCTTCTTTAATTTAATTTTCGGATTATTTCCACTTTTTATTGGAATTAATTTCTGTGACTTGGGCCCGACTATCAAGGTTTTGGTGTCAAAAATTGTTTTCCTTTATTTTGGTCTATCATTATTGTGTAACTTTAGTAAAATTTTATTGTATTTATAGTAATAAATTATCCTTGCTTAATACTTATTGGGGACATATTAATGAAAGCAATTTTATTATATTCCAAAGAATGCTAAGGACTAAATATTGCTACACATTTAAAAGTGGCATAACACTGATAATGTCGCAGTTGCGAGACCTTAAAAGGAGTCATGGGCCTTATGTCATTGGATATTATGATATCGATGTATACCTTCAGAACAGATATAATAAAAGTTCGTATCAAAATAACAGGCAGCTATTTTACCTATTAGAACTTCTTAGCTTTTACAAGATAAAGTTAAGCAGCGAAAAATCTGGCACCATTGTTATAAAGGTGGGCTTAGCTAAGCCAACAGGGGGCAAATTATTCACACTATATTCTAATTCCAATCGATATCGAATGCCGTACTTTGCACCCAGCATTCCCAATTATTTCATATTGTATGTCAATGAATGAGTTTGTATTTGATTATATGGATAATTGGTAAAATTGTGAACAAATAATTAGTATTGTGGTTATTTTGTTGATCGTTTTATTGTTTTTAATCCAAATTTTAATATTTTAATTAGGCTTAAGTTCATCAAAGTTAATGTTCATTAAATAATTTTTATGAAGAATAGAATTTAACAACATGAAATAAATTAAAATTTTGATAATTTTTTATTTTTGACCGCCGCGGGAATCGAACCCAGGCTTTGACGGACAGGTTACCCTTGCATGTGTCAAATTCACTAACAGCCATTGGCGACTCAATAGTGAAACATCAATCTTTAAAACAAATTGTATATCGAAATTAACTTTGACTGATTATCTAATTTAATTGGTTTACATGTGACTAAATTTAAAAAAAAAATAAATACAAAATGTTTAATATAAAACTCCCCTTAACTTTTTAGAAGTATCGAATTGCTTCAATAGCTTTAACTTCAGTTTAATATTTGTATGAAAATAACGTGTCATGCTTGTTAGTATATTAAAGCACATAAATACCCCCATAAACGTAATACAGTGTAATCTCTCTTGACGGACAATTTTCTAAGGCTTACTTTTCCTTTTGACGGCTCTAGTGTCCGGTTCCTGAATCGTTCCATAATTAGAACGTTGTACACTTCATACTACGTACACCTTCTAATGGTGCTTTCGATTTCCGGTCATGAGAGATTTTACTGTAAATTTATTATGCATTTCTAAAAGTATGTATATATTTATGCGCATATATTAGCATATCTCTAGATAATTATAATCATAAATATAAATGGCCGACCTCTCATAACAGCATAAATGGCATCTCTTTAATAAAGGGTGTTTTTTTACGACGTATAGAACTTGTGATAGGTATAACTGTTAAACTAGCTGTCATACTAATGAAGTGTGTTAATTTTTGTTTTGAGAATACTTTAGCAAATGATGATGCAAAGACTTAAACCAGAACAACGTTTACAAATCGTGGAAATTTATTTCCAAAATTCGAACTCAGTTCGCCAAAGTTATAGAGCGCATCGTCAAGTTTACGGTGTGCAAAATCGTTTATCTCAGCAGCTTATACGCAATACTTTGTATCAATTCATGACCAGAGTTACTCTTTTGGCTGACATTCAACCAAATCTCAAACCTATAAGTTCCAAATCTACAAGTAAAATACGTTAAAAAAGCAACAATTTTACAGAGTTTGGTTTTGTTTCAAATATGTCTTACTTGAAGATTTGTTACTTGTAGTTTTGAGAAACAGGACCCAGGCATATAGAAGAAGCTATCGCCGCTGTAGACATGAGTGTGCCATAGGGCTCAAACTTATAAATCCAAGGCTGTTCTCAGCAACTCGGTCTCTGCCCGTCCACTTGTTAGAAAATTTTGAGGAAAAATCTTGGCGTATGTCCGTATAAGATCTGGTGAAAGAATTAAACCCAGCGCAGCATCAGTTGTGTCCTGTGTCCGGTGAATGGGTTGAGAACCAACGTGTAGGCAACAGATGAACAAGATAATTTTTACTTAATAAATTATTTTTAAGTTTAAAGTATTTATTAAGTTAAAATAAAGCTGTTTATCTGTTGCCTACAAACTGGAAGTTTAGCCAGGGGGTATATAAATGATTAGAATTTTCGTTTTTGAAGAGATCACAATCCTCATGGGACTTTGTTCATCAATGCTTGGTGCTGTTTGCATGCCGACGGCCGAATGGCGAATACAACAGGCAAATGATTTATTTTGCAAATCATTTGGAGGAGAAATGATTCTGACAAGGGGGCGCAGTAAGACATCCAGCTCCTGAAACGATCACATTGTTGAGGCAAATGGTTGTTGACCGAATTATCTCAAAAAATTGACATGCGAATTGGCCACCATGTTCGTGTTATTTGGTATCTTTGGACAATTTTTTGGGGGTACTCAAAATCTCTAATCTATGCTGACGAGTGATAAGTTCGAAGCCAACATTCGACGTACTATTAATGAAATATGACCAGGATGCTCTAAAAAGTGGCGCAAAACTGCGCCAACTGGATGGGATTGATAAGACGCAGTCACGTAGATGATATTTCGCAAATTATTTATACTGTCTGTTTTTCAAACTTAAATAAAAATTTTCGTTTACAAATTTATATTGAACACAAAAACAAATTTGAGTTTTTTCTATTGTTTTTTCAATATACCCAGCTAGCATTTTTTAAAATTTTTAATCATAATCGAGTCTTTTTTGACTCTTCAACGCGATTAAAAAATCAGAATATGCGCTCATTTTCTGATCATAGATGATACTTTTGTCGGGAGAAAATGGTACCCTACCCGCGACTCTTCTTAATGAGTCATTTATGATTCGTTTTTTTTTATTAGTTTAGAGTCACTTTAGACTCTTTTCTAATGGTATTTATGATTATTTTCGAATAATTTTCTAGTCATTTATCAGTCTTTTTTAACTTATATTCTGCTCACATTTTAAGCGCCAAGATGATCCATTTGCGGTTTCAATACGATTTGTTATTGCATTTTAAATCAAACAGTTTAGAATCATAAGCGTGGGTAATTTTCGAGTCTATTTTTAAGCGTGTAGCTGACTAATCAGTTTTTAATCACCAAAAGTACTCGAAAAAGACTCATACTCAGATTTTTTAAAAAACAATCTTCCAAATGCTAGCAGGGTAAATTCCCAAGCGAAGATTTCTATTTTATTTTCAAAAACAGGCAGTTTAACATTAAATGCCATTAAATTTGTAAGCAAATAAAGCCAAAATTTCAAAAACAATTCTATACCTCTAAAAAAAACACCCCTATGAAACACAAAATATTTCTTTTATTTGGGTTGAAATATTTGTGTATGTGTATGTATGTATGTATGGATGTATGTAAGTGTTTAAATGTTTCTGTTTATTTTAACTCATATGTATAGAAATGTAAACGTTTATTTTTGGTATCACAAAAACGAAATTCATAGCAAAATATAAACGTGTTTGGACAATTGGTTTGGACAACATGTCGCAAATGTTCCATAAAAAAATTTTTTTTTTCGGTGTATAAAATTTTATGTGGGTTAGTATTTTTATTTATTTGTATGTGAGTCCTTTCATGAAATATATTAAATAAACGTCAACAAACGAGTTTGATTTTGTAACAATTTTTGTTATATGATTCTTGTTTTCTATTTGTTTTGTATGTGCAAATATATGGCTAACGAAGGAAGTAATAAATAAAAATTACAAAATTTAAAAATTAAAAGAATTTTTGGGAGTGCCCCGGTAGGATAGCTGGTTAGATTCCCGCCAGAGACCCTGATTTCTTTCCTGAAGACAAGCGTAGAGCTTCGCGGGATTGGCACGTTGTGACTTTGGGAAGTATGCAGGCTTAAGGGTGATTCTTTTTTTTTTAACTTAAAGCGAAGTGTGATCTCATCGAACGAGAAATTTATAATGCAATGAAACAGTTTGCATATTGCTTGCATTACACTAGAAGTTTACTAAAAAACCTACAACATGTTCTACTATATTAGAAACAAACCGTGTATCTTACTTAAGCACTAGAGAATAAACTAGATTAGATAGAAGAACACGTTATATATTAAACATTAGAAAAGGCAATAGACTAGGATGTAAACACTAGGCTCGTTATTAGGCATGATACTTTTTAGACACAATATTTCACGCTAGACTGCACTCAGGCAGATATTAAAAATAGACTCATGACTTTACACGAGACACTTGGTTTTATATTTGTTTTTAGACTTGAATTTTACTTAACATCGAAACAAAAATGTGACTCTAAAGCAGTGATAACCAAGCCCCGAACGCACGCTGACAAAGATATTATGTGCTTGTGTATGTGTGGTGTTGCTTTCACAAAGCTTGAGCAGAGACTGATGATAGACTGTTGTTTTGAAACGAACAAAGTTGTTGTAAACATGTAAATTGCCGACCGTGTCTTTGTGAAAAATACAGTTATTGACTGCCTCCCGAGGCTATGTAGAGGCTATCGCGGCTTTAAAGTATTTGTGTAAACTTCATTACTAAAATTTATTTTATTTTTTCTAAGGAAAATTTAACATTTTTTTAAATACAAAATTAAAAATAAATATCACCAGCCATCAATTTAAGAATTTCTCTTTATTTTTAAGGAAATTTGCTTATAAATAAACCCAAAATTATTCTAGGAAACTTTAATTAAAATAACCCAAACCTCTTGATTTAAATAGTTCAAGACAAGTAGAACTTATGCTGATATTTAATTGTATCCTTGACATTCTATGGTAACCCCGAATTTGTTTAATTAAGCAAATCGCCAAAATGTGAAATAATTAGCCACGTGCTGTGCAATTTTAAAGATTTGAATATAAAATTTAAATAAACAAAACTCTTTATTAAAATAATTTTTTTTTTTTCATTTTAGAATTTTTAAAACACATTTAAGTGCCTGAATAAATTTCTGAATTTTTTATAAAGTCTTATTTATATTCCAAAGCAACTGCAATACAGCCAGTTATTAAGGGTTTTGCAAACACCAATCAAACTTTACAGACACACACAGAAAAAAATTGTCAAGAGAAAGGAAATGGAAAAAAAATATAACTAAAATATTTAAATAGAAAAAAATCCATTTAATAAACCACAAATTAAACAAAAAGGAAACATTTTTTATATTAAAATACAAAATAACAGAAATAATAAATACAACACAAACAGCCACTGCCATAAAAACAGAGACAAATTGAAAGACCGACGACCGAGAGACCAACAAACCAAACAACAGACCGACAATTAACAGCACCACAAATACATGGAAAGTAAATACAGCTCTTACTAACTGATTCAACAGTTTGCTAAAATGGGGTCGTAGTAACAAATAACAACAAAAAGGAAACAACCAGGGCAAAAGGAAAAAAGGAGTAAGTTACGTTACTTAACTTTGCAGTGAGTGATTGAGATAAAAAAAAACAAGAGGCAAATAAAAAAAGTATTTTATAAAAAGTCTTTATATTTTTTTTTTTAGTAGAAAAAAATTTCTTGTCAATGAAGAGTCGTCAAACAGAGGGAGGTTTAACATTGATTGAATATTGAATGATTCAAATAAAGAACTCCATGAATGAGTGATATAAATAATAAAAAAAGAAAGTCAACCACACACAAACACACTTAAAGAAATCAGAGGAAAACAAAGTTCTACCAATACAAAACCATCATAGACACAAACACAAGTAGTTAGTTATGGAAAGAAAATTGTTAATTTCTTTACTTTAGCAAAACGTTTGCCTTACATTCGCTAACAGTGTCACAACAACAAATCTTTGAACTTTTATGTGGAAGTAAAAGTATGTAGATGTATGTGTGTGTGTGTCAACGCTGTTTTGGTGTAAGTGGTTAAGCATGAGAAGAGTAGAAGTCTATGCTTTATCTATGATACCCTTTAGCAACAATTATACATAATGAATTGGGAAACGGGTTAATACTTCGGACTCTCGGATAACAATGCTGGGGGTAAAATATGGCAGCCCTGATCGAATACTTTTTCCATTCGAAAGCAATTTTATTTCTTATTGTTTATGCCCATACTGAACGGATCGAAATTATTTTTTTAGAGTTTTAAGGACTTAGAAATAAAATTGCCTTCGAATCGCAAAACTATCCGATCACGACTGCTATTATTTTCCCCCTGTTTTCCAATCTGAGAGCACAGCAATTTAGGAATGTTTTAGATGGATGGGGTAAATAGATAAAAAAAATAGCTCTGAGACGTAGTTTAACGTACAGTAACGACAGCCTGCTTTAAAATTATGGAAAACGAAAGCGTTAAATCTCGCACGCAAAGAAAACACATGGTTTGTGTTAACAGGTTCTAAGAGTAACATATTATTATAAGATTCATGATTGTTATTGAATCATATTATGACCAAATATATTCGTAATATTAAATCATAATATTTTTCCTCTAATCATATTTCTATCGTGATAATCATATTAGGTTAAGAAGTAATCATATTATGATCATGTAAATCATTACAAATTTAGAGGAAATCATATTATGATACAGTCACAACAATAAATTTTTTGCATTGATTTTTTATTTTGTGGCACTTAACAATTTCTTTAAATGGACATTTTTTAACTGTTGACCCACTCACTAAGTCTGCTTTCACACGCTTCATCTTTTGATGCTCAACTCTTATGTTTTTAGGTTAGAGAAGAAAGAAGAAAGGCGGTTAGTACGGAGATGCCTGCACTCGGTCAGTACGCTTTATGTTTTTATTCGTTGGTATATGCACAACGATGGCTGCATGTAATTTTTTTTCTTTTCTTTTTCTCTTTGATTCGCTGTTACTAAAATCGTTTTTAAACGAAAAAAGTTGAAACCGATTGCTGCGTGTGATTATATTGGCATCTTTAAAAGGGAATTGAAAAGAAATTGAGCATCAAAAGATGAAACGTGTAAATATTATTAGAGTAAAGATACGTTGATTGCATCTTAAACATATTATGATTAATGTATGTTATGGCTATTAAATATCATGATATGGTTGTGTTTTCAAAGTTATCATTATTTAGTTGTTGGAAAAATAATTATTTTTCAGACAACACTATTCGAATTTATAATTGCGATTAATATTGTTATGTTTACGGCAACAATTATATTGCTGATATTTAATAAAATTAACAATTTTTTGTGTACGACAACAATCAGCCTTATTGTGGTTGTCGTTTTCGTAAACAAACGTGTCGTTTTTTGTAGTAGATTAAAGAACACATGTTGTGTATTACTTTAATTTATTACACAGTCGTATACGACAACGACAACCACAATAAGGCCGAATATATTGCTGCAATGAACAAAGTGTAGTTTCCGTAACCATGCCCAACCAAAGTTTTTCTCTGCTTACGGATCGTAATTAGACGCAAGAAAGAGATAGATTTTATTTGTGATTGCGTAGGTTTGGAGAAAATATGCCACGAATATTTAAGTATGAAGAGGCGGTCCGAAATGATATCATGAATCTTTTAAAAAGTTCAAAGATCAACTTAAAGAATGGGCATTTGACGAACATGTTAAAAGCAGAAAGCAGCTAACAGTCGGCAGGGCAACATAAGTCCTATGGGGAAACCTAAATCATAATTAAAGAAAGAAGTTTATAGAATTGAAAAGGTCAACACCTAAAAGACTAATTAATGTTTAAATGGGTCATTTAGAGCTTCGAACTCATTAGGCACGCATAGAATTATCCGATTATACAATATGAGAAATATGTGGCAAAAAGGACCAAACACTGGAACAATGTGATGCATTTTCGCATTAGAACCAGGGCTGTGGAGTCGGAGTTGATGTTTTTGTGCCGGAGTCGGAGTCGTAGTACCCACAAAAACTCGCGACTCCGACTCCAAAGTTTTTCGGCATAAAATATTTAAAACAAATTTCCAAAATAAAAATAATCTTCTTAAAACACATTTAAAATTTAAATAAATGGTTTATGAATACTGCTCTTATGTGCTGTTTCCAAATGACAGGCGGTGGACTGAGTGCTTTTCATATACAGGGGTGTGCTGGAAATCGCAAACGTAAAACGCAAGAATTTTAAAAGTCGTTTTAAAATAAGATTTTTGTAATAAAAGAATTTTATGACAAATATTTATAAAATATTTTCAAATTAAACAGGATTATAACCAAAAATTATAAGAATTAGGTTTAAATTCAATTAAAAACAACTTCCAAATTCTTGCGTTTTGCGTTTGCGATTTCCAGCACACCCCTGATGAATTTTGCTACATAATCAATCGCCTGTCATTTGGAAACAGCACATTAATGTTTGCGTACGGTAACTGCTTCTCAAAAACTCTAATTTTTAGAAGGCCATACGGTAATGAAAAAATAAAAGTTAACATCACTGAGTCTTATATACATTTAGCATCAAGATTATAGTAGGAGTCGGAGTCGCACTTAAAAAATTTCAGCATTTGGAGTCGGAGTCGGAGTTAGTACTTTTTTCGGACGACTCCACAGCCCTAATTAGAACCAAAAAATTTTAAAGGGACAATATACAAAATACAAAAGCTTACGAAGAGGAGAAACTCTCGGTTTGGAGCGCATTGCATTTCAAATTGGCGTAGGCTTATATCCATATGGGTATAAGTGATGCATTATTTCCCTCCTTTTAACCTAACCAACGCTTATGTGGATTTTCATTGTATTGTATTTGTATGGTCGCATTATTATAAGTTAAATTTTTCTAAGAACACATTTGTCTGTGACTGTTGGCTAAAGCAATTGTGCCAATACATGTAATTCATATGTGTCGATCCATATTGAGCTTAAGAAAACTTTTTGGTTAATGTTGGCATTTGCTAAAGCAATGTGCGAAACAGATCGCACTTACCGTGCGGAATAAAATATTTTTTGATTTTTTTTTTTTAATTTTTTAAAGCCTTTTTGTCAATTTTTGCCAGTAGCTAGTAGTTGGCTTAACTTAGGCAAATTATAGTTGGTCCATTACTCGAAAAAAATTAGCTTCTCATTAACAACAAAAATTTATTCGGTGCCGACCTCTATTTTAAATCTCATACAATTTGAAAATACAAGTTCAAGTCATATAAAACTATTACATTTTTGGTTTTGCTTGATTTAACCTCAAAATTCTTTAGCGAACAAGAAACCGTTTGGAATTTGTAGAATTTTTTTTTTATTTTTTCAACAGACGGGCATACAGACGGACATGGTAAAATCGACTTAGATTTACTCAAGTACCCATAATATTTATACTTTTTAGATATCACAGTGATGAATATTTCTTAGTGTTACACACGTAATGTCAAACTTAATATACCCTAAACTCAACATTCGTGGTTGTAGGGCATACAACAAAAGAACATGATATAGAAAAATCCAGAACAAAGAGTATGAAATAATAAGAAAAAGTCGGTTAAGGTTGATTGCTGTATGTTGCTGTGCGGTAGTGTTGGAGAATTGTGGCAGGAAAGTGTTATGAGACTGTGGAAAATGGAAAATGATAATGATGTTTGACAGATTTATGAGGGAAGTGTGTATTTGATGCATATTTCATTTTTTTTTTATTACTTAAACTTTTAGTATTTTCTTAAAGCATTTTGAATTATGACTGAAAATCAAAAATAATGAATATTACGGATTAATTTACATACTTTAGAGGTTGTATAGCTGATGAGTTGAGTTTTTGCTTTAAGTTTGTACAAATAATAAAAAAAATAATTTAAGCAAAGTGTTGATTAAACGTGAAATATTTTGTTTAAAAAAAAAGGATTAAATTTAAAGGTATGTTTTAAATAATTTCCTCAGAGGTCTTTACTCTACATCAAATATCGATGGTAATAGAGATCACATTTAAATCTTGCCAGAAACAAATACTGAAGAGAAGTCTAGACGACGAATTATTGTAAGTGTGTGAACGTGTAGAAGCAATGAATAAATGTTTTTAGAAAGTAAAAGTGCGTAATAGCGCACTAGATATTTGGAAAACTGTGGATTAAAATTAAATCTTCTAGGAAAGTCCGGAAAGGGAATACCAGATAAAAAAACCTCTTATCAAATTATTTTCTAAATTGAGATATCGTGTTGCAGTATAAAGTAGATATAAAATAGAGTGTTCTAATTAATTGTCTTTTTCATAAATCTGTTGTTGAAATATCTTTAGAACAATTTCTACTATTTAAACAAAAATATGGTAAAAAAAATTATTTAAATTCACGGCCTTAGACAATGATGTCAAAAACTTATTTAATTTGTAATAATTTGTATTTATGTACATATGTTACAATATTTATACGAAATTTATTAATTTTTAAGTGATTTTTTAAAAGGTCATTCATACGCAAATTATCACAAAAGCGGTCACGTTGTGGTATCCAGCGTAACCGCCGGATGATTCGCTTAGTCTTACCAAATATGTTAATCTTAGTAAAAGAAAAAGCAAACTTATTTCTCTCTTAGGTAGACCATCTGAACAGATTGTAACTGCATTCCTTAGGCATCACTAGGAAATAAGATACAGTTTCCTCGTCTTCCTGCTCGTCATGCACGTCAAGTTTGTCTCGTCAATCTTAAGTTTTTAGGAGAGAGGGGAAAAGAAATGGCCTTCTCTTTTCCCTTCTCTCCTAAATGCTCAAGACTTGACGCGTCAAACTTGAGGTGTGTGAACCAGCACTTAGTGTTTAATGCAAGTCCCATCTTAAGTACATGAGCCTCCAAAGACCCGTGTCCAGGTTTTACTAAGATCACTGTCATATTTGCTCAGCGTTGAAAATTTTTATTTTTTAGTTTAATATTTCGCTTTTTTTTAAAAAAGAATTTTGAAAACTCAATACAATTGATATATACATAATTTGGTTTGTTGATAAAATTTTAAGTTATCCCTATAACAGCAAAGCTACTTAAGAAAAACAAATGAACTTAAAATACTCACAAATTACGGATTATGCCTAATAAGCCTTATTCACAAGCTCTCGCACGACCTTCACCTTCATTTAGAAAGTCAAAACTGCTCAAATCAATCAGCTCCTTATAATTTTCAAAATGAGTTTTTGTTGGTTCTCCACCGCGATATCAAAAGTTAGTTAAAAAACGATTGGTCAAGTTCGAACACCGAAAAACTGTAACGTGCCTTTAAGAAATAATGGCCAGACCTGCTTCACAATTTAGGTTAGTTTTACGAATGAAATGATATGAAATTTGTTTGTTTTATAAAAAAAAATTCCATATTAAATGACTGTTTTTAGAACATTAAAACGTGCAAGAAATCATATTGAAACCCAGAATAAAATACGAAAACTTGTTTTTATCTTTAATGTAATTTCACACATGAATTTTTGTTTTCAATTTCTTGAAAAAGACAGCAAAACTAAATTATTGACCTTTGAATATTTTGCGCCTTTGCATATGCTACATTATTTTACATGCCTAGAAATACCCTCAAATGGGGGAAAAACTGCAAACAATGGCCCATATTCATAGTCAAAAATAAAGTCGACTTTAAATAAAAACCGGTTTTAAATGCATGTGAACACCATTGTTTTAAAATATACTTTTAAAAAAGTCGACTTTATTTTTGACTATGAATATGGGCCAATAGTTTTAAACAGTGGTGTCCGAAAACACATTATCATAATTATGTGTATGTAGTCAAATAATGGGGAAAGCCGCCTACGATCTTCAAAGCGAAGGTCTTCGCTATCCTAATATGCGCCGGAGAATATCTGAGGAGGAGGGCAGAGAGCTTGAGAATACTTATAATGTCGGATAGCCAGGCTACTGTTTGAATATTTACGGGGAACTGTGGTCGCAGGTACCATCAGTTTGCAATGGGTAATGTTAGTACCAAAATATTTAGATTCTTTTAGGTGGATGACGAAACGTCGGAACATCTCCTCTTCTGCTGTCCCGGGGATTTTTTGGGGGACTTATGATGAGCCCAATTGAAATCTACAATCTTTCAACGGGCAGGGTGATGGGATTTTTACGCAGCCTGAACCTTACATGGTAAGATACAAAGGCTGCACAAAAGTTCCTCGAGGTCGTGGTGCGTATGGTATTCTACATGTGTACATACATATCTACATATCTATCTATGTGCATGTGGTATAAGCAACACAAAGTTAAGATTTTGAGTAACTAAACCAAGTTGCGTAGCGAGATCTTTACTTTAACGATATCTAAACACCAACTTATTTCGTTCTCTTTTTTGAAATGATAACAAAACAACAGCCTGCCGTTCGTCATCGGTATTCACATAAATAATATTAAAGTGTACGTGTGGTAACATCGCTGCAGCAGAATTATTTTGCATATACTCGCGAGTATTGGAATATTAGAGTTGGGCTTCACTGGTTTAATATATCAATTATACACCAGGACATTTCGAGTTACTTATAATTTAATTAAGGCAATTAAACGAGAAAATACACTATACAAGCAGTACGTATATGTATGTTGTATACAACAACAAAATCTTTGTGTGAATATTTAAAATTTGTAACATAATTCATACTTTTTCCATTTGCTTGTGTAGCCGTTTGTATGGTGTATTTGGCGCTAAAGAAGATTCTTAGTAGTAATTCTATTAAAGTTTTAAAGCTTCGTTCACCCAGGCAGCAACATTTTCACTTGGTGTTCACAATAAAGCCACAATTTTTTTCGCAACCTCACACATATTCAATTTTGCACCCTTTTCACAACAATAGTACGTATTTAATTTTTTTTTAACATCTTGACAATATTTTCATTCAAAACTAAATAAAATTATTGTAAAAGTCATTTCAAATTTCATAAAAATTGTTTCTAAATTTAAGCTGCGTTCAAAATTAGAGAAACAATTTCGTTTTATCTTCTAAAGTATTTCATATATTTTCCTTTCATTTTTAGAACAAAAATGTAACTAAAATTTTTTTAAAAATGTTACTAAATTTGAGTCAACTAGAACAATTTGTATGAAATTGTTTCTGACGTTTAATAATTTGATTTAGTTTTGAATGGAAATTTTAAAATAATGTTTAAAATAATAATAATAAATGCATAATATTATTGTGGGTAAAATTTACGAACGGTTTCTTAATGCAAAATGTGTATAGTGGCGAAAAAAATTGTTGCTCTATTATTAAAACCAATTGAAAATGTTTCTGGGATTGTGAACGAAGCTTAAAAGTACACTCAACTTTTGAAAAAAAAAACTTTAGTTACATTTTTGTTCGAAAATTGAAAGGAAACTATATGAAATACTTTGGAATATAATAAGATAGAAAGGCTCCACGAAAAGCCCCCCAATGAAATAACACCCAAACGAGAAATGAAATATTCCCCAAATTTTTTTCATACATTTTTGGGTGTTATTTCATATGAAATTTTTTTGGGCCCTTTTACATTTTTTTTTTGGGAATTATTTCATTCCTCATTTGGGGTTTTCAAATTATGAAATAATCTCCAATGAAATAACACCCAACAAATTTTTAAAATTCGGGGCTTGTTTCATAGCGTGTATAATTTGGGTGTTATTTCATTTTTTATTCGGGGGTTATTTCATTTTTAAAGCTGTTGGTTTTTGGGGGTTATCCTTGCTGAAACTGACTCTTTTATGAATTATGGGCATAATTTCATTTGTGTTGCTGATGGGGCTTATTTTATTTTCATCATTGGGTATTATTTCATATGAAATAACTCCCAAATATTGGGGGTTGTTTCGATTTCGCTTTGGGGTGTATTTCATTTATTTTTCGATGTTATTTCATTCACTGTTTTTGGGTGTTATTTCCTATTTTTTGGGATTTATTTCATTGGGGGTTATTTCCTGGGCGTTACTTCATTGGGGGGCTTTTCGTGGAGCCGATAGAAAAAAAACGAAATTGTTGCTGCCATTGTGAACGAAGCTTTATGTCTTATTAAATGAAATATGTTATGCAAACATATTTCGTGTTATAACAAAATTATAATTTCTTCTGAATAATTTGCTCTAAAAAACTATTTGTGACAGTTTTGAAAATAAAAATGTACTCAGCGATTTATCATTGCAAATACTTATTTATTATTTATATAACTTTAACTTTTCACGTTTAAGTTTAATGTTTATGAAATTTTTTCCTCCAAAATTCAGTTATCATTATTCTTCATAAAATAGGTTTTTTACAACCTGACGCCAGTTACACAATTTGAGTAACTTTCGAAATTAATTTCCTGTTGTTATGGCTTTTTTGTCTTTTTTATAATAGAAAATTTTGCATTTGTACATGGTGTGTAATTAGAAGACCAATTTATATATAATTAAAATAAATTAAAAGCCTTTGAATTTTAGTAGAAAGTGAAACGGAGAGCAATGACATTTGACACTAGTTTCAAAAGTTATGAGAACAGGGAGTGGAAGTAAATGTAAAATAGAGGCGGTTCAAAGAGAAGCGTGATGTTAATAATAAGTTATAATCGATTATAATGAACAGTAGATATTAGTGTAAATATTTAGAGATTTTGTTAGAACATGAATGAAAACAGTTTCTGTAAAGTAATAACGTTACCAAGGAAGGTGAAATATTTAAGGAACAAAATACAAATTTGGCCTTTGTAAGTAGATAAAGTTTTTTTTTTATTATTTGTAGGCAATCCTGTCAGTAAGGGTTTCCAATAAATGGCAAATTTTTATGAGTGCCATTGTGATTATAAAATTTTTTTATTGCAAGTAATTAAATAATCTCGCTTTTTAATTCTAAATTACAGAAAAAATTTTCAATATACAATTTTGTTATTGGTGGACCATGAAATTTATCATAGAATTATCATAAAAATTAGCAATAAGAAAAAATTGTTATTTATAGAAATCATATTCCATTTATTTATTTTAGACAGGGTTGTAACGAATACCGATATATCGGTGATACTTCACATTTTTTTTTTTTTTTATAAATCCGTCTCGGCTATATTTTTATTTCGATACCACGATACTTTTTATATAAATGTTTTTTTTTTTTTTTGAGTATTTTTAAACAAACCATTAAATTTTTTATGCTAAATTTTTGCATTGCAACTAAGAGCAATAACACATCAAAAAGCAGAGCATAAAATTTAAACAGAGTAATGAAATTGTGTCATATAATAAATTAATAAAGGGAGATGGAAAATAGTTCAGGGTACGGCTTACTAAGCATAAGCTATAAATAAAAGATTTAAGGCTTTAGAAAATAATTAAACCTTTTGCTTATCTACAATTCGTGACTTTCGGTACAATGCTCGAATATTTCAAAGATAATTGACTTCCATTGTAGCGAAAAAAAACGTCTTATTGAGCTACTTAACATGTCTCTGCATTCCGAAAGTGTTGAAAACAAGTTTATCCCACAGATGGTAAAAGACCTGATAAGTCTAAAAAAAAAGGCCTTTCGACCGTTTGTGCAAAAAATATAAGCGAATCCAAAGAGGATGAGCCTCTTTCAATTTTTTGCTGTGATTTTGCTAAAAAAAAAGAAGTCGAAAGATATCTTAGATCAATAATTAGAATTGTGGTTATTTTGTTGAACTATTTATAGTTTTAAATCCAAAATTTTAAATATTTTAATCAGGCTTAAGTTCATCAAATTTAATTTTCATTTAATTATTTTTATGAAGAAAGGAATTTTTACAACATAAAAATTAATTAAAATTGTTATTGATAATCATTCATTCTTGACTGACCTGAGATTCGAACCCAGGCGGCTGGTTACCATGACATGTTTCGATCACAACCACTTGATCCCCTCAGATGGATTTGCCGTCTTACACTCGCAGCCATCGACGACTGCTGACGTCAATAGTGAAACATCAATCCTTAAACCAAATTGTATTTTAACCTTTGGTAGATCGAAATTTGCTTTTTTGAATGATTATCCATTTTAATTGAGTTGGATTGGACTTCAAGAAGAATTCTTGACATAAGTACGGAAAAAACAGAAGTTAGGAAAAACATGTGAAATCAATTAAAATGGATAATCATTCAAAAAAGCAAATTTCGATCTACCAAAGGTTAAAATACAATTTGGTTTAAGGATTGATGTTTGACTACTGACCTCAGCAGTCTGGGTTCGAATCTCAGGTCAGTCAAGAATGAAGGATTATATCAATAACAATTTTAATTCATTTTTATGTTGTAAAAATTTCTTTCTTCATAAAAATAATTTAATGAAAATTAAATTTGATGAACTTAAGCCTGATTAAAATATTAAAAATTTGGGTTATCTTAGATCTTCAAATATTTCAAAAGACACAGATCCTCTTGTTTCCTTGCGCAATGACATGTTATACCCAAGCTTGAAGAAAATAGCGTAGAAATTCTTAAGTTCTCAAATGAGTTCTGTCGCATGTAAAAGACTATTTTCCATTGCAAGTCTTGTTCAAATGGAGTTACGAAGTCGTCTATCTCCATAAAAGTTGAGAAAACTTTGTAATAAATCTAACTAATGTCAATTTCAAATATTATTAGCTAATTTCTTACGCTGTTATTTTTGTAAAAAAATTTCTATTTCTTGTTAATATTATCATGAAATCAAATTTAATTCTTTGTTTTTTATCGGAAATACACTAAATCCGAAATTACTTAAAAAATCAATTTGTACAAATATGCGTTTGAAGTTTTTTCTGTCTTTCTTTAATATTGCAATAGAGTTTTAATACGAATCTCATCATTAAGAATCAATTGGTGTTTTTATTTAATTGTATGCTTTATGGAATAATTTTTATTGTAGAACAATGACATTGTGTTTTTTGAATAAACTTAATATTTTGGTGTCCGTTAGAGTCTTGAATTGCAATAAAATAAAGGCAATTGCAGTGACCGTTTTCTTTCAAAGTTTTAAAACAAAATACATAGTTAATTCTGACATTTGGTTTTAATTAATCTTTAAAAAATTACTCAAACGAAACAAGAACCTTGCGTTTAGAGAAAACGTTAAAACTTTTAAGTTCACACGATTGCATGAGAAGCGTCCAACAATTTTCATAAGAGTAAGCGATTAAATAATTAATTTTTCCCATTGTTCTATAGTGATTAGTAATGTTAACTTGGAATGGTAATTGTTAAGCAAAGAAACAATTATATAAATCTGGGTAGTACGTAAATTAATAATAAATGCTTAACTTTTATTTTCCTTCTTTCAAAATCTGGTTATATCGTTAAGCAATAAAAAATTTTAAGTTTTTTAACACATGTGTTAAATGAAAAGAATAAAGAAAGTTCAAAGTTTTAGAAAGGTCAAAGAAAGCCTTTATTTTTCCCCCTTGATAGCCACCACCATCAATACTAGTGGAACGGAGGATTACATATTCTCATTTTAATATTAATCATACGTAGCGTGTGCCCGGAAGCAATTAGAAATTGTATTTCGTGAAACAAAAGCTGGGGCTTTATCGTGTCAAAGTTCCATTTCAAAGAACTTCTAAGTACAACAATAAAACAATCTTTTTCGCTTTTTTCGGTTGATAAACTCTTTTGCCTAATTTTCTGTAAGGCCATTATAAAAGAGCTTGTTAAAATTTATTATATATTTTATAAATTAAAATTTGTGTGTTTTACTTGCATTTTTTTGTGTTTTTATTCAAAAGTTCAATGCATGTTTTAATATTTTAAGATGATATTCATATGTCCAGACGTCCAGTTTTCTCAATTTTTATCACTAGCGAGTGTGTGTAAGACTTTTTGATATTTAATTCAATGCAACAACGGCAATATTAAATATATTGCTACCACCTCTTATGATTTGTTTATTAAATATGTTAAGCATAAATTAATATTCATTATACCCACACCACAATAGTGCAGAAGGTCCCAGCGATAAAAAGAAGTAGTAAGCAGCCCTTCTGGAAGCCCTTATTTCTCAGACACAAGGCCTTACTAATCCATTCAACACATACATTTTTTTACACACGATGTTCTAGCTATCCAAGGCCTTCTGCGTTCCGTTCTTCAGCAGGCTTGATAAGAGGCCTTCTTCAGCAGACCTGATTATTTAACAAAAATCTTACTTTAAAAAAAACCGCCTATGAATGTAGAAGGGAGTAGGCAGGCCTTCCATGAGCCTTCCTGAGAAGGCGAGGGAAAAAGGCCTTATAAGTGAAGGCCTCCAAAAGTTTACCGATGGGATATTATGCGTTTGTGATAGTGTGTAAAATACCTTTAATTATTGGTCCTAGAGCCACTTCAATGTAAACCGATCGACACAGAATCAAGACGTCCGTCCGGCAGGCTTGTGCGCAAAGTACAGCTTTCCACTTGTCTAATTCTCACATTTGTTGTCATAAAAAAAATTATCAACATGAGCGAATATATTTCATATAAATTGTTTATTACAGCAACTACGTATTTTTTGCAGAAACTTACTCTTATAAATATTCCCATAACAAACGGGCTTTGGGTTTGGACCAAAGAGCTGTTGAGGAGTTAATACAGACTTATCCAAACACAGGCGCAAACATTAAGACTCGATAACTTACGAGTTTACAAAAAAAACAATTATTTTATGCGCTGAGTATTTAATGCAGACGGTACCTCAAAGACAAAAAGCAACAATGTTTTAAAACAGTAAAAGTAAAGTGGAAACAAATTTTTTTTGGTTTTTCAAAAAGAAGACTTTGGGATTTTATGTCCAAACTCAAACAAAGAAGTTTTTTTAATTTTCCTAATGCATTATTTCTCTTAATTCGATTTACAATATAAGAATTAATGGTATATTAATTTGTATACAGTCGGATATATTAGATCAGCGTACACATAGTTTCCCTTGCTGGAGAAAACAACTTGGTCGCCACTTGCGATTTCTGTAACTTAATTGAAGTTTTTATGCCATAACCAGGGCAGCCAGACTTGAGGATTCAATCCCCAAGTTAGGGATCATGCCAGCAAAAAGGACAAAGAAAATCATTTGAGGATTGGGGATTTAAAAAACATCGGGGATTTTTTGGGGATTTTACACATTTTGAGTACAATTTGCCTTCATTTATTATTTACGCTTATTTTTCTTTGTTTCGTATATAAAATACGAAAAAAAAGTAGCAAAACTTTTATCATCAAATTATACAGTGTAAAGGGTCCTAATTAATTATTGTAAAGTGTGTAAAAGTTACTTAATAAACTTATATTATTATTTTTGAGTGAGTGTGAGACATAACATACAATTTTTGATTTTTTAAAGGCAATTTTTAAGTCTTACTAAAAAAAAGTAAATTAATATGAAAGCCAATATAATAAAGTTTGGCAAATATGTATTTTTATTATTGATTTTAAGGATGGCTAAAATCGATTTAACAACCTCCAAATTCTTATATATTGGCTCAATGGTCTTCAAGAACAGCATATTGTTCTGCTTGTAATTCCTCACTGGAATTAAATAAAAAGGATTTTAAAAAATATGCCGAAGCCACTCGCTACAAACAAAATAAAATAATTTTTTTTGCTAAAAAATTGTTTTGGGGATTTCTTATTAAAATTGTTCTTACTAGTTTAAAAAAAATTTTAAATTTGGTCAGAAAAAAAAAATTTAACTTTTTAACGTTTTGTATTTGGCACAAGGAAAAAGTACCTGGTACCGCTGGCCACAACAATACACACATTTTTGCTCCGGGCGTATGATTATTATTACTTTTAGTATACTCTCAATTCAAATAACTCATACGTTACCAAGCTTTATGTATTTTAGCATTACAAGAGTCAAATTAGTGCAGCATATTGTTAGGAGCTTGCAAAAAAATAATAAATTTAATATTAAAGGCCTGTTCATCCATTTCGAACGAAGATTTCGTTCGTTTAATTTACATTTAAAAAAAACAAATTATAAAATATTGTTTTTGTTTTACATGTAAGTTAAGCGAACAAAATCTTCGTTCGAAATCGACGAACAGGCCATTAATTAAAAATGAATTGCAAATGTGTAATGCTTTGGCCATAGCACGATATGAACCACTTATTTTGCAATTTGTGATTGTTCACAAGATTCATTCTTGTTTCGTTTTGAAATTTTTTTTTTGCGTACTTATATTTATAAGATTGATTTTATTTAAAAAAGTTAGGAAAAAAATTATTTAATTAAAATTCAAAATACATATTATTTAATACTTTTTCACTTTATTATAACTTTATTTTATTTAACATGAATTTAATTTTTTTTGTTTTGTTTTATTTTGTTTTTAATTTGGGAGTTTGTTCAGATAAACTAGCGACGATTTGTTATCAAAATTGGAGATGATAGAACACTTTCCCTCTTTCGTAGAATGGTTCGAAGTGAAAAAAAAGAGAGGCTCACTACACACTACCAAACTGGAAAACCCCACATAAATAATGTTAATGTCGCAATACGTTGTTGAAATCATTATTCTGGCACGTAACATGAATGGGAGAGCGAAACACAAATATAGCAGTCCGTGCGAACTTAGTTTAACACAATTATCCAATGTTCGATGAATTTGTAAAAATCTTTTGAGAATGAATTACTTAATAACATAAATTTGATTCTACTTAATGGGAAATATATGTTTAATTAATTTCAATTTTTCAATACAATAAATTTTTTTTTTTTTTAGTTAGTTAATTAATTTGTTTTAATAATTTTAATTGAAATTTCTTATCAATTATTATTCATTACCATTTTAGCCCAAACTAAAATTTCCACACCATGATTTGTATCATGGTAACAAAAAGTTGTTTGCGATAAGTTTATGTTTCGTACATAAACGCAAAAAAGTTTTGAAAACAGATGACATAATTCTATAATAATTTTAAAAAAAAAATTTCAAAAATATGCAAGATAAATCCCGAAGGAATTACAAAATTGAGAAAACATTTGAAATTTTGTTTAATTAAGTAGTTGTTAAGGCGTTTGAGCTGATATAAATAACACAAAGAATTTGTCATCCCAAATAGAGCCTTAATGTCCTTAAGCCTTTCAAATCTCTTGGTAAATCAAATTTATCTTAATTATTGTTTTATTTCAACACTTATGATACTACCAAATATTTTGGAAATCAGTTCACATTTGGCCATAACCATATTGTTACAAACCGCTGGGACTAGTGAGGTTTCTAACTCGCTCTGATTGTCATTTTCTCGGGGGTTATCATCCCACTCACAAGATCCCTCTGCGATTTTCTCAAAGGGTTTTACACCTTCTGTCTAACAGCGTATTCGAATACTAAAAAAAATATAAGTAAAAAATGTGTTAAATTTGTATCTACTGTATTTTTATATATTTTTTTTAGTTTTCGAATACACATCTAATCAGAAGGAGTGAATCCCTTTAAGAAAATCACAGACAAAGTTTGCAAATGGACTGGTAAATAGAAACCCTATTTACCTTCCTGGAACCTTCCTGGAGTTATTCATACCAAATAGCTAAGGGGAGACCTCGCCAGACCAAGCAGTTCGTAGTGGAATAAAATTCACTAACATAAATACCTTACAACCGCCAATTTTTTTAAGTTCAGTTAAAACTAACTATTAGCTTAACTTCCAGTTAACAATATGTTTTTGACAGTTATAACTGATAGTTAATTATAACTGAACTTGGTAAAATTGGCCGTAAATGTTAAAATTGTTATTAGATATTTCGAAAATAACGTTTGTAATAAATAGTAGGTAAATGCACGAGCAGAATTGATTAAAAGTCACATATGAATGA
The DNA here is from genome assembly GCA_949318255.1 of Pollenia labialis. NCBI lineage: Eukaryota > Metazoa > Arthropoda > Insecta > Diptera > Polleniidae > Pollenia > Pollenia labialis. The sequence goes on from OX439141.1 coordinate 18,684,490, forward strand.
TATCCCAACAATCACACTCAAACAAATGTTGGTGTCTGTGTAAAATCTGGCACCAATTACTTCTGTATATACAAATAAGAACCTCAAAAAAATATTTAGCTGGAAGACCAATAATCACATATTTAACCCGAATAGGGTCCAATCTCATAAAAATATTTTGCAACACTCACACAAACTACTTAAAGTATTGTTTATTTCTTAAAAATGTTTTTCTTTCGTTTCTGTTAGCTAAAGGTGGATACATCCATGCGTTCTGAACAAAATTTTTGTCCGGAGAATAATTTTTTTAATCAGATTTCTTTGCAGAATGATTTACCCATTTCAGAAAATTTGTCCAGAAAAACAAAGCTACCATATGGTTTACAGATGTAAACAATTATACAAAATGGCAGCACAACTATCAAACCACTTATTTTGAATGGTTTGCTAAAAGTGTGTTAAAGAAAATTAATCAAAAAAGGAAAGTGATTTTATTGTTTTTTTTTTTTTATTTAATTATTCACCAAAAAAAACAATAATTTCAACTGTTTGAAAAAAAGTGGCAACTCAGTTCATTTTGATCTAAGCAAAAATTCAAATCCAACCAATTTAAGAAAAAACTTGCCGAACAAAATAATTTCTCTCTTAAAAGTAAGACGTTATTCAATATAAAAAAAAATCGTCCGAACAAAAATATTGTTCGGACCGCTTGGGTGAATCGAGCTTTACTCCTATTTAAATAATTGTTGTTACATAGCCTTACTATCTAATAATTACTACCATTAGTTACTCCTTCCTATAAATAACTTACGTTCTTTTCACAAATTACCCCTCCCCAATAAAATTAAAACTAAATTAAAACAAAAATACATATATGTATGTATGGGTATATGAATGAATAAAAGTACAAGCAAGTCAACAATTATTATATTTAATCAAGATCTAAACATGTAACGGTATTTTATTTCTAACACTCAATTCAAACCTCATTCTACCTTCCACTCATGTATTTCCCCATCCTTTTTGTGGGCCCTCTGGTTATTTAATATAATATTTATTTATGATTATTTTTAAGTTGGATGATTATTTGTTACATGAACGTATATTTTATGGTAGCAAACTAGCAACGATAAATTATGGAGTAAAATTATCAAATGAAACTCATTCTCTTTTTCTTCTTTTCTCTCCACCAAACTCACTTGTTAGACTTTGTTTGGGTGTAAGAAGTAATACATTCATTGTTTATGTGTCACACTGTATAAACAGATGTATAAAAATAAAAACACATCCCAACAAACATACAAATGTATGTATGTAAATACTTATGTACATGAAAGTTACATACAAATCTTTTGTATTCATTTAAACTGTATCAAATAATGCGAAGAGCAAGAGACATTAGTGTCTTTCGAGTATGGGTGGTTATGTATGCGCGTGTGTGTGTGTATGTGTGGAAGAAGGTGTTGCTGTTGTTGTTACATTATTATATTCCCTTAACACTAAATGTCAACACAAAGTAAAACAAAGCAAAATCTAAAAACAAAATATGTACAACCAAACACATATAACACAACCAACCAACATACTACTACTTCTTTTACCCAACAACGACACTTTAAAACCATACCAACAATATTCTACAAACCTACCCAAAAATAAATACCATCACATACAGATATTTATACAACTTTAACAACAACTTTCGTTAATACATATGTATACGTAAGTATTTCTTAGTATGTATGGGTATTCTCTTATACATATTTGTATGAGTATGTCACTTAAAATGAAAGCTAACATTATTATTTTGTATTCATATGAATCTGTATGTATGAGATTCTATTTGAACGTGTGAGTACTAACGAATTCATGGTTGGGAGCATGAAAAAAATAAACGGTTATACAAAAGTATAAATTTGAAAAAAAACAGTTTTATGCACGTAGAGAAAAAATATGTTTGCTTATTTTTAAAGGTCAATAAATTTTCGTATATATTATTGTTACATGTCTCAATCACATTAATGTAATTATAAAAACATTCAAATAGTCACAGCAAAAAATTTCATATTTTTTCTCTAAGTGCATTAAATAATACAGCAAAATCTGCATTATGAGCTTAATGCGGGGTATGGATGAGAAGCGTGAAGATTAATTTACTTTATAACATTAATTTTAAATTTAAACGAAGACTGAACCAAATTTGATGAAGTAAATATTATTAAACAAATAACATTTTCATCAATAATTTTCTTTTTCTTAATTCCCAAGTTAATTTATTTGTTTTAACCGCAGAAAAATCGTTATCCGCCTAATGGCATTTTTCTCTTAAGGGAATAAATTTATTGGAGAAACAATTAAACAGTATGAGACAGTAATGCCAGGAGAAATTTTAACAATTCCCTACGTGTCTAGGAAAAACCCTTTTTCCCCCTACAGCCAAAAAAAATTTTCCCTACACTTTTCCCTACGTTAGAAAATTTATTGATTTTAGCAACAGGCAAACAAATACACATTTTGTAATTATTATTATTTATAAAACAAGAAAAAATCCAAAATTAAGATGTAAATGCCATACACGCACATTTAATTTTAAAAAAACCACTGTGTAACAAATAAATTTTTTTTCTTTTTGGCAGAAACACCTCTATACAGTGTTTGATCCAGAGACAAAATATAATCAAACTTCGTATGATTTTTTTATTTCCTCATCTTTTGGCCTTTCGTAAGTGCTTTATATTTTTCAAGAGTTCTTACTATAAAATTTTTTTTTTAATGAAAGTATTTAATCATTTTTAGCAAGCTTAATACCTAATAAAGGGAAGGCTCTGAAGAATTAAAAAAAAATATCTATTTTCTTCAGTTCTTCTCCTGAGTTAAAATATAAAAAAAAAATTCTTTTTAAAAATTAATCCTTCCGCATCCTTAAAAGTTTTCATTAAATTTTTTTAAAAACTCGAAATTTTATTGTTTTATTTCTCATAGTTTAGGTGTGTTTGTTTTTTTTACAAATTAATTTCTATGTAGCAAATGCGAACGAGAATATTCGTAGGACCCTAATTATATATAAGGGGGGGGGCATGAATATTCCGGTACATGGTTTTGGCAATTGTTAAAGATTGCCATCCCGTTAAGAGTCTGTTAAAAAAAATTCTATTTTATATAAAAAATTTTAATTTTTAAATGAAAATAAGATGAATATTTACGTATTTTTAGAGACAACATATTGTAAATTAGATACGCTTTAAATGTTCCAAAAAAATCCCTACAAAAAGGGAAAATTCCCTACTATTGGCACTATTGAGGGATATTAAATTAATTAGCCACTATCAGCATTATTTAAATTAAACTTAGATTTAAGATACAATTTTGTTCATTTTAGACGATATGTTGTATTTAGTTAAAAAAAAAAATAATATTCTTGTACATATCTAAAGTACCAGTGCAATCAGTTCTGCAATCACAGTGATTTTAAACCACCAAAATAAAAATAAGACGAATATTTACGTATTTTTAGACAATATATTGAAAAAAAGAAAGTATTTAAAAAATTCTCTACATTTGCCTTAAAATAAAATATCTGTACTTTTTTCCCTACACAGGAATTTTTTCGAAAAAATCCCTACTAATGGCATCACTGGTGGGAAAGCACATTGCGCCTGGATGTTCTTTGGTGCTTTATAAATTACATTAACCCCTTATTTTCTAAAATACATCACATTATTGAAGAAATATTTTCATAAAAATTTTTTAAAATTAAAAGAAATTTTTATGAAAAATTTCTCAATGAAAAGTTCAAGGATTTACAAAATTAAGGGACAGTTGAGCATCGAATATCCGAAATGGTCCTCCGGTCCCGACCATCCCGGATATTCGATAATCAACAGTACCTTAATTTTGTAAATCCGGATAATCGATTTAGACAGTTAGTCGAGCTACAATTTACACTCGCTTTTGATTTATTTACCAAAAGATTTTAAAATTTTACTTATGTAATTTTTAAGAAAAATCAATAAAAATGGGTTGTTTCTTCTCCTTACACAGAAAAAATTATTGCCGAATTATTTTCAAACAAACGATTGTTTGAAATTTTTTTTAATTTCTACAAATTTTTTTACTGATTCAATTAATATTTTTGTTTGATTTTTATTTAACCAACAAAAATGTTGACAACTTTTCAATAATATAATATACGCGCTATTGGTTTCAATTTTTCATAATTTTGTATGAAATATTTAACGCTCTTTAATGTTGTCGTTTTTTGCATTTTTTATTTGATCGTAAGCAACACTTCTTTATGTGAAATATAAGAACAACAACACAAAACACATACAGTTTATTTTTTGACGCCTTAAAAAAGTACAACAAGAAGAAAGATGATAAAATAGCGCGACGAGGTTATTAGTAAAAAAAAACAAAAAAAATAGCAGGTAAAAAAAAGGTTTCATTCTTTTTTAAACAACAGAAACAACAACAACATTATAAGAAACAAAATAAATTTTTGGTTGGTTTTAAAGTTGGAAAAAAAGAATGAAAAACAAAATCCCGTATTCAATTTTTGAAAACTGTTTACTTAAATACCTACATCAAATACAAAAATAAAATGATGACGAAAAACATATCGAGTCGGTCTGCTGCAGTTGTTTGTTACATTTCTTCTACTTTAGCCAAGGAAAGGATACAGCAACAGTGAGTGATGAAGAAAAACATTGTGTGTATAAACAAGCCTTCGTTCAAAAATTATTCCAACAAAACATGTGTCTTAAAGCCAGCCGCCGCGCTGCTTCTGCCTTCATCATCTCCTTCAGTGATAGCTTGGGTGCGCGTCATTGCTTGTGCAAAAAATTTTTGTTTGATTCAGCAAAATTATTTGTTTGAAATTTATATGAATTTCAGTAAACTTTCTGTTTGATTCTGTAAATTATTTGTTTGAAAAAATCAGTGTTTTTTTTTAGTAAACAAAATGCAAATAAATTGTTTGAATATGCGAATTTGTTTGTAGGACCGATTTCAGACAAAAAATGTTTTGATACTACAAATTTTTTGTTTGAATTCGAAAAATAATTTTTTCTGTGTAACCTGCGTATTTTCTAGCAAAAGCTTCATTTTGAAATGATGCAGAATTTTTTAAAAAGTTTAAAGGCGAATCGCTAAAATAGATACCACTACTAGATTACATGTAAAGCAATCCCAGATAATTAAGTTAATAACGGTTAACCGATTAAAATAAACAAATCTGCCTGCCTGTTTGTAGAACACGAGAGCAAGACTCGTTCGTTTAAGTTACATTTAAAATTTCAAAATTTGTTTTTGTTTTAAAAATAAGTTAAGGGAACGAGTCGCGCGGTCGTGTTCTACAAACAGGCAGTTCCTTTCGTTATCGATCCGGTTAAACTGATTTTCCCTGTTGATTGAATTACGGAATGCTGTTATCCCCTTAATTTATAAATTAATATATCAAATGAAAAAGCTTAAGAAATAATATTTCCTGAGTCTCTTTCAATTAGTTTTTCCAACACTTTTGCAACTCCCCTCCTGTCGTGGCTTCAACAAAAATAAAACTTTAATTGCAGGAAGGATTTATTATTATTTCTGCTCTTTTGTTTTGTTGCTTCTACTGCTGCTGCCTGCTCCTTCTACTACAATTGTTGTTGAAGTAACTGTGTTGTTATTATAATTGCTGTTGTTGTTGATTTCGTTGTTATAGTTCAAGTTTGTAACTATTATGGTTGTAATATAATTTCGCCTTTTTTTTAAGGACATCATTTATGTTTTCATTTTTACTTTACTTATTTTCCTTTGCCACGCAAAGTAAACAATGATTTTTGTGTATGAAAAATTTTAATTTAAAATTCTTCTTTTCTAAAGCGTTAACTTCGTCATAATGATTGTTGTTTCTCTTTGTATTTTCTTGTTTAAAATATAAATTTACATCGCATTAAAGTTTAAATTTTCAATATATTAATAGCCAAATACACACACACACACACACACACACAAACAATGTTGAACATCATCTGAACAGTGTGCAGAATTTACTCCTTTAATAGCAAGAAATAAAAACACAATGACCTAAATTCGCTGATTGCAAAAATGGCAGAAAATAACAATATGGAATGAGAAATAAATGCATAATAATAATTTCGAACGAATATGGAAATGTCAATAATTATAGCTGGGCGATATTTAAATTACAGCTGATAAAAAAGAGAAAAAAAAAATAAGTTTTAGCGAAAAACAAATTGGATTTGTGATCAAACGGGGTTTCGAGAAAATCAAAAATTTTAAGGCCCGGAATTTCGAAAATCCGTTTTACATACATTGCACGATTTTCTGGTCTTAGAAGACCCCTAGTGAAATTTGATACAGAAGATATTCGTCGAACATTTTGACCCTCTCAAGTGCCGTTTTAGTATACTTTTGCGGGGAAGTTAAAACCAAAAATTACCCCTTAAAATGAGTGTTAGAAGGTTAATACATTACAAGAAAATAAATTCCATACAATTCTACTGAAGACATCTGAAATAGTCTTTTAGCTCACAAGTAGATTCACATACAATTCTACTGAAGACATCTGAAATAGTCTTTTAGCTCACAAGTAGATTCAACTTTTCAAAATCCTTTGGCAGATTTGGCCTACGAATAGTCTTGTTTCATTTCGCATTGCAAGTATTGAGGCTAGCGGCGATGACCCAAATTTTGTTGCACTGTATTATTAAAAGATTAAGATCTGCCTTGAACGAATAGTTCTCTGGTTTTCATGGGCAACGGCGTATGTCTTTCTAGATCAAACTATGGGCTTGGTAGTGCACTTTTTTAACTTTGTCATTACGTTAAAAAACATGTAAAGAGCGTTTAAAATGAGACAATATGGCATCAACATCTCAAAATCGGAAAAATGGATTTACGCGGTTGCCCATGAAAACCACGGAATTTAAGTGTTGTGATAGATTTCAAAACATTCTTCAAAAGGTAAATATTTAAATTAAAAAATCTGTTAAATATTATTTCCTTTTCAATTAAATCAAGATATTACTCAACCCACGTAAGGAACGCAATTTTAAAACAGTTGGAATATTTTTCAAAATGCAAAATCTTCTTGTTATCATCCTCATGATATTTGGCGATATCTTCCTATTTTCTTATGAGTGGTTATCTAGCGATATTACTAGTTTATCATCTAGCAGAATCGCTTTCGTATTGCTTAGGAGAATTACCATAGAGACGCATTTCTTTCCCGAAGACTTCAGACGATAGATAATTCAGCTTTTTGAATTTGAAAAATTGCAAGGTTTGATACATTTTGTAGCATTTTCAGCAAATTTCCAGAAACGTTTCCCTGTTTGCCATCATCGAGCTCAAAAATAATACTGTTCCTAGCCAACTCAACAAAACGAAGAGAACATTTAATCTCTTTTATGTTTTTTAAATCACAAACTTTATTGTGTTTGGTTCAGCTAGTTAGTGTTTGTTCATTTCAGTTGTGCTGATAAAAAAAAACCAAACATTTTTAACAAAAACAAAATGCACATACGAAAAAAAGCCAGCAAAGAAATTTAAAACAAACAAAAGACATACATAATACCCACACAAGCTAACAGTGCTATGGTCGCTGCTAAAATTTTTTGTTTGTTCATTTCTTTATCAATGTAAAACAAAAGGAACATTAAAGAACACTAAAATATAATGTTTGTCTACAATATCACTACAATTGTTCTGTTTTTTAACGAAGAACAGAACACTTTATAATGTTCGGTTCTTTCTTGAAAATAGTAACGATCGGTATTATGGGTTGTGTTTGTCTACGCAAACACTAAGAAATAGATATCGTTCCTGGGCGTGTGAGCCGAACGCTAAATAATGTTCTGTTTATTTTCGAACCCTGTCTCCAAGATACATTTTAACTGCATTTGTCACAAGGTTTTCCTGTTTGATGATAAGAAAATCAAAAAGCTCCTAAGTGTCATACCGAATGCAAATATTTTGCAGGAAAACAGGGCATTTTCTTGGTGGCACTTAAAAATTATAAAAATCTATTTAACTAAATTTTGATATTTAAATAAGGCTAAAGTTCATCAAATTAAACTTTCATTAAATTATTTTTATGAAGAAAGGAATTTTACAACATGAAGTTAATTAAATTTTATTGATAATTGTTTATTCTTTGTCTGCCGGGGGGCTCGAACCCGGTCTTTCACGGATAGGTTACCTTTACATGTTTTAATCGTAACCACTCAATTTCTTCAAAGGGGTTTTCCGTTCAACACTCATGATAGCATTATCAATTTTCGTTTTAGGCGTACTAAACTGTTTTCCGAGAGTAGTCTTTATAACTTATGGACCACTCCTCACGAAATTTTACAGTGTGATTTCCAGTCGTATAAAGCAAACTTTTGCAAAATCGTTTATCAGGCGGCATGAAATAACCTCCCAAAATATAAGCCCCCAAAAAAGTTATTTAATTACCCCCCAAAGTGTGGGGTTTTATTTCATATGTAATAAACCACCAAGTTTGAAAATTAAATAAACCCACAACGAAATGAAATAACGCCCCAAACAGAAATAAAATAATACACTTATTTTTTGGGGATTGTTTCCTATGAAATAAGACCTCAATTTCTGAAATCAAATAAGACCCTAATATGTATAGTACAATTGTACAGTTTTAGTTTTAAGAATCGTGTGATTTATAGCATGTTTGAGACTTCGGTCGGGCGCAAGGATATTCTCTTCTATGATATGCCAACCATCGGCTTCGATAACTAAAGCTCTTTTGCATAGCCGGCCTTCTGCCAGGCTCAAGTAATTTCTCCTCTCGGTATAACACGGTCTTCACTTACTAAATCTTTTTTGCATAGCCGGCCTTCGGACAGACGCAAGGACTTCCTCCTCTATGGTATAACAAATACCAGCTTCGCTTATTAGTGCCATTCTGCCTTAGGCCTAGCGCAAGCCCAAATTTAGGAGCTTTACTTAGCAACGACGGGTTGGGTAAAGCATAGAGGAGAGGCCAATGGCCGGCTATACAGAGATGCTCTTGTTAACAAAGGTGGTTTTGTTGTACCACAAAAGAGAAAGCCCTTGCACCAAAAAAAAACGTTTTCGTTATAAATTTAAAAATTAAATAATTCCAAAAAAAAATATTTTGGGACTTTTTTCATAATGATTTTTTTAATAAAGAAAATGAAACGCACCCCAAACAAGAGGAAATAACCCCCCAAAAATCGTTGTTGTTGTCCTCTGTACAAACTTTTGGAGGGTTATTTCATTATTTTTTTGGGGAGTTAAATTTTAAGGGGTTTTTTCATGCCACCCTTATATCACTCCGTAACGGACAGTCAGAAGGACACGGCTAAATTGACTAAGAATACCTCAAGAAGCCAGAATATATTTACTTTATGGGGTCTGAGATGAATTATGAAAAAGTTGCACACGGAATGACAAACTTAGTAACACTCTTCACAACTAATTGTGGTGGAAGGTATAAAAACAAGTTTTCATTAAAATTTATGAAATGACTATAAAAATAAATACAGAATTGCTGTCAGTTTCCTAAAAATAATATTATAAAGTATTAAAATTTATTGCAAACGAGTCAACTTTTTGCAGTTCTTCCTTCGGTTAATGAAGTTATTTAAATCCTAAGACAATTGCTGTGCTTAACAGCCGTACCCAAACAAGAGCGGAAGGCGGAACGTTTTCTTCCGCTAAGCTTTTTCGCTGATATGCCATACCTAAACAAGAGCGTTAACGTTGTGCCACAAACAGTAGTGTTAACTTTCTTGTTTAATAAAACCCATATAATAAAAATAAAAATAAGAGAAAAACCCGCTAGATTGACAAAAAAATAGCTAAATTGTCATTATTTATTATTAATAGCGGCCAACTTCACTAATAAACGCGCTGTCAAAATCGGATATTCCAATTGTAAAGCGTTGACGCCGCGCTATTTTGGGATGCTTCATACAAATTGTATGGGCATGCGAATTGTTGACAGCTAGAAAACGCTTTCCGCTCTTGTTTAGGTATGGCTGTAACAGAGTCTACAAAGAGCCTACAAAAGAGATATTGAATTAAGTTGGAAAGCTGTTTATAGGAAGGACATTTGCTAAAAACTGTGTTTATTAAGACAAATATTTCTACGTGAAAAACTTTACTTCTCGACAGAGTAAATGACGCCAACATCTTTTAAAGAATAGTCCGTAGAAAACAATATGTGTAAAACAATTAGTTGCTCAAAAACCATGAATTTAAATATAAATTTTTTTTTAAAGTCAGTCATATATTAAACACGATTCATAAATAGCATATGATAATTAATCTTCTTTACAAAATTTGACCTGACCTTCGTTTTAAATTTAGTACAAATTCACACTTAGTCCCTGATGAATACAACAGTGAAAAAAAAAACGTTTGTTAACCAAAAGCAACAGCTGGCCATGGCTTTTTGTAATTAAGAAATTTTGTCAACGATATTCTAACTATTACGTCAAAACTTAAACGATGGAAATTTTTACAAAATTGGTTACTTTCGTAAATTTTATCTCTTTTCGAGATGCATTTTGAAAAAATTTCAATTGTTTTAATTTAAACACAGAATAAAATACACACAAAAATAAGAAATATTTTTTCAGGAAATGTTCAAGAAAATTTCTTTAAATTTATTTGGAGCATAAATTTAATTATGTTTATTTTTCTTTTAAGTACAGTTAGCAATACCTCTCAGCACCGTTGAAGACTGCACTGTTATTCATTACTTTCTCTACCCTTTTGCTCTTCAAAAAACAGCTAAGGGATTGGGTCCTCTTTCACTAGTCATGAGTCCTTTCTTTTTGTACTTGTTCTATTTTCACAAATCCCAGGACCTGTCTGTTAGACCAACTAAAACGAACTTCCCGCAGGGAATTGTCACTTTTATTTTATTCATAAGCACACAAAAAAACAATAATACAAACATGAAGTTTACAATAAACAATTAAATAACAATTCATATCGCTCCTTTATTGCAACATAATCGTATATTAAAACAAAATTAAAATTTCAAGTTACTTTAGCAAAAATGTTCACTCATGCCTTCTTTATATGCAAAAAAAAAATTAAGTATTATATCTCAAACTGAACCGAAGTTATAGCAAAATATATTTCATTAAACCTGTATCTAAAGGTTCATTTTGAAAACTTTAATCGCATTTTGCCAAGTGGGTTTTTTTTAGAGATATGACTTTGTTGCAATAAAGGAGCGATATGTACTGTGTAGATAGTTTTAAAATTTTTAAATTAAATAAATAATTTAAATAATTAAAAAAAAACCCGGCTGAAAAAATAAAGTTTTTATACATTAAAAAGACCGAAACAAGATTAAGAAAAACAAAATTAGATTTACACTAATTCGGTTTAAAGGGGTCTGTCCACGTCAAGTATTTCTTATCAAGCGCTATGGTAGTATTAGTGAAGATGTGGTTATATGTGTCACACCGATGATGCACTGAAAGAATTTTCTTCGCAATACCAAAGAATTTTGACATTAAACCCATGAAAAATTTCATTAAAAAGGAACCTATGCAGCGCTTCGTTGGATCAATGAAACCTGTTTCATTAAAATGTATGTAATGAAATATTACATTAGAATAATAAATATTATTATTAATTGGATGAAAACTTCAAAAAAGTAAAATTTTTTTTTTTAATTATTTTTTTTCTTTTTAACTTTTTTTTTCTATCTCATTTTTTTCCGTCTCTGGCGGGAATCGATCCCGCAACCTCGGCGCTGCTAGACTAGCTCACTACCAGCTAGCCTACCGGGGCAGTGTAATTTTTGAATAAAAAAACTATGTTTTTTGTCTTTACTATGTACATATTAAAGAAAACTAAAAACATACATATTTATTGATTGCAAGTTTTTGTTTCATTACTATGATGACATTTTTATTGTCATAATGAAAATTTAAATTTATGATGGCATGCTTTTTCGAAATATTTTTATACTCTTAATTATTGAGATTGAGACTATTATTGAATGTTAAAAATAATTTTTTTTTTAAATTATTAAAATATGTTGCTTTTATAAAAAAAATTTTGATTTCATAAATTTAATGGCATATTACATTAGATGTATGAAATTATTAAATCTTACATTTTTTAATTAACAATTTAACATTTTTTTAAGGAAACTGTAATTTTGTATTATTTTTTAAAAATGAATAAAGTTATGTTTGTATATTGTTTTTTTTATGTTCCCAATTGAAATTTTTTGTTTACTTGGACAAACTTAAGTTTTCATATATCCAATGAAAATTTTTAACGTAACTACGAAATCCCATGAAGCGATTTTAACGAAAATACTTCATTATAACTATGAAATTTCATTTAGACAATGAACATTTTCATTTAACCAATGAAAATTTTTTTATGAAAATGATTCATTAAATATATGAAGCTTTTTTCTTTTAGTTTGCTGGATGGAAAATCAAAAAATTTAGATATGACAGCGAACATTACGTCCAGCACACGTACATACACGAGTGAATTTGCATGCTGAACGAGCATTTGAAATGTGTATTTGGCCCTTAACAGACTACAAAATGATCTGAAAGCCAAAGTTTAGTACAGTTATGTTTATTAGCATGCGGGAACCCATAATTTTTTTCGGTTTTTAATTTGCAATTGTGTCCCTCATGCTTAACTTAATGCGGATAATTAATATTGGCTTGAGCTCATATTTTGTAAGACAATTTTTTATTTACTTTTTATATTTTCGTCTTTTTAGTTCCAGCATATTTTGTGAAAGGTGCCAGTAAGTAATGAAAACCTTTAAAAACAAATTTATTATAACTAGAAATCAAGTGAAAATGAAGTCGATGGACATTCTGAGTTAAAATTTTTTTTAAAAAATCGCTTAATTTTTTATAATTTTTTTTTATAATCTAAGTTTTTAAAATTACTTTGATTTAAATTTCACTGATAACTTTTTTTATTTTGGTAAACTCCTTTAATTAACAAACTTTTCCCCAATAAATGTTTAACTTAAATGATTTTGTTATTCGTGCTTAATTTACCAATTTTTATAATTTGATAAAACCATTGAAATTTATTGTTGATGGGATAAGCCATTCCTATGCGCATTTCACTGGCCAGATCATCAGGAAACTTCATCCATAAAGATTTTAGAAAAACTAAAGATATTAAACCAAATAAAACTGTTAAGCGTATAAGAATTACAGCAACAGTTGTACTTGTAAGAATATCAAAGTTTTAACAAAATCATCAACAATAAACAGTGAGTCTCCTTACATTCCTCACTACAATTGAATTGGAATGTAAGGAGAGATATAATAAATGTAGAAGATAAGAACATGTTATTTAGTTTTAAATAATATTAACCAGTTAGAAATCTAAAAACCAAGTGGATTTTTTAAAACATATTTATCTTAATCGATTAATTGATATAAATTGTTCGAGTTATTCGTTATTCGAAATTGGCTTTTTTGATTATTCGAGCAAATAATGGCGGAAAAATTCCTCGATTAATCGAACAACGATAAATCTAGTAAGGACCATATTTGGCATAATAACGTGACACTGTATAATATGCAGGATGGCGTTGTCAGATATATGCAGGTTGTGTGAGGCCCAGAGGAGTTGGAGATAATTGAGCACATTTTGTGTCACTGTCCCAAGCTGCAGAACAGCAGGCTGACATGGCTAGATAGTAGATTCTTAGACGAATCGAGAGATAACCTGGGGTTTGCGCTCGAGAATCTTACGGGACTCGTAATGGGAATTACCTGGCTATGCAACAGGAGTCGGGAGACTGGGTACATGTAGTGCAGTTTTCCGTTAATTCGGGTTATTCTTTCTACTTTATTTGTTCTTGTGCTTTAACTCTTTATTTCTCCTATTCTTCTCTAAGTATTCTATTACTAAGTAAGGCAGAACAATGGATTGTTATATGGGTGAGGGTGTGAAATTTACTTCGCATCAGCCTGCCTACCTAACCTAACCTAACCTAACCAAACCTCAACTTATATACTGGATAAGTTAACCATACATAAAAAAGGTAATCAAAATCTATGCGAAATATAAAAATCAGCACTATTTTTAAATCTTGAATTTCAGAAATTTAAATATGATCATAGTCTCATAAAAATATCACTTCCAAAAATAGCTTTTAGTGCCACAACTAAAATAATTTTATATGAACTCATATACAACAAAGGGGGAGGGGGGATACAATTGTATTGTATTTTTTTTTTTTTTTTTTTTGCAAAAAAGTAGAGAAATTGATTTTAGATTTTTACACTGCGTAGATATGACCACTGTTAACGCCATATTTTAATTAAATTTAAATCTTGCAACACTATTTCAACTCCAAAAAAAAATGTATAATACGTAAGACTAATTTCATTTATATTTTTTAACGAAAGTTAATTGTCAAGAAGCGTCTTGACGCCTTCGCCATTCTTTTTCGTTTGTTTAAAATTTATTTGCGTGGTGTAATTTTTTATATATCCAGTAATTTTCATACCAAAAAGTCTGTAAAAATTATTAAACTTATGTATGTATATTTGAAAATATTTTATAATTGTTTATAAAGGAATTTAAATATAAATTTATGTCAATTGGCCCCACAGACAGGTTCTGGGATTTGTGAAATTAGAACAAGCACAAATAGAAAGAACTCGTGACCAGTGTAAGGAAAATCAATCATTAAACTGGTTTATAAAGACCAAAAAGGTAGAAAAAGTAGCGAATCACAGTACAGTCATCACCGGTGTTGCTACAGATTTTTTGGAACTTTCTAAAACTTGGTTATTGAATTTAATTGTATTACTTGTTTAATTAAAGTACTTCTACATTTTATTGAAAGAATACTACATTGTAGTAACTGACACTAAACATGTTCATTGCGAATAGATGTGTGACTGCTCAAATTGTGTCAATTGAACCTAGTGTTTTCAATTTCGGTTAACCGATTAACCGGAAAACCGGGTTTTGGTCATATTTCCGGTATTTAAGAAACCGGTTTTTATCCCCCGGTTAACCGTGGTTTTTTATATCTGTAAAAATCGTCAAATTTCTATATTTTATTGTTGTGTGTAGTCAAGATAAACTTCAAAAGTATGTAATAGTACAAGAAGGACACCAGATTCTCTAAAAATTGGACGTCAAACATCGCTGGAATTTAAAATTCTGGATAATGTATTGAACGTATTACAACCGCTCAATATTGCAGTTGATAAGTTTTCAAGTGATACTGTAACATCATTGGAATCTGAAGCAATTTTAAAATTTGTGTTCAACAAAATTGGAAAATCAAATAGCAGTTTCGCACAAACTCTACTACTTTGTCTACGTAAGAGGATTTCCCAAAAAAAGAAATATGACCCTAAATACCCTATTTTTATATTTAAATAGTGGTTGTTTTCCGAAATCCAACCAAAGACTTTGCTATGCAGCTCTACAAGAGACTTTTTTTATTGTAGAAAATTAAACAATTGAAAGTGAATCTGACTCTGAAGATTTTGAAATTTTATCACATTCCGAAAGTTTAGAGGAAAACCTAAACTTGACGTTAAAATCTATTCAAGACTTAAGCAATAAATGCAAACGTGTCAATCTCAATAATCATAAAGATGACTTCGAATATTTGGAAACATTTAACAAGAGAACAGAAAAATTAAATATGGTATAAATGCTCTTCTTACTTTTCATCCGACATCAACTGTTAGTGAAAGAGTTTTCTCGGTATTATCTTTAATAAAAACTAAATTAAAAAACAGACTGTCTCCGAAATCATAAAATTCACATTTGGTCTTTATAAATGTCTTTTAGTCACTATTTTTGTTTTTCTTAGCACAAAGTACAAATTTTATGCAACAAATGTTATTTTTTAAGTTATTTTTGTTGTTTTTTAAATTAATATGAATTCTTTTTTACGTTTAATTTATTTTGTTATTTAATGGAGGGTTAACCGATTAACCGGTTTTTTCGAGTTCGGTTAAAAAGTCGGTTTTTTGAAAACACTAATTGAACCCCTTCAATGCCAACCCCATGTAAAAGTGATAGGTCTTATTTATATTAAGTGTTAGAACTAGAATCGGTCTCTACCATCAAAGACCTATCACGGGACTACTTTGGTGTCAGTTCTCTTCCGTCTAGGGAAGTCTTTCATTGAGCCTTTGTATTTTATTTAATTTCTGGCTCGGCTGATAGTCTTCTCAAAAACCACTGTACATTGATTTCGTGCAAAAAGGGAAAATTTAAAAATTTTGAGTAGAATCTCTTCAAAGGAACCAGATAGATATATATAGATATTTTTCTTTTCTTTTTATTTTAAATTCAAGTCTTTTTACTTGCAAATTATAACAAATTTTATTATGTATCATTCGAAAAGTCCAAGTTCTATAAAGCATTAAATATTCATATAATCTACATATAAATTCGGAGTGTCTAAGATGATTGTTCACTGAAATTACTCTCTCTTATTTGTTGAAATGAGGATAAAGGAGCATAATTTAGTTTTGATGTAGTCCACTATATTTCCTGCTTACACTTTGCAATATAGTGGATTTTTCAGGGACTGAGGCAACAATTTGTTGTTCTGTTAAGTTTAACGTTTTAGTAATGTTCACTACACTAAAGTTTCATGATATAATTTAAGGGTATAATAAACAACAAAAAATGCTTGGCAAACGCACACATTGTTTCCGTTTGGTGTTTGCCAATAAACAACACAAACATACTCCGTACAAACATTAATTTTTAATATTTGTTTTGTTTTCAATGAATGCAGATGCCGATAGTGCTGCGGCAATTTTGTTGCTTTTTGCTTAAAAAGGAGAAAAAATATAAAATAAAGGTAAGAAATTAAAAGTAAAAAGTGATTTAAGCAACGAGCTGATTTGTGGCAACCAATACTGCTAAAAAAAATTGAGTTTTCTATTTAAAATTATTTTAATGCTTCTTTTTCAACGTTTTCACTCTGCAAAGTTTTCGCTGAAATTAATACATTTTGCATTAGACGCCACAAAAAGTTTGACAAACATCCAATATGTCAGCCAAATATTAAAAAGTTTTAATATTTCTACAAACATTGCTTAAATGTTTGTACAAACAGCAAACACCCCAATTAATATCACAAAATATTTGTACAAAGGTAAAATTTTGACATGTTTGCCAAGCCATTTGTGTGGTTTACTATGCCCTTAGGTAATGGTTTAACTATAAAGGCTGCTTTTTTTGTTTCACACAGCCTAAAAATAAGCACTTTATTTTTAAAATTTGTATAAAAAATGCTAACAGTTCTGTGAACACCAAAACAAACAAATTATTTTTTAAAAAACTTTAAGAAATATTTAAGTCGAGACAAGTTTATACAAAAAGAGAATATTTTATATAAAAGCTTGAATGTTATTAAATAATTTAATATAACAAACTTTATACTCACTTTGGCTATTTAACTGATATTGTGCTTATTCCCTTAAATTCTATGGCTTAAATTGTATTTTGTGGTATTTATTTTTTCTTATTAATTTATTGATTTTATTTTTTATTAAAACTTTGTGTTTAGCACTTATTTCTTATGTAGGATTTATTTTATATATTAAATATATTTAAGAAGAAAATAAGGTTTTTCTATTATTTAAAAATTTTTTTTAAATTTCTTTAATAGATGACAACTTTTTTTAAGATATGCACTATTCCTATTGATATAAAATTCTTTTTTAGCAATTATTTTACAACTTTTTGTTAATTTTTAACTTTCTTTTTATATTTTTTTTAAAGAATATTTTTATTAGGGATTTTCATCCATTTGTTTTTTTATTTTACTCTTTAATATGAAATTTTTTTATGTTACTCATCATATTTAAATGTTGTGACGTCTGATATTTAGTTTTGTTTTGCTTGGTTTAACGAATGTTAACAGAAATAGCAAACAACAAATTTAAACAAAACTGTAATGTGCAATTGTGACACGTAGGCTGGTGTATTGTATTGTATTATTTGTAGTTGTTATTGTTTTTTATTTTTTTTTTTTAATTTAAATGTCATTTGAATCTGTGTTGGAGTGCTGCTTTTGCCCGTTGTGTGTGTGTGGGGGAGTTTGAGTTAAATATCCTCAAGTAATCCTTGATGTTAACAATAATGAGAAAGAGGCTTAAAACACCAACATTATAAAAAAACGAACTGCAAAGATTTTTTTTTAAGTTGAAACTGTATAAAGGCTAAAAAAAACAACAGCTCTTCTTTGTTGCTTGAGAGACTTAAATACACTCACTCACATGCTGACTACGACAATAACAAAAAATTGTTTTTTTTTTAACAAATTTATGTCCGGCACGTCAAACACGAAACCAACAACATTAAAGCAAAATGTTGTAAAAAAAATAACGCACATATATAAAACGGAAAATATGCACACATACATACACACAATTAAAAAAATAAGAGCAAAAATCTTACTTTTACAACAACGACACAAAAAAATCACACATACAACACGCACACGATTATTATTTTAGAATAACGAGTATAAACGAAAGGCGAATGAATTAAAATAATTTTTTCCATTACTTTTTTGTGTTCTTATTGTTTAATTAAATTCTTTGTTTTTCCTAGTTTTTTTTTTTAATTTCTTAGAGGTTTTCTTTTTGAATACACGTCTTGTTTAAGTTACTCAATTTTCCTTAATTTCTTAAATTATTTTTCTTTATTAATAAAAACGTGGCAACACTGCTGCGCACGTCAACGAATACACCGTCAATATTTTATATACATAACACTCCGACGGATGAGCTAAAACTGAATTTTTAGGTAAAAGTTTCATTAACGCAAAGGACATCGTGTGTATTTTTACAAACATATAACGCAACACATACACACACTTTCAGAAACTCAACACACCCTCGTGCTCATCTTTTGAAATAAACAGTTAAAATTACAAATTCAACTCACTGTCTCCATAAGAGAAGTATTTAAAGCACACTCGTACACAAAAAAAAGCTTTAACACATATTCATAACGGAACAAAGTCTCCAGTTAGAGAACTTTCAATACGATTCTTGTCTTCTCTTTAATATTTCTGCTCTCATTTTTCTTGTTTTATTTACATTTACATGTGTTACAAATAGCTGAATATTTACGGTAGTTTCTTTGAAATGGAAACTCGTAGTTGCTGCTAAAAGAGAAATTAGTTTTAAGCCTTAAGTAAATATTATTTTGTAGTACATTTTAATATCTAGATGGCTAAAAGTACTATTATTTTCTTGTTATGGAATTGCATTAATTAATTCATGCGTAATTGTCAATACGGCAATTTTTCTTATTGACGTGCCCAATTAACCAGAAATGAGTTTCATCACTAAACACAATTTAAAAATGTTCATGTCTATCAGCGCCGGGGCTGCGGGTTCGATTCCCGCCAGAGACTCTGGTTTCTCTCCTGCAGACAACCGAAGAGCTTCGTGGGATTAACTTAGGAAATTATAACGTAGTCGAAGGTCAAAGGCCAACAAGTAGAGAACACCAAGAATTGACATTTCGGCATCTTCTTTAATACTTTGCGCTATAGCAGCAGTTCTTTTTCTTGTTGCTGCTCTTAAATCGGAAAGAGTAAAATTAGTCTCTGAACATTGCGGACAGATTTTCACAATTTTGAAGCGTTGTTCTAGCGTGTTAATCTAGCAATGCATATACGTCGCTTGCTACTACGTTATTGCGGAGCAATTGTGTTCCTACAGCAGAAGGTTAAAATATAAATAAAATTAAAAGCACCAAAACATGGGGTTGTACGTATTTTGTTATTTTTTTTTTTGTAATTCCGTTTAGTTTATATCGCTCCTTTATTGCAACAACGCCATATCTCAAAAAAATCACACTTGGCAAAATGCGATTAAAGTTGTCGGTTCAGTTTGTGATATAATACTGATTTGTTTACGTACAGAGAAGGTATGAAGGAACACTTTTGCTTAAGTAACAGCAATCCCCTTACAATCCCTTTCTTGAATAACAGCCATACCTTAACAAGAGCGGAAAGCGTTTTCTAGCTGTCAAAAATTCTCATGCCCATACAATTTTTAGGAAGCATCCCAAAATAGTGCGGCGTCAACGCTTTACAATTGGAAAATCCGATTTGGACAGCGCGTTTATTAGTGAAGTTGGCCGCTGTTAATAATAAATAATGACAATTAAGCTATTTTTTGTCAATCTATTATTTTTATTTTTATTATATGGGTTCTATTAAACAAGAAAGTTAACACTACTGTTTGTGGCACAACGTTGACGCTCTTGTTTAGGTATGGCATATCAGCGTAAAATCTTAGCAGAAGAAAACGTTCCGCCTTCCGCTCTTGTTTAGGTACGGCTGTAAGGGTTTTTTATTAATTGAGGCCTCACGAAACATTCCGGGGAAAACATACAGGGTGGCGCAGAATGAGCTATATGGTTTGAATTCTTTATAAATTTTTTCATCAATATTCCTTCTTTGTTTTTTTCAGCATTTTGTGAAGAAGGCTTGGGGAATTATTAATTAATAACTATACAGTCGAACAAAAATAATGACCGGCAAAATTTTGCGAAAAGTTGTGGGAAAAGCATGCATGTGCGAAGCAGAAAATGTACATCACTTATAGGATATCATTTTTAAAGCTTATTGCTAAAAATTTCCCAATAATATACTGTATTTTTAATAAAAAATATTATAATAATCGTAAAAATAAAAAAGTTATAAACCATTTTTACCATATAGCTAATACTGCGCTACCCTGTATTTGTACATTTCATGATAAACGGCTCCATTTGCTGTGCTTGTTTCCAGTGCTTTGGTAAAAGATTGGGATTTATTAAGATGCGCAGAGAAAAATAATCATGATATTTTGTTGTCGTTACAAATATAAAGAACATGAAATTGACGACAGAAAGCATTCAAATAAGAGATACACACTTACAAAAAGTCTTGTAAAACTATTGAAACTAACCCTGCAAACAATTTCTATCGAAAAATAATCTGAATAGGTTCGCCATTAGGCAAAAACTATCGCTTCTGCTATTCCATTCTTATTGAAGTAGTAACATCGTTCGGGAAGAAGTGTCCTACTATGGTAATATTTACATTGGGAATCTACTGGGTGTCTATACTGAGTGTCTATATTTGAGCGCTTTGGTAGTTGAATATCAATTGACTTTAGTAGTATCGCTTCTGGCTCTAAAAAAGTCTTTTGAAGTTAATTTTTTTCTAATTGTTCTTTATAATAAAAAGTGGGCCATTTTACTGTTTATCTTCCTTGGTTTATGTTAGGCGAGTCTGAGTGAAATAAAAATTAACTAAGCTGAAAGTTTTTCAAATAATCAAAAACAGTACATTTAGTCAGTACAATTGTTATGGCCAATTTCACCAGTTCTATTTAAACATAAATTTATATTTAAATATACATAGTTTTTCACATAATTTTGTTTAATTTGACAGGAAAACCAAATTTTTAAAGTTGAAAACAAAATGTTGACAAATTTTTGAAAGAAATTTATGGAAAGTCGCAAATGCGTTCTAACACTAGCCTTATTGAAATTGCATCCTACAATAACTAGCATATATTTTTAATGATTTGCAAAACTTATTTTATAAATTTTTTTCACTGATAATATTGATTTTCACTAGAAAAATAAAAACAATTAATTTCAACAAAAATTATTAAATTCATTAAATAGACAGACAAACAGTTCAAAAAATCACTAATATCCTTTAGAAAAGACAATTATCATTTTTTTATTCACTTTTATTGGCTTCAAAGAATGAGTTTGGGCTGTATTGTGCACTCATTTAATACTTTTGTTTACTAGAACGCTCGGTAACTTTTGGATCCAGCGGGGTCCTAACTTTAAGTACAATAAACCTATTTAATTTTTAAATAAAACAAATTTGAGTACTATATTCGGTTGTGCCGAATCTTTGATACCCTCCACCAAGAAACAAAGTTATTTTATTTTACTTTTAATTATCAATCACGAACCTTTTTTACAATTCTAAAAAACTGTGACGTACCAAATTTTGTTAAGATGGCATTATTTTTTACGGTTTTAGGCGTACTAAACTGTTTTCCTGTAGTAGGGTTTATATGGGGCCTAAGGTAAATTATGGACCGATCGTCACGAAATTTAACAGTTTTATTTCTAGTCCTTAAAAACTGTGACGTTCCAAATTTTGTTAAGATTGCATTATTTTTTACGGTTTTTGGCGTGCTAAACTGTTTAAATTAAATTTATATTATTGTGTGCTGTTTCTAAATAACAAAAAATAATAATGTGCTGTTTCTAAATAACAGGCAAGTGATTGGGTAGACAAATTTATATTAAAATCACACAAAAAAAACTCAGTGTTTTTCATATAAATTTGACTACTTACGCAATCACTTGCCTGTCATTTGGAAACAGCACATTAATCTTGCATCCTTACAAATCCTTACTTTAGCTGAAACATTTCTCTTTGTCTAGCAAAGTTCTCACGACCTTTCTCTTAAGACTGCAAAGTTTTCACGATTATTTACTCTACTTTTCTCTCTTTAGATATTTTGCTTCACCACTTCCTATCTCAACCTTGTCTTTCTCTCTGTTTATTATTTTATTTCAATTTCCTGTACATTTCTTGTTTGTTTATCATAAGAATTTTGCTTTGATATAAAAGAAAAACATCTCATTAAAAAAAAAGCTCTGCTTTTAAAACTTAACTTGATATCCCTGGGTTATTTTTCAGAATCCCCAAAAGGCAGTTCTTATTTTTTTTATGTGTTTGCAAACGAAAGAAAAAACAAAAAGATTTTTAACAATTGTTTGTTTTTTCTATTCTCTGTGTTGTTTTTGTAGTCTAGCAATTATTTTAAACAATATTTTCTCTAATACTTGTTTCATTTTTTTTGTTATTATTAAAGTTGTTGTTATTGTAAATACATCCATTTTGCTTACCGTGTAATGCATTTGTTAAATAATATTATATTGTAGAATGGGCGGTATAAGTATTGTTTGCTCTTAATGTTGTAATATTAAACAATTTGTTGCGTGTTTAAATTTGTTTAATAATTATTGCAACAGGCATGTGGAGCAATGGAAAATGGCATGTGGTTAAAGTTTGAATAATTTGAGCTTGATTTTTGTGTTAAAATAAATATTGGGTTGGCATTTTTTGTTTTTTTTTTCTTTTTTTTTTGACTAAGAATTATTTTTTAGGATGTTAATAAACATTTACGGCCAGCGTATAATTATTATACACGTTGCACTTTATTATTATTACGTATACGCCCCCGAAATATTTTGTATGACGACCCCCTAAGTTATGCTACACAATTACCCATATTTAAGTTTAGAGGAGCTAGAAATCCGTACAAAAAGATACAGAAAAAAGCAAAATTAAAAAAAAATCAATTTAATCGTTATTAACTAATATGTAGATCATAAAAAAGCCAAAAACGTTAAAATTTTCCTAAAATCGCAAAAATATCTACACTTAAATGTAGATGGTAAAATTTAAAAAAAATTAATCGCGATAAGTGCCAATTTACAAAAAAAAAAGCGATAAATTATCAACATTAACGCAAAATTAAAACTAATAGCAAAACAAATTACCCAAGTTTTCTAAATTGTAATCAAACAAAAAATTTGGAAAAATTGGAAGAAGTGCAAACATAAAATATAAACTAATAATTGACCAGTTTTTCTTAGAGAATTTTGTGTTTGTACTTTTCAACAGCTAGAAAAAAGCTTAATATAAAAATACTATAAAAATAAAAATAAATAAAAAAATCTTTATTTACAAAGGTCAACAAAAAGAAAATAAATGGGGGTTTCCTGTGAATTTTTGTATTTTTTTCTATCTCAATTTGGCATGAATTTATCAAATATGGAAACAATTTTGGTCTTAAGGCCCAAATACATTGATCAAAATACTCATCAAGCATTGTGCTAGTATTAGTGAAAATGTGTTTGTATGCGTGACACCGACAACGCTTGATGAAAAATCAAAAAATTTAGATATGACGGCGAATATTACGTCCAGCACACATACACGTTGAATTCGCCGGCTGAACAAGCATTTGAGAACTGTATTTGTATTTTTTGTTGGCACTAGGACTCAGTCACTTACCACATATTAATTCGTTGTTTAATAGCGAAAGTAAACTGGAAATATCGAATTATAGAGGAATTGTGCTTGCTTCGTTTGTATTCAGTAAGATAAATAACTATATCGTCATTGCCCTGGACTGCGGGGTATAAGGGTGGAATGCCTGGGGGAACCGGTGTTTGCCTGTTTGGGGGATCTATCTGGGATGGAACTGAAATCGCTCCTTCTCTTCACTAGGAAGACGAGGTGGTTGGACTTTGCAGTGACGCCATCTGAGTGACTGCTCTAAGGGATGGGCATTGGCGCAGGGTATCACAAAGGGACCAATAAAGGACCCAAGTGAGCTGTCTTTGATGGCTGCCCGTGGAACCTAACCTAACCTATAACGTGCGAGCAATTAGCACTCGATATTTAAGAGCCGAGTAAGATGAAGTTGGTTTATTCACATACAAGAGAAAATGAACTTTAACAACTCAAATAACGTCAAACAAAAGAATATATGAAAAAAAAATTAAACAAGCGTCAAAAGTCAAATAAAATAATTTGACATTGCATGGGTGAATAATGAAAACCCTCCCTAATGAACAAAGCTGGTACTTATTATACTATGGTCACATCATTACTATTGAGTACACTATGCTAATTGAAAAAACAGACAAGCGGGGCACATGGCGTTTTAACATAATTCGGGGACGCTGAATCCAGTGGTGGCCGCGGTTGCACAACATATATTCGCGTAACTCACAAACGGTTTAGTTTATTGAAACTACTAAAAAAAACCGAAATTCCGCAATAAAATTTCATTTCAGAAAAGTAAAACTCTTTTTCTAATATGAGTAGTCGTTTTTGAAACATAATTTTTTTTTTGAAAAAAAAATTAATTTTTTTATCAAAATTTCGAAATTTTTGCTTTTTAAAAATTCATACAAAATTAAAAAATGCAGCTAGGCTTCTAATTTTTGCAGACTTATAAAAAACGAAGCTACAAACAAAACAAGCCATAAATGATTAAAATCTGTTTGCAACTTTTCACTTTATTCACAAAATTCGACAAATTTTAATTAATTTAAGACTTTCATAAAACGCAATATTTGTATGGGAGCCCCCTAAGGGATGGTGATAAATTTGTCGACTTTTTAGCTTATTGAAATTACTTAAAAAAAACCGAAATTCCGATATAAAACGTTTATCTAATATGAGCAGTCGTTATTGAAACATAATTTTTTTTTTTTTTTGTTTTAAAAAAATTAAATTTTTTTTTTTTTTTTTGAAACAAAAATTAAATTTTTTTAAAAATAAACAATAAAAAAAATTCAGCTAGGCTTCTTATTTTTTGCAACCATAGACAAAACGAAGCTGCTAACAAAACAAACCATAAATTATTAAAATCTGTTACCAACCTTTGATGTTATTCACAAAAGCCGAATTTCATAAAACGCAATATTTGTATGGGAGCCCCCCTAAAAAATGGCGATAAGGGGCAAGTATGTCTCGAGAAAATGTTATGGGCAAAAAACTAATTGAGGTCGGTCATACATTTAATCTTACTTGGGGCGAATCCTGGGCATTTATTGAACTTTTTTTCAATACATTTCTAGTACATATTGAATTTCTAGTATGCATTGAACATTTTGTATGGGAGCTCCCTTAAGGAATGGAGATAGTGGGTAGGTATGTTAGAAATAAATGATTGAGATCAAAAATTAAGTGGGGTTGGTCATACATTTGACCCATCTAGGGGCATCCTATGCGCTGCAGTGGCCAAATTTAAGAATTTCAATAAATGTCCATATTTGTATGGGAGCCCTCCTGGTGATATATGGCGAGAGTATGTTTTAAGAAAATGTTAAGAACAAAAAACTAATGGAGGTCGGTCATACATTTTATTCCTCGTAGGGCGATTCCTTGGCAGTTATGGGACTTTTTCTTCAATATATTTCTAATCTGTATTGACTATTTTGTATGGAAGCCCCTAAAGGAATGGAGATAGCGGGTAGGTATGTAAGAAATAAATGATAAAGAAAAATAAAGTGGGGTTGGTCATACATTTGACCCATCTAGAAGCATCCTAGAAATTTCCACCATACATATATGGCGGTTTAATAAAATTCTTAAATATGGCCCCAGCAGTGCCTAGGATGCCCCTAGATTGCCCTGGTAACAATATATATATTCTTAACTATTCTGGCCTCAAAAACATATTATAAAAAGATTGAGGAAGAACTAATGGTGTTTTCTTTTCTAACAAAAATATTCCTTGTTTTCTACAATTCTCGCGGGTTTTTGCTCTATTCTAAAAATATATGCAAAAATGTGAAAAGTTGTCGTTTTCCATTTAATATAATTTTTTTGGCGCATTAATTATTGAAAATCAGTGTTGTTAACGCTTATAAAAATCAAAAAAATTGAATGCTGGAAATTGCTACAACCGTGGTGAATATCGCTTTTAGTACAAACTTTGTATTCAATATTTAACATGCTAAATACACAATAGTGCCAAGTGTAAAACGTAGCTATTATTTCGTTCC
The DNA here is from genome assembly GCA_949318255.1 of Pollenia labialis. NCBI lineage: Eukaryota > Metazoa > Arthropoda > Insecta > Diptera > Polleniidae > Pollenia > Pollenia labialis. The sequence goes on from OX439141.1 coordinate 18,711,100, forward strand.
ATTGCAATTTGGAAAAATGTATCACTTTGTAAGGGTAAGTGTAACCTGATAAATATATTACACAATTATAATGAAATATTTTTTTTTTAGAAAAGAAAACACCATAAATAAATGCTTGAATTTATTTTAAAACTAACAGTTTCAAAACTTATTTAAATATCTACGACTTTTGTTGCTACTACTGTTGCTCTTGTAATCAAACATTTCATTAACAATTTGATACTGTTATTAACATTTCGCTTAGTTTTTGTTTTAGCAACTAAGTTTACAGTAATTTTTTTTAAACTCAATATTATATTCATACAACAACAATAACGGGATTTTTTGTATGTGTTATACCAATAAGTTCCTTTATATTATAACTGTTATAATAAAAGTTAATGTTGACAACTTTTTCTGCTTCCATGAAATATTATTGCATTTTGAACGTTTAAGTTTTTATTTCTGATAAAAAAGTTTTAGTTTAAATTTTAATTTTTTTTTTGATTAATTTATACAAAATTACTGACTTATTCACTTTTATAAAACATTTATTTTCATAACCCTATAGATCCATTTCGTTTAAATTATTAATTAAATATAAATTAGATTTAAAGGGCCGATGTTGAATTTGAACCACACCTAAACGTCAAGTTTTTTTCTGCATTTCATTTGACATTTCTCAATTTTAGACTATATCAATTTGAGCCGTGAAAAGCTACACAATCGAGCAACGCGTTAAAACTATTCAGGCCTATTATGAAAATGGGCGTTCAAATCAAAATGCATATCGTGCACTTCGTGATTCAGTGATGAGGCACATTTTCAACCCCAGTAGATTCGTCAATAAGCAGAATTGCCGTATTTGGGCGAATGATAATCCAAGAGTGATTGTCGAAAACCAATGCACCTACAAAGAGTGATTGTTTGTTGCGGTTTATGGGCTGCCGGCATCATCGCGCCGTATTTTTTCCAAAATGAGGCCGGTCAGGCAGTTACTGTGAATGGTGTTCGCTATCGTGAGATGATAACGAACTTTTTATGGCCCGAATTGGAAGATATGGATGTGGACGATATGGTGTTTCAGGAGAACGGTGCCATTTTCCACACAGTTAACGAAACAGTGGCTCTTTTGCGCGACAAATTAAATGGCCGTGTTATCTCAAGTGGTGGCGATGTCAAATGGTGTACGTCGATATGCCAGTAACAATTCAAGAGCTAAAGGATGAGATAATTCTGCATATTTGCGGCATAGAACCTCAATTATGCCTCAGCGTCAACGAAAATTTGGACCATCGGATGGAGGTGGGCCGTCGAGGTCGCGGCGGCCGTTTGGCCGATATTTGGTTCCATACGTAATACATACATACATACATACCAATACTATCATAATAAAAATAAATGACTATAATTTCCTAAATAATTTGTGTTTTATTCAAAAACAACATCGGCCCTTAAAATTAAACCATCCTCAAAAAAATATTTTTTAAAGTATCAAAGAGAAACATTTTAAACACATGGCCAATTTCATCAAGTTCAGTTTGTTCTAACAACTTTAATTTCCAGTTAAAAATAAGTTTTTGACAGTAAATTATAACTGAACTTGCTGAAATTGGATTTTAATGTTAATTGTGTGTGATTGTGCCACCAGAATGAAGGACCAATTTAACCATAATATGGCAGCTTAAAAGTTCTTGTTAAAAATTGTTTTGCTTGAATAATGGCATGACGCAAGATCGGGCCAACATTTTACTGAGTGTTTGTGACGTTGAATTAGTGGTAATATTTTTTTTTTGTAGACATTCGTTTATATAAAATTCTGACGTCATTGTTGATGATGTCACAAATGCAGCAGTCTTCAAACAGCAACTACATATCGCTTGCCATACCATAATTTTTTTTTTTCCAAATACATATATCCAATTAAGTGTACTTGTATTTGAAGGCGACGTGTCCACGATTCGTTGCATTATAAAATTTGTTTCCAGGTAACTGCTTGAAATCACATTTGACGTATGTTTCATCATCCATCATTATGCAACCTTTAAACTTCGTTAAAACTTTGCTGCTTTATAGACGAGCACGTTTTTTGGCAGCAGGCTCCTGTTTTTCTATTCGGTTTGGGTATTTAATCACTCGGTAGGACTTTGATCCACTGATTGCACGTATACGCTGAATGATACTTCTGCTTGTATTAAATTTCTTAGCTCGATCTCGGTCGGACATACCAGGATTATTTTTAATGGAAATTAATATACATATTTTTCTTTAAAGTTGGTTTGTTGACCTTAACTTTCTTCACTTGTTTTGGTTTTCCGTTTATAGTTCCTGTGGTCTTGTAATGATTTAAAACACTACGTACTGTAGATTTAAGAACTTCAAGAAGTTTTGCAATTTGACAATCACTATGTGTTAGGTTTTTTATGAAAGTGTGCAAAATTGTTTCGGTTGTATTTTGTTCCATCGCGTCTGTACTAAAGAATTTTTAAATTAAACAATTTGGTATTTATAACGTATAACGGTATAAGTCTTGTAAATTACATATTTTTTTTTTTTTTTTTTTTTAGCGATAAACCAACACTCAGGGGATGCCCCCTATATATGCAGTGCATTGTGTTGATCAGGAAAATAAGGTTTGGGAAGGAGGAAAGAGGGAATAGTGTTTGTGGACATTTGACTTGAATCTTAATAAATTGTAAGTATCGGGGAAGACCTCTGCGGGAAGTTTATTCCACATACGGATAGTTCGACTGAAAAACGAATTTTCTCTATAATGCGTTGTGCGAAACACAGGACAATCGACTACAAACATATAAAAATAGTTGTGAATTTTATTTACCAGGGAGCGCTGTAATAATGTTTTGAATGCGTCCAGATTTTATGCGTGCCATTCTTTATATTGGAAAGCAAGCTGTACACTTTATTTTGACGCTCACTGTACATAGCTTGCATATATCATGGTGAATATCGTGGCTGCACAAACGATCAACTACCTGTTCAACGATTTCGAACGTAGACGTTCGCTTAGAATTTTATGTATATAAAAAATATTTTTAAAACTGAGTGTTTTTCATATAAATTTTCTATGCGAACGATAACGTTCAAAACCCTTGAACAGGCAGCAAATGGCTCGCAGAGATTTCTGCCTCCAATATCTATCTAGTTTCACATTTTGCTTTTCCGTTATGCGATTATTTTCTTTAGTCATATTTTTTTTTTTTTGCTTCAAAGAAACATCTTTTTTTATAAAAGTTTTAAATCCAATTCAGTTTTTTTTTTAAATTCTGTCTTTCTTACAAATAAAACAAAATTTCAAAAAAAAAAACACATTTTTAACTTTTTTAATAACCGCTACCCTTTAGAAAAGAAAACCTTTTAAATTTATTTATTTTCCAAAAAGTAAAAAAAAAAACAATGCAGCAATAAAGAAAGAAGAAAATACAACATAGAAATAAAATAAAATAAGAGAAAAGAAAAGAAAAACTCATCTGTTTTGTTTGACTTGAGTTAATAATATTAAAACAAAACATGGATAAATTGTTTAAAAACGAATCTCAATATCAGTATTAACAAAAAGCGAATTTTACTTGTGTGTGTGTATGTTTGTGTATTTATTGTACAAGAATCTGTTTTCTTTTTTTATTTTTTGTGCATCTTTATAAAAAGTTCTATTAAAACAATTGAGTGGAATGTTTATATTTTACTTTTGTAACAATCATTGGAAATAAAAACAACGACAAAATAAAAAAACAACAAAAAAAAAAAGAAACAATAACAAAAAATTCACCCACCACTTTAAATAAAAAAGTTTTATAAAAATAAAACAAAACTGAAGAGAATGCAAAAATAAGAGACAATTTTTTTTTTTTTTTTTGTTAAAAAAACTGTAGAAAAAATATGAAAACTTTAAACAAAAACAGCAACGAGTTGGGTACAATGAATGCATTGGCCATGCAGCAAAAAAAATATTAATTCAATTGAAACAAATACTTTTTGTTTATTCTTCATATATGAAGGGACTTTGTGAACGTTTTTCGTTTTTTATTTTTTATTTTTTATACTTTACAAGTAATGCAATAAAACAATAAAAGCAAAAATAAAAAAATAAAATGGGAAAAAAGAGTTTCAGTATAGAATTATCAGTCTTGAAAATGTTTTATAAAGCCAGGAAGAGACAAATAAGAATGTTTTGTTAAAACCAAATATTGACGTACTCTGTAATGCTTTAATATTTTACTTCTAGAGATTTTGCATGCAAGTTGACGCCAATACCAAGCTTTTAACCATTTTAGAACCCTTTTTAAAATTTTGAAGATATTTGTGCCCATAAACCATCTTATTCGGGTGTGTTTTAGAATTCAAATCCACTCGAAAGTGGATTTCTTTGGCATTTTTAGGTGTTGTGCATTGCACATCCACACGTTTTTATTCGCAAAAGGCCCTAACTAACCCAAAATTTAAAATCGACTTTTTCATTGATTCTGATGTTATGATACACTCAAAAGAAAAAACAATCCATCCGTACTCAAATCAATCCGAAGCGGTATTAATTATACGGCGAGTACGGATTTTCTTGAATCCAGTACAAAAAGATTGATTCAAGTGCGGATTTTCAATCGCAAAATACCTAAATTATCCATATTCAATCCCAATTTCGTACTTGAATTAATCCGAAAATGAGATTGATTTAAGTAAAACTAAGATTGAATCAATCTCAAAATGAGCTTGATTCAAGTATTAAAAAGTTAATTTTATCCCGAATTCGTGCTTGAAAAAAAACCCCAAAAAGAAAGAAAAAGTTATTATGATTGATTTACTAACCTGTATTACACCTTACAGAATGTTTAATTATCCTGCCCGATATGATTTTTACGTTAAAAATCTTATGATCAAATTTAACCAAAAATATAAACTAAATGAGAAGCAAGAGTGCAAATTTACTTTTTAACCCTTCGTTTTACACATGATTCTGACCAGACCTTTTTTCAATCTCGGACGGTTTAACACAACGAAAAGTTTAATCTTTTTTTACTTGATTTAAGAATTTCATACTTTTTCAAGAAATTCCGGGATTGATTTCCGAAAGTAATCCCATTCAGGATTGTTTTAAGTACGTTTTAGTGTTATTCGTACTTAAATTTTTGAGTACGACTCGTACTTAAAGTATTCCCAAAAAACTTAAATTATTAGTAGCTGTAAAGCTTGTCTCATCATTTCCTTTAGTACTTTCAAATGTTGTGGAAAAGAAAAATATAAAAAACATCTCCAAATTTTCAAAGTTTTTCTTGGGATTCAAAAAATCAATTGTTGATGGGAATAGCTATTCACATCCGCATTTGACTGCTTGCTTAGGCCAGATCGTCAGAAAACTTCATCCAAAGATTTAAGAAAAACTAAAGATATTATACAAATGTTAAGCGAATAAGAATTATAAACCTCAGTTTTACTTGTAACAATATCAAAGCTTAAACAAAAACAACAACAATGAACTTTTCTTACAGTCCCGACTACAATTAGTTGGTTTTTTGCCAACTCTTAATGTAGTTGTAAGTGGGTAAAGAAAAAACAAAAACAATGTACTTTATTTTATTTTGCCAGTTCAGTTTATTTACACTGCCACATGCGTATTAGTTATCCAAGTTTTTTCTTGGAATTCAAAATTTAATTAACAAGGTTTCGTTAAAATGCGCTAAATTCCCATTTCATACTATTGATAAAGTGAAATTTATTGTTGATGGGATAAGCTTTTCCTAAGCGAATTTTGCACTTATTTGTACAATTTGGCTTCCAAAAAAAAAATTTTTAGCGCGCCTATACTGGGCAAAAATATCTTTTAAAGCAATTTTCTCTTCTTTATCATCAAAATTTCCTAGTTCTGTTACGAAAGTAAAATTGGATCGAATAATAAATGTTTAAAGCATTTGTGAGGGTTTTCAAAAATATCAAATTTCAAGGCGCGAAATATAAAAAAACAAGTTAAAGCTTAACTGCGCAAAACTACTTAAATGTGATTTTTTTACTTAGGATGCCGGTATTGTTGATGACACCTTACCGATATTTGGTTCTAAGAAGAACAGGACACATTGCAAGTGCTGATCCAGGCATCTTTTCATGGGATTTACATACAGCCCAATTATGAATAAAAATTCCCCGGGAGTTTTTTCCCATCTCCCATTTTTCCTATGTAAATTCAATTGTAAAAATGGAAAAAGGGAAAAAAACTCCCGTAGAATTTTTATTCATAATTGGGCTGGTAGTAAAAATTCAATTGGAAGAGCCTCCAAACTCAATTTACGATCTTTGAATACCAGTCATAACCAAATTATAAGTGCCGGTTCACACACATCAAGTTTGACTCGTCAAGTCTTGAGCTTTTATGAGAGAAGGGAAGAGAGAATGCCATTTCTTTTCCCCTCTCTCCTAAAAACTCAAGACTTGACGAGCCAAACTTGACGTGTGTGCACCGGCAATAACAAATATAAAAAATCTTCAGTTTTCCATCATATGATGTTTCACAAATTAATCAATGTTATCGAATTTTTTAAATGTTGATGCCGCAGTAGAGAGCCTAACGTCGGGGCCAATGTGTTTTCATTATATTACCGTTATATCTAAAAATTAAATGCAACGTTTCAGTGCTTTTCGAAAAATTTAAATTCGCAAATAAATTCTGACGCTTCACCCTAATGTACATACATTCATACTTATGTATACATTTATCAATAAATGAATGATAATTTTCCATTTGTAGTAGTTTCCTAAAGAACCTTAAACTTAATTAAAAAGGAAACTTAAACTTGAAAAAACCTTGTACACATCCTTTTTTAAAGACATATTGCCTGCGGCTTGCGGTTTCTATAAGTTCCGAATTTGAGTAAAATCAAGTCTAATGGATTAATACAAATTGTGGTTGATAACACTGGTCGGCAAAAAAAAAGTTTAAAAAAGAAATACATGGAATATAAAAGTTTTGAAGCGTTTTATTCAAATATGTTTTAAGTTTTTTTTCCTTTTTTTATCACGTCCAGTTTTTTTATTTATTGGATCGACTAATATTTCGCCCGAATTAAGGGGGTTATGCTAGAATATTTCATCATAACTTGAAAACGATAAGTTCGATATTTATCAAAATACTCATAAACAGGGAAACCATAAATATGCAATTGCATGTTTTTCCTTGTGCGACCAATGAAGGCAGAAACAATATATTTATCCGTTTTAGAGCTTTTTATGAATTTTGGCATCGATTTGTTAGTGCAAATGTTTGCATATTTTACCGTTTGCAGCATTTTTTTTGGATAATTTAGTTAAAAGAGCTTTTTTGCAGCATATTTTAAGTTTGTAGCGTATATTTTGCCTTTTTAAGGCATATTTTGATACATTTAAGATTTTTTTGTGCTTTCGAAATAAATAAAAAAAAATTTTTTTTTTTTTGCGAAATTCCAGCACTTTTTAAAGTGATCTAACTATGTCCATCCGTCCATCTGGCTGGTTATCGGTCTATGTTAACATTGAGCGCAAAGTACAAATCGCAATCTTGTAGATAATTTGAGCATATTTGGTAAATACATTCTAAGGACGAAGCCTTTGTAAATGCTGAGAATCGGTCTTTAATTTCACATATTCCCCATAAAAACTTCTTTCCAAATAAGACTCTTTGTGTCCGTTAACCATCTTATTAGGTTGGTATTTATATCGAAATCTCAAAAATTCGTCTGTAAATACTATGGTGTTTGGGATTTACCGATTATAATTTTAGGACTGTTTTTATTAAATTGAACTGTTAATAAATTGTTGAATATTTTGTTTTAAAATTAGCAATTTTAATTTTTTTGGGGCATTTTTTCAAGTTTTTACTGCATATTTAATGCGCATAAAACCCGTTATTAGAGCATATTTCGGGTTTCCCTGCTCATAAATATTAGTCTAGCCCATAAAACCAGACGTGATAGAATCAAGCTGTGAACAGTTTTACATTTAGCACGTTAAAACCAATTTAAATTGCACAACAAAGTTCTTACTTCCGACTTTTTTTGTTTTTTGCCGACCAGTGTAACTTTTTCTTTAAAAAAAAAACTCCGTAATCTTTGCATCTAAAACAAAACTAACCACATTAAAACCACATTTTTAAACACGTTTTCTTATTCAATCAATAGAACAATTTTATAAATAAATAAGAAAATTAATGAAATCATGTCGTTTTATCTTGTTAAACAAATCTTAGATTACAAACCTATTTTTTTTTTGTTCGTTCTTTCATCCATTTTATTTCATTCAAATGTATTTGTTTTCATATTTATAAATTCCATCATTGTTTTACAAAATTAAATTGATGTTGTTTGTAAATGGTTTTTATTCACTCGTTTTTTTTTTCTTTTTTTTGCTTCTATGCATTTTCCTACATGCATTTACTGATTTAGTTTTATACACTTTCTTAATACATCCTTCTATACCTTTCCCCCCTTGCACCACACCCCTCTTTAGTACTATTATATCAGTTTTATTTTGTTGGTTTGAAACGTGCTATCAATTTGCATCGATCAATATCAAACTAAAAAGATTTCAATTTAATAGCAATACAACAATAACAAGCCAAACGACAACTTAAATAGAAAACAAGAACAAAAACAAAATGAAATAGAGAAAAAAAAATCGACTACTGAGATGAAACTAAATAAACGAAAATGGATGAGATTTTTGTAAATAATACAATTGAGGTATGAGTAAATGTTTATTAGTACTACAATAAATAAGATAAATAATACACTCAGGCAAATACTTTATAAGATTTGAGAAATTAGAAAATTTGTTGTCCAAAATTTTTTTTCCAGACATAATTTTGTTCGTAAGAAAAGGGTGAACCGGCCCTTTAATGTCACAAATGTTATTAACATTAGATCGAGAAGCAGAACCCAGTAGCACTAAACCGCTTCTGAAGTTCTGAACGCAAAATGGAAATTATTTTAAGTTGTTCTTAGTTTTTACTGGAATACAAGCACAGAAAAAAATAATTTTCATATTTGAAAACGCAAATAACATATTTGATTAAAAAAAATTTTGAATTTTCTGCGATGACGATTTTCGAGGTATTGATAAAGAAAAACTGCCATTTCTTCCACTTCTTTATTTGTCATTAGCCAAAAAAAAAGTGTTGCTTTTACTTCTGATTCATTATATGTATGTTAACAGTCTCTGTCTAATCAACGTAAAAAGCGGTTTTTGGCTGACAGTTTTTGGTTTCGACTGCAGTTTTTTAAACCCTGGGTATAGATATTGGATTTTTTTTTTCAACAACCAAGTTTATTAAGTTAATAAAAGAAGTTGTTGCCAAAAATACAAAATTTTTAAGTTATTTCTTTAAAAAAATTGTTGGAAATGTTAATTATGTTGTGCTAAAATCCCAATTGTTATTTTTTTAATAAATTCACTAAAATTTATTGTGGAGGGACAAGCTAATTCCCATGCGGATTTCGCTGGTTGCTAAGTCCAGATCATCAGGAAACTTTTTTCCAACGACTTTGGAAATCCTAAAGATATTTACAAATAAAACTGTAAAGCGAATGAGAATTACAAACACCCAAGTTTTCTTTGAAACGATATCAAAGCTACTAAAAAATCGACAAGAGTTGTAAAAAAACTGGTTTTTCTTTGATTCGAATATTTTTTTATTGAATATGAAGAAATATTTAATTTTTTCATTATGAAATAAAATTTATTGAGTGCTATTTTGCAAAGTGTAATTTTGACAAATTTTTTCATTGAATCAAATAATAAGTTTGTTGACGTAAAATTTTATTTTTAACAAACTGTGGTGCTAAAAATTTTCTTGAAATATATTTTTTTTTGTGAATACAAAAATGTTCCGCAAGCAGCTTTATAATCGTTTTTATGGACAACAACATAAAAAATATGGAGAAATTGGAAAAAAGTATACTGCAGTCGTTAGAAAAAAAGAAAAAAAGTTATTCAGGTAATATTCCGCCTTAAATATGGCTGGGTGTTTTAAGAAAATTAGATGGTTTAGATCAGCGTTTAAAGAACTGCAGTTAAAGTAGAAAAACTGTCATCTCTAATACTTTTTCATTTGTCATTGGCTAAAAAAACTGTTGCTTGTAGTTCTGATTCGCTAAATTCATTTTCGGTTTTAATTAAAATTGTAATTAAGTGAATTAAACGTTTAATTGATACTGTTACTTTGTTTATTGTTGCAAATTTATTTAATTAATTTCACAAATTTTTTAATTGAAATCAATTTTTATTTTTTTTTTGAAGCACTCAAGTGCTATTTATATAAAATTTCTTTAATTTTTAGGTTTCGATACTATTTTCAAATAACTCTCCAACTTGCCATTATTCGTTTTTGTGAGTGTTGCATTGCCATTATTTGGAATTTGTTTTCTCCAATATTCCTACATATTTTGTAAATGACGGACAAGTAAAGTTACTTTATTTTAGTTACATATTCCACCCTCTTATTCACTTTACAATATTTTATCAAGATTTATTTGGTTTTGAGTTTTCAGCACTGAATTCTCTCCTCCTGTCTCAAATATTTCTTTAAATTTTTCTATTCGTTTATTTTTGTTCAGAGTTTTTGATTTGATTGTATTCTATTTGTTATTAGTTTATGGAATAGAATAGCATTTTTGTTGTCACATAAACTGGAAGATGCATCATCGGTAGCAGCATCTGCAACAGCAACAACCACTTGCTACTGCAAACAATATGCCAAGAGAAAAAAGCAGCTAGCAAAACAACAACCTACAACTTGCAATAATACATATTGTTAAATTCCTGCATGAAGTCGTACATCATGTTGATGTAGTGACATGCAGCAGCACCAGCAGCAATATAAGTAACAACGGTTCTTGTTGCAACCAGCAATTGTTATACATACATATATGCATGTATAAATTTTTTTTTATAAATTTTGCTGTGAGTATTGTTGCATTATACACCATTCAACTTATTGAAGAATTTTTTTATTTTTTTTTTTTAGATTTATTGGTATAAAGTGTATTCAGTATTTAATAAAATAAACTGATGGAAATAAAACATTGATGAATGTGGATGTAACTAGTCATCAAATTGCAATAAATGTATTGTTTCGTTACAATAAATATAAAAAGCTTTTTATTTCGTTGTGTCAATATAATTAAATGATAAGTCAGTCAGAATAAAACAAAAATGATGTTTTTTCGAAACCTTATGTTTTCCAAAGGATATTTTTTGTTTGCAAGACAGGGTCTACACCTGAGATAAGATATAAGATGTTTATATCAGCAAACGTCAAATTCAATCACAGAGAGTATTATCTTACGTGTGGACTCTGAAATAGGTTTAGTATTAATGTTATAATAAATGCTATGAGACAGTTGTTATGAGAAATCTTATAACAAATATCTTACAAGATGAGCCGTCAAAAATACATATACATATAAACAATAATAAGACGCATTCATTTAATTGTTTAATTTTTTAGTGCAAATAGTTATAATCTTGTGATAAGTGTTTAAAAACATTATTTTTAACTAAAAAAAAAAAGAATAAAAACAACATAATTTAATATACGAGAATCATTCGATTATGAAATCTAAAAAGATCTTGAGATTAAGATTAACATGAAGAAAAGTGTTTTCTCATTCTGGCGATGTCCTTTCAGATATTATCTAAGAAATTATCGTATAAATTTTGTTAAGCCTAAAAGTATACTCTATTACTTTATTTTTTCAAGGAAAGAAGGTGATACAGAAATCGATGTGTAAAAAATTAACGGTTTCTTATAACTTAAATCAATCTAAAGCTTGACCTCTTTTAGAACATTTTTTCCAGGGTTTAAAAACTGCAGTCGAAACCAAAAGCTGTCAAAAAAAACGGAAAACAGTTTAAATTTAATGGATCAGAACTAAAACCAATAGTTTTTTGGCCAATGACAAATGAAGGAGTGAAAGAAATGTCTCTACTTGGACTGCAGCTTTTTTAGTCACTGGTTTTATCGGCTCCACGAAAAGCCCCCAAATGAAATAACACCCAAACGAGAAATGAAATATTCCCCAAATTTTTTGAATTTTGGGCATAATTTCATTTTTGTTGCTGATGGGGTTAATTTCATTGGGGTTATTTTATTTTCATCATTGGGTGTTATTTCATATGAAATAACTCCCAAATATTGGGGGTTGTTTCGTTTTCGCTTTGGGGTTTATTTCATTTATTTTTCGATGTTATTTCATTCACTGTTTTTGGGTGTTATTTCCTATTTTTTGGGATTTATTTCATTGGGGGTTATTTCCTGGGCGTTATTTCATTGGGGGGCTTTTTGTGGAGCCGTTTTATCTATAGAGCACAACTTGTGTTGTTTACAGTGATTGGAAAATTTTGTTTTAGCTGAAAAAATTAAATTAACTCGTAAACATTTCCGTGTAATGTCGAACAAAAAACTAAAATTTGTGTACAACCTTTCACTTTTTGAGTTGCTCTGGCAGCGACTGTTTACATTTAATGAATCAGTTTTTTTTCCAATAACAAATGAAGAAGTGGATGAAATGACAGTTTATCTACTTTTACTGCAGTTCTTTAAACGCTGATTTTCTAGACCAGTGAAGGGCACACATAATACTATCACATTTATGCTTGTGTGGGAAGCAGCAGAAAACGAACGACGCTCATCAAAAAGAAATGGCAACGAAGCAACAGCCCGGTGCAGACAATACCTGGAATTCGGCAGGAATTCAAAGTTGACCAATTTTCTGCAGATTTTACGATTTCTTGAATTTTGGATCCACAGTAGTCAGTAATCCCAATTTGATTATTGGTTAGGGCCACTAAAACCATATTCGCTTTGCAAAATAATGTTTTTTTCCACGGAAAGGTGCGTTTGTGTTTAGTGTGGAAATTTTGTGAGATATACATTCTTAAAGGTGCACTGGAGTCAGCCACCCCAGTTTGATGATTGTGTTTAGGCATATTAAATTTTTAAAGGAATGCTCTTGCTTGGAAATTTTGCGAGAAATAAATTCTTTAAGGAATTTAAATGGGTGATGATGTTTGTGAAGGCGAAGCACTTAGTGAGTGAATGAAGGATCGAGCTAGCCGAAAAGCAGTAAAAGATTTGGTGAAAGAGCAAAAGTTTCAGCAGCCGGCGATGAAGCGGAGTGTGGTGGTAAAGGCCTACCACCGTATTCACAAACGATTATTAAATTTAATAAACGTTAAATAAGGACAAATTGCTTTAAATCTTTATTAAATTCAAACATTTTTGTATGAATACAGGCACTAGTAGTTTGTGAGCTAATAAAGATCCGAGGAAGCCGGAAAGCGGTGGAACAGCGTGTTTTGGTAAATGAACGAAAAGTTGAGGAAACGGTAATGTTGGATGATATTTGAGTAGTATGGTGGTTATTGGTGATGAGTGGTGCTTGTTAGTGGATGAGGGGTTAAACTTGGAATTGGTTGAAATAAAGTGTTAAAAGCCTTGGATAGAGAAGAAGTTGATGACTACTGCCACCGAACGTGTTTTTCACAGAAAGATGCTTAATTTTTGCTGAAAGAATGTCAGCCAATTGTAGTTGTGGAATGTAAGAAAAGATAAACTAACTGTTTATTGTTAGTATTTTGTTGCAAATGAAACTTGAGAATTTGTCATTCTCATTCACTCTACAGTTTTATTTGCATAATATCTTAAGCTTTTCTTAAGCTTTTAGGTAAAGGTGTTCTGATGATCTAGCCTAAGCAACCAGTAAAATCCGGAGTGATTTTCTCAATTGAAATTCCTTTTGGGGACCATGTTGTCGCTGTGTTTAAGACCCAAATCTTAGAAAGGGAGTTCCTGAATTGCAAGAGCACTTTCCACTTGTGGAATGTTCGAATTGTGAGGACGGATCTCTGTGTGCTGTTGCTATCTTAAGGAATCTGCCAACTATGCTTATACGGAGGAGCTAAGATAGCTCAAGCTCCTAAACAAGGGCCGCATAGTTTGGCATCCAGTGGTAAAGATCAACCGTGTGATTAAGCCAAATGGCGTTGCTTATGTAAATCTCTGCCGCATCTGCTCCACGACAATACAGGTTGGACAATTGTGCTGTTTGCATGATAAAGATCTATGAGTTTGGCTACGAATTGAACTCTCATACGTCCTCTTCTACGAATTTAGCCCTAAGTGTTTATTTTTTTTATACACCTTAACGGGAGACTTCTTTAAAAAATATAATCCAAAAAACTGTATTTCATTTAAAGGGTCACAGACTTATAGATGGATATTAAAAGGGGGCTACTTTTCCAATGATTTTTTTAATCCAAAAAAAAACTGTGTTTCGTTTAAAGGGTCACAGACATATAGAGCCGCCCTCATTTTGCAAATTGTTTTGCCTACAAAATTACCCTGGCGAAGGGTACATAAAAACAAATTTATTTGTAATTTTAATAGTACTCTTTTAATTTTATATCAATTTGTTTCTCATATTCTTATAACAAAGTTCTTATAAAAAAATTTGTTTTAACTTCGTTGTTTTATCGTAATCACTTAAAGAATTCTTAATTCTCGTTGCAATAATTTCGCTGTCTTTAAAATACGCTCTTCTCCTTAAACATTATAAATTTGTGATAATCGTTAAAAGTAAAAAAAAATATTACAATAATAAATAAATTAAATAATATTAATATTTGAAATAATTAAAGAATTGTTAAAAAAAAACTTAACACAATATTAAGAAGACGGAAATAAAATAAATAATTTTGTTAAAATTTCTACTATAAAATTAAAAAATTAAAAACTTAACTAAAAGCCAATTAATTAAAGTATTTAATTTAATTAAAACTAAAACTTATTTTTAAATAAAAGGAATTACAATTTATTTGTTTGTGTCTAAATTAAACTGAGTACATTGTTTATAAAAATTTAAAAGGAAAAAAAAAACATTTTATAATCTAAAAACAGGGGCGTGTTACATATGAAAAATTAAAATCAATTAAAAAAAGCAAACGTTTTTTTTATAGAATTTAAATAAATTTTAATACGCCTCTGTTTGTTATAAGGTTTTTGATTTTATTTATTTATTATTATTTTATTTTATTTTGAGTGTTTTTCGATATTTTTAACTTTATTTTTTAGGGATTATCACAATGACAACATCACTTATATATTTAAAAAATTATTTTTTTTTCTTTTGTTAAGTTTTAAATAATATTTAATAATTCATATAGTTTAGTTTAGTATGTATTATTTTTTTTTTTTTTTTGTTAAATCTGTATTTTCTAGCTATTAAATGGCTGTTGTTGTACTTAAAATTTAAACTTGAAGTTTTTTTTAAATTTAAACAAAAATAAAATTTAAACTAATTCGTTCGTCAGGATTTTAATTATGGTCCATTAAATATTAGTTGGTCAATTGTTTATAAAAAAAAATAATAAAATTTATCACAAATAAGTTACGTCCGTTAAATAATTAAATTAATATGTCAAGATTTTTTTTTTAATTGAATTGAATGAAAACGTTAAGGCGCTTTAAAAAAAAAAACATTTACTGTCGTATTCATAAAAAATTAAAATGGATTTGAAATGTATTTAAAGAAAAATTAGTATGACAATTTTGCCTTAAAACACATTTCAAACTTACTTTTTTGTGAATACGGCAGTTAATCATTTTCATTTTCTTCTGACAATATATCCATGATTTTTTTTAGGTTGAAGATCATCACCAGTGATCCATGTCTCTTATACGATTAATAGGAGGATTTCTGAAAGAAAAAAATTTTGAACTTTATTAAGTCAATTTAGCAATCAGAAATCAGAAAATGTTAATGGTTACTTTAATAATTTTAATGATTAACGCAATAATGTCATTAATCTATCTCAACTAAATTAACAAGCCAATGAAAAAAAAGTAAAATCAATAGATTGTTATTCAAATCTATACGAACTGGTTTATATTAATAACACTGGTCGGCTAAAAACAGCTCTGTGCCCATATTCCGTAACTCGCGCGTCGAGAAACTTTTGGATTGAAATGTGAGAAATAAAAAAATTCCATAAATTAAAACAAACAACTGTTTTTCTGACAGTGTTTTAAATGCAGCTGCGTCTGTAACAGTTGTCACGTAAGGAAATTCAAAGGAAAAGTGTGACTGTTAAATTTTTGAGCGAAAGTTCCTGTTTTGAACTGTCAAATAAACTCACGAATAAAAACAGGGTGAGAAGAAATTTTTAAGCTAAAAAATATATTAAAAATGCAATGAAAAACATCACGGTAGAGGTGAGTGTTTTGCTCTTGGCAGATTTGTTTCAATGTTTTATTATTTTATTTTTAACATTTTTGACAAAAATATGAAAAACGGAAAAATGGACTTTGGGCTACAAAAAGAATTCTTGACAAAAAAGTACGAAAAAACAGAAGTAAGGAAGAACATGTAAATCTATTAAAGTAGATAATCATTCAAAGCCAATTTCGATCTACCAAACGTTAAATACAATTTGGTTTAAAGATTGATGTTTGACAATTGGCTGCTAGCAGCCGTCAATGGCTGTGAGTGTTAAACGGCAAGCCGTTCTGAAGAGATTGACTGGTTGCAATCGAAACATGTAAGGGTACCCTGTCCGTGAAAACCTGGGTTCGATTCCCGTGGCAGTCAAAAATGAAAAATTTATCAATAAATTTTTATTCATTTCATGTTTTAAAATTCCTCGCCGCATAAAAATAATTAAATGAAAATTAAATTTGATGAACTTTAGCCTAATTGAAATATCAACATTTTGATTAAAACTCATAAACAGTTCAATTTAATAACCACAATACTAATTATCATTTTTGAAAAGTATTCAAATGTTTTCAAAGCTGCAACAATTAAATTCGCAATTTAAAATATTTGGCATAGCCGACGGTTGTATTTTTGCCGCCGTTGCGACGCATTGTTAAACATTTTAAATTTTATTAAATTTTGGTCACCGTGAGCGTTCTCAACGTTTGCAATTTCCCATCGGTTTCGAGTGGAATATTATGGCATTTACAACGAAACGACGTTATCTCTTTTGATAGTATTCGAAATGAGTAACAGTCACTCGTTTTTTAACTTTTCGAGAATCGACGGTTACTGTTCAATGATTGAGTCCATCCCGTCAAGTACATATTTGTTTTGAAATATTATGAAAAAAGTCTTACACATAAATGATTATAATGCTGGCCCTCTATTTGAAACCAATATACAAAACAGCAGTTTCAGTATTAGCAAGAGGCACTAACAAATTTGATGTTATGCAAATAGATCATTGAACGGCCCAGGAAGAAAAGCCACGTATGAAATGACGTTCCCAAATTTCCTTTTATACTTCTACAATTTATGAATTCCATTAAAAGGCAGTGTTCGAAAATTACTGTTCTTTAGTGTTTGGTTCGATGGATATGTGGAAAACACAAGCTCTAATAGTGTTTGTATAGTGTTTGTGATCTTCCAACTCAAGAAAAATATAAGGACATTTTATTGCGATCTGTTTTTTAACTACAAGATCCGTTGTGTTCGGTTCAGCTCATTAGTGTTTGTTCATTTCATTTTTTTTTTTTTTTATTTTATATTAAAAATTTTTTAAATTTTACAAGAGAAGAAATAAAATATTAAATATGATAAATAAATGAATTGCATTAAATTGTTTAAAATTAATTGTTTTTTTTATTTTTCTTGTAAAACATACCAGTTGTTTTGACAATTAACTATGTTGCTTGCATATTAAACAAACTGTTCGTGAGGCCTTTTAGCGTTTATCATATAATCTTTCGTTTAAAGGGCCGTTTTTTTCAATAAAATCGCTTATTTTGGTCGAAATATTCCAAATTCTGTGGACATTTGTGTTTATGCAATACATCAGATTTAATGAAATTATCGATTTTTATGTTTTTGTTTTGCAGTTTTGCGTTTTAGGTAACGATATACGAAAAAAAAAACAAATAGTCAGCAAAAAAAATTGTACGCAAACAAAACATGTACACAATACACGTACAAGCTATTCATACTATGGTCGATGCTTAACTTCAATGTTAAAAAAGAAACACTATAGAACATTAAAATAAAATGTTTTTCTACAGTATCACTAAAATTGTTCTGTTTTACAACGAAGAACAGAACACTATATGCTCGTTACTTTCTTGGAAATAGTTACGAACGGTGTTAAGAATTGTGTTCGTATACAGAAACTCTAAAAAATATATATCGTTTCTGGGTGTGTGAGCCGTACGCTAATTAATGTTCTGTTTATTTGCGAACACTCTTAAAAACAATGCGCATATTTCAACGTTTTTATAATCTTCTTAATATTTTTGTCGATTTTAGAAATGATTTTGTGAACCTTCATAAGCTACTCGGGAACTAGCGCCTTGCAGTCAGTCAAGTTACCTTGATAGGATGATATTAAACTTGAATAACAGCATTAAATTTGTTGCGAACGCGGTGTGATATCACTTCCTCCAGGTGACCATATTATAAGTTTCAAGTATTTCGGTATATAAAGTTGCTGTTTCCTTTAAACATTGTTTTATATTTATTTTATACCATCTAAATTAAATATTCAAAATATTTCTCAATTAAAAAAGTTCTTAATTGGGTTTTTGTTAACTTTTTAAGTACAATTTTTATAAATATAACACTAATTTTCTGGCTTTGCACAAAAAGTAAACAACTTTTCCAACTAAAACAGTTATTATTTTTTCGTATTTTTTGTGCTTCATACGACGAATTTAAACAGTGAATTTTTACCGACCAATTCGTCTTTTTAGACGAAATTCGTTTCTTGTTCCGGTTGTGTTCCTAACATAAGTTACTACACGTGTTGAAGCCCAGAGACTTTTAATAACGATTTTGGTTCGAAATGTTGCTTAAATGCTATAAAAAGTTATCATTATTGCAACGAATTATTAGTGGCAGCCAAAAAAAATATCCATGATGCCAAGGTGCTGAATTTGTTGAGACCAAGTTAAAACAGACGATCACAGGGGAGCTGAACTGAAAACATTTGATGAGTTTAAAGCGATAATATTAGAACATGTTATTGCCCGGCCACATGGTCTAAGTCCAGCTAAAATTATTAATCAGCTGCTATAAAGTTCTCACCATTGCCTTTCCGACTACAATTTGTTTGATCGTTTTTGCACAAAATTTAACAAAATGTTGAATTACTTACGGTAACATTCTCGACAAGGCATGTTTGTGCAACGGTGATATTTGTATGGCCGCCGATCCCATCGATGAACCCGAATCTTGTGACAAAGTTCTTTGCATATGCATCGGATGTGATTGAATCTGTTGAGCCCGGCGAAAAGGATAACGCCATGGACTCTTCGGAACATCATTTTGAAATGCCTTGTTCTCAACACCGGCACTCATGTGAGAATGTTGGTGTACATGGCCAGCCATGTGTACAGGCATATTGCTACCCGAGCTACCACGTTGATGTTGCATATGAGAACTATCACGAGCTTTTGAAGACAAACGTCTCAATATGCGAGATCCTAAGCCAGGAGGATCTTCTAGATTGCGGCTAGTGCGTTTGCGATAACGCACATCACTTGATTCCTCTAAAATAACATGACGGTCATAGGGAGTGCCATAGTAGACCTCTAACACAGTGGAAAATGTATGAGGCCAAACCAAATCAATGATGGAAATTAAAACACCAGCTACGAAACACAGAATGCCTGAAAATTATTTAAAAGATTTGTGCATAGTGTTAACAATTTCAAGGATTCCTTAAGGAAAGTAAATTAAAAATTTATTAACATATTTCAACCTACCTGCCACCAGCAATAGCCAATAACACCAACCCAAGTGAAATTCCAAACGACCACCCTCCATGTAAATTGTTAACGGCCGCTTGGGCAATTGACAATAGTAACCCACATTCGTGCCAATCAACAGTGCACCAGTTAATGCTTTCATATATGCACCATACCGTGGCACAGCGATAAGTAACAAATTCATCAGCAGCCAAGAGGCCAACGATGCCCACAGCATAATGCTGGCAAAATAGCCAGCAGCACGATATTGACCACCCCACGAAAATCCTTCACGGCCAAGACTAAAATACTCAGCCACAGTTAAGATGGGAAATGGCAAGCCACGCTTCAATGCATCACGATAATTGCTACTCATATCAGTGGCACCCTCCCAAGTAAAACGTTCATTGTAATCGATGTCGGGTGGTGTCCAATTGCCAACGGGTATGGCTACAACGGAAACAAACAAAAAAGGAAGAGAAGAAAATAAAATAAAATTAAAACCAAAAATCGTTACAAAAAAAATTGTTTGCGATGAGAGTAACTCTACTTGAAAATTATTTAAGGCTATAAAAGATGTATGCAAGTTGCAGGAACCAGAAAAATAAGCAATGGCAACAACAACAAATAACACACTTCAGACATCTGAAAATGCTATAGAGCGTAAATGCTGATTTTCAGTTTTTGTTTTCTTTCGTTAAATTCTTTTCCATAAAATTTATTTGTTCATACGAATAAGAAACGAATCGTTATCCATTAATTAAATGAAATATTGGTTTTTATGAACTCAGGCCAAAATGAAAGAAATATTAAATTAATATTTTTATTTTTTTCTTTATACGAAATTACTTAATTATCAAATTAATATATTCCATTCTAGGCGAATTCATACAGGTGACCGCATCAGAGAGAGAGAGGGGGAGAGGGAGAGGGAGAAAGAGTTATGCAAGCTGTTCCTTTTTTGTGTGTATTTAAGTTATGTATTCTTAATGTCAAACTTCATACAAAACAAATTGACAGCCAGCATAACTCTTTCTGTATAGCTCTCTCTGGGACACCTGTATGAATTCGACTTGACTTAGGGTTTAGAAAAAATTTAAATCCTGAATTCCCAGATGCTTATTAGTAAGGCTTTCAATATTTTCATGCTATTAATGCAAAATTTTTTTTTTACGCATTTTCAAAAAAAAACCTGATATAAAAAAAATATTTTTGCAAAATATCTAGGATCTGTTGTGCAAAAACCCTTGTTACGAAAGGCATTTTTTCAAGATGTCTTTTAAAAAAAGAAGACTAAAAAGTTCTATTGCTTACATCTTACAAGCCGGGTTTGTGGAAAATGTAAGTGTCATATTAGTTTAACCCTTAAATGTCCTACATGGTCTGGCCCGGTCATATTTGACTTTCATACGCAACATCTTTTTTTGTAGCAAAAGTTTTAAGAAACAAAGTCTATGAATTCTAAAAGAAGTTATCCTAAATTAAAAAAAAACAAAATCTGGAATCATTTATAGCACAAAAAACCTTCCACAAGAAAAAGTTCACTAAGTACACATCATGGTCTGGCTGGACCACAGGTTACTTTTGTGGATCATTGCATTTGCACTGACTTTGCTTATTCTGTTAAAGGGTCTTCTGCTCGAGATGTTGTTGCTGCTGGATTGTTGTTGTTTTCAAACTGTGTTTTGCTTTGTCGCCGCATTTGCGGTGGTATCAGCATAATTTGTTTAATTCATCTCCGCGGGAGCGGGATCTGCTTCGTGGACTTTGGAAAAACTCGGTTTCTAAATCATCCAACAGACCATGTGGTGGTGCACTTAGTGGCATTAAGGTTATAGAACATCGAAGGGTTAATGTGTTTTTTATGTTGACTTCATCTTAGCCCTATTCACAGAAGAGGGTAAAATAATAGGGACACCGTTGGCTAATTTGGGTAAAAAAAAAACAAACTATTGGGAAAGAAGGGAAAAGAGAATACCATTTCTCCTTAAAATTCAAGACTTGACGACTAAAACTTGAAAAGTGTGTTTTTATTGAAATTGCGTCTTCTGCAGCCGAATTCTGTTATTCGCTTAGCTAAAGCTGTATCTCGATCGCTAAAATGCCTTAGAGAATACAAATTAAAAAAATTTTAGCGATGAAATTAAAAGCTAAAATTGCGGCGAATTAAATTTTTATGGCATTGCCAAATTTAGCAATGCACGTTACAGTATTACATTCGTTGCCAAAAATCGATAAACCAACTTTTTAGATTTCTAGCGATAGAGATTTAGTTTTAGCGAATTACACAATACGGCCACTGGTTTTGTAGCGCGACAAGCATAAACAGTTTTTTAAGTATCTTTTAACCCTTTGATATTCTACATGGCCTGGCCAGACCATATTTGATTTTCATATGCAATATAGCAAAAGTTTTAAGAAACGAAGGCTATGAATTCTACAAGTAAGTTGTCCAGAATCAATAAAATAAATTTGGAATCATTTAGATCACATTTAGGGCACAAAAACCCTCCCAAAAGAAAAAATTCGCTAAGTGCATCTCATGGTCTGGCTGGACCACAGGTACCTTTAAAGTACAAAACAGGGCCAAAATACTAACTCGCAATCCGAGCATGTACAAACGTACCCGTCAAGTTCAACTTATTACCCTCCGTTTTCCGTTATTTGTAAAACCACAATCAAAGCTCAAAGACAAACTCGTTTTTGCTACGGTAACTGCAACAAAGCTGTGTGCCTTCAGCATTACAGGGAGACAAATACGCATATTTGCAATGATTGTTTTACAGAATAAATTCAATATTTAACAATTTTTTTAAAAGGACTGATTTATTTTAAAATAACACAAAATAAGTTCAAAATTCTGTTTAGTTTATTTATTTAGCTGGGGTTTTCAATCGTGCTCAGGCCAGACCATGTTGAACATATAGAACAACAAAGGGTTAAACTAATTAATATCCCGCTTCAAACCTTTTACAGTATTATAAATATACGCTAGGCTACTTTCGGATTTTTAAAAAAAAGTTAAAAAATTAGGGCGTATTTAGAAAAATTGGAATGTAAAGAGTTTGAAACGGGTTACGCGTGTAAAGAAATTTAAATAACTTTAAAACTTACGAAGATCTTATTTTTTAAACTTTTACTGTATAATTTATTTTGGTAAAAAAAAAATTAAATAAATTAATGGGTCGAAGTAAGAAAAATTTTAATTTAAATTACAGTGCACGCTCGATAACGTGAACTAATTAAAACCAAAGGAGTTCACGTTAACAAAAGTGTTCACGTTTTCGAATGCCAAACAAGTATGAAGTGGATATGCATATATTAACACATTTAAATTCATATTTTTTTGTTTATTTATATTCAGAATTATATACAGAACTATAAATCGGAGAAATATTTTTATTTAAAAAAATCAGTCATCTTTTTTTGTATCTTCTGTTTTTCTAACAACTGAAACACAACTTTCTCCCTTAGACGTCTTAGTACATTCATATCGCTTTGTTCGACGTCTTCATGGCTAGCCCACTGCATAGCTTTGTTGAAAATTTTTACTGCTTCACTGGGTTTAATTTTCTCCGAAGCTTCTGAGATGCAGTCATCATCGTTGGATTCGTCCTCCTCTTGACCAAGTCGGAGCATGGCGTGTTGTAGTAAAAGAGATCCGATTCTGACAAAAAGTTGTTGTATTCCTTGTTATGACAGCACAACGCATATGTGAAAATCAGTTAATTTTCAAAGAAGAGACAGAGAAAAAAGAGATTGAGAGAAAAAGAAGAGTACAAGAAGGGTACGAATTAAAACAAAAGAGAAAACAGTTTGATATTTATGTTGTGCGATCAAAACAAACACCGATAAAAAAGTTCAAGTTATAGAGCTTTCTTGCTTTGTTCACGTTTTAGAGTAGTCAATGCACAAATAAATTTGTTCACGTTTTGGGGTGTTCACGTTTTAGAGTGTTCACGTAATCGAGCGTGCACTGTAGTAATTTCCGGTTTGGCAGATATTTATTTTTTTATTATTATTATTATTTTATTAAGCTTGAGGTCTCTTTTTTTAAAAAATATTAAATTTATTGAACCAATATTTCGGCACTCCGTTGTGTGCCTTCTTCAGGGTTTTTTTTCTTTAATTTTTGA
Source organism: Pollenia labialis (assembly GCA_949318255.1). Classification (NCBI taxonomy): domain Eukaryota; kingdom Metazoa; phylum Arthropoda; class Insecta; order Diptera; family Polleniidae; genus Pollenia; species Pollenia labialis. Next base: position 18,734,965 of record OX439141.1, read on the forward strand.
CAAAAATTACAATTTTTAACAAATGAAATAAATTTAACCATTTTTTTAGTTAATTTTTTTTTAAGATCAAACGATTTCCTATAAGACCAACTTAACTTGATAGTTTTGCTTTCTTGGTTTCTAGGCCAAAACAATAATTTAAAAAACGACTTTTCAAATACTACCTCATATGTTTAATTATGTATGTATACTTAATATCCCTGCAGGAGTTTAAGAGTTAATGGTCAAAATGCCACTAGTACAATTACTAAAACAAGAGGTACTAGTGCTGTCGGGGTTTCAGTTTTTATATAAAAATCCTAGTGTTTATGAGTACCAGTACTTTATGTAGTATAAGGGCAAGACTTGTAGACTAAAAAAAACAAAACTAAAAGTCTAGTAAATATTTGTATTTTAATCATTAATTTATGATATTTTTATTATAAAAAATGTTAAATGCATAATACTTATTTTTTCTATACACAAGAAGAACTAGTAACAAACTGGTTCTAAAGCACCCAATGTGGTCCAATTTTACTAGTACACGTCTAGATCCAATAGTACTAGTGATTTTCCAGGCACACTCAATGATAATTTTACCATTAAGATGGTATAGAAAAGTTTACGGTTGAGAACTAGAACTGGATATGTTTGTACTAGTTTGGAACTAGTTAGGTACTAGTTCAAGCGCCGGCAGGGTATATCTATGATTTCGTAACGTAATATTTCCACTTTATTGAATTCGTTTTCACTTACAAACTTATTCTTATTTTTTTATTATTATTCTTGAAAAATCTACATTTTATTTTGTGAAATAAGATTAACAAATAGATTTCAATTAACCTCAAGTCACATAAAAAACCGGCACGTTGCACAGTGGCGCCATTTGAGTTGTTTCGTTGCAAAAATCATATCTTTTGAACCGAATAAGATAATTGAACAGTTTAAACAGCATATGATAGATAACTGTTCAGCCTATGAAATGAGCGTTTGGAAAGGGTGCTACGCTTTGTAGGGGCCTACTTATGGGTTATCAAAGTTAAAATTAGTAGAAAAATCAATTTTATGGAAACTAAAAAAAATTATTTTTACATTTTTAGATTGTTTTTATTTTTTTTCTTTAGGGTTTTATGTTTTAAATTATTACCCAACAAATTAAAAAAAAAATATTTTTTTTAAATTTATTTTTTCAATTTTCTGTAAAATATTCATCACAATTCGTAAGAGAAGGTTATCTAAAAGACTAACCATTTTTAAACTATAATTATTTTCAAACTCTATTCGTGACTTCACATGCCGTAGGGAAGAAATAAGTGGATCGGAAGATGATGCCAACATGTTGAAGACGTCCTCATTTTGCCTTACCCTTAATGCTTTGAATGTGTTCTGCAATCTATATTTTTTATAAAATTTGTTAAGAGACTCCTGTGCTTCTTCAGAAAGCTCTCCAATTGGCAAAGACTGGTACTCAATTATATCTTTGCCATGCGCCAATATTTTACGGACGGTCGGGGTCAACTTCTTCTGTGGATACGCGTTGGCACAGACACACCATAATTATTCCATGCAAATAATAGGACTAGTCCAAACATGCGTGTAAAATGTAGCCCACAAGGGACTTGGACTAGTCCAAAAGTAACCCAAACGTATGGAAAAAACATGGTCTATTTAACATTACGATGTCCTAGGGCAGGACCATATAACACAGCTTTGGATTACAAAGGAGTAGTCTAAAAACTGTATACACAAGAGGATTAGTTTTAACTTCGTCTAAAAACAAAAACATGTCGTTAAAAAACGAAGACATGTCGTCCCACTACAAGCACAATGGCATGGTCGGTGTTTGCATTACATCGGACCTGTCCATGGAGTAGTCCATTTAATCATGTTTTTTCCATACGTTTGGGTTACTTTTGGACTAGTCCTAGTCCCTTGTAGGCTACATTTTACATGCGTGTTTGGACTAGTCCTATAATTTGCAGGGTTTGCTTGCACACACACACACATGCAGAAACTAACACGCATTAATAAAATTAAACACACACAGCGTAATAAAGAAAAACTTGCAATTTATTTGAACAAACAATTGTTAAATGCCAACAATGATGAAGTGAATAGCCAAAAACTCGCAACGCAACAAGAAGCGAACAAATAATTTCTAACTGCAATTGCAGTAAGCAGCAACAAACATAACTGCAGCTACAACAAAAACACTAAATTAAAAATACAAATATGGAAACCTTTAAACTATTCTAAATCAAGTATCACTTTTGTAATTTCCGTAAGACAATTTAGAAACCTGGATATTGAAGCTAAAACGACAATCGACCAAACAACCGAACATCCAACGTAACGACTAAACAACTCACTATTCAACCAGTCAACCAAACGAGAGCCCAGCAACCACTTTAATACGTTTATGCATGAGTAGCTGTAGAAACATTGACATCGTATAGAAACAAAGGCAACAAAAGTATTCTTACAATGAAATAGCAACAACATCAGGGCTCTTTTGCAAACACTTTTATGTTGCTGTTAATACATAAATGTATTATAAATATGCAAGTGCTTAAAAGGAATATTTTGATCTTAGAGGGGAAGTTAAGCGGTATAACGTCTTTCATAGAGGTGCACATGTGCGGAAACTTTTCGTCTGTTATGCACATGGGAATGCCAGAAGCGATTCCTTTATCCTGAATTTCCCAAGCATTGCGGTTCTGGCATCAGTCTGCAGCTAAAAAAAAAAGTCGCAAAGCGTTTGGCCATGAAAAAAATCAATTTAGTCATTAGCCATATAACTCAGAGAGATGGATAAGTTTAGTATTTCGCACTTGAATTAACCGTACATGAATCAATCTTTCTGTACTCGATTCAAGAAAATCAATACTTACCGTACTATTGATACCGCTTCGGATTGATTTAAGTACGGATGGATTGATTTTTCTTTTCAGTGTGAGCGTGTGTTTTAAACAGACGGACAGACGGAAACACGTAGGACGGACACATACGAACATGGCTAAATCAGCTTAGAATTATTCAAGGAGCCAGATTACATATATTTTGTGGGGTTTAAGGTCAATAATAAAAAAGTTTCCCAAAGGTTTCACCACTAGTGGTGGAGGAGGGTAGAGGAAGTAAGAGTGCTGTATTCGGCTATGCAGAATCTTTTTTACCCTTCACTATGGTGCAATAAGAACAGAAAGTTAAATACATCTTATAAAAATAAATAAATCTATCTTGTGCCTCGCTCACTTTCGGTCTTTTCAGTATTTACCGCTGGTTAAGTTAGACCAAATATCACCACAACAAAATTATTCGTTTCGCGAGTGTGGATTTGAAATGTGATATAAAGTAAATTATAGACCGATCATCACAAAACGGCATGGCGTTGTTTCTAGTTAGAATAGGCTTAGTCGTACCAAATTTCACCATATTTGCATTATTCAATGCAGTTTTAGGCATATAAACGATTTTTTCGAGAGTGGCAATTTTTAATTATGAAGCGATCTTCACAAGCTTTCATGTTAGTTAACGTGAACAAAAGCTATCTTGAACGATAAAGTGACAACTGTCCGATAAAATAAAAAATGTAATTTTTATACTGTGGCAACATTGCAGTATATACCGACTACTTTTGTTCGTTTAAAATACATGGTGGCAACGCCTTAGTTTTGCTTGTTTCTTTAATTAAAAGCACAAGTAAATTTGTTGTGCTTAATTTTTGGTTTTTATGGTAAATTGTTTTTTTTTTTTGTGTTTTATTGTGTTAAAAAAAATGTCGAAAATAAATAACACAGGTCAACACGATTTTTGAGTCTGAGTTCTGTACCTCTGAATTTGATTACATATGCCAAACTAAAGAAAGAAATAATATTTTTATCTAATAAAGTTTGCTTTTGTAGATACCAGAACGAAATTTCAACATTTATGGAAAAGGTCTATTTTTCAATGTCAATCATATTTAAAATTAAAACAAGTTATGAATTATATATTTTAATTAATTTTTATTATAAAAAACAGCACAAATAAACATAAAAATTAAAAAAAATGATACAAAAGAAGCTTCAAAAATTAATACTTTTAGTATTTCTAGTGTAATCGTCAGAACTTTCTCGTATGAGCATCCAAATGTAGTCACCCATCATGTTCTCATTATATTGTCCTTGATATCTTTGTTCAAAGTTCATTATATCCTGGTGGAAGCGTTCCCCTTGCTCTTCTGAATATTCACCCAAGTTATCTTTGAATTTACCCAACTGTGCATGTATGTAGCATGTGCAGTTTGAGTGACATTCTGCAACCCATGACTTTGAAGCTGTCAAGCATATTAGAAAAAAGCACTTCATAATTCTCGGCCTTCTTGTTACCAAGGAAACCATGAATGACTGCTTTAAGGCTGAGCCACGCTTGTTTTTCATGAATACTCAGGAGCTGAAGAAAATGTTCACTCGCCATTATTTTCTTTATTTGTGGACCGACGAAAATGCCAGCTTTAATTTTAGCCTCTGACAGTTTTGGGAAAAATGTTTTTAAATATTGAAAGGCTTCGGAGTCTTGACGAAGAGCCTTTACGAATTGCTTCATTATATTAAGTACAAAAGCAAACTTTATTTATTATTAATGGAGTTCCTGTTTACTTTTCCATTTATATAATCAGAAAATTATCACTAAATAAAAGACTCAAACAAAAATTTTTTTTTTGTTGACCTGTGTAATGAAATTGAATCTGCCAGAAAAAGGGCAAAAATTGAAGTTACCATATCTTCAGCAGAAAATATGGCATCTTCAAGCTCTTAAAGTTCACTTGTTAAGTTACCATGAGGACAAACCTGATGTTAGCTTATCAGTCACTTTTTAGGTTAATATTAACTTGTAATAACCAAAAACTATTTATCTGTCAGATAGCATCCTAAAAATAACTATTTGTAAGTTATAATAATGGCCCAAATTGTAAACAGTCGCTGTCAAACTAAATCAAAAACCGAAAAGCTGTAAATTTTCGTTTTTGGATTGACAGTTTTTGGTTTCAACTGCAGTTTTTTAAGCCCAGGTTTTATTTATAAAAAAAAATTTTTTTATTAGTTTTTTATTTTTAAATTCTTTAAAAGAACATTTCGTTCTTGATTTATCATCGACCATTAAACAGCGGGAGTGGGGACAAGTATTAGTAACGTACTGTTGTCGCTGTAGCTTTGCATACGTTTACATCGGCGCTCTAAAATTCAACATCTTCAAATAACATATTTTTTTTAAGGAGCGAGCTCATAAAAAGGGAGTGTAACTTACAAGCTACAACGAGCTTCAGTGGAAAACAAAAGTACCAAATCTATGAAAAAACGTAAAAATTGGGAGCATTTTATATTTATTTTAATAAAATTAGTTAAGGCAAGTGAAGGCTCTTTAAATAGATTTTTTGTTTTCGTGTAGCATAAATCTACGATGCATTTATCGCACAGTATGAGTAAATCTGGAACTTTTTGGAAATTTTCGTCGAATTTGTTTTCCCTCATTGAGGCCAGTGACCGAATTGAGTCTGACTGGGATATTTTTTATTTGTACTTTTGCAAGACTAATACGTAACTCCGCTATTGCAAACTACAGTTTACATTACCTGATAAGTCACAGTTACTGTTACAATCGAAATTATTAAAAGATCATCAGTATGTTGCCTCTAGTAAATTATATGTTACAGAGGATTAATTTAAAAAGATGTAGTTCCGGGCCAGTGAATTCCTGTTACAAATTATTAACTATAATATGTAACGAACATTTTTATTTTCTATTTTAAATTTATTTCCTTACAACTTTTAATCATTGTGTATTCTTATTTTAACAACAGAAATTGAAGGATTTTTTTTTAAGCTCTACTGCTTCCTTAAACATTTTAATAACACCTTCATAATTTCAAATGAAGCAAATGCCAGAAAACTTACATTTTAGTTTTTAATAATAACCATTATCAAGATCCTTGTTGTATTTCCAGTTTTTTTTTTTCTTATCCCCACTTACCAGCAAAAAGTTGCAATAACCAAAAAAGAAATCCGCTAAAGAAAACATTATTCAATTTTGTTCAAATCAAATACGCAAAAAGGTATGCGGAAGTGCATGAAAAAAAAACAAAATAAATAAAAGTAACCAAAACCATTAACAAACACAAACGCTCGCCACCAACATTCAATTTACTTTTCCAATAAATGCAAATTAAATATTATGCGCCAAGTTTTATAAACTTGTTAAAATGGAAAATCAATCGTTGAACATTATTCAAGTGCGAATACAACAAAAACAACAGCAACAACAACAACACACATAAACGTCAAGTATGCACCAAACAAGCTAAAACGAGCCAACTTAGACTACAACACACTCATTTTACTATGCACAAGTTAGCAAGCGTTTGATAAAGCGCCTGTATAAGTAAACTCAACCTTAAAGCAGCACCAGTGGTAGCAGCAGTAAGTTGCGGCAGTGTTTATGGAAGTCTTGGTAAGTACCTACAACGTTAAATGGAGGCCGGTATAGTTACGCCTTTTACTGCCACTGTCACAGTCAATTGCTTGGCTTTTTCTTTTTTTTTTTTTTGCTCAATGCAATCTTTTCCATGGCTTTGCCTTTTGTGCTAACTTGTGCTTGCTTGAGTGACTAAAATGTTTTTGAATAGATGAATGACGGACTGGCTGTCGGTTTGTCTGCCTTGATGTTGGTTTAGAATGTCTGACGTTTGTAAGCAAAATAGTTTGGTTAGCCAGTTTGCCCGCCTGTCTTCCCGCTCAGTTGCTTATATTTGACTTGCATTAGAGCTTTTAGTTTGAATTTCAGCCTCAGTTTTTCAAGTCGTGCAGTGTGCACATGTTGATATGCAATGATTATATTTGCTGCTGATTAATCGAGCATGCGTGTGTTACATATGTAACGCAACATTTGGCAGTTTGTATAAGGTAATAAACAACATTATTTTGTTTTAATTCAGATCTTTAAAAGATTAAATACTTTAAAGGGTGAATAAATAATAGATTGGTTTATTGTTAAGCTAATTAATTGAGTTTTGGTATTGGCCAAACTTATGAGCATAAGGGTCAGTCCCAATAGAAAATATAATTTTTCAAATAATTCGGATTGGCTACACAGAAAAAATAGAAAATCGACTTCAATTAAACAATTCGTTCAGACAATTAAATATTTAACTAATTTTGCCCCTGCAAAGGAATTGATCATATCAATTAACGGATTTGTATTTTTGAGTCATGGGACACAAATTTAGTCAATTAAAAAATTAATTGTATAAACAAAAAATACACCACACATACACAAACATTTAATTTTATGGGTTTTGATTAAAAAAATTAATTGCAGCAAACAAAAAATTAATTGAATAATTAATGTACACCAATTAATTATTTAATTGAAGTTTTTTGCAAAAATTTTTTCTGTGTAGTTTTAGATTACATTCGAATTTCTTTATAGATCTAAAAAATACCAATATTCTAAACACACGTACAGCAAAATTTCTTTTCGTGGTTTGTTCATAATATACCATAGTTTTCCAGAATTTGTCATACATAAATGTAATAAAAAAGTCCAAAAAATTGCCATCAGCAACGATTTCTCCCGAGACCACTAGTAAAATTTTCCACTAAACTCCTTTTTTATTTCCACTTTACCCCTTCTTTATTTCGTTGTGTAAAACTCAACACTTATTTAATGAACTCACTACTTTAAAAACTTTATTCAATTTCCTATATTTTTGTTATTTCTTCCATTAACAAAAAAAAAACCTCAGCGCCAATGATTAAGTGGTTTTATTTTTGTTGCAATTGAACTTCGCATATTTTATGATTGTAAATTTCAACTCAGTTGGATGCAAATACAAATATACGCACATATCAAACTTATGGATATGATTCATAAATGCAGTGTTGCCAGATAAGGGGGTTTGTCTAAAAAGTTCCACAATTATTAAGAAAAGGATTTTAAGGGGGATTTTTTTCATTTTATTTTATTAATCCAGGAATGTAACACAAGCTGGCTTAAAAGTTGTCACTTGATATTTTCTGACTGTAATTTTCTTTAATAAATTGCAGTGAGTTTTGCTTTTGGATTGTCTCCGTCGCCAGAATTAATGACCAAGCGTGTCCAATTTATGGCATTTTCCATCACTCTTGCCAGAACTCCATATTCTCTTGGCTAATTTTAAGAGTCTTACACGTAGATTTATCCTTTTTAGACTTCTTTTTGTTGGGTTTCTTTATTTCAAGGGGCTAAATTAACAAGTCTACACCCAGAGAAAAACATGTTTAAATATTGTCGTCTCTTACAAAACTATTTAAAAAAAAAGGTAAACGTATTATGTTTAATATAACTGTATTATTGTCACCGACAACCATATTATTTTCTAAATTAGCCAGTTCAGGCTTGTTTTTTATTGTATGATTTTGATATCTTCGTCGCCAGAATTGATTACCATGCGTGTGCGATTTATGGAATTTTCCATCACATCCTCTAAACATGTTATGGTTAAATATGACAATAATTTGTTTTCAAATTAATAATGGTATTTTCCTCTCTTCTAATAGCACCATTTTATGGTTAAGAAACAACCATTTTATAATAAGTCTTAAATATATTTTAGTTAATATTAATCATAACGTGATCGAAGGCAATCATAATATGGTTTTGGCTTCTTGATGGAGGACCAATTTAGCCATAATGTGGTTGTCATTGGCTATATTATGGTTAAATTAAGCATAATATGTTTAAAAATTTCTTTAAAATTAGTTTAAAATTTTCTTTAAAAATAGTTTTGTTAGAAGTGACAATATTTAAACATGCTTTTCTCTGGGTGTAGACTTGTTAATTTAGCCCCTTGAAATAAAGAAACCCAACAAAAAGAAGTCTAAGAAGGATAAATTGAGCGATCTTTCCGGCTGTTTCAAATGACTAAAACAAGAGATAAGGCGATCTGGAAGAACAGCAGTCAAAATTTCGGTTTTTGGCCGTGGAGTATGCGCCGTTGCTCCATCTGTTTTAACCACATGTTCTTCAGTCCTAATTCATCCAGTTTAGGTAGGAGAAAGCCGCTGAGCATGGCTCTCTAGTGCTCACCATATACAGGAGTTATTTAGCCCACGGCACTATCGAAAAAAAGGCCCAACGATGCCTCCGTATGTTATCGGTGCTCCAGAAGCAACTTCTTAATCACGTCTTCACAGAGATGAATAGACTGCACCAACACAATCGACGAATTATCAAGCAAAAAAATCTAAACAACTTTTACGCGTTGTTGAAGAGTTTAACATTTCATTTCTTATAGACGCGTATTTTGTATCTGTTTACTTTACAAATATCAAAGCAAAACTGAAATTTTTCGTCATTTGCAAGCATTATAGCATCTTCCGATTGGGTGATGAACCGAATCGCATTTAATAAAGTAAGTCCGTAACAATATATAAATTGATTCGTAAAGCTTTGAAGAACTTTGTTTAAATTAAAACAATATCAAGTCAAAAAACATTAAGAATTAAATAAAAACTCAAATTTTGGAGCTCCGGTATGTTTGACCTATAGATAAGTTTTGTACATCAAAAGATCAAACTCAAAATATACCCCGCAGAATTCGGATAGTCCCATCCATAAACAGAAGAGTAGTGTCTAATAAATAATGTGTATGGGCATCAATTTGTTCTTAGAAACACAAATTTTCGGAAAGAAAATTTAACTGATCACAGGCCTGCAAAATCTGGAAAAAGTCAAATCTCTGGGGCTGTACTATAAGTTTTATAAAAAATAAAATAACGTCTAGAATATGGCGAAAACAGGATTATTTTTAAAACTAAACGAAGATGTCGCGAAGTCCTGATAAGATGGAGAAATCTGAGTACAGATTCGGATTCAGGGCAACTAAATCCTTAAGTATACTCTGGTTCATGAGTTTAAACTTCGTTGGCCTGTTTTATTAAAATAATTAAATGAAAATAAAACCGAATTGTGGGGTAAAATTTTTCAGATGGGGATTTTTTGGGACTTTAAAATCTAAATGGGGCATATATGCCCAAACGTATCTGGCAACACTGTATTTGTATGTATAATTTGTTTGCAATGCTGCTAAAATATCTATTGCTTGTTATACATTAAATTAACGAATATTTCGTTAAGGCGTTTATTACAAGGAAAACAAAATATAAACACGCTCAAACTTACTGCTGCCTAACAATCAAGTATGAAGTATGTATGTATGTATGTATGTGTATCTGTGTAGTAGATGTAGGCCTGTATATTGCATACTTAGCAATTCACTTTTGCAACTGAAGTGTATTTCAACGGTTGCAAGTGCGTGTTTTTTTTTTTGTTTCATTATTACGACATGAATGAGTGACAAGTTATTGAATTTAAATCATTTGTAATTATTACTTTGATTTTTGAAGTGTAATCGTTCAATAAATGCGTTTATTCTGGTGCAATTTATTTTTCAATTTTTTTTTCCTCGTTAAGCTTTATTTGTTTTTTATATGTTTTTTAGGTTTCAATATTAGTTGTTTTTTTTTTTTAATTTGTTCGAGTATAAGGTTGCAACATTGACAATGAATTGCGTTTTGTAGCAATTACATAATTGAGGTTAATAAGTGTGTGTGCGTTTTGTTGAATTATGTTTTCCGGTACAAGTTGAATTGTAACGAAATCGTGTTTTTTTAGGTGGCATAAAGATTTTTTGTTGTTTGATTTGTTATTGAAGTTTTTTTTTTAATATGGGAATTTTTAGATAAAAGATAAGATTACAAAGGAGGATTTAAACAACGATAACTTTTGGCTTTAACAATTTTGGGATAAGTTTTTTAAAACATCACCTGAAATTTTCATCCTCGTACGTCTTTTAAGTTTACAGACATAAAAGGCTTAGCCATTAATAAAATCGAATTATAACTATTTTAAGAATGTAAGTATTTTTTTCTTCAGCGGGATTGTCGCACATCCAACTCACAATTTTGATTCCCTTCACCGCAAGAGTAGAGAGGGTTTTCTGCTGAAGTGTGTAACAGCTTATGATATTGGGCTAGGCCCATCTTTAATAATGAATCACGTGCGCAAAGTACAAGTCGCTGTTTTGGAAATAATTTCATAAAATTAGGTAAAAAAGGAATAAAAATAAACGTCGTTTAAGTCAATGGGATGTTCGTTTTATCAAAACACATAAACAAATATAAAATTCCTCTAACAGCTGTTACGTAGAAACGGAAAAAAATTTTAATTTTGTCTGGTTCATGCGCAACGCAATGTTGACGTAAGAGTGCCTATTTGTCAGTATTCGAAAATAAGCCCAACATTATTTACCGTAGCGTACACACACCTAGAAACGATTTTTTTTAGTGTTTGTGTATTAGTACACAACCCTTAAGACAGTTCATAATTTTTTCATGAAAGTAAATAACATTTGTAGTTTTTCGTAATAACAAAGAATAGTTGTAGTGATTTTGGAGACATTATATTATATTTTAATGTTCTGTAGTGTTTTTTATTAAATTAATTAAGGAATGAGCAAACAAAAATTTTTAGCAACATTTCTCACTAGTATTGTTGTTGTCTTTAGGCCTAAAAGGGCGCTGAGCACAACAAAGTTTGTGGTTTTTTACCAACAACCGAACGCAATGAAGTGTTCCTATCTTTATCTTAAGTTAGAATGAGCAAACAAAAATTTTTAGCAACATTTCTCACTAGTATTGTTGTTGTCTTTAGGCCTAAAAGGGCGCTGAGCACAACAAAGTTTGTGGTTTTCTTACCAACAACCGAACGCAATAAAGTGTTCTCATCTTTATGTTTAGTTAGACTAGTACAGTATTTTAATTGGGTAGGAAGACCGCAAAAAGAGAAACTTTTTTAAGATACATATTTACTAAACAAACACTATTAGCGTTTGAGTTTTCCATATTTCTACCGTAACGAACACAAAAGAACGTTATATAATGTATATTTTCGAAAACAATTAGATTGGAAAGGAAAACTGAACAACTGTTTCGGAATGAATAAGTTTTAATGTAAGAGTTACAAGGCCTCTAGTATAGCAGTAAAAGTATTTTAATCAGTGTTGGAAAAAAACAGAACATTGTTTAGCGTTCGGCCCACACACCTAGAAACGATATTTTTTTTTTTAGAGTTAATGTATACGAGCACAACCCTTAATACCGTTCGTATTCAAGGAACAGCCGAACATTATATAGTGTTCTGTTCTTCGTTAAAAAAAAAAACAGATCAATGGTAGTGATACTGGAGACAAAAATTATATTTTAGTGTTCTATAATGTTTATTTTTTACATTGATAAAGAAATGAACAAAAAAAAATTTCTGGCTTTTTGTTTTATTGTATGTGTATTTTGTTTTTGTAAAAAATTTTGGTTTTTTACCAGCCAAAAAAAGAAACAAACGAACATTAATGAGCTGAATCGAACACAATGAAGTTTGTTGTTTAAATAAACTGAAAGGAACTAAATGTTCTCATCTTTTTGTTTAGTAAAATAACAACAGTATTATTTTTGTGTTCCAAAGATGACAAACAAGGCAACGTTTTTTTTAATGATTTTCTACACAAACACTATTAGCGTCTGTGTTTTCCACAAATCTACCGAACCGAACTTTTAGCGGTTATTTTCAAACACTGGTTTCAATAATCTATTCTGCAAATAATAGGACTAGTCCAAACACGCGTGTAAAATGTAGGCCACAAGGGACTAGGACTACTCCAAAAGTAACCCAAACGTATGGAAAAAACATGGTCTATTTCACATTACTATGTCCTAAGGCAGGGCCATATAACCCAGCCTTAGATTACAAAGAAGTAGTATTAAAACTACTCCATTGTATACACAAGTGGATATTAATGAATGTTTGTGTAGAGTAGAGGAAGGGTTACCTAAAAAACATACTAAAAAAATTAATTTAAATGCGAAAAGAAATTAATTAGTTTGTAATTTTAGTTAGATATAACGAGTTGGTAATTAGCAGCAGTAAGTTAAGCTTTAATTCTTAAGAAACTTATAAAAATGCATTTGCGATTTAACTATAATATTTTAAAAAAAATATTTTAAATCAATTTAAGTCCACAAATGTGCATAACTAAATAAAAAAAATTAAATTCTTTTTCTCCTTCGCTAAATATCTCTCGTAATAAACCTAACACTCAACTAATTTACACTTTTTCCGTGACTGAATCCAAAAAAAAAAGCCTGTCATGCTGAAAAAAATTCACATAATAAATAACGGTGGACACTTTTGGAAGCAACATATGACAGACACTCAACCACAACCACTTGCACCTAAAAACAGTCGGTGTTAATAAAAACGGTATTCGTGCCGACCTGGTGTAGGCTTTTTTACCATTTTTGTTTTTCTCGATTATTTTTTTTTTATATCTATTTCTACGCACTCGTTTACACTGTGACAACGAACGGCCTTCAGTAAAAGGCAAGGTTACAAATATTGCACTCATATTTTATTTATTACAGTTTGTTGGAGTTTGTGTTGTTGTCGTCGCTCTTATCCATATTATTTATGTTGTACAATCAAGACAGACAGACATGCAGAGAGACTTTTATATAAAATTTTTAAAATGTTTATAGCGGTGGTCAACCGGCATTTAAAATTTATGTAGACAGGCATTTTTATATCGTTACAAATGCAGGCATTCCCTCATCAATACTACGCGACTACTGCTGCTGCTGCTGCTGTTGCTGAATGCAGCCAACACAACTAGTGCTTTAAGTCACCTGTTATAAACGCATTTTAATTCACTGGCATTTTCAGTGATTTTGATTTTTTTTTTATGAACAACCGCCAAAAAAACTTAAATGGTTTTATGTTTAATGTGTTTATATGCGTTTTTTGCTCATTTCCCATATAAAAACATAAACAAGAGTCATTAAACTGTGTGGTTTACGCACACAAATGTTTTTCATACAGTGAGTAAGAATATTATTACCCAAAGGTTACAAAATTGTTTTCTAGCTAGCGGCATATTTGCAGAATCAATAAACAACATCTTCCAAAAAATAGGACATATTGGAGAAGTGGACTTGGCATCTGCAATAGAAATACACAGAAAGAAAAACTCTGGCGAAAATTAAATTTTTTATACTTAATTTAAGTGCGAGTCGTACTCAAAGATTCAAGTATGAATAACAAACTTAAAACTATCCTAAATGGGATAACTTTTGAAAATCAATCCCAGAATTTCTTAAAATAAGTGCAAGATTCTTAAACCAAGTAAAAAAAAAATTTTCGCAGGTAGTGCCACTCTGAGAGTAAAATTACAAAATGAGCGTTTTAATCTCAATTAACTTATCAAAGTTTGTTGCAGCCACTACAACAACACCACACAAGTAATTAAAAAACGATATGCTTGTTGTGTGTAGTAAGAACAAAAACCACAGAACAAGACAAAAACACATTATTTTCATGTTTAAAAAGTAAAATTGAGAACTCCTGCTTCCCATTTGGTTTAAGTTCAGTTAAATATCTACATTAAGTTTTAAAAGTAAAAAACATTTTTGGAATAATGGTGGTATTTTATAATTGAAATTCTGTAAGGTGTTAAACGGGTTACTAAATCAATCATAATAAAATTCTCCTTCTAATTTTACTTTGGGTTTATTTAAAGTACGAATTCGGGATTGAATCAATTTTATAATACTTGAATATAGAGCATTTGGGATTGTTTCAATCTAAATTTTACTTAAATTAAATCAACTTTTTAATTCGAAAATCAAGCCCTTTTTTAGATTATTTCAAGTAAAAATTCGAAATTGAATATGGATACGTTAAGTATTTCTCGATTGAAAATCCGTACTTGAATCAATCTTTCTGTACTTGATTCAAGAAAATTTGAACTCACCGTTGTACTATTAATACCGCTTTGGAGTGTACAATATCGCTTTATGTATACAGTTGTTTTCGGTTAATTGAGCCCCTCTTAATTGAGTTTCCCGTTTTATTGCACTAAAAATCATGGAACGAAATCATTTAGTATAACTGTCTATGTAAAAATACCCGTTTAGTTGATTTACGTTTAATTGCGTCACCCGCTTAATTATTTCGCAAAATAAGACCACATTGCGAAAAAAAAGAGCAAATGTTTCGGTTAATTGTTTCCGTCTACTTAATCTGTTTTTGCTCCACAAATATAAAAAAAAATTATTTTGCGGCAAGAACGTCTTCTTTCATGTTTCTGTTATATAAATAAATGTTTTATAAAATAAATAAAGAAATTAGTTTTATTTTTCTATATACACATGGGTGTTTCGCTTTGTTTCAAATCTTGCACAATTAAGCGATTTTCGTTTTAATTGCGTCGGCGATTCAATTGACCGAGTACTGCTTAATTGAGTTCCCGTTTAATTGCGTCAAAAGTCGTGCATTTTTAGAATCTCAATTAAGCGAAAATGTATCTGTAAACCGGTTATAGTAAGTTTATGCAACTTTGGTACAAAAAGCTTCTTAATGAATTTGCTAAATTTAAAAATTGAAATATTTTTTAATGGAGGTAGCAAAGGGCGCTGGATTAAGAATTCCTAAATAATCAAGTTTTTTATAAATATAGTTTTTAAAAAATTATTTTTTTAACACAGTTTCAAACCTAACAGAACTTATTTGTTCCAGTGTTTGTGGGAGAGAAAATCTTAAATTGTGAAGAACGGTTTTAATTTATTTGAGGCACACTTTTGTGACTTACTGTATTATTCTCTTAGCCCAAATGTATAGGTATATCAACAATTATATAGATGTAATGTTGTAATTGAGTTAATATGTAGTTGAAGTGGTATTCTCGCTCATTACTCATACACAAATAAGTTATTTATGCACTTCAAATTGTATAACTACCCGCTAGTTCGTTTGACGAAAATACGTTCATATCTGATTAATATTTTTAATTATAAATTAATCATATTAATTAAGCGCCTTTATAAAAGGTATCATTTGAGAAAAAACTATCTGTACGTAATTAAAATAGCATCCGATAAGCCTTTAACAAATTTTATATTACAAAATAGCCTTCAATTGCCGCCCACTGTACATTTATGACTCAGAACGGCGTTTGTTAGAATAAGACCCAATGTTACATCTTACAGAAAATTCCACTATTACATTTCTTTTTTTACCACTAAGCTTACACGTAAAAAAGTTATATATCGTTACTTTCATATAGAAAAGCCCTAACTAATGTTTTCCTTACTTTTCAGGGAAGGAAACAACTTAATAAAAATGATAGTCTTGCAGTCACGATTTTTTTTAAACGCAGTTTTTTGTTCAATTCTCTAAGCAATTTAATAAAAAACTGGTTTTAAAAAAAATCGGGACTACAAGACTATAATTTTTATTAAGTTTTTTCCTTCTCCTCAAGCAAACAATTTGTTGGTTTTGCACCTTTTACCAAAATGATTATATAGATTACTAAAAATTTTAAATATTTTTTTTCCCCCAATAAATGATATTTTTAATATTAATTAAAAAATTATCCAAAACCTTTGCCCTTTCAAAAAATATGTTAATTGATTTAATTAAATATAGCTCAGGGTTTGACAATTCCCAACAAAAATTCCACAAGTTTAAATTATTTTATTTTAAATGTAAAAATCAATTAAAATTTTTGTTATTGAATAAATATTTTAATTAAAAATTTATTTTAAAAACACAAAAATGTTAATTAAATCAAAATTATATTTTTAATTTTGCTTCAACAAAAAAAATAATAATTTTAATTATCAAATTAATTAAATTGAAATACTTATGAAACAATTCTTTTAACTGATAAGAAATTACTGATAATTTTTTTCTTATAATTTCTATAGCGCATAGCTTTAGCTTTAAAGCGTCATATCCAAATAAGAGTGTCAACGTTGTATCTTAAACAATAGTGTTAACTTATCGTGTTTTATATACAAAATATAAATAAAAATGGAGATAAAACTGCTAGATCGACCTAAAAACTCGACTTTAATTAAACAATTTGTTCAGACAATTAAATATTTTACTAATTTTGCCCCTGCAAAGGAATTGATCATATCAATTAACGGATTTGTATTTTCGAATCATGGGACACAAATTAAGTCAATTAAAAAATTAATTGCATAAACAAAAAAATACACCACATATAAACAAACATTTAATTTTATGGGTTTTGATTAAAAAAATTAATTGCAGCAAACAAAAAATTAATTGAATAATTAATGTCCACCAATTAATCATTTAATTGAATAATTTTTTGCAAACATTTTTTCTGTGCATTGCTTTTTAACAATAGCAAGCAAGAAAAAAGCATTGACGTCGCGCTATTTGGGTTTGTTTCATACACATTTTGTATGATCATGAGAATTTTTGGCAGATGGAAAAAGCTTAACGCGCTGATTTCGGTTGGTCTGTAAGAGTTTCCTATGTTATACAAGTAACGAATCTTCAAGATTGACCTTTTGATTTCCTACTTTGAAGTATACAAATTATTGTTGCATTATATCGCGATTCCCGAGATTTTCGTAAGCCTTTTTTGAAAAAGATTATTGGATTTTATGCGAGCTCTTGTCATATCCAGGAGCCAAAGAAAAATTAAGGCCTATGCCCATGTTCTGCAACTTCCGCGTCAAGAAACTTTTCGCCTGATATGTGAGAAATTAAACAAAAATGCCTTAAATTGAAACAAACCACTGTTTTTGGCGAGTAATAGCTGTCACGTAAAGAAATTACTCGCCAATTTACAGAAAAAGTGTGTCTGTAAAAATTTTGTGTGCCAGTTCCAGCTTTGAACTTTAAAAAAAACTCACGAATAAAAACGGGGTAAGAAAAAATTTTAACACGAAAAAATAAATTAGAAATGCAAAAGGCATAACAAGGAAGGGGTAAGTATTTTGTTCTTGGCAGATTTGTTCATTGTTTAATTATTTTGCTTTTAACATTTTTGAAAAAAATTCGAATATTTTCAAAGCCATTTTGCAAACAAGAAACTTTAAAGTCGCAATATACATTATTTGCTATAGCCGACTGTTGTATTTTCGCCACCGTCATTAAACATTTTTTAATATTGGCAAATTTTGGTCGCTGTCTGCGATATGTGTGAGTGTCGTTCGCAA
The DNA here is from genome assembly GCA_949318255.1 of Pollenia labialis. Taxonomy (NCBI): domain Eukaryota; kingdom Metazoa; phylum Arthropoda; class Insecta; order Diptera; family Polleniidae; genus Pollenia; species Pollenia labialis. Next base: position 18,753,045 of record OX439141.1, read on the forward strand.
CGTCTGCAATTTCACATCGGCAACGAGTAGAATATTTTGACATTTACAACGCAACGACGCAATCTCTTTTTAAAGTTCTCGACATGAGTTGCAGACACACTTTTTTCTCACTTTACGAGAAACGATGAACTATTTTGTTTCACATCTTCTCGATGCGAGAAGTTCTCGCCAAAGTTTCAGATCATGGGTGCCGGTGACAAATCGAAATTTTCATTAAAATTTTATTGTAATTTCGATTGGTATCGATTGCCAATTTTTTGCTTCCGGTTTTAAAGTGTACTTCTAGGGAGGCAAAGATTCTATGTTCTGGGTCCTAGCCTGATCTTAAGTCAACTAAATAATGTTTTCTCCGTCTGTTTGAACATCTGTTGAAAAACCCGGTTGCTTTGAAAGACACAAAAGAATAATTTTTGTGTCATATTTGTATTATATAAAATAAAGTCATTGACCAATTCTCACCAATTTAAAGAAGTTTTTTGTATTAATCAAATCTCTAAAATGAACTTCTGGAGTTTAATGCTCGTACAGGACGCAAGATTAACACAATTTATAATTAACAGTGATGAAAAGAGGTTGTTAGCTTTTAAAAAGACTTCTTGGAACCAATAAAAATATTCTAGTGAATTCGAATTGCTATCCAACTAATCATACAACAAGTCGTGTGCCCCGTTTTCTATTTATTTTCTGATCCGCAGGGTAGTGCAGGAATGTATACGTATAATTACTATTTCTCTTTGTATATTTATACCTTATGCGTATTGTTTATGTTACGTGCATTTCGCATTGCGGACATAAATATTTTTTAGATTTTTTTGGCATTTATATATTTTTTCCAGTTAAACGCATTTTTAGACAACATTTTGCTTTATGGAAGTAGTTTTGCGGTGATTTTTTTGTTGCTCTTTTCACATTGATAAACTGGCAAGTTCAACCGGTATTTTTGTTATTGTTTCTGTTATTTTTTATTGCACAGTTCAGTTCTCTTTTATTTTTTCTGGTATCTGAATTTATGATTTTTGTTTTCACTTTTATTTCTAAATAATATTTAACTCTTTAGATTTTTTAGGCGTTATAAAGGGTTTAGTTGAAGGGATAGCTAAAGACTTTAAAAATTAAAAATATTGGAATTATCTACAGCTGCAGTGTCTTTTTACATGGTTTGTTGTCTTTACTAATTTATTTGGTTTTTTTTCTATCAGCTTTTGAAGGAAATAGATTTTTATTTAAAAATGGCAATGCATTATTGAGGAGTGAATTTAAAAGCAAGAAAATTGCACACCACACAAGTTGAAGTCAAGGAAAATTGAAAGAAGATTTTGTATGAACGAATGTTGCCTGAAGGCTAAAAAGAAACAATTTGTTTCTTGAAATTATTACCTGGGTTAAAAGCCGAAACGCAATAAACCGTATGTAAATCCCTTGGCGCTAAAGTAACGATCTACATTTAGTAAGGAAAGAAGGGTTCTATATGTTACGAAATGCTAAAATCGGATCATTCGATCGCAAAGGCCCTGCTCCGGACACAGTTAATAAGCTTAAAGAATGCTAGGGCCTAAAGCGCCCGGAATATACAGCCAGAAATAAAGCCGTTATATCAGATTATGACAACACTCGGTCAACATATTCTAATACCAGCATTTATTGAAAAAAAATGATTTATATGGTTTTGCCTCACATGCCCCATAGTCTACTTTAACCCAAGCGAATACAATTGATTTGTACGCAAAATGTTCTAAATAAAATGCGCATTTTCTTAGCACAGGCTTTCGGCAATTGGCTATAATCGATTATTTTCAAATCAGTTAAACACTTTTTTATACACTTATGACGAACTTGATGAAATACTCGTATCAGAATGACGTCAGGATAATTTCTTTTGTATTTGTTAAAAAAAAAAAAAGTTTCCCAAAATATTCTAAGCAAGATTTTTTGTATCCCGTAATTAATTTCAGACAAAACAATAGAAATAAAAATAATAAACTCAATTATGACTTGACATATTTGATTTGCTTCCGCATTTTTGGTTTCGTTCGGCTAATGAAATAAATTATCAAAAAGAGTTTTTAAGTATGAAATGATGAAACATGATTATTATTTTTCATATATACAAAGGGTGTTTTTTTAAGCTGCACGAGAACTGCAGATGGTAATATAAGACAAAGAAATTTTTATAAAACAGAAATATTGTTGGAATGAAATTTTTTTAAGATACAAATATTTTTGAAACGGAATTTTTTGTATTTTCATGTTTATAAACTGAAATTTCACTTATAGAAGTACATTCGAAAAATGGTTTATATGATTAAAATAATTTGTAAAAAAAGTAATAATTCCCAAATCTTTTTTTTAACGCTTTATGCCCAATTTCACCAATTCTATTTAAATATCAATTCACATTTAAATATAAATTCTTCATATAATTTATTTTTATTTGACATGAAAAACGAGTTTTAAACATAAATTGACATTTAAATAAATTGGTGAAATTGGCTATTAGTTACATTTTTGTTCACAAAATTAAAGGAAGTTATATGAAATACTTTGAGAAAAAATAAGACAGAAAAAAAACGAAACTGTTGGTATCATTGTGAATGAAGCTCAAATATAAAAAAAAATTCTTGAAAATCCCAATTTTGGGATGTTTACACTGTTTTTGGGAACAAGAGATCTCGAGATTCTTCTCTGGTCAAGATCACCACTAGGGGTAAATAGTGTATAATTAGTTTGTCATTTTGTAAAACTTTTCAAATATTTATCTAAAAAAGCATATATTTTCTTGGTCTTTTAGTACACAGAAAAAATATTTATTTCAGTTAAAAGATTTATCAAAGTTTTTCTTGGGATTCAAAAAATTAATTAAAAAGGTTTCGTTTAAATGTGCTAAGTTTCCTTTCCATACTATTGATAAACTGAAATTAATTGCTGATGCGCATTTCACTGGTTGCTTAGGCCAGATCGTCAGGATAAATTAATGCTTTAATTGGTGAAAAATTTTGGAGCATTTTTGCTTGAAGTTCTAAGTCGATTTAGCCATGTCCATCCGTCTGGTAAAATTACGATCTTGGTATTCATTTAAAATATTATGTTCGACAATCCAGTACGATATACGATTCATTATTATGCTATTAAAAATTTTTATTATTTTATGACAAGAAACCCTCCCACAAAAGATCGGCCAATAATTTACCATATGACCCATTTAAAGCCCACTCGAGTTAACCACTTAAATTTGCCTAAATCCTTAACAAATACAGACATTGTGTTGAAGTTTATTCCAGTTTAGTTTTATGTATACTAAAAACACTGTACTGGTCCATTATTTACAACAAGTCCAGTTTTATATGACAAGGAATTAAATCAAAAAACTTTGGAATGATTGGCCTAGAATTCAACATATGTAAAACGTGCTCTCAGAATAGACTTTAATATCTCTTAAACTGGAAGGTCAGTTTTTAAAAGATTGATTCCTAATTTATCACAGATCCTACTTCAGAAATATTCTTGCTCTCGGTGGAGGCTACCAAAGATTTGGCACAGCAATTTTATTTTTTTTCGGATTCGTAAAGCCAGCAGTTAGGAATTTGTTTCAAATCCCGTTTCCCGGGATTTTCGGAGACTAGTCCCAACTATTTCCAAGAATACAGCTGAATGTCTTTTTTTAAATTTTCTGCCAATCATCAATTACTTACATAAATCATAATAAAATGAATATTTCTGTCTGCCTGAAACCCCCTTCCTTCTTCCAACAAATAACAACAAAAACATAAGCGCCAATAGATAAATAATTAAAGAGTCACTTATATTATCAAGCAAGATGTACTGTAACTAAAAATGACAGAGTAAAAAACACAAATTGAAGTGATGATCCAGCTAAAATCATATGAATTTTAAATTTTTTTTTTTCATTTTCAATAAACCATAACAAATTACAGCTGCTCATTGTCGTCATTGTGCTCATCATCATCATTGAGACGAATACTTGACAAAAATTATTAGCAGAGAAATAAAATCGGAAACTTTGAAGAATAATAGAAGGCTTGTTTTGATAAGATAAATAAAATAAAGTGAATTGAATTGAATTGAATGAATATTAAATGTGTAAATACGATTAAATAAAATACTTTTACAATTTAATAAAAATGTCCAACAGCAATAAACAAAAAAAAATAATAGGAAGAAAAAACAGCAAACGCATTATCAATTATATAATTTCTAATGGCACACGACATATTATTGTATTAGCTGAACAATACACTTTATTACAATTGTCATAATCATCATCATGTTTTTCATCAACGTCATCATTATAAAGCAGAAATATTGTTTGTGCTTCTACAAAATGATAATACTCGACGCATTAGGAAATTGAATTTAATTTGAGATAAAAGCAAAAATATTTAATATGTATTAAAAGAAACATTTTTTGGAAAATATTATAAACCCAAATGAAAACGTTCTCATTGTGTGAAAGTCATAAAGACTGATACAAACTCAGATAAGTTAATAATATTTAGGAGAGGTAGACAATTTATAAGAAAATTAATTTAGAGTGGGGTCATTCAACTAATTTAAAAATACATTTAATAAATAGTTTTAATCTTGTAAAATTTTATAAGCAAAAAATTAAGATTAAGATTCAACAAAATAAAAGTTTCTGCTCATTCTAATCCAGTGAAGGGCACTTTTGCAAATCCTATGTACGCGTGCATAGGAATAAAAATTCTGCTTGTGTGACGTCGACACATGCTACGTTCTGCTGTTGCTTTGTTGTCATTTCTTGTTGATAAGCGTCATTCGTTTTCTGCTGCTTCCCACACAAGCATAATTCTGATAGTTTGTGTGTGCCCTTCACTGTTCTAAGCTATCGTCAAAATTGTTTTCAGCCGCACTTTAATTCTAAAACTCTCTTGGTACATACTTCAGGAGATGTTTCTGGAGTTCTTGACGGCCGTAGAATCAAAAACGGGTAATATTGATGAAGGCTCGAAAGACACCATATATGTGGGTAGCCAGGCAGCTGTTAGGGCCTGGATGAGCTGGTTCGTGAGGTCAAAGCATGTGTTTAATTGTAGAAGAAGTCGAATGGCCCAACCATAATATGCATCAAGAATGATAGAAATAAAGATTAGTCTTGCACATGTTTACCGTTTGATGACGTAGTAGTTCCCTTGTAAAGAATACCAAGTCTCTTTTATATGTGATAATTGTAATTTCTTAAAATAATGTATGTATTACGTGAAAGTTGGCAACCCGGCAATTATTTACTCATAGAGTTCAAATAAAAAATATTATATCAATTGTCAAAAAACTAAAAATTTTACTAAATATTTTATTTTAAAAATATTATTACAATAATCCTTAAAAGCTTTTATACTTTAATAGTCTTATTCCTTCGTTCTAATTGATTTACATACAACAAAATGAATCAGCTGATTTGCAACGTTACTGTTACTCCCAACTAACTCAGCTTTTAAGATATCATACACATAGAAAAAATTCAAAATTGTCTCTAATCACCAAATTCATACCAAATTCAAGAGTCAAGCAAACAATTTGTTGAGTTTACGCCTAATACCAAAATGATTATATAGATTACTAAAAATTTAAAATTGTTAATATTTTTTTTTAATTTATTTACAAAAATTATTAAAAAACTTTTCCGTTTCAAACAATGTCTTAATTGATTTAAATAAATTAAGCTCAGGTTTTCACAATTCCCAAAAACAATTCTACAAGTTTAAATTTTAAACGAAAAAATCAATTAAGATTTTTTGTTATTTTAATTAAAAAATTATTTCCAAACAACTAAAATGTTAATTAAATCAAAATACTATTTGAAACAAAGAATTGTCAAATTAAGTTGGGCAAAAAACTTGACGTTAAGGTGTAACATTGTGCATTTTGATTGAACCACCCTTTTTTAAAATATTAAAAAATTTTTAAAAAAAAAACAACGAAAAACCGTCTAGTTTGGGACATAAATCTGCAAATCTACACAGAAATAAAAACACTCTTAACCCAAGTAAAACAAAAAAAAAAACTTTTCGATGGTAGCGTCACTCTGAGAGTAAAATTGCAAAGTGAGTGTTTTAGTCGCATTTAACTTATCAAAGTTTGTTGCATACACTACAACAACACCACACAAGTAGTTAAAAAACGAATTACTTTTTGTGTGTAGAAACAACAAACACAACAGAACAAGACGAAAACACATTATTTTCATGTTTAAAAAGTCAAATTGAGAACTCTTGCTTCACATTTAGTTTATATTTTCTGTTATATTTGTTTATTAAGTTTTTAAAGTAAAAACCATATCGGGAATCATAAATCAAAAAATCAAGATTGCGCATTCAGCCGTACAAAAAAAATTATACTGCGCATCTACGTTATCGTAGACTAAATATGAGTGTTTGTTGTAAAAAATGTATGACACACATAAATGCACATACACAAAATCTATTGTTTCGTCACACACAAAAATAACGGACCCGCGCAAAGCGCAATCTTGTTTCTTTGATTCATTATCAGAAATTATGCTGGCGTTTTATAATTGAAGTTCTGGAATGTGTAAAATGGGTAAGTAAATCAATTTTAATAAAGTTCTGCTTCCAATTTCACTTTTGGTTTGGTACAAATTCCGAATTGAATCATTTTAAAACTTAAATCAAGCGCATATTAATATTGGTTCAATCATAGTTTTACTTAAATCAATCTCATTTTCGGATTATTTCTAGTACGAATTTTTAATTGAATATAGACAAGTTAAGTATTTCGCGATTGAAAATCCGTTCTTGAATCAATCTTTCTGTACTTGATTCAAGAAAATTCGTACTCAACGTACTTTTAATACCGCTTCGGATTGATTTGAGTACGGATGCATTGATTTTTCTTTTAAGTGTAATGCAGGAAATTTTTTGAACCCAAAATTGTCAAAATGCCGATAAATCATCAAATCTTACAATCGTAGTTAAGATTGGATCAGTATTGTTCTAACAAACTATTGTACTGAAGCTACAACTACCGCCTTTTACTACAAGTACCGCCTTTTTCTATTGCCCTTTACTAAAATTAATGAGTACAAATAAGTATAAGATAGGCTCTTATACAAAACTTTAAATTTATTGCTGAATCTAATCTAAAGTTAAAGTTGAAATGTAGACATTTTTTTCTTATTATCTTTCCTTAAAAGGGTTAATTAAATAGCAATTTTCTATTCAGAAAAACAATCTAATATATTGTTTAAACAAAAAAGTTCTATAATATTATAAAAGTATTTAATTAGATATAAAATTTTTATATCTCATATAAATCAAACATTTTACGTTCCAATAAAAAAAAAAATAAATTATTCACTATTCATAAAAATGCACACGAATAATTTATTATTTTTGCAAAATAAAAGAACTGATGCATTAACAAATTGTTAAACTTTCAAAAAAAAAAAACACACACACAAAAAACTTGAATTGTGTAAAATTCTGTACCAAAAACAAAAACTTTTGTATTTAGAAAACGTTTAAAGCAAATTGATCGATTAATCTTTTTAATAGAACTAGATTTATGATGTTCAAATAATATCAAATAATTATAATTGAATTCGATATGGAAATGTACGTTAAAAACTAGTAAAATAATTAAAGCAAAAAACGCTAAAAGGAATTAAAAAGGAGAAAATATATTAAAAGTTAACGAATTTTTAAGGTACTCTACATGAAATTTAAAAAAAATTTTAAATTTTTTTTCAATAAAATTTCCATAAATTCTGAAAATTTCATAGATTTAATTTTTATACTGAATAAATAAACTTCTTTATGTTTCCTTTATTTTCATTCGTTCTTATTCGCTGACGAATTGTATCTGGCTTTCTTTTCATGTTAAAACTAAATATCATTATTGATTTAAAATTTTGTTTAAAGTGTTTAATACACGCCAATATTTTCCATAATTCATATTAATAATAAATAAATGGTTATTAAACTTTGAACGAATATTTAACAAAAAACTTTTTTGTGACTTCATTAAATAAAACTTTTTGTGACTTCTTGTGTTTTTTTTTCTGTCTGGCCCGAAATGTCTCAATAACATTTTGATTTCATTTAACTGCTACTATGACTTTAAAGTACCAGCAATATTCGATAAAAATAACTTGATTAGTGGCATGTAACGTTTGAACTACAACGATTAACCTTTTTTCGTTTCATTTCGTCTTATTACCTTATTCTATAACGGCAACAGCAGCAGCAGCTGTAGTATTAGTATTAGTAGATATAAAAATAAAAACTACAATAACAAAAAAAACATAGACATTAATTTTGACGTTTCTTTGGCTTTAAACGATGTCATGACATGGTATAGTATACAACTGCTGTACATACACACGGTTGAAAAGATATACCTGTATAGGCAGAGTTGAAAATGTATAGAAACTTCACCAATAAAAATCAAAACTAACTTAACTTTTGAGTTACTTGATTTAATAAACTATATTATATATCAGGAATGGCAAAGTGGGTACTTTTTTATACACAAAAAGTACCAATGACTTACTTAGTACAATTAAAGAATTTTTCCAGTTTTCGTACGGAATTTCATAATTTCAGTTATACTTCCGACGTTTTAAGAACAAAAAAATGGCTACTTTGGTACTTTTCTCTTTTTGATAAATTTGGTATGCAGATTACATATGGTTCAGATTAATATATATATAGTACCCTTTTTAAAGGATAATATTGGTACTTTTTAGTAAATTTTATCCAGAAAATGTAATCAATGAAAAAACACTTTTTAAAAGGCAAATCGGGGAAAAATTGTTACTTTGGTACTTTTTCTCTTTTTGATAAATTTGGTATGCAGATTGCATATGGTTTATATTAATATATAGGGTACTTTTTAAAGGATAATATAGGTACTTTTTAGTAAATTTTGTCCAAAAAAAGCAATCAATGAAAAAACACTTTTTAAAAGGCAAATCGGGGAAAAATTGTTACTTTGGTACTTTTTCTCTTTTTGATAAATTTGGTATGCAGATTGCATACACGCAGAGAAAAAATATGGTTGGGCATGGTTACGGCAACCACACTGTGTTTATTGTAACAATATATTGTTGTTGTACACAAATAATTGTTAGTTTTATTAAATATCAGCAATATTATAGTTACTGTAAACATATTAATGTTTATCGCAATTATAAATTTGAGTATTGTTGACCGAAAAATAATTATTTTTCTAACAACTAAATTATGATAACTTTCAAAACATATTATATTACTCACAACCATATAATGCTATTTAATAGCCATAACATGATAACTTTATATACATTTATCATAATAAGTTTAAGATGCAATCAAAATATCGTTACTCTAATAATATTTTGGTATCGCCATTTGTAAAATAATTTTGTATCAGTTGTGTCGTGTTTTACATAAACATATCGAAAAATTTGTTAGTGAGTGGCTAAATAATAAAAAAAAACCATTAAAATAAACAAGAAATTAAAAAAAAATAAAGAAAAATATTAAAAAAGAAATAGCAAAATAACCATTAAAATAAACAAGAAATTAAAAAAAAATTAAAGAAAAAACAATAAAAAAGGGTTGTAGTGTCACAAAATAAAATATCTTTGCTAAAATATTTTAATAATCTTAAAGTGGTGGAAAAATTTGTGAAATATTGGTGCAAAATATTAACCATTACTGGTAAGTTTTGTGTTATTTTAAGAGAAAAATAATGAAAACTCCATAAAATAATTTATAAATAATGGCGACCTACGACAAAAAGATTACAGTAACTATATTATGTTTTTTATTTTATCATAAGTATTTTTTTCCAATAAAAATATTATGTTTAAAGTTGTATCATATTATGATGTAAAAAATGTATGTATAACAGTTCATATCACTTTGCATCATAATATGATTACTTCTAAGCTTATTATGATTGCCATGACAATAATATGATTACTTCTAAACTTATTATGATTGTCATGACAATAATATGATTACTTCTAAGCTTATTATGATTGCCATGACAATAATATGATCACTTCTAAACTTATTATGATTGTCATGGCAATAATATGATTACTTCTAAACTTATTATGATTGTCATGACAATAATATGATTACTTCTAAGCTTATTATGATTGCCATGACAATAATATGATTACTTCTAAACTTATTATGATTGTCATGACAATAATATGATTACTTCTAAGCTTATTATGATTGCCATGACAATAATATGATTACTTCTAAACTTATTATGATTGTCATGACAATAATATGATTACTTCTAAGCTTATTATGATTGCCATGACAATAATATGATTACTTCTAAACTTATTATGATTGTCATGACAATAATATGATTACTTCTAATCTTATTATGATTGCCATGACAATAATATGATTACCTCTAAACTAATTATGATTACCATGACAATAATATGATTACTTCTAAACTTATTATGATTGTCATGACAATAATATGATAACTTCTAAACTTATTATGATTGCCATGACAATAATATGATTACTTCTAAACTAATTATGATTACCATGACAATAATATGATTACTTCTAAGCTTATTATGATTGTCATGACAATAATATGATTACTTCTAAGCTTATTATGATTGCCATGACAGTAATATTATAACTTCTTAACGTTTTATGATTAACAGGATAACAATATGATTAAGGGAAAAATATTATGATGTAATATTACGAACATATTTGGTCATAATATGATTTAATAACAATCGTAATATGGTGACTACAATCATGAATCTTATCATAATATGTTGCTCTTAGAATATGTTTACCACAACCATGTTTTTTCTTTGCGTGTATGGTTCATATTAATATATAGGGTACTTTTTAAAGGATAATATAGGTACTTTTTAGTAAATTTTGTCCAGAAAATGTAATCAATGAAAAAACACTTTTTAAAAGGCAAATCGGGGAAAAATTGTTACTTTGGTACTTTTTTCTTTTTGATAAATTTGGTATGCAGATTGCATATGGTCCATATTAATATATAGGGTACTTTTTAAAGGATAATATAGGTACTTTTTAGTAAATTTTGTCCAGAAAATGCAATCAATGAAAAAACACTTTTTAAAAGGCAAATCGGGGAAAAATTGTTACTTTGGTACTTTTTCTCTTTTTGCTAAATTTGGTATGCAGATTGCATATGGTTTATATTAATATATAGGGTACTTTTTAAAGGATAATATAGGTACTTTTTAGTAAATTTTATCCAGAAAATGTAATCAATGAAAAACACTTTTTAAAAGGCAAATCGGGGAAAAATTGTTACTTTGGTACTCTTTCTCTTTTTGATAAATTTGGTATGCAGATTGCATATGGTTCAGATTAAACATAGGGTACTTTATAAGGGATAAAATTGGTACTTTTTAAGAGGTATAAACGGGACCAAATTGGTACTCTTTCATTCATGCACACAGGTTAAAACCTACATTTACATACCGTGAACTTTTCCGGGGCCTTAAATGAGGAAATGCTGGTACTCTTGGAACACGTTTAACCTTGGTACTTTTATTATATTCAACAAATTTGGTATAGCGATAGCAAATGGACCAGATTAAACAATAAGATACGTTTGGTACTATTTCTCTTTTTGATAAATTTGGTTTTACAAAATTGATACTCCTTCATTTTCGATAAATTTGATATACATACAGATAATAGCCTAAATTAACATACGGTGTACGTTATCGGGATTTCAAATGAAGAAGACCTGGTACTCTTGGTACTCGTTGATCCTTGGGTATTTTCTATTTTAAAAAAATTTGCTATAGAAAAAGCATATGGTCCTGATAAAACAATAGGGTACTTTTTATGATGTAAAATCGAAAAAAAATTGGTACTTTTAGTACCTTTTTTCTTTCTGATAAATTTGGTATTAGTAAAATTATGTAATCATTTAATAGAATAGTATGGCCGGAATATACATAATAAGAGAGCCTTGCTTTTCACAAAGACAGTTAAATGTCGGTATCGAGGGCTTAAAACTTATATGTATGTGTTTAAATGTGTTTAAATTGTCGTATTAAACAATTGTTTCATTTGTAGAAAATTAATTAGTACACTGGTTAGAACCATCCAGGTCTAACTTTGTTGCTTCAATAAATTATAATTTCTTTTGAGATGTGATTTTTAATTTTTGACTTGAAAAAAAACAACTTTATATTCAACTAAGTTAGCAACAAGGTATTTTGTTAGCATCACAAACTCGCAATAACAATTTATATTTAATTGCTAACAAATATTTTATTTAATATAACAAGTTTATTGTTTGCAATATTTATTGAGTTTTATAAATAGTAATTAACAAAATCATTTTTATATTTAAAAATACAGCTGTTGGGGTTTTTTATTATATTTTTTTATATAATTCTGGCAATTAAAAAATTAATTGTATTAACGAATATGGTATTAAGTATGACAATCGATTTGTTGTAATTTTTATCTGTGTCAGTGTTGTACAGTGTTTATCTTTTATTTATAATTATTTATGATAATAATAAAAAAACAGAGGAAAGTAAAATAAAAGATTTATGGGTAAAAAAAAGAGTCGTGAGTTTTACTCATATCACAGTCATTTGTAGATTGATATGGTTAAATTCCATAACCTAAGCTATTTATGAAACTATTAGTCACAAAACTAACACCGATTCTAAGCGAAAAAAGATGTATTCAAAATCACCAATTTCGATTTAGAAAAAAACACAGCACAATTGAACAAACGCATATGGGTAATTCCATGTCAAATCGACCAAGAGTGGGACCCGACCCCTTCGATTTTTATGAAATTTGGTGACTATAAGGAACATTAATGAACAAAAAAAATTAAAAAATATTTTTTATTCAAAAATTATGCATGTCATATTCAAAATGTCAAAATTTTTAAAATTTGTTTTCGTTCATATAAAAAACGTCATTAGAAAATCCTTTGAAGAAAGAAAATATTGCCATACACGCTTCATTGGTGTTTCTAAAGTATGAAGGATTGATACATAAATAAATTGAAGCTAAATTAGTCCAAAAACAATCACAACCTTTTTGAAAGTTACTTAGTTGGCCGAAAACTTTTCATTAAAGAAAGAGAAAGTTTTATCCCTCGTTAGTCAATTAACTTTGGAGGCCGACAAGGAAGCATCTTAAGCCCTATATTTTATGCCTCGGACTTGCCAACAAACAATCACACCCAAACTTAAACCTTTTCTGATGATACAGCTTTGCTAAGCGTGCAAGAAAACCGTCATTGGGAATGTGGCTTATACAATGGAATATAAAAAGGTCAATGAAAAACAATTGTGTAAATTTAACATTCACTATTCGTAGGGAATCATGGCGTTCTATTGATCAAATAATACCTCAACACTTTTATGTAACATATCTTCTACTATACAACTTTATCTTAAAGCCATTCTGTGATGGGGAACTACCTTGGCCTCGAATGTTGAAAAAATCCAAAGGCGCCAAAATAATTAACAATAATAAAGTTTAATAAATAAATAAAAAGAAAAAATAAGTGATATTAATATTTAACATCTACCGTATCTGGTGTTTTAAAAAAAACCCCATTTTAACATACATGCGGACAGAAAGACATCGTTAAATCCACTTCGCTCTTCTAAGGGCCCGGAATTTAAGGGTTCTTAGATCAATAATGAAGAACTAACAAACGAGGTGGCAAACCTTTGTATACTCTTTCTACCTGTGGTGAAGGGTATAAAAACATTTTATTTTAATGCTGAAATTCATTCTTTTCCAATTCTGACCATACGAGAACGTAATAATCGTCTGTACACTTTAGCATTTAAGAAAATAAAGAGTCTTTATTAAGTCTATATGATATGATTGTGGCAAATTTTTATTCAGTTCAATGCGACAGTACCACTATAATCCAATGGCAGATAAAAATGGTTTATTGAAGATTCTTAAACGCAGAGAGCTTCAAACTTTTGATAAAAAATAGAAGAATTAAGTTAAAAATTGTCACTAGCAAACTAGTATCACCTTGTGGAGTGTGTATTGAGGAAGCATGTACATATGTACATCTTTCTCTTCGGGAATATATATATTATAGGTTCAAAAAAATAGTTGCAGATTACCAGGTTCTAGAAATTAGAAAATTTCCGAAAACTCGTGGAATTCTTAAAAATGCCGTTTTAAAGATCATCTTTGCCCGTACTCCAAAACGATGTTTTACGTGCTGTTTTCACAACACAAGTGACTGAACGCACATTAGCTACGCATTAAAAGCTAAGATTTTGAATTGGTACCGAATCTAAGACTTTTTAGGGTACTTAGGGATTCATCTTGGGAATAATTTATCCTCGGTGTTACATTTTCTCGTGAATACCTGTCAAGGCGGGGTAAAAATTACAGATTTTCCTTCCTGATGATGAACTGGGCTGGAAGAGATTTTTTTGGAACCACGAAAACCAGTAAGTCATTAGCACTTCGGTCCTTGACTAGTTAATAGTTCGGGCGAATTCGGGTTGCTGTGTTGTATGCCCATCTCGGAAAGGATGATGTTAAAAAGACAGCAATAAGGGCTGATTTTCTTTGGAGACAACGTAATCACTGTGGTTCAAGCCATAAGAGGATATTTTAAATGTCAGCTTAGGACTGATTTTTGTGCCCAGTACGTACACGCAGAGAAAAAACATGTTAAAATATGATCACCTCCAACAAAACAATTTTTAAAGAAATTTTTAAACATATTATGGTTAATATAACCATATCATTGTCACCTTTAACCATATCGCGGTTGTAATTGTTCTCCATCAAGAAGCCACAACCATAATATGGTTGCCTCTAAAAATGCTGTGGTTAAATTTGATAATAATTTGTTTTTAAATTAACCAGAGTATTTTCCTCTTTTCCAAGAGCAACATGCTATGGTTGAAAACCAACCATGCTATTATAATTTTTAAACATGTTTTAGTTGTCATTTACCATAACATGTTCGTTGGCAACCATAATATGAATTAATGAACCCCTAATTCAACCATAATATGGTTGTCGGTGACAATAATATTGTTTAATGAATCATAATATGTTTAAAATTTTCCTTAAAAATCTTTTGTGTTGTTTTTTTCTCTGGGTGTACTTTCATATCTATTTAAGGAATATTTGTTATACTTTATCAAAGTACTAGGACTCCAATTTCGTAAAAGTCATTTTATCATTCAAGAAAAAAATCGTGAAACGCGGCCCCTTTATTCGAAAAAAACCTGCAGTTTATTAAAAAGAAATATTCACTTTATATGTAAAGCCGCAATGAATAAACAGGGCTTAAATTCTTCTTTTCCATATAAAGTTAAAAAAAAAAACTAATCCGTTTTGTTCAAAAGGTAAAAAAAATATTTATTTCGCAACAAAACAAAAAAAAAACCGCCATATTCATTCTCCTCATCATTTTCAGCTAAAAGTTGTGAGTTTCTACAAAAAAAAAAAAATTGATATAAAACACGACGCAATCCATAAAGGTGAAATACATAGACTTCACTTATGTCTTCTTATATACTCAAACTAAAAATGTCATGCAAGTGGGTAATCATTGCCAGAGTCATCCAAGTCGTTAAGATTATTACAAGTATTTTTTTTTTTTTTTTTTTTGTTCATCTTTTTAAAGTGATTGACACACCTACACAACGCAAATGACACCAGTTTTAATATTCTTAAAACCAAGAATATTGAGAAAAAAAATTCAATAACGAACTCGGAAAAACGTTAGTCAAAAGTCAGTAGGTGTATTAGTAAAGTGTTAGACAGAATACAAAGGGGAATTTTGTAGTTTAAATGGCTTAAAACAAAAACTATTGTTGTCATGCTGCAGAGTTTGTAATCGAAACAATTTGAGAGATTATGGAATTTAAATCAATTTAATTGTTTTACTCTCAAATCAGGACTGTAATTGAAAGTGCTTATACTCATTAAAATACAAGTGCAAGCACGTGGATTTGACGCAAATTCATTTAAAATTGTGAAATTTTTGTTTTAAATTAATATCGTTTCTGTAGTTATTTCAAGCATAATTTAACCCTAAACGGTTTTTCGTTAATAAACGCTCATAAATTTTCAATAAAGAAAATGTATAAGATATTGTTTGAAATAATGTAGAATGTATTAAGTGGTACACTAAAATGTACTTGGAAAAATTAAAAAACAAATTGTGCACTTAACGAAATGTTAATGCAACAATTTCGAAATGTCTGCTATTTTTTAATTAAGTAAAGTTTGACTGCGTGTTTTTCTATTTCCGAACGAAGACTTCGTTCGCTTAACTTAAGTACATTTAAAACAAATTATAAAACATTGTTTTTGTGTTACAAGTTAAGCGAACAAAGTTTTCGTTCGAAATCGTTGAACAGCCCCTTAAAGAAATTACAGTTAAAGGATTTCGTATGTATCTTAAAAAATTTTGATTTTTAAATATTTTTTTTAATTTTTTTAAACAGACTTGAAAGCCTCTAAAAATGTTTCTTACAGTTTTTTTCTGTCATTGTGCACTGATATTTTCTTACACCAGTTATTATTCTCGAAACTTTTAAAAAACAAGCAAAATTTTACAATATCGGAGTTCAGTATTAGTTTTGCAAAAATATTGTAGCTCTTTTTTTTAAATCCAACAACAAAATACACAGAGTTTCCGTTAAATATTATTTGATTTCTACGATATTTTGCATTTGCACTTTTGCAAGCATAATAATGAACTCCGCTAATGTATTTAGATTTAAGTGTAACTGGTAGCGGGGTATTAAGAGCAGTAGTCATTGTAGAGGCACTTAATTATTAAAAAACACTTGTATTTTCTTAAAATCGTGGCAGTGTATTGATAACACTAATACAACAATAAACACACAATTATGCAAACAAAGTTTTGAAAACATGTTTGTATTTAATATAAAAAAACATATAGAGAATAGAATCAAATACTGAAAGGTTAAAGGGAAGGAAACCATATCAAACACACAAAATATGTGGGTACTATTTTAATGGCATCGATATTGTTCTGCGCACAGGAAAAAAAAACAAATGAATAGCATCAGTTTAATGTCGTAATTACTTGATTTAACGTTTAATTCACTTGATTAAATTTTTAATTAAAACTAATTTTATTTTTGATTAATGCTATAATTAATGAACCGTTTTGGAGAATTTTTTTTTGTGTGGTTACACTATCGATTTTTAACCGTTATTTCTATCGGGGCGAATTTTCCAAAATAAAAAAGGGAGAAATGTATCTAAAATGTCTTGTCGGATTTTGTAAAACTTTCAAGATATAGTCGAATTAAATTTCGAATGTTGCGCTTTAAAAAGTCGAAAAGTATAAAGCAAATTTAAGCCTTTAATTCCAAAATACTGGTTACATAAAATAATCAAACTTTTGCCCATTTTACGGTTTACAACTCAACTCTGGTTTAGTGGAAATTTTGCAGTTTAATATTACTGTTTACAACCCTGTGTTAGTTCGGTTAACGAAACCCGCAAATATTTTCCACTCATCACTAGCAGTTGTTAAATTAAGTTGTTAGGTGTCAACTCAATTGAGTGGAGTTGTAAGTCGTAAGCTTTTTTAAATTGACTGATTTTATAAAAAATAGATTTACATTTTCTACACAGAAAAAATTAAACGTTGTCTCCTAATTACCAAATTACCGTAATGATTATATAAATTACAAAAAAATATTAAAATTTTTAATTGTATTTTTTTTTTTTTTTTTTTTCAATAAATGATATTTTTAGTCTTAATTAAAAAAATTATCAAAAAACTGTGCCGTTTCAAACAATGTGTTAATTGATTTAATTAAATATAGGTCAGGTTTTGACAGTTCCCAACAACAATTCTACAAGTTTAAATTATTTTATTTTATACGAAAAAATCAATTGAAATTTATTTTTATTTAATTAATATTTGAATTAAAAATTTATGTATTTCAAAACAACTAAAATGTTACGTAAGTCAAATTTATATTTTTAATTTTTTTCAACAAAAAAAAATAATTGATTGAAATACTTTTTAAACACTGTTTTATCTCAACGACAACTAATAGACGAACCGCAGTTATAGCCTTTAACTTTCCATCCCGGAGAATAAGAGCAGCCTTTGACTTTCGATTGTCTTTAAACACGATTGCTAAGAAGTTTGATATCAGGATGATTTAAATCGTAGGGCACTGGAATAAACTGGAAAAAACTATGGCGGATGATAGATGAACCGAGAATACTTATTGTATGATTACCCGGCTCTTCATGTCTCTACTATCGCTGACCAGAAAGGATGTGTCAATTTTGGTATCTTTGATTAAGGGACATTGTCTTGCAGGCAGGCGTAAACAACGTCTGGTAGCCAAACATTATAATAACTGCCTTGGCTGCAATGACAAAAATAGGAGAAGAACATGAAACACTCTCTCTCACACTGTCCTGAATTGGTGAGATGACAACTGCCCAAAATCAGAACCGTTACTTTAGATGAATTGTATGAAATTCATGGCATTGAAATGTAGTGCATTTTGAAATTCTTGAAAAGTTTGTATTGGTTTTACGTTTGAAGTGCTGGGGTCTAGTAACCGCATACGATATCGAGCAAAATTTATGGAAATTTCTTATTTTGGTATCATGACACTCGATGTAGAATGAAATATATCGTAATTTGTCATGATAGAATTTGCTATCGGTAAACCATCTCTCAATCGATACGTCAGCGTCTGTGGTATGCTGAAAAAGATGATAGTTTACTCGATAGTTATGGATTATCATGAAATAAAATTTTTTTTTAATTCTTAGAGAAGCAGATTAACGATTAAGTACTAAAACTGGAAACTTTTTGTTGATTAAAATTTTTTATGCATTTTTGAGTTCAAAAATTTTATAATTAAACAAAAAAAAATTAAAACCCCAAAACCAATAAGTAAATCAAAAACGATGTTAGAAAGACTTAAATCCGGCGTAATATAAAATTTTGTTGACGGATTGCATAAAAAAGCCGAGTACCTCGTTCAAAAATTACGACAAGTTTTATGGAGCAGCCTCTTCAAAAATCTCAAAAAAAAAAAAAAATTTTAAAAAACATTTCCATAGAATTTGAAATAATGAATAAAAAATATAGTGGTAATTAATATGCTTCGTAGTAATTAAACTATAAATGATAATGCCAAGAGTAATTTAACATTATTATCCGAAAGCATAGCTGAAGATCCAAATGAGTCAATTCAAAATCAGGTGCACCAATAATGACTGTGCCGATTATTAAAAGTTTTAAGCAAGGGACTAGGTATTTGTCCCTTTAAGCTTAACCGTTAACACGGTAGATTTCATAAATTTATTGATCACAATGGGCATTACAAAGAGAAAAATTGCCATACTCCTTAGGCTCCGCTATATAAACTAAAATCTATTATTCTGGTGACAACGATAGAAAAAAAGAATAATGCCATATTAACCAAATATTATACGCCCCTATTGAATGGAATCTTTATTTAAAACATTCTGTTCATACTTATCTCAAGATTTCCTGGAGTGGAACGTGGCTGGTCAAAGTCATATTTGATAGCACAGGAACTAGTAACCTGCAGGGTATTAGAGTATGCCCTGGACTGGTTGTTTGTCAAAAAAACATTTAGATCCTTTTTAAAAATAGCAAAAGTTGATATTTCTCCTTTATCAAGAGAAGGATTTTGGCTTAGTGGCATTTATTTGCGTGTGCTTATAATATATTTAATATTCAACAAAAAAGTAACGGTTTTGATAGTCTTAAACTAAAATTTTGGCCTGTGTGCGCTGTCTACACATGGATACGTAGATAGACATATCTCCTATTTTCACGCTGTAATGAGAAACCCTTAAGATTATGTTGTAAAAGCGTTAACACAACATTTTAAACTTATCTGACCAACGAAATTGTGTTCCCTGGGGTTTTGTGTATTTATTGCTTTATTTGAATAAAAAATTCTCTCGTGTAGACGCCGTTGTTAAAAAATAAACATGTTTTGAATATTTTAATAATATTACATTAAATTATTTAAGGTATTTCTTAAATTATAAACTTTCAAATAATTCTATTAAAAAATATGTTGATGTTTTACTAATGAAATGACAAAGTCAGGATTCCTAACTATGAAATTAACGACTGTAGTTTGTATCAAACACACCGTCCAGACTATCCATTGCTAGGTGGGAACAAGAACAAAACGTCGCCAGAAAATTTACTCAAGTTCAAACGTATGCCACGACAATCCATATAAAAAGCAACAAAAACAATAAAGAAACAGTTTGTAGTTTGAACATAACGATGGCTAATTTGGGCGGTATGGTCATAACGGCTTTGTTTAATAAAAATATTTAAAAATAAATTTACTACGAATAAGGCAGATGCACTTAATTGCAAGTGAAATGCCATATTTTCCCTATGATAACCCTTTTCTTTTATAACTTTAATATGAGCCAAATTTACTAAACAAAACTTGGTTATATTGAGTTTTTATAAAAAAGTTTAAAAAAATCAATCGCGTTAGATCCATTAATGTTGTTAGGGCATACATTCCCCTTCAAATTTATAATGCCGTATACCAAAAATCTTAATTTCAAGCACAACAAAAATATCCACTCTGATATTTAATCGTTGCTTCACTTCACAAAACAATAGACAAGGTGAGATATTTACAACTTCTTCTTCAGCCCTTGTAAAACACCAAACAGATGATTGACACAATCGATGATTTCAAAGGCAACAAACCACAAGCAAACAACAACAAAGAAGAAACTGAAGATTTTGTAATGAATCTTTTGAAAAAGTATTACTAGTGCTTTAAGAATATTGAATGAATGAATGGATGTTGCCAAAAATCAAACAAGAAATCTAAAATCAAAAAAAAAAAAAACTCAACATTAGGCGGCAGTATCGGTAACTAATCTATTATCTATCTTTGCATTATGAAAATATATGTAACGTAAGCCATCTACATACATATAGTTTATAACTTATTGTATTGAAATTGTTGAAAGGTACTTCTCTATTGGTAAATCGTATAGAAGGTAACCAATCGCTTTTGGGTTTTTGTCAAGAAATATGTTTGACGTATAAACCAAATGACAGTCAGACAGCAAGAGTTACTTACATGGTTTTTATTCGATGATAATAATAATAATAATAATAAAAGACAAAACAAATACAGACGTATGCCAAAAAATATAAAAAAAATAATTTAAATGAAATGGTTTGCTGTCTATAAAATGCCAAAACATTGTTTTTTTCTCTTTTACAATCTACAAAACAGTAATTGAGAGATTTTAGGAAAATGATATGCACAAACAGTATAAATAAACAAACCGTTAAGACAAATATCTTTTATAAAATACAACAACAAAATATACACTTAACTTAATTTACTACGTAAAATTAACGAAACTGTTTAATAGATGAATAGTGAAGCAATCAAATTATCTGTTTTATTATTCGAATCTACAAAAGTTTTTTCACTTCAAGGAAATTTTTGTTATATCAATATACAAATATATTTTTCATCCAAATTATTATATTTTAATCAATACACAGAAAAAATTCAAAATTGACTCTAATCACCAAATTCATAGAATCAAGCAACCCATTTGTTGATTTTAATTAAAAAAAAATGATCAAAAACTTTGCCGTTTCAAACAATGTGTTGATTGATTTTGAAAATGTCCAACAACAATTTCTCAAGTTCTAATTATTTTATTTTAAAAGAAATAATTTTTTGTTATTTTATTAAAATCAATCAAAATTTATTTCAAAACAACTGAAATGTTAATTAAATCATAATTATATTTTAATTTTCTTTCAACAAAAAGAATAATTGATTAAATTTTTACTTTAATTAAATTTAAACACTTTTTAAATAATTTTTTTATTTGATAAAAAAAAACTACCAATAATTTTTTTCTGTGTATTAAGCTCATCAAATTTTATTTTCCTTAAATTATTTTTGTAATGAAAAGAATTTAACAACATAACTTTTGTTATTGAAATTTATTGATCATTTTCCATTCTTGACTGACTGGGGGATTGAACTCAGGGACAGGTCGTTTTTTCGACAATGATCTCTGAAGAGGTAGTGTGGTTACTATCGAGACATGTCTGTGAGTTCAATCTCCCGCTCAGTCAAATTGAAAAATTATCAATAAATTTTAATAACAAAAAATACAAAAAAAATAATAATTTGAACAAAACATTTTAGTAAAATTAAATAAAAAAAAATTAATTGTTTTTTAAACTACTTAAACGACGACGCAAACTCCTTTAATTAATGACGAACTTAAAAAAGGCATTACAATACATATCCTGATGGAATGCAAGAACTAAAGTGTTGTTAGCTTATTTAGTATGATGGAGTCCTAAACATACTTAACAAGAAACTATCTGACGTGTTTTCTCTATGTCAAATGTACGTAGTTAGCAAGCGAACGCGAACAATCGGCAGAATGATGTTCCCATCTCTATTTAATCTTTTTAGACTTTAAAAAGACTTAACACACTCACTGGGACTCTGCCATCTGTCAAACACTTCGGTGCAAGCGGACCTTGCACAAGCGTTATAAAAAAAACGCTTGCTGTCTTGTTAAACACGAGAAAAATACATAAAAGTGTTAACTTGAGTATATGACAAAGTTGGCCATTATCACCTTTTCTATTTAACGTGGTTCTCGTTGCAATGCTGACGAAAACCAACAACTACATCTGGAGGCATTGCATGGTGCATAAAGGTCGATATTCACCATCTCATTCAGTATTAAGACTTGTCAAAAAATTCGCGTGTGCTCATAAAGTATGATAGTGAGACCTAAAAATTTAATTGAGTAGCAGATTTGTTGGCCAAGTCTTTCTGTCTTTTTTGAAATTTTTCATTAAATTGTATATTCTATGCGATCAGAGTTACATTTTCTTCTAAAGCAGCTAAATCATATGATTTTGCATATTCTTTGTGTGATAGTTTGGCATTGACAGCATATTTTGGAGACATTGTGGTTATGTCGGATAGTATTTTGTCAGATTTCCTTGTAGATGAATCGTACGATTGTGTAGGATAATAAATACGGATTTTATACCACAGGGCAGACAGAGGTGTCATAAAACAGAATATATTGTGGTTATTCTTTCTCTATCTTTTAAAGCTGCCCTTTTTGCATTTTTATTTTGATCACCCAATTTGTGTTGATTGCGATGGGCTGTTTTTATACATTGCCACTTCACTACCAAAAAAAAGTTTTCTTCCTCCTTCTTCGAAAGCTGCCCTCACAAATTATTTGGGCATTTTTCATACGTCACTTTTTTCATCTATGCAAGCAAGACTAGATGATATAGACTTCGAAGCAGAAAAATGTTGTCTGTTGGAATTTGCCTTAAACACAAGTAATGCGAGTTGAAACGTTAAATTTTCCAGCATTTTCACAAAAAATTGTGTAGGAGAATGAAATAAGCCCAACAGTTTTGTAGTCAGCTCAGTCGAATTGCCAATTCCTTTCCAAACGCACTAAACAAAATATACGAGTATTTAACAGCTAATTTAAGTCGTTAGCAAAATTTGGGAGCAACAATTGGAATTCCGATGGAAGCGACATTATATTACCTCATATATTACTTCATGCCTACAACAAATCTTTAAAATTTTCCGGCTGAACAAAATTGCAAATGGAAAGATATTGACAGAGTCTAATCAGTTATCGATCAATGTCGAAATCATAAAGAACCCGTAGAAGAGATCTTCGGAGTCATACTTGACGAAGACATCAACAAATCGTGGACTAAAACAAAGACTGCCGCAGCGGAAAAAATTTTCTTCAATAGTAGAAAAAGTATAATTTTTTTTGTCCAGTGTATGGATATTATTTTTAATAGTAACAAAACTGCTTGCAAACCATAAAACAATACAAGAGCTCTTATATGGAGTATGAGTTAAAATGATGACTATCAATAAATGGTTTTTTTTTTTAAATAATGCCAAATTAAATTAAATAAATAATAATGAAATGTATAATTAAATTTATACGGAAGCCAAAATATAAAAATAAACAATAAAGTAATTATAAATATAAACAAGATTAAACATATAAATATTATGTGCATATAAGCATAACATGTATAATGCATATATGCAGCATTTCATACATAATATGTATGTACTTGCATATGGAGATGTGTAACCACAAAGGATATTCCTAATATATCAATTGTATGTTGATGGGATGTTAAAAGCAAATGAGGATTACATAAATCGGATTTTACTTAAACTGATATGTGGATCATGTTGTTTTTAACTTTTTTTTTTCATATATCGGGTAGTTTTTTAAGAGGCGGAGAAAAAGAAAAAAATGTTTTTAATAACAACTCAAAATTGGCATTGTTAATTGGATAATTGTATGGCATAATTGTCCATATACTAGGGAGATCGATAGAATAGTATTTTAGTTTTGCCCAAGTCGAATATTTTAAAATGTCCATTTTTCGAATATCGAATAACTGGTTATTTTAGTAAAATAACCCAGTTATTTTAATAACGTTTAATTTATATTTGTTTTCCTTACTTTTGTTATAGAATGTACCCGTAATTTAAGTAGTTTTCTAATTGAATATTTGGCAAACTTGAACTTTTTATACAAAATGTTAAAACAAAATGTAACAAAAGTCAAAAAAAAACATTATGAGCAATGTATATACAAATCGCTTATATAAGCGTGTGTTCTTGTAACAAAAACCAAAAGCAATTCAAAATACTACAAAAAAAAGTTCAGCTTAAAAAGTTATTAGCAATTTGACAGTATTCTAAATACACTATACATATATCTTTATAAAGATGTTATCTCTGGTGATAATATCGAACTGATTTAAAAGATAACAATGGTGCTTAAACGGCCCTAAAAGGATAAGTTGCAAAGGTTCTTCAACGACTTCACGACTTATTAATCACTTTTAATTAGTCTACAAGCTTGACATAAATATACGCCAAGGAAAACTTGACTCTGTTCCAAGTAATTTTTAAGAGACTGCAAATAATACTTTACTAAAATATGCTGCCAATAATGAATGAAAAACTCTTAAGTAGTTCTAGCATATCTTCATGCTTAAAACTACGCCAAACCGGCGAAATCAACGATAAGGAAAAATTCTTTAGTTTTATTTATTAAATTACCAATAACTTCAAACAAAATTGAAGGAATCAATCAAACAATCTCATGGAAGAGTTTAAATTGTAATCGACGAATTGACAGATAATTTCATACAAAAATCATGTTTATATTACTATTGTTTTTATAATGCTGAAACAAAAAAAAATTTAAATATATAATCCTGGATAAGAGGTTATGTTTGCAACTTTTCAAAAATACGGCTGCAGTTGACTGATTCATATAGACATGCTTAGCCACCAACAAATTAAAACTCATTTAAAAGAAATTTGGGAGAATATCTCAAATAAAAAATTCCTATAATTAATTAGTATTGTGGTAATTTTGTTGTTTTTTAATCAGGCTTAAGTTCATCAAATTTAATTTTCATTTAATTATTTTTATGAAGAAAGGAATTTTTACAACATAAAAATTAATTAAAATTGTTATTGATATAATCCTTCATTCTTGACTGCCCTGAAATTCGAACCCAGACTGCTGACGTCAATAGTCAAACATCAATCCTTAAACCAAATTGTATTTTAACCTTTGGTAGATCGAAATTTGCTTTTTATGAATGATTATCAATTTTTAATTGATTTTACATGTTTTTCCTTTACCTCTGTTTTTTCGTACTTTTTGTCAAGAATTTTTCTTGCAGTCCAAAGTACATTTTTGTTTTTTCATGTTTGTCTTTCTTTTTCTACCAAAGGTTAAAATACAATTTGGTTTGAGTGGTAGCGATCGAAACATGGCAGGGTAAGCAGAAGCCTGGGTTCGAATCTCAGGTCAGTCAAGAATGAAGGATTATCAATAACAATTTTAATTAATTTTCATGTTGTAAAAATTCCTTTCTTCATAAAAATATTTTAATAAAAATTAAAATTGATGAACTTAAGCCTGATTAAAAAATATTGAAAATTTGGATTAAATTCCTATAATTTTCCAAAGTTTTTCAAAATTACTACAGCTATGTCCACACCTATTAAATATTTGACGTCCTACGCGCAACCACTAGTTTTCTTAAAGAATTGTTTGCTTTTGCAAAACGTTTGGCAAGAGCAAACATTATTTAACGGTTTCTTAACTACAATTTACATAAATAAAATTATCATCTTAGACATAAAGTTTAGCAAGTAAATAGAAGTTGTTAAAAATAAAGCTTAAGTTTAATTAATTTACTGGTCATGCCTTTTTTTTTATTTTATCGCCAAATATTTGTTAGGTCTGAACATAACTACCTTAAGTCATATCAATGTATTTTTTGGTTTCTTAACTTCGTGAATTGTTTTGTTTTTATTTTAATTAACTTTTTATTACAAAAACTAATTTGATTTTTGTATTTTTATGTATTCGAATTAAAACCGGTTAACCGGTTTTTTAAATGCTTTATTACCGAAACCTGGTTTTTTTTTAAATAGCAACTATTCTAAACTGGTTATTGAAAAAAGTCGAATAATCGACCTCCCTACTATATACAAATTCGTAACCTTTCCATCGCAGGAAAACAAAGATTTGCTACTGACGCTAAATAACATGAACGAGGAGATTAACGTGTCCATTCTTTCGCCAAAATATTTCCCTGAGTAAATTAATTGTATTAATCGCTGTCTGCCATGTGAGACACGAACATGACTCTATACCGCTTATCAGTAACTGTTACAATCTGATCAATCATTATTTGTAAAGACTTAAAGAGCAATGATTATAACCAAACCACAAAAATTGACAAACACAGAGTCTTTTTTTAATGTCATGGTGTTTCGACCATGGCTTAAAAAATATCATTGCTCCAAACGCGGCAATTCTGTCATTTAACTAAAAGTGTGTGGTATCTCTGAAAAAAAATTTTAAGCAAAATTTAACCATTTTTTTGAAAATATTTTTAACCATCGCCTTATCAAAGGTTTTCATGTACATCGTTTACTAATTAATACCCACCCAGGTGGTACTGCAAGTACCATTAACAAGTTTTTGGCAACCAAATTTTTTTTTAGATATTTTAAAGAATTCAAAAATTTGTTCTGTGAGAAAAAAATTTCCTTTTAAGTATAGCGAATGAAAGAAAGTTATTAAAGAAATATTACCGAAATGATCACACGGATGGGTATTGGTAAGTTGAAGGTTAAATAATTTAAAAACTTTGTGTTGACTTAAGTCTTTTTATCATGAATTGCAAAGCCAACCTAACCTTAAAACAACCGACAAGTAACAAATAAGCACAGAAAAAATTTTTGCAAAAAATTATTCAATTAAATAATTAATTGGTGTACATTAATTATTCAATTAATTTTTTGTTTGCTGCAATTAATTTTTTTAATCAAAGCCCATAAAATTAAATGTTTGTGTATATGGGTGTATTTTTTGCTCATGCAATTAATTTTTTAATTGACTAAATTTGTGTCCCATGACTCGAAAATACAAATCCGTTAATTGATATGATAAATTCCTTTGCAGGGGAAAAATTAGTTAAATATTTAAATGTCTGAACAAATTGTTTAATTAAAGTCGATTTTCTATTTTTTCTGTGAGCTGTCACACACGAGAGTGCCGCCAATTTAAAGTCCTCCACCTCTAAAAAAAAAGCACCCGCTACATAAATAATTTAATGGTTCATTTGTACAATTTCATGTTTGTCATTTTAATGTTTGTTGATTTAAATTCTTTTAAATAGTTTAGTTGTTGCAATCAAATCAAATATAATGGATAATCTCTGGATATTTTGCACACGTAGTGAACGTAATAAATCATTTCGACTGTCATGAAATTATTTCTAGATGCAAGAAATCTACATATAAAAGAATTGCAGTGTTAAATAGTGCAATATTGTAAAAATTTGTAATTTTTAAAATTTGGGTTTTTTTTTAGTTAAAAAATCAGTGTTCGAAAATAAACATTAAATATCGCTTCTTAGAGTTCGGTTTGTGAAAAACACAAACGCTAATAGTGTTTGTGTTGTAAATCATGTTTCTCATCTTCGAGCACGAAAATAATATTGTTCTTATTATTCAACTCAACATAAAGATGAGAACATTAAATTCCGTTCGGTTATTTTTTAAAAGCCACAAACTATATTGTGTTCGGTTCAGCTCATTAGTGTTCGATCGTTTCAGTCGTGCTTAGCGCCCTTCTGGCTGGTAAAAAAAAAAAATAACTAAAAATTTTTACAAAATCAAAATACATATCGAGGGTTATTATTCAAATAGTGCTATGAGCATTTTTTCGAAAATGAGTTTTTTATAGACACGAGTTTACTAACTGAAGGGGCAGATGTGTCATTTAAATTTGAAAAAAAATATCCTACAAGTTGTTTTTCATAAATATTGTATTGTGCTATCTAACACGCACGTTTCTTTTTTTTTTTTTTTTGGTAAAAATTGTTAATACAAAGTAGACAAATTATAAATCAAAAGGTTGGGAATTGTGTGTCTTCATTTCAAAAACTAATAAACATTTAAAATTCGTTGGAGACATTTTGCAAAAAATTTGTTGATGCGTTTTTGTCAATAGTACAAATTTTTATTTATTTAGGGAGTTTTTTATATCAACGTTTTCACTGACTGACGGAATTGTCATCAAGACGATCAAAATTGATATTAAAATTATTAAAGTACCTTTCGATACTCTAAAACTGAATTATGATTTCTTTTAAGACTATACCAACAAAAAAATTAGTCGATTCATATTAGACCTGGACGACAAAAAAAATGATCCGACCGTATCACAAATAAAATCTCTCATCCACCCTGCCGATGATATTGAACTACGTGATCCATTTTGATGAAATTGACTACTCCCTGGACTGGTCCAATGTTATGCAAGCATGGATAATGTCATTGTGAAAAAGAGTTTGTAGTGAAACGACATGTCTTCGTTTTTAAACGAATTAAAAACTAATCCTTTGGAGTATACCATTGAGTAGTTTCAAAACTAGTCTACTAGGAGTATGTATGAACATGGAGTAGTTGTAAGACTACTCGGTTGTAATGCAAAACTGGGTTATATGGTCCATCACTAGGACATCTTAATGTTAAATTGACCACCTTTTAACCGTATATTTGGATTAGTTTTGAAGTACTCATACTCCTTTATGGACTACTCTTTACATGCATGTATGGACAAGTCTCTTTATCTGCAGGGTATCTACCAAGTGGTGACATTATGTGTATCGTTAGTATTGATGACGAATACAATAACCTTCCGACTACTATAAAAACATACAGCGGTCATATAGAAGCGATTCATTTACAATCTGGCCCACGTGCTATTCAACTAAGCAAATGGAAGCATTTGCAAGCATTGAAGCTTGTTATTTCGCAGGAATATCATTTTATGATAATTTAAAACATGCGGATAAAGATTAAAATTTTTATTTGTAAATAGTGCTATCAGACATATAAGCGCGAATATCTAGAATAAAAAAAAATGTACAAATGTATGTATGATTTAGACGTTTATTTTTCACTAGCTGACCCGGCAAACGCTGTTTTGGCATTTAACTTATGTCTAGTGAATTTTTTGGTTTTTAATTAAAAAATAATTTTACGCCCTCAAAAATTTCCAGTTGATTAACAAAAAGTACCAAAAAGCCCTCTTAGAGATTCTCATTCACTCAGGACCTTGCATGTTTAGTTTTATGTTTATAGGTCCAATCTAACGGAAATTCGAAAAGTACTAGTGAATGAACAAAAAAGTACCAAAAACTTCAGCCTTATAGATTCTTATCCACTCAGGACATTGCATCTTGAATTTTATGTTTCTAGGTCCAATACTAACGGTAATTCAAAAAGTTTCAGTTAAAGAACAAATAAGTACCAAAAAGCTCCCTCATAGATTCTTATCCACTCATTGCAGGTTGAATCTTATGTTTTAAGGAGCAGCATTAACGATAATTAAAAAAATACCAGTTGTAGAGCCAAAAAGCTAAAGTAAAATATCAAATTTTCAGTATTTCTCCTTTTTGGTATTAATTTTTCCCCCCCCATTAAAGTGTTAAAAATTTTATTATTGTAGTGGGAGCCCATAATATTGTACGAATATGAATGAATGCAGAAAAATGTTTTGTAAAAAAAAGTACAAAAAATGTGTTAATTTCGAAAAAGTACCAAATTTGTGTTATCATATGGTCGGGCTTGACCGACTAAATTTTCATAAATTCATTTGAATTATTTAAGAAATTGGAAAGAAATTGCAGTTTGATTTTTTAAATTAAAGTCCGCTAGAATTAGCATCAAGAACTGCTGGACAACAACTGATTTGAATTGATTGATTGAAATGTCCACTGTCGTAAGTCTGACATTGTGTAGATAATTGTTAAAACTTGTTTCGTTAGTTGAATCAACTGGCCAACAGTTTACATTTTAATTTTCTTCCAAATAACATTAACCCTTAAAATAGTAGTTCATCAAAAACTTGGCATGAATTTTCCATTATAATTTAATTTCATTAGCAAAGCCTCAATTTATATCCAACACTTCCCGATTCAAACAATCATAAATTTCTTTATGATCATGTTTAAAATTCATTAAAAACCAAAAAGTCAATTAAAAAAATAATTTCATAGAATTACGCTCAAAAAGTAAATGCAAGAAAAATTTTTCAAAAATTCGTTGAAAAAAAAATCAAAATAAAATTAAGTTTTTTTTTGCAAATTTTCACTCTCATAACAGCCCATCAACAACAACTAAATCTTGGGCAGTAAAAATTCTTGGGTAGTAAAAAAAATCTTTGTAATAAAAAAAAACATTAAAAACTACAAAATTTAACAAAAAAAAAAAAAAAGTACACTAAAAATTTATCAAAAAAAAAAACCAAAAACTTACCCGTCAATGTAACATTGACATGCATTAAACCAATATGGGTTCCTATGCGAGCTGGTAATTTCTCACGCGAGAATGCTTTGTATGGTGCTATAATTGTTGTATGTGCAACATGCCATGCTGAACCGAGTCTTGTGACTACATGAAATGAAAAATTGAAAAAAAAAATTTAATTTAAAAAAAAATTTAAAAAAAAATATAAATATATATTCCTAGTGAATAGTTACGAAGAGAGAAAAAGAGGTAAACTTAAAATTTAAGCTGGTATATAAATATATAATTTAAATAACCAATTGTGTATTATTAGTTAGAAAACAATTTAGTAATCGTACACTGGGGACTTAAATGACGGCTTCGTTTTTGAAAAAATTCAAATTTTAAATTTTCTCTATGTATTTAAACATATCCTTACGGTATTCTAAAGGCAAAAAAAAAACAAGAAAAATATCAAATTAATAGATTTTTAAAATATTTTTTCGTTCTCAATTGGTTAATTAAATATGAACTTGCAATTAATTGAAACAATTCAAAAATTGTTTGAAACTTTAATACAACACAAATAATATTTAGAAGTTTGTGTACACAAACATTATAATTTTAATTTTCAATTAACGCAAATTAATTGCAACAATTAAAAAAAAAATTGGAAAAAGCATTCCTTTTTTTCTTAAAACAATTCCGCGAAGCTCTATTGCAGGAGACCAGAATATCGCACTTGATTTACCCTGCAAATAATTGGACCAGTCCAACCACGCGTGTAAAGAGTAGCCCACAAGGGACTAGGACTAGTCCAAAAGTAACCCAAACGTATGGAAAAAACATGGTATATTTAACATCACGATATCCTAGGGCAGGACCATAACCCATCTTTGGGCTACAAAGGAGTAGTTTTAAAACTTCTCCATTGTGTACACAAGAGGATTAGTTTTAACTTTGTTTAAAAACGAAAACATGTCGTTAAAAAACGAAGACATGTCGTCTCACTACAAACACTTTTTAACAATGACATGGTCCATGCTTGCATTACATCGGACCATTATTCCATTTCATGAAATTGGATCAGGTGGTCCAATAATATTTGCAGGGTAGTTCAAAAAATATTGGTGAAAATGGTTTCTGTTCTTGTTTCGTCTTGATATCTTCTATACTTTCCCCGTTTGAAGAGAAAGAAACAACGTTTCAGCAAATGAGCGACTAATATTTAAAAATTTTTATTTAAAATGAGACATTTTTTTCAAACAAAAAATTTTTTGGCGGAAATTCAAAATTCTTTTTAATTATTAAAAGCAAAAAAAATAAGAAATGTTTTACAAAGCTAAAAGCATATTTAATTTAAATTGTAAAAAAATGTTTTTTTTTTGTCAAATTGATGAACTTTCTTCAATACTATTAACTTAGCTTACAGGTAAAATTTTAACTAAAATTCTAGCTGATTAAAATTAAAATTTTGTTAATTGCTTATTGGCATACTTTTCTTTAATTTAACATTTTATTCTATACTATTCACACAAAATTTTTTTATTTGAAATGTCATATTATAAAATTTTGATAAAAAAATTTTTTTGAAGTTAAACTCTTAGAAAATTATAGAAAAATTATTTTACTTGCTTTAGATTTCAGCTTGCATTCTATGAGTTGTCAGTGTATTTCTTAAATATTCTAAACAAATAATTTTTTTAAGCTTTCTTATTTTTTAATATGTATAGATTTATAGCTAATCATAATATCACTTGATATTTGGTATCAGAAAAGTAATAACTTTTATTAATTTTATAAACATTTTGTTATATTTTCAAAATGTGTAGATTTCTACTCACTTAATATGACTAGTCCCACAAAAAGACTTAATGTGACGGTTGAGAATGTTGTGAACTTCTGTAATAAAAAGAAAAAAATAGAAAAAATTGTAAATAGTTATGACTTTGTACTAAAAGAAAATTTCAATAAATTTACAATTTGAAACAATTGTTGCAAAATTTGAAGACAAATTTAATTTCTGAAAAGAAAAATATTTTTAATAGGATATGAACATGAAAGCAGTCTGTAGAAAAGCACACAAAATGTATGTAAAACGGCGGTAGGCAACACACACACTTTGATATGCATTAACAAAAAAATCACGTGCGTAAATTTGCAAACCATTTGCTTGACATACTACTAAAATAACGTCCAAGCAAAACGTAAGCAATTTAATGCACAGAAAACATTTTTGCAAAAAATTATTCAATTAAATAATTAATTGGTGTACATTAATTATTCAATTAATTTTTTGTTTGCTGCAATTAATTTTTTTAATCAAAACCCATAAAACTAAGGGGGTAATTTTGTTGTTCATTTCACAAAATTACCCCCTAAATGTTTGTGTATATGTGGTGTATTTTTTGTTTACACAATTAATTTTTTAATTGACTAAATTTGTGTCCCATGACTCGAAAATGCAAATCCGTTAATTGATATGGTCAATTCCTTTGCAGGAGCAAAATTAGTTTAATATTTAATTGTCTGAACGAATTGTTTAATTGAAGTCGATTTTCTATTTTTTCTGTGTGGTTTTGAGTTTTGATTTAAATGATTTTGTTATTCGTGCTTAATTCCCAATTTTTATTATTTGATAAAAACACTGAAATTTATTGTTGATGGGATAAGCTATTCCTATGCGCATTTCACTGGTTGCTTAGGCCAGATCATCATGAAACTTTATCCATAAAAATGTTAGAAAAACTAAAGATATTAAACCAAATAAAACTGTTAAGCGTGTAAGAATTGCAGCAACAGTTCTACTTGTAACAATATCAAAGTTTTGACAAATTCATCAACAATAAACAGTGAGTTTATCTCTCCTTACATTCCCCACTACAATTGATTGGAAATCTTCCAACACTAATTGTAGTTGAAAGTAGGTTAAGAAAAAACAAAATAAAAACAAAAACAACTCGCTTTATTGTTTTCGCAAACAAAATATAAAGCGGGCTGCCAGTCAGTTTTTTTAGGCCGTGCACTTGCCAGTTTATTATCAAAATAATTTTCGTGTAAATACAAAATTTAATTTAAATGATTTTGTTATTCGTGCTTAATTCCCAATTTTTATGAGTTTTTTTTTAAGGAACAAAGAGAACAGATAGAGAACTTTAAAGATTTTTTTCGCTTAATTGGACTTGTGGGAAATATGGAATAAAAATATTTATTATATATAAGTCCATGTTATTTGTTTTACTATTTTTTAAGGAATATTTCAAAATGTAACTTTTGACGAAATTTTTTTTTATTTTCCCCTGCCAACGCTGATGTAGGCGCCTATGCCCGACCATATACAACAAAGTTTGGGAGATTTAAAAACTAATTAAAATAAACTGACTTTACTGAAAATAAATTTAATTTCCCCTTTAATAAAAATTGTCTGTGTTACAACAATTTTCCAATTAATTGAAAGAAGAAAAAATAGACAAATTTGCAAAAAATATTCATAATTACAAACACATGTTTTAGAAAATGCCAAAATTTAAATGGAATTTAACTAACAAACCATAACTTTTCTAAAACAAAACAAAAAAAAAACGACAACAAAATTAAATAAATACTTTTCCGAGTGCATAGAGTAATTAATGGTAAAATTTTTGAATGATCCAACAAACAATTTTATTAAAAACAAGTAAGAGTGCTATATTCGGCTATGCCGAATCTTATATACCCTTCACCATGGTTGGGAAAGAATCGCTTGATTGCATTTAATTATTTGCACATGTTTGCGTGCTATTAAATATATTAAGTGACAAACTTAATTATAATAAAAAGAGTAATTTTTGGGATTTCAGTATTTTGATTAAAACTCAGCTATTTTCTTTACCGATTTGACAGATTTATATACCGACGTGTTAAAGAACAAAAATGTGCCACTTAGTTGGGTTATAAAACTTGGATTCCCGAATGTTTATATTTTAATTTTGGTCTTCACTTTTTCGTATCTGAACCGATCTTTCCGAGTTTTTCAGAAAATATTTTCTACTAAAGATTTCCTATCTTTTGTTATATAAGGGACAACCATAGGTCATATGACAGTCCAAAAATTCAGGTTCTTATAAAATTTTTGATATTTTTTGTACAGAAGATATCACGCCCATCTCTCTAATCCCGCCCACCTTTAGTGGGAGGCTGTATATAGATAACCTAAATGTGTGTACCTAATCTGGAAACTTTGGCTCTTGACGTTCTCCAGATATACAGAAAAAATAATAATAAAAATACAACAACAACACCAGGGAATTTTGGGAAAAATTAGAGGTGTCGCGGTTTTTTGCTCATATCTCCGCCATTTTTGGACCGATCTGGCTGAATTTCAATAGCGAAATTATAATAAGAATACCTGACAGCAATATATATCAACCAAGCCACCATCGTATATGGAGGCTTCAGAAAAGCCATTTCAACAGACAGATGGGCAGACGGACAGACGGACGGACGCATAGACGGACAACCGGATTTGAACTTCCCTTTTCATAAGGATCCAGAAAATATATACTGACTGCCTCTAATTTTACCCACTTATCCCTTGTTGTGGTTTTTCATTCCCTTTCACATCTGAATTGTTTGTAAATTGATTTTGAAATTTGTGAGATGATGATTTTGTAAAGGAAAAGTAAAAAAGTTTACGAAAATGTCATCAAAAAGGACCGTTTCAATTAGAATTAAGGAAAATGCAAGAGCATAAGAAATCACATTAAAAGAAACATGGGGATGTGCAAAGCCAACTTTACATTTCGTTAATGTACTGGATTGTTAAATAACAGGTCCGCTATCAAATGTTTTTTTTTCAACTACTGCTTATTTCGTGAATGGTAACACTAAGCTCATGTCTGATTTGATAGATAATTAGTGTTATCCTTCCGCTGAACGAATATGGTTGTGTATATGCTTAAACAACGCTGGGAAATATGCGTTTTCGCTTCGCTAAGTGGGCCTGCGATCGACTTACAGAAGATGCCGATTTTGCCAAAAAAAATCATCTTTTCAGATGAAGCTCATTTCGATCTTGGCGGATATGTTAACAAGCAAAATTGTCGCATTTGGGGCACAGAAAACCCGCACGCATACATTGAAAAGCCGTTGCACCCAAAACGAGTCACTGTTTGGTGCGGATTTCGGGCCAGAGGAACTGTACAAATTTTAAAAGACTTCTTATCGAAAAATATCGTCAAATATGAAACTATCGCAGGTTCCAAATTTTGTATGCTGGGGCATAATACAACAGGCGAAGTCAGCTTCTAAAGGCTAGTTTACACTACCACACACAGAAAGAATAACACTTGGGGTAAATAAAGTTTATACTTAATTTAAGTACGAGTCTAACTAAACATTTTAAGAACGAATAACACAAACACGTACCTAAAACTAAACTAAATGGGATTACTTTCGAAAATCAATCCCGGAATTTCTTAAATTAAGTACAAAGTTCTTAAACCAAATAGAATAAACTTTTCGTTGGTAGTGCCACTCTGAGAGTAAAATTACAAAGAGAACCTTTTAGTCTCATTTAACGTATTTTTGTGTGTAGAAAGAACTAAAACAACAGAACAAGACGAAAACATATTATTTTCATGTTTTGAAAGTAAAACTAAAATCTGGCTTCTCATTTAGTTTACATTTTCCGTTAAATTTTTATATTTAGTTTTTAATTTTTCTTAAGTTGTATTTTTATTCGACCTTTAAAATTCAATATTAAGTTAAAATGCTTAAGCTCGAGGTCTGTTGTATGTAATATGTTTCTTTATTTATTTCCGATATTTCGATATTCTTTGATATTCTTTGATATTTCGAAAAACTACTGATGCTGAAACGTGAAGAGCTATTACTCCTTTATTCTGGTCAATGTAAATTTTAATTACTCATTCCCTGATGATGATATTCAAAGAATATGGAAATATCGGAAATAAATAAAGAAAAATATTACATACAACAGACCTCGAGCTTAAGCATTTTTATTTAATATTAGTTTTTAAAGTTAAAACCATATCGGGATTGAAGCTGGTGTTTTATAAATTAAATCAATCATAATAAAATTCACCTTTTGGTTTATTTCGAGTACGAATTAGGGAATGATTCATCTTAGTAATACATGAATCAAGCGCATTTTGAGGTTAAGTCCATCTCATTTTCGGATTATTTCAAGTGTGAATTAGGGATTTAATACGGATAAGTTAAGTATTTCGCGATTAATTCAAGAAAATCCGCACTTACTGTATTTTTAATACCGCTTCGGATTGATTTGAGAACAGATGGATTGATGTTTCTTTTGAGTGCACAAGTATTTTGTGAGATGAAATCTAATGAGTTTTATTGGGACTGTCAAAAAAAAATCAAATGTTGCATTACAGTTTGTATTCACACAGGAACATGCTTTTGTTAAAATGCAATCCTGATCAAATGAAAAGTATTATATTAAATCAAATTTAATAAAATAAAGTCATGTATTTGGCAAAACTTTTTTTTTAAATTATATTAAAAACCCTTAAAATAAATTCTATATACGGGCATGTTATAGAAATCGAAATGAAGTGAAATTTAACAGGATTTTTTATTTAAATTATTTACAAAATGTCAAAAGTTTTTCTTGTTTTTTAGAGTTGTTCTTTTTAATATAATTGGCACTCAAAGAATGAGATTTATACAGGAATGTCAGATAATTCCATTCCGATCGAAAGTGCAGTTAATTCCGTATTTATTACTTTTAGTTTTCTAAGTGTAATTGATATTTTAAAATCAAGATTAAAGATTAAACACAATATTTGATTATTACATTGATTCCTTTAGCATTTAGTTAATATTTTTACATAAGCATTTTTATTTTTTAAACTTGTTGAGAAAACAAAAAAAACTGATGAATTTTTCAATCCAAGTATTACCACACTATTTTTGTGCAAACCACTTCTTTTTGTGAACAAAAGTGTATGAAGTACAACAACTTTAGGCTGTGGCAACGCAAATGATGGGGAAAACCAATTTTTTTTTTACTTTGTCATGCACATCAGAGATTTTAATATTTTTTGGAATAAGCAAAATTGTCTGGAATCGAAAGAACATAAATCAAAATCGATCGGGATTGCAAATACGGAATCAAAAGCATTCCGATCGGAATGTGTGCATGCCTGATAAAATGAAGTTTTTATGAACTTTCTTTGCAGGCTCGTTTTCAAAATTTTGTTTGATTTTATATCCATTACATTTCGATTTATAAAACATGCCCGATAATGTCGATGTTAAGCGTGTTTTCTAATGTGTTAAAGTGACTTGGTACACAGAAAAAAATAAAAACTGATTTCAATTAAAAAATTTGTCATATTATTTAAATTGGCACCAGCAAACAAATTTTTAATATCAATGAAACGTTTAATTTACTTAATTAAACTTTTAATTCACTTGATTAAACTTTTAATTCTCTTGATTAAACATTTAATTAACTTCAATAAATTTTTAAATGGGACTAATTTTATTTTTGATAAATTCTTTAATTGATGAAAAATTAGAAAATTTTCAATAAATGTTGAATTAGGACTAATTTTATTTTTGATTAATTCTTTAATTGATGAAAATTTTTCTGTGTAGGATAACGTAGTAGATAAACTTTGTTGATGACAGTTCAAAAATTATTTAGAAGTTAAGTTTGGGTTAACACTATGAATGTTTTCTTTCAGAAAGTCTGAGTTTATTGGTGGGAGGGGAAGGGTGCAGGTTTTTTTCACAGCCCTCTCAACAAAAAACTCAGACCGATAGAACACTTGTATAGTGACAATTAAGACTTAAGTCAAAATCTTTAATACTAACATTTTGCCACCAATATTTTCAAAAGTATTGCTAAAAATTTTATTAACAACATATTTACAATATTAACTTCATCCCAAATATGTTTGATGGGTTATCAACACAAAATAAAATACCTTATGTCCAAATATTTGCGTGTATTTATGAAGATATACAAATGCATTTTTATGTAAGAGGGTGGGTCAATAAGTCCGTAACTTTTGGAATTATCCGCCTCTGAACTGATTGCCTTTTCTGCGTCTGTCAGTTGACTTAGGTCAAAATTTTAATAATCTTAGATACCTAAGCAAAAGCGGCAAGCATTTTTTTAACATGAAAATTCTATTTCCAACACATTTTCAGTAAAACAAACCGACCTAGCGATCTGTCAAACAAGATTTTCCAGCCGGGCACTGTTGAATTCGCTTCATAAAGATTTGCTTTGTATAAACTATATGAACATGAGAAGTTTTGAAAAAAAAAACACTAGTCCCTCTTATTAAGGTAGCTCAGTTAGTTTGAGGTTGACAGCCGCTAATAGAAGACTATCTCTGAGTTGGAGAGACAACGAAACAAAGTCAAACATCCTTTTTTTAAAGGGATTGAGCCCCGCGTGATTATATAAGAGTAATTCACGTCACCATTTTTAGTCTTGCAAGAAGGCGAAGTTTTTTTTGAAACATTACAACAACTATGTTAAAAATGATTTCGTACTGATTCTTGCACCTCGAACTACCCATGAACAAGTGCGAAAAATTAGTGCAAGTTCTTGCACAAACCCTTTGTTCAACGTCAGTTGAATGACGTTGCCAATTTAAAGAAGTACCAAAAAGAGCAACTGTTAATGTATCAACCGTAAAATTTATTATTGTGCAACAAGCCAAAAAAGACGGACATTTTTTTACTTTAATCAAAATGAATGCTGCAAAATATAAAACAAATTAAAGTCCAGAAACATAAAAACTGCACAGATTGCGAAATTCAAAAAATAAAAGATTATTTAGCAGACAATCAAAAATAAACTCTAATAAAATATGGTGTCTGTTATTTTTCGTCTACATTTATGCACTTGTTGCTAAAATGTATGCTCACTACAGCTCGTGCAAAACATCACATTTTCGCATTTTTGTAGGACTAAAAATTGTGACGTGAATTACTCTATTGTGTTTTCAAACCTGATGAAATTGCTCGGCACTCCAACGATGAAAGCATCTTATAGGAAAATGCCTATTTTACCAAATCGTATTCTTTAGAAGGGATTAAAAAAATCAAAGAGAAACGTATTTGGAGCTCAAAGGAGAATGCAAAATATAATAATTTTTTACAAAAAAATTAATATTTCATTTAAAATCTCATTGACTTATTGAACCGCCCTCGTCCATAAGTATAATACAAACGTATAAAATTTACAATACTCGTGCTCATACCATTCCCTTTTAACAAAATACGAATACAATAAAAAACCAAAAAATTTAAACTAAAACGTCTAAATACCAAATTAAACTTGGAAACGAAATGGATTAAAATTAATGATTTTCTATGTTTGTATGTAGCCACAATATATGTGTGTGTATGTATTTGCAAATGTATTAGCTATGCTTGTGTCCGCTTACAAATACAAGTGAATAAATGACTCTCTAAATATGCAAAAATGATTAGAAAATTTGCATTAATTGAATAAAGGCATTTTTAGCTTTTTAATTTGGGTTTTCGATTAAAATTCATTTTAAACATAAAAAACTAAATACAATTTTATAATAAATATGTTTGTTACTATGTAAAAGTTTATGGACTCTGATGTCTAACGGTTTTATAGGTATTCGTACATAAATGAACATGTGAATAGAAAACATATGTATGTATGTATGTATGTTTGCATATATGTACGTATGTTTGTAAAAAATTTATATAAATTACCCAAACAACTGACAAAATAATTGTT
Organism: Pollenia labialis; assembly: GCA_949318255.1. Taxonomy (NCBI): domain Eukaryota; kingdom Metazoa; phylum Arthropoda; class Insecta; order Diptera; family Polleniidae; genus Pollenia; species Pollenia labialis. The sequence goes on from OX439141.1 coordinate 18,793,778, forward strand.
TATATTGTAAAAATTGCCATATGTGGTGGAATTGTTGGTCGTTTGAAATGACTATAACTACAGATAAATGGAGCGATCAAATTGAAAATACAATAGCAACAACAACAGAAATTATACATCAGCATAAAACTACAACAAAAATATTTAACTCTTAACAACAACAAAATACCGATTGCTAAACACAAAAAATAGGTTCTCATACATGTCACAACTAAATGCAAAATCAATTTTAATGTCACATAAAGTTAATGAAGAAATATTTTAAAATATGGAATAAGTTAAGCGAGTAACTAAATATATTAGGTGTTGAAAAAAGCAATTGTACCAGGTGGCCTAGAAGTAACGAAGGTTTCCAACTGGTCTACACTTTTAGAAAAATGCATCTTCACATTGATGATGCCCTAATATCAGAATTGTGACATTAATGTTATTACAAATGGCATCAGTGAGGCAAAAACTGGCATCAAGCATCCAATGACTAACGTCACCATAAAATTTTATCATATTTTATGCGTCACATATCCCATAACTACAGTGACATCAACTCAATGCTACATTTTGTGTTAATTTTACATTATTCTCATCTTTTTAAGGTAAGATAAGAAGCAAAAATTCCCATATGCTATTTGTTTAAATTATTTAGTTCAATACATTTAGTTTGCAAAGTTGAATGATTACGTAAACCGTGTAGCCATGTGGCTGGTGTCTTATTTTTGAGAGTTCTTCTGTAAACAACGGGTGCAATACAACAAAAGTGAAACAAACATGTGTAACGCGCAGGGTTACCGAACATGGTCTTTTCCGATCAAATTTGGTCAGATATTTGTGGTTTGGTCGGATCGTAGGCCAAACCTAATATTGGTCGGTTTTAGTAAATTTTAGTACACATTGGACGGAAAGTAGACAAAGTCTTCGTTCAGAAATAGATGAACAGGGGTTTTCTGGTTAATATCATTACACATGATTGACACTATCCTGAAAAAACTGTTTTTGTTATCTCAATAGTTTGTTTTTATTTAACTTCGTATCGCTACTGAAAATTATGATAGGGTCCTTTTGCATTTTTATGACGGTTTCAAGGGATTTTGGTAGGTTTTGCAGACAATTTTGGCCGAATCGTTAATTCTGTGATGCAAATTTTTCCTTAATTTTTGTACTAAAGTAAAGAGAATTTAGAAAATTGAAACTGAACAAGAAACTTAAAAAAACTGTTTTTTTTTTATTTTAAAACCCAATGCCAAAGGTCATTTTCAGTAAACACAATTACCGAGTATAGATAATGGAAAATCCCAGAAGAATTTAACAGCGGCGATTCCGCCTTATTAAATAAACAGTTTGGTGTAGAATAGAATCCAAAAAAGTTTATTAATTGAATTTACTTTAAGGATAAAATCGGTAATGCTGTTACAATCGGTGAATTAGAATCGGGTTTCTAAGCAGCAGCCATAACGTCCGCTTAGAACCCATTCCCTTATCTTCCCAAAATAAAAACATATTTTAGGTCTGTCCGTCTCCACACAGTCAGGAGCCTTCACTACCACCAACTCGTCGGCCATTTCATTACCGGGGATACTTCGAAGCGAAGTTGCGGTGATGAGGAAGAGAAGGAGTCAATGGAACATCTTCTCTGTGACTGCTCGTCAATCGGAAACCTGGAGCTAATCCTGCTTAGTCAAAGCATAATCAGGGACAAAATCTGTCTCTATGGCATTGATTTGAACAGGATCCATTCCTTCATTGAATTAACCGGATGGCTGGGTGAGAATATCAATAGCCAAGTAACGTAGGAACATTGGGAGACGGTGTAACATGGTAACACAACGGGAACTTATTACTGAATCCACGTGGATTGAGCTTAATTGCGGTTGTTCCTATTTTTATCAAGAGCTCATACATATTTCGATTAATTATTGTTTTTTATAATTTTCTGTTATTTTTTTTCAAACTAACTGCTGGTGGCTGTCAAAGATCCGGCACTGCCGAATACAACCTTCTCACTTCTGTCAACTAAAGACCTCTAGTTTTCGTTCTATCTAATAAATATTCTGAATCATGACTTAATTTAAATAATACTGATTATTTTATAACTTTTAAATATTGTCTGAACCTCCCATATGCCCCAGATGGAGTTAATTCAAAATATTTAAAATGACTAGACAATTAATTGTAGTTAACACAAAAATTCTTCAGACAATAATAAATATGTATCTATTACACACTTAAAGAATTTGCAATTTATATTATCTTTCATAAATATTTATTGAACAAATTTAAAAAAAACAAATTAAAATTTTTTTTATATTCACTCACCTGTTTTCTTACACCTGGAAATATAACTAAAAAAGCAACATAAAATGTTGCAAATAATACAGATACGGCAACAATGGATACATCGCCCGTTACGGGGGTACGATTGGAAAATGAATATAGTGTAGGTCCACCATCGTCTCGAAATGCATCAAACCAACCCTTCATGCTTTGCAAACGTTATAATGCTGTAAGCCCTAGAAAAAAGAGAGAGCGACAGGAGAGAGTGTCAGTAGAAGATTAAAATCAAACAACAATTGAAACAGATGTTGTTAAAGTAACTTTAAAGAAGAAAAAATAAAAATAGTTAAAAAAAAATTGCATTTTTATGTTAATTTATTGTTCACTTTTTGCTATTTTACTATTGATAAAATTTATTAAAACTAGTATTTTGTATACTTTTAATTATAGAGATTAAATATAAATTCCATTACGAAGCCATAAAATGTTAAACAATAACAAATAAATAAAATAGTTATAAAAATGTATCTAGATATAGAATTATTCATAATACATGTTGTTATTATTGGTGTATTAAATTCAATTAACTGATAAATATCGGCTCTCATCTGTGGTAACATTTATGGGATTGTTTTCTTTTTTTTTTTTGTTATTCTATTTTTCTTGCGATTTGAATGCGAGTTATTAATGGGATTTTATTATCTTTAAATTGTCTGTTTTTTTTTTTTTTTTTTTTTTAAGAATGTATCTAAATCTATAAGTTTGTGTTTAGAGTGTAATTTTATGAATCTAAACAAACAATTTTCAAATTAAAACTGAAATAAATAAAACATTCTTTGGGGTTTTTATTTTTTTTTTGTAAGATATTAAAAATTTGTTTGTAATAAAAAAGCGATTAATTAATAGCGACATGGCCAGCAGGAATGAATTTATTTTTTAATTTATTACTCTTTCTAAAATATTTTCCATGCAGCTGTTTTTTAAGGCTGAAAAACAAACACAGATGCGGAAGCCGAAATGAAAAGGAAATATTTAGGAGAGACTTTTATTATCCTTATAGACCAACCGAAATAAGCTATTCAACTAAACCTCTTTCCAAAAAAAAAAAAAAAAAAAAATGGAGATAAGACCTCTTAATTGACCTTAAAATAGCTAAATTGGCATTATTTTCAAACAATAGCAGGCAACTTCACTTCTTTAAGGCCAAAATACACTGATCAAAGTACTCATCAAGCATTGTGGTTGTATTAGTGAAAATGTGATTGTATGTGTGACACCGACAACGCTTGATGAAAAATCAAAAAATTTAGATATGACGGCGAATATTACGTTCAGCACACGTACACGTTGAATTCGCCGGCTGGACAAGCATTTGACAAGTGTGTATGGCCCTTTACGCGCTGCCAACGTCGGATTTTCCAATCGCAAAGCTTTGACACCGCGCTATTTGTTTTCCTTCATAGATTTTTAATGGGCATGGGCTTAGGTTGGTATGTAAAATCAAAAATTCATTGAGGAGGTCTTTTCAAAGCTTGACTTTTCCAATTTTTGTGTTTTTTTTTCACAGTTTACGAAAAAAGTTTTTTGGGAGTGTCATTTTGAAATGGACTACTCAACTTTTGACTTTTTCTGGTGTAATAATAGAGTTTTTTCCCCAATTTTATTTTTGCAAAGTTTTAATTTCAATGTTACCAAACAAACAAAATATTTCAAGCCACTTCTTTTAAAAGTGGAATAATAAAGTTTTGAAAAGAAACTTTTGAATTGCACTATCTGACAGTGAAAATATACATACTTAAGGAATGCCCTAGTGCAGATTATAGGCCGACTTGAGTAGATCATTTTGACATTTTTAGAATTTCGATTACACTCCCAAAATCGTAAGTTATAGATAAAAAAAGGGATTTTGGGGCATTATGGATTAAAGAGTTTTCAACTAAGGTACGCACTATGTTAATTGTAAATAAAACAAAAAGTTTTCAGAGAATTATCTCAATTATTTTTATTATTATAGAATGATCCATGACAGTTATATCGGCCATGGATTGGGTGATGATCCGATGGATCCGTTGTCCACATCTTCAATGACTTTGAGACATATTTTAGGTTCAATGTCGTAATTATGCCTAAATTTCTCATCCTTTAGCTCTTGAATTGTAATTTGCTTATTGACGTACTCTTTTTCTTTTAAATATCCCCAAAGAAGAAGTCCAACGGTGTCAAATTACAAAATCGAGGCGGCCAATTAGCAACGCCACGACGTTAAATAGTACGGCCATTGAATTTCCCGCGCAAAAGACCCATTGTTTCGTTGGCTGTGTGGCAAATGGCACCATCCAGTTGGAGCCACATATCGTCCAGGTCCATATTTCCAATTTTTGGCCACAAGAAGCCCGTTATCATCGCGCGTTAATTTTTATATTGGCAAAAAAGCTGTATACTTTATTTTGAAGCTCACTGTATGTCAAGTGTAGGACTGAAGTCGATCCATCTTTTTTGCAGGCAGTCTATTTTTTTTTTTTTTTTTTTGTTATTTATTATCAAATTCTTAATTGTCCATTCGTTAAATTTTTGCATGTTTAACATTAAGTTTGTTTTATTATTAAGTTTCAAATTTAAATAAAAAAATATTATTAATAATTAAAAAAATCTCATTATCAAGTAGTCAGTCGTCGTACATTGAGAAGAACATTAGTAAATAAAATATAATTTTTTAATTAATATTGTTTCTCTTTTTGTTTAAAATTATTAATAAATTGCTCGTATATTTTTAAAACATGAGTTGCCTTTATTGTTTAGAAATAACAAAACAACCAAAAAAAAATTAGTAAACAAAAAAATATTACTTTAACCGGATTTTGTTTGATGTTCTTCTTGTATTTTACTAAACTTTAACTCCAAGTATCTCATCATCTTCTACACAATAATTTTAATTGTTTTAGTTGTTGCTGTTGAAGTTGATTAACTTCAAAAAAAAACCAAATTAAAATAAACGTCATCATTGAAATAAAAAAAAGTTTTATTTTTATATAGAATTTTTTATGATTTTAAAACTTTTTGTAATTAACCCATTAAAGATTTTTAGTAAAAAAGTTTAGATTTTTCCAATAAGATTTTTAATTCAAAATCGTGACAAAGTTTTAGCTATAACTCTTTTTCTTCTACCTGGCCGAAGATTGATTGCATGATAAAAGCATCTTTAATTGTGAGGCCACAAAGAGTGGGCTTGATATTGGGCCTATGGCAAACTATGCAAACTAGAAACAATTTGACACCAAAACTGTTTATCTCTGTTTTGTCTTTTAAAAATTGAGCGTATTATTAACAAACTGGCATGGCTAAATCTATTTAGAATTATACCCATAATGATTCCAATTAATTGTTATTGATGAATATTAAAAAAGTTTCAGACGGAATGATAAACTTTGTTTATCCAATTTACCACTAGTGGGGCTGTAGGGTTGCCAGACGGGCTTGATTTGTCAAGCTTTTTTAGTGTGTGTCAAGAATCAAGAACAAATGTAATTTGCCAAGCTAAAAAAATTCTATTGAATTGTCGAGAAAAGTCAAGAAAAAGTAACCATTAGAGATCGTGATATTTATATTTGACCTGCAGTTAAAATGAATTGTTGGAAAGAAATATGTGAATTTAAATGCCAAAGAATAGTAGAAGAATTTATATCATAAATATTGTCAAAGTCTTATTGGTTTTTCATTTCTAACATAATCCATTAATTTCATGTTTCAATTTTAGCTTTAGTAATCAATTTCAAATTTATTATACGAAATATCTGAACTGAAATTAAGTTCTCCTTTCTCATATGGAATGGGCTTTATGTACCAAAAACATGCTTTCTGGTAAAATCATAACCACTTTATTTATAGACCGATTTCGTTATTTTCACTACCAGTATTCTACCAAGTTTATTTTATGTAAATGTTTAAAAATAAAATAATTATTTTAAATTATAACCAGACTTTAAAGAGAAAAGATTTATGTGCTTATTTAACCGATTTTTTTATTGTCAAGAAAAATCAAGCTTTTTGCCAATTTCGATATATGGCTCTCTAATTCGAATTAATGATTGCAGACCCTGATTCGGATTAACGAGATATTCGGATTACTGGATGTGCTGTTATTATGAATGTTTATTCACTATATCCGAAAATAAAACACAGGCCAGGATTTCCACACAAATTTATATTATTTTTATTAATAAAGAATGAAAAAATTAAGTTTCGTATTCTAAAAAAATAATTTAGATATTAAACCAAGACGACTTTACACCACGTGACCTTATCTTGCTACGTAAGCAACTGCTGATAACGTACCTTGTGATAAAATGGTGTACACTTACAGTGTTTGTGTAGTAAATCATTAAAACGAATAACGTTTCTCTGTCTGCCATCTTTCGAACACAAAAATAGTACTGTTGTTATCCAACTCCAGAAAAAGATGAGAACATTTAATTCCGTTCGATTTTTCTTAACAGCAAATTTCATTGTGTTCGGTTCAGCTCATTAATGTTCGTTCGTTTTTGTTGTGATTAGCGCTTTTTTTTTTGCTGGTAAACAAAACTAAACATTTTTACAAAAACCAAATACACATACAAAAAAAAAACAAAAAGACAGCAAAATAATTTTACACAAACAAAACATATACACAATACACAAACAAGTTGTTCGTGCTGCGGTCGTTGCTAAAATTTGTTGTTTGTTCATTTCTTTATCAATGTAAAAAAAGAAACATTAAAGAACACTAAAATATAATGTTTGACTACAATAGTTCTGTTTTTTAACAAAGAAGAGAACACTATATAATGATCGGCTTTTTCTTGAAAAAAGTTACGAACGGTATTAAGTCGTCTACATAAACATGAAAAAAATTAATATCGTTCCTGGGTATGTGAGCCGAACGCTTAATAATGTTTTTTTTATTTTCGAACACTGGTTTAAATATTCAACCTTTTTTTATTTTCATACTAACCACCTTCAAACGTTTTTAATTTGCTTGATCAAAAAAAAAAATAAAAAATTTTGGAAAATTTATAAAATAAGGAAGAAAAAATCCTGAAGAAGCCACTCAAAGAAGTGCTGAAATATTGGTTAAATAAAAGTTTAAAGTTTTATATAAAAATACAAGAGACCTCAAGCTTGATAATTTAGTTAAACTATAATAATAAAGGTCGAATAAAATAAAAAATATACGTAATTTTTAAGTAACAAAAATAACTAAATTCAAAAGAAATAACCCAGCCGTCCTTAACGTGTTAAGCTAACTTTGATTTGATATATTGTTTGTGATTTTTTCCGCAAGAATATTATTTTTATTTTGTATTTTTATATTGTTTCAAAAAATTATTCTTATTGTTCTTTTGTATTATTTGCCTTTAATATTGTTTGGTTTTACATTTCTTTTCTATTCTTTTTTTCTGGTTTTTACAATGTTATTCCATGAATAAATAACTGTGGGTTTTGTGGTAAAAAAAAAATTTATAAATTTACGCGGATTTTGTTAGGTTTATTCAGATTGTTTTTTTTTACACTGGGAAATTCTATTTTGATCGATCGTACGTTAATGTAGGTTTGTTATGTCATACAAGTATTTCTTAGTATTAAAATGGGTTAATACCAAAAAAATAGTATTGTTAGTGTAAAAAGATGAATTCAATAGGATTCAATTTATTTTTAAATAGTTCTTTAATCTGATTATTAAGTTATACAATTTAAATTTTATGAAACTTAAAGTGTGTTCACAAAAAATTTTTACGAAAAAAACTATTTAAAAAGCGTAACCAGTAAATGGATCTTTCTTTTCCATACTTTTAAGCAATTTTAATTAATTTTCTTAACTTTATTATTAAAAAAAATCTTCGCAGAAAATAATTCATAGATTGTTGTTCAACTCTAATTTATGAAGAATCAAACAAATGTTTCATAAAAATAGTCTTTACATTTAGGGCGTCCAATATTTGTTAAGTGTTGCCATAGAAAAATGCATCTTCAAATTGATGATGTTCTAACATCAGCATCGTGACATCAATGTTATTACAAATGGCATCAATGAGGCAAAAAGTGGCATCAATCCAATGACTAACGTCATTAAAAAAATGTTGCCATATTTTATGCGTCATGTATGCCATGACAACAGTAACATCATTTCAATGACACAGTATGAATATAGATAAAAACTAAGTAAAGTTAAAATGCTTGCAAAGAGTGTTTCACGAAGATTATTATTGTGTTATCCATTATTTATTGTTATTCGACACATTTTTATAACATGCATAGGAGGCATCGCACTGAGGTTCATTCGTAGTAAAAGTAAAAAAAAAAACTTTATACAACATACAGTGGAATCCCGATAATTCGTAATCGCAAGGGACCGGCCATTTCTTACGCATTATAGGGGTTTTCAATTTAGCGAGGTTTCGATTTAACGGGGTTAAAATAAAAAAAATACGAGTTAACGGGGTTTTTCAATTTATTTACTAAAACAATAAAAAACAAAAAAAAAACAATTGTCAAAAATAAAAAACAAAATAAAAACATAAAATAAAATAGCAAATTCATTTACTAAGCGTAAAATTGAAAAATAATTAAAGTAAGAGTTGGTGGAGCAATTTCAGACTTGCCGAGTCTGAAAGGGGGTTAAACCCCAACGTCTATTTTTTTCTCTATTGTCAATTGTCACTGTCGGTGTTTTATGCGTGCGCTTCGACATTTTTTTTTATTATTCATGTAACAAACTGATCTTAAGAAAATAAACACACACAGAAGCAAAACCAAAAACCCAAGCCAAAAAAATAGCGGTGAGCAAAAAATCATTATTTAAAGGTAAAGATTTTATTTGAAAAATAAATACGAATTAGCGAGGGGACCAAAATGTATGGACATTTTGCGAATTAACAAGATTTTTCAAGGGACCGACAGTTTATTGCGAATTATCGGGAATTACGATTTATCGGGGTACGAATTATCGGGGTTTGACTGTATAATATTCATATTGTTGACATTTAATCTCTCTAATTGAAATTTTTTCAGATGACTTTGCGTCTCACTTTTACAGAAGCAAAGTTTAAAAGGTAACATACGACATGTATGTACTTTGCAGTGGAAAATTTGACATGTCAGAGACAAAAAACATGTCGTGTACGGGCGACTTAACCGGCACTCATCTGCCAATTAATTATTTGCCATACAGATAAATTCAATCAGCTGGCTCCCAACTTAAAGATGTTTTTTGAAAGGTGTTGCCAACTGAAAACATTGTTTTTGTCGGTATATTGAGAAAACCGCAATCGTTAACGAACAGTTAGTTTTTTTTAAAAAATTTATGTCGAAATTAAGTAACAGGCAGTTTGTCGATACATTGAGAAAATTGCCATTAGTAAAGTAAAATACAAACAAAATATACATACATATTTAAAAACTCCCATTAAAAAGGCAAAGACTTATTTGTTCATTTGTCATCATGTTAAATTAATAATCAAATCTCAGTAGAGCAATATTGAAAAATACAAGTTGTGAAGTCTTTTCTCAGCCAAGCCTATTGCGTTGCGGTGTGTCAATAAGCCGCGCACCACTAAACGGTCGCTCGCCCGGAACTCTCGTGTCACAAAATATTGCCTGGCTAAAGGTAAAAAAAAGCTTGTATTATTTTTTTCTTATTTACTTTTCACCATGTCAGTAAGTACACAAATTTCAAAATGTTTAGTAGTGGCATTCAGGTGTAAAGTGGATAATTTTATAATTTCAGTCATCGCAGTTTCCTAATAATGTTCAATAAATAACAAAGTGTGGGGATTTATTTCATATGCAATAAACCCCCAATTTAAAAATGAAATAAAACCCCAACGAAATGAAATAACGCCTCGAATATAAATGATATTATACCCTAGTTTTTGGGGGCTTGTTTCATATGAAATTAGACCCCAATATGTATAATACAATTGTACAGTTTTGGCTTTAAGAATCATGCGATATATCGCATGTTTGAGAGCTCGGCTGGGTGCAAGGAGTTTCTCCTCAATGATGTGACAATTATCGGCTTCGATAACTAAAGCTCTTCTGCATAGCCGGCCTTTGACCGGACGCAAGGATTTTCTCCTCTACGGTATAACAAACACTTGCTTCGCTAACTAAATCTTCTATGCATAGCCAGCCTTCTGACGGGCGCAAGGATTTCCTCCTGTGTGATATAACAATACCGGCTTCGCTTATTAGAGCGTTTCTGCATAGGCGGTCTTGGCCTAGCGCCAGCTCAAATTTAGGAGCTTTACTTAGCGAAGACGGTGTTGGGTATACCAAAAAGGAGAGGCAAAAGGCCGGCTATACAGAGACGCTCTTGGTAACCCTTATTGTCATCCAAAACTAATTTTTGGCTGAGACTCATCTCTGAATCCTTTTAAACAAGATATACGACCATGTTCTATCAATTATACGATTTAAAAACGCAAAACGCCAGATTTATTTTATGGTGTTCTGAAACTCGCGCTCTTTGCCTGCGATCTGCCATAGTTTCTTAAAAATAATAAAAAATAATAGTTTCCTTGAGCACTTGAAATTGCGATTTGCAGATCACCTAATATGCGATTTCAAATCAGAATCGCAAATGTTAAGCGTTTTGCGATTGTCAGAACATGCCCGATAGCTCTTTCCAATCGAACCAGCGCCATCCAGAGTTTGCCTGAAAGAGAAGTATAAGCCGAAAAATACAAATGAACCGTTGTCTCGCAAATGTGGCGTGGTACATTTAGGTGTTTTATATGAAATTAGTTAAAAAAAAAAAAATATTTTCATCACAGACCTGTGCTATTAAGCAAATAAACAATATAAAAAATTCTCTTAAAATCATACAACTTGTTTTTTATTTCTTTAGACGTTTTTTTAACCATATAAAAAATGTATACAAAGTCGACAGTCAGGGTAGAGTTAATATCTGTGACTTTTTGTCTTACATAATTGCAAGTTTTTTTTAAAAGATTTTAAAATGTAAAGTAAATCTTAAAAAGAAAAATAATTTAAATTATTTACGGTAAATATCACTTGACCGATTTTGACTAACTGAAATAACATTGCCACATATCAACACTAGGGTTTCTCCCTCCAAACTTATTTACTTTTTTGGGAAACCGAAAAATTTTTAATTTTCGGGAATTCCCACTTTAAAAAGACTAACAAAATATTTTTATAATTTTTGAAAAATGTTAAGGATTTTCCCGGTGTTTGGTAATTAAAAATTTTAATATCTCAGATCTTAAGATTCGTTAATGTAGAAGACATTGACTTAAAATAAAACTTTAAACACTTTATTACAGCCTTAAAACACAGGTGGAAAGTCTGAGTTCACGCTTTGAAAGTTTTTTTTAAGTAAGTCTGAGTTTACTGGTGAGAGGTGAAGAGGGAAAGAGATAGCAATGTTATAATGCTCTCCCTTCTCTTTCTGAAAGAAAACTTTCATAGTGTGAACGCAGACAAAGTACTTATACCCAGCAGGAAAATTCAGAAGATTTTCTTACTTCAGGCCTTTTTAAGGGTCTGCTTAAAATATTTTTTAATTCAATTACTTTTCTGGTTTAACTGTTAAAAAAAAGGCCTCATAAAAGGCCTGGGCTTTTCATATTAAAGATAAGATACACATTCTATATTCACTTCTATGAGAAGGGAGTAAAGAAGGAGTAACATTTTTTGTATTGTTTTTTTGCACAAGCAAAAGCAAAATAATTATTTTTTTATCCCGTTACCATTCCTATAAACCTGCTAGAGAAGTGAGAGCGGATGGTCCGCAATTACAACATGTGTAAAAAAGATATGAGTATGGAATGGAGTAAGCAGGCCCTGTACATCCAAAAGAAGGGGAACAGATGCCTTCTAGAAGGTCATCGTACTCCTTCTTTTTCCCACTGGGTATATGTATATTCTTGATACTTATACGAAGTGGAGTTGATTAGCCGATCTCCATTTGTCCGTGTGTATGTTGAAATCAACTTTCCGAAGGCCGTAGACATGATGGGACATAGGTTTTTATATATTTGTATGAGACATAGTCTGGAATATATTGCTATTTATATTCAGCCAGATTCTTCCGTAAATAGATGAGATACGAGCAAAAACGCCCTCAATAGCCTCAATTTTTTTTTCGCACACAAAACTTAAGTTTTTAAAGTCCCTATATAATTGACTGACTTATTTCCCCATAATATTAAATTAGCTTAGTATATAATCCATTATGTAAACAATTGTTTAGATGTGTGTTCCCACTAGAACATTAAAAAGGTCCGGTAAACAAATCGCCATAAGGAAATACAATTTTATCCCGTTTATTTCGCCGTGAGTTAATAAAACCGAATATATTTTAATTCTACATAAATCAAATCATGCGAAATAAAGCATTTTCGCGTACTTTATTGTTCTCATAAAGTATAGTAAATTACCCGAAATAACGTGCGATACTTTAATATAAAGTACGGGTGGCAACCCTAAATATTGAGATAATTTCAAATATTTCCCACCCTCTTTTTTTAAAAAAACCTCCGTGTATTCCACCTTACATGCAAGGGAAAGCGGAAATGGCAAGCAAAATAATTTCCCGGCAAAACCCGGAACGAGATCCCACGTTTAAAAACTCTAATCAACACACTTTTAAACCAACTCTCATGCACACATCGTAAAACATGAAAATAATATTTTCACAAATTATTAAAATAAATAACACACATGTTATTAAAAATTTAAACCATTTTATAGAAATAACAATAACAACAAGTAAACATAAATAAATTTTAATAAATATTGACATAATAATAATTACATTTAATTTTATTTACATTTTTTTATCAATTTTTTGTTTCAGGTTATAATTTTTAAGTTTTTTGTTTTACAGTCTAGTAGACATAAAAACGACATTTAATTTTATGTACGAACATTAGAGTGTCCCAAGCTTGTATGGGGAATTTTTTTTTTTCGAATTCAGATATGAGTACCCTCCAATTTTTTTTCTTTTGATCCGAATAACCGAAATATGAAATATTATTGGGATCGGATAACGTTTACCAGTGTCGACTTGAAGTCAAAGTTTGAGATAAAGGCCAGTGTGAAAGCCATAGAATAATCTTGGAATTTAAAACCATCTTTTAATTTTACTTGTGTAATACACATTTATTTATTAAAAATATGCTAATATTCAGTGTTTTCTGAATCCTCTAACCACGCCCACTACAACCCCCCCCCCCCATGCTGGTACTATACTGTTGCCCTGCCACAAGTCCTAAGTTCCTGCCTAAGACCATCTGGACATGGTAAGTGATATAATGTAGACAAAAAAATATATATATATGTATATTAATTTTAAAGTTTTAGATTTTATTATCTTTATTCATTAAATTTTCTTTTTAAAGTTTGTTTATTACAGTCCACATACATCTGTCTGTGTTCTTGTACACAACGTAGTAAATATTGCTTTTGCTCCTCTTCAGCTGTAATTAAGCCATGAAAATCCTTTACTAACTTAACCGCTCTTTCAGCAGTATCATTAACCGCTCTCAGTGCATTAACTTTCTCTTTACTTTGTTGAAATGATGCATTAGTTTGCCACGTAGTGGGACATTCGCTTAGAAAATTGTTACTTATAGGAAATTCATCAGTATTGTATCCTAAAGCCTCAATGGTTGCTTCTATTACAAACACAGCATTTCTGTTACTTAAATGGCATCTATCTAATGTTGCAACAAGTTTTGGAGAGATAAAGCCGTCCCTTTTAAAAGTTCTACTTACACTGGGCAGAGTGCTCTCCCTTATAATAGGTATACACCAGAGACGTCCAAAAATTAAATTGTGGTTGTATTGCTTCATATTAGTATTAGTGAATAGAGAGAGTTTACCCAGCAAACACAAATTTATGTCAAACTAAAAAAGCAATTTTTAAAATAATTTCAATCAGTACCGTAATAATTACGAGCGGTGCCATAAAAATAAAAGTTTGTTAATACAATGCCGTGCAACAGTATTGCGGGACAAGGGAAGAGTTTCTATAAAAGCATCACTATAATTAAGAGTTTGCATAGTCTTGAGGAGTATATCTTTAATAAACATTCCATCAGAAAATGGTCGACCATGTCTTATAATATTTAAACTAATAAGACGTGCTGCCTCCTGTTTTAATTTTTGGTTATCTAGCTTGTCTCTATTGCTTTCTATTTCAAGCAACCAGCCTTTTAATTTCTGTAAAAAAATTTTTTGGTGGGTTTTAAAATGGTCTTCTTTTTCAATTACATTAAATTTATTTATATAACTGTGAAAGTTATCAAAATGCCTTTTTAAAATATCTTGCCTCTTATTTTTAAATGTTTTAAAACATAAGAGGCATTGTAAATTGCCAAAAGCATTCCCAATCATAAAATATTTTTTAAATTGCATCATTCTATATTTATGTATGGAATGTTTACTGGGCAAGTTTTCTTTATTAAATAAATCAAAATATGTAAGCATCCGCCGCATGTGAACTCGTCGCTTGATGATCGACGACTGAATTGTGTATTCTCGTTGACTAAATGAAAGAGCGTAAGAATGTGTGTGAAGAATGTGTGTGAATTAATTTCCACAATTGTGGTATGGGCTGGACACCAATGGTATACATACATTCTAATGAATCTGATATTTCAGACTCAGAAAACGAAATTTCTTCAAATTCTTTTTGAGATGATGTTGAAGGAGCTAAAGATGAAATATATTTATCACTTCGCTTTTCCGCTTCAATGGTTCTAAGTTGTGATTTTTTCTCTTTTTCGGCCAGTTTTTTATCCACTCCTCCTAAATGACCAGATCGACCTGGCTCTCTCTGCTGTTGCCAGAAGATTTTATCTTCATCTATCTTGATTAACTGCATTGCATCGGCGTGTGCAATATCAAACAAATTGTTTAAATTTTGTACAAACTCCTGTCGACGAAGCTCAAATACTTCTTCAGATTCATTAGAATGTATACCTTTTCTAAGGGAGAGCACTCTGCCCAGTGTTAGTAGAACTTTTAAAAGGGACGGCTTTATCTCTCCAAAACTTGTTGCAACATTAGATAGATGCCATTTAAGTAACAGAAATGCTGTGTTTGTAATAGAAGCAACCATTGAGGCTTTAGGATACAATACTGATGAATTTCCTATAAGTAACAATTTTCTAAGCGAATGTCCCACTACGTGGCAAACTAATGCATCATTTCAACAAAGTAAAGAGAAAGTTAATGCACTGAGAGCGGTTAATGATACTGCTGAAAGAGCGGTTAAGTTAGTAAAGGATTTTCATGGCTTAATTACAGCTGAAGAGGAGCAAAAGCAATATTTACTACGTTGTGTACACGAACACAGACAGATGTATCCGGACTGTAATAAACAAACTTTAAAAAGAAAATTTAATGAATAAAGATAATAAAATCTAAAACTTTAAAATTAATATACATATATATATATTTTTTTGTCTACATTATATCACTTACCATGTCCAGATGGTCTTAGGCAGGAACTTAGGACTTGTGGCAGGGCAACAGTATAGTACCAGCATGGGGGGGTTGTAGTGGGCGTGGTTAGAGGATTCAGAAAACACTGAATATTAGCATATTTTTAATAAATAAATGTGTATTACACAAGTAAAATTAAAAGATGGTTTTAAATTCCAAGATTATTCTATGGCTTTCACACTGGCCTTTATCTCAAACTTTGACTTCAAGTCGACACTGGTAAACGTTATCCGATCACAATAATATTTCATATTTCGGTTATTCGGATCAAAAGGAAAAAATTTGGAGGGTACTCATATCTGAATTCGAAAAAAAAATTTCCTGGGACAGTCTAACGAACATGTTTTAAAAAATATTAATTTTATATATTTTTTTCCACAAAATCCCATATTAAACACACTTACGTAAACAAATACAACAAGTAAGAGTGCTATATGCGGCCATGCCGAATTTAATATACCCTTCACCATGCAGCTGCAGAAAGTGTTATAAATACCATTCATTACTTTCACTTCTTTAATCACGTCCACATTTTGCCGGATGTTGTGTATTGATAACCAAGATGCTTGTTCCTCATTTGGTAATAGGGCTCTAGCCATTCTCTATATGTACAGAAATCTTTAATATCTTTATACGGAAGGTGCCACACCCATTTTTCTTATCTCTCTAATTTTTTTAAGGGAGGTTGTGTATTGACAAATTACCTATGTTTACCACATTTTGAAAATTGTTCTATTACCATTCTTTAGATAAAAAATCTATTTGTACCACGCCTACTTGTCCAGTGCTGCCCACTTTTTTCGGATATTCTCTACTGATAACCTTATTTGGAAATTTGGCACTTGCCAAAAAAAATAAAAAAAAACAACAACATAACCCCTTGTAAAGGTAAAATTAGAGACAGTTGTGGATTTGGCTCATATCTCAGCCATTTGCGGACCAAACAGTCTGAGTTTCAATAGCAAACAAATCCGGGCCATATGTGACATAAATATATAAACATCTGGTTCCCACTATAACTGTGGCCTTTGGAAACCCCATTTCAACGGACACACAAACATCGTGATATGAACTTCTTTGCTCTTAGGGATCTAGAATATATCTGTGGCAATAAATAATAATGGCTTAAGTTGACATAAGTGCTTTTTCATTTTATTACATATTTTTATTCTCTTCTTCGAAGTTTACCACTCACCTAAATTTCAAGTAAACAATTGGGGGATTCACAAGATGTCATAAAGTCATACGTCTCAAAATAATAACATGAAAAAATACGACTGTTGTGAACAACCCCTCATAAATTAGTGTGCTATTTTGAATTTAAATCAGCTGATTTAAAACATATATAAAAAAATAAATATTTTCCGAAATTCAAAATATTTTTTATTTCTAATCAATTAATTAATGAATTAAATTAAATCTTTCCTAACTATTTTCCAAACCACAAATAAATTTAATTTTGTTTGTTTACCAAACATCAGCGTCCTAAGCCGATCTAATTTGATGCCGCAAGTGTTTTGCTGCAAAAATTGCTAGCCGCAGAGTAAATTCGGATGTTAGCCGGATAAAATAATACCATCAACGGCGACGGCTACAAAAACATGGCCGTTTGGCTCAGCCGATCAGCGAAAGTCTCTTCTGATTAATTACGACAGCACAATAAACATAGCAAGCAAAGTTTTATTAATTTAAGACACTTTTTGTTTACAAAGCAACAACAATATTTTTAAACCATTGTAAAATGTTAGAACATTATGACAATACAACATGATAGCACACCTTGTGAATACCCCAAATGTCATTATTAATAAAACTACACGCATTTATAAATGAGGATGCCAGTTTCTTTCACTTTTTTCACAAGATAACGAATATACGGAGCTGACGGTGCTTCTCTTCTTCCAAAATCCGTACGCAATTTTCGCACACATTCTGCAACATTTCCATGATTTTCAAAGTAATGTCGCAATATTTCCCAGCGTTGTTCAAGCGTATACACAACCATATTCGTTCAGCGGAAGGCTAAAACTAATTATCTGTCAAATCAGACATGAGCTAAGTGTTACCATTTACGAAATAAGCACTATTTGAAAAAAAAAACGTTAGATGGTGGACCCGTTATTTTAATTTACACAACAAAACACACAATTTATTTTAGACAAAACCCGTAATATCTCAAAACACTAAATTTCGACTTAAGCTATTATTATTTATTGTCACAGATATACATATTCTGCATAGGGTATACGATCAATATTGTAGAAATCACAAACGAAATGACAAACTTAAAAGGGTATATAATTTGGTATAACCTGGGTATAGTGGGTAAAAAACGTATTAAAAGTGAAGTACACTGAAGAAAAATTTGGCAATTTAATGAAATAAATTAAGAAAAACTTCATTAAAGTCTGTGATATCATTATTTTAGACAAAAAAAAAAGTAACGCATCTTTCTTAAAAAATTTCAATCATTCGACGTAAAACCCCGTTTTTCATTCAATAAATACGTTGATTACTATGTTCATATTTTATAGAGTACCGCGTAGAAGATAATCACCCTTATTGTGTTTGTCGTATTTAAAATACGCCTACGACTGTTTGGTAATAGATTAAAGAGAACGTGAACTTATTTCCTTTAATCTATTACCAAACAGTCGCAGGCGTATTTTTAATACGCCAAACACAATAGGGGTGAATATAAATTTCTTACATCAATTTAAATACACATTTAAAAATAATTATGTTTAAATATGTAATTTTCCTATTATAAGTAAAATAAAAATTACGTAACTTTCATTAAAAATATCATTTAATGACGTTTATCACGTTTATTAAGTACTTAAATTAACTTATATACGAAGCAATTGTTTTAAATAGTCAAAAACAAGAGGAGGCTTTTTGATACTTTCTTTTTTTCAATTGATATTTTCTGATATTTTTTAAATTGAGCATACGAAACTAAATGAAATCACGTGTAAGATAACAAATTAACCGGAGGTTGGCCCCTTACTCATATTTACATAAAAATTTATGTTCGAATTTCAGCCATTAGGCAAAGACTAGCTATTATAATGGGACTGGCGTTTTGACGTACTTTTTATGCTTTAGAAATCAGTATAAATCCATGAATATTGAAAATTTTATTTTTTAAGGTTAAACTTTAAATCACTTAAAAAATAACTACGGCGTTATATTAAATTCAAACTTCCGCTAATTTTTAGTTAAGCTTTCCGCAAGTAGCAGATATTTTAATTATTTTAATAGCCAATAGATTAAAAATTAAAAAAATCTATTTGGATTCAATATTTAAGTGTATCCTATGAAATACATAATTTTGTATAAATTTATGATGTTATTTTATATTTAAATACAATTAAAATTTTTATTAATTTTTTAAAAATTTTTTATATTTTTTTATACTTTTCAAATCATCAACCACAACTTACCAAACTTGTCAGCACATAAAATATCCAGTATTTCAAAATAAAAAAAATATTGAAAACGAGAAAGATTCAACTGCACAAAGTTGAATGGATGAAGAGATAGATGAATGGATGGTTGGTTTGTTGAATGGTTTTGGAATGGGTTGTATTGAGTATTGAAGTTTAATCCAGTATTTGTCAAGTAGTTTGTAGTTTTTGTTATAATTTAAATTTTTTTTGTTGCAAATTGCAAAAATTGTTGTCAATTTGTCAAATAATAATAATAATAATGATGTTGATTTTGTTTGCTTTTACTTTATAAATTTTTTTTTTTTTTTGGTAAATTAGTTTTTAGTTGTAAATTAGTTGTAAAACTGACACATACTTTGTTGCAGGTTTTTTGGATGGAAAATATGTCGTGTATGCTAAAAATAAACATGAAAAAATTAGTTATTTTCAAATAAATTTAATAATAAAATTTTGGTAAAATAATATTATTTTGCAATTTATTATATTAAGTATTTAGATTATAAACATTTTTGCTTAGTTTTTTTTTCATTTCTGTTTAAATTTTATTTAAATTTTATGTTTTACATAGAGAACATAAAAGAGTTTAATTGAATTCGGACAAGTTTTGTCATGTTTAATTTATTAAATTTTTTTTAAATATTTTATTTGGGTGAATGAGTTTAATTTAAATTTATTTATTTTATAATATATTTTGATATGTGTGTATGTATATTAAATATTTTATTATTGCGTGAGTAAAATTGAATCAGTTTTTCTAAACTTTTAAATAAAAATCGTTAATTTGATTTTTCTTATTTTAAATTGTAAAAAATGTCTGTATTTTTTACTTCACTTGTATTGTCTTTAG
This sequence comes from Pollenia labialis, assembly GCA_949318255.1. Classification (NCBI taxonomy): domain Eukaryota; kingdom Metazoa; phylum Arthropoda; class Insecta; order Diptera; family Polleniidae; genus Pollenia; species Pollenia labialis. The sequence continues at coordinate 18,813,854 of OX439141.1, forward strand.
AAAGTATTGGGACTTTCTTAATTAAAAACTAGCACAAATTTATTGTAAATTAAAGAACTTTTAATTTTTTAATAGCCCTTAGATGCCGCTACTGCACTCAAAGTTGCAATACTTAAAATAAAAATTTCTTATTGCCTGTTCGTAGATAACGAATGCAGACTTCGTTCGCTTAAATTACATGTAAACAAAAACAATATTTTGTAACTTGTTTTTGTTTTAAATGTGATTATTTTGTGAAAATGTTTAACAAAGTCATCACAATGACTTTTTGATTTTATTTTTTTTTATTATTTAATTTTAATAATTTTTTTTGCTAAATATTTAATTCAAAAAATTTTAACTTTTTAAATACAAAAAAGATTTGAAAAATATGTAATTCTTTTACAATATATAATTAAAAATAATAGTTTTAGGTGAAAACCCAACTTTCGAAATTATGTTCGAATTTTCGAACATTCCCCAAAAGGCTAAGTTTTTGGATAGAAACTTGAAATAATTTAAAAAAAATACTGTTTGTTGCACTTTATGTAATTTTTTTAGAATATAAATATTCGAATTTAACAAAATGTTTAAAATAAAAAATTTTCAAGTTTTCTTTTTTGTAAAAATTAAATTTCAAAAATTCAAAACTTGAAATATATGAAGCTTAATACTAAGACTTTATAAGAAAAAATTATTGTTATTTTTTTAATTTAATTCGAATATTAAAATTTTCAAGTCATTTGAATAGAATATTTCAATACAAATATTCCATATTTGGTACACCCAAAACAAAGCGGGATTGGAGTAGTGGGTGTGTCAATACATCAGATCCGTCAAAAAGTGGATGTTATTCGATAAATGGGCGTGACACGTCCCATACATATGTATATAAAATAGATCATTTACAGTAAAAGTTACAAAATTTAATACAAATAGTTTTGATACCAATACATGTACATATATACATAAGTGTGTCCCAAAAATTTTTTTTGGGGCACAAGCATAATTTAATAGCTTCCCAATAAATGATTTTTAAACCAAGCAAAACAAAACGTTTGATTTAAGTTTGTTTGTTGGGTATGAGAATAGTATTATAAACTGGGTACAAAGCTGAAAACCAGTATAACTCAGAAAAGGTAAGAGCAAATTCAAAAATATTTGTTCCTAAATTATTTAGAATAAATTGATCTTTCAAACTGCATTGTTGGTCTGTTTCCTTTTCATAAAGATTTTAGAAGTTATATAGCGTTATTTACAACGAAAAATTTTAATGTAGGGTGCACAAATGAGCAAATACATTGCAAAACCTTATAGTCTTTGTACACCAAAATAAAGCTTGGACATTTTTCTTTTAAATTATTTTCTTACAAGAAAAGAAAATCGAGGTTTTTGACAAAGTTATGAAGAAAACTTAACAACAGCAGGCAGACCCGATTTATGGCAAAAATTCGACTTGAGCGACCTCTAAACATCTTCCGAAAATCAGAAAAAAAATCTCAAAAATACTTTACCCAATCAGCTCTTAAATTATGCTTGAGTACCCATGGAAATCCAAAAAAATTTTTTAGGGGCACACTAATATACATACATGTATTTATTTTTATAACTTTCTGTTTTTATCGCACCATGGTGCAAGGTATATAATCTAGGACTTCTAATTGTTTTTTTTTTTTTTTTATTTAAATTCACATCAATAACATTCACAATTTTTTCTTTGACACTTTTTATTAACATTCCAAGTTTTTTTCTACAAATCATATTTGATTCAGCACCTTTTTTTTGTTTTATATCTTTTTTTATTATTTTTTTAATTTTTTACGATTTAATTAACTTTTTTCCTGCATTTTAATTATAATAAATAATTTGTATTAAAATTTCAAGTTTTTCCTCACAGTTTAAACTAATTAATATAATTTAGCTCTTCACGCTAAAACTGAATTTATGATTAATAGTTTTTTTTTTTAATTTTGATAAATTTATAATAAAGAAATCAACTAGAAATTATTAAAAAGTTAAATGACAGTTGCCAGAAGGTCCATATTTAAACAAATCTTCATTTACATCAAGTAAGAGTGCTATATTTGGCTATCGCGAATCTTTGATTACCTCTACCGGTAGTCAAATAAAATATTTAAAAATGATACTTTTTATGCGGTATATGGGAAATTGTGGACCGTTCATCACCAAATTTAGTAGTATGATTTCTCGTTATATAGAACGAGTTTGCGCAAAATTTAATAACAATCGGTTCATTCCGCCAACCAAAAATGATAGTTTTTCTAACAGAAATATTTTTTTTAGGGTAGTTTGTCCACATTTAGATTTATATGTCATCCAGTCCAGACTTGCAGTTTTTGTTGCAGCAATTCTTGAGTTTATCGTTGGAAGAGGTGAGAAGGTTGGGGAGGGGTACTCAGTTTCATGTACTCTGCAATTCGGTTTTGTTTTGTAACTGTCACACTTTTCAACTTGAAGTTGGCTGTAGGTGTTGTAATGCACAGGTTTTGACTGTGGCGAGGTTTCCAGCTAGGTGGCTTAAAGCTTTTCTCGGGGGTCCAACCCTTCTCACCAGCCACGTATTCGAACATTAAATCATAAAAAATAAAATTCAAAACTATCACTAAACACAACTCTAACACATGAAGAATTTGGGAGACAGCTGCATGCCATAGAAGCATCCGCGTTTGTTCTGGTAAAAAACTTTGTGCGCAAAGTACAAGTTGCAATTTTGGAGATAATTTAATGAAATTTGGTACATGGGTTCTTATTGTCAGAACTAAGCCTGTTGGAAATGGTAAGAATCGATTCAGATTATATTGTTACTTAAATGACATTTAGCCTGGACTTATTTTGTTGCAATCTAAATCATCTAACCAAATTTTTTGAAATCGGGCAATATTCGGACATACAATTACCCCTCCCAAGAACAGCTTTAAATGCCATTACATCCTTTTAAATGTTGTTATTTATATGGGCATTTCCGTCAACAGGTCCACCGTGACCGAAAATTTAAAAGTTATTAAATGCTAATTATTTTACAATATTGTTATAGCGAAATATTTAGATTTTACTAATTTTATAAATTTAGCCATAAATTTGTTCACTTAGATGAACAATCAGACTGCAAAGTTGTGCAAACGTAATTTCTTATTTGTGAGAAAGTTTTATTGTACGTTTTCTTTAATATTGTCTTCCTTAAAGAGTTGATATTTGATAAAAAATATTCCAAAAAAATTTTTTTACATGGTCTGTAATCCAAGGAAGAGTTCGAAGATAAATATTTTGTTCGGATTAACGGTAAATTTTTATTTTGTTTTAATCATTATTCCGTTAAATTATTATGGAAAAAATTTCACGTTCGAAATGTCACGTATCGACCCAGATTTTGGTTTAAAAAAAATTCAGAAGATTATGGAACCAAACCAACGACATTTTAATGTTACATTGCTACGTAAAATCGTGGAAGTAGTTTGACTACAAAATTGTGATAGGTTTGGCTGAATTACGCCTTTTTATACATGACCACAAAATTTACTTCTATATTTTTCCCGTTCGAACCGCTACTTCTTTTGCCATTATCTTTGACCTAGAATCGCGCCCTTCATAAACTTTAGCATAGATAACAATGCTTTCATAGTGCCATAATTTTAGGGTTAAAAGGACTTAAAAATATTTGTTGTGTAAATGTTATTGCATTTTTGATGCGTACGACTGTCACGTTCAATACTTTGGAATTACCCATATGCAATATGGCAACGATCATAATGGCAATATTGCGTATATATATAAAACCCCTCTCTAAGCTAACTTTAAGACGAACAAATCTCATATCGATGTTAATATTTACATGTAGTTTTTTCGCCTATTAGCATTTCATTAGATATGCATATATAAAAACTCGCTTATATGCATACATGTGTATAATGTTTTTATAAACAAAAATTGCTTATTTTCATCAGATTCGTAAAAAAGGTATTTTACTTGCATGGAAAGTGCATGAATATATTCAAAGTTTGATTAAAATACGCAAATTTAGTTTTAATGAAATAATTTAATAAAACCAAGTTTGAAACGATACTAATTTTTTTTGAGCAATTTTTTAAAATTGTATCATATTGTGATGCATAAATACGGAATATGCATATAAGCAAATGCTAATATGTACAAGGAAAAAGTTCGGCTATTTTAAATAGCAAGCTGTAATTTCACAAGTTTGGAAGCATAAAAACGGAAATGCTTATAACCAGGGTGCAAATAAACGCTGTAATATTCGGCACAAAGAACTCTTATATGAATCATAAGCTCATAACATAGTTTTCTTTTAACGAGTCGATGATTGACAACGGGTGCCAAATACAGTAGATACAATCCCGAAAATGTGTCTTTAAACTGTGGTGTTGGATATCAAAACGTCGGAATGAACCGACGTTACCTTCTTACTTGTTTATCTTATTTATTTGTGACTTAACGCGTGGCTTTTGTTCTAAAGAATAAAGATAAAAAAAATTTTAAAAAAAAACCTATTAACATTTGCATACATCGTAAAATTACAGGTGGTAGCTAATCCAAAAAATGTTGCCAGGCAAGCCAGACATTAAATAAACCCTCTTTTAATTTTGGAATTTCAAAGAATTACATAATAAAAATTTACATACACAAAAAGTTATCGAAATATTTGTTGTAAATTTAAAAACGTCCTTAATTTCTTCAAAAAGAAAACTTGTCGTGTTTACACCTAACAGTTATCTTTACCTATTTCAACGTTTATTTTGCCTACGTGTTTTAACCTTCGGTCTTCCTTTAAAATATGGCAGCTCTCATTTTGATGAAATTACGGGCATAAGTACTCATAATACTCATAATAAATCTTATAAGAGTCTTTACGCCTGTTTAGGCGTGAAAAATGTGTTGCCACATAATTTAAAGTACAGAAAGTGTTTAATTTAATGCTTTTTAAACCCCATTTAACAAAAAAAGTCATCTATACCTACGGTGACCATATTTTTCAAACGAAAAAAAGGACTTTTCGAAATGTACTAAAAATAATAAATAGTATTAAGGTTATTGGATAGGTAATAAGTTAGTTTAAAGGATATGATAATAGCAAGTATAACTACTATTAATACATATACTTATTTAATTGTCTATAAAAAATCAATCAAATTACCTACGAATTCATAAAACGAAAAAAATTATGTCTGCCTAATTTATAAAAAATAAAACATGTTAATAAAGGGCTTATGAAACAGATTTTGTATGAAAATCCGATTAATAAACTCTTTATTAACCTGTTTTATTTTTTATAAATTAGGCCGTGTATCTTTAAAACATAAAAATTTAATAATTTAAATAGCTGACATATTTCTGTAGAAGTATTTTTTTAAATATGACTATTTTAAAATAAAACTAATTTAAATTCCGCACAGTCCATTTGAAATTTCACTTCTTTATTAAGTATCCACAATCCAGCACATGGATGATCAAGATAATTTTTGCAATATCATTGGGCTCCTTTTTGCAATATCATTGGGCTCCTTTGTTGAGAGAGAAAATATTCGTTCAAGGGAACAAACAATTTTAGAATTCGATCTAAGGCTGGCATTAGTGTTAACCAGTGTGTTTTGCTGTATTAATTTTGAAATATTAGGGTTTTTTGAAAATAAAACTTATAGTTTTTGAGAAGACATAATCAAACAGAAGGACAATTTACTTAAAAAAAGGACAATCTACTGTCCTTTATTTTGAAAAAAATCTTAAAGGACATCGTATCATAAAAAGGACGGTCATCTTAAAAAAAAAAGACGAATTGTCACCGTATATAATACCATCCATACTACGTATTAAGATGTTAATAACGAGGTTGGGGTAGTTTTCTTCTTATTGCAAGTAAATGGGGAAGATCGGGCAGGGTAGCCAAGTTTACTTAAATTAGTTAGAGAATACAACAAGGAATGGTGGTTAAATAAATTCCGCGTCTCATTGTGTCACTTTTTAGTTTAACTCTATTAAATTGCCAAAAGCGATCTAAATATAGGGTGTCTAAAAAAATGCAATAAAAACTAATGTTAAAACCAGATAAAGGAATATTTTTGCAAGCCTTAAAAACATAATTTACTTATCAATAAATCATAGTCAATTGTAAACTTAAGCAAAAAATATTTTAAGTTTTCGTCGAAATTTAACGTTTTTCTCAAAACTTAACAATTACCAACTTTAAGCGACTCTAACATCCGCAATTTTAGCCCGATTTAAGAACAAATTTTTGGTACTTTATCTAAGAGATGCTTGTTGTCATTTGGAATAATTCAATTCCTCAAATTTTAAAGTCGGATTTTAGCAAATTGAGCAACTGTGTATCGGTAACAGGCAAATAATCTCTTACTTTTTTAACAACTGATTTCGTCCTTTTCACTTGTACCACCCTACGTGTCCACATGCAAGCAACAACTTGCAAGTAATGTATTCGTATTATCAACAAAAAATCGAGGGAACAGCTGATTGGCTGAATGTACTAAAATTGTGTTAATGTTACTGAAAAGTGTAAGTGTATTGAATTTTTCGAACTTGCATTTTCATGTGGCAACGGGGGTTAAATTGTGTGATATTTGTGGGTGCATTTAATCTCGTTTTTTCTTATAAAGTTTAAAGTTTAATGCCTGCACAGAAAAAAATAAAAATTGATTTCAATTAAAAAAATTTTTGAAATTAATTAAAAAATTAATTAAATTTGCACCAGTAAACAAATTAATATTATTAATTTAACGTTTAATTCAATGGATTAAACGCTTAATTCGCTTAATTAAATATTTAATTAAAACTGATTTTACTTTTGATTAATGCCGGTGATCTTAAAAAAAGGACGAATTGTCACCGTATATAATACCATCCATACTACGTATTAAGATGTTAATAACGAGGTTGGGGTAGTTTTCTTCTTATTGCAAGTAAATGGGGAAGATCGGGCAGGGTAGCCAAGTTTACTTAAATTAGTTAGAGAATACAACAAGGAATGGTGGTTAAATAAATTCCGCGTCTCATTGTGTCACTTTTTAGTTTAACTCTATTAAATTGCCAAAAGCGATCTAAATATAGGGTGTCTAAAAAAATGCAATAAAAACTAATGTTAAAACCAGATAAAGGAATATTTTTGCAAGCCTTAAAAACATAATTTACTTATATAATCCAAAAAATCATAGTCAATTGTAAACTTAAGCAAAAAATATTTTAAGTTTTCGTCGAAATTTAACGTTTTTCTCAAAACTTAACAATTACCAACTTTAAGCGACTCTAACATCCGCAATTTTAGCCCGATTTAAGAACAAATTTTTGGTACTTTATCTAAGAGATGCTTGTTGTCATTTGGAATAATTCAATTCCTCAAATTTTAAAGTCGGATTTTAGCAAATTGAGCAACTGTGTATCGGTAACAGGCAAATAATCTCTTACTTTTTTAACAACTGATTTCGTCCTTTTCACTTGTACCACCCTACGTGTCCACATGCAAGCAACAACTTGCAAGTAATGTATTCGTATTATCAACAAAAAATCGAGGGAACAGCTGATTGGCTGAATGTACTAAAATTGTGTTAATGTTACTGAAAAGTGTAAGTGTATTGAATTTTTCGAACTTGCATTTTCATGTGGCAACGGGGGTTAAATTGTGTGATATTTGTGGGTGCATTTAATCTCGTTTTTTCTTATAAAGTTTAAAGTTTAATGCCTGCACAGAAAAAAATAAAAATTGATTTCAATTAAAAAAATTTTTGAAATTAATTAAAAAATTAATTAAATTTGCACCAGTAAACAAATTAATATTATTAATTTAACGTTTAATTCAATGGATTAAACGCTTAATTCGCTTAATTAAATATTTAATTAAAACTGATTTTACTTTTGATTAATGCTTTAATTGAAAAAAAATTAGCGAGAATTTTTTCTGTGTGATCCTTTAAGGGGGCTTAGACGGCAATACAACTCACACGTATTTTCACAAAACTGCTCTTCTGATCTAATTATTGTTTGAAACTTTTCAAAAAAAACAATAACAACTTCTCTTGACAGAGTCGTATTTCCCTCAAAATACGTACGAATTGTGTAAACTACCCTTTAGCTCGTACTAGTTGTAAGTAAATATAGCACCACGATCTTTCCTCAACATTTGTTTAAGTTTTTTTGTTTTTGTATTTTTGAAGAAAAACAAATTCCTTGACACCTTTAAAACAATTCTAAACAAAACGATAAAAATGCACATAAAAAACATCACCTTTAAACTTCAATTGTGCTTTAAGCACTGAAAAAAATAAACTTATTTAATATTTTGTATCTCTATATTTTAAACTTTTTCAAAAATACCAAATTGCAATTTATTTTGCAATCTTTTTTTTTCTAAGTTTTACACCAAAAAAGGTTATGAAAAAACTAAATTAACAATATCGAGGTGGTGAACATACTACACGTAGTTTTATTATTTTCAATTTCGTTTAAATTTTTTTTTTTTTTTTATTATTCATACATTATTTATTTAATTAAATGTTCTTTCAACTTTTGACACTATATCCGAAATAAAAATAACAACAAAGAGTCGCAAAAAATATTAAATTTATTATAAAATTTGTTTGACTTAACAAAGCAATGAATTGGCGGCATGAAAAATATAAATCTTAAAACAGTATTAAGAAAAAAATATTGCGACAATTCACACAAAATTTATTTTAGTAAATAAATGGTTTTTGTTTATTTTTTCTGTTAGCTTTATTAATTTGCCAAATACTGTAGATGCTTGACTGTGCATGCAGTTATTTGTATGTATGTATGTATGTATTTTATGTTTATATGTACTACATCTGATTATTCGAAAACCGTTATAAAATATTAAGTTAAGCTTAGTGTTTGTTCAGAAGCCGGTTAAGCCTTCTTTTTTGTCTGAATCTGAATGCTAGTGCTGTGTTGTTGCCAGTGTTATTGTTTTCGTATACATATTATTATTACAACACTATGTCAAAGTTGTATACGTAAGTATGTATGGCTTTATATACGGAACACACCTTAGCGCCAACAACAAGCAAATAATATGAGAGATAAAAAAAACTACAACGAGCAATTTTCTCTCCTTACTCTTTACGTCCCTCAAATTTACAATTAAATACACTGAACCAAATCTTACAGTAATAACCTGGGAAACCATAAATATGCAATTGCATGTTTTTCCCAGCGTTTAAAAAACTGCAGTCAAAGTAAAAAACATTGGCCAAAAAAAAACTGTTGCTTTTACTTCTGATTCATTTAATCGAAACAGTCGCTGTCAAACCAAATCAAAATGCAAAAAAAAAGTACACAAATTTTCGTTTTTTGTTCTACAGTTTTTGATTTCGACCGCAGTTTTTTAAGCCCTGGTTTTTCCTTGTGCGACCAATGAAGGCAGAAACAATATATTTGTTCGTTTTTTCCTGCATAATTTAGTTAAAAGAGCATTTTTGCAGCTTTTTGTAAGTTTATTACAATTTTTCTTGACTTTTGACCTCACGTTAATTTTTTTTTGTGACGCAAGGCTCCACAGGGATTTTTTGCGATGTTGTTTACCACTTTCCCTTAATTATTAAAAAATTTAACATTTTGTTAACCTTTATTTTTCATACCATATGTTAATTTGCAATTAGTTTGAATTAAAAATTCTCTTCAATAGGTTTAATAATATTTCTGCACAGGAAATTTTTAAAAAATATTAGTTGAATCAGTCAAAAATTAGGCTAATAAAAAATTAACCTACAAACAATTTTTAATTCTACATCTTATTGCCCTCTATTTATGTACCTACCTCCATTTTTTTCAGTGTAAACAGAAAACAAATTGGAAAAAAAATCATTGAAAAATCACAACAAATTTATGTTAATTATTATAACAACAACAATAACATAAATCTGCATTTATGACAGCTCCATGTTTTATAGAAACCCAGAAAAAAATCAAACACGCCAAAAAAAATATCACTTGCTACATCACTGTAATATTTAACAAAGCCAAAAATGTATCAACCACGTTTTTTTCTACACTGAATATTTTCCATTTCATTTAAGTATTTTTAGCCAGTTTTTATTTGAAAAAAAACCACACAACATCAAAGTTGCGTTGTTTCTCTCAAACTGTGTATTTATATTTCCGTCTTTTCTTATTTTACTTTTTTGTTTGTTTTAAACTTTAGCGTAATAACAAAATAATTTCGCTTTCTTTTGGTCTTGAAACATTTAACACATAATAGCAAAAAGAAAAAAATGCAACAAGAAACAGCAAATAAGAAAAATATTACACAAACATAAGCCGATCTTCGTAACATAAAAACATCAAGTAGACGAAGCCAGTCTTGGAGACAACAACATAAACTTCATTTAAAGTTTGACAACAACAACAATAAAAGCGCCGTTTTTAAACAGAAATCAAGTTTGGTATTATTATTTCTTCTTCCTCTTCGAAAAGTAAAATGTATATAAATGCACATTTTAGTCATCACTGTCTTGTAGTTTCAGGGTTGGCAAAGTAAGTATACATCAATATGGGCATTTCCATGAGAATATTAACCGCGACTCAAGAAATAAAAACCCTTAGGACTTTCTTTAAAATATGGAAGAAAGGAAAAAAACACTAACAGCCATATTCATAAAAAGTTCTTATTTTAAACTTATAGCATGTAATAACTATCAAACGTTTTTAGCGATTTTGTGTTTAAGTATGGCAACTTTCTTTATATTTTGCCGCCATTTTATTGCTAGTGATGCATAAAACTTCTATTCGGTTCACATGATATTCTATATTTAATTTTTTTTTAGAAATTTTTTTTAATTGTGGAACTTAAAAATTTTTCTTATCAAATAAAACTACATTTTATTTTAGTTTCTGAACAAAATCTTGCCGAAAGGTATCATAAACACTTTTGTTTGAACCGTTTTTAAATATTCGATAAGAAAGTATTCGAATAAAAAGTTTGTTTACTTTTAATTAACATCACTATTATTATGATTTGTTTATTCTATATTTTTTAATATTTTAATTTTTATGAAAACAACTTTAGCAATTTTTCCTTAAATATGGTAAATTAATCATTAATAAGTTTTTATGAATACGGCTGTAAAACTTTACTATGCAGAGCATCGGGATCCCGGTATTTTTCGGATTTTTCGGGATCAATTTGTTTCTTTAATATACAACTTTTTTAAATAAACAACAATTTATTTATTTATGTTTGAATTTTTAAAAAAGAAAACTTAACAAAAGAATTCATAAGCAACTCTTTTTTAATTAACTAAATTTTATTTATTTTTGAATTTTTAAAAAAGAAAACTTAATAAAATAATTCTTTTTATATAAAAATTTTAAATTATTATTTTGGTTATAGTCTTAAATTAATTATTAATTGTATAAACACTTGAAATGTAACCCCGTATTCATAAATTATTATTAAATTTAACAACGTTTATTGAACGAAATTTTTGTAAGCCTTTATTAAGTTTTAAAAATTTTTATGAATACAGTCATAAATCTGCAATATTTCTACTACTATATCGACTTAAAAAAATAAAATACATGACTATACATGAATCATTTGAACGTCAATTCATGTTTAAAGAAGAAAAAGGAAGAATCATGTCAATAAGACATGAGCCGTATGAACTCAGGCTTACTTAATGTCACAATAAATTTATTGGACCGATAAAGTGTTCGTTAACGATTTGGGTTTCTCAATATACCGACAAAAACATTGTTTTCAGTTGGCAGCACCTCTCAAAATACATAAAAAAGTTGGGAGCCAGCTGATTGAATTTATCTGCACGGCAAATACACAAAAATGAGTGCTGGTTAGCTTTGCGACAAAACAGAAAACAAATGAGGCATTGAGAAACCCAAATTTCTTTAATGTGTAGTTTTTCGTTGGGATAAAAAGATAATCGCGTTATGAGAAAACGGCCATAAGACAATGAATAATTAGAAAGTATAAAACTTCAATAAAAACGAACATATAAAAATAGTTTATACATAAAAGTTGTTAAAATTAAAAATCCCGGGATTCATAAAAATAAATCCCGGAATTCGGGAATTATCAGTCCCGAAAAATCCCGGGATTTCGGGATTTCCCGTTTGGCACCCCTAATATGGACATGGACATTCAGCAAATTTTGTAAATTAGCTACTACCGACCAAAAACTACAAATGTTTTCAGTTTATAACTTTTTGATTTTTGATAATTGAATGAATCAAAATTCGCAATTTCATTCGGGAACATTTTTACTAGAAGTGGTACAATACTACTAAAACACAATACTGATGTTTTGTTTTTAGTATAATCGTCTGTGGTAAGAAGGGAACAAAAGTAGTAACACAGGCTTTGACCATACACAACAATACTAGTCGCATATCTAAGCGCCCTTTACATTAACGATTTGTTGTACAACATAAATGCAATGAAAAGGGCTCAATAATTTGTTTGCTACACTAAAAATTCAAAAAGGGAGAAGGAACTATGAAAAATGTTTAAATTGTACCAAATGAGTCACTAGTACCACGTTACTTTTAGAAGGTCAAAATGTACCAAAAGAATAGCAATTGTACCAACTTTAACATCCCTGCTTTTACATCGTCTCCCGACGAAGGATATTCCGAAATAGTTAAAATTAAAGTTTTCAATTTTATACCCCCTCTTGCCATCCCTGGGTTATTTTAAGTTTATCAAGTGGTTAAAAGTACCGTTATAGTAGTAGGTTTTTAATTAACTATTAAAAAATTCTGTGGAAATAAGGGATAATGACATAATATTTTTGTTTGTACTTCTGTTTGTCACTTAAACGTGATCATAGGCAAAAAAGAAATAGGTATTTTTAGAATTTTAATTTTTATTATCTTTGGATTAAGATTTTCGTGATTTGAATTTATCGTGCAGCTATGGCGAATCTTTTAAAGAATTTCTTAAATTGTAAGTGCATTAAGACGTAAAATACTTGAATTGATTTTTTTTAATGAATTCTATCTTGATGAACAGTTGTTTGGCTGCGAAAATGTTTAATTTAATAACGTTTAAAAGTATTATTTTAGAAAAACTGCCATCAAGTTTCCTCTTAAAGTTCTCATCTAATTACGTTACAATTGACTTATGTATTTTTAACGAGATATAAAGATAGCGTCTTGTAGGAAATGGAAAAAATATAATCCAGTAGTCTTAAGCACTTTATAGGACCTGGACTGGTTGTGGAAAAGGTACCTTAATGAACTTTAAATCAAAACCCCAGACAGCCTCGTCCAAGGTGAATTCATGTAAACGGTGGTATCGATGCTACACCAAATACAACACCAAAAACACGACATTGTATTTTATACGTCGATCGATACGTCAAAAATACAAGGGAGTTTTGAAATTTCTCTCTCTAAGTACGAAAAAAAGTAGCACAGGTGGGCTTTCAACGCCATCTGAACAATTAATTCGCCTTGGCCACGTCCAAATTTAATGCACATGGGAGTGTTTTTAGTCGATGTTAGGAGCTATGTGCGCTTATACCGATATTGCGGATAACCACGTTAAGGCCCAAATACACTGATCAAAATACTCATCAAGCATTGTGGTAGTATTAGTGAAAATGTGTTTGTATGTGTCACACCGACGATGCTGGATGGAAAATCAAATAATTTCGATATGACGACGATTATTACGTCCAGCACACGTACACGAGTGAATTCGCCTGCTGGACAGCATTTGACAAGTGTATTTGGCCCTTTACTGGGAATACATCTTCAAATCTAAATTACATTTTTCATTCGTCGATTCTATCAAAAACCTAATTAACGCCTTTCTGACACACATTTTTGAAAACACAAAAGCTTTTATTAGAAAAAGGTTAAAAATTTTTTTTGCAGATACATGATGATTAGGGTCCCCAAAAGTTTTCTATGTAGTATCTAGATATGCATCCTATATCCTTTTCTGGTTTTCAGTCGGGATTTATGTCCAATTTTGCTTTTGTTGTTGTAAACATTACGCTATTGACTTTCGCATATGATTGTTAATAAATCTCTTAATGTTTCTTGGATAACTTTGTTTTCATTCACTTGTTTTTTTTTTTTGTTTGTTGGCATTTTTAACTCTTTATTAAATGCTTCGATCACATGGAAGACCGGCTCGGCTCTCTTTTTTTTTTTTTATTTAAATTTTTTATATTACTTTTAGCATTATTATGATTGTTGTTGGTTTTTTTACATCTTATGCATTTTGTTATTTCTTTGTTGTTGCTGTTATTACGTTGTCCAACGTAATACTAACGATATATTATTGTATGAAGTTGTTTTTTTTCTCGTATTTTGTTACTTGATTTTGTCGGTTTTTTTTCAAACATTTATTTCTCGGTTATTTTGTTTTCTACTGTCTACTTACTAGTTTTTAGCATAAGTAATTCTATGTAAGTATGAGTGCAACTACTGCTTGTTGTTATTGTTTTTATTATGTATTTTGTATGTTATTGTTGTAACTTCCAATAGTTGTGTTGTATACATTTATAATTGTTTTAAGCTGCTGCGGCTTTTTATTGTTGCTTTTCCTATTGCTGCTTGTTATTTTTGTATTTTGTATTGCATTGAATTGTTGTCTTGTTATTATGCCAAGTCCAACGATCAATGTACAGATTATATTACATACAAACGACATTTGTGGTACATATCTTTGTTAAGTTTGCTATTATTATGAGTAGGTATTAACTTCTCCTTACTCTTCTAAAGCTTTTTGCTGCAGTTCCCCATGAGTAGGGTGAAGTTATTAGTTTCAGCTGATTCGTTTAGTATTTCAATGGTGCAATTTTTTTCTGCCTAGTTACTTCAGGGGTACTCAACGGGAAAAACTATTTTAGTGGGAATTTCCAAAGAGGTGTAGATTTTATTTAAAGTAATTTAATAAATCAATATTGACATTATTTTTAAGTAGGTTTTGTATAGGTTTGTTAAGTAAGAGCTATAAATAACTCTTAAATTTTTAAGAAAGGTAATTTCAATTTTTGATAGGTAATATTTTACTATAAATTTAAGACTTAATCAGCGGAATGATTAAAATCGGAAACGAAGAAACCATATTTGTTTATTAATAAAAAGTGCATTTTGACTGTTTTTGGCCTTTCAGATACACAAAAATTCCTTTCCGTTCACGAAAACAAAAATGGTTTAATTCTGAAAATTGTTTTTGTCATTTTCTGAAGCACAAAATGCTCTGTGACATGGCTGTATATTTCAAATTTAAAGGGCCGATGTTGAATGTGAACCACACCTAAACGTCAAGGTTATTTCTGCATTCCATTTGACATTTCTCAATTTCAGTCTCACTCAATTTGAACCATGGAAAGATACACAATCAAGCAACGCGTTAAACTTATTCAGGCTTGTTATGAAAATGAGCGTTCAAATCAAATTGCATATCGAGCACTTCGTGATTCAGTGACGAGGCATATTTTTACCCCAGTGGATTCGTCAAAAAGCAGAATCGCCGCATTTGGGCGAAAGATAAACCAAGAGTGATTGTCGAAAAACCAATGCACCCACAAAGAGTGACTGTTTGGTGCGGTTTATGGGCTGGCGGCATCATCGGGCCGTATTTTTTCCAAAATGAGGCCGCTTAGGCAGTGAGATAACATCGAACTTTGTATGATTCGAATTGGAAGATATGGATGTGGACGATATGTGGTTTCAACAGGACGGTGCGGTGCCACTTGCCACACAGCTAACGAAGCAATGGCTCTTTTGCGTTACAAATTCAATGGCCGTGTTATCTCACGTGGTAGCGATTTCAATTGGCCGCCTAGATCATGTGATTTGACACCGTTGGACTTCTTTCTTTGGGATTATTTGAAAAAAAAGGTGTACATCGATAAGAAGATCTGTGCAAAATTTAGCTTTTGGAAAAGAGCATAGTAAGCCTTAAACCGTAAATAACAACGTTACGGCAATACAATTTGGTATGCCACAGTTTTATAGGACTAGAAATCACACTGTCAAATTTCGTGCAGATCGGTTGCCTTTCGAACGATTCCAATTCTTCTTTGTTACGGCTTGAAGTTGGTTGCAGTTTTGTGGTTTATTGTACAGGTTTGGGAATTTGTATGCATTGTTTACTAGTGTGAACACGGTCCATAATTTCACAAATTTTCCATATAATGCCCCCTCTAGGAAATAAGTTTAATACTCCTTAAACCGTAGCAGATAAAGGTGTTGTGTTAAAATTTGGGCCAATTTATTTTCATATGGCCAGAAATATGACCATGCAATTTTGTAATTATTGGACCGTAATTTATCTTAGGTCTCATATTAAGCAGCCTTCAGAAAACCACTTTAAAGCTACAAAACGCTTTAATAAAATTCTACAGAATTTTGTGATGATTGGTCCATAATTTACAAGAATCCAGTTTAAATTTTCCTTTCGAAAATATTTGTTCAAATTAAAATTAATTTGACTAGAATGTAGGTGTAAACCGCGGCGACTTTTAAGTTAATAATTTTTAGATCCCGTTTAATACTCACGCCAGTAATATTATAACTGTTGGTGGAGGGTATCAAAGATTCGGCACAGCCGACTGGAGCCCTCTTGTTTTTTTTTTTTTTTTTTTTTTTTTTGAAGATTTTTCATACAAACCAAAATCTACTTCGTGACTAGATTTTGAGTAGATGTAGTAGTACTTAGGGATGCAACTATGGTTTTTTCCGTACATGTACAGTACTTTTCGCTTATAGTCACATCCTTTTATTGCAAATCATTCGTGGAATATATCGCTAATGTGACTGAAAGCTCCATTTACATATATGCCACAATCAGGCATATACATGATCCAATACAAATGTAATAAATTAATAGGAAAATAGAAAATACAAAATTCATAGTGTTTACACCAACAGCAAGCAAAAGCTTTTGCAACTGAGTTTCATATTGTAAAAAAATTGGTTCAATAATAATTGGATATTTCATTCCTGATATCAAAGACTAAAAATAGTTTTTTTTTGCAAAAATTATACGACTTAATTCTTAGTTTTTTTATATGGTTTGTGGCTTCGAAAACTAAAAAGAACTTAGTAAATTTTGCTAATGTGATTATAACGCTAATAATTTGCTTTACTTTTGAAAATAAAATCTTCACTCACAACATTCTGTACGTAAAATTAACTGAAATTGTAATATAAAATAAATGAAAGTTCAATTAAAAACCGGTCTACCTATTTTTCATTTATTTTTCACAAAAAGTTCATTTAATTTTTACTGTCAAAAATTCAACACCATATTCCGTAAAATCAAATAAATATTCAGTTATTTTGTAAAATTTTACTGTCAAAAATTCAACACCATATTCAGTAAAAACGATTAAATATTCAGTTATTTATTAAAATTTTACTGTCAATTTTTTACTGTCAAATTGACCCCATATTCAGTAAAAACAATTAAATATTCAGTTATTTTATTAAATTTTCGTTTACTCCACAAAAGAGCCGAATTTCTAAAAAATACAAGACAGACACCTGGAGAATATTTTTATTTACTTACCCAGTTACACACGTTTGTTTTACTTTTGTTGTACTGACCACGTTGTTTACAGAAGAACTCTCAATTATAAGACACCAGCAGCCTGACCGATATGGCTTCGCAATTATTTTACTTTTAAAATTTGATGTATTTAACTAAATTATTTTAACAAATAGAAAATGGGTATTGCTTACACAAAACAAGCAATTCATTTTTTAAAGATAAGTAAAAACTAATTTTTGGTAGTAAAATTATATAAAATAACTGAATATTTAATTGTTTTAAATGAATATGGTGTTGAACTTTTGACAGTAAAATTTAATAAAACAACTGCATATTTATTTGTTTTTACAGAATATGTATTTAATTTTTTGACAATTAATTTATAAAAGATAACTGAATATTGATTTGTTTTTACGGAATTCGCGGTTGAATTTTTGACAGTAAAAATTAAATGAACTTTTCGTTGCTTTAAATTACATTTTTATTTACTTTAACATAAAGAAGAATTTAACTCAATCAACGGACAATATTAACTGCAACTGAAAATCCGTATTAATATGCACTTAGTTTTTTGAATAACTGTTAGAATCAGTTAAAAATAAATTTGCTTGGAATTTTAAATGTTTATTTATTTAAAAATGACTGAACGGAATATTTCGTAAATAAACTACAGTCCGTTACTGTAATAATATTGTGAGTGTTCTTAATGGAAAAAATGTTACGTAAGCGGAGTAGATTTTTAAAAAGATTTCAAATGAAATCTTCAAGACTTCGGTGCAATGTAAACGGCCTATATAATATTTTTAAATAAGTTTCTCTTGTACATATTTTAAAAATTATTATTTAAAAAAAAGTTCCTTTTTTTAAATCACATTTTTGCAGGGAGGGGTGCAGTTAAAAGCGAGTATAAGTGGCTGAGAGATATAAACGGTGCCCAATCCTCGTTAATCGATTCAGAAGGATTTTGAAATGTTTTTTTTATAAAATAAATAATGCTTGCGCATGGAACTAAAGAGCCGCAGCAGCACACCCAAAGAGCCGCATGTGACTCGCGAGCCGCAATTTAATTAATTTTTCATAATAAACAAAACAAGAAAAATAATTGAACTAGAGTTTTTCCCCTTTTTTATCAGCCGCCAAGTAAGGAAATTACTTGTTAATTTACAGAAAAGTAGTATGTCTGTAAAATTTTTGTGAGAAAGTTGCCGCTTTGATCTGTCAAATAAAAACGATGTGAGAAAAATTTTAAAAACAACAAACATTAAAGTCGCACTTCGCATTATTTGGTATAGTCGACGGTTGTATTTTCGCCGCCGTCGCTGAAAAATTTAAATACCATAAAAGCTCCCGCAGTCAGATACCGATCATCGACTCCACAGGAGATGAACATCTTAGCGATCGTTGGTTTTAATGTGTCCAGAAGGAAATTAATAAAACCGTGGTCTGGCAGGAAGAGTTATCCGTGAGTAGAGCTTTCACTGCATATATGAACGTAAATGATTATGTTTAATCTAAATATTATCCTTCCAGCATGTTTTCTGTTGCCATACCCATAATTCCCATACTTATATTTTCATTTTTATGTGACCTAAGTGAAATACTACACCGCCTTTTAATGCTTTGAATAACAAGTGAACTTAATTCAAAGTGAAAATCTTATTCTATGGCAAAGGTGAGGGAGCTCATAGTTGAGCATGAGTTTTTACTTAAGCTTTTTGTGTTCCCTACTCTACCGATCAACTTAGAATAATTCTTAGTCGATTTAACGATATACCTGCTCAAATATTTGATTAATAAAACCAACCACAAAACTCATTTATAATAAAACTCTTTTACAGATCCGTAACTTGTTTAAGAAACAGCAACAAAAAAAATTCAAAAATTTGCACACCTTAAGATTTATAACAATTAATCAATCATTTGGATTTTATTTAATCATCAAAAGAAACCATTAAAAATATTAAAATAGGGAGTGTTAGATAAAATAAAATTAAAAGAATTTTGGTATTTTTTCCCATTAATTACGCCTTTAGCGAAATGTGAAACTTCACATGCGCATGTGGTTCTGGCGACTAATTGTGTGTTGTGTGATGACGTCAAAACTACGTAAGACCCATATGCACGGGTGTCTTTTAACATTCCGTGTACTCTAGGCTTTAGTTATTATATTTTCCGAAATTTCGAATTACACATACTTTTCTAGTAAAACTTAAACCAATACAGGAATAAGAAACCTTAACAAAATCTTGAATAAGTTTTTAAATAATTCCTTGATGACACAAAATGATTCTGTTAAGACACACAGCGAAAAATTACCCTTTTTTCCAAAAAAAAACAATTAATTAATAATTTAGAAATTGTTTTAACATCTAAATGCAAAACGTGATTTTATCTGTAAAATCATTTGCCTTTATTTTTAGAAGGTGGGCTTCAAAAACACATTTTCAAACACATATATTTTTATTTATTACAAAGCTAAAGAAGATCACACCCGTTTGACTGGTTTGTAAAACTAATTAAATAAAATTTTAAAACAAAAATCTATTTCTCACATGTTTTAAAGCAACACAACTTTAAAACAGATTAATAAGATTTACAACACTAAAAACATAAATATGTATATCAAAAATTCTAAAGAGCTTTGGAAACGAAATTTGTATATGATAAACATTTTAAAGTGTCGAATTCCACAATTTTAGATTTAAAAAAATAAAAATTTAAATACAATTGTGGAAAAACCAGTGAGATGGGTATAAATAAAGAAGATTTGATATCCCAGCTTCATTTCTGTGAGACCGATTACGCTAAAATTCTAATTTTGATTAACAGTCTTATGTAAATTTTTTTATCTTTTATACACAAAAGTACAATTCTTTGTTTCTAATCCAAATTTTTAATATTTTAATCAGGCTTAAGTTCATCAAATTTAATTTTCATTAAATTATTTTTATGAAGGAAGGAATTTTACAACATGAAAATTAATTAAAATTGTTATTGATATAATCCTTCATACTTGACTGACCTGAGATTCGAACCCAGGCGGCTGGTTACCATGACATGTTTCGATCACAACCACTTGATCTCCTCAGGTGGATTTGCCGTCTTACACTCGCAGCCATCGACGACTGCTGACGTCAATAGTCAAACATCAATCCTTAAACCAAATTGTATTTTAACCTTTTGGTAGATCGAAATTTGCTTTTTTGAATGATTATCCATTTTTAATTGATTTTACATGTTTTTCCTAACTTCTGTTTTTTCCGTACTTATGTCAAGAATTCTTCCTGAAGTCCAATGTACATTTTTTTGTTTTTTCATTTTGTCGTTCTTGTTGACTTTTTTCAGCACAACTATTATATTTCGTGCTGCAGATTTCGATGAATAACAAACTGAATGGCAATTTAAATATACATATTAGGAATGGGCAAAAAATATCTATATATTAAAATATCGATATTTAAAAAAAATATATTCGATATATATCGCCGATATTTTAAATACCGATATATCGATGTATCGATATTGAAATACGACTATCGAATTCGATATTTTTTAAAGTCAGTCTTCATTAAGAACTCAAAATTTTAGCCGTTTTTCAAACAATATGTTTTTAAGAATTGGAATCATTGCATGCATCATATGTTTTTTTAAACAAATATGAAGATCTAAAATAATTGGCATTTATAAGAAGCAGTGCTGGATACAAGAAGCAGATTGTCTGGAGTGCACATAAAATAGAGAGTGCTCCTGATGTCCATATCTGATGATTACTGGTTTGACTAAAACCAGTTGATACTTTTGGGGTGCAATTCAAATTTTAAGAAAAGTTGGTACTTCCATGACTTATTTACTTCCATTAAAATTTTTCGTAATTTATTTTTATTTCTTATGGTTTTTTTGTATTCTTCCCTTTTGTTTTTTTATAATTGAATTTTTTGCTTTGATTAAATTTTTTTGTTTTTATTAATTTTTTTAAATAAAATGAAACAATAAAAACTAACAATGTAATTACATATAATTAATTTGTTCATACATATGTTTGTACAAAGGTATACAGAATTTTTTAATTTGGTAATAGTTTCAGCAAAATACGTTCGATATATCGATATATCGATATTTTTGAAATGATAAATATCGATACTCTAAAAAATATCGATTCGATATATATCGATATATTTTTTCAACTTGCCCATCCCTAATTCATATAACGCCAAATTAAAGGAACCAATTGAGGGTGCCAATTAATGGAAATATACATACATGCAGGGGTCAAATTACGGCATTCGATAAAAATTTCCATTTAAACTGTATTGTAATTTCGATCGATATCGAATACAGTCATTTGGCCCCTATACAAAAACTAAAGGCGACCGTACACGACATGTATTTGTCATCAGGCATGTCAAATTTCCCACTGCAAAATACATACATGTCGTGTGTTACCTTTTCAACTATGCTTCTGTAAAAGTCAGACGCAAAGTCATCTGACAAAATTTCAATTAGAGCGTGCTCTATTTTCTTCTGACAAACCACCTGACATCAGAAATCTTTGCCGGGAAGAAACCGGCAGCGGCGTCCACTATTGATGGAATTATTAGCCGGCTGAAGTTAATATTTTACAATACCGAAATATGTATGATAATTTCACCATTGAATAGAAATTATGTATGTACATATATTTAGAAAAAACGTTTCATTATAATATCCTAAATTGGTATCTTCCAATTTAAAAAAAAAATGTTTAGATAGCTGAACTCTTTTTCGGCGCAAACTAAAATTTGTATGGCGGCCACACGCTATTTTGCAACCGAGAACTACTTTGTTTTCTGCAATAATTATGCGAAAAAAAACATAGACAATGTCAGAAGCAAATTACATGTACGTTTGTGACCGAATATAAATCTTATGTAAAACAGCAATTTTGACAGACATGCACAATTACATGTGACTTGAAAAGTCAGATGTAAAAAACATGTCGTCTACATGCACCTTAAATAAATGAGGATCTTTTAGAGGGTACCTACAAAAATTCATGCTTATGCAAGTATAAATAAATCATTATGCAAAAAATACCATTATTAACATTTTAAACAACAAAAGGCGTTAACAAAAGCATCACTAGTAGGTAGGTCAATAACATATTAGCACAAGGTGGCGCAAAAGTTGTCTCCCGCTGTTCTTAGGCTGTAATTTTTTTAATAAATGAAAAACTTTAGTTTTGCTCTTGTGTTTATTTTATATCTGGATATTTTATAGAAAAATGATATCGACCAAGTGGCCTCCGACAGAATTAATGACCATACGGGCCCAATTTAAGCCGTTTTCCATAGACTCAACGCGATCTCACTTTTCAGGTGGCATTAAAAACACAGCTGTGGTACTTTTTTTTCTTACTTGGAGAGAGAGAGAGAGAGAGAGAAATTTCAAAAGTTGCTTGTGTTTTTGACATATCGACCAACGAAAGCAACAAAAAAACTATAATGTTGTGTTTTTGGCACTGTTGTGAACTTTTTCTAACCAAAAAGCGCCCCGTGCCCCCAATCAAAAAGCGCTAAAAAATAAAATTGAAATAAGAAACTTAATGAAATGTTTTAAAACCCAAGTTTTATTAATTAGACTGGCCGGCAAAAAAAAATCTTTTACAAAAATGCGCTAAGGGAAAAATATGCGCCTTTTCGACAGTTAAAAAGCGCTAGATCTAGCGCCAAAGGCGATAAATTGGTAACACTGGTTTTTGGTGTTGTAGTATTGCCATCACCGTCTAAACGAGAGTTCGCCTTGCATAGATTTTTGACTTCAAGAAACCCCTTAAAAAAGGTTAAATCGGGTCATCTTCCCGTCCAGTGCAAATCACTTAAAAGATATAGAAATGTAGTGCTCAGAATTTCAGCTTCATCCAAAAATGCCAAAGTAGAACTGAAATTTACCGCCATTTTCGTGATGACTTTTGCGCCACCTAGTATAAGACAAAAACGTCCTAAGGAATGCGTATTTTCTAATGAAAATGTACATACATCTGTGTGTTAAAAAAATATTTTAAATAACACATAGAGACATATAAATAGTAAGTTTAATGGCACACTGTCTAATGTTTTGAATTTAGATTGACATACTTATAAACAGTGTTGCCAATTTAGCATTTTTCATGCTAGATCTAGCATTTTTTTAAAGTCATTTGGCATTATTTAAAAATTTCTAGAATTTGTGTGTTCTTGTGGTATTTTTAATATTTTCCATTAATGTTTAATAAAAATGTTAAAGAAAAAAACCAAATATTCTTACAATGAATTAGATCTAAAAAAATGCAACAAAGATTTTAACTTTGAATTGGATCCAAAAAAAAATGGTACACTGTAAATGCTCATTAATGTGTATAGATGGAAAGAAGGTAAATATTCAATTGATAAATTCCCGGTTAATAGGGAAAATTGGGAAGAATTGGCAAATACTCTGGTACATATTTACCAAAAGGGTGGGTATAAGCGTTTTGTACAAAATTTGATAAAAATGTATTAATCATTTTAATCAATATTAGCTTCTCTAATAAACACATATGTACCTTGTTCACAATTTTAAACCAATATGCTCCAGTGTATTGTAGTTTTAGTATACTCACAATATTATTACAGTAACGGACTGTAGTTTATTTAAAATATATTCCGTTCAGTCATTTTTAAATAAATAAACATTTAAAATTCCAAGCAAATTTATTTATAACTGATTCTAACAGTTATTCAAAAAACTAAGTGCATATTAATACGGATTTTCAGTTGCAGTTAATATTGTCCGATGATTGAGTTAATTTCTTCTTTATGTTAAAGTAAATAAAAATGTAATTTAAAGCAACGAAAAGTTCATTTAATTTTTACTGTCAAAAATTCAACCGCGAATTCCGTAAAAACAAATCAATATTCAGTTATCTTTTATAAATTAATTGTCAAAAAGTTAACTACATATTCCGTAAAAACAAATAAATATGCAGTTATTTTATAAAATTTTACTGTCAAAAATTCAACACCATATTCAGTAAAAACAATTAAATATTCAGTTATTTTATATAATTTTACTACCAAAAATTAATTTTTACTTATATATAAAAAATGAATTGCCTGTTTTGTTAAAGCAATTCCCATATTCTATTTGTTAAAATAATTTAGTTAAATACATCAAATTTTAAAAGTAAAATAATTGCGAAGCCATATCGGTAATGCTGCTGGTGTCTAATAATTGAGAGTTCTTCAGTAAACAACGTGGTCAGTACAACAAAAGTAAAACAAACGTGTGTAACTGGGTAAGTAAATAAATATATTCTCCCTCTCTCGCTTATAAGAAAAACAAGCGGACAGGTGTCTGTCTGGTATTTTTTAGAAATTCGGCTCTTTTGTGGAGTAAACGAACATTTAATAAAATAACTGAATATTTAATTGTTTTTACTGAATATGGGGTCAATTTGACAGTAAAAAATTGACAGTAAAATTTTAATAAATAACTGAATATTTAATCGTTTTTACTGAATATGGTGTTGAATTTTTGACAGTAAAATTTTACAAAATAACTGAATATTTATTTGATTTTACGGAATATGGTGTTGAATTTTTGACAGTAAAAATTAAATGAACTTTTTGTTAAAAATAAATGAAAAATAGGTAGACCGGTTTTTAATTGAACTTTCATTTATTTTATATTACAATTTCAGTTAATTTTACGTACAGAATATTGTGAGTGTACAATTTTACCAGCGTTTTAGTATTTAACGATGTTTTTAAAAAACGAAAAGTAATTTAAAATTAAATAAATTAATTAATTTGTGTTTTAGAAATACCCAAATAAATTCACAAAAAATGAATATTCCCGGTATTAACCCAGAAATCAAGTAAATACCCGGAAGAATCCCATCTATATTAATGTGGATATAAATAAACTGAAATAAAAATCAAAGAAGAAAATTAAGTAAACCCTATTCAAAAAAGTTTCACAAGGGTTGGCTAACCACCTCAGGTTAAAAGAATGGGTGAATGAAACAGATGAAAAAACCTTTTTGAAATTACTGCAAATGCAGAAACAAGGAAGCACAAAAGCGCTACGGTCATAGCTAAAAACCATTCAATGCCTTTTAAAAGAATTTGTTTCAACGTTCAGGAGAGGTGGTTTTAAGTTTAATTGCAAATGTCGATCATCTGACAAACCTTTGTAAAAGGCAATTTGACGCCTCGTCGCGAAAGCTGAAGGATAAAGTGCAGCATATTTTAAAAAATGTGCTTGGCCCTTACTTTAGTGAAGATTTTTCATATAAATTATTTTAGAATTTATTCTAGCATTTATTTATGTAGCATTTTTTAATATTTTTTTTTAACAAAATCTAGCATTTTTTTCCTCAATAAGTTTTGGCAACACTGCTTATAAACAACAACAAAACAACTTTTAAAAACGCACGTTGAAATCAGAAATACACAAAAACGTAGTAATTTAACCAACATTCAGACAAAATCATGAAATAAAACAAAAGAAACTAACAAATAATTACCAAAAACATCACAAAAAAATTTACATATAAAATCAAATGGAATTTAAGCCAAAAACAAAACAGCAGCACTTGTTAAGAATACACAAAAAAAAATTAAAATAAAAAAGAAGCAATCACAAAAAAAATCAAAAGCAAAAACAAGGGCTTTTACTACAAAAACAACAACAATAATAAGTAATATGTAATTTTTAACGAAAAAATCTGTCTTTTTTTATCACAACAGCGATAGTGGCAAATACAAGAAAAGGAATTTAAAACGATGCTTTTGTCACTTTGTTTCACACTCAGATTTGGGGTTCTTACTTAAAATAAGGGGCAAGTATAGCTGCCCAACACTGTTGCCAACTAGCGCTAAAGAAGAATAAAGATAAACAGGTAAGAGTGCTAAATTCGGCAATGCCGGCTTTGCATTTCATCGGATGTTAAAAGATGCCTGTACCTAATTTGGAAACTTTGGATTTTGACCAGAGATGATAAATGACATTTTCAAAATTGTACTTAATTCAGTAAAAAATTTGTTCTTTTTTGACACTTTTTGTACTATAACCCAATAAATATTGTTTACTAGTTTTATTATTAGAATAACAACAAGAGTATTTATTTATTTTTTTTTTAATTCAGTAGCACAGTTCATTTATATTTTAAATAAACTATATTTGGCAATTAACAGAAAAAAAATGAAGTAAATAATTGGGAATTTAAGCGAAGAGCAGTGTAAAAAAACTGACAGCAAAATTGGCAACACCGGTTTGATGCGACTTTGAACCGGTGTTCGAAAATAAACACTAAGTATCGCTCCTTAGTGTTTGGTTCGGTAGACTTGCGGAAAACACAAACGCTAGTAGTGTTTGTGTAGAAAATCATTAAAAAAATAACCTTAACAGGGAACACAAAAATTATACTGTTTTTATCAAACTCAAAAAAAGATAAGAACATTTATTTCCACTCGGTTTTTTTTAACTACACAAACTTCATTGTGTTCGGTTCGGCTTATTAATATTCGTCCCTTTTGGCCGGTAAAAAAAACTAATAATTTTTTACAAAAACAAAATACACATACGAAAAAAAATCAAAAGCCAGCAAAACATATACACAATATACACACAAGCTGTTCTGTTCTTAAACGAAGAACAAACCACTATATAATGTTCGGCTCTTTCTTGAAAATAGTTACGAGCGGTATTAAGTGTTGTGTTCGTCTACACAATCACTAAAAATTAGATATCGTTCTTGGGTGTGTGAGCCGAACGCTAAATAATGTACTGTTTATTTTTGAACACTGCTTTGAAAATTAGTGGTGTTAATCAAGTTCTTAAAAATTATTTTCATATGCAATTTTTAAATTGTACTAAACTAAAATTGGAGTACTTCAGTACTTTTGCCATGCTAATAGTACTGAAAAAAGTACAATTATACTAACTTTATCATACCTGAATTTTGGCAAATAAAATTTTATTTTGAATTGTGGTAAACAGCGTTGCATGCAACTTGAAGCGAAGAACGAAAGTGAGATATAAAAAGTATGCAACGTATTGAAGCGAAAACGCGTAAAACTTAAGGCTCAGAAAATAATTCTGCAAACGATGTTTAATCCTACCGCTTACAATACACTAGATAAAAATGCTTTATATGTCAAAAATGTTTGTGCATTGTACGATATCGTTCGTTAGTTTGCACCACGATATTAGTGCGTATAATGAACGAAAAATTTACGAAATGTTTAAGTATCGGACATGTTCTGGATATCGAAATCGAGTTAAATCGAGAAAATTTAGGAATATTTTAAGTTCATTAATAAAAAAAACTTAAACTGTTTTTGTTTTCAATAAAAAATATGCGAAAGAAAGGTTCTTGTCGACACTGTGGTCCAAGCAGTAAATTCTAATAAATATATGTGATGATACTCAATGTATGACGTATAAAAACAGAATATATTTGTGATCGTTTTGAAAATTTGTTCAATTTCAATTTCACTCGAATATGATTTCCAGAACGTGGCTGTAAATTACAAAATAAACTTTTATGATTGTGAATTTTAGAAAATATTTTTAATTACAGCAGAGTATTAAAGTAATAAATTGTTTAGTTCTATAAAATACTTAAAAGAAGACTTTCTTAAATTTTGCAGTTTGTATTTAGTAGGGCATTTACGAAAGAACTTTAAACCTTCAGTTTTAAATGTACAAAATGGTTGTGGTTGAAAATCTTAAAATTTTTAAACAATTTAAATACTTTATTTTCAAGATGTTGTTGCTTAAATTCATGGAATATAAATATCTTGATGTTTTGTTTGATGGGATTATTTTGGGGAGCTTTCTTTTTACATGGAATATTTTAAGGATTTTTTTTAAACAAAAACACAACACGTACTCTCACACAATAGACTTAATCAAAGCGAATTCATGTAAACGGTGGTGTCGTTACTACAAAAAGTACAACACCAAAACCACAACATTGTATTTTATTTGTTGTGTTCGTTGGTAGATGTGTCAAAAACACAAGCAACTTTTGATATTCCTTTCTCTTAGTGCCGGTTTACACACGTCAAGTTTAACTGGTCTATTCTTGAGCTTTTAGGAGAAAAGGGCAAAGAAATAAGATTCTCTTTTCCCTTCTATCCTAAAAACTCATGACTTGACGAGTCAAACTTGACGTATGTGAACCGGCACTTAGTAAGAAAAAAAAATTGCTCAGCTGTGCTTTCAACGCCACCTGAAAAATTAGTTCGCCTTGGATTTAATGTTTTAAATTTTATATATTTTGATTTTTAAAAATTTTGCACGGAGTTTTCTAATATTTGTTTTTTTTTATTTGAATTTGGTTAAAATGCTGTTGTTGGTGCTGTTATTTTTTTCAAAATTTTTAGAGAATTGCATCCGGCATTAATACTTGTTTTAGCATGAGTAATAAGAGAATAAGAGGAGAATGGATTTTTTTTATTATATTATTTGTCATTTTATATCGATTTAATTAACATTTTAAAATAAAATAAGCGATAGAAATCTTTCGGTTACGATACATTGTTGAATAAAATGTTGACGGCGGAATTTGTCGAGGTTAGTAAAAGCTATAAATTTTGAATTCAGTTTTAAAAAGTAAAGGAAATATTTATAAAAAAAAATTGTTGTACTGGTAAACAAAAATAAAACGAACAACTAATTTTTCTCAACGAATATTCCTCGTCAGAAATAAAATACAGTTGTGTATAGAAAAATAACAGGGCAGGTCAAAAGGTACATACGTGCCTTTTAACATGAAATACAGGTTTTTAGATAAAAAAAAATCATTTGGTTTTTTAACACCTTGTCCAACGTTTCTCTAATATTTTCATTTGCTTGTGAGATAATTTCATCAAATTCTTTCTGCCGATTAATTTCATCAGATTTCTCGAGGCTAAATCCGAAGAATAGGCCCGATAAAGAAGAAATTCTTAGCATAATTTATGGTTTTTTTTGCCAAGGAATGCTTTAACAAAACTCGCTTTTCTCAAACCACGAGTTAAGGCCCAACTATAATATGCATAATAGGGCGGGTCGATTTGTATGGATGAAAAAAAAATTAAAAATCGTATAGCAAAAACGTAATCTACATAAAATTCTACGAAAATTCTCCGATGAAACCATGGGTCTAAAACAAAATCCTAGTCCGCGCCTCTCGACTTTGCTATACGATTTAAAAAAAAAATCGACCCGCCCTAATGCATAAGCTTACTTAAGCTTCTGTCAAAAATTAGCAAAAACTCTCTCAAATTCATTCAAAAAAAACAAAATCAAAGAACATTTGAATCAGTACGATAACTTTGCTTAAGCAAATGTCAGATTAATTAAACTTAACAAAAAGTTTTCTTAAGTTCAATATGGTTTGGCTCATATAATTTACGTGTATTCGCACAGTTGCTTAAGCCAACTTAAGCATATTATAGTTGGGCCTTAAGTCTGTGTAAATGGATGTCAAACTAAAACTAAAAAACTCAGCTTATTAATATTTTGACAAGAGTAAACGCGGACTTATTAAATCAGAGCAGTGGCCGAAATACTTCGGGTATAATGAACAAATAAATGAATTGAAAATAGTTGGTGTTATTTGATTGCAATTAACAAAAGTCTGGATAACAGAAATAATTTCAGCAAAAAAGGAACACTAATGCTTAGGTATGCCTTTTTAGCAATGTTTACAGGACTTAACCATTTCTCGTTTTTAAACGCTACCTTACAAAACTAATCCAAATAATTCCAAATGAAATTAACAGCTGTTGTTCTCCCACTTCCCTGCAGATAATACGACTAGTCCATACAAGCATGCAAAATGTAGCCCATTAGGGACTAGGGCTAGTCCAAAGGTAACCCCAATGTATGAAAAAAACATGGTCTTTTTAACATTACGATGTCCTAGGGCAGGACCATATTACCCAGCTTTGCTGGGATTAGCTTTGAAATCGTTTAAAAACGAAAATATTTCGTTAGAAAACGAAGACGTGTCGTTTCACTACAAACTCTTTTTAACAATGACATGGTCCATGCTTGCATTACATTAGACCAGTCCAGGGAGTAGTCCATTTGATCAAAATATAAGCTTCATTCACAACGATAATAGTAACATAGCAACAATTTGGTTATTCTTTTGTCTTATTTTTTCCCCAAAGTATTTTGAAAAAAATTGTCTGCACTTAATTTTTTTTTGTAGCAAAATTCGCCAATGAGTGCTCCGGTAAGCTAGCTGGTAGCAAGCCAGATCAGCGAATTCCGCCAGAGACACTGGTTTCTTTCCTGCAGACAAGAAAAGAGCTTCGCGGGATTAACTTAGGATATTAAACAAAAAATAATCAACATTTTCTGCTCAAAATGTGTTTGTCTGTTTGTGAAAAAAATTGTTGCTTTAATTGTGAATACCCAGATAAAAGACCTTTAAAAGAAAATTACTTTAACACACATAAATTTCTTAAATAATTTGCTAATGTGACAAAATTCAAGTAAAATAAATGCTTATGAATAATTTTAAACGATCGATTTAAATTTGTAACTACATGATGGGACAAATTTTGAAATTTTATGTTAATATATAAATTTCCATTTAAATAGTATTGCGATTTTGTTCGATATCAAACGTCGTTAATTGTTCTCAGGACTAAAACTATTATGGATGCAATGGGTTGCCAGCCTGCTAACACACCATCCAGAGCAAAACGTTGACAGAATTCCCGACGCACAATTGTTCATGATCTTTGATGTGTAGAAAAAGATTCGCGCAACAATTAATATGGCAATACTGCAGTGGTGTTATACGTTGTTGTTCTAACAAATATTTGTCTTCGACAACAGCAGTGTTAACTACCCAAATTCATTTATGCAAAAGAAATTTTTAATTAATTTTGTTACTCCCAAGAAAAACTTTGATAAGAAATTTATTGTTGTTTGAATTTCAATAAGACTAGCCATCGCTGCGTTCAAACTTTAAACTTAGAGATGGATGGCTAGTCTGGATGGTGCATATGCAATACATATTTTGACTTAAACCGATCTTTTAAAGCTGCTCACTCTCAAGAGCAATGTAAACGTCATAGACTTAAATGAAGATGTAGCTGGAAAGCGGTTTTCACTCAACAGATATTTTAGATAAGAACTCCTTAAATTTGGTTTTTATTCACTTTATTTAGAGAAATAGAAATTTTTTTTAAGAGATTAAATTGCAGCACTCGAAAATAAATGAACTTATTTTAAATCTCTTATGGCTTTTGTTTTCTTATGAAAAAATCTTTGAGAATATTTTGAAAACACTTTAACATTGTTTCTATTTGTTTTTTTATTCAAACACAATATTCAGAATTTTGGTTAAAGTTTCTTAGGATTTTAAATTAAGCTTTTTTGGGGTCACTCAAACACAAACGTGATCTTCGGATTAGCAAAAAAAAAAAACAACACAGCAAACACGACATGATTTTTTGTAAATAATTTTTACAAAATTATGAGAAATTTAAAATTTTTTGTTAAAATTTATTACAGCAAAAAAACACCCACATTTGTTTTAGCACAAAGAAAATTTTATAGTGTTAAAATAATTTTTTTCTTTTTTATTAATTATACAAAATATTTTTTGCTTTCACACTTTATATCAACACAGTTTTTTTTTTTGCCTTTTTGAATATTTAATTTTTTTTTTGTTTATTTTAACATTTAATTCCTTTTCTTTTCTTCACTTAACTTTTATTTTCTTTTTTTAAGATCTTTAGCAGTTTCTTTGTTTCATTGGTTATTTTATTTTTTTTTCTGTGATTTTTTTCAAATTTTTATTAAATTCTCATGGCTGTAAAATACACTTAAAATGCAAAAATTTTAATTTTAGACCAAAAAAAATTAACAAAATTTAAAACCGTTATTACCGTTTTTGCTTGAAGATGGTTGATTTACTTTGAAAATCGAAAAACCTAAAACGTTTACCAAAAATCAAAATTTTTCCGTTTGTTTTTTTAATAAGCCGAAACCGAAATTGTTAAATTATTTCAAACAAATTGTATTATATTTTTTTTCTCGAATTCGTCAATTTTATATTTCATTTCATATTTTTGTATAGAAACTAATTCCACTAAAATAATTTATTTTGGTTTAGAAACAAGCGTTTTACTAAACCTTGTTTATTTAACCGAAACACGTCCGTCGTTTACAATTGTCATGAGTTAACTAAATTTTACGATCTCTTTGTACTTTACTCGTCGTTTAGTTCGATTTTGTCATAATCTATACAATTTGTATAGATTATGACAAAACAACAACAAAATATCTGCTGTATTCCCCCAACTCACCAACAGTCTTGCCAGATAAGGGGATTTATGCCCAAATTGGGGATTTAAGCATTAATTTGGGAACAGATTTTTGTTAAAGGGTATTTAGAGACTTTTGTAAACTTTGGGAATCCAAAGAACACTTTCTTTATTTTATATATTATATGTATATTTCTATATATTTATTATTATTGCAAAAAAAAAAAACTTTTTAAGCAACATGCGTTTTTCAAAACACGGATATTAATTTTGCAGATATCCGTCTCACATGACTAGAAATCATCAAGTTTCGTGAAGATCGGTTCATATTGTCCATATGACACATATAAAGCCGACTTATAAAAATGCTTTAATACACAGAAAAAAATTTTGCAAAAAACTATTCAATTAAATAATTAATTGGTGTACATTAATTATTCAATTAATCTTTTGTTTGCTGCAATTAATTTTTTTAATCAAACCCCATAAAATTAAATGTTTGTGTATATGTGGTGTATTTTTTGTTTATACAATTAATTTTTTAATTGATTAAATTTGTATCCCATGACTCGAAAATACAAATCCGTTAATTGATATGATCAATTCCTTTGCAGGGGCAAAATTAGTTAAATATTTAATTGTCTGAACGAATTGTTTAATTGAATTCGATTTTCTATTTTTTCTGTGTACGTCTAAAACTGCAACAACTTACGTTATTTTGTCAAAATTTGTTTAAAATAAGTCACACCAAATAATTTAATGATAATTGATTCAGAATTTGTCATATGTGGCATATAAAGCTGCTTTTCGAAAGATAAAAGAAGTTTAAAATGCCTAAAACTATAATAAAATGGATTAGGTTGGGTTTAATTGGCAGTGGCAATCAAGCTTAGGTGCCGTGGTGCTGTCATCCCGTACCTTAAATAAAGGCTAGTCCAACCAAAACGCACGATGTTAATTCTAAATACAACGAAATATCGGTCAAATACTCGCCACGGTTTCGGTGGCAAACATCTTCCCGTTGGTTCATATTTTCAGTGACTCTGAGACATAATTGAGGTTCAATTTCGTTATCCTTTAGCTCTTCAGTTATTATTGGTTTATTGATTGTATCCCCAAAGAAAGAAGTCCAATGGTGTCAAATCACATGATCGTGGCGGCCAATTACCATCACCACGACGTGAGATAACATGGCCATTGAATTTCTCGCACAAAAGAGCCATTGTTTCGCTGGCTGT
Organism: Pollenia labialis; assembly: GCA_949318255.1. Classification (NCBI taxonomy): domain Eukaryota; kingdom Metazoa; phylum Arthropoda; class Insecta; order Diptera; family Polleniidae; genus Pollenia; species Pollenia labialis. Next base: position 18,847,879 of record OX439141.1, read on the forward strand.
GTAGCAAGTGGCACCATCCTGTTGGAACCGCATATCGTCCAGGTCCATATCCCCAATTTCTGGTCACATCATCTCGCCATACCGAACACCATTCACGGTACGTCCCGATGACGCCGCCAGCACATAAACCGCACCAAGAAAGAATTTTTTTATTTCCTTCATACCCGATTTGCGGGAATTTGCGCACAATTCTCCCGATTGTGGACACATTTGGTCGATTATGCTGACCAAAAAAAATCACGAAGAGCAAGAAGTGCATTTTGATTTGAACGCCCATTTTCGTAAAAGGCTTCAACAATCTTAACGCGCTGATCAATTGCGTACCTCTACATGGTTGTTAAATACTGAAACAAAGAAATGTCAAATTAGGTTGGACGAAAAAGTAAACGTTAAGGTGTAACTCACAATTAACATCGTGCATTATGAGAAGACCACACTTTATAAAGTGGCTGCTGATCTCAGCCCTTAGCCAACCGATCGATTAAATGAAGGAAAAAGTGGCCACATTTAAACCAACAATGTTGCAGTAAGTTTTCTACGCGTTCTTCGGTTGTTAAACGATACATATTTGCAAATGGCAAACGTTGCACTAAATAAATCACACTTCAAATGACAGATATTATACAGCTGACAGCCTTGCAAGACCGGCAGTTTGGAAACAACTAAGGCCGGGCTTTTGAGTTTAAATTTAGTTTAACGAGTTCTGAAACTTGGATTTTTCTGGCGAAATGTGTAATTTTTTTTATTATTTTATTATAGACCAAAATTATGGTAAACGAACTTGGTAATGGCTTCACAAATCTGTTTAACAGAGATCTCAAAAAAGCCTTAATGAATAGCTCAGTATTAGAAATCACCCTACCGAATTTTGTGACGATCGGTGCATAATTTATCAAAGATCCCATATAAAGCCCACCTCTAAACATTTTAACTCTCGGTGGAGGATATCACAGATATGACAAAGCCGAATGCAAAAATGTCCACTTTTTTAAAACAAAAGTTAATAAATTGAAGTTTAAGCTCAAAACCAATGTTTTGTTTAGTTATTAAAAATTTTGGGACAAAATTGGGGGGCTTAGATTTTGAGATGGGGATTTTTGGGGGCATCAAACTTTAAAATGGGGGCATGAGCCAAAACTTTTCTGGCAACACTGCTCTCCAAAACAAAACAAAAAGTGAGCGTGCGCAAATGTATAACATTTATTGTATTTTTGTTGTTTTTTTTTTATTTAAACTTTAAAATTTTAACAAATATTAAGTCATTGTCTCTTTAGCACACTCTCTCACCAAAAACTTAACAGCTTTTTGTTATTTTAGCTCTTTGCAAAATAATTACCAAAAAAGCTTTTACGATATTTAACTCTCCTCCTGCTCTCCCGCCACAAGAAAAATTGTATTACAAATGATCGTAAAATTTACGACGTATATAAACGTTGTTTGCAGTTTTACCCCAGTGTGTTTATTTTACAAACAACTTCCCGCTCATTTTAATTAAGCCAGTTTGTCTTTGTGTCTGTTTGGCTATCCCCAGCAAATAAAATTGGACCACCTGACCCATTTTGATAAAATGGACTACTCCATGGACTGGTCCGATGTAATGCAAGCATGGACCATGTCATTGTTAAAAAGTGTTTGTAGTGAGACGACATGTCTTCGTTTTTTAACGACGTGCTTTCGTTTTTAAACGACTTCAAAACTAATCCTCTTGAGTATACCGTGGAGTAGTTTTAAAACTACTCCTTAGTGGTCCAAAGGTGGGTTATATACCATGGAGTAGTTTTAAAACTACTCCTTAGTGGTCCAAAGGTGGGTTATATGATCCTCTCCTAGGACATCGTAATGTTAAATAGACCAGGTTTTTTCCATACGTTTGGGTTACTTTTGGACTAGTCCTGGTCCTTTGTGGACTACTCTTTACACGCGTGTTTGGACTGGTCCTATTATTTGCAGGGTCGGTCAGTTCATCTGTCTGTTTGTTTGTTCGCATGTCAGTTTTTTTTTTTTTTGTTTTACTGCGTGCAAATGATCTCGTCGTATGTATGTATGTATGCATGTATATCCAATTGAAAATGCTGTGTGCTGACTTGTATTTTATTCAATATTTATGTCTATTTAAAGCAGGGATTTCCAAAATTTTTTTGGTTGTGTATTAGTGAGTACCAGAGAGTAAACAAATTGAGAGAATGCATTTATTTACAGCCGAAATAAAATGTTAGTAATATATTTTATAAGTTGTATAACACAAAGGTACAAAATTAAAAACTTTTTGTGTTGATAAAAAATTTGTAGCAATTCTTTACCAATTCAATGTCGCTGATTTTAAAACTACACTTTTTTTTTATTCGGAAGCTTTTTGACTCGAAATCAGTTTCAAATATATTATCAAACAATTGTAAAAAATTAAAGATTTTTATGTTTTAAAAATTCATAAAAAATAAATATTGCACGCAAATCACAGCTGATAGAAAAAAAAGTGCAGTTTTAAAATCAGCCACATTTTCTAGTTATAAAATAAAATCTTCTAAATTTATACTTTTATGGCAGTTTCGTAATAGTAGAATGCTTTTCAAATGGGATGAACTTAATTTATTACGTTGCTTGGAACGAATTTGTTCGCATAGGCAATTAGTGCCGAATAAAGAGAGGCACCTCAATAATTTTTTTTTTAGTTCAGGATAGAACTCGCAATCCAAATTTTTCCAGAACTCTACAATATTTTCGTAGTATGATTAGTTCTGACTGAATATCAAATTCGTAGTTGCTTACATCGCAACGAAAAGGGTTTTCGAAAAGATCTAATAGCGGTTGTAAAATTACAAAATCTTGAAACCTGTCTGGAAAATTTTGAAAAGTGTTTCAAATATTTCGACATATTCATATCTTTTGTCTTCGAGATTTCTGTAAACAAGTGAAGTTTTTGGAAAGTTGGAAAAATCACCACTTTTAATTTGGGAAAAAATTAGAAAAAGTTTTGTTTTGAAATTGTGCATACATTTTTATTCTAGCTAATGGCATATCATAACTTTTTAGAAAATACCAAATGCGCACATGATTTTGCTGCAAAAATGTATAAAGTCATTATAACAGGTCAAAGTTACGTTAAATAGTTACCATAAATTAGTAAGATTTAAGGCAGAATTATTCTTTACTTTATGTTTCAGTTCTGTTCCGTGCCGTTCTGTTTCAAAATTGTAAAAGTTACTTTTTCTGTAGCAACTTATTAGCCATTTATGACGAATTTATTAGTTTTGCACCATCCATTGTTTTATTTCAATAACTTTTATGCACATAAATTTGAAGAAATAAAATTTAATTAATGTATTTTTTATTATTTATTTTGCGGTCACTTACAATTACTTTACAAGTTTTTGATTTTATCAAACTGAACCGCAACAAAACAGAACAACTAATCAATTTCACAGGTTTTTTAATAACAAAAACAAATCAGCTGGCTCGTAACAGAACAGAAAGTAAAGACTTACTGAGCCTTAAAGGCCCAACCAGAACATGAATGAGGTCGCTTAAGTCAACTTAAGTAGCTGTGCGAATACATATAAAACATATATGGCAAGCTACAATGCACTTAATGATGCTTTTCGTCAAGTTTCGTCAAATGTCATTTGCTTAAGCAAAATGCCAAACTGAACGCACATTCCGTACGAAAACAGCTGTGTATGTATAACAATAAAAAATAAAATAAATTAAAATGGACTTTTACATATTTTAATTTATTTTCCATTTTTTTAAGACACTCACAAACTATTTATTTTTAAATTATTTACAAATTAAATAGCATAAAATAAACAAATACACGGTTGGACTTGTTGGTACTTTTTAGTTTGAAGTACTCGCAAAAAAACAAAATATTGCACAAATATGCAACAATGGTTAGATAGATATTAAGTACATTATGGCCACCTAAAAATCTTTTTTTATTTGCTTATGCATTTGACAAACTTTTCGTTTATTTTTGACAGTTGCTTAAGCTAATACATGCATGTTCTGGTTGGGCCTTAACTCTTTGGGCTCGGTCAAATAATTGTAGCATAAAAAAGTAAGCAATAAAAATAGTGCGAAACAATAAAACACATCTTCTTAGCCCAAACATTTTTCCTACTGTCACATTTGCTTTTATGTGTAAAGGTTATTTACACATAAATTGTAGCAAAACAAGACTTTTTTACTTGTTTTTGAAATATTTCTACATACTTAAGAAAAGTGTTTTCAAAGAATGAAAAAACCCACCGACGCGATTGGTACAGAAACCAAAATATTTTTACAAGCAAAATACCAACAAATTCTTTTGGCCATTTTTTTTTCTTAATAATTTCTGCATTTAGGTATGTACGTCTTTTTAAAGAAAGCAAAAGTGACCATTTTACAGGTATCAAAGAATTTTTTTTCACAAACAAAACACATATCGTTAGCTTAAACGTTGCAGTAAATGTGATTGTTAAAAAAAGTTACTTAATAAAATTAACGTTAGCTTTGCTGTTAAATATTTTCAACAATTTAAATTATGTTAAAATTAAATAGAAATGTTATATTACTCTGCATTTAAGTCTTAAAATTTAGACACTTAATATTGCACGCATGGCATTGGATGTTACCAAAAGCATTTTTGACCGCACAATATTTTTGAGTGTAAGCTGAAACAAAATAATATTGCATCCGCTAAACATGTACACTTGTCGAAGTCACACCGACGACTGAATTGAAGAGCATAAAAATATGTGTTTGTAGTGGTATGCACAATTGTGCAAAGAAATGGAAACCCCTGATTTAAAGGAATTTGTCTGTTTTAATGGTATTAAAATGGAGTTGCCGTTTATAAAAAAATATACAAATTTATTTGATTTCCGGTTGTTTCATTGTTTCATTAAGTTGTTTTTAATAATTTCTTTTATCACACCAATTTTTTTGTTTTTTTGACTTAGACTTGAATAGATGAATTAATATATTTCAAGACTCCATTATAATTCTATTTAGATTTCATTCTTTCAGAAGTTTTAAAGTTCAACACTTTTCCGGTTTATCATTGTTCGTTGCAATTAACACAACTCAATTTTGGTATTAACATTTTAAATAGCCTGCTAAGATATTGAACAAATAAAGTATATTCAAAATGAAATACCGGGCTTTGACAGTTGTTAGAGACAACTTTTCTGATGCAACATCTGTCAAATTGGATGCCACATTTTCTAGCTATTCAACATCAGGTAAAAGTAATACAATTTTAAAAATTGTAAACTGTTCCCAATTTTCATCGAAAAATCATCTTCAGCGATGAGACCCATTTCTGGATAAATATATAGGATAACAAGTAAAATTGTTGAACCAATGCAAATCAGATCTAGTAGTATTAAATGCAGCCCATTAAAGTCACCTTTTAGTGTGGATTTTGGGCTGGGGGCATCATCGGTCCATATATTTTTAGAACGTCGTTGGCTTGACCAGCATCTTCAACGACGAATGCCGTTGGATAAAAATCCAACTTCTTAAGACCTTAATTTGATGATATAACCACAAACGACATGTCGACATCTCACATGAAGCAGATGATATCTAGTCACCCATATCATGAGACTTGATCCCGTGTAGTATTTTATAGCCATAGATCTTTGCCAAACAGCAACAAACCTCAGCGACACTCAAAGCCAACATAACTAATGAAATCGGTCCAATCTTTCTGGATTATGCACCAGAGTCATTTCGTGGCGATTATTTGTACAATGTAATATTTCATACATAATACATTCATGATGAAGAGTTAATTCTGAACGTCCCATTTTGGGCTACTTTTTGAGAATTGCTACCGCATGACAAGAACAAAGTTGGCCATAAAGTCGTAAATTGTTGCTGGTTTATCAGCATAGACCAGTGGCGTCAAGTAGCATGTAATCGAGAGGTGTTCAATCGCACGACCTTGGAGTTTAATTAACAAGTCGATTTCTCGAAATCAATTAATTCCCAAATTTTGATTTCAATAAGTCGATGGTTCGGTCGCCGTATGGCACGTGTCGCCATTCTTTTAAAACCACTTCTTGCCCAGATCAATGGCATCGATAATTTTAAGCAAAAAATCATTCATCATGGTGCATTAACGATCCCCATTGACCGTACCGCGAACTCTGGTTTAATTTTTTAAGCCACCAACGTGTAAACCGAAGCAGACGGTAAACATTTTCGGATGCAGTGGATTCTGTTGGGAAGTAGTCACACTGTAGGCCGAATTGTTAAGTACTCCTAAATTTTTATAATTCGCTGGCGTTGTGCAAACGCAAATATATTCAAGATTATTTGCAAGAGTATACTGATCATAAATGTCAAAAAATGAGCGCAGTCTGACAGTTCGTTTGAGACTTACTTCTTTCGTAAATTCTAACGAGCTTAAAAATATCCTCTTTTTTAGTAGAAGTTTACATATGGGGGGACCCAATTTTTAAATCGATATCTTCCGATTTGGATGAAATTTGCACCAATTTCCAACTCAAGACGAGGGTTTTTAAATTCTTAGCATATGCAGCACTATTCAAAAAGGAGCTAATTGCAGACTCTGGTTTCTTTCCTGCAGACAAGCATAAAGCTTCGCGGGATAAGCTAGGAAATTATAAAAAAAAAAAAAAAAAAAAAAAAAAAAAAAAATTTAAATGTTTTCCTAAAAGACCAAAGCTACCTTAAAGAAAAAAAAAACAAAAGCTTTCTTTTGAGCAAAAAAAAAAAATACCCGCTCAAAAAAAAATTTATATTTTAAAAAAAAAAAATTTTAAATTTAAAAAAAAAAATTTTAAAAAACAAAAATATTTTTTTTAAAAAGAATGATCAAATAGCTATCTAAGCTACTTGGGAGAAATTTTCCTAGCACCAATAGGTAATAAGTTACATGGATGAGAAAGTAAACCTGTAACCTGCCCCTCTATCTCAGAAACTTTTTGACCGATCTTGTTGAATATTTGTGTCTAAGCTACTATCCAATAGGACTAACCTTGGTGCATATATCATCCAAATCGGAAGACATCGATTTAAAACTGGGTTACTTGACATAAAATCCCCCATATGTATAAGCACATGTTTGCCTTTGTTTTAAGGGAAGGACAGGTAGCATTGTAACAATCGGTCGAACGATATTCTCAGAGGTGGTTCTAAGAACATGTGTGATAAACATCGTGTTAAAATTGAGTTGCAAAGTGTTTTTCATACATTACTACAATCTCTTAGAACCCTCTTCATATTGGGTGGTGGAGGACAACGGTTCCTAAAAGGGGTGTCCAGATTTCCTAAGGGGACGCCAAAGGGGACTATATATAAAATTAATTTTTTAATTTTATATCAACACAAAAGTAAAGATAATTTCTGACTTATTGACACTATTTTTGTATGAGATATTACAATATCCATTAAAAAAAAATGTCATCATTTAGTATCAGTCTTTTAATTCATGCATTCCCTTTTTTATTTTTGAAACAAAAAACTATTAATGTTTTAATATCGCGTGACTTACTGTCGTTTTGTTTTAAACTACATATTTATAAAATGAATTGCTTAATTTTTTTCTGATTCCTCTAATAATTAACTAAATTAGCAAATCTTTTCTATTAATTGTACCACATTTTTAGGAGTGTTCACTAATCAATCATTATTATTTCTACAAATTATTGAAGAACACTAAATCAAACGTGTTTGACCATAATTGTGCAAATTGCTAACACACAAAAAAAGTAATTTAAATTTATAACTTAATAACAGCTGAATAAAAAACTTTGTATCAAGTCTTTTTTTTTAATTTAAACAGCCATGATTTAAACAAAAAAATATTAAATGCTCAACATACCAGCCAGTACTTAAAAACTTATTAAAGATTTTTTTTTTATTTTCATTAGTAAATTTCGTAGTTAAATAGTAAAATAATTGCATTTCAGTTTGTAATATACTCGTACTTTTATTACTATTCGTCATGTAATCTTTATTTGTTGTTTGCTATTGACACTTGTTGTAGCATTTGGCATTCCAAACAGCACAGGTAGGCACACCACCACCACCACCTCTATCAACGTAACAGCCATTAGAGCGAGTTGCCACCATCATTAGAGCCATTTAACCAACCATCCACCAAACAACCAGCAATATTTATTAATAGCACTCAGCAACAGAATTAAACTGTCAAGTGTGGCTATAAAAGTTAGTTAGACAGTGTGGGCCGAAATTATAGTGAAAGTTTTGGGAGAAATTCTTTCTTAATAAAAATTAACATATTGGAAATTCTTATAATAAACAATCTTAGTTATCTCTGCTATGAAAGTAATTTTCCTGAGATATTTAAAATGACTCTAGGCGAAATAATAATAAGTCACTTTAAAATCTGCGAGAAAATTATATTGCACACTCAAAAGAAAAATTAGTCCATCCGTACACGCAGAGAAAAAACATGTTTAAATATGATCACCTCCAACAAAACTATGTTTAAAGAAAATTTTACACATGCTAATTTTAATATAACCATATCATTGTCACCACAACCATATTATGGTTGCCTCTTAACATGTTATAGCCATGTATAACAATAATTTGTTTTAAAATTAACAATAGTATTTTCCTCTTTTCCAAGATCAACATGCTATAGTTCAAATACAACCATTGTATTATAACTGTTTAACATGTTTTAGTTATTTTTTTTACCATATCATGTTCGGAGGCAACTATAATATGGTTGTGGCTTCTTGATGGAGCACTAATTCAATCATAATATGGTTGCAGGTGACAATAATATGGATAAATGAAACATAATATGTTTAAAATTTTCTTTAAAAATAGTTTTGTTGGAGGTGACCATATTAAAACATGTTTTTTCTCTGGGTGTACTCAATCAATCCGAAGCGGTATTAATAGTACGGTGAGTACGGACTTTCTAAAATCAAGTACAGAAAGATTGATTCAAGTGCGGATTTTCAATCGCCAAATACTTAACTTATCCATATTTAATCCCGAATTCGTACTTTTAATATTACGAAAATGAGATTGATTTAAGTAAAGCTAAGATTGAATCAATCTCAAAATGCGCTTGATTCCAGTATTATAAAGTTGATTTAATCCAGAGTTCGTACTTGAAAAAATCCTAAAATTAGATGGTTTTAAGTGAAACTAAGATGGAACCAAATACAAACTTGAAATAAACCAAAAGTGAAATTACTTAGAAGACGAATTTTATTATGATTGACTTGCTTACGCGTTTTAAACCTTACAGAATTTTAATTTTAAAACACCCGCATCGTTCCTACTTTTAAAACTTGATGTGCATATATAACTGAAAATATAAACTAAATGAGAAGCAGGAGTTCTCAATTTTACTTTTTAGCCATTGAAATTATGTGTTTTCGTCTTGTTCTGTTGTTCTTGTCGTTTCTACACACAACAAACAAATCGTTTTTTAACTACTTGTGTGGTATTGTTGTAGTGTCAGCAACAAACTTTGATAATTTAAATGAGATTAAATTGCTCACTTTGTAATTTTACTCTCAGAGTTGCACTACCAACGAAAAGTTTAAACTTTTTTACTTTTTTCAAGAACTTTGTACTCATTTTAAGAAAATCCGGGATTGATTTTCGAATGTTATCCCATTTATGATTGTTTTAAATACGTTTTAGTGTTTTTCGTACTTGAATTTTTGAGTACGACTCGTTCTTAAAATAAGTATAAAAAACTTAATTTGTCCCGAGTGTTTATCTTTCGTGCACTTGTTCAGCAATACCGTATTAACTCAAACTGTTCAATCAATAAAAAAAAATAATCTTTCACAACAAATCTCGACCAACCAAGTGGAATAACATTTGGCTTAAAGATTGATGTTTGACTATTGACTGCCAGCCGTCGTTAATGGCGGTGAGTGTTAAATGGCAAACCCCTCTAAAGAGATATTGCGGTTGCTATCGAAACATGTCAGGGCAACCTGAAACCTGGGTTCAACTCCCAGATCAGTTAAGAATAAAAAATTATCAATAAATTTTAATTACTTTGTAAAATTCCTTTCTTCATAAAAATTATTTAATGAAAAATATTAAAATTTGGACTTAAAACCATAAACAGTTCAATAAAATAACCACAAACCAAAAACTATTTTTAATTTTACATTAAAGGCATATGAAAAAGAATTTTTAAGCCAACCGTTTCATTGCCTGAAAGTATACAAAACAGCACGATATTTTTACATGGGTTAGATTTTAAAAATCCTTGTGCCATATTTTCTTTCAATACTGTCTAAGCACATTATTTATAAAATTTATTTTAGCTTATAAATTCAAAAATCAAGTTTACTACTAATTGAATTAAACAAACGTAATACGTATGTTAGTAGTACGTATAGAAAAAAATTGTTTAAGCATATAATTACTAATTAATTAACCAATACTATGACAACAAGAAACAAACCTGCAACTATTTAGTTGCAATTATTACAAATGGCAGCAAATTTGGCTGCAACAATAAAGCTGTGACAGCGCAAGCATCTATGCAGCTAAAGTAGCTACAAGTATAGTTTGGTTGCCACTTGTACCGCCACTGTAACTGTCAATGTTTTTTTTTTTTTTTTTTGTCTTTTATTGACGTCAACGATGTTGTTCAAATTGAATACCTGATATTTCTATTTACGAATGCAAATTGAAATTCAATTTATCTTCTGAAATGCAGCATCATTATGAATTTGCCAAATTCGTAATAACAAAATTTTGAGTTTAGCAACAAAAACAACAACTACAATGAATAAGACAAGTACAATATCAACAATATAAGCAAGTAAGAAACAAATGCAGCAACAACAATACACAAAATACAATCTACAAAATGAAATAATAACGACAAATGTGTGAATATTTTAAGCGTTTTCATATGCATATGATTAATTTACATATTTGCATCTAATTTTACATGAGAATTTGCTTATGTTGGTACAGGGTGGTGCATAAAAAACATTATGACTTATTTGTTGAAATTTTATAAAAACATACATCCACTTTTTCTGATATACTTCACCTTGTTTTTAAAAGATTTTTAGACAAACTTTAAAAATTTCAAAAAAAATTTATTTGAAAAATTTCTTACGCAAGTTGAAGAGCACTCAAAAGAAATATCAACCCATCCCTACTCAAATCAATCCGAAGCGGTATTTACAGCGTTTACACGACCAACGAAAATTTGCAACCAAAATCAAAACAAAAAGGAACCAAAAGCGAAAAAACTAACCAAAATTATTTTGTATCCAAAGAAGAAATTGTGTTTGTTTGTACCTTGTAGGCAGCTAACCGTTGGGCCGATTTTCATAAAATTCTGCCAGTATGTTACCGATGGTCTGGAAAGAACAAAAGGCCCACGCCTCATAAATTTTTGAGCTGGAGCCTTCAACCTTTTTATATAAGGAGCTCTTGCAAGTAGAACTTTTTAAGTCTTCCTGTGTTTTTATTGCATCAAAGTGCAAAATTTAGCTAAATTATGCGGTAGATATTTTTCTTAAAGTTTTTAATAACATCTTTGCTTCAAATTTCTATTATGGTATACAGTAGAATCCCGATAATTCGTAATCGCAAGGGACCGGCCATTTCTTACGAATTATAGGGGTTTTCGATTTAGCGGCGTTTCGATTTAACGGGGTTAAAATAAAATAAATACGAATTAACGGGGTTTTTCAATTTTATTTACTAAAACAATAAAAAAAAATATAAAAAACAATTGTTAAAAAGAAAAATTATTCATGTAAAAAACTGATCTTAAGAAAATAAAGAAACACACAAGAAAAAACCCACACAAAACAAAATTGCGGTAAACAAAAAATCATTTTTTCCATGTTTTTGTTGTTTTTATTACGAATTATAAGTGGTAGTTAGCAAACAATTACGATTTATTAGAGGCTAAGAAGATTTTATATGCAAAAAATATTACGAATTAGTGAGGGGACCAAAATGTATGGAAATTTTACAAATTAACGAGATTTTTTCAAGGGACCGACAGTTTGTTACGAATTATCGGGAATTACGATTTATCGGGGTACGGATTATCGGGATTTGACTGTATATCCCTTTTTATATTCGATAATTCTGACAGAGTTTTATGTTTCTCAATAAACCCAATTAAAAATGCGGCGCGGAAGGCTTATGTTAAAACCAAAAATTGGTTAATTTTGTGTTGGAAAAAAGTAACCAAAATGGAAAAAAAGTACACAAATCCACATTCGAAAAAAAGTGACAAATTTTGGTTATAAGTAACAAAAACGGCAACGCTGGGTATTATTAGTACGGTGCATACGGATTTTCTTAAATCAAATACAGAAAGATTGATTCAAGTACGGGTTTTTAATCGCGAAATACTTAACTTATCCATATTCTATTCCGAAATCGTACTTGAAATAATCCGAAAATTAAATTTATTTATGCAAAACTAAAAATATTCCACATCTAAATTTACCAATTATACTCCTTATTCTTTAATTTTACCTATTCGTGTAACCTAGGAGAGGAAAAGTGCTTCTATGCCAGCATTATTTACATTATTTCGATATGCACAAGTTCTGCCAGCACTCAGATGATCACAGACAGCCGATTGTTAGAGCATGAAATAATAATCGAATGCTGTCTTACAAAATAATATTAAACAATTTTGTTTATTCACTAATTAAATCAAACTCTTATTAATGCTCCACCCTGTATGTGTGTGTGTGTTTGTATCCATTAACAAATCAATTACAAAGTGCGGCCAGTAATCGTTGTATGTCAAATAATAATACTGACATTTTGTTAAAGACTTAGAAGAAGTTTTTCTTTTTGTATTTTTGTAGACGTTTTTAACTCTTTAACTCAATATGTGCATGATTTTAAATAATTATTTATTTTGTTAATTATATGCATTATTAAAATTGTTAATATTTGTTTACTTTTCTAAACCAATTGTTGGAAGAGTTGTTTATTCTGTTAAATTCTAAAAAAAAAAAATATTAAGTTGTTTGTTTTGTCCAAAAAGGCTTAAGAAAATTGATAAGTTTATTTTAAATAAATAGATTAACAACTCGACACTGAAAAGGTAGGGTATTTGTTAGTAAACCTCAGCTCAAACTAAAGTTATTATTACAAATTTAACTCAATAAAGCCGCCATTTGTCAATCCTAAAATTTCAATGGAAATTTTTGAGGTTACATTTAAAAGAAATAAAACTAACTTAAGCGATTTTTGTCGCTGCATCTTTTGTTGTTTCTTCTTTAAGGTTACTTTTGGGTCATAGTTGGGGGTAGTGCATTCAATAGTTGTTCAATTCACAAGCTCTGACGATTTTTTGTTTATGCACTTGCGAATAGACAAATTTATTGTATCGTTACTTTGTCGTATTGCAAAATGTCAAAAATGAAAAATATCAATTCAATGTACATTGTCAATTCAATTCGAGTAAACTATTTAAAAAGATTAACAAATTTGTTTTTAGCAAATATTAAAAAAGGTAAATTATTTTAAACGATTTTATTATTCGTGCTTGATTTCCCTATTTTTATTTTTGATAAAAACACTGAAATTTATTGTTGATGGGATAAGCTATTCCTATGCGCATTTCACTGTTTGCTTAGTCTAGGTTCACATTATGAAAGTTGTCTTTCAGAAAGTTTGAGTTTACTTGTGAGAGGGGAAGAGAATATGCTTTTTTCTCTCCTCTCTCACCCATAAACTCCGACTTTCTGAAAGAAAATTTTCAAAGTGTGATCCCAGACTTAGTCCAGATTTAATTTAAGTTATAATTTTTTACTTCAATCTTGGTTTTTATTTATTTTTCTTCTTCTTTAGCAAAATTTACTATTCACATTGGTTGATACCATGAAATTAAACCAGGTATGGGAATTTTAATATGAGTTGAAATCGTAATAAATGTTAATTGATAAGCAATTTGAATTTAAATATGCAGTTTAAAAACTAAATTGAAATAAATCAAACACATGTTGATCATTCAGAAGAATTAAATATGTGGTAGTAGTTAATGTATTCTAAAAAGAATTTTACAAAATTGCCAAGCAAATCGAACATTTCCAGGCCTGGCATAACTACAAAATATTTTTAACCCCATAAAAATCTACCGTTTAATGAGCAGGGCTGTGGAGTCAGAGTTGTGGTTTTTGTACTGGAGTGGGAGTCGAAGTACCCACAAAAACTTGTAATATTTTCCGAAAAAAAAATTTCTTTGAAATTAGCGATGTAATATTTAAAATGTCGATTTGGAATTTTTATGAAATAATTGTCTTGCTATATTTAACCCTTTAAAAGGTAGTGCATTAAAAAAAGAGTTTAAAGTCAGATAAAGACCAGTCTCATATACATTTACCATCAATATAAGAGTAGGAGTCGGAGTTGATATACGAAAAATTCTGTTATTCTGTTTTGATTTTATGATCTGCTTTTTAATGTTTTAGTTCTCTACCTGAGCTACCTAAATAAGAGCGGGGCAAACGTTTTTGTGTGTCAGAACTTTCCATTTTCATACAGTTCATATGAAAAAAAACGTTTAGGACGCATATTCAACGCCTACCGGCTGGAAGATCGTATTTGACTGATCGCTTTGTCGGTTTGTTTTATTGAAAATATATTTGAATGCGAATTTTCATGTTAAAAAAACGCAAAATGATTCACACTAAAGGTAGGATTTTATCGGCCGTATAAAAAGTGTTCCATTACTACAACTTTACTTTAACCTTCCAGGTAGGATGAACCTTAATTTACTTTATCGCTCACTTTAGGCTTTAGGTGAAAAGTAAAGTTTTAATAATAGAACACTTTGTATAAGGCCGGTTAAAGTCTACTTTTAGCTATCGGCAAGTTGTGAAAACGGGTCTTAAGCCTATAGTACACGGAATGTAAAAAGCCACATGCGAATGTGTTTCTGACGTAATTTTGACGACACTACAAAGCCACAATAGCAAGTTCGTGTTGTGTTATGACGACAAAACTACGTCAGAACCACATGCGCATGTAGCTTTTTTCATTCCGTGTACTATAGGCTTTAGTCTTTTTAACAATAAGAACCTATTTACCAAATTTCATAAAATTATCTCAAAAAGTGCGCACAAGGTTTACATGAACAGGCAGCCGTCCGGACGGACGGACATCGTTAGATCGATTCAAAAAGTTATATTAAGTCGATCGGTATACTAAAAGGCGTGCCAGCCAAGGACTAATTGTTACAAACATCAGCACAAGCGCATAATACCTCTCCACTATTTTGGTATGGATATAAAAAGTGTTACAACGTCCCTGAACAAAAGACTTAAGACGCATGCGTGTTGTATTTTTCTAAAGGCTTTTTTCCAACAAATAAAACTAAAGACTTAGGAAACAACCATGATACTTTTAAATTAATTATTTTATAATCGAACTAAACTATAAAGAGCAAATACCTCCTGCTGTGGATTTTTTTAAAAATTAAATTGTTTTTCACTAACTTAAATTCGCCACACAAGGTTTTTCGCTAAGTAAACAAATAATTACATATTCTTAGTAAATATTTAGAAGAATTTATAAGGAAGTTTTATATAATTTAATTTAATTATACAATTGATTAATAATACACTGACTTCATACTTAATTAAATTAAAACTAAAAAGAATAACCCAAAAAACTTTAAAAAATCGATAGAATAAAGAGGCCGTGTTTACCTCTTTTTTTTATAAAAGTAGAGCAAAACAAAATCGTTAGCATTAACAAAAATATAAACCGCAAAATTCAAAAACAATAAGAATATAATTTGACCGATTTTGTGTTAAGGGGCTATAATAAATAAGTATTAAGTAAACCAAAAAACAAAAAGCTAAACAAGTTCGCATACAATATTAAGAACAAGGCTTTAACTATAACAGCAACTACAAAAGAGGAATTAACCGCTTTAAATTTTCGAGGACGGTCAATCAACTATGTTTAGTATTTTGCTAAATACTGAAAACCACAGCAAATTCCGAAAGTTATTGATACTTTAAAACTGAGAAAAAACACGCACATATTTGCAAATGTGGACTCCCCTTAAAACCAAAAAAAAAAAACAATACTAAATAAATTTACAAAACTTTAAAACACCAATATTACAGTACAGACAGCTCATTCTTACAAAAAAAAAACAATAAAAAATTACCCGCTTTTTGAATTTACAGTAAAATAAAACATCAGCAGCATTAATAAATTTCATTTTAACTGTTTCACTACAAAAAAAAAACGCCAGGCCAAATGATTCTAAAACAACGACTTAATGTCCGGCCACAATCCATACAGTAAATGCACTATCAAAAATAATGACAACAAAAGCGAAATTCTTTTGCAGGCAAATAAACACGAATTTAAAGTTACTGAGAACATGCAACTTTATATTTATTTTGAAAAGCCTCAGGTTGCCATTTTTGATTTTGGCATCAAAATATTTTAACTTTAAACTTTATAAGATTAATTCAGAAATAAATTAAAAATTTTTAACCCTTTAATAGCTAAATAAGATAAAAGCGGTAAAGGCACCAATAAAATTTAACTAAAAACAAATAACTGTAACTAGTTTTTCTTTAGAAATTAATTAATTGTAATTAATTTTGTATGGAAACTTCCCCTGCGGGAAATTTGTGTCAATTGTTCCAACAGATTTGTGAAGATAGAACAAGTACCAGCAAAAGGACAATCAATCATTTAACTGTAGCATAAAGAACAAAAATGAATTATAGTACAGTCTTCACCGGTGGTGTAGCACATTTTTTGGGACTTTCTGAAATTTGGTTCTTAAATTTAGTTCTACGACTTGTGTTATAGAGATAATACTACATTGTTTTAAAATAATACTACATTGTAGTAAATAACACTAAACACGTTCATTGAGAATAGATGTGTGACTGGACAAATGACGTCAGTTGACTCCCTCTAAAGACAACCCCTTGTAAAAGTGATAGGTCTTATTCATATAAAGTGTTAGAGCTAGAACCAGTCTCTACCACCAATAACTAATCACGGGACTTCATTGGTGTCAGCTCGCTTCCCTCTAGGGTTATTACCAGGGCAACCAGAAATAAACGCGTTTTATGCGCATATGCCCTGAAAATTGTTAAAAATATGCCCCAAAAAAATCAAAAATTGCTTATTTGAAAACAAAATATTCAACAATTTGATAACAGTGCCATGTAATAAAAAAAAATCCTAAAATTAAAATCGGGAAAGCCCAAGCTCCAATATATTTACAGACGAATTTTCGAGAGGTTACCCTATTTGGAAACGATGGGCGGTAATCGGCTCACATAAACAAAGTTATGTAAAGAGGTTCAAGTTCATATCAAAGATATTTGGGCCGAATATTATCTAGATATTAACATCCATATGAGATTTTTTGTCTTAAAGCGATTTCAAGGACGGACGCTAAATTGTTAATTAATATTAAGTTTTTAAAGAAAGTTAAAGCTATTAAAGCTTTTTAGATGGAAACTTTGGGAAAATGTGAACTGATTCAAAAAGAATTTAATTTACAGTAAAATATTTTTGGGGCGAATTTAATCTAAACAACAACATATTTCGATGGTTTACGGACACTAACACTCAATTTGCATAATGAATTTTATTACGACCAATTTTGGACGTCATTTTTTTTTTGTTTGGTAGCAAGCGGTGTAGAGAAGAAAGAGGGGTAGAAAAATAGACATGATTTCTGTTTTCTCTTCCTCTTTCTTCTCTTCACCGCTTGCTATCAAACAAAAGTAGACGTCATAAAATTCATCATGTAAATTGAGTGAAAGAGTCTAAATTGGAAAAAAGTTTTTATAGGCCGTATGTGAAATTATAAATCGATTCTCACTTCGTCCTTAGTGCAATTAAAATGTATTTACCAAATTTGATCAAATTACCTACCAGACTGCAACTTGTACTTTGCGCACAAGGTTAACATGAACAAAGAACCAGCAAATATGGACGGATGGACATGGTTAGATCACTTAAAAAAGTTATTCTGAGTCGATCAGTATATTAAAAGATTTGTGCAGATTTCTGTGTATTACACACGTCGCCAAAAACGTTTATTATTGATTTTTCCTTAACTTTTGCTTATTCATATATAAAATTTTTAAGTTTAAAATTGGAGATGTCAATTGACACCATTTGACCAGTCACAGATCTATTCTCAATGAACGTGATTAGTGTTAGTTACTAAAATGCATTTACATACAATTTAGTATTATTTTTTTATAATAGAATTAAATTCAAGAACCAAATTTTCGTAAATACCAAACAATGTGTCACAGCACCGTTGAAAACTGTAGTGTAATTCATTACTCTTTCTACCTTTTTGTTCCTCATAAACCAGTTAAGGGATTGGTTCTTTTTTCACTGGTCATGAGTACTTTCTTCTTGGACTTGTTCCATTTTCATAAATCCCAGGACCAGTCTGTTGGACCAATTGACACAAATTTCCTGCAGGATAATGACAACCTGCTTTTCGAGTAAAAATTAAATGCGGATGGCGAAATTTAAGCAACATGTTGGGTAAACAGATAAATATTTAAGACACAAAAGGCAAAATTTCGCAAAAAAAAATTTTTTTACTTGCTGCGACAGCTCTTGTAGGCATCTAAAAAAATTCAACATGTGTCAAAATATGCCTCAAAAAGGCAAAATATGCGCTAAAAACTTAAAAAATGTTGCAAAAAGGCTATTTTACCTAAATTATGCAAAAACAAGTTAGAGTGCTATATTCGGCTGTTTGATACCCTCCACCGACAGCTCAGTGGGCTTTATATGGGGCCTATAGTAAATTATGAACCGAGCATCACGAAATTTATTAGTGTGAGTAGTGAAGTATTTCATTTTATTTTGATAGCGTTATTTATTACGGCTTTAGGCGTTCTTCCGGGAGAAGGGTTTATTTGAGGCCTAGGGTATATTATGGACCGGTCATCACGAAAATTCACAGTGTAATTTCTAGTACTATAAAACTGTGTCGTGCCAAATTTTGTTATGATAGCATTATTAATTACGGTCTTAGGCGTACTAAACTGTTTTCCGAAAGTAGGGTTTCAATGGGGCCTAGGGTAAATTATGGACGGATCTTCACGAAATTTAACAGCGTGATTTCCAGTCGAATAGAACCAATTTTTGCAAAATCTTATCTCATTCCGTGCCTAGTCCCACCATTTATGTTATTTTTTTTTAACAAAATTATCATTTTTTTTTAGGTGGTGGTTCCACATTTTGATTCATAGCTCTTGTCCTACTGCACCGATTTTGCTGAATTTTAATCCCAAACTGCTTAGGATACCTACAAGTAATTTGGCACCAAGTTTGTTCATTTCTTTTGAGTTGTTCGAAAGTGAGCGTGTTTTCAACAGATGAACAGACAGACGGACATTGCTAAATCGACTTAAAATCACTCAAGGACCCAGAATATATATACTTTATGGGGTCTGAGATGAATAATAAAAAAGTTTCACACGTCATCATTGATCGCATAAGAAAAAACATGCAATTGCATATTTATGGTTTCCCTGGTTATTACTGAATAAGCGAAAACATATTTTTCATAAGACACCCATTTTCAACGGAACAATTTCCAACATAAATGGTTGTCCAACCAAAATGCACGATGTTACTTGTGAGTCACACCTTAACGTCAAGTTTTTTGCTCAACTTAATTTGTAATTTCTTTGTTGACAAATTCAACCATGGGGAGGTGCACAATTGAGCAGCGCGTTAAGATTGTTGAAGCCTTTTATGAAAATTGGCGTTTAAATCAAAATGCATTTCGTGCACTTTGTGAGTTTTTTCGTCAGCATAATCGACCATATGTGGCCACAATCGCGAGAATTGTGCGCAAATTTCAGCAAACCGGGAATGTAGGAAATGAGAAAACTCCTGTGCATGCTCGACCAGTTCATTCTGTCTTTGAAAATGAGGTCGGCCAAGCAGTGATCGTGAATGGTGATCGCTATTGCGAGATATTAACGGTCTTTTTGTGACCAAAAATTGAGAATATGGTCCTGGACGATATGTGGTTCTAACAGGATAGTGCTACTTGCCACACAGCCAATGAAACAATGACTTATTTGCGCGAGAAACTCAACGGTCGTGTTATCTCATGTCGTATCAATTTTAATTGAATCATGTGGTTTGACACCGTTGGACTTCTTTCTTTGGTGATATTTAAAAGAAAAAGAGTACGTCATTTAGACAAGAACAATTCAAGAGCTAAAGTATTAGATAGTTCTGCACATTAACGACATTGAACCTCAATTATGCCTCAAAGTCGCTGAAAATATAGACCATCAGATGGAGGTAATTCATCGAAGCCGTGGCAGGCATTTGGCCGATTTTTCTCACACTTTTTTTTAACTGTCATAGATCTTTCTATAATAATAAAAAAAATATTAAGATAAATCTCTGAAAACTTTTTCTGTTTTATTTACAATTAATGTCTTGCGTTTTGTTTGATTAAATTCAATATCAACACCTAAATTCGTGATTCTACTTCCCCTTTGTAAACAAAAGACTTAAGCCACATACTCGATTTGAAAATCTCACAAATTCTTTCAAATATTTTGTTTAAGCAAATGTTAATAATATGTTTAATGTATTATTATTTTAAATTAACTCAACATTTCGTCAACTCTTTGAACTATTTTAACAAAAGCAACAAATTTTGAATACATACATAAGTTCAAATATCAAGGATTTGCTTTTTTTTTTTTGTTTTTGTTAAAAATAATTTCAAATTAACTTTACTTGTTTCTAGTGGTTAAACATAATTGTTAAAAATTTGTTGTATACGTTAAAGAATTAACAGTAGCCAAAAATAACAATAAATAAACTTTTAATTTCGCTATAAGAATATATAAAATTTGATATTTCGGTTTAGCTTGTTATATTATTTTCAATAAATTGCTATTTTATTAGATTTGTTTGTTTTAAAATTTCAACAAAATTTTTTTTATTTATTTATATTTCTTTTTTAAAATGACTTCAGCTGGTGGAGCTGCTACATAATTGTCGAACATTAAATCGGTCATACTGAAAACGAATGTGTTTAAAATAAAATTAGTATGGGCTATATGCAGCACCAGCAGCAGCAGCAGCAGCAGCTTATACCGAAAGGCATTTTGAGTGCTATATTTATTCTATATTTTGTTTTTTTACAATATAAGTTTAAGTTTAAAGTCGTTGGTGAGGCGTTTTTGTAGTTAAGAACCAAACAACCAAAAAGTCAAGCGAAAAGATCAACAAAAGCCAAAACAAAGACATTGATTTGACTCGTCTAACACCTGAATACAAATCAAATCGAATACAATACAATTTTAAAAATTAGTATTGCTTTGTTCTGTTAAAATTGCTTCAGCTGCTCTTATTGTTATTATTATATCTTGTTTCTTTTTGCACTTAAACATAATTTTTATCTAAAAAAAAAAATTTGTTATAAAAATAAATGTTTTTAAAGTTTAAAGATTTATATTTCTAAAGTTTTTGGAGTCCCTACGTGCTACAAAGCTGGTTGCTTGTTCATTAATTAATTTTAATTATACAGTCGAATTTCTCTATAATGAATCTGCACTATGGAATCATATAATATTATACAACAACTATATTTTTTTTTTAACATTTATTTAAAATAATTGTGATGTTTAGTTGAAAATAGCTATGGCACAAGCTCTAATGGTTACATTTGTACTTCTAGTTATACAAATAAAATGTCGACGAAAGTGGGCAAAAAACGAAATAAGCAAATGTAAATGTGTAAGAATACGAAAATACAGACGAAAGGAAGCAACATGTGAATAAATTGAAAAATGATAATTACAGCAAATTTCGAACCACCAGTATCACTGTTGGCTGGCAGGCATCGCAGTGGTGCAGAGGTTAGAACTCAAACAATTCTGATGAAAGAATGTGGTTATTCTTGAAACATATAAATTCAACCCAGGTTCGAGCCCCAACTCAGCCAAGAAAATTATCAATAAATTTTATTTAAATTCCAAGTTGTAAAAATTACTTCCTTAAAAAAAAAAAAAAATTTAATGAAAATTAAATTTGATGAGCTCAGGTCAGTCAAGAATGAATGAGTATCAATAACAATTTTAATTAATTTTCATGTTGTAAAATTCCTTTCTTCATAAAAATAATTTAATGAAAATTAAATTTGATAAACTTAAGCCTGATTAAAATATTAAAATTATGGATTAAACCCCATAAATAGTTCAACAAAATAACCACAATTCAAATTATTTATTTAAAATTTTATTTTAACCGTAGGAACACAATTCCACAGTATGAACGAAGTAGCGTAAAACGTAGATAAGTTTTCAATTAAAAACGTGTTGGCGCAAACGTTAAAGCGTATCTACGTCGTACTTCAACATGGCGGTAGGCTGGCTGGTAGAGAGTTAGTCTAACAGCGCCGGGGTTGTGGGTTCGATTCCCGCCAGAGACTCTGGTTTATTTCCTGCAGACAAGCGTAGAACTTCGCGGGATTAGCTTAGGAAATTAAAAAAAAAAAATTTGACATGCCGGTTACGGGGAATTGTCATAGAAAAATTAAAAATATATGTATGTATGTATGTATGTATGTAAAATGAAATAATTTATGTGTTTCCAAATTGAATATTTAAAAATAAATAAAAGGAAGGAAACAACAAGCAACAAATTTAATAAATTTGAATTTTTCAAATTTTATTTTCAAAGGAAAACAACACATCCTACGTCCTTACAACGTACGACCCATTTGTGTTCCTAGCACAATAAGGAGTTTCAGTTTAGATTATATTCTTCGACGTGTGGGCGCTAACGTTTCGAGCAATGCTTCATCAAAAAATAAAGTGGGGTCGGCCAAATTTAAGAATTTCGTTAAACGGCCATATTTGTATGGTTAAAATTCTTAAATTTTACACCTTCAGCGCCTACGATGCCCCTAGATGGGTCAAATGTAAGGCCGACCCCACTTTATTTTTCATTTCAATCATTTATTTCAAACATACCCGCTATTTAAAGTGTTTGTATCATTGAAAATTTATATTTGTAATTAAGTACATAAATTTTAACGTTATATTTGCATAGATTTGGTAATTTTCAACAATTCAACATAAAAATTTTTGCCAAATTAAATTTTTTAAAAAAAAAGGATATATTGGAGGTAAATGAATCCTTTGACGGAATTTTTTCAAAACTTGTAATTTTGTTGGTTATTATCATATATACCTCCATGCTAAATATTTTTAGTCTGGGTTAACTCCTTCTATTTTTGCACAATTTTTTTCTACATCAAAGTATTGTGCGCCGGTTGCTTGTTTACTTTTGTTAAGGTTTCTGTAATCGGATTGTTTTAAAACATATCACTAATAAGGCCAAAGCCCAAAGACCCTGGCGTTAGAGCTGCCAACTTTGTACACAGGTATGCTAAGGTGCTGCAGGCACTAAGCCCATTCTGCATATAGGGTTATACAGCGCCCAATCGGTCGCTAGAGCCTTGTTAGACTCCATATTTTGTATAAGGAAATCAAATAACAGTGTGTTTTTACAATCAATTCGTAATAGGGAGAACTTCATTGGTATGAGATTTACCTCTAGAAAAGTCTGACTGAATATTACTATTTTCATGAAACCAACGAGCCCACAGAATAAAAACTTAATGAAACTTTAAGTGTTTGCTGTCAAATTATTTGAAATTATTATCCTATTAACCTTTGCAAGGTTAATTACTGTTTAGATACTTAAATAAATTACTAAAATTAACTAGAATTTTAAAATTGTTTTTCATAAAATATATTTAAGGCTAGGTTTTTTGAAATCTCAGTTAAACTAGGTTTAGTTAACCTGAAAACAGATTTGAGCCGCCCTTACCAAATGTGTATACAAAATTTTGACGGAACAGCTAAGTTTTGCTTAAATTTCCTTTAAATTTAAATTTAAAAATCCGAGTTTCAGACTTCGTTAAACTAAGTTTAAGCTTAATCCACATCTCAAACAGCCGGCATTAAAGTTTATTTAATAAGTTTTCAATCTTCAGTCTCAACTATTTCGCACAAAAAATCGTATTCATTGAAATTTAAATAAGAGAATCTTTAGAAGAGTTTCTTATAAAAAAAAATTTTTTTTTGCTTAAAATGCATTTAATTTCAAATGCTGTTTTAAGAAATTTAATTACATTTCTTTAATGTTAATCAATGAAGCCTTATATTAAATCAAGTTTTTTCCTAAGTCTTTCGTTTTCTTTAGGAAAATTTTATTTTAAAGTTGACAAATTATTTTTTTATTTTAGATCTAAAACTTATTTGTTAAACTTCTTCTTCAAATTTGTTTTTAATATTTTTGAAAATATAATTTGATTTATTTGAAAAAAAAATTATATTACAAATCATACATAGAAAAAAATTACGACAAATCAATTGTCATATTGAATACCATATACCGTCAATGCAAATAACTTTTTAATTGAAAAGGCACCAACAACTAAATTTGTAAATACAAAAAAATATTTTGTTAATTTAAACTCAACAAATATGTTTAACAATGAGTTTGTAATATTGAGAATGCAATATTTGTTAACAATTAAACATAATTGTTTATTGTGATTTTGTCATATTAACAAAATATTTTGTTGCTAACTAAGTTGAAAAAGAAGATGCATTTAAAAGTTGTTTTTATAATTTTTTAAGAAAAATTCATTTACATATTAAAATTAACCTCACTTATAACTTTACACAGAAAAAAAAACAAATAAAATTAAAAAATTTTCGGGAAATTTTTCACTTTTGCGGATACCTACGCGCTACCTAAACGTTGTTATGAATCATTCCTAGGAAGTTCATATGCTCTAGAAAGTTGTTTATTAGTACATTTTTGTAGTTGGTTGTTTCCTTGCATTTTTAACTGTTTTCTGCCTATGGACCTGAACAGGGTAAAAAAGTAAAAAAAATCGTTAAGTTTTTTAAAGTTTTTTTGCGATTTTGATCTTGAAGATGAAGTTTTTTGATTTTGTATGTTCACAATTGTTGTTCTTTATAGTAAAAGCTACAACTTTGTTTCAGAAGGTTAATCAAAATTCCGAACGGCTTGCAAGATATGAGCCTGAGAAAATTATCACTGTTTCGCAAAAAGACATCGAGGTCCCAAATCTTTGGGGGCCCATGAAAAAAGTGCATGAATTTTGGCAAAACTGGGAGACACGGATCTTTTTTTTTTTTTGTCTTTTATCACGTAGTTTTGTCCGTATATGGTTATTTTTTTCGTGTTGCACTGTGTAATTAAAGAAAATTTGTTAAAACTTTTCTAATATTTTTAACAATTTTCTTAATTAACATGTTTGTAAATTGTCATATTAACAATTTGTTTCATTTGTCGAAAATTAATAAGTATTTCATAGAAAAAAATAATTTTGCGTTAAAAATTAAAAATATATAATACAAACATCTGGACTTTCGATCTAAAATCTTTAAAAGAATAAACGGTATGATGATTATTGCGCAATTGAATCAGCCTATACGGTAAATAAAGTTATAATCTAATGATTTATAAAGAAATTTTAACTGTAATTTTATAAGATTCCGTTTTGTACTGATGAGCCTTCCAATGCATTCAGGTCTTAATTTGTGGCTTATATAAAATTACGCTAAATCAATTGTCATATTGAATACCAAATCCGTCAATACAATTATTTTTTTAATTGAAATGGGACCAACAACCAAATTTGTAAATATAAAAAATACTTTTGTTAATTCAAATTGTTGATATTCAGCAAATATTTTTAACAACGAAGTTGTAATATTGAATAAAGTATTCGTTAACAATTATATATAAATTTTAATTGCGAGTTTGTCATATTAATAAAATATTTTGTTAAGAACTTGCTTATTGCTTTTGAAAGAATGAAATGCATTTAAATTATATGTGACCCGGTCTATGAAAAGGTGGCTTATGACTCAAAATATTACTGTTCACTTTTTTTTGGTTCGGATAGTTTTTGAGACGCTCTTTAACATGGTGAAAAGCTGAATGTTATTGTTATTTTTCACTACACTCAAATAAAAAAGTATGTAAAAGTTACTTAAGAAAACTGTAATTATTACAGAAAATTTGCTAATATTAGCAAAACTTTTTTTTGAGTGTAGTTTATAACGGAAAATACCAACAGAAACAGAACGAAGGAGAACAACTACCGAGAAACTGACGAAATGCATTGTTGATGTTAAACAGCTGATTTTTTTGAATTTTTTTTGAATCATAAGCCACCTTTTCATAGACCGGGTCAGATATGTTTAATTCATTTTTTTTTTTTTTTTTGAAATATAAATTAAAAACTACACCACAAACAGCATTAATATTTATTTCAGCATACTTATTCAGACTTAGAACAATAATGTTTTAACATCTTAAAAAAAGGGAATCTTGACACAATTATCGACTGGTATGTGAAAACTAAAATTAACGAAAGACCCGTTAAAATCTCTTAATTTTTCAAACCAAAAATCTAAGGTGAAAGTAAACCTTAGATTGATTCAGTTTTTCAATTATCTGCCTATCTTTTAACCTTTTTGGTGATTTAAACCCAAAATATTTAAAAACAAAATTTTTTTTTTTGACACAAAGTAAAGTTTATTATATGTATTTATTTTTTACCTAAATCAGATTGTTAATGTGACAATTTACAAACATGATAATAAAAAAATTGTTAAATATATTTGAACAACTTTAAAAATTGTTCATTAATTACTTAATAACTCCTGTTATTTTTTCCTGTGTAGAATAGTTTTTAGTTAAAAAAAAAGAAACTTTAAACTTAAAAGGTGGAACTATTGCGTCTTGTTATGGACGTCATCAGTTAGAAAATTTAATTTAGTCAAAATAATGCTCGTAGCCAACTTTTAATGATCTAGGACGGCGCCTTATATCTATTGCACAAAAATGTACCCACAGTTCACCATTTTCCATATACGTACGACCTTTGTAAATGATAAACGAGTGTTGGTAACAAAAACGTTGTTCTATTGGCCTAATAATTTTATGCCTTTTCAAAGTAACATATTTTTTAATTTTAAAAAATTCTAACACCCACAAAAAAAACTTTATTATTAAAGAATCTTGTTTTCAGTTAAGCCAGTGGGTAATTACAATTAGTGTGTTAAGCCGTTAAAAAGGCATTAAATTAACAAATATGACAAAAACCAATCAATATCGAAATAAAAACAGAAGTAAACCAATAATAAAATTTCGACTATTTTTTTTTTTGCTAACACCAGCATGTTTTTTATTATAAAACAAGTTTAATGAACTTTAAAGGTGAATTTTTTTGTATTTTTTTCTCTTGTTTCTTCTTGCAATTCCTACTCAAAGTTCAAAATTTGTACACATATGGTCGAACAAAAGCATTAATGAAATATTTAGTTAAGCTATAAAAGTTTAACTATTTCTAAAAACAAAAAACCAAATGTATATTAAATTATGTAAAACTATTCAAGCTGAATGGCTAAGTCGGAAAGAATGTTTTGTGGAAGTGTTTTAAAGAAACAAAACTTCGTCATTTACAGTTGTTAAACTAAAAGAAGCTGCAAGTTACCTGTCATGATGGGCAAAGATTCAATGGTTCATGATTTGTTTTTGGAAGTTTCAAAATGTTTAAATAATAAATCCCCTTAATCATAATAGAATAAAAGAAATATTTCTGTTTAAACATCTCAACACGTAATTTGTTTAAAGTCATATCAAACATAACAACAACACATATAAAGCTATAACTACATGTATGTGCATATGTATGTATATGATATTTTGTTATTTAGTTTTGTTGTATAATAATTCATAGTTGGGGTATCATCGTCATTATCACAACGATCAGTGACTATAACCATTAATACTATTATTCATAGCTACTACTTACTATTCATATACTCAATACATGAAATTCTTGAAGGTTGACCACTCATAATGATCAGCACATCAGCCAATCACTCCAAGCTGTTCGACCGGCAGCACTGGAGTGTAACATTAAAAACACATAAAACTTCGAATATAACAAAGTGCTTAATAAAGAATGTTTGGACAGAAATGTGTTATAAATTTACAGCCATATTCATAAAAAGTTCTTATTTTCAGCTTACAGCATGTAATAACAATCAAGCGCTTTTTGTCTAATAAACCTCTTATAAAAATGTGTATTCATAACGTACATTAACAGTTTTATTACTATTGACAGTTTGTGGCGATTTTGTGTTTAAGTATGGCAACTTTCTTTATATTTTGCTGCCATTTTATTGCTAGTGATGCATGAAACTTCTATTCGGTTCACATGATATTCTATATTTAATTATTTTTTATAGTTATTTTTTTAATAGTAGAACTTTAAAATTATTCTTATCAAATAAAACTACATTTTATTTTAGTTTCTGAA
Source organism: Pollenia labialis (assembly GCA_949318255.1). NCBI lineage: Eukaryota > Metazoa > Arthropoda > Insecta > Diptera > Polleniidae > Pollenia > Pollenia labialis. Next base: position 18,876,269 of record OX439141.1, read on the forward strand.
CAAAATGTTGCTGAAAGGTATCATAAACACTTTTGTTTGAACCGTTTTGAAATATTCGATAAGAAAGTATTCGAATAAAAAGTTTGTTTACTTTTAATTAACATCACTATTATTATGATTTGTTTATTCTATATTTTTTAATATTTTTGAACAATAATTAGTTAGTTTAAACAAAAAAAAAACAACTAGTTTCAGTAATTTAATAAGTTATTAATGACAATATCTGCATTTGCCCCTGAACATATTCTTTTAAATCATATAAAAAATGCTTAAATAATTAACCACATAACTTTAAATTGGTTGTCTAAAATAAAAAGAAAAATTTAGTTAAATGTATTTAACATATCCATATTAATAAATAAAACATTTTTTTCATTAGTTTTGAAAATATTTCAGAAAAATATTATCATAAAATGCAGACACTTATCAAAATGTCATTTTATTTTTGTTTTAAAGAAGGGTAAATCGAACAATAAATTTTTTTACTTTATGAATGGCTTATTAAAGGTTTAATCGACTATTTTTCGTTTATGAATACAACTTTAGCAATTTTTCCTTAAATATGGTAAATTAACCATTAATAAATTTTTATGAATACGGCTGTTAGTATATTTTTTAACCAAATTTATAAAATATTCTTAAAAGAGTATATCTACACCTGGTACTTTTAGAATAATCTAGTTCTTTAAAATGGTCGTCTTCTTAAAACCAGACTAGGACTAGACTATTATTTTTTTATGTTAAAGGGTGAAGCCTTTGATAGGTCCCGGTTGAGTATGTCGAATTCTTACCGAATGATACCATCTCCATCATCATTAACACAAGTGATATTACGAATATTCGTAGTTGTGTCGCCGAATAGTCGCCTGTTTCATGACAATCGTATTCGCATTTTGCAAAATAAAGTTGAGAAAAATAAAGAAAAAACCTAATTTAAAAATGACATAGGCGGGTACAGCAAATGCGAAAAATTGTTCTCGCAAACAACACTAAAAAATAATAATGCATTATAATTTTGTTATATATTTATCAGGTTATACTTGCCCTTACAAAGTGATACATTTTTCTAAATTACAATGGAACAAAATAATAGCTACGTTTAACACTCAACACTAGTGTGTATTTAGCGTGTAAAATATTGAATGCAAAGTTGTTACTAAAAGCGATATTCACAACGGTTGTTGAAATTTTCAACATTAAATTTTCTTTGAATTCCATAAGCGTTAACAACACTGATTTTCAATAATTAGTGTCAGCTGTCGTTTAAAATTTTGCTTCCATAATAATAATTTTAAGTATAAAAATTTAACCCTTCTGCATTTATACTTAGTTTTCCCTAATTTTTGGACTTGACTTGACTATTACTTGACTATGACTTGCCTATGACTTGACTATGACTTTCCTATGACTTGACTATGACTTGCCTATGTCTTGACTATGACTTGACCATGACTTGACTATGACTTGCCTTTGACTTGACAATGACTTGCCTATGACTTGACTATGACTTGACCATGACTTGACTATGACTTGACTTTGACTATATTATGACTTGGCTATAACTTGACTATGACTTCCCTATGACTTGACTATGACTTGACTATGACTTGGCTATGACTTGACTATGACTTAACTATGACTTGAATATGACTTGATTATGATTTGACTATGACTTGACCATGACTTGACTATGGCTTGACTATGACTTGACTACGACTTGACTACGACTTGACTATGACTTTACTATGACTTAACTATGACTTGACTATGGCTTGACTATGGCTTGACTATGACATGACTATGCCTTGACTATGACTTGCTTATGACTTGACTATGACTTAACTATGACTTGGCTTTAACTTGACTATGGATTGACTATGACATGGCTATGACTTGGCTATGGCTTGACTATGACTTGACTATGACTAGCCTTGACTATGACTTGATTTGACTATGAAATGACTATGACTAGAGTTTAACTAGATTATGATTACATTATGACTTAAAATTTTGCTATTATGGATTGTAAAGGGTTGGCAACTCTGTCTGAGAATGACTTAGTCTTTTGCTCACTTTTTGCATAGTCGCGACAAATAATGAATAAGTGTGACTAATAATGTTCCACATAAAGTGTTTTCTGACTAAATCTCAGTCTGACCAGGACTTTGCTTTACAGTGACTATGACACAGTTTTTTACTTATCGTAATTTCATACTTCTTAATGATTCTTGTTTGTTCTATTTTCAAAAATGTTAAAAAATTTAAAATAAATTAAAGTTGCCTTTCAAAGTTTAATCAGATTAAATTTTATTTTACAACACTTATGAATATTGGATATTTATTCTACACTGTTATCTTTACAGTCAAATAGTTTCTGTTTAAAATATTAATTCAAAATTAAGACAAATTTAATAAATAGAATTTTTTTTTTTTTAAATAATAAAAATAATAATGATAATAAATTTTATTAGTTTTGTTATTTTTTATTGTTTGTATTTGGTGTTAACCTTTGATTAAAATGTTATGCAAATATCGTAGTTGCTAATTAAAATATTAATTCATAAACGCCTAGAGGCAATTTTTTTGTTTGTTTTAATAAAATAAATTGTTTATAAGTTTGTTTTTACGAGTAAAACAGTAGTGATCCAAAACAAACTCTTTGATACATTGCTACACACAGTGGCACAAATTGACTGTTAGAGAGCTAACAAAAATTTTTGTTTTAAAGTACACTGAAAGAAACTAAATGCTTTCTGCTTAGAGTTGCTTTTTCGGGTTCTAATATTTGATTCTTTTCTCTGTTTTGGTTTTTGTCTTTTAATTTTTTTTTTAGTGTTAAAATATGTACTTCAAATATTTAAATAATTCATGATAGAGGTGGCAATCAAACTTATTTGACTCTGGGTATCTAAACATCAATTTATGGCACGTTTTTATTTATTAAATTTTTGCTGTTTTGTTAGAGTTTAAAGCACTAGTGCATTTTTTTTTTGCGTGGTGAGCTATACATTCAATAGGGTAGCATTTGAAGTGATTTGAAATACGAACATTTGAGAATAGATGGATTAAAATTAAAATTAAAACTACATGTTTTCATGTAGATTTGCTAATTTTATTCGTACTTTATAGTTTATTTGTTACTTGTTGTTGCTGCTTTCGTTATCTAAATAATGGTTGGTATGACTTTGTTGTTAGACAATAGTTCACATTTGTATGTCTTTCTGTCTGTCAGTTTGTTTTTTTTTATTTTATTTGGTTTTTTGGCAATTTCAAAATTTTTAAATGCCCATGGCAAGGCTGTCAATATTGTGTGGTGTGTGTGTGTGCATATTTGAATACCTCAATTAATACCCTGCAAAAATTAGGACTAGTCCAAAGACGCGTGTAAAGTGTAGCCCTTAAGGGACTAGGACTAGTCGAAAAGTAACCCAAAGTAACCCAAACGTGGAAAAAATATTACCCCGCTTTGGACTACAAAGGAGTTCAAAGTAGTTTTAAAACTACTCCTTTGTAGTCCAAAGCTGGGTTATATGGTCCTGCCCTAGGACATCGTAATGTTAAATAGACCATGTTTTTCCATACGTTTTGGTTACTTTTAGTCTAGTCCTAGTCCCTTGTGGGCTACACTTTACACGCGTGTTTGGACTAGTCCTATTATTTGCAGGGTAGTAATAAGACAATTGTGTTACAGTAGCAGACAAGTACTTGTACTACTTCAGTGAGTATATAAGTTAAACAAAACACAAATAGAGTTACGGAAGAAAAAACATAATTATTTGTATGTTTTAAAAATATAAAGGCTGGAATAGGTATCTAATTTGTGATCAAAACTGTTGTAGTTTATTAAAATGTGTTGAAATTAATTAAAAGACAATTAAATTTGGTTTAAATATATTTAAGATTTGGAAGTTTAATCATATAAAATAATCTTAAATTTGTTAAGTGTTTAATGGTGTGAATTTAAGTCATATTAATTAAATTATGGAAATGTTTTTTAGTTTTAAATTTAAGATTCCAATTTTGTATTAAAAACTACGTATCGGAAAAGCAGGGACCATAATTATTCGATATCGATCAAACTTTCCATTTAAATTGTAATGTAATTTATATAGAAAACAAATTTTGCAATTTGGCCCAAGATTTTTAAAAAAAAAATTTTTTTAAACAAGTAATAACACATTAAATACAGATTTTAAAAATAATATTTTTAATTTTTTATACGTATTTCCAAGTTTGTAAAACTTTTTATGACAACTATCAATAGATTTCTATTATCTCTTTTTTTCAATTGTTGTTCAACAACGCCTTCTCTATTGATATTAATTGTAATAAATCTTTCACAAAATTTCATAATAAATTTTAAATTAATTGCTTTGAAATTTGTAAAGAACCCCACAACAGCATTTTATGGATTTTGTTCATGAATAATATTTGTTTAAGGGTAATTTTTTTGTAAATATTTTAACGACTTCAATTTTATTTGCAAAAATACAACTTTAACCCTTTAAGCTTCGCCGGCCCTGCTTGCAATAGAATAAGTAAAATATATTTAATAAAGATCTAGTGTATTTTTTATACTTAAAGTTCTTCAGATATACAGAATTATAAATTGCCTTATATTGTAGTAAAGGTGCCACGCCCGTTTCTTTAATCCAGGCCACTTATTGGCTGATATTGCGTATTGATAACCAAGCTATTTATTCCAAATTGGAAAACTGGTTATTTCACCGTTTTGCCTATACAGGTAACCCTCCTATAAGACGGCTTCCTACAAAACGATTTCGATCTAAGACGAAAAAAAATTTGCGGAAATTTCCTCATCTACAACACGGTTTCATTCTAACACGATAAAATGTAAATGCAACTTTATCATGATTGAGTTTTTAAAATTGTACTAAAATACAGTAGAATCGCGGAAAAGTTAACTCGCGGAAAAGTTAATCTCGCGGTTAAGTTAACCGAATTCTTGCGTCCCTACGTCGTTGTAAAAAGGTAACTTTTAATTAACTTTTCTGAAAGTTTTAATAAGAAAGGATTCAAAATGATAAGAAAATAGAGATTTTAAACAAAATTAATTAAGATATTCAAGGAAAACTGTAAGCGTTGAATTATGGATCTCAAAAATAATTTTTTTTTTTATAATTTTCGAGGCTGTGGCGAATGCATATGAAAAATATAAGTTTCGTTTTTGTTATGATGAAAAATAAAGCATTGGAATAAGTTAAGAGCGTTATTTCCGAAAGATCCATTGTGTATTTTTTAAATTTAAACCCGCTTAGAAAAGTTAATAGTTCGAAAAAGTTAACAACCCTTGGGACATTTTGGTTAACTTTTTCGCGATTCTCCTGTAGTACAAAAGTACTAATTTTTGCATCCCTGTTACGATTTAGTTAGATTAGAATAAAAATGTAACTCTTGTTTAAGTTTGTCTATGTATTTTTTTGTATGTATGTACATATTTCTAATAAATACAATAAATTTAAAGAAAATATTTAATTAAAAAAAAATTTATATTTTACACTGTCTCCTAGCCTCATATTACACGTTTTCCTACAACACAGGAACCTATCTACCGTGTTGTAGAAGGGTTACCTGTATGAAGAAATTTATATTGTCTTTGTATAATATGTGTGTGCCACGCCCACTTCTCTGACTCAGTCCAACTTTTGACAGATGTTTTATATTGATAACTAAACTATTTGTGCCAAATTTTGAAACATACTTTTCTATCAAAGTAGCCACGCCCACTTACAGTTTTACAACTATTTAAGTTTAGGCTATGTTAAGCGCTAAATAATCAGAAAAATTTCAGAAAAATCGTTTCAGCACACAAACCCTCAAACAAACGCGTTTTTATTATCATGTATATATAAAAAAGATTATTGTTTTTAGTAGCCTAGAAACTATGAATTTACAGAAATAATGATTTATCACAATTATATCCGCCTTTTCTTAAATAATAGATAAACAAATAAAAGAAAATTTAAATAGTCATCATTATCATGGTTAAAGTCACTCAGATAATCAGTCATATCTAGTGCTTCGTGTTTTGACATTAAAACAAAATTAAGCCTTAAACACAAAACGAATTACAGTTTTTATAAAAAAAAATAAAAAATATCATGGTTAAATCTTTAAGATTTTCACAATTATTTACATTGTTAATTTAAAGATTACACAAACGTACGCACAACACATTGTTCTTCGTCAAACAAATAAATTTAAATTTATTATAAAATTACCAGAAAAATAATCATGGTTATAAAATGTTTAAGAAGTCTCAAAAGAATAAACAAAGATTAGGGGTTCCTATCAACAAAAGCAACAATGCCACTTTTTAATTGTTTATGTTTTTTTAATTCTTCATATTAAGCTGTATATAGCCATTGTTATAAAACATACCAAAGGTCAATAATTAAGCTGTAATTCAATACTAAAATGATGGTTTTAATCATAATAAGATATTTCAATATGTATAGTATTGAAAAAATCAAGATATTAATGAAAAACCTGTGGTAGCAAGTTGAATATCTTATTTCACTTACACCCAATTCATACGAGGGCTTCAACGACGCACACTGGGGATTTTGTATGGAGGTGAGGAAAAAAGTATATTTTTCAAAAAATATAATGATTTCATTACAAATTTAGTTTTATTTATATAGTAATACACAAAAGTAATCAAAATAAAGAAAGTTAGAGAAATATATATCGTTACCTACAATGTAAAAAGCCCTAACTAACAAAAAAAATGTAAATGATTTTTTTAATTCATTATTTATTTTAAATCTATTTTTAATTTCATCACAAACTTAGTTTTATTTATATAGTTATATACAAAAGTAATCAAAATAAAGAAAGCTAGACAAATGTATATCGTTACCTACAATGTAAAAAGCCCTAACTAACAAAAAATTTAAATGATTTTTTTAATTTTTAATTTATTATTTATTTTAAATCTACTTTTTAATTTATTATTCTAAAAGAGCCTTAACTTCGTCGCTTATATCACTATGCTTTTTCTGGCTAAATGAAGGAGTCAAGTGTAAGATCATGGGATCTGATGTTACCATCATTCGGTGCATAATATCTTCGTTCGTGGCAATTCGACTGCATTTTCTGGAGTGTCTAAGGCGATATTTTTTATAGTCTTTGTTACGACTTTCCTGAGCCTCTTCGGATAATAAGCCTACAGGAAAAATACACTTTTCAATTATATATTTTCCATGAATCAGAATTTTGTGGAGTGTTGGTGGCATATTGTACCACTCGTACAGTGCAACAAACTTTTTTGCCGTCTCCAGACAAAAATCACCAAATTTTTTCGGATCTAGTGCCTCGGTAATGGTTATAGCTTCGAGAATTGTTGAAAACCTCTTGATTATGTCTTCATCTAGACCCGTGATTTCGGAAATTAAAGCAGGATTAGCAAAGAATCTTCGTGACGTATTTCCTGAATTTGTCGTACCAGAGCCTTGTTTAACAGTATCAACCTGTATTCCAATTTTCTCTTTAATTTCACGCTTTATCAAACATTTTCGGGCTTCTCTTATCGGACGAGTATTTGAGTCGACTCTTCCACGTTTAAATTCAAGATTGTAAGCTACATGCAAAAGACACTCCATCAGCTTAATACGCGCATGAAGTGGTGACATACCAAATTGCAGTGCTTGTTCATTTACGGGCATAGCTTGAACTTCTTCGATTTTATTCATCTTGGATGTTGTTGCTCCACAAATAAAACAAGAAGATGCTGCTGGTGTCTCTGTTACTGATTGTGCTGTCTTGTCGTCAATCATTGTAAAATATAATTCATGTTTAACTTTAAAGTTACGATTATTTACTGTTAACTCAAATTCTTTTAGTTGAGATATCTCCTCATCGACTCTTCTCTTTTCTTCTCGTATAACTTGAGGTGTCTCTTTAACGTACGCAAACTGTAGTGTTCTACAATATTGTGTGGAACAAGGTTTATTGTTGTTCCATACTAATTTATTTATGTCATCACTCAATGATAATTTTAGTGGTACAACTGATGTCATATATAAATGAGAATCAGAAATTTGATCATCTGAAAACCTCTGTTGATATTCGCTTTGACCAGATGCCCCATCACATCCCCATTTATAGTACATTGTTAGATTTCCGCTTTCAATATTATTTATTTCCTTTACTGATTTGGTCTCTAGGACTCTTTTAGCAGTATGATCCAACAGATTTTGCAGAGGTACACTGCCTGAACTTTCAGTGATAGAAATTTCTAGAGGATAACTGTTAGTTTTTTCTTTCGTGAGTTGTTTGTATGGTACGAGTATGTTATATCCTTCATTTTGTAACCAATGCATTAGATACTCGTATTTTTCTTTTGTAAGTTCAAGCTTTGTAAACATCCCCAAAGTTTTTAATGTACAAATTTTGTGGTTGGTTTTTGAAATACTAGATGAAAAATCAATTACTTCTTGAGGAAACATAGAACGTACTTCATCCCTTTTGTATCGTTTGGCGCGATCACAGCACTCCTCAAACGATTTGCGTGGCCGACCAAGTGCAGAACTGGTAGAACATTCAGCCTCAGTAAACTTAATTGTAAATGTGCCTTCAAGCCAATTTTTTTTCAAATCTTTGTTTGAAGTTATAGTAAAAGTTTTTATATATTGTATCCAAAATTTCACATGCTCTAGTATCGTTTAAGCCAACGTGCAATTGTTGCAAAAACTGTTTTAATTTTGTTCTGTCTTTGTCAAATTCCAGAAGCTTCGAGCATAAAACCCCATGAGAAATAGAAAAACTTTCCATTGCCGTAAAACTCTTGGTCCTTAGTTTCAGTTATAATTAAATAATTTCGCGTTCGCCAGCACTTGTTGAATGACAAAAATCGATCAGTGAACACCCATAAATACTACGTAAGTTTCAACATTTTACTGCAAGGTACTTATGAATTCGCGCATCTTTTAAGGGAGTCTATATACCTGTTTCGTGTGCGTTTAAAATTTTTCGAAACGTTCTAAAACATGACCACTCATAAATGTGGGTGCAATTTGTGTAAAAAAAACATGCAGGTAGCCAACGAAAAAAACCCAAATAATTAAAAAAGTGCACTTACCTTTTTTCCTTTCAATTTTCCACGCACATTTATTACCGCTTATTACTTTGCTACCGCAATCATAAAAATCAAATAACCTTTTGTTTATTGCTTTTTTTTTTTTTAATTCTGAGAATCATAAAAAAAGTCATAAATGTTTTTGCAAAGAATTTTGTGCATATCTCGAGCAAATTTTTGAAATGCATACCTTCACTTAATTGTGAATAAAAGCGAAACGCGTTCATCGATTTTCATGATTCATGTCTCATTTTTTTCATAGGTTATGCGACTTTACGTGAAAGTAATAAAACTTGAAACTTTTTTTTACTGTTTTGGATTTTTTATGAATTAAAAATAAAAAATTTAAATTTTTTGGGCAAAAAATATTTTTTTTCTTCATACATTTATTTATAACTGCGAAACTGTTGCTTATGTAGCAAAATGTTATATAAACAGATGAAAGTAATTGTAATTCTTGATTTTTCTAAATTTTTTTCAGCAAAATCCGACTAGTGGTTCTCGAGTTATGTTAAACAAAAGAGCCTTATCAGAATTGAGTCCCGAATCAATCAGCTGAAAAATGTTGTACTGTGTAATGCAAAAACTTGAGAGGTGGCACCTGGTGGCACTTGAAATTGATTAATAATGTTAAAACAGATATAAGACAATGTATTCGGTGTGATTTCAAACTAAGGAAAAGTAAAGAAAAAATTCCAGGTCCAAATGTTTGGAGAAAAATGGGATTTTTGTTATATGTCCATAAAAATACAAAAAAAAAAAAAAACTTAAGTCTCTGCAGATTTTTTTTTTCAATTTTAGTATACTGAAATATACTACTTTAAATAGAAAAAAAAAGAAAAACGTTAGCTCACATAGTAAAATAATATTCGTATTTAAATTCTTAGGTTAAAATTAAGTTGGTAAGGTAAAACACACAAGTTCTGAGTTTGAGACGGATATAAAAAAAAACTGGCAGTCAGATCGGAGTAAATCTGTTTGATTTGATTGTACCATTTAGTCTAAAATTGCAACATATCACTGCATATTGCTTGAAGACTATGTTGACAATTTGACTTTTTTCCGCGAAATCCCCAGTGTGCGACGTCGGTTTTTTTTTATTTCCCTTTGTAACAACTTCTAAATATGCTTTGCGTTCTTACGACTGTGTTAAGTTGCATGTCGTTTTTGATTTGCAATAGAGCCTTGATTATTCGTAATTCGATTAACCGGTAACATCAATTATCCGGGAAATAAACAGAATTTTATTGCATCGATTTAAATCTTTATTATCCGCCATTATCCGGAATTATAAACAATTTTCTTTTTTTTTCGCTTACTTTTGAACAATCAAACAAATTGCCAAATTACTATTTTCCTCATATCATATAAATATTTACATACATACGAAAGTCGGTGCATAAAATTCATAAATAATTTTATTATTTTATAAATATGTATCGTTACCTTAATATAAAAAGGCCCCAACTCATCAAAAACACTTTTTACAGGAGAAGGAAACATACATAAATTACACATAAATTTCACAACACACGCGAGTTAACTGTTTGGGGAGAAACAGTTTTTAAATAAAACAAAATATATAAGTATTTGTTTTCTGACGTTCTTTAGAACGTCTTATTTATTTTAAATGAATCTTAAGACTAAATTTTTAATTAAAAATAATTTTGTATTTGTAAAAAAGCTAAACTATGGGAATAGAAAATTGTAATATTATATTTATTTTAAGCGTTTAATATTACTGTCTGGAAAAAATGTGGGAACATAAAATATAAATGTAATATGATGTTGGTTCCCTACACTTCTACCAGCCAATACTATTAGACAAAGGAGTGAATATGTAACTCCTCCACCCCTTGTTTGAAATACTCCTGGATTTCATTATACTTGATTTTTCTTATGGTTTTTAAATAATTGTTTTTTTAATTTATCAATATAAAATAGATTTTAAACTTTAAGTGTTATTATAATTTTTATTTTGTCAATATTCCATTGTAAATATACTGCATTTTTCCAGTTTATTTTATTTTTATAAAAATTTTATCTTAAATTTAAATTATTAGATTTTTATTATGACTTATATTTTTTTAATATTTCTCCTACTTCATTTGAACCTGATAATTCGGCTCTGCTACCTCTAGTTGCAACATTTTCTTTAATGGTTACCTTTACATTATTTCTTTTAATAAGGCAATACAAAACTACAGATATCACAACGATTATAATTACTAGCGTTGCACTTATACCATAAGAAACTGTTTTATGAAATTTAAGCTCCTCAATTTGCTTAATGTTCTCAAAATGCTCTGTTATGATATTAGTAAATTTTGGGTTAACATTTGATATACTTAAATTCTCAAACTTATTAAAGTTTGGATAAAAATATTTTTCTTTTATTATAAATTTTTTGTTGGAAAATGTTTGGTTGCGAATTGTTATACTACAATTATTAAAATTTATAAAAAAGTTTCTTTCCAATTTAAATTTTCTATCATCACAATCTTGATTCACCTTTTCGAAAAAAACATTCTTTACAATAATTGTTTCCTCGTCAAGACTTAATATAGATGTAATGTTATTAAAATTAAATTTACACGTATTATAATAAGTACAATGATTAGTTATTTTCAATTTCCTTAAAGGTACGTTATCTTGATATGCAAAAGTTTGGTTATCAATTTCGACTATGTATTCGTCATTTGCGTCTATTTCAATTTTGTTTTTGTTTGGAATAGGTGTAATCATTTTTAAATCAGTTTTAATGTAATTGTCAGGTATTAGTACCGCGATAATCAAAGAATGATCACTATAAGTCATTATGCCTACTTTCAACATCCTTAGCTTATAAAAATCAATTTCAAACTTCTCTATTTCTTGTGTAGTAAACATACTTGGATGTATAATATTACTTTTTGCTGAAACTACATTATCCTGAATCTGATCTATTTTATGCTCTAAGGTTTTAAGTTTTGTAAGTTGGTCTAAGTAAATTATCTCCTTCACTATTTCATTATTCGTGTTCTTTATCTTCTGCAAAAATATGCTTATTTCCTTTCTATCGTTTTCCACCGCAGTTTTCAGATGATGCAGTGATTTGTTCATCGAATTGTTGATTATTATTTGTTTATTTAAAGTCTCGATTGAATTGTGTGAATTTTGTTCAGTAACGGAAAGGTGTTCCAGAATTTCTTGTCTATCATCATCATCCATTGTCCCGAAGAGCCATTTGTAGACCTTTCCTCCTATATTTATCAAACCTCTTCGTTTCCTATTTTGAATTGGTTTAAGAGTCTTGATCTTAGATTCTATTAATTTAATTTCATTTTGCATAATTATCTCTTCATGTAAAAGTAAATGTTTTATGTTTCCCTTTATTTGGTTCAATATTTCTTCTATTTCGATTATGTTTATGACATGTACAAGAGTAGTCGTTTTGTTGACAATTTCCACTTCGCCTATTCTTATTTTGATGAATCCGCCGTCTCCTGTTATTGGATTAATCCGTAGAGTGGATTGGTTCAGCTGAATGTTCATCAATAACAGAAGCATCAGTGATATTGTCTGAAAATTTGAATGGTCTTTTAATGTTTGATACATGAACATTTTCTAAAGGTTTTTTAATAAACTTTGGTTCTTCTTTATGCCTTAAGCTTTTATAATTTTTTATAAAACCTACGTTCCTATTTTCTACATAGTTTTCACGATATTTATTTCTTTTTTGAACTATTTTGAATTTAGCATTTTTTAGTCTCTCTTTTATAATGCTATGATCAATCAATTTATTTTGAACATCTAAAGGACTGCATTTTATTGTGCTATGATAATTACTATTGTAGAATTTTATTGCTTTAAGAATTTGGGAATTTATTGGGAGTTTTTCTTCCAAATTAAAAACTCTGATTTTTTCTGTGACTGTATTATTGAATCTTTCAATATCCGAATTACCGGTATGGCTGTTTGGTTTTGTAAAATGATATTGGATTCCCTCTTGATCAAGGTAGTCCCTTACATTCGCATTATTGAATTCATTATCTAAAACAAATTTAGTAATCTTACCTTTGATGGCTAAAAATGCTCGAATTTTACCAACTAGGGTTTGACTGTTTCTGTCGTGCAAATGGAATGAAATTACATGTTTTGAGAATTTGTCGATAAAAATTATAAATGAATGTTTACTGTTTACGTAAGTATCGACGTGAATTATTTCATTCGTGGTGGAAGGGGTTTCAGTTATTTTGAATTTTGGTTTTATTGGGTTTCTATCGTATTTAGCCCCGGAACAAGTTTCGCAATTATTTATTACTTTTTGTACGAATTCTTTCAAATTAGGGTTGTATATTTTGTGTTTAATTTTTTCGTAAGTTGGAATTATGCCAGCATGGCCCGTTTCGAATTTGTGAAACAATGCTATTTGTTTTTTTAGGTCGTTTTCCTCAACAATATCTTTGGCAAATTTAGAACACTTAACAAATTTAAAGTTCTTTTTGTCAGGAAATTCTTCTATCAACTTCAGTTGAACCTTGTAATATTCGTGATCATTCAATTTGGAAAATATTCCTATTTTTCCTTTAGCAACCTCCCTTCTTAAAATATTTGAAATATTTTTATTCGCGATGTCGTTTCTGTCTATGTAAATTCGTTTTTTACCAAAAATTGTTTCAGTGACTACCTCCTTAACATCTAGTATTATAATTTGAGTTTTAAAACGATTAACCACCGTATCTAATATTGGAACACTATCGCCTAGATCTTCCTCTTGAGAGTGTATGGTCTCACCGTCTTCTGACTGATCAACCAACAAAATTTTCAAAGTAGTAAGTACTTTGTTACAATGGTTTTTAAAGTTCTGAACAGAGCATATAGAAAAAAATGGATCATTCTTTGCCCATTCTATAATATAAATGCCATTATTGTTAGCTCTTTTTTGTAACCTTAAAAGCATTTCACCGAAGTTTGATGTTTCGTTAACTAAGTCAATACTTACAATACTTTCAAATTTGTTATACATTCTGATCTTGATGTTTGTAACATCTTCAGTTTTATAAAAGATTTCTGATTGAATTCTTGAAACTTTCTCATTAAACTCTCGTAAACTTTCGATTGAGTTTTCATCCAGAGAATGATCAGTGTGTACCAACAATGAATCTTGATCCCTATTATCGTTTGTATCATCGGAGTCATTTTCTGTTAAGTAATTAATTTCATTAGTGTCAGAATTAATACGACTCAAGAAATCGGCAACTTTGTTTAGTTCACCTTTTATATAATTGATTTTCATATTATATTCTCCCAATTGAACCAACCATCTTTGAAGACGTGGGTTGATGTCCTTACCCGTATATTTTACTTGTAACCACTTCAATGGTTCATGATCACACTCAAGATCAAACTCTCTTCCATAGATATATGGTCGGAAGTATTTAACGCCCCATACTATCGCCAACAATTCCTTTTCAATTGTTGAGTAGTTTGTTTCGTTTACATTCAGAGTTCGAGAGGCATATGCAATTGGGTGGCCTTCTTGTGAAAGAACGGCGCCAATTGCGAAATTGCTTGCGTCAGTGGTTATCTTGAATCTTTTGGAAAAGATTGGATATCTTAGGATTGGTGCATTGGTGACGATTTCTTTTAATTTTTCAAAAGCCAAAATGTAATTGGGATCAAATATATTAATTTTTCCATTTTTCCTAAGCGCTTTTGTTAAAGGGGTTGCGATTTTCGCGTAATTTTTAATAAATTTTCTGTAGAAACCTGTCATTCCCAGGAATGATTTGATTTGTTTGGTCGTTTGAGGAAGTTGCAGGTTTTGTATTATTTTAATTTTCTCGGGATTCGGTTTAATGCCTTTATTGGTCAGTAAATGACCTAGAAATTGCGTTTCTTTCTTCAGAAAGTCGCATTTATCTATCTGGATTTTTAATTTGGCTTTTCTTATGGCCTCGAAAATTGATTTTAAAGAATTTTTATGTTCTTCTAGAGACGTGCTAAAAACCAAAATGTCATCCATATAGACAACACATGTTTTATTAATTTGCTCACGCAGAATTGAATTCATCAGCCTTTGAAAGGTTGATGGCGCATTTTTCAAGCCGAAGGGCATACGAATAAACTCGTAGTGTCCGAAAGGCGTTGAAAATGCTGTTTTCTTGCGATCTTCTTCTCTTACCAAAATTTGGTGGAAACCTTTGGCAAGGTCTAAGGTTGTAAAATATTGGGATTTTCCCAATTTATCCAGAATACCGTTTAGATTTGGTATGGGAAATTTATCATCGACTGTATTCTCATTAAGCTTTCTGTAGTCAATGACAATTCTCCATTTTTTTATTCCCGAATTATCTTGCTTTTTCGGTACGACCCATAAGGGGCTATTATAAGGAGAATTACTTTCCCTTATAATATTTTGTCTGAGCATGTCTTTGATTTGCCTTTGGATTTCACTTTCGTGAACTTGGGGGTATCTATATATTTTTGAATAAAGAGGTCTATCAATGTTAGTAATTATTTGGTGTTCTATCTCAGTTGTTGCCGAAAGGTTGTCTCCCTCGACATAAAATAAGTCCGTGAAATCCCTAAGCAAACGTATCATTGTATTTTTT
Source organism: Pollenia labialis (assembly GCA_949318255.1). NCBI lineage: Eukaryota > Metazoa > Arthropoda > Insecta > Diptera > Polleniidae > Pollenia > Pollenia labialis. Next base: position 18,891,965 of record OX439141.1, read on the forward strand.
TCGTCTTCGTTTAAATGACTAAAATCGAGCTTATCTAAAACATGTTTTCTTGAGATAGGTTCCAATGCACATATGTTAACAGTATGGAGTGGATGGTTTATTTTCTCAAAAAGGAATTTATTACCTAAAATATTCACATAACCATGCTCATCATCTATTACAGCCTTGAGTGGTATCAGAAAATTTTGACCCATTATAGCGTCGTATCTATCATTTCTAAAATCTACTATTTTCCAACTAAGTGTTCCCTTACATTGAAATTCCTTGGGGAAAGGTGTAACCACATGAAAACATATTTCATTAGACCCATTGATAGTTCGATATTTAATTGGGGTTTCCAGTTTCTGTTCTGGGTAATTTTCAATCAATATATTTTTCTTAACAATACTAGTTGTTGATCCGGTGTCTATAAGGCACCTGACCTTTTGCTTTCCCAATGAAATAACTATTATGGGCAGTGTTGATTTTGAGGCTGCATCAGAAAATTTATTTCATTTTCCCTATAAAGGTTGCCTATTTCCATTGGTTCGTCCGTGGACTGATTATTACGACTGTCAGTACGACTAGTCCTTGTTTGATTGCTATATCTATCTTTATTCGGGTTGTACTCTTGTCTGTTTTCATGGCTTTGCCTTCTGTTACTAGTTTGTGTAGTTAAATTATTGTAGTTAGTTGGTTGGTAATTATGTCGGGTTTCATAATTTCTATTTGTGTGTTCTGAGCTAAAAATATTTTGGTTATTTGCATGATAGGTTTGTCGTGTTCGGTTAGAATTTTGTGAGCTTAAATTATTGTAATTTTTTGTGCGATAATTTTGTCGTATTTGGTGGTTTTGGTTTTTGTTAATGATTGAAACTCCTTGGTTGTATCCCTTAGTCCTATGGTTGAAAGCAATGGCTCTTGTATCGTCCAATAATTTAAGTCTTGTGTATTTAAGAATAATGTCGGTCAAAGTCTCATGTTCTCCTATGTGTGCCCTAATAGGTCCGTCTATTTTTTCTAGCAAAATATCTACCAGATCCCTGTCGACATTTTCTGGCCTATATATAGTTGGTTTGAATTGATCCCCTAAATATATGTCGTTTATTTCGAATTTAGCTTTTTCAAATATATTAAATAATTCATTTAGATTCCTTACTTTTATTGTACGGCAGTAATTGAAGATTTCCGCATAGGTCCTTCTCGGTCTGTACTCTTGTAGAATCCTTGCTTTAATTTCCTCCCAGGAGGCATTGTTTGGTAGTTCTCTCACCCTTTTACCAGCATTTCCGAGAACTTTTTCGTTTGCCACAATCCTAATGCAGAATTGAGCCAGAGTTTCATTGTTCCTGCAGAGAGCAAGATTTGCCTCAACGGCATGTATAAATGCTCTTGGGCTATGCCTTTCGTCAAGAGGCTTTAGACGCCGGAACTGTTCAATGACGTCCTTGGCCGTCATATTAAATCCGAACTCATCGTTCAGAGGATATTGTTGTGGGGGTAGCTGTTGTTGTTGTGTTTGTTGTAGATTAAGTTCTTGTAATTGTTGACGCTGTTGCTGTTCTTGTTGAGCTTGTTCTAGTTGTTGCTGTTGTATTTGTTCCTGTTGTTGTTCTTGCAACTGCTGTTGCATTTGCAGCTGTTGTTCTTGCAACTGCTGTTGCTGCTGGAGGATTTTTTGTTCTTGCAACCGCAGGACCGCCTCTAATTCAGCGATCTTTTCCTGCATTGCCCGGTCGTCTTGCTGTAGATCCCTGTTTACATCGAATCTATTCATCTTTTCGCAGTATCTTTTAACAAATATCACTTTGTTGTTTTTAGTTTGAACAATTCAAACGTTTTATAAAAAAAATATGTTTATTTATTTTTCCTTAAAAAATTTTCTTTCTTTTCACAAATATTTTTAGAGTTCTCTTTCTAATTTTTTTTTGTTTGTATAAATAAGGATTTAACACTTTACTTTTTCTCAAAGTTATTAAATATGGGTTTCTTTCTTCTCACAAATATATACTTTTAAAGTTCTCTTTCTAATTTTTTTTTTGTTTGTATAAATAAGGATTTAACACTTTACTTTTTCTCAAAATTATTAAATATGGTTCGCGAAACCGACTGCGCCAGTTAACTGTTTGGGGAGAAACAGTTTTTAAATAAAACAAAATATATAAGTATTTGTTTTCTGACGTTCTTTAGAACGTCTTATTTATTTTAAATGAATCTTAAGACTAAATTTTTAATTAAAAATAATTTTGTATTTGTAAAAAAGCTAAACTATGGGAATAGAAAATTGTAATATTATATTTATTTTAAGCGTTTAATATTACTGTCTGGAAAAAATGTGGGAACATAAAATATAAATGTAATATGATGTTGGTTCCCTACACTTCTACCAGCCAATACTATTAGACAAAGGAGTGAATATGTAACTCGCGTACACCTTATTATGCAATTATAACGCACAAATGAAAATAAACGGCTCTTGCTCTATCAGTTATACACAATATAAAACAACAACAATTCTAGAAATGCAATGCCTACTTTGTATGTTTCTGCAGAAATGTATGAGTCAGTGTTTTTTTCTTTTGAAAAATTTGTGTGTATGAGTTAGGGCTTTTTGTGTTCTGCTTATAACTTCTTTATTTTTAATCTAATTTGCTTGAAATTTTAATAGAAAGTGTATTAGCAACCATTCTACAAGAATCAATAAAAAACGGATTTCCAAAAATAATAAGTTGGGGCCTTTTTATATTAAGGTAACGGTATGTAGATACAACAATATTCGTTTATAATTTAACAAGAAAAACACATAAAACTACTCAAATAACTGGAAAATATTCATTTTCCAAAATGCCGCCGGCCGTCTGTTACGAATAATCGAGGTCTCACCTGGGTTCGATTCCCAGGTCAGTCAAGAATGAAAAATTATCGGTAAATTTTTATTAATTTTATGTTGTACAATTCCTTTCTTAATAAAAATAAATGAATGAAAATTAAATTTGATAAAAATTTGGCTTTAATTAAGTTCAATAAAACAAACACAACTTAGGCACGAGCTCTATGTTTACATTTGTCTTTCAAATTGATATGAAAAGGTCAACGGAAAATAGAAAGACAGAAAAAGAAAAAAACATAAAAAACCGAAAACTGTACTTTGGACTTTAAGTAGAATTCTTGACAAAAAGTATTAGAAACAGAAGTAAGGAAGAACATGTAAATCAATTAAAATATAAAATCATTCACAACAAATTTCGATCCACCAAGTTGAATAACATTTGGTTTAAAGATTAATGTTTGACTATAGACTGCCAGAAGTCGTCAATGGCGGTGTGTGTTAAACGGCAAACCCCTCTGAAGATATAGTGTGGTTACTATCGAAACATGTTAGGGCAACCGTTCCGTGAAAACCTGGGTTCGATTCCCAGGTCAGTCAAGAATGCAAAATCATTCATAAATTTTAATTAATTTCATGTTGTTAATCTCTTTTCTTCATAAAAATAATTTAATGAAAATTAAATTTGATCAACTTTAGCCTTAAAAATTTGGATTAAAAAGGTCTTACTGTATTTTCAACCCGACACCTTAAAATAGGAAAAAGGATAAAAGGTAACAAGAAGAAAAAAAATTAGTTTAAATAATTATTTGTAGTAACCCAACAAACACGAAGTCAAACCTTTGATATGAAATGACTTTATCATTTGACATCAAACGCAATTCTCAAACGTTTTTCAATTGTTTGATTTAACATTTAAATTCAAATTGATAATGATTTGAAAATAAACATTTGATATCAAATGTTTTTTTTTTCAATTTGATGTCAAATGTTAAAATCAAATCAAAAATTTACTTGGCAATACTAAAGCGAAAAATAAATGTAAGCATTAAAAATGGCGATTAAAGATACAATTTTTGAACTTTGTCGCGCTACAAAGCATTCGTCAGTTTCAGCTACTACTACAACATCTTTATTCTGTTCCAGGCCTTACTATTAAAAATAAATTATTAGTATTGTGGTTATTTTATTGAACTATTTATGGTTTTTAATCCAAATTTTTAATATTTTTAATTAGGCTTAAGTTCATTAAATTTAATTTTCATTAAATTATTTTTATGAAGAAAGGAATTTAAAACATGAAAATTAATTAAAATTTTTATTGATAATTTTTCATTCTTGACTCAATCTGGGCTCGAACCCAAGTGTTTACGGACAGGTTACCCTGACATGTTTCGATTGCAACCACTCAATCTCTTCAGAGGGCTTGCCGTTTAACACTCGCAGCCATCGACGACTGCTGACGTCATTAGTCAAACATCAATCCTTAAACAAAATTGTATTCAACCTTTTTGGTAGATCGAAATTTGCTTTTGAATGATTATCTATTTTAATTTATTTTAACATGTTATTCCTTTACTTCTCTTTTTTCGTACTTTTGTCAAGAATTCTTCTTGAAGTTCAAAGTACATATATTTTTTGTTTTTTCATTTTTTTGTCTTTCTTTTTCTTGTTGACCTTTTCAGCACAACTTGAAGGACAAATGCAAACATAGAGCTCGTGCCTTAGCTTTAACAATTATTAGTATTGTGGTTATTTTATTGAACTATTTATGGTTTTTAATCCAAATTTTTAATATTTTTAATTAGGCTTAAGTTTATTAAATTTAATTTTCATTAAATTATTTATATGAAGAAAGGAATTTTACAACATGAAAATTAATTAAATTAATTTTAATTAATTAAAAAATAAATAGTTCAATAAAATAACCACAATACTAATAATTGTTAAAGCTAAGGCACGAGCTCTATGTTTGCATTTGTCCTTCAAGTTGTGCTGAAAAGGTCAACAAGAAAAAGAAAGACAAAAAAATGAAAAAACAAAAAATATATGTACTTTGAACTTCAAGAAGAATTCTTGACAAAAGTACGAAAAAAGAGAAGTAAAGGAATAACATGTTAAAATAAATTAAAATAGATAATCATTCAAAAGCAAATTTCGATCTACCAAAAAGGTTGAATACAATTTGGTTTAAGGATTGATGTTTGACTAATGACGTCAGCAGTCGTCGATGGCTGCGAGTGTTAAACGGCAAGCCCTCTGAAGAGATTGAGTGGTTGCAATCGAAACATGTCAGGGTAACCTGTCCGTAAACACCTGGGTTCGAGCCCAGATTGAGTCAAGAATGAAAAATTATCAATAAAAATTTTAATTAATTTTCATGTTGTAAAATTCCTTTCTTCATAAAAATAATTTAATGAAAATTAAATTTAATGAACTTAAGCCTAATTAAAAATATTAAAAATTTGGATTAAAAATAAATTTTAATATAAAGTGAACAGTTTATTTCTTGTGAAAAATAAAAATTATTTGTGAGAAATTACAATGATTAAAAATACGAAAAAAAAGAAATAAATTAAAACGGGGAAAGTGAAGAAAGATTGTTGGACGATCGCGGTGCTACAATCCTCAAATAAAAGGGAGCCAAGTATTTTGTCTTTCCAAGAATTAGAGGACGGAAAGAACACTATTTCATCATTTAGCTATGGTACCGAATGTTTATCTCAAAGTTTATTTAAATAAATAATAAATTTAAATTTAAAAAATTAAATAGTTTTATTAATATTCCACATTGTATTATAATCCACATTTGAAAAACATTTGAGAATTACGTTTGAAAGCAAGTTGAAAATAAAGGCATTTTTCAATTTGGAGATAATTTTCCCTTATTGTTGAGAACGCTATGATTTTCAAATGATTTTCAAATCATTATCAAACGTTTGTCGTTGGAGAAAACGTTTGATTTCAAATTGAAAATTAAATGTTTGATGGGAACTGAATTAGATTGAGAATGTGTTGCACTTTGTGCATTTGTATTAGTACGCGTTGGAGAGCGAGTGGCCATTTTTAAATTTATATTGAATGAATTATTTCTTTTTTAAATCTCAGAAAATTGTAAAATATTTAATATGTATAAGTAAAAGTAAAATAATTTAATGAAACAACATTAAGGGCTATTTAAATACGGAACAAGATATAAACACTGCCACTGAATTCTTTTCTCGGGAATTAAAAGTGATGGTAAACTCCTTTGGCAAAAAGCTTTTTTTAATTTTGATAAAATAGTTTGCTGCTTTGGACTAAGGCTTATTTATGTAAGGCTCCAGACGAATTGATATAAAATATTAATTTTCAGATGAAATCAAAATAGGGTTTGTTGTTGTCTAAATTGCACGTACAGATTCTTTCGATAATTTTATCAGCTCCATAGAATTTTGTACGATTTTAAAATTTTGAGTTTCTTTCTCCACGTTCAATATCGCAGGATCGCCACTTATATGTAGATGAATTTATATTCATATTAAATTAAAACTCTTTTGATATTTCAATTAATCCAAATTCAATGGTAAATAATTTATTTAAATTGATATCAAATTCAATAGTTCAAAATTTATTTATGAATAATCAAAATCTTAAAGAAAATTATTGAAAACTCAAATGATTCAAAAAACTTATTATATAAAAATTTAAACTTAAATTTTTTATAATATGTATAATAAAGCATTTTCATACCCTACAGTTGATTTCCCCTCCAATCAAAACCGGCCAAAATTGAATGTGGAAGCACATAGGCTTGCCAACCGTCCAGTTTTCGTCGGAATAGATCGGTTTTAGAGTGTCCTGTCAATGCTCTGAACGGGACGTTATTTATCCCGTTTTGGGAAAACCCCTAACTTTTTCATTAATTTGCACACAAAATAATTATGAATTTTGGCACTTAGTCCTTTACTCATATTATGAACGAAACATTTGAGATGGATAGTAAACGGCCAAAGACTAGAACTGAAAAATAAAATTTGTTGCTTTATTAATACAGTGCACTCGCGATAATATGAACTAATTAAAACAAAGCCAGTTCACTTTTGCAACATTGTTCATATTTACGAATGGCATCTAATTTCCCATCAAAAACGTTTTTCCCATAAAAATAAAAGTTTCTTATGTTAAAGTTTTTTTATTTATTGTTCAATATGATTTAAAAAACTATTGATTTTTTTTAAAACAAAAACAAACTTAAAGTTTTATGCGAAAAAGTCTGTGATTTTCTTCCGTTCAATCACCTTAACAATCTCCTGATATTTGCCGTGTCCGCTAACAGTGATATTTTTTTCTCTCATTTTTAAAAACTATAGGTGCATGCATTTTCCATTTTTTGAGTGCTCTTTTAAACGGCAATTAAACGTATTGTTAGCACAAAAAAATTATTCGCCAAATTAGTAACCTTTTCCACAATGTTCCAAATTTTCTATAATTTCTGATTTTTCTTCTGAAAGTTCAAAACTAATGTATTTTTTTTTTAATTCATATTTTAGAACTTTTCACGTTAAAATTATATTTAAAGATGTTTATAGAATATCATGTTAATGTGAGCACTAATTAAAACGTGCATGTAAAATATTTTGATTAACAACTGAAGACAATTTTAAAGCAGATAGTTAGGGAAATCCCCTAGTTAGTATGCAGTCTAGTAAAAATTGGTAAGATTTTAACACTGTGTAGGTAGATAAAAACCGTTAAAAATACAATTATAAGTTGTTTATTTTTTAAAGCTTTTGCACAAGTTCATACTTTAGAGTAGTCAATGGAAGAAAATAAGTGTTCATATTTTGGTGTGTTCATATATTAAGGTGTTTTTATTATCGCGAGTGCACTGTATTTGTATTTTAAGTCCTAAAATTTAATCTTTTATAAAAAACTATTACAAAACAATTTTGTTTAATTTTTAAATAAAACCTAAAATTTTTAATTTAGAGCTTCTTTTGCAAACAAACACGCTCTTCTCGATTTTGGTCCGTTTTGAAATTTAAAAATTGACAACTGTGGTCATGTATGTAAATTTCTGCAAGTAAAAAATATATTTATACACAGTAATGAGAAAAACACCATTTTGATTAAAATATCCTGAAGATATATTACTGATCTAGGCGACTTTCATTGAACATATGTATGTCCTTAACAACATGATTCAAATATATAGACACACTTTTTTATTGTTTTTATTATCTTCCACTATTTATTAATTTACGCTGGCTAAAAAGCAAAACATAATTATCCCACTGAAATGATTTATCACACAATTCAAATAAAATAAAACTGTGTTGTTTCACATTTCACTCAAGTTCAATTTAATTTTGTATAATTATAGTTATTGGCATATAATTGCACATTACAAACCTTTTAATTCACACTTTATTATTTGTGTGTTTAGCCAACTGTGTGTTGATATAAAAACATAAAAACAGCGATTTTCAACTCAAAACATTAACAAGAAAAAAAATAGCAACTAAGAAGGAATAGTCGATCTAGCCTGGTCATGTGAAACCCTACACCACAGTATTTACAGAAAAATGTTGAAGTGTTTTGCCTATTTGGAATCCAAGAGCAGTTATGGAACCACCAGAACAAAATTATGTTATGAGATTAAGATTTGTACAAGAGTTATTTGTGCAATAATGAAAAGTTTTTGTCTGTTTGTATGTTTGTTTGTTGGCTTATAGACTCCTAAACTACTGAACCGATTTCCCTGAAACACTAGCATCACGTGAGCCCCATAAATAAAATAGGCTTCTTTTTTTTCGATAGGGCAGGTGAAGGAGTACCCTCCATAGGATGCCATTATTAAGTATTACTTATCTTAAGAGCCGCTGCACCCATTTTCTGTAACTTTTTGCAGTAAGCTCCTTAATTAAAATAAGATATCAGCAGGGGAAGTGTAATCCCCATAGGACGCCAATGCTAAATATCGCATATCTTAAAAACTGTTATATTGATAATGTTCTAACTTGGTAGGAGTCAATCTTATAGGTTAGGCGAAGGTGGAGCAATACCCCCATATGATGCATACACTAATATCGCGTAACTGAAGAACTATTATAGCTAGAGTCTTAAAACGTGGATAAAGCCGATGTTATGGCAAATTGTAAATTTTTTTAATAAAAATGGCCTGGGTAGACGGAGGAAGAGCAGTACCCCCCCATAGAACAAAAAAAAATTTAATACCGAATATCTGAAAACAAAAGTCTTCAAGCTTTGTGGTAAACTACACCTTTCAAAAAAAAGTAAGATGGTAGGTGCAGGGGAAGCAATCAATAGTATATAAATGAAAAAATGCATGCTTGTTTGTTCCCTATTGACTCCTAAACTACTGAAACGATTTTCCTAAAATTTTCACAGTCATTTTCTGATAAACCGACACATAGGATATTAATAATTTTTAATTTTTAGGTCGGCTTGGCACCTCCAATACAATGTTATTAAAGATTTCTACATATTTGGAGTACTGCAATAGTGAAAGTATTCCAATTTTGTACAAATAGCTTAGATAACAATACACAACCACCTTAATCGTGTTCCCATAAAATTTTCATTCCCCTCGAAGGGAAAAAAGCCATCATGAATCTCATGTGAAAAATTTTTCACGCTATCAGTTCCAGTGAATGTAACAAAAAAGAAGAAAGATTAGAAAATATTAAAAATCAATGGAATTTTTTTTCAAAAATATACACGTATATATTTTAAAGAAAAGTGAAAATAATAAAGCTAAATGATTAGTATTGGAGGGACTGGAGGGTTGATTGCAACGTCAGTTTTTTGCACTTTTTAAATTTTATGTAGTAAAATATTTCCCAAAATTCTGCCACCACGTCTTTCGAAAGCTTTACAAATCCGTCGGCAATCAACCTCTTGTTTTGCATTTTGTTGACCAATATATCGGTTGGTGACTCATTAACGGATCTAGCCATTAATATTCGATTTATAGGAGGAACTACTGACATAGTACATGTTCTGTTCCCTAGCAAAAATAAAGTGAAAAAATCTAAGGGAAATGTGAACAAATTACGAGGGAAAACACTTTTCACGATAAGGAGAATTTATTCCCGTGAACATTTTTTCACGTTATTATTCTCATGGGAGTTTTTCATGATCGCAAATATGTGAAAAGGGATAACATTACGAGGGAAAAATTATTCACGTTAGGGTTGAACATCTTTCAAAAGGTAGGTTCCATGGCAAAAGTACAAATGGCACCTCCCATACGAACGCACTTGAAATGTCTGTATATCTGTAGATTTAGTGCAAGATGCTTTGTTATCAATTTAGTACAAGATGCTTTGTTATCAACACACGAAATCTGTTTTAAAAAAATTTTACATACATATTTTATTTCGATTGGGGCAGCAAAGCGCGCACGGGGTTAAGCTAGTATATCTGTGCTTTTCATGGTCAACCACGTATGTCTTAAACAAAACTTTTCAGGAGCGCGGAAAACCCGTTCTAGATCAAACTATGCGCTAGGTATTACACCTTTTGAACTTTGTAATTGAGTTAAAAAATCAAAATAGGTCCATCTGTTTTCCAACATTTTTAGAACAATGTAATGAGCGCTTTAAATTAAGCAACATGACGTCAACATTTCAAAATAGAAAAAAACACATACGCGGTTGACCATGAATACCTTCACCGAGGGTTAAAAGGTCTATTTAAGTTGGTCATTCCGTTTGTAATTTCTACAATATTGATTTTAGACCTTATAAAGTGTATATAATTTGTGTCCTTATGAGCTGCGTAGTTGATTTAACGATGTCCGTCTGTCCATGTCACAGTTGAAATGGGTTTTCCAAAGACCCCAGATATTACGGGGACTACACTTTCGCGTGACACTTCCCATGCAAAGACATATTAAAATGTTGTATAACTGGAGAACGAAAAGAGCCCAAATTTACATATTAGGTACAAGCATCTTGGCTGTTAATACACAACATCCGACAAAATGGCGGCGGAATTAAAAAACTGGGCATGATACCAAATAAATTTATTTGTATCTAAAGAACGGTATTTATAAACCTTTCTGTTCTTATCGCACCATAGTAAAGGGTACATAAGATTTGGCAAAGCCGAATGTAGCACTCTTAGGCCCGTTTTTACAACTTACCGATAGCTAAAAGTAGACTTTAACTGGCCTGATAAAACGAGTTCCATTATTAAAACTTAACTTTAACCTTAAGTGAGCGATAAAATAAATAAAGGTTCATCTTACCTGATAGGTTAAAGCTGTAATAATAAAGTTGTAATAATGTAACACTTTTTATGTGGGCGATAAAATCCTAACTTTAGCTATCGATAAGTTGTGAAAACGGGCTTTACTTATTTTGATTTTTGGGAACTTTTGGTCAATTGAGGGACTCCATACCCAAATTTCGCCATGGCATGGAAGGTATGATTAATACACAGAAAAAATTTAAAATTATCTCTAATCACCAAATTAGTACTAAATTCATAAAATCAAGTAAACAATTTGTTGATTTTGCATCTACATATAACCAAAATGATTCTAAAACTGGAAAAATTTAAAATTGTGAATATTCTTTTTCAATAGATGATATTTTTAATTTTAATTAAAAAATGTATCAAAAAAATTTGCCGTTTCAAACAATGTGTTAATTGATTTAATTAAATATAGCTCAGGTTTTGACAATTCCCAACAACAAATCATTAAATCATTTTATTTTAAACGAAAAAATCAATTAAGAATCGTTGTTATTTAGTTAAAATTTAACTAAAAATTTATTACAAAACAGCTAAAATATTTATTATATCAAAATGATATTTTAATTTTCTTTCAACAAAAAAAAATAATTGGTTCAATTTGCACATTAATTAAATTGAAATACTTTTTGAAAAATTTTTTTTAATTGATGAAAACCTACTGATAGTTTTTTCTGTGTAGCAACATTTGTAATAAATTTACGACCTAAAAAGCTATTTTCAGGAGTGGTATTTTACGGGATCTATTTTAAAATATAGACCGATCACAATATAATTTGGTAAGATGACTTAGATTCATGGTTTATGGGCACAAATACCCTATTTTGAAAAAAAGTTTGTATGGAAACAATGTGGCCGATTCTTATTATTTGAAATAGGTTTCATTCTTAAGACAATTAAAAAATCGCCATTAAATTATCTACCAAATTTCGACTTTTACTTTGAGCACAAGTTTTAGCTGCCTAGACATCAAGTCAGACGGACGGATGGACATCGTTAGATCGATTCGGAAAATGATTCTTAACCGAACGGTGTACCAAAAAGTTACTCTAGAGCCCATATTTATATGCTCGACACACATCAGCACACCCACATAAGATGGTGTAGGGTATAAAAATTCACATAGATAAAGATGAAAAATGCAATTTAAAACTGTTAAATAAAACAAAGGAATAAAAAACTACAATGAATAAAATGTAAAAAAAATGTTAAAAAATATATATTTTTTTTAAATAAACGCTCGTGACTAACAGGTAAAAATCCAAAGTCAAATGTTAAAAGTGAAATCTAGTATACTAACTACAACGACATGACCAACTCGCTGTTTATTTTAATGTCCGTTTGTCTGTCCGACTAACTACTTGATGGCATAATATAAGATGTAAAAGATAGATACTCGTACATAAAATCTATCTGCTTGTTGATGCGCATTACTTGAAAAATAAAGAAGATTCAATATAATTTTGATACCACTCACACTACAAATTAGCACCAAAACCATAAAAAAAATTGGAATTTAACTTTATAAAAAGCAAAAAAAACAAACAAGCAACAATAGCAACTAAACAACATGCAATCTGAAGTTTTGAAAAATATACACGAAGTGCTGCTTAGAATTTTACTTACATAAAACAAATTAACAAATATTTAGACGTTTATTCATACTTTGTATCAAAGAAAAAGACTAGAATAAAAAGAGAAAGAAAAAAAAACAAACTCTGCTGTCAAAAAATAGCCTAACTCTATTATTGTGTTATGAGTGAAATGTTCAAACATATTTTGTTGTTGTAGCTTCCCACTAACGAAATTTTGAAAGAAAATTTTGTTCATTCTTTTAAGGAAGTTTCTACTCTAGTCGTTCTTCTTTGCCTTGTATTTGGAAGCAACTTATGCCCCGACTCGTAATGCAAAAGCAAGACAGAAAAACATACATCATCAAAGTTCACGGTCAAAGTATGACAGACCTCATTATGTTGATCCCCGCTAAAGATGATGATGATAATACTCATTGAAACAAAATTAAAGTCAATTTATGTGTATTTACATGTTTCTACATTGTTAAACTTTAATATACAAACTCTTTAATGGGGAAGTATGATGCTTGAAATGTCATCGTTTTTCCAATTTTAAAAACCATATTCCTGAACTTTGTGGAGGTCGGACAGTAATTAACTATAGGCCCCATATAAAGCTCACTTTCCGAAAATACTTTGGTACGTCCTAACCGGAACGAATAATGCAATAATGCTGACCATTCAAAACGCCCTAAACGGTTAAGAATAATGCAATTGTAGTAAATTTTGGTTTGTAAGAGTCTTGTAAGGCTTCAAATCACGCTGCCAAATTACTTTCCGTAGGCCCAATATTAAAGCCGTAACGAAAAATGCTATTGAAGTAAATATTGTTTTGTGATAGTCTCAGAAGAAGAGAAATCACGCTGCAAAATTTCGTTAAGATTGGTCCATAATTTTCCGTGGGCCCTATTTAAAGCCTACTCTCGGAAAAATCTTTAGTGCGCCTAAAAAGTCAACGAAATATATTAACATTTGGTCTGCCCAGTTACAAAATGCTTAGGTTTTTAAACGCGTTTAAGCAAAATGTTGATTAATCAAAGCCGTTCACATTATTTTTGAGATAATTAAGATGACAGATGATTATTAAATGAGAAGTTCCATAGCAAAACGCAACAATTCCACTATTTAAGTTTAATGGTTTTTAGAGTAAATAATACTGTACGTACTGAAATCCTTATAGTCATTGTTTTAACGAATTTATTTACTTTTCATCGGATTAACTTTTTATCCATTTTTAAAACTTTAAAGAAATATAAATTTGTTTGTTGTTTTTTTTTCTTAATCAACTGTCATCTTAATCATTTCAAATGTAATGTGGATGGCTTTGATTAGCTTAATCAACATTTTGTTTAAACGCGTCCAAAAACCCAAGTGTGAACATAGAATATGGGCGAAATAAAAACATTAAGAAGAAGTCTTGGTCTGTTTATTGTGGCCGATGCTACATCAAACTCAGTTTGAAGTATGTTCAGAAGATTAATTAAATGATTTAGTTTTAATCATGCCAATTAAAAGTGATTAACAAATCACTTTAATGTATGGATAATAGAGCGACTCAAGTTATATGGAAGCAAAATTCGTGCTCGATGTACCCTCCTAAAAATAAACCTTGGACTTTTTTAAGATACCATTTTAAATATTTCGGCTCCAGCTTTGACCTCTCGTGAGCTGGACCATTTTGAAAAAGGGTATATTTTTGCATGTTTTGTTAATTTGAGAATCTGTTTCCTTACCAACATATACAAATTGAGTATTTTAAGGCGCGTCCAACTGTATATACAATTTGTCCAAGGACGATCCTCCATGTCCTTTTTTAAGGATTTTCTTTAAAAAAAAACGCTTTTTGAATTTTTTGTTCGGCGTTGTTTGTAATAAAAATGCCAAATTAACATATTTTAATCTTTAGTCGATTTAATTAAATACGTGTTTCCGCTTTTTTGGAAATTCGTGTTAGTTCGCGTTATGACAAAAATGCAATGGGTTGGCAACCTTTTGTTTTAAATAGAGCAATATGGGTATTAAATTTTTTCTTTTGCCAAGTACATCATCTTTGTATGTAAATAATTTAGAGTTTTGCAAATTAGATGCATTTTACACGGTGCTTTGGAATATATATAAATGGAATTTTGCAGTAACTCTAATATGATAGCGGATTTAGTTTCTAGATCATGTATGGATGAAAATAGAACTAAAGAAAGAAAATAAGAAATAATTCACGACTTTTTGGCGGCAAATTTTTTTTCGCAAATTAAAAAAAAATTAAGTCGTGGATGATATTTAAAATGGTATCTTAAAAAAGTCCAAGGTTAATTTTTAGGAGGGTACATCGAGCACTTTTTTTGGTGAGTCGCTCTAATGGATAATAATCTAAATTTTGAAGTGATAAGAGCTAACTCACGTTCGAGATGCTTAAAACCTAAGTGTGAACATAGAATAAGGCTAAGAATTATAGCTCCAAATTTCATTAAGATCGACCTGTAATTTACTGTAGGCCCAATCTGGAAAATCTTTAATTTAAAGTGTTGTAAGAAAATATGTAATCATATATATTAAATTTTATACTTTTTAAACTTTTAATTTGTTTGCTGGTGCAAATTCAATTAATTCTTTAATTGATATCAAAAATTTTTTAATTGAAATCGATTTTTATTTTTTCTGTGCATATTTGAAATTAAATTAAAAATTATTTATTCTTAATAAATACTGCTATAAAAAAGCTATAAAAAATCTAAATACTTGCTCGTACATTTTGTTACTTTTGGGATCCTGGCCGTCGTTATATTTATCGAAATTTTTAGATGACAGCAGTCGATATGAAGCGTCTGTTCGAATGCAACCGTGTGAGTTTTTAATGGTAATCAAAAAACCTTTCGAGTAACGCTTCTTTGTGTAAGTTAAAGAATAAAAAAAATTAAGGATTCAATTTGTTTCAGACAAAAGAAACAATTAATAATTTAGTATTTGTTTGGTCAAAGTTATAGAGTTGCAATATAACTTCGAACTGTGATATTAATTTTTAAGCTGAGATTTTAATTTATTTTTTTTTGTGTTAAATGTTCTTTGTTTTTTGTAAAATTTATTTATATTTATTTTAATGTGAAAATTACTGTTAAATTTACGTAACCCTGATGAAGTCAACAAATAATTGACGAAACGTTGGAGAAAATGTAAAGAAAAGTTTTTTTTTACATTAAATAATATAGGCCTAATTAGCTGACTCGATGCAATTCAAACATAAAATATGTATTAAAATTTGGCCAAATAATACATTAGTATAAAAATAAATTATACCCAAAAAGATATTATGGAAAACTGTATGGCTAACCAAACAGATTTGACAAAAACTATATACGGCCGAGTTCCAATTCTATAAAAGCATAATTAAATGCTTTCTCTCTCAAACGAAAACGTTTTATTATGTGTAATAAATTCCCAATATTCATTGATAAATGCACTGAAATTTATTGTTGGGGGATTAGTCCGTTCATATGCGCATTTCACTGGTTGCTTAGGCCAGATCATCAGGAAAACCTTTTCCCAACGACTTTAGAAAAGCTAAAGTTATTTTATACAAATAAAACTGTAAAGCAAATGAGAACTACAAAAACTCAAGATTTATTTGCAACGATATCAAAGCTTAGACAAAACACCAGTAATAAACAGGTATTATTGTGTAAACATGAAGAAAAAAGTAATTCTGGCAGAACATGCTTCCAGTACGGTTGAAAATTCTCTTTTTTCGTTTAGTTAAATTTGTTTTGATTGTTTAAAAGTAAACGAAAAAAAGATAATTTTGTTTATAATTTCGGATTACACAGGTAATGCCGGATAATAGAGGTAATTTAAATCAATGCAAAAAAAATTTATATTACAGTTATTTGATGCTGCCGGTTAATCGAATGACGCATAATCAAGGTTATACTGTAAATAAAAAAAGATATGCGAACAAAAATCATCGTATGAACGCAAAGAGATTTTGGAAGTTGCTTTAAAAGGGAATCTAGATAAAACGACGTCGTTAAAGCCCTCATGTGAATTGAGTGTTAATCGTTGTTCAGTTTGGTCATTAAAAGTAATTTTTAAAGAAAAAAAAATGCATCTGTTTAAGAGAAAGCTTTTTGTATAGTTTTACCTTCGGAAGTTTCGAATGTCCTTTATAGAAACAAACTACATAGAAAGAAAAAACTCGTACTAAATTTAACTGTCTGTTCAACGATTTTGAACGTCAACGTTCGCATAGAAAACTACATTTAAAACAAAAACAAATTTTCGAATATTGTTTTTGTTTTACATATAATTTTCTATGCGATCGTTAACGTTCGAAATCGATGAACAGGCTGTAAGTTTTTTTCTTCTTACTTTACTTGAGAGTCTCTACTCAAAAATTTAAGCACGGATAACACTTAAAAGTACATACGCATACGCGTGTGTTTGTAAAATACTTCAAGAAGATAAATGTAGATTATTTTCATTTAAAAAGTTAAATAAGAAGCAATAATTCCCATATTCTATTTGCTGGTATCTTAGAATTGAGAATTGTTCTGTAAACAAAAGGCGAAATATAACAAAAGTGCAGTAAACATGTGTAACGGGTAAGTAAAAAAATAATATTCTCTCAGGTTCTGTGGGGTAAGCTTTTAGGTTAGTGTCAACCTAATCTCACTTTTGGATTATTTCAAGTACGAATCGAGATTAAACCGTCTTAGAAATTCTTGAATCAAGCACTGTTTGAGAATTATTTTATCTCTCTTTTAATTAAATAAATCCTGTTTTCGAATTATTTTAAGTACGAATTCGAGATTAAATATGGATAAGTTAAGTATTTCTCACTTAAAAATCCGTACTTGAATCAAGAGTTCTGCAATTGATTTAAGGAAATTTCGTACTTACCGTACATACTATTGACACCGCTTCGGCTTGATTTAAGTACGGATGGATTATTTTTTTTTCAGTGTATTTGTATTAAATTTTTAACTAGAAAGGTTTTTTGGTATCCGCTAATTTAACTTGGCATACCTTCTTTCATTTGTTCTGTTCTGTTAAATAGCAGGAAAAACACCTGTTTTAAAAAAAGAATTATTACATCATTTATTTATATTTTATTTTGAATTTAAAAAAAAACAATCAACAACAAAAGCCAAATAGCTAAAGAGTTAAAAGTTATAAAAAGTTAATTTTTAAATAAGTATAAAAAGTGTACAAATTGTTAACTAAATATAGACAATAAATATTTTTTTTTTTTTAAGGCGAAACAATAAATACATTGAGCACTAAATTTCTACGTATTGTACGCTCGTCGGTTGCACTTGCAGAAGATCAGCACGTTTTACGTGTGGTTCAATTAGAATAAAATATTTTTTTTTTCATTTAATTTTCTACGTACTCGTTCAAACATACATATGCTCATATAAATTATGGGTTAAATTTTATCGCATATATGTCTAACTACGTCTATTCGCTTATATTTATGTCTCCATATCTGTCTTTTTGTTTGTATTTTTTTCAGTTTTTTTTTATATTATTTTCAATTCGCACTCTTACATTTATGTTTGTAAAGTCAAACATTAGATTTACTCAAATATAAATTAAAATGGTTTTTCAATAAACTCAATTTTAATATTCTTTTATTTATTTGAAATAAATTTTGTTCAAGTGCAAGAGATCAAATTATTAAAGTTGTTCTGTGACGCTTAGTTTTGCGTTGATTAGTAGCGTATTGAATTAAAATTGACTACTTGAAAATCTTGTTAAGAAGCAATAACCATTTATTATTGGACAATTTGTCATATTCGTTAAGATAACGCTTAAAAAGTTTTGAAAATGATGGCCAAAAGTATGTCTATTAGTTAAATGAATGATAAATCAATTTTGTTTAATATTTTTTTTTTCGTTATATTATAAATAAATGGAAAAAAATTTAATTTAAAAAAAGTATATAGCGTTGGTTTCATGTAGAAAAGCTCTTATGTATTAAAATAATATTCAGCTGATTTTATTGATCATTCTTAGAAATATGACTTAGGTAAGATTTAAACAACGAAAATCTCTATTCCGCTACATAAAAAGTTATTCGGCAAAGATTTTTCTGGCATATTCATGGTCTCATGAAGAAAGACTCTAAACTTTTTAGTCAATTGAATAAATGTATGATTTAAAATAATATTAAGCTAATTTTATTGATTATACCTAGAAATATGGCTAAGGTAAGATTTAAACAACGGAAATTTCGATTCAGCTAAATAAAAAGCTATTCAGCAAAGATTTTTTAGCATCCTCATGAAGAAAGACGCTAAACTTGTTAGTCAACTGAAAAAAATTATGTTTGTATTTAAATAATATTCAGCTAATTTTATTGGACATACTTAGAAATATGACTTAGGTACGATTTTAACAACGAAAATCTCTATTCAGCTAGATAAAAATGTATTCAGCAAAGTGTTTTGGCTTAT
Source organism: Pollenia labialis (assembly GCA_949318255.1). Taxonomy (NCBI): domain Eukaryota; kingdom Metazoa; phylum Arthropoda; class Insecta; order Diptera; family Polleniidae; genus Pollenia; species Pollenia labialis. The sequence continues at coordinate 18,911,059 of OX439141.1, forward strand.
GAAGAAACCCCCTAAAATTTTTAGTCAACTGCAAAAATTTATGTATTAAAAAAAATTCAGCAAATGTTATTGATCATACATAGAAATATGAATTAGATAAGCTTTAAGCAAGTGAAATCTCTATTCAGCTAAGTAAAAAGTTATTCAGCAAAGATTTTTTAGCATCTTCATGGCTTCATGAAGAAAGACCCTAAACTTGTTAGTCAACTGAAAACAAATATGTTTGTATTTAAATAATATCAGCTAGTTTTATTGATCATACTTAGAAATATGACTTATGAAGATTTTAACAACGGTAATCTCCATTCAGCTAGTCAAAAATGTATTCAGCAAAGTTTTTTGGTTCATGAAGAAACCCCCTAAAATATTTAGTCAACTGCAAAAATTTATGTATTAAAAAAAATTCAGCAAATTTAGATAAGATTTAAGCAAGTGAAATCTCTATTCAGCTAAATAAAAAATTATTCTTCAAAGACTTTTTAGCGTATTAATGGTCTCATAACAATTAGCTAATTTTATTGATTTTATTTTTTAAAATTGTATGAAAAAAATTTAAGATTAAATTGAACATTTTTCTGCAAAGCTTAATTTATGTTCACATTTAACAAATATGTCACGAAATAATTCAAGATATGTGTGAACACTAAATTTATTTATTTTAACCTTCATTTTTAATAATTATTGTTAATCTACTTAACTTTATTACGAAAAAAAATTAATGTAATTAATAAAATATAAAATACTGTTTGATCTAGCAAATGTTATTCAAAAGAAAACAAATGTTTGATAATAAAAGTGGTTACCTGGGGGGCGTCAAATGCTTGTTAAATGCGGCCATAGCTAAACATGTTGTTTTATCCTTAATCTTAGAGCCTTTGATGTATGAAGTAGGCGACATCTTAACAACGAAAATCTCTATTCAGCTAGATAAACCGTTATTCAGCAAAAATTTATTGGCATGAACTGTATGAAATATATATTTCTCATTAGTATTTGTTTATAAATAAAAAAAATTAAGATTTATTTAACAAAATCCATATCAACTTGCAAAACTTTATTAAATAAACACTATAAATTTTAAGATAACTCTTTGCTGAATATAATAATATACTTTCTTAACAAAATGCTATTCAGCAAAGTAATTTTGTAATGATTGATAGAGTTAGGTTCAGTAATTAAAGAAATAGGAACTCTTATTCGGCTATTTAATTTTATATATTGCTTACTGTTTTTTGTTGGTGTGGCGCATAGGCCAAAAAGTCGTTGTGGTGAAAATTTACAATGAAGTTTTCTGAAAATATACCCGATAGGATTTTTTGGTATTTTCACTACTTCTTCTGGCATATGTTTTAAAGAAAATCGTAAATTTTTTAAGAGCGGACTTAGAAGTTAATAGCATTTTACTGAAAGCGAAAATTGTTGTTTTGTGCCGCATGCGCCAATTCCTACATTAATTTCTAACAAGTAGCTTTTGTGCTGCATGCGTATACTTTCAGCTGTGTATTGAGTTGTTGACAATTTATTTTTCTTTTGCGTTTACTACTATTTTTCAAGAGTAAAATTTATTTTTTTTTGTTGTCATTATATTATGCTTTCGCTTTAACATCTTGATATTTTTATTATTATTTTTGTATGAGGAATTTGCTACATTCGCCAAACAGTGGCGTGTGGAGCAAAACAATGCCAAATAAACTTTTACATAGTTTACATGAAGCCAAATTAATTAATAATATCTCGGAATACATAAAAATTCTTCGCGAAACAGGTTTTCGATTCAGATAGAGGGTATTCTCAATAAATATACCCTATACCTAAATCATATTTTTTTTGTTTAAGGCATTGCACTTGACAATGTAGGTTAACAGTAGAACAATGTGTAGAATACACTGGTCAGCCTTGATCTACTTCACATTATGACCCATTATTTTCCTTTGAAATTTTTGTCAATTACGTTAAAGTACTTTGCAGTAACTATTTCAATTTCAATTACAATTAAAGTTTTTCTTTATTAATTTGCTTAATAGCTAATGCTTAGTATAAACTCTTAAAACAAGAACAAAACTTCTAAATTTTAATTAATGGCTGAAAATAATAAACGTAAATAAAAATAAAACAAGAAAACAAATTGACCCAAATATCAACAACAACAAAAATATGATCCAATTAACCCACATTTATACGCTTACTGTAAACATTATTGTTAGTTTTTGTTTTCCTTTGTTAATTGTAACTTTCAATTTCATTACATTCATGACAACCATAAAATAATAAACAAAACAAGAAAATAACTAAGTTATAATTTGGAATTTCAAAAAACTTCAAATGGTTTTGGTGCGTTGCTTATAATAAAAGTTTTAAAAAGCCCTGTTCAAGTACCTACTTGAACTTACTTAAATGCATTGGGATATTTATGCAACCATATGCTGGGGGGTCAACTAAAAAGTCACTTTTTAAAATATAAGATGAAGAAGAGGTTAGATTAAACTAACTCGTAATTGAAACGGCTATATGATGCCGTTAGAAATAATCCTTTGTGTTCTTACTTCCCAATTACTAGGCAGAACTCGTAGTGAATCTCAACAGAATAGTCATTGCTAAGACACCCTACTTGCGCTTTTCTAGATGTTAATACTTAAAGGACATTTGCTTCATATTCTTGCATAAACTATGCATAGTGCGTACCTTTGCATTTATTTAGTCAGATGCCTATAAAAAGGGAAAATAGTTTCTCCCTCAGATTCAAAAATCTGGCAGTCTTACTAACGGGGAATGCGTTTCCTAGCTGTCAAAAATTCCCGGCAATGCTTTTTAATTGGAAACCCGATGTTAACAGCACGTTTAATAGTGCATTTGGCCGCTATTGTTAATGAACAATGGCAATTTAGATATTTTTAGGTCAAGCTAGCGGTTTTACTCCAATTTTATAACTGTTATATGGATTTTATTTAACAAGAAAAATAACACTACCGTTCGTGGCATATCAGCGTAAAAAGTTAAGCTAAAGAAAACGTTCCTTTTTAAGCTATGAATCGCTTTTTTTAATTGAGTGGCTGATGGGCAAAACTCTTCCGTTACAAAATTAAAAAAACGAGATGGCAAATGATTATCAAAGATCTTTTGGCACTTTATGAGCAAAAAAATACTGATGTATGTAGTTGCCACATCCATTTAAAAGTGTGTCGTAAGTGCCCGTATAAGGAACCTGCTTCTTGTCCAAGTTTCTTAGCTTTCAAAGGCAAAACAAATTGGATGTCAGATGTAGTAAAGTTAAGACTTTAAAGTGCTTTTGAGGTAAAAATTCCCATCCGCTATTTTTTAAATAGTGACAACAGGTTGGCGTCATTTGGCATATTCTGAACGATGTCCATCGATTTCTTTCTTCGTACATAAAATCTTATGCAAAAAGCCCTTCGCTTTCAGGGATGGAAATTCATATTTTAAAATGGTACTGAAAACCTACCAAAAGAGTGCGTTTGAGAAAAATAAATAATAAAAAAATTCTTGAAATCTAACGATAATCTCCTGGTGTTTTTGATTGGGTATTTCTGTGTACCGTTAATAGATAAGCAAATAGTTTATCTTAGCCGTCTAATTAGGTTATAATAGGTTCTTATATAATTCTTGAAATTTTGTAATGAGTCCCTTTCAGGCGCGGATCCAGCTCGAGCCATAGGGGGGGGAAAATTTTTTTTTAAACAAAAAAGTAAAAAATTTGTTTCTAAAACTTTAATAAAATTAATATGTATGTGTATATTATATTAAAATAACTCAACAATAAGGTAAAATGAAATATAAGATCAGTTCAATATAAATTAATTTTTTTAAATAAGCAATTTATGATTTCCTTGTGAGGCAAATATAGATAGTACAGTCTTTCTTCTGTCATTGTTGATCTGAGCCATGTTTTTATTAGACGACGTGTAGGAAATGACCTATCTCTCGTAGCATTACTGACAGGTACGGCAAGTTTTTTATGGCATATGCCATTTTTGCCATTTCTTCAATTATTTTTTTAAAAAGTAATTTTTGGTCCAGCTTGCCAAAGAATACCTTTTTGCAACCTAGAAAAAAATTTTTAAATAAGCTTAGCGAATATGAGGCAGAATCTATTCGAAATGCTAACTGAATAATGCAAAAATCGGATGCAGAAAGTACTTTCAATGCATCTGCTCAAGTCTCTTGAAGTTACAAACGAAAGGGATTTCTATGAATGCAAGCTTTGGCTTAATTGACAGTGCTAAGGAAAATAATACAAGATGTCAGTAAAAAAGATTTTGTTGAAAAGTTGTTGGTAAATTATTCAATACTTCTAAAAAATCTATATGGCTTGGCATTTCAGTTTTAAAAAAGTGTTTTAATCGATTTTCTCACAATTTTGATTTAATGAAAGTGAGACGGATGAATTTATTGACAACCTTTCTCCATCTGAACATGAGTTTTTTAGAATAAAACAAGCCATCCTTTTCGGAAGCAAAATTTATAAGAAAAAGACACCAAATTGAATTTTTTTTTTTAAATAAAAAGGCACATTTTTTTGTAGAAAAGAAAACACCATTAAATAACATGTTTATTTTTGCCATTTTTTATACTTTTTCGTGCCATTTTGCCAGCCATTTTTAACCATTTTTCGTGCCATTTTAAACTTGCCCTGCTGACGAGCATTGAAACGAAAATTTAAAATATTTTTCTTAGATTTCGGTAGATATCTTCATCACAGTTTATTTAAGCATCTACAACGTTATCTGATAGATTTTCAGATATTTTCCATGTTTGTTGCCAATGCAACAGTTCAGACTCAAGTTCAGATGTTAGTAGGTGTTTATCTATATCTTTTATCAACATAATCAGCTCATCAGCAAGTTGTGATTTTAAAAGTTTTGTATCTGCATTTGACTTGATTACACTTTGAGGTAGAAGTTAAGGTATGTTCAATACATTTAGGAGATCTATTGGGATCTTCTAAAATAAATACAATAAGAGGAATGTAACCTACAACTCGGCAGTAATCTTCAACATTTTGAATGTGTTTGGAATCTCGATTTGAACGCAGATAACTTTAAGTTTTTCAAAAATCGCTTTAAATAGTTCTTCGGCTTTATTTATTTTCTCTTCAAGGCATATGATTTCAGTTTTGATAAGGCTTGATACTTTTTGAAGATCTATATCGTGCTTTTGTAAAATGATACTAAGCGGCTGTGATACAATAAGTATCACACTTAATATGTTTATTCCGTAAATGAATTCAAAAGTACTAAGCGAGTTCCTTAATATAAGGCTTTTGATGAAGTTTCTCTACCTTTCTACTCAGATATTTTTTCCAAAGCTTCTACTATATGATGTACACTTGTTGCAAAGTGTAAATTGAGTCGTGACGGCCCAACCATCTTGTCTCGCATAATGTAGAGAGTTTGGCTCCCAAATACTTTGCTAAAACTGCGTTTTTCGCTTGGGATGCTTATATTTAAAAAAATTTGTCGTTTCTTTAACAAATGATACAACTTATTGTATTAATGGCACTTTGTTGCTTTTTAAAATTTAGTTGTTTGATTTATGGGAATAGCAAGGCGTTTGTTTTGAATTTGGCCAGAATTTTATAACAGCTCCATTTTCTGCTGACGTCAGATGACACCCATCTGTTCCATTTCCTACACAATTTTTTAGATCAAGACTAAAATTTGTCAAAACTTTTAGAACTTTTGATGATAGTGCCTTCGCATCAATTGACACATCACATTATCAATATCCTTTGAAGTCTCTTCAAATGCGTTTACAACAAAGCCAATAAATGCTTTCCTAATAATTTTTTGTTGTATGTTGAAATATCTTTAAGATAAGGAAATCTGGGTTTTCCCCGAAAAATCTGTGTTTTTGTCAAAAATTATCGAATAGAATTTTAATTCATATAACACATATGTATATACATAAATATTGCATATACATACTAAGGCTTATTAATAATTCGACTGCATGCATTTTCAAGTCAAACGTTTATTCTTTGGATATAAATAGATGGCACCTGCTGGGATTGAATGTAGAATAATAAGTATTTGAATGCAGTAAACAAGATGATTAATTGGAAATATCTAATAAATAACTATTAGAATTAAGTTTTGGATACTTATTGAAAATTTCGTTAGATTCAATAAAAAAAAACAAAAAAAAAACCTTGCTGGGATTTCCTAAAATTTTGTGCATATAAAAAAATATTATTATTGGGAATTCTTGTATTATCGAGATAAACCAAACATATTTTTATAATTTAGGGGGGGGAAATTTCCTTATTTCCCCCCCCCCTGAATCCGCGCCTGGTCCCTTTAAGTTTTAAGAAAATGGGTTTTATTTGAACACTCTACAATTCTGATTAATTTTTATCCAGCCCTCCTAAAATCCACACTCATACCTGCCTTCTTTCAAAATTTTCACACATCCACCGCTCTTAGATGCCTACAAAGTTCAACATTTAAAAGTCATTTCAGTGGAATGTTTTCAAACTAAACTATGAATTGCCAATGGCCAAAATAGAAAAAAAAAGTATAACATTTTGTGTACTACAACAATAAAAATAATCGTACCTTATTGCAATCCGACCAAAAACACACGTTGTACACTCGCATTCAAACTCATGCACACACTCATCAGAAAATCTGCAACACAACAGAATAGTCAACAACCACAAACAATAGCAACAATAACAATAAAGCAACACTTGCCGCCACTTAAAAAGCTGACTGACTAATACCGCCACCGCTTGTTATAAGTTGCATTTCCTGATTACTCTTTTATTGTTGTTGCTATAGTTTTCATTGTTGCTGTTTATAATTGCTGTTGCGGTAATGTCGATCTTAATGTTGTTGATTTTTATATTGTTTGTAGTTTTGCTTTTAGGCGCATTTATTTCAATGAATATAAATTTTGTTTATTCGATCCTTAAACGTATATGAGACATTTGAATTGCATATGAATCAGCAACATGTTGCCTATTCATATTATGCACCACGAGTACGGTATTAGTAAGTTGTAAACACTCATATACAAAAATGCAAAATAAAACAAAAAAAATGTAAATACAGTGTGACGAAGCGGAATTCATACAAGATTTTATAAAGATTTTATAGATTTTACTCGTTACACATGTTTAGTTCACTTTGTTTACAAAAGAATTCTTAATTATGAGACATCAGCAAGACACAAGTCTACAACAAACTTGTATGCACGCATATTGGTTTTCGAAAGTTATCCCATTTTGGGTTGTGTTAAGTACCTTTAAGTGTTGTCCGTACTTAAATTTTTAAGTACGACTCGTACTAAAGTAATAAGAAAAACCTTAAATTTAGTACGGGTTTTTATTTCTGTGTACATAAAACCTGGTTTCTTTCATTTAATTTTGCCTTAAATGAATGTGGAAAATTAAATAAGTAAAATTTTAAGTTCCAAATATTAATAATTATTAATTAATTATTTGTTATTTATAGTATTAATTATAATAATAAAATCTATGTTGCGTTTTGAAATAATTGTTAGCTGCTAATCAGGCCTGTTCTGAAAATCACATTTTATGAAAGTGATTTCAAATCACAAGAAACGTGTTCTGGGCATATTATTTTGTGATTTCAAATCGTTCAGCTACGTAAACAACTTTTTGAAATCACTTTGTTATTTTTGCGACTATTGTAAGTTGACCGTTATAATAAATTTCTTAAATAAAATATTCCATGTGTTGTTTATTCATTTTTTATGCAATAAGTTATTTTATTAACAACAAATCATTTAAAATTAAGAAAATTCGACGATACTACCAAATGATATTTGCTTTTGTGACTTCTGTTGTGATTTCAGGTTTGTTTTTTTTTAGATTAATTAAAGTTTGGTTTTTTGCTAACAGCGGCATGAAAGCAAAGTCTAATATTTATTAAAAATCGAAAAAGCTGTAAAGAATCACAGGAAAAAATCGCTTCTATCTCTAAAATAGCTTAAGTTCGCGAAAAATTGCAAACTTGTAAACTTATCCTAAAATTTATTTGAAATCGGTTAATGGATAAAAAAAAAATGTCGGAAAATAAGAAAAAAAAAAATTTTGCAAAAAAACGAAAATTCGCGAAAAAAAATTATATTTCAAAGCCATAAAATTGATTATAACTCCCTAAAACTATAAGGAATGGCAAAAATTCGTTAAAAATTGCTAAATTAGCGGAAATTCGCAAAAATTTGCTAACAGCGGCATGATAGCTGAGTATACTTTTTATTATTTAAAGCTGTAAAGAATCAAAAAAAATAACAGGAACAAATTGCTTCTATCGTGAACATGGCTAAAATTCGCAAAAAAAAATAAAAAAATTTTAACCACCCTAAAACTAATTTGAGATCACTAAATTGGTTAAAAAAACAAATTGTCGAAAAATAACATAAAAAGCGTTAAAAATGAGCTATAATTTTAAAAAACAAATCCTTTGTGCTTGCTTGTGCTTTCGACAATTAAAAATCACACCCAAAAACACAAAAACGGTGTGATTTACAGAACACCACAAAATCACACGTGTGATTTTAAAAGCACATGTGATTTGAAATCACGTGATTTTCAGAACATACCTGAATATTAAATTTAAAAAACTGCGATATGAACGAAGACAAATAATTACAATAATCAGTATTGTGGTTGTTTTGTTGAACTGTTTTTGGTTTTTAATACTAATTTTGAAATTTTAATTAGGCTAGAGATCATCAAATTTAATTTTCATTAAATTATTTTTATGAAGGAAGGAATTTTACAACATGAAATTAATTAAAATGTATTGATCATTTTTCATTATTGACTGACGCTGGGCTCGAACCCAGGCGTTTTTACGGACAGCGTCAGTCAAGATTGAAAAATTATCAATAAATTTTAATTAAATTCATGTTGTAAAATTCATTTCATCAAAAAAATAATTTAAGAAATAATTATTTTAAAAATTTCGCATTTCCTTTAGCTTTTGTAAAATATTTTAGAATAATATTTTGGGCTTTTAGCGTTTTTTAAACTCTGGCCTTACAATTAATTGTCTCTTCTTTTTACGACTCTGGTTATCCCAACCGCAAACATAAAAAATAATCCATTCACTATTGTTAATTACCTCCCGGGGGCGCTGTTATGGTCTAACGGACCTTTTGGCGTACTCTTCTTTTTACGACTCTGGTTATCCCAACCACAAACATAAGAAAAAATCCATGCACTATTGTTAATTACAAAATCTTATCATTAAATAAAAATACTAATGCTCTTTAGTTATACCCCACGGGGGCGCTGATTATAGATACAATCAATATCTCATGCTTATCTGGGACTTCAAATTACCAGATCTCTCAGATCGTGGGTGACCAGTGTCCTATCTGGTACCACGGGAACTATTAGCTTCTAGAGCTGAGAACGTTCACGACTGCTTTTCGGAGAGGATCCTTTTAGGATCACATGGTGGCTATGGTTTGAATAGAAATTATGTGGAGGAAGACCGTTAAAATGCTTGGCTATGGATTGATTTTTGCCGGCGGTGTCTATGTGTGTTCTTGCTATACACCAAAAGTTGCTTTGCAATCGATACTAGATAGCTAAGCAAGGGGCGTACGTGCATAGTCCAGATAGCTGTATACTGAAATTGCCACCTGGGTTTTGGTTGTTCTCACTTGGGGGTATTTGTAGGCGCCTTGTTTTCAGCCGGTGTTAAGGCTACCGTGAGGTTTAATCTTAAGCGCACCATGATGTTCAGGTACTTACGTTAAACTTAAACAAATCTGCTCTTCAGCAAATCAAAAGTTTTAGACAAATCTCAAATTGAAGTTCATTTATTACTAAATACCATAGCAACATGTTTTTAGTTTTCGGCATAATAGGGTGTGTCAATTTAATATGGGAAAAACGAAAAAATAATTTTATAATTCTGTTAAATGTTCAATTCATTTATTTTTTTTATACCCTTCACAACTTGTTGTGAAGAGGGTATACTAAGTTTGTCACTCCGTGTGAAACTTTTCTAATATTCATTTAAGATCCCATAAAGTCTACATATTTATTCTGGGTTCATGAGTAATTCTAAGTCGATTTAGCCATGTCCATCCGTCTGCCTTCCCGCCTGTTGAAATCTCGTTTGCTACCGAAAGACTTAACAAAAAAAAAAATGTTTATGTTTACTTCTAAGCAATGAATGATTGGCATCCGGTGCAATTTGGTTAATAGCAAAAGAGTTATAGACCCAAATGCGGAACAACAACTCTAAAAAATTGATGCTTTTGTTAATCAAAAAATAACATAAATTGGGAGAGGAATGCACTGATTCTCATAAAATTTTTTATCTCTTTTAGTTTTGGAGATATAAGGTTACCGAATTTTCGAGTTTTTACCCTTTTACCCCCTAAACATTCGAATTTCCAAAAATTCCGTCTTAGTGGATGGATTTGGGGTGTGACCAATCTCTGGTCCAAATTTCAAGTTTTTAGCTTGAGGCGTTTAGGCTGTGCGATAATGAATCAGTTAGTAACGCTACAATTTTTTATATATATAGATTTACTTTCATAAAATTTTAAATTAGAGAACTAAATTTCAAGAAAATCGGACCTGAGCCCCATAAAAAGTACACTCTAAGGTAACATTTTCGTACGCCTACCAAATTGTGCTATTGGCGTTAAATTAGGTCTGTCATAGTTCCATAAGATTATAAATCAAAATACCAAATTTCGGGAAGATCGGTCCATTATTTACCAAAGGCCCTTATATAAAGCCCAGATTTGGGTAATACAGAAGTACGTCTAAAACAGTAGCGAATAACGATTTTGCTTTTTGACTTAATTAAGTTGTATGAGACTAAAAATCACGCAATCTAATTTCGTAAAAATAGGTATATAATTTACCAAAGGCCTTATATAAAGTCCACAAATAATTATATGTCATAAAATTTGGTATGTTAAAGTTGTATAAGACTAGATAATACATTGTATAAGACCAATTCTTGAAAACGTACTTTTGGAATACCCATTAAACTGCAACGAGAATTAATACTGTGCGGTCTATTATTTATTTTTATTAATATTGACTTCTAACTTTAAGATTCCAGATAATATTCCTACGCTCAGTGAAGGGTGTCAAAGATTCGGCCCAGCCAAATATAGCACTTCTACTTATTTTTAAGCATTATTGCAATACAAGTTCATTTGAATAGCAATAAAATTTACAAAAAAAAAACCAATACTAACAAAATTTCAAATAACATTTAACAATCAAATCTGCAAATGCATTTACAAATGTATATAAATAAATCGTTTTTGTTTGCATCCCCCGGGGCTCGAATAAAATGTTGCTTTTATTGCCGCCTACTGATTGATGCACAAACGTTTATACAAGCAATCCGTCAACCCAACAAACCATAACGACTGACACACATACAGGCAAAAAGTCAACGCCATAAAACAATATCATAACACTCAATATTCACAGGCTAAAAGATTCAGATTTTTACATACAAACATATTTGGGAAATACAGCCAGGCACTCAGTCACTTAGTGATTCAATATGTATTCGAAAATGCATTATTACTATAAACACACATGCATATACATAAATCTTTCTATAGGTATATATATTATTTCAATACACAAAAACACTTTATAGGTTTTTTTAATTTATCATTTTAACTGTCTGAATTTGGTCTACCTCAATCAGTATTAAAACTCCCCTTGTGGATACGAATGTGGCCACCATAAAACAATCTGTGAATACTGATATATAAACATAAGGATGTGTGTAATTTTATGCACAAAGATAAACAAACTCAGGGCAGTGCCGCACATTGGTTCAAGAGCAGCATTAATTCATTTTTTTCATGTCCGCCGATTTGAATAATTTTTTGCTATTTTGTTGTCAGATATCTGAATATTATGATTTCGTAATATTAGGCTGATATATTTATTATTAGTTTGGACAGACACGCTTAAAGTTCATATATTTCGCTTGTTTGAAATGGCATGCAAATTTACTTTATATTCAATCTTTTGGTACAATCACAGTAAACTTATCATTTGACTTTGTTGTATATTTTCGTAAATAACAATTGTCATAGATGAGATTTTCATTAAAAATAAGTTGGAAAAAGTGCCATATTAAAAATTTCGTAGAACAAAATATAAGCAACATAAAAAATTTCAATGTCCTTCAACTTCAGTGGACTGCATCTTTTTAGCGCTGTGGAGCGCTGTTTAACGAAAGATGTCAAATTACAGCTTGAAGACTCAACTTAAAGTTAAAATTAATTTTTTTTAATTCCCTAATCTTAGCCCCGCGAAGCTCTGCGCTTGTCTGTAGGAAAGAAACCAGAGTCTCTGGCGGGAATCGAACCCGCAACCCCGGCGCTAATGGACTAGCTCACTACCGGGGCACTCAGCTGCTCCTACCTGCTACTTTCCAAAAAAAAACAGTAAAAACTATAAAACGATAAAGTAACAAAACATGAATTTTCGTTCATGCTTGTTGCTGTTGCCATAATGCTTTACTGTTTAAAATTATAACATACTGTAATATACATACATACTAGTCAATAGTGTTAATTCTTATACATAAATTTCATTGTTGAAAAAAGCATTTTTTTTACATTTTAATTGATTATTTGTATCAGGTATGCTGTCCGAGGAAGCTTAGACCCCTTTCACATTCGGCAAGTTACTTGCGCAAGTCTCTTGCGCAACTCTTGGTTTGTAGACGTCAGCGGTAAGGTCGGGGTAAGGAAAAAAATGTTTAGTACAGACTTTGTTGTACTCGGCAAGTTACTTGCGCAAGTAACTTGCCGAGTCTGAAAGGGTTCTTAGGAAGCGAGGAATAAAGACTATAGAGCCTATAGATTACATCATTCGCAAAGAATTGGACGTGTAGCCACTAATGAAGACGTAATGCGTAATCTTTTATTGTCTTCAGACACATTTATAAATATATTTCGCTCAAAGCTGCAAATCAAAAAATTGGAGTACGACAATGGTGTTAAAAAATATTAAAAGACTATGTTTGAATTACGTATTCATGTTTTTTCTATTTATTTTTTTGTATGAGAGGTGGGCGTAAAAGTGGGCGGATCAGGTATATATTTTCAGCAGCTCATTCTACAATTATTTTTTGTGAAAATTGGGTTGATGCATTAAAAATCAAGGGAGTTATGCCAATTTTTCAATACAAGTTGTAGGGAAGTGGGCGGATATTTTTGATTTTTTTCTTTTTTTTTTATTCAAACAAAAAATGTCCTTCGACAACTTCTTTTTTTTTTTTTGCCGCTCGTTCTATGAACTTCAACCAATGTGTGCCGGCCTTTAATTTCTTGGTGCCCTGTGCAAGATTTGTTCTGAAGCTTTCTTTGTTAGAAAGATGTGAATTTCAGATTGTTGTTAAATAAAAAAAAACTTTTTAAAAAGTATTTTTAAAAGAATTGAAACCACGCAAAGATCTTCATTAAAGAGCTGCACAAGAAAATTTACTCATGAAAGCCATGAAACAAAGAAAATAAGACAGCGCATTGCGCAGGTCCGTTAACTTTTTACTCTCATTTTGACGTTATTTTTACGTCACATCTACACGTGTTTGTGTGATCACCCAACAAACACGAAGTCAAACCTTTGATATGAAATGACTTAATCATTTGAATTCAAACACAATATTGATTTTAACATTTAAATTCAAATTGAAAATGATTTGAAAATAAACATTTGACATTAACTGTTTTATCAATTTGATGACAAATTGGTATCAAATGTTAAATTCAAATCAAAACTAAGCTTGGCAATACTAAAGCGTAAAAGAAAAGTAAACATTAGAAATGGCGACTAGTTAAATGTTTACTTCGTGGTTAAATCTGTTTTACAAGTGAACGATTCATTTCTGTGAAAAATAAAAATTATTGTGAGTAGTTACAATGATTAAGAATACGAATTGAAAAAAAATAAAACGGGAAAGAAATTATAAGTTTGTTGTATGATCGCGGTGCTACAATCCCCAAAATAAAAGGAAGCCCAGTATTTCGTATTTCCAAGACTTAGAAGACGGAAAGAACATTATTTAATCTTTAAGCTATGGTGCCGAATGTTTATCTCACAGTTTATTTAAATGAATAATGAATTTAAATAAAAAAAATAAAATATTTCAATTTACACGACAACTTAATTCCCAACTTTTATTCTTGATAAAAACACTGAAATTTATCAAGAATAAAAATTGGGAATTAAGCACGACAAACAAAATCTTTTAAATTAAAAATTTGTATTCCTAAAAGTAAAATATTTTATTTATTTATTTATTGTATTATAATCTACATTTGAAAAACAATTTAGAATTACGTTTGAAAGCAAGTTTAAAATAAAGGCATTTTTCAGTTTGAGAATAATTTCCCCTTTTTTTGAGAAGGCTATAATTTTCAAATCATTATCAAACGTGTATCGTTTGAGAAAAAGTTTGATTTCAAATAATTTTCAATTTGAAATCAAATCTCCGTGTTTGTTGGGATGTCTATGCTCATTTACTACTATGACGTACATGCGCAGAAAAATAATATTTTTTAAATTTAAATGCACTATCTTGTTGTCTTTGTTTCATGCGTGCAAGCAATTACGAACGAAGAAAACATTAAAATATTTTTGACTTATGACGTCACGAAATAAAATAAAGTTCTGAATATGACTCTAACAGTTTTAGAAAAAACAAGTAAGAGTGCCATATTCGGCTATGCCAAATTTTATACACCCATCACCATAGTGCGATAACAACAGAAAGTAATATTTATAAATACCGTTCTTTAGATATAAATTAATCTACTTTTTGCCACGCCCACTTGTCCAATCCTGCCCACATTTTGTCGGTTGTTGTGTATTGATAACCAAAACGATTTTACCTTTTGATATTCCCGTTAGATCCTCCATTGTTGTTGATGATGCTGCCGAATTGACATAAGCTACTAATATCTTCCAGCACGGTACCGTTTATCTCACAGGAATGTCTGTTGTCGGTGTTCATACGTACAGTTTTAGCATTGCCCAAGTTTATTTCAAATCCTTATTTCCCTATTACCGCCTCAGGCGTTCTACTTTTTGAGGCACGTTGCTAAGCATAAGCGCCAGAAAGCTTATGTCATCAGCGTAGTCTAAGTCACCTAATCGCCCGTATAGACCCCAATGAATTTCCGTTGGCGTCTTTATGACTTCATCAAGAAAGATGTAAACAAGTAGATGCAGAATATATATGTATTTATATGCATGTAAGAGCACATGTACAGCCCAATTACGAATAAAAATTCCACGAGAGATTTTTCCCTTTTCCCACTTTTTCCTACGTTAATTCAATTCTAAAAATGGGAAAAGGCAAAAAACTCCCAGGAAATTTTTAATCATAATTGAAGCTGATTCTTCATAGAGTTCTTAACAATGTTTCACAAACATCAAAATGTCAAACAATTTCTATTCTCTTGATTCGTATAGCTGATTTTAAAATTGGTCTTGCTTAACCATTTTAATTATTTCCTTTATTGGATTTTCCCTTTATTTTATAAGCTTTTTGTTCACGATTACCTTTTATAATGAGCGTTAATCTGTATTTAATGCCTTCAACAATATCAGATATCCATCCACCACTCAATTAATTTAAAGTAACCCACCACTTAGCTTAACTCAGGGAGACTTTTTATAACTATGTATTTTGCATTTGTTGGGATTATAATAGATTTTGTTAAATTTGTTATTGTATTTTTTTTTGTTTTTGTTTACTTTTTAATTATTTATCGTTTGTTTTAAATTATTTTTATTGAAATATTTGGAATAATATTGATTAAGGGGATTTGTGATATTTTTCAACAGTTAATTGATGTTTAATAATTTAACTACTCTTTGACATCTTCATTATATTATATTTAATTATCCAGACATATGGGGGATTCACTAGGTGTGCTATCCAGTCATATCGTCATAATGATGTCCTAAATAATAATAACTGTAGAGTAGAAATCTTTATTATAAGCGGTAGCCCACAGCAGTCCTATATATTTCTTGTAATTATTTTAGGACGTATGACTTTACAACTTTATGACAACCTTGTGAATCCCCCAATAGAAATGTTATATTGATGAAATTGTTTAGTAAATAAAATTTTAATTAGGGCGTTTCTTTTAGTCGTAGTAAAATTATATAGAGTATGTAAATTGAAACCAATGAAAACCGAAATTAAATTTGTATACCCTACACCATCAAGCGTTTATGCTGATGTGTGTAACACTTAGAAATATGTGTAAACCGTTCGACTCAAAACGACTTTCTAAATCGTTTAAACGATGTCCGTCCGCACGGCTGGCTGGCTGGTTGTTTGAAATTTAATGATATTGCGTGTACATATAAATCGTTAGGACGAATCTAATAAAAAATGGTGCCAAACTCTTGTCTTTTTGCCCATAAAACATTTAAATACATTGGGTTTTTTCAAATTAAGTCCAAAGATGTTTAATAGCAACCGTAAAAAGGTCACCAAAATTTATGAAAGTGAAAAGACAATCGTCATATTGTTTGATCGTTATGAAAGTGATTTATTGAGTCGGCATACGCGACTAATACTTTTATCACACAGAAAAAATTAAAAATATGTTTCAATTAAAAAATTTGTGATATTAATTAAAAACTTAATTAAATTTGCACCAGTAAACAAATTAATAGTATTAATTAAACGTTTAATTTACTTGATGATTAACCGTTTAATTCAGTTGATTAAACGATTAATTCACTTGATTAAATTTTTAATTAAAACTGATTTTATTTTTGATTAATGCTTTAATAAGTGAAAAATATTGAAAAGATTTTTCTGTGCACCTATGGTGGTGTTGGGTATGACAAGTGAACAATTATAGACGGGAAAAGCAGTCCGCAAAAAGCTTTTTTGTAGTGTTATTTAAAAATTGCAATCTTTATGCGAGAAATAAACAAAAATTTTAAAGGTGGTTTAAGGGTTAATATAGTTAAAATAGAATAAAAAAAAAGTATTCAGCGGATTAGTTTATAAATACAGATATATACACCCAATAAAAAATGGAGCTTCCAACGAAGCAGGTTTGTAAGGGAGAAACATAAAAGTTTCCATTGCGCTTATGGAAGACATGAATTTTATATTTCCACTTCGAAGCAATACATATTTGACACATAAAGGGCATTATTCAGCGCATAAAAAAAATTGTTGGATGTAAAGATTACAAACCTGCTTCATAGAAAGGGAATGCCGTGGCACTTGAAATGTTATTTTTTTTATAAAAGTTGTTCTTTCACTTACTTTACTGCATTTCTGTATGTTTTATTGCGTAGCTCATAATTGTGCGCTTATTTTTTTAAATATACCATTAGTGCTTCGCAAAATGATAAAAATTTTTATTGGGCATATAATAATAGGGAAATGTGAGTACCAAAACATTTATTTAATACAGTTTTCTTTTGGCTTTAGGCAATTCTACATGATTATCAAACAATGTGCAACATATTTCAGCTATAAGACCTATCCCTTTATATCGCTCTTCAATAGGTGCACAAGTTTTATAAAATCGTTCACCAAGTTCATCGCATTCTGTGACTTGGTGGGATTTTTATGTAAAAATCCCGGGATCCGGGACTTGAAATTTTAGAATAAGACCGGGATTTGAGGGATTGGCATCCCTCATACCAACAAAATTATGCTTATAATGCTTTGAATAAATCTTCTAAAGACACTTTATAGCAAAAACCTAAGTATCACACGATTTTGTACGTTTTTTGACTACACAAGGGTGCAACTTTGAAAAGGCCGTGAAATGAGTTTCAGATGTTAACTTTTAAAACGCTGATACACGTATATCTTTTTTTGGTCCCCTCTTCACCGTTGTCAACTCGATGCATTTCGCACCATTTTTGATGCGCTTTAAAATTTTGTGTGCGAAAAATTTCTTTGTTGGGGCGTTTTTTTTAAATTTCGTTGCGTTGTTTAATTTTTGGTAGCATCAAAGTAAATTCAACACAACTTTTTGTTGTTACAGTATGAGACAAAATCTGTATAGAATAAAATACACCTGTTTCAATACCATTTCATTCAACAGTGCAAAATTTTTACAAACAACTTTACAGACCACAATAAGAACGACAAGTAGTGGTGTTTAAGACGTACCAAATCATATGCACTAAGTAAAACGGTCTTGTTGTTGTTGATAATTTTTGTATTATGTAAAGAAAAGAAAACATTTCATTATATGAAATTTGTATTATTAATTTTGAATCAATACTATTAATCGTTAATCTCTTTTTAAAAAGTTTTGTATAGATTTTATGATATTAAAACAAAAATTTACTATCAACACCATTTTTCATTAAGCAGGACTAACAAAATCTTTTAAATGACAATGAGAAAATGAACATGAATATAATAAAAATGGAATCTGGGAATTTATTTCTCATGGTGAGAAACTTTTATTATATAAATTTTTACATTATTCGAATGTGTATTCTAAGTCAAATTACAATCCTCAAAAGTTTTTATACTTTAATAGTCTTATTCCTTCAATTTTTTCCAGGAATATTTTCTATGCACTGTCGTGGCTAACTTAAGCTATGCTTTGGCTACCAATGAAGTAATTTGTACAGAAAATTTATAGTTGCAACTATTAGATACTTGCAGAATGTAATCCATTTTCTGACGTAGAAAATATTCCTGAAAAATAACCCATAGGTGCCAGATAAACCCCCTATCCTAAAATCTCAAATTGAAGAAGATATCAAAATAATATTCGGCACAAAGAACTTTTACATGAATCTTAAGCACATAACATAATTTTGTTTAGGCAGATACATGATTGCACATGGGTCCTAAATAGCGAACACTTGCAAAAATGTGTTCTTATATATTCTGATCATAGGGAAGGTATCATGGGGTCAAGCTTTATTATTAATTAAGGTTAGTCTAGGTGGGATATATTTATGTAGTACTGAACAAACATTCGGAAATGTCCAACTTAACTAGTGCGATGTAGGCTAAAGATATCAAGACAAAACTATCTTGAGGCATAATAAATGTGACATTCAATAAACTAAAGATTTTAAAAAGTCTCATTAAGCAGTATTTTAGAATGTAAACTATGTATTTGTAAAATAATCCCATTAAATATTTAATAAATTATTTATGAACGAAAAAATTTCAAAGTCATGACATTTTCAATACAACCCTGTAAATAAACTTTAAAACGGAAGTTTAAATATCACAAGTAAAAGTATTTGGAACTAATATCGAACAAAGGCAATAAAAACAGACTTCGAAATTAGTAACACGTACAAATAATGTCATATTTTGATTGCTACTGTACAAAAAACTATTCAATGTCAATGTTAACCACAAATTAACGCGACATTTGAGTGTACGTAGTAGTGGTGTTGCTATTTAAGTTTTTTTTTTCCAAAACTTTTTTAATTCAACACATATACCATACGTACACAGTACTTACAGTAGCTCCAGTAGTTTTTATATCGAAACCGACCGCCTGACAAATCAACCAAATGTGATCAAAAGCGTATTTGTAAGCATACGAGTACGTATTACGTAGAAGTGAATAAGTGGATTTATAGCACGTGCTTGACAAGTCAAAATGAGCCTTAAATTGTATGATAAAAATCATTGACCCCTTGACTTGAGTTGGGAATATTTGTGTCCGATTATTTGAATAAGTTGAGTGACAAGCTACCGCACAACCAAATGAATCATGTCGAACTTCTGTTTAATTTTTTTCGGTTTTTTGATTATTTCTTAAAAAAAAAATTAACACAAAAACGCAGTCTTTAAGTGACTCGGTTGGTTGTTTCATAGTCCTTGAAAATTGAATTCAAAAACATTTTAATGGCCGTAAGGTAAAAAGTGAAACAAATTATTTTCATTTTAAAAAACAAAAAATTTATTGAAAACTTTTTAAATTTAATTTGTTTAATAGTTTAAAAATAATTTGGATGCTAATATTTTTATTTTATTTTTTTGTGTTTTTGCAGTTAATATTTTTTTTCTATTTGGAGTTTTTTTCTGATTTTAGCGAGTTTCTGTGTTATAATAATTCTTTACCTACACACACGGCTTACATTGACAGCGTTAGATCGACTCAGAAAGTAATTATAAGTCGATCCTCTCCACTACTAATTGTGGTTATAAATATGAGGACTAAAATGATACAACGTAAATCAAGGCAACGTATATCAAAGGATTACTGTAATGCCTTTTTTTGGGGAAGCTTTGGTAGAAAAAAGTATAGGGTGTATAATTTAAAATGATTTTTGGCAATTTTAAAGCGTCAAAGTATTTTGGACTATGCACTAAGGCAACTGTAAGTCAATCTAACGATGTCTGTCCAGCTGGCTGGCTGTCCATGTAAACTTAGTGCGCAAAGTACAGGTCGCAATTATAAAGTTAGTTTTATGAAATTTGGTACATAGGTACTAAATGGCACATGGACCAAGCCTATTGAAAATGGCACGAATCGGTCCAAAATTTCACGAGGCCGCCATACAAGCTTCATTCCGGATTAGGGTCTTTGTACCCATATGCCAACATATTATATTGGTTTTAAGATTACATTTGGTCGAAACTAATTTTATTGCCATCAAAATCATCTTGGCAAATTTAATTGGAATAGGTCCATATTTGAAAAATAGGCGATAAAACCTTTTACGGTAGCTAATATAATAGTGACATATATGTCATGACATAATGTTGTCCTGATAGGTCCAAAATTTATCGTAAGCCCCATATAAACCCCTATCCTAAAATCCCAAATAGATAAAGATATTTAAATAATATTCGGCTTAAAGAACTTTTATATAAATCTTAACCTTATAACATAACTTTGTTTAGACGGGTCCATGATAGCCCATGGTTCCCAAATAGGGTACAGTAGCAAAAATTGTTGTTATATAATGTGGTGTAAAGTATCAAAAATTGTTGTTATATAATGTGGTGTAAAGTATCATATAGTCGAGCTTGACCGACTTTACTTTCTTCTTTAATTCGCAATTGCTCTGAGGAAATTTTTTTTATGTTAGCAGTTAACTGACTTTATTTGATCTTTGCTTATTTTATTGAGTTGTCTCGAATTTTTCACATTCTTAGATTCCAAATGATTGTCATTAAATATTTTGTGTTAATTGCTAGCACATCTAACAAATGTTTATAAATATTTATCTGTTTATATAAACTGTTGTAAATTAAATCATTTTTATTAAGTCCGTTGCATTATTTACCTTGTATTTTATATATTTAACAGTATTGGGGGTGATTTTTTTCTATCACAATCGCTTATTGTTTTCATGTGTACTGGTGTGTTAATGTATCAGTGTCAAACTTGTTTGTAATATTTTGACAGCGTGACAGCAAGAATTACAAACAAAAATATTTATTCATTGTCATATTTATAATGCTTAACAAGTCAGTTAAGCAACATTTTCAGCACGCTTTTAA